>OX352310.1:16858205-18256670 GCA_947086415.1 Pammene aurita
CGCGAACATAGAAAATTCAAGTTTCGAATAAATCTGTCTCTCTCACTCAACATGAGAAACGATGGAGATGGAGATAATTATAGGATTCGAATCGAAATTCGATGCTCGCGGTAGTGGTCATTCTTTTAACCTAGAAGTTATCCTGCATATATTATTTATGTCAATATTTTTTGTTGTTCATCAATGTAGGCTGTTTTGCATTATTTTTGAATAAAGCACTATATTGGACTCGGCGCGAAGGGCCATTGCTGGCTTCGTATTAAATTAAACGGACTCCTAAAGTCGTCCGTTTAAACGTAATACTCAGCCATCAATGTGCTACTTCACCTCCCCGACAATAATGTACTATTTTTCGCGTCCAAAAAATATTCTCCTACTTTTTCGTACTTGTAACACCATACCAATTTATAATTATACCCTTAAATGGATCACCACTATCACCAGTATTTTTCTTATACCCTAATTGATAACGCCAGAACGAGAATTTTTCGTGTTTTTATTAACGCGTATACAGATCGTTAACATTGACAGTGATAACTTTTTAAACCCAACTGCAATGACAAAAGTCCGCAGATGGTCAGCTAAGAGCGTTGCCCTTAATCTGCCTCTACCTACACAGACAATGTAACGGGTAGAGGCTAGTGTAAGATAACTTTATCTACACTCACATTGTAAGTCCTCTAAAATGTGTTCAAAAACAGTAGGCAATGGTCAGCATTACAACAACCGATTTTACTAAGATAAGTTTTTTATCTGTGGCAGTAACGTAATTTTAACATTACATGCTCAAATATTATAAAGGACCTTTATTACGTAACAGTTACATAATAGTAGTTTATGTAACTGTTACGTAATAAGAAGGCCTAATTACGTACAGTTGCATAAACTGCTTTATCTACACTCATATTATTTATCCAAAATGCCGTGATCGGAAACCATAGAATGGCCGCCACTGCACTGCCATGGCCAACTCGATTGTGCCGGCGGTCACGCGGGCGCGTGTCGGCGGCCGCGCGGGAGCGTGCAGGTACACCTGCACGCTCACATTACGTTATCAAACCTCAGAACGTATCAATATTTGAGCATATAAAGTTAAAATTACGTTACTGCCACAGATAAAAAGCTTATCATAGTAAAATCGGTTGTGGTAATGCTAGCCATTGCCTACCGTTTTTGAACACGTTTTAGAGGACTTACAATGTGAGTGTAGATAAACTACTATTATAGGTCGGTTCCTAGGTATTACAGTTTTGACGAATTCGGAAATGGATCTGTCGACTTGTTCACATTACTCGTACATGTTACTTGAACTTTCATTGATTTTGATGACTCACTTGTTGTTTGCCATTTTATATATAATATATAATATATTTATAGTATAAATTTGACAAATGTGGGGTACATTTGCGTAGGGCAAAACAGATGAGAAAAATTAAAGCGTATATACGTAGTTTCTCACTCACCAATTTATCATCAAATCCTGATTCCTTTGGATAAAAAAAATGTTTAGACGTCTTCAAGAAATCGATGAACATAAAAAAAGAAAACCTACATAAATTGCGACGATTTCTGATCCTTCTCCTTTTTTAATTAGGTTACCAAACATAACTACATGTTATATCCCAACAAAAATATTTCATTTAAAATTGGCGGTCAAGACTCACTATAGATCATAACCCTTTCGCTGTAATAATGTAAAAAAGGTTATCAGATCTCAGTAAAACTTTATCGTATGGCTATATGTCACTGGATATGGATAGGCATTTCTTATCTGGGGTAGTAGTAGTAGTAGGAAAGCCGATGATGAAGAAAATCCAGTGAGTGCTGCGAGGTCCAGATGGGACAGTGCAGCTGCCAAGTTTATTACTCTTTTAGCACCACCCAGGGATCACGTGTAGGGTTGTCTAAGGTGTTTCCTACGGATGCAGAGTTATATTGATCCCCTAAGCCCTGATTTTACTCCTTCACCCTACACCTCTGTTTAAAAAAAGTAACTAAAAAGTTGCCCGTTTCATAGGCAGATGCGATTTTAAACCAAAATTAGAGGCATTTAATTTAAATTTTCTTGAGGCGGTTATGAATAAAGATTAAACAAGTTATCAATCTTTGCAATGTAGCTATTTAAATCTAGTAGATCCTTAACTAGCCGGTTAATTCACGTTATAAGTACAATTTGAATAGGTAATAACTAAGTAGTGTATGTAGGCCACAAAATTGCCTGATTTGAGTTAGCAAGGTAACCGAGTAATGCTATTAAAAATCAATCGATTCTGTAGTCTAATCTAGATGATTAAAGTTGCTTTTCAACCGACTTCAAGATTTCGAAGGAGGATCAATTCGTCGGGATCTTTGCTTGTGTTTTTTTTTGCTATTTTTTTTAATGTATGTTCACCGATTATTCGAAGACGGCTGGCCCGATTAGGAAAATTCTTTTTTTGTTTGAATATACTTCACAGTTGGTCCCACTGTAAACAGGTCAGGATCAGATGATGGGATCCTGGAGAAATCGAGGGAACTCTTTATAGGCACTATTATAGGCTCTATTATAGGCACACCTATAGTGATTTGAGTATTTTTTACTACAGCTCGAGTATTTGCTTTTGGAAAGGTGGATGCTAAGTGAAGTCGGTTCTTTTTTGTTTAAAATTATAACTGTATTGGTTTCTTTACGACCGACTTAAAGATTTCAAATGAGCAGGTTCTCAATTCGTCGGGATCTTTGTTGTTCCTTTTTTTGCATTGTTTTAAAAGTATGTTCACCGATTATTCGAACGCCAATTTGGAAAATAATTTTTTAGTTTGAATTTTTATCCTACACTTGGCAGTTGGTTCAAATGTCATCAGGTCAGGATCTAATGATGGGACTCTGGAGAAATCGAGGGAACTCTTCAAATATTATAGGCACTATAGTGATTTGAATATTTTACACAGTACCTCGGGCATTTGCTCTTGGAAAGGTAAAGTAGCCCAAGTGAAGTCGGTTCTTTTTTCTTACAAATTATGTCATAAGCGATTTGCTATCTAGTATACCTAAAATGTAGAGAAATATAATAATTAGAAATGTAATTTCTTGGTAACTATTTTTTATTTTTTTATTATGGGAATGGGACTGACCAGCGATTAGCCCTAGCCTCACTTGATGGAAAGTGAAGACGGAGCCTAAGATGGGGCTCACCGTTACAGTAATAGCCTATTCACTCTTGCTTTAAAGTTACCGAGATCGTATTTGTTAGGGAATACAGATGGCGGGAGCGCATTCCATTCCTTGGCAGTCCACACCAAAAAAGACGAAGCAAACTTAAGAAGTTCAGAGTCTTCAGACAGATTTTTGGTAACAAAAGTGTCGGTCTAAAGTTCAGTCGCCCACCTAACTTTGCCGATCCGAAACCAAATAGGACATAGGTACCATTTTGGAGATAAATAGCAACATTCGTTGGTTTGCAAAAGCAAACACTCAAACTAACAAACAAGAGAACAGCATCTCACTGTATGCATTTACCGTCTCCTATCTATCGGGAGAAAATGATTGAAAATTAAAAATGTAGGAATACCCCTGAAACGGCTGAATCGATTTTGATAAAATATCTCTAAGGTCACTCACTAGAAAACCTGCATTAAAAAACCACATTTAAATCTGTTCAACCGTTTTAGTTCCACAGACACATTTTCTACGAAGAATTTTATGACGTTTTGAGTGACGTGCCAGTGTCGACGCAGCAACATCGAATTATTATCGATAAGTTAGGTTAATTTTAGGAGAAAGGAACAAAGGTAACCAATTGAAACATATTCAAGTATAAAATATAGTATTGAATGTCCCAATTAATAAATAAACAAAAATAATAAAAGTAGTTTCTCAATTGTTTATTGCAAGTGCAAGTGCACTTAAATAAGAATTTTAAATATAGTATGACAAATCAAAATGTGCAGTAACAGTCTACTAAGTTATAAGCTATACTCATCCCTTTTCTAGTGGTGAGAATACCAGCGTAAGAAAGGGTATGATTCTCTCTGTCTATGCTCGAAGTGAGAAAATATCAATATGTCAAACTATAATATGAACTCTTACATTTTTAGGCCTTGTCAATGGATGTAAAAAAACTAGTTTAAACTAGGGAATGCAATCCGGTAATTTTTTATATGGCAGTAATCGGGATTTTTAAATTCAAATTTCCATACAATAATTTACCGGTTTGCATTCCTTAGTTAGACCATGCTAATTGTAATTGGTTGTTTAAAATCATTATGATTACGTATATTTTAAATAGATATGTATTCAAGTATGTCACCCACGTGACCCACATCACTTAAGAGCTGCTGGCCCCTATTTTATAAAGCTACAAGTTACAATTTACAAGCAGAAGTCTCTTTCTAACCCCTTATGCTAGAAAGAGACTTCCGCTTGTAATTTGTTACTTGTAGTTGTATAAAATAGGCACCTGATATTTAGAAAGTCTAAACGGATAGGAGACAATAATTTTAGTTATTTATCTATTTAGATTAGTACGGATTATCGGGTGATGACCACGATCCTCAGCCATGAGGGAACGACCGAAGAGAGAGAGAGAGAGATATATATATCTATTTCGATTTAGACTATCCGAAATAATCCGAATAACGCACACTCTAATAGCCTCTTTATTAATAACTTCCAGCTTTAATGTTACATACATGGTTTTTTGTAGTAGATACTTTTTATTTCAAAAAAATGCTGGTAGCCTGGCGGTAAGACGGCCGACTTACAATCCAGAACAGAGGTTTCGGGTTCAAACCCCGGCTCGTACCACTGAGTTTTTTGGAACTTACGTACGGAATATCATTTGATATTTACCAGTCACTTTTCGGTAAAGGAAAACATCTTAAGGAAACCGGACCTAATCCCGATAAGACCTAGTTTCACCTCTGGGTTGGAAGGTCAGATGGCAGTCGCTTTCGTTAAAACTATTGTATTATGAGTACACTAGCTTTTGCCTGCGGCTTCGTCATTAGTTTATCTTTTGACTTCGTTTTATAGTACCACAGATGTATAAAGAAGTCTGCATACGAGTATAACAGCCCTCTATAGTCTGCTGACGCCATTTTTTTTAATTAGTTAGTTTCATAAAGAGAGTTACATTATATTAATATTACTTATCTGCATACACACACAGTATTTTATTTATTTATTTAATCTTTATTGCACAATACAAGATGGTACAAATGGCGGACTTAAAGCCATAAGGCATTCTCTACCAGTCAACCAATGGGCTAAACAGAAAGGTTAAGTAGGTGCAGGGTCCATTAAATATGACAGAATTAATAAGAGAAAAAAAAACTAACAATAGATACATATTAAGCTATATTCATAAACTTACACAAATACATATAATGATAAACATACATACATATATTTTATATACCTTGTGTGAACCATCAGGAGGACATTTTGACATTTTGTTGGCAGAAAACTTATTTTACCCTCCACTAAAGATGTGTGAGTTAGATGGTTACCAGGATAGACATGTTTTTTTTCTTTTAATTGTTTGCGAGAGCGTGTATAAATACAGACTGATTTGATATGATTTTCGTGGCTTCAGTAAATCGTAGGGGGCTGCGGTATCTATCTAATCTTATCTTATTTGGCTCGGGGGCCCATATGGATACACTTCGACCCAAAGGGATCTTTTGTGTAATTGCCCCCTAGTACACTTACTCAAGAGCTTTTTCAACCATCTCCATGTGTTGGGTGATGGAGCTCAAGGGTAGTGCTTTGAGGTCCTCTGGATCTGGATAGCCAATTCCAAAGTCCCTCATTCTTAGTCTGGCAAGAGCGTGACATTCACACATTAAGTGGTTCATTGTTTCTTCCTCTTCGCCACACATTCTACAATCAGTATTGTCTGACAGTCCCATTTTAGCCAGTACTCCTTTCACGGCGTAATGGCCTGTAAAAACTCCTGTTATGATTTGGAGCCTTTTTCTACTAAGTTTCCAAAGCTTTTTGCTCCAGCTTGAGTCAACTCTATGCATGAAGAGCTTTGAATGCCTTAGACCTGTCAAACTACCCCACTCTTGTTGGTGTTTATGTTTGGTGTGGTCCTTTATGGCCGTTGTTATGGTTCCCTTTGAGAGCCCCACAAATGGTTCTGGGCCTAAGAAGTTATTCATAGAGCCCCTTCTAGCAAGCTCATCAGCATTTTCGTTGCCGATAAAGCCCTCGTGCCCTGGTATCCACATCAGTTGCACTTTGTTTTGCCTTCCAAGCCTGTTGAGGACTTGGATACCATTGAATATCAGTCTGGACTCCACTTTGGGCGCTATAAGTGCTCTAAGCGCTGCCTGACTGTCGCTGAGTATATAGATATTCTTTCCCCGGGTCTGTTTATCTATATTCTCTTGTGCACAGGCAATAATGGCATACGTCTCCGCTTGGAACACTGTTGCATAATTGCCCATGCTTATACTACTGCTGTAGTCATTTGCATAAATGCCAGCTCCCGTACTCGATCCTATTTTGGAACCGTCTGTGTACCATATGCTGTCTTCACCATCAGAGATTGGTGGTTCCAGACCCTCGGCCCAATCGGCCCTTGTGGGAATTTTTACTTTAAAATTCTTTTGGAAAACAAACTTGGGTTGCATCTTGTCACAGCCCATGCTTGTTAGCCTATCCATGAAATTGTCACATTCCATTTTTGTGTGTTTGGTCTTCGGCTTGCTGTCGTCCCACAGGCCTACAACAGCCAATCTGTGTAAGGATTTGCGCGCTTCAGACTGTAGCACTAAGTGTAACGGCGGTAGATCAAGTAATACATCTAGCGCCGCCGTTGGCGTCGTTTTGAATGCGCCGGTGATAGCCATGCATGCCATTCTTTGTATTTTCGTTAGGGCTTCTCTGCATGTGCTCTTTAGTGTCCTTGGCCACCAGACCAGGCTCCCGTACAGTATGATAGGTCTTACCATCATGGTATAGATCCACCTCAGTACCTTCGGGGTTAAGCCCCAGGTTTTGCCATATGCTGACCTGCACATGCCAAACACTCTCATAGCCTTAGTTATGGTGAGGTCGGCATGCTTTTTCCAATTTAGTTCTTTGTCCAGTGTCAGACCTAGATACTTTACGTCATTGGATATTTCTAGTACCCTTCCGTAGAGCCTTAGTTGCTTCATACCATTCAGGGTCTTTTTCCTGGTAAATGGTATTACCACTGTTTTGCCTGGATTGATCGAGAGTTGGTGGTTATTGCACCACTGCTCCACAAGCCTCAGTGCTCCGTTCATGATTTCTGATACCGTGCTGGGGAATCTCCCGTTAACAAGTATCACTAAATCATCTGCATACCCTACCGTATAAGTTGGGCCTTTATTCAGTTCCTCCAAGAGTGAGTTGACTACCAAACTCCAAAGAGTTGGTGAGAGAACCCCTCCCTGTGGGCAACCTTTTGTGGCCGTTGCAATAATTTCGTCACCCATAAGAGAGGACTTAATAAGTCGGCTATTTAGCATGTTTCCTATCCATTTACATATGGTCGGTTCTATGCCGTGTTTTAATGCTGCAACACTAATTGCTTGGTAGGTAGTGCGGTCAAACGCTCCCTCTACATCTAGAAAAGCAGCAAGGCATAGTTCTTTGTTTTCTATTGCCTGTTCTGCTCTGGTCGTCACCAGGTGCAGTGCTGTCTCCGTTGATTTTCCGGCCTGGTAAGCACATTGCATCTGGTGCAGAGGATGTCTTTTGAGCGGACCATCTCTTATGTGTCTATCCACCAGTTTTTCCAACGCCTTGAGGAAGAATGATGAAAGACTTATTGGCCGATATGATTTGGCCTCTGTGTAATCTGCCTTGCCCGGTTTAGGTTGGTACGTTACTTTTACCATCCTCCAAACACGCGGAACGTGTCCGAAGGCTATGCACGCCCTGTACAGTCTACTCAAGTGTGGTATAAGTACATTGGCGCCTTCTTGTAGTAGGATGGGGTAGATTCCATCTGGGCCCGGGGTTTTATAGGGCTGAAATGTCGAGAGCGCCCATTTTAGCTTGTTGTGATCTACTACCTTCTTTGACGTGTCCCAATTGTGTCTAGTAGTTCTCGTTGACTGTTCTACAACACTAATTGTACTTTCGTCTGGTTCGCCTTGGTGTATTACCGAGCCTGGGAAGTGTGTCTCACACATTACTTTGAGAGTTTCTAACCCCGTTTCTGTCATCAATCCGTCACTCCTTCTGATTGAGGTGAGCGGTACTGACTTTGTCGAGGCTAGCGCTTTTGTTAATCTCATGCCTTCCGGTAAAGACTCTATCTGATCGCAGTGGTTCCTCCACGCTTTCCTTTTTGCTTTTCTCACGGCTTTGTTAAATTCCGTGAGTTTGCGTGCATAATGCTCAAAGTTGTTAGTTCTTTTAGCATCGTTAAAGATGGCCCGTGTTTCTTTCCTGAGTTTTACGATCTCTGGATTCCACCACGGTATCTTCTTAGCCAGGTTTTTCTTTTCCGGGCAGTTGCTGGTCCATGCCGTTAACACAGCTTGGACGATTTTGTCCGCTTCGAATTCTATGTCAATAATAGAGTTTAGCTTGCCTTTTGGATCCCCTAGATCCGCCTTCAGGTCGCTCCTAAAAGCTGACCAGTCTGTTTCTGGGGTTCCGCCTACGTACAGTTTCTACTGGGATTATAGTCTTGTACTTAAAGCATATATATCTATGGTCTGATAAAGAAATTTCTTGAGATACATGCCATGAGTTAGTATTATTACTAGCATTGTTAGAAGCTAACGTTATGTCAATAACCTCACCTCGTCTAGCGTTGACGAATGTCTGTTCATTGCCTTTATTTAGTAATTGTAGAGAAGAACTCACCAGAAAATCCAATACTTTCTCCCCTCTTCTGTTCACATCTGAGCTGCCCCAGATGACGTGGTGCGCATTAGCGTCGCAGCCAATTATCAGGTCGGTGTTCGCCCGGCTGCCGTACGCAACAAGATCTCGCAGTTGTGGTGTAATTGGTTCTGTTGCCTCATATGGAAGGTAGGCTGATGAGATGATGAGTGCCATACTACGTACGTACATAAATCAACGCCATTTTTAACATATATACATGTCCTCATATTACTTTCGGGGCAAAGGTATATTATTGTCCCTCCAGTACCATTTAAGCCTCTTATCTCACCTTTATAAATGTATGGTTCTTGAATGCGGTATCTAACTAGTTATTCCTATATGAGTGTATAGGACGTTACTCTTGTTACGTCACTCCGGGACGTAAGTGAGATTTACCCCTCGCTCGTGCAGCGGCATATCTCACTTCACTCCCAGGAGAAGACGTAAAATTATGTACGCACCACGGGCGGTAGTAAAAAAGGCCTCAAATCGCTTGTTTATGGTCCACACCTTCGGTTCGGGCTACAAGTGCTCGTGATCTGAGTCGTTCTTTATTTTACCGCCCTGGGTACGTAATGTACTTTGTTTTCAGATCGTTTGTATATGTAGTTTTGGCTTAAGTAACCCGTCATAAAACACTTAATAAAATTGAAACTTTTTATTTATTTATTGTTATAATGTATTATTAACAAAATATACCTTTCACATAAAATCATAATAAGAATTTGTCTAACATATAGACCAAAGAGGTTTTAGCATGTATATGATCACGCTATCGACACATGTTATTATTACTTATTATGTAGAGGTAACATCACTATCGGCAACAATAAGTCGGATTTGTCGCTCGACCGATCCGAAATTTGTACTGGAGCACGGGAAATCTATGTTGGTAAACGAATCCAACAATTATGTGAAACTAAAATATAAGAATTTGGTATTTAAATTTAATTAAACGTAATAATATGTGAAAAAAATACTTAAAAGTGAAATGTAACACCATCTTTTAGTAAATTTGATGTCCCCGACCTCTTCTTACAACAAAATACTGAACAATTAGGCATTTTTCTGTAGCAGCTTTCACTCGCGCGACTGGACTCGATCTAGTTAGAAATCCGACCGCAACTAGTTTTATTACCCGTGCAAGCCCATTTGGGCTTGTACTTCGGCAGAGGGAAAACAGCGCGAATGCCGCCTCCCCCCTGTGTTGCTCTATGGCGATAACTTAAGTAACTTTTTTCTGATCATTATGAAATCTGTTAGGATTGTAGCAGAGATGAATATAATTTAAGATTTCTTATATGAGCAGGATCTATCAAGGGGTTAGGAACTTATGAAGCTAAAAGGCGCAAAACGATCTTCATAAGGGTCTTGTTATATTGGTCTAATCGTTTGCTTTAAATCGCGAGTTCTCCGTTCGAGGCGAACTACTAGTGTAACTGTACCTAACATCAGTGTAGCAGGAGCGTAAAAAACAGGCCCAGACCATGTCGGGCCATGCTCAGTGTAGGGTCCGTAGTTGCCGCCCTATTACAAAACAACCGTTCAAAAGGTCATTTATTAAGGGTTATTGGGCGGCACTTACGTCTTTTGATTACGCGTTTTTGAGTGATATCTCTTTATTCTTCCACTTTGTCGGCGTGATTAATGTCGTGTGAGTAACGGTCACTGAGCTAGACCGCTGACAGACAGACGGACGGACATGGCGAAAATAAGGGTTCCTAGTTAACTACGGAACCGTAGAAATAAGAGATTATATGCACACATGTAACACATGCACTCGTGCACTGAATGATTGGTAATTGCGATTTCTAGCGGCCTCTGAAGGATCCGTTGTATCTTTAAGGTTGAATGTAACATTAACGCAAACTAATAAGTACATGGACACTGCATTATGTTGCGTTTACAAAGAGCAAGGTCACCGCACATAGATGCAACTTTATTTGTACAAGAATAAATTAAAAATGTAACAAATAACACAATTATAACAGTGCCACCTAACCCCCTTATTAATAAACGTATCTCAGGCCTCAATTAGTTAATTTATGTTTTGTCTGTTTCTAACAAACACAACTGTCAAAGTCACAGATAAGGACAAAACATAAATTAACTAATTGAGGGTAGAGAGACTTTTATGAATAAGGGGTAAGGGTTTATCCATAAATTACTTCATACCAATTTCATGATTTTTGATCCCTCCCCGTCCTTCTCATACATGTCATAATAGGGATGATAACACATGTTGAATTATGCAATAAAATTAAGTTGATAGGGTGTAGAATTACCAATATAACCAAATACAGTGAAAATTTTAAAAAATCTATTGAAATGGTTCAAAGATATCATGCTTCAAAATTTCAAAATTTTTCAATATTTTCAAGTACGAAATTAAAAAAAAAACAATCATACCATTCGATTTTTAACATTTTACTGTCAAATAAATTCTATGGTAACCATATACATAAACGCAACATATCACTGTAAAAATAGCAATTTCATAATTTTTCCATACTTTAACCAGGGCGACTATATGATCGTGACGTCACTTTTGCACGTCATTTTGTTAAAAGCGTTTCGAGAAACAAATGCAAATCTCAGACTTTAAGTCTAATTTCTGACTTTTGTGTTGCTTTAACGCAATTGGCCGCATAGACATTTGATCCTCACAACAAAATGAATCGATTGATACCATTTACATGAAAAAAATTCACCATGCCTATTGTGTACCCCCTCCTCCCTGGTACAATATTTTAAAATTAAATATTTAATATAGATACATTTATTTTAAAACAGAAAGGAAATTATAGGTGACAATATAATAAAAAAAATCTTATAAATAACTATAAACTAGAGACTACCTACAAATAAAAAATGTCCTCCAAATCGCTGCCAATGGGCAGGGTGCCCAGAAGGCTAGCCTAGCATTGCCACGTTGTATAGCGAGGCTTATACGTTGTGCAAAGTATTGACCAGCCCTCTGGTCACCCGTCGTTTCAATTAAACGCGCCGCTAACTCTTTGTATATGCGGCGCGCGCTCGGCCCCCATGGCCCCAACGTTTCGACTCCAATTAAATTGTAAATATTATGAATATTATAATAATTATTCTCACGTAATCAACATCTTATTTTAATATCTACACTACGTTAAATTTGTATGCGACGTTTGAGTCTCCCCCCACATCTTGTCACATTTTGTTTGAGCGCTCCCTCCCCCTTCGCGTTTGTTTGTTTATATACCTACTATGTGCCTTGTTGTACGTGATGCTGTTATTGTCTATCTTATTTCAATCTCACTGTCATTCACTTAAAGGTTTACTGGAAGAAATCCCTTGAAGGGATAAGTTTGCCTTTGTACTTTACATGTTTTACTTACTTACTTACTTAATGTGTGCCGTGTGCAGAAAACTGCTACAAAATCGGACAAGCAGTTTTGTAGTTACGGACCACTAATTTAAAGAGAGGTATGGGCACTGAGAATGGCATCTCGCTAAGTGTGGTAGGGCACGTTCAGCGAATGTCATCTCGCTCAAATCTGGAGCAGAGTCCGACTGGGGAAGTACCTCCACCTTACAGAAAACCACAGCCAAATAGCACTAGACCCTACTCATAGTGTTGTGTTCCTGCTGGTGAGTAAGGTTGCCAAAGAGGACCCAGTGTGTTGACGATGAGGGACCCTCTTGTTCCTTTAGCCGTCAACACAGTGAATCCTCCTTTTTGTAAAGGGTCGGCAACGCGCATGTGACTCCTCTGGAGTTGCAGGCGTCTATAGGTTACGGTAGCTGCTTACCATCAGGCGGGCCGTATGCTTGTTTGCCACCGTCGTAGTATTAAAAAAAATTGTTAGTACAATCAGAATCAAACAGCTACTCGCGTCTTATTATTATTTATAAACGTGCTACGATTTTTCGAATACTGTGTTATACAGAATGTAACAAAAAAACTGGTGAACCGTTTAAGGGCATAATCGGTATCGTATTGCGTCTAAGAAAGAGGGCGTAAATTTTTTGGACGCGATAAAAAAGAAATTGTATGGGGTACGTCGCGTAATTTTTGTTTTCATATTTTTATATAATTAGAATGGGTAATTCCAAGAGTCTGTAACGTCAGTTAGCAATTCTTTCGTGTGTTCTTTGATTAATTCAGCAAATGCAAGTGTTCACTTATCTTCCCTATTCCTACAGATATATGGACACTTAAATTGGCTACTTTCCCAAAAAAATATATTTAGTCCGTCAGTTACAGTTAATTTTTAGTATAATGTCACGCGGAACTTTAACAGGCTATATCTTCACCATTTTTTGTTTGATTGACAAAATTAAAAATACGTGTCCAATATTTTTTGATAATCTAACTGACGGACTAAATAGAATTATATTTTTTTTACCCAGGAAAGTACCCAATTTGCTTAATTAATCAAAGAAAACACGAGAGAATTGGTAACTGACGTTACAGTCTCATCAAATTACCCGAATACGATACCAAATACGCCCTTAAACGTATCACCAGCGTTTTTGTTGCACCTTGTATGAACCTATAGTGCAGTAAAGATACGGTTGCGTCAAACATTAATTTATAATAGCCTGATTTTTTTATTTTTCATTGTTATGGAATATTTATAGATCATACATGCAAAAATCCTACAAACTTT
Organism: Pammene aurita; assembly: GCA_947086415.1. Classification (NCBI taxonomy): domain Eukaryota; kingdom Metazoa; phylum Arthropoda; class Insecta; order Lepidoptera; family Tortricidae; genus Pammene; species Pammene aurita. Next base: position 16,871,712 of record OX352310.1, read on the forward strand.
TAACCCGGAAGTAGTTAAATAGGTACAAAAAAATATATAAAAAAAATGTATATTTTTATGTACAATAATGTCAATTATTTTTATTTGTAAATATGACGATATTTAAGTCTACTTTCTGTTCAAAGCGAAAAACAAGAAACCGTGTCCATGTAAAACCACATAAATTACAAAATGTACGGCGCGGGCGATATATATTAGGATATATTAGTAATTCGTTAGAAACAAATAGTAATAAGTGGTAGTTTGTTCTTACACATTTTAAAAGACTTAGAAACGATATATTCATTAAAATCCAACAAGAAAAACGCTAGTAATATGTGTGTACATATTTGTGGCGGTTAGCGAATAACGATATTTTGTAGGATTTCATTGCGTAAATAATACTAGTATCATGATATATCCGTTACACTAAAAATATTAGCTATTATTAACTATTTCCAATTCCCCATACTAGCCGCCCGTAAAATGACTGTAGTACGAGTACTATTGCGCCTATGCTCCGTCTAGTTAATAAAGATGATCATTCAGTAAAACACGTGTTTGCTTGTAATTAGTGTTACAATAACCTGGTCGTGGCCTAAAAAACTTATCGGTGGCCGAGATGCAACTATGTAAACTATTGCGATTGCGATTTTAATGTAAACATTACAAGATGTAAACGTACTTACCTACTAAGTTGTAATGAAATTACGTAGGTACTTACTGACATTTCCTGCCGCGATCATTCTGGCTAAAGTACGGGGTTCTTTAAAAACCGGCCAAGAGCATGTCGGGCCATGCTCAGTGTAATGTGCCATAGTTGCCAGCCCGTCACAATATATCCGTTCAAGAGGTCGTTTTTAGGGTTCCGTAGTCAAGTCTGTCCGTCTTCCCGTCCGCGGATTAGCTCAGTGATCGTTTGTACTAGAAAACTGAAATTTTGTATGAGTATGTGTATATTCATGTCAACAAATTAGTAAAACAAAAACTTTTTTTATCAGGGTCTCCCGTACAAGAATAGGGGTCTTCTAAAACAGTTTTAGGATGAAACTAATAGTTTCGTAAATAAAAGCTCCGAAAGTTAAAAAAAAGTGCGCCCCGCCCTCTAACTTTTGAACAGTGGATCCAAAAAATTCTAAAAAAATAATTAAAGTGAGGACTAATAAGTACTTTCAATGAAAACTATCACTACATAGTATAAAACTTAGTCGCTTTCCGCTGTCTGATGCTTATATCTTTAAAACTACGCAACGGATTTTAATGCGGTTTTTTTAATAGATAGAGTAATTCAAGAGGAATGTTTATATGTATAATACATGCATAATATAATAGAGAAACACTGATAATTTTCGTTGTTTCTAATGTGATGCCGTAAATAAACACATTTTTTTGCGCTTACATTGCAAACGCTGGCTGAACCCTACGAGATAGATCAAAATAATCTACTACAGTATTGTACACCTTAAAAAGGTCTACAAAAAAGTCACGTGCAAAGCCGGGGCGGATCGCTGGTAAGTATTGAATAAAATCGGTTCAGCCGTTTTTGAGTTATCGCAAAAAGTTGTCATTTCATAGTAAAAAGGACTGCAAAATATAATATCTATTAATTGTCTTAATTTCCTTGTCCCCAGGCTTTCCACCTTCGCGACATCCGCTGGGAGCGACCGCGGTTCCTCTCCAAGTCGTTTCTGGCCTTCGTGACCTTCAACCTGATCAGCTACTCGCTGCTGGCTGCTGAGGTGCTCACCACTAACGTCGCTGACACCACCGCTAAGGAGAAGGTAGGAATAGTAGATATGTGGACGAGTTTTGTTAAAGGCCCACATTGTCGATTTACATGGACACTTTATTCTTTCTCTATTTATTCTAATCTCCGTGCCGCAAGGCAAAGAGCAAAAAGTTATACCAAGAACTCTGGCGGGATAGTCCTCTTTTTATAAAGGTATGGTATGACGAATACAGTTTGGAATCTTAATAAAAATAATACAATCGTCTTCAGACCAAAAGATATTTATTTTTCAATGTAGGTACATTCCAATTTACTTATGAACGTCAGAGAGAAAAAAATCTACCACCGGTTCTAACCCTACACCTCTGACCCGAGAAGTATTATGACCGGCAAGAAACTCGACGGGACTTATTTTTTCAAAACAGTAATACAATGATCTTAAATAGTATTTTATGCAACAGTTGTATAAGAGGGGTCAAAAAAGGTGAGTGGCGTGGGTAACAATTTGAGCCGTAGGCGCAGCCGGAGGCGAAAATTGTTAAGAAAAACGCCACGAACATTTTTTGACCTACTTATACGACGTTGCATACAATACTTTTTCTACGACTACACATAGTTTTAAAAAAATGAACACGAAATTGAACACTTCATGGATATTGCAGTTATTTTGTCAACATAATCAACAATAATTTAAGTTCCACCTTTTAAAACACTGTATTTCAAGTACTTCAATTCAATACAAACACACACCGTCGTTATTTAATCAATTATCAAAGAGCGACAGAGATTTGTAAAAATATATTATTTTCTAAGTTTGCAGTTTGCCACCACAAACGAATGGCAAACGTAAAAACTACAAAGTATGTCTGTGGTTCTTTTCATTTTTCTTTTTTAAAGTTTTTTTTTCTAAAAACGCTACGTTTATTTAGGTTTCTTAGGTTGGCAGTAATTTATTTTCTTCTAAAGTCGTGACTGCGCCATTCTATATTGGCGCTTTTATTGAAAAGTTGTTTTTTGGGGAATAGACTAGATAGACTTTTCTTCGAGTATATTATCTATGTCCTTATATAGACGATGACGAATGTATAAATGATAGATAAACGGGAGTTAAAAAAAATTCATTTGTTGGGTTCACAGGGCACCTCTGTTAGCAGTTGCATTATATCACATAATAACCCTAGGGTCTTTATGAAGAATAGACTAGATAGACTTTTTTGAAATTGCATAACACGTGCTTTTATATTCGTTTGGGACCATATAATTGACAGATAAAAGTACCAGAGTAGAAAAAATTATTTAAAGAGACCATTAACAGCAGTTCATTTGAAATAACGGTACATTCTGCTATTATATAGACAAATTACTGACCAATCAATACAAAGCATAGACAATTAAAGGTATTTTAAATTAATATTAACGGCATTATTATAGATAAATAGTCATTGTTTGTATTTTATTGACTATTATGCCTTTAAATGGCTAAGCGATACTTTTTAAACCGAGCGAGGTGTAGGATAGGATTAGTAAAGTAAGGGCTTAGGGGCTTGGCTTTTGCTGGGATCTGATAACTTTTTTACAGTTTTATGGGTTAGTAAGTTATGGCCACCAATTTATATGAAATGTTTTTTGTGTGATTAATGTATCATCGGGTGAGAACCAAAACTCACTAATTACTACAACAAGCTTCTAGTCATAATGAACCGTACTAGTAATAAAACAAGGTTGATTCTCGTCTAATTATCGGACGAGCGGAGCGTAAGCGAAGTGAAGTTCCTTCAAACAACTTCGGCTACCTGTAGACGGTAGGTGCATTTCGATAGCTTTTTGATTTTGAATAGTTGTCGCGCGATAACTTTAGTAACGTTCTTCTGATCTACATGAAATTTATTGGAGTTGGAATACAATTTGAGAGTTCGTATAATGAGCAGGATCTACTAATGGGTTGTGGAGCTAAACGGTGAAAAAAAAATCATAAGGGTCTTGTTATATTTGGTGATCTCGTTTGCAAGTAAATTGCGAGTTCTCAGTTCTAGGCGGACTACTAATATTTATGCAATTAGTGAGTTTTGGTTGTCATCTGACGGTATCTCCGCAGAAAGCTGGAAAATTTCCTATACAATAACATTTTTGCAAACTTACCTGATCACCTTTATAGACTGTTTGGTGTTTCCGGACCTTAATTTAGACCTGACTAAGACACGTCACTGCCTATACGCGGTGCTATAACCGACGTGGGTGATCCTTAATGAAATGTTTCCTTTTAATCTGAGTCAGAGCTATTTTTGGTTTTGAAATTACGGTTCCTATTCTTTAAAGTTGTTTCAAAGTAGAGATCTCGCTCGTTTCTGCCTAGAATGAGCGGAATGTGGAATGAGCTGCCTCCCTAGGTGTTTCCATTGCGCTTTGACATGGGGTTCTTCAAGAAGCGGGCGTACAGGGCTCTCAAACGTCGGCAACGCATAGGCAGCTCCTGATGTTGCTTATGTCCATGGGCGACGTTGACCGCTTTCCATCAGGCGGCTCGTATGCTCGTTTGCTACTAGTTTAATAAAAAAAAGAGATGCGTAAATCGCTTCACTGAATTTCATATCTTTCGCTCGCGGAGACATGTTTCACTCAATTAGTTCATTTCGCTCAGTGGATCTGTTCGCATATTCGCATCGTCTCACTCGTTTGACTCGGCCGGCTCATTCGAATCATGAGTGGGAAAGAGCGAGCAAGTAACACTATAAACACTGAGATAGATGAGTTACTAAGCGAGTTAAATCTTCAGTGAGTTGAAGAGTGAGTGTGAGTTGAATCAAACAATATAGTTCATCAAGATTAAATCACTCACTCGTGAACGACCCATGTCTATTATAAGTCTGCATGGGATATCTCCAAACCATATAAGTGCAAAACTTATTTATTTTTATGTTCCTCCAGCAACTTAAATGACTATGTAATATATGTGTATTCATTGACACTCAATAGACTTTTCTAGAACAGCTTTAACAAGCCAGTCACATTCAAATAGCCACTTAATACCACACACGGTACACTTTTGTATTGCTCTGCCAACAGTGTCAACGCAAATGCAGTTTTCTTGAAAACTATTGTCCAGTTAACGTCAGATATATCCGACCGATCAAGGTGCTTCGAACGTCTGGGCATGCACTTATCGCCTTAACAATAGAGACGTGTATAGATATTTTGAACACCTTGGCCGATTAAATATATTTATTGGCTAACTAGCTACTGAGGACTTTCGATGAATTATTCAGTACGTCTCGACTTAACAGCTTTATAAGTGTTTTTACTTAGCCATAAGTGTTCTTAGCCAAAAGGTACTTTGTATGCAGTCAATAAGCATTATGCTGGGTTTAAACATAAAGTAAGTATATGATAGAGGGCCCATGCCTTGTTACAAAATGCGACCGCCTAAAGAACTATCAGCACTAGATGGCGTTACTGAAAATTCACTGTTTACATCTCTCGATTAGAGATGGCGTTACACGTCACAGAGAAGTCATAATACTTGCCATGGCTACTAACGACATCTACACGTCTTTATGTAAAAGTTCCCTAGATGAAAATCCTTCAACAATACTATTAATCAATAGATGTCGCTTTACAGTAGAAATATTGAGTAAATTGTATTTTTTTTTATTTGTTATTTTTTTTTGTATATGTAAATCAAATATGAACCCAACGAGCGTCTCCGAAAGTTGTCTGCCGAGCTATGCTACATATATAGCACTCGCGAACAAGATACTATATTATTAAGTAAGTAAACACTAATTATCTGCAAATCCTGCAATGAAACAAAAGTAAGAGATAATTTTTTCGATACATTAGGCCACGTGTGTAGCAGGGTAAAAACCAAAAAATAAAAACATTAAAATTGTCTGTGATAAGGTTTGAACTCCGGACCTTCGACTCATAAGTCCATATGTATATCCGCTGCGCTACGAGGTCTTTAAATTTAAGATGCAAATTGTTAACCACTTCCCTACATTCAAATATTAACCTACAACTGATTTGGGAATGACAAGACGTTGAGTAAGTTTTGTGCGTTGTTGCCAATTCGGCCGCCTGCGTCACAGCAAGCTGACAACGTCGCGTCAGGCCTTGGTAACGCGCGAGCTCTGTTAGTTACCTACCTACGCGTCGCGAACCGTCGGGCGCTGAGCTGAAATTCGACTTCCACGTGTGCGTGTCGCGCGACTCGCGCGTAAACACAAGGAAATCGGCTTAATATGTAATCACAATTTTGTCTTCACTATGGTCTTCAAGGCACCGCGTCTTTTTATTTTATATGTCTATAGTATACCGTTTCATCCTCATGGGTGCCTATATCTAGTTTCAATACTACTAATTATTTATGATTTTTGACGTAATCATTACTGTCAAATTACTGACTCAATTATGAATTGTACTCTAAGTAGGTACTCTAAGTACCTACCTTCAGATCAGACCGCGAATCGGTAACAAATTTCTGAACTATTTGCTCATAGAAATTTGTCGCTGACTCGCGGTCTGATCTGAAGGTAGGGTCAACCAATTTGATTCAGCCCTAGGCCATTCTAGAACCTAGTCACAATAGCTAGTTTTGTAGCGAATAGGTTACGTTTATACGTATCCAAGGGCAACAGTCATTACGACAAAGTTCTTTTTGGTTTTCTGTACCTACTTAGAGTAGAATTCGTAATTGAGTGCAGTGGCGGTACCTTAAAACTTGTAAAGTGGTTAAAGGATGGTATACAATAAAACCTTATCTTATTAACTTCAACAATAGCGTAAAATAAGTACCTATAGATTTAAAAAAATACATTTAATGAAGATGCGATGGTGATGTGGTGGTGATATTTAGTAAAATTACTATATTTAACAGCCTCCTAGCCTAGCCCAGTCGATGTTTAGCCTATAAATAATGGAGGCAGTAGACAGAAAGCAGAAAGTCAGCGGGGCGGTTTTTGAAATTGGAGCACTCGAATATGACATTTAAAACTGAATAAAACGAAGAAATTATGCTTTAAAAATAACAGCGATAGTAATTAAAAGTCATTATTATTTATACTATTAATTTTGTGTGCGATTATATTCCAAGTTAAATTCTTTGAATTCGAGCGCTCGAATGTCAAAAATCAGCCCCCTGGTTCGAATCCTGGTAAAGGCATTTATTTGTGTGTTTGATCTGTGACAAATACACAAATATTTGTACCTGAGTTTTGGATGTTTTGGATGTATTTAAGTATTTATCTATATATATGTATCTATTATATAATTATATCGTCGTCTAGTACACACAAGCCTTAACTATTGATTACTTTACGTACGGACGATTTTTGTAAGATTGTACTGTAATATTTATTATTATTATTACCTAGCCGAATTAAATTATTAAGTACAGTCAGCTGTAAAAATATGAGTGTACTCATCTTACTCAAAAATATGTCCCATAGTATCTTATTCCGTTGTAATAAAGTGCATAGTACCATATTTATGAGACGATTTTTTCGATACGTATTTTTGCAGCTGACTGTACATAATTTTCATTGAAAATTCCAATAATTTTTGTTTTTGTTGACCAAAAAGTATTTTTGAAATTTATTTTAGTGACATCTATGAGCTTTTATTATTAAAGAAACTAGCTATATAAAGTGTTACTTCGAGATCGAGCTAAACTGTAAAATTATGAGAAACTACAATAGATGGCGCTTAAACTAAAAATGCGATTTTACGTGGAATTGTTTTTTTCTTAGGTTTAATCAGTTATTTTTAATTGGTTTTGTTGTAATCCGTTTTGGTAATATAATGACGTAGTTTTAGATAACTAGGTACTAGATTTCAATTAACATAAAAAATGATTACGAGCCAGTGGTACTCTGAGCGACATCTATTGAAGAACATTGGAACAAAACGAGCGATGTTCCATATCTATTTAAACTAATTAATCTATGGTTTAAATGAACATAGTGTTAAGTAAAGTCAGCAGCAGAAGTAGCTAAGCGGGTGAGCTGTTCAAAATGATCTTGACACAACTTTTTAAATAAGAGACGGAGAGCTGGCCACGTCAGATATGACACAATAATGAGAGCAACGAAACCCCTCTAGTTAGTTTACTATACTATGCTTATTTCTAAATCCGGTCATCTGGCAGCTGTCAAGTGGTGGAGGTCACAGAAGGCAAACCAGGTCAAGAATACAAATCCTAGATTTCTGGGTTTGATGCAATATGAGAAATTATATAAATAATTAGATTATAACATTGCCAAAAGTTTTTGTTGGCGGAAAGTAGTGCCAAACGTCGTATAATATCATTCACTCTAACCTCTACCCATTAAAAGCTGCCAGATGCCCGAATCTAGCAATAATGATAGTATAGCAATCTAACAAGATGGGTTTAGTTGTGTCATATCTGACGTGGCTATAAGAGAATAAGAGCGAATTACCGCCAGACTACCATCAGCTCTTCCCCGCCAGACTACCATCAGCTCTTCCCCGCCAGACTACCATCAGCTCTTCCCCGCCAGACTACCATCAGCTCTTCCCCGTCAGACTACCATCAGCTCTTCCCCGCCAGACTACCATCAGCTCTTCCCCGCCAGACCGGTAGCCCAACCTAAAGTACCATGGGCTTGTTATTAACCGATTTCAAGACCTAGAAGGAGGAGGTTCTCAATTCGTCGGGATCTTTGATTTTGCATTTTTTAATGTACACCGATCATTCGAAGACGGCTGGACCGATTTGGAAAATTATTTTTTTGTTTAAGAGTATACTTCTCAGTTGGTGCCATTGTCATCAGGTTAGGATCTGATGATGGGATCCTGGAGAAATTCTTGAGGGAATTCTTCAACTATAGTGACTTGAGTATTTTTTACAGTAGCTCGAGTATTTGCTTTTGGAAAGGTGGAGGCTAAGTGAAGTCGGTTCTTTTTTATTAACAAATATTTATTTGCCACTATCATGTGGATGTGTTAGAGGTTGATGTGCTTTTCTTATTTACGAGGCTTGGATATAATTACAGTTGTTTATGTTGTCGAAGCGTAAGGCGAGCCTTTGGCTTTTGAGAATTCGAGATGTGCGCATTAGCTTTCGTGTGTCAGCGTAAAACTGGCTAATACGGCTATAAACGCTTACGATGCTAATATACTACGAGTATTTGCGGTAGCTAGCTCAAAGTAGATACATACTCATATGTTACGTAAAGGAACGATCGGCCAAGGAGAATGTTTTATTACCTTATCATTTTAGTACTTTATCAATGTCGTCCTAAACATCAAAAACTACACTCGAAGGCATTTAGAGTTCGACGCACGTTTGAACTACACAACACACCTGATTTAACGATTAAGTTTATACTGAAGTTTTTTGAACGAAGCACATTTTTATCTTTTTTTCAATTCCAATTCCACGTGTTAAAAGTCGAGTCGTAAGTGACAATAAATTGTGAAATGGATTTTTTTTTACTGGTAACCATTGCAGACATTCTGCCCTTTTCTGCCCAGTTGGGCTTTATAATTCATGTACCTACAATTTCTTGATCTATAAACTTTTTTTAATCAAACAATGATTAAGGGTTGAGGGTAGAAACTTATCTCATAAACTCATATCGCATCTCCATAAGTTAAAGCCCTGTTACACTTGTCCTAGTTAGCTTCCTAAATAATTTAGTTTCTAAATTTAGTCTAGTCTAACCGCATTTAGCAATTAATTTACTATTGAAAAGCGTTAGGATTCTAATTAGGATGCTAGTTAGGACACAAAAAAAAGTAGTGTAACAGGGCTCTTAACTCTTACGCACCGTATCTTTATCTTGTCGTTGAAGAACTACCAAAAACCGTCGTGCAAAATTGTAATAATTTACACAGAAGCCTACTAAATGTCTGTTTGTTCGCAGAGCTTCTACCAGCACGTGTTCAACGGCTGCTACGCGGTGCTGCTCTTCATTGTGGTCACATTCTTCCTAATATACGGCGTCGAAGTCTATTTTAAGGTAAACCTTTTGTTTTTAATACCAGGACCATATTAAAGTCACATGTACGTTTATGATCTTTTAAATCCTGTATACTGTTGAAATACCTGTAAAATTTAAGAATAACTACATAAGGACATAACCGTAGTGTTCACGAAAATTAGTCATTTGAATTCGCACAGTGCGCGATGATTTAGCTTCCAGCACGGCTAGCACGTCTTACGCGCGACTGACGCGACAAGAGACAGATCTGCGCGTCTTCATGCGTTGTCGCTAGTTGGCAGCACAACTTGCGCGTGAAAGGAGCGACAGACTCGCGATCAAATGCCACTGTCATAAAATGACAGTGACTTGCGACTTTGAACTAAAACCCTTAGCACAACTTTGAGTTCTCTTCGCGTCAGTTGCAGCCCCGGGTGCATATTATGCTACGGGAAAGCGAGATTTTTGACAGGCAAGGTTTTCCCTACTCGCGGCGTAAGGCGCTCTTGCAAGACGTGCTAGCCGTGCAGTTGCAGTTTTGTTGGCTAATACGAGTATGATGACTGATGACGGTAATCTTATTATCAACAAAATTCTGACCTTAGGCACAGAATAAGTAATAGTACAAGTTAAGAAGGTTCTCCTTTTGACATTTAGCTACAGAGACGAAAACATTAGCTGTCATGCGCGTTTAAAAAAGAAAATAAAACAGGGTTTTCAAAGTGCTTCATATATCCGTGCAGGTTTGAGACATTTCATACACATATTTATAAACACTGGATGAAACTATACTATTCTCAAACGCACCCATAAGGGCCATAAGGTAATAAGCGATCATCGCTTAGCGATGTGCCAACCCTTCCCTCATATGCGGTATGCGCATCGGCAAAAACGGGTACAATGGAGAGAGATTAGTGTAACCCCCCTGGCATAGGGCTCTCTTTAAGGATTTCAGTTAACACAAAAAAAGTTTTACATGTACAGCGTAACCTTCAATCGCATGCCATTTTTTGCCTAGTGCCTTAAACACTTGTCGGAAGGTTTTTAATTCATATACTAATGATTACGACGCTACTATGTATGGAATGGATGATTCAAGGACCAAAGGCAATCAAGCTAGATATTTTTACCTCCCAAACCGCACACAATGGGACATTATGTGGTGGCTCGTAAGCACCACTTACGAGAATATTAGCATTGATGCGATCATGGCCGATTGTCTGTTGTTAATGTTTAAACGTCTAGCAAATAATGTGCTGTTAACTTTCCTGTGTTTCCAATCAAGCCTCTTACCTGTCGGGGGCGTAAATATATTTTTAATTAATTGATTTTTATTGTTTAGCTAACGATTTTTTTCACGAGAATGTGGGGTGAAATTCTGAAATCGTCTGTGTGGGACTTTCATTTATATTTTGCATTTGCCGACTTGGTTAGTAATGGAAATGCTTGGTTAGATTTTCATTGTTATATGGGTTATCGGTTGTTATTGCCTTGGACTCCCTCCCCCCACTAACCAAAGTTGTATGCTCTGTCTGGGGCTACCATACCAAAATCTGACGACAGTATTTTCAACTGACTTAAATATTTCGAAGGACGAGGTTCTCAATTCGTCGGGATCTTTGTTTTTGCATTTTTTTAATGTATGTTCACCGATTATTCAAAGACGGTTGGACCGATTTAGAAAATGTTTTATTGTATAGTTCACAGTTGGTCCCATGTTATCATGTTAGGATCTGACGATGGGATCCTGAAGAAATTGAGGGAACTCTTCAAATATTATAGGCACATCAATAGTGATTTGAGCTCGAGCATTTGCTTTTGGAAAGGTGGAGGCTAAGTGAAGTCGGTTCTTTATTGTTTAAAAGAATTGTATTAGCGCTGATATTTTATCCTGATTATCAAAATTAGACACATATATGAAACAATATTCAGACACTCGGCGGTGTGTATTTACATGAATTAAACTATTCTAAAAAGTTACAAAAACATTAATACGCAAAAAGTAAACGCTGTGTTATCATATTCTCCGCTTCAAAGTTTTTTTTTCCGTAGCCTATATTGTATCCCACTGCTGGGCAAAGGCCTCCCCTCGCTTCCGCCACTCATCACGGCCTAGTGCATGCTCTCGCCAGTTGCTACACAATGCGTACAGATCGTCCCGCCATCTCCTTTTTGGTCTGCCTCTGCCCCGGCCGATTTGTTCGGTCCATTCAGTAGTTAATTTAGCCCATCATTCCGGGTGCATGCGGCAGACATGTCCAGCCCAATCCCACTGAGCTTGGCGGTCTTGACTCCCACATCCGAGATACCTGTCCTGGAGCGCAGTTCGGTGTTCCTAATCCGATCGGTTCTACGAACTCCTAGTACGCTGCGTTCCATGGCTCGCTGGCAAATTTTGAGTCGGGACTTTTGAGCCTCCGTTAATGACCATGTTTGTGCACCGTAGGTTAGGATGGGCAGGATACACATGTCGACGAGTTTGCGCTTTAGTGCCAGTGGAAGGTTACCCTTCATAAGCGCTTTCATGGACCAGAAGCTCTTCCAGGCGTTCTCTATGCGTCGATCGATTTCCTTGGTCTGCCTGTTATCGAAGGATGCTATCTGGCCCAAATAGGTGTATTCGTCGACATATTGTAATTCCTGCCCATCTACCTTGACCCTACGTTTCATGCCGTTGGTCATTAATTGGGTTTTGGCCCTATTCATTGTGAGTGCGACTTCAAAACTTGCCGAGCTAAGGTCTTGCAGCATTTACTCTAGATGGGATGCAGTGTGGGAAAATAGGACGATGTCATCGGCAAAACGCAGGTTAGTCAACCTCTTGCCGCCGATGTCGATGCCCATCGTTTCCCACTTGACCGCCAGCTTCTGGAAAATTTCCTGCAAGCAAGAGGTGAACAGTTTCGGAGAAAGCGGATCGCCCTGAGTTCAAAGTTTTATGATCAAGTAATTCAAATAAAAATGAAATCCCTTAAAAGCTGGCCAGACACTGTCAGTAATAATGACATTAGTTCTCTACTCATCCTTCTCATTCTTCATATACATAGAAAAGGACGGGTACAGAAATAATGACATTATTACTGACAGTGTCTGGACCGCTCAAAAGCACCAAAATTATCTTTGCAGCTTCGCGGCGAATTCCTAAAGGAAACGAAGGTGTGCACGGTGATCCAGCCCCGGCCGGGGACCTCGTCCGCAGCAGATGATGACGCGCAGGCCACGCTCGTTACCAAACAGGTAATATATATTGTGCCTTTTTTTTTTTTTTTTTTTTTTTTTTTTTTAATACCACGACGGTGGCAAACAAGCATACGGCCCGCCTGGTGGTAAGCAGTTACCGTAGCCTATGGACGCCTGCAACCCCAGAGGATTTACATGCGCGTTGCCTACCCTTTAGGAACCTATACACTCCTTTTTTGAAGAACCTCATACTGTAGCCTGTTTCACGATAAAAACGCTCAGAGCGTATACGTTAATCTTTTTTGTTTATGATTTAAACAATCAGCAGCAGCGTTGCGCTGGACAGGGACAGGTGGCATGCTCATTTCGGAGGCCAAGATTCTCTTTGGATAGTTGAGCCAAAGTTTATGATTTAAAAATTATAATTTGAATAATTTAAAAGCCGTTCAAAATAGTTGTTTAATTGTGGCTGTATGCCTAATGGTTCTGTGCCTTCGATGCCTTACCTGTCGTAACAATGTCAAAATGGCGGACGAATCTGTACTTCCGGCGTATTTAAGATTTATTTCACATGGAATTTCCTTTTTTCGTCGCAGGTGCATTGACAAACATTGTGTGTAAGAATATTGCTTGAGTTACTCTTTTAGTGGCCCCCCTCGATGCACAAAGCACTATTCAGTTTTACGCTGGTTCCACCAACGACCAGCAGTGCTTGCACTGCCACAGTCGGAAGTGCTTTCAAGAAACTCCTCTTAACCCTTCAATCTGCTACAGTCCAATGTCAGTATTTCTAACGAACATCATTCAACAGGGCGTGCAAACTGACATGTCTCGCGGCGGCGCTATTGATCCGCGCTCGGTGGACCTCTCCCAACTCCACCAGTCCAGGCTCGGGCTGGTCAGCCAGGCGCTGATGCTCATGCTCATCGCGGGCTTCCTTGCCTCGGAGACGCTGAGCGAACTGTGGAAGACCAAGTGAGTCCATAAAACTGTTAACCTATACGCCTGTACGTTCCACTGCTAGGCTCTTCTGTCGTACACAAGAGGGGTCCGCTCTGGCTACAGTCCCCGCCCTGGCACAAAGCGCGTTGGGGCTTCCACTTAAACCTTTGAATTTCTCTACGAATATATACAGGTTTCCTTACGGTATTTTGTTTCACCGAAAAGCAAGTGGCTGTTTCTTATAAACTTAAACAGATGTCATATACAAAGGAAAAAGTGTCCAAGGCCTCCGGTACCCAGGGCTGGAATCGAACCAGCGTCTTCTGTATTCGTGGCAAACGCCATAACCCCTAGGCTACCCGGGTCACAGCGGCACCCGTCAAATTCCCCATGTATATGTAATCTTTGCTAAGGCGCATTTGCTCGTACAATTGCCATCAAATATATCGTATCTAAACATGCACTTTAACGCCTTGACAATAGGGACGTTGTTTAGGTATTTGTAACCACCTTGGTCGCTCCGATATATCTGTTGGCGACTGTACCTCCTATCGGAACTACTTAGGAGGTCCCATATAGGTTCTCTTTCTTATTTGTAACTCCTAAACACTCTTCCAGAGTCCCAGTGGTATCCCGCAACTGGCACGACCTGGTGTTCCGCCTGGCCGAGATCGGGGTCGCGCTATGGTTCCCCTGCGTGCTGTGGAACTCGATGGCGCCCGAGCGACTGTGGCTGCTCAACCCGCGGCGCCTCCTGGCGCGCCAGCTCGACGACGCCAAGCTGCAGGAGCTACTGCAGCACCATCAGGACGCTAAGGTACTGTCTTCATGGCGCCCGTGTGGAACCAGATGGCGCCCGAGCGACTGTGGCTGCTCAACCCGCGGCGCCGCCTGGCGCGCCAGCTCGACGATGCCAAGCTGCAGGAGCTACTGCAGCACCACCAGGACGCTAAGGTACTGTCTGTGCATGGCGCCCGTGTGGAACCCGATGGCGCCCGAGCGGCTGTGGCTGCTCAACCCGCGGCGCCTTCTGGTGCGCCCCACATCGACGACGCCAAGCTGCAGGAGCTACTGCAGCACCACCAGGACGCTAAGGTACTGTCTGTGCATGGCGCCCGTGTGGAACCCGATGGCGCCCGAGCGGCTGTGGCTGCTCAACCCGCGGCGCCTTCTGGTGCGCCCCACATCGACGATGCCAAGCTGCAGGAGCTACTGCAGCACCACCAGGACGCTAAGGTACTGTCTGTGCATGGCGCCCGTGTGGAACCCGATGGCGCCCGAGCGACTGTGGCTGCTCAACCCGCGTTATACCAATGTTATACCAAAAAGTAAGGTGTGCAAGATTTTTAGGGTTCCGTACCCAAAGGGTAAAAACCGGACCCTATTACTAAGATTCCGCTGTCCGTCTGTTACCAGGCTGTATCTCATGAACCGTGATTGTTAAACCGTTAAAATTTGCACATGATGTATTTCTGTTGCCGCTATATCAACAAATACTAAAAAACAGAATTAAAGAAAATTTTAAGGGGGCTCCCATATCACAGCCTTGTTTTTTTTGCCATTTTTATAAATAATGGTACAGAACCCTTCGTGCGCGAGTCCGACTCGCACTTGGCCGGTCTTTGATGATTTACATCTGTCCTAAGAAGAAACGGTTTATAAGTCGCAATCAAATTAGCAAAACAAAAATTGGAATATAATTAAGCCGAATGTTCTCGACTCAAATCTCATTCAGTCAACGCAATAATTCTCTTAAGTGCAAAAGTACGGGATATATGTGACTGACCCACTGATAGTTCAATTAAGCTTGTTTTGATAAATAACCGCTTATTTAGCGCTTACAATAAGACTATTTACGGAGTCAATACTGTTATCTACTGTTTGCTATTATGAACAAAATATACTGATAATTTATATATCTTATTGCAATGGACATAAGATAAGTTTGTTTAATACACAGGACGTTTTACATTGAACACTTGAACTGATGTTTTAAGGTGAAAGGTCTTGGTAAAGTAATGTTATCGTATTGAGCGACTATCTTTAACGTGCTCTTTATGTTTAATATAATTGAATCAGATCTAAAAATGGCAACGTTAGTTGCAGTAAGGATTTGTATGGACACATTGTAACAAGAACACTGAGATCGCATTCTAGATGCGAGCCTCGAGGCGCGGGCCTCGAAAGTTGTCCCCCGCCATGCGACCTGCCTCCCAAACAAATTTCGTTAATAATGTTGAATTGAAGTAGATAAATATCTTCGTGTGTCTTTCTGAGATATATTAGGGACTTAAAGATGCTTGAAAGAAGCATTGCAAGGAGCCATACACTCAGTTTGCGCACCTAATAATTCTTGATCCCAGAAAATAACACAGATATCCGAATAAGCTTTTTTTTTAGTGGAGTACGGGAACGCCTTTTTAACCTATAAAAATGAGAGTTATCTGAGAGTTATGTGAGTTATCACAAGTCCGATTTTATTGTGTGACCTGATAGAATACGTTAAGTACTAATAATGAAAAATGTTTTCGAACAATTGTTAAAATTGCGCTAGGTATAATACATGTAGTTGTTTGCCACTAAAAGAAAAGATTATGTAAGTTTTTTTTCTCCACCAGACTATCGCTTTTTATTATTGCAACATAAGTTAACATTTTATAACGGTTTTGTCAAGATAATATGTCGTATTAGCTATTTGCTATTCGTTTCGAATTCAAGGACACTTATATTTTTACAAATTGTTTTCGATTATGCTTACATAATCTATTGACCAAACTGTTATAAAATGACAGATGATGTTGAAATAGTTAAATGCAATATGGTAAAGAAAAATATATCGTAATCCTTTCTTGGTGTTATTAACAAATATCTATATAATACCTAGCGCAACGTCAAAAACTGTTAGAATTTTTATTTCACTATATGTAATCAGATTATATTCTCTAACTAAAAAAGTAAATCGCACTTGTGAGTTATCGAAGCTCAAAACTTTTCGCGTACTGGTGCACCGTGTCGACTTCGAAATATGTAATAGCAAATTGTACTTACATCCAACTGAAGAACAAATCAAATTATTTTTATAAATATTCTGCGTCTTCTGCCGCGAATGCAGAAGACGCTGCTTCGATCCCAGCCCTGGGCACCGGAGGCCTAGGTCACTTTTTCCTTTGTATATGACATCTATATAAGTTTGTACTTACATCCATTTAATTTCAGTAAGTTTATTAATATTTATCTTGATAACTAATTAAAAACAAAATAGTACTGTTTTTTATGGTGTCGTTACACACTGCTTATACCCTAGACGTAAATTATATTGTATCTAATATTCAAAATATTATTACTGACAGTGACGACCAATCGTGTTTAGCTTCAGTTTAACCATTACGATAGTTGAATCTTGATCATAACACAGTTTATGTTCATAGTGAGCTAAGCATTGCAAATTGAACTTTCAACGCCTAAGTTTTATGCATTATCTCGAGTAAATCATAAAATAGCCTTTACTTGTGTTTCTTTAAAAAAAATCTACTTATTTTTATGATAATTCTTGCACTGAACTACGTGTGGAAACTGATTGGATGCTCTCGGGGGTGAACAGCGGAGCGCCCGCTCGGCGTTCACATCAAACAAATACAAACATATGCGAGAGGCCTCAGTGCACCAGCTCAGACGCTTTGGACGCTTGACGCGACGCTGCTACCACCGATCGTGCCGCTAGTTTACGTTTACCACTTACACTAAGATTGTTGTTGTCTGCCTTTTTGTCTCCTTTTTGGAGTATCTGGACAACATCCAGACAGGTTTTGGTTTTCGTATTCGGTTGTTTGGTATGAAGGTAAAAGGTAGAAGTCCGTCCGTTTTTTTCCTATGTAGGTGGAAGGTTTGAGTCCGTCCGTTTTTTTTGCTTTTGGTTCGTCGAATTCTTCAGCTTAAATGCTTTCTGTTCTTGTTTGAAGTTTCGTCCGTTTGAAGCTATGTCAATGTCGTTTGAACTATATTTTTTGAAATTCCGTACAGACCCATAAGATGTTAAAAATGTTATCGTTTTAATGAACGAAAATTCTATAATGGCAATATATTCTTGTGCAATAATTATAAAAAGGCACCATTGTTAAAACTTGTTCAATAATATTTTATTCTTTAAATGGCTGGAAATTTTTGAATTTAGGCCATCATTCCATAAGAAAGTCTTTGGAACATAACCGTCAAATTATATTTGACAAACCCACAAAGGTTGCCGCCATTTTTCTAATCACTGGCGGCCATTTTGATTCTAATTTCAAAATGTCTCCCCAGTGGTTGTTAAGTACGCATATCGGCGAGCTGTCATGGCGGCAGAAGACGCGGCTGATCTCGTATGTGATTGGCTACTGGCGCTGGTCGATTTGCAGAGTGTTGCTCACTTCGTTGTTTCATCGTCGCGTGCGCAGTGAGGTGCTCGCGTTGCCTTGGAAGAGTTTGGTGAGTTAAGGAATGTTAGGCAGTTCTTTTTTTATGATCCCTTAATTTTTTTTAAGGCATTTAATAGTTGTAGAAGAGTTAGGTAACACTTAATTATTTCGTTTTATTTTGAGCTAAATCTTTTATTTGTTATTTTCTTACTGCCATTCTGTAAAAAGCCGTAGGTATTTTTTTTTATCACGAACACTGCTTTCAGCCTAGGTATATGTAATGAAGATGTGCACCGCATCTAGAATAGTAGGTACGAGTAGGTATTAAAATTGAATAAAACTGGCCTGGCTAGAGTGAGAAAGTAAAATAGGAATTGGTATTACTGTTTTACTCTATCAAAAAGGTGCATACCGCTGTTTTCCTTTGCGAAGCATGCCCGTTATCTTTGGCGGTTATCACACTGATGCGGATTCCTCATGCGGCATGTGTATAACGCTATCTTGTTCACCGGAGCAGGATCCGACACAAGTGCGAAAGCCGTCTTACCCTACATATAATAAACGCGTAAGGAGAAATCTGTTTGTTCGCGAACTACGCAAATATTACTGCACATCATTAAATGCTATTTGTGTTGTAACAGTTTATACCCTGGAGCAACTTATAAGCTAGTTTTTCCTCCAAAATTCACGCGGGTGAATCTACGGGAACATCTAGATTATATAAAACAACAGCGTAATTTTTTTTAATTGCAGCAAGACGTCGAAACCGACTCGCTAGTCGGCAGCGTTGGGTCTGCGCGCGACTGCTGGATCTGCTACGACAGCTCCCGGCCCGAGCCGCTCATCCACCCGTGCCGCTGTACCGGCGACGTCTCCGCTGTGCACCACGACTGCCTCAGCCGCTGGCTGGTCGAGGTATGCCTCACCATACAACTACTTTTCAATATACTAATTTAATTAAAAATATTTACAACATGACCATGAACATGATAAAGTAAAGCCTGGCCACAATTATATGATCACTGTCAAGAGGGTGTTATTATTCTCATTTATATGGCAACAGTTCAGTATAGTCATAGAGCGTATTATTCTCTATGGTATGGTGACATCTTGATTTGTTTACCTGTCAGCTCTGATGTTAATTTGAAAATGTTTCACAGCGAAATAGTTTAATTTTCCGAGCGTATTATTTACAGCAGTTTATTATATACACTATTTACAATGTTTCGCTCTTGACTATGGATAATTTTGGGAATTGTTTGTCGTTTATTATCAACTGACTTCAAGATTTCGAAGGAGGAGGTTATCAATTCGTCGGGATCTTTGTTTTCGCTATTTTTTTTTTTTTTTTTTATGTATGTTCACCGATTATTCGAAGACGGCTGGACTGATTTGGAAAATTCTTTTTTTGTTTGAAAGAGTATACTTCACAGTTGGTCCCATTGTAACCAGGTCAGGATCTGATGATGGAATCCTGGAGAAATCGAGGGAACTCTTCAACTATTATAAGCACACCTGTAGTGATTTGAGTATTTTTTACAGCAGCTCGAGCATTTGGTGTTGGAAAGGTGGATTGCTTAGTGAAGTCGGTTCTTTTTTGTTTAAAATTATTTAATATTCAACACTTTATTATTATTCAAGTAAACCGCCACAATTCCACTGACAACAGTGACAGTCTATCCACATGCACTCACACATGCATGACAGGATTATTCCTGTCATTAAAATTATTGCCAGTGTAAGAAATTAGTTCCAATGAAATTCCGCAACATGGCGCATGATCATATATTTCTGGTCAGGCTTTAGTAAAGTTAGGAGGCAGTAGCTCTCACTTCGACATAAACACTGACCAAGACTGACACTATTATGGCTCTTTCATAGACATGAGTCGTTCACGAGTGAGTGACTTAAATCAACATATCTTTTGATTCAACTCATTCACTCTTCAACTCACTAAAGATTTAACTCGTTCAGTAACTCATCTTACATCTATCTCAGTGTTTACAGTGTTACTTGCTCGCTCTTTCCCACTCATGATTCGAATGAGCCGGCCGAGTCAAACGAGTGAGACGATGCGAATATGCGAACGGGCTCTGTAGCCAAGATGACAATCGTTTGCAGAAAACATAATTTTTAAGAAAAAAAAACCGACTTCCATGGGGGTAGCCGGTGAAGCATTATTGTAGATGGTGCACTTAGATTCCATACAATGAAATAACTTGCTTAACAAACGCAGCGGAGAGGACAAATCGCCAAACGTGAACTATGCGTCGTTGAAGAGTTCCGTTGTGATCATCATCAGCAGTTCCACTTCATCAAATGTCACTCTTTTGAATGAAAATGCTTGACTTGTTGATAAAAATACAAAAATCACTATGTGTAAGCCCTTAAGATTTGAGGAGTTCCCTCGATTCTTCATGGATTCCATCATCAGAACTTGAGCTTGACGAAAATTTGTCCTGACAATTAAACTTGCTAAACAAACACAGCGAAGAGGACAAATCGCCAAACGTGAACTATACGTCGTTGAAGAGTTCCGTTCTGATCATCATCAGCAGTTCTACTTCATCAAATGTCACTGTTTTGAATGAAAATGATGGTTTTGTTGATAAAAATATAAAAATCACTATATGTATGCCTTTAAGATTCAAAAAAAGAATTTTCAAAATCGGTTCAGACATGACGGAGTTATGGAGTAACAAACATAAAAAATAAAAAAAAAAACAAAAAAAAAAAAAAAAACATACACGCTGAATTGAGAACCTCCTCTTTTCAAATCTTGAAGTCGGTTAAAAATGAAACGCAACACGATCTCGCTCACTCTTCCATATTAGTGCAATAAAGAGACGGATAGCGTTTCGATTCGTTTTTAACCGACTTCAAGATTTGAAAAGAGGAGGTTCTCAATTCGGCGTGTATGTTTTTTTTTTTTTTTTTTTTTGTTTTTTATTTTTTATGTTTGTTACTCCATAACTCCGTCATGTCTGAACCGATTTTGAAAATTCTTTTTTTGATTGTAAGTATATATACACAGATTGGTCCCGTTTTTGTCAAAACGCAGTTCTGATGATGGGATCCATGAGGAATCGAGGGAACTCCTCAAATCTTAAAGGCATACATATAGTGATTTTTATATTTTTATCAACAAAACCATCATTTTCATTCAAAACAGTGACATTGGATGAAGTAGAACTGCTGATGATGATCAGAACGGAACTCTTCAACGACGCATAGTTCACGTTTGGCGATTCGTCCTCTTCGCTGTGTTTGTTTAGCAAGTTTAATTGTCAGAACAAATGTTCGTCCAGCTCAAGTTCTGATGATGGGATCCATGAAGAATCGAGGGAACTCCTCAAATCTTAAGGGCTTACACATAGTGACTTTTGCATTTTTATCAACAAATCAAGCATTTTCATTCAAAAGAGTGACATTTGATGAAGTGGAACTGCTGATGATGAACAGAACGGAACTCTTCAACGACGCATAGTTCATGTTTGGCGATTCTTCCTCTTCGCTATGTTTGTTAAGCAAGTTAGATTGTCAGGACCAATTTTCGTCAAGCTCAAGTTCTGATGATGAGTTCCACGAGGAATCGAGGGAATTCCTCAAATCTTAAAGGCATACATAAAGTGACTTTTGTATTTTTATCAACAAATCAAGCATTTTCATTCAAAAGAGTGACATTTGATGAAGTGGAACTGTTGATGATAATCAGAACGGAACTCTTCAACGACGCATAGTTCACGTTTGGCGATTGGTCCTCTCCGCTGCGTTTTTTAAGCAAGTTATTTCATTGTATGGAATCTAAGTGCACCATCTATCTACAATAATCCTTCACCGGCTACCCCCATTGAAGTCGGTTTTTTTTTCTTAAAAATTATCTGCAAACGATTGTCATCATTGCTCAAGCCTGCAGATCCACTGAGCGAAATGAGTGATACATATCTTGAATCAATCTTTAGCGTTTTGCGCAACCTTACTACTTTGACTAAATGGATGTATTATTTCGCAGAGTGCTGCAACTCCTGACGGCTTGAAATGCAAGGTGTGCAACACGCCCTACATCGTTCAAGAGACCAGCAGGTATTTCCATTTTAAAACATTAAATAGTGCTCTGATTAGTGCGCCTGGTATTAAATACTTGGTGTAGACTCAATGGACGAATACGCAACAAATATTGAAATATTGTCTTTGTACCTGTTTAGTCGTATCGTTTACACTTCTAAGTCTGCCTGGAACCACGAGCGTTACGGCATGCTCGAAATGTCAGTAAAATAATAAAAGTAAGTGTACGCGATTAAGTCCCGTTTTTGTCAAAATAATTCATTTATTTATCAAAAGAAGTACATAACAAGTGTCAATTTTATGCGATAAAAGTTTGTTGGCGACATGGCGTTAATTTTAACGATTATTAGATGCCAATAATGCCATCAACTAATCTTGAACACTAAACATGAAAAGCCTAAACATTAAAGTGCGATAGGTTTTTACATTTTTGTAAGATTTAGTTTTTAGTTTTTTGTTGTATTAAAATGTGTTAAAAATCTTATTGCCGTGCGGAGTACGTGTAGTGGGATCTAAACGCGATAAGTGTAAAATTTCGCAAGACTATTTTCATAATATTTGACAGATGGCACTTGTGAATCTAGTAAAACTGCAAATTACAATAGGGATGATGACACATGTTGAATTTTGTAATAAAATTAAGTTGAATGGATGCAAAATGATAAATATATCCTAATAAAGTAAAATTTAAAAAATCTATTGAAATGGTTCAAAGATACGAAACTTCAAAATTCAAAAATTTTACGATTTTAAAAAAGTATGAAATTCAAAAAAACAATGACACAGTTGGATTTCTTACATTTTATCGTAAAATAAATTGTAAGGCAACCATATACATAAACGCAATATTTTACCGTCAAAATAGCAAATTCATAATTTTTCCATACTTTAAACAGGGCGACTATGCAACCGTGACGTCACTGTTGCATATCATTTTGTTAGGAGCGTTTTGAGAAACAAAAGCGAGTGACAGATTTTGAATCTAATTTCTGACTTTTGTGTTGCTTTGACGCAATTAGCCCCATATAGACATTTGGTCCTTACAACAAAACGAATGGATTGATACCATACATGAAATAAATTCATCATGCCTATTCTGTTAGCTGTGCGGCCAAGACCAACGTGACGAACTTATTAAGTTGGTTGTTTCGCTCGCTCTCGCCGTCTATGAGTCGTAGCCTATGATGGCTATGATATATATTTAATAATGACACATAGGTAATGCACGCTCATAAAGTGAAGCAAACAAAATGAGTGAATTTAAACAATTGTCGCTAGTCGCGCACCGGCAAGCGAGAGATGCGGACGTGCCTGCTCGTACCCGCGTGAGAAAGAGACAAAACTGTAATTTGCTAACAATGAGAGTGACAAAGATTGTTAAAATAGATAAACATAACAGAATCGCTGCTAGGTTATGAAATAACTCGGGAAGTATTTTTTGTACTAATTTTGTTAGAGTATAACCTATCCATAGTAAATATCATTGGTCGTAGCAATCGTGCTTAGTTTGAATTGGCCTGCGAGTTGATTTTGACTCTGCAATAACACTTTCGTTACGTTACTTTGTCTATCGTTACAGGGTTGAATGGGAACGCGGCTTCACCGTGGTGCACTGGGTGCGCACGGCGCTGTGCGTGGCGTGCATGTGCGGCGCCGGCGCCGCCGCCTGGGTCGCCGTGCAGCTCTCCACGTCGCCCGTCGTGCGAGTGCTCGCCGCCGGCGCCGCGTCGCTCGTGTGCTACGTGGCCGTCAGGTAACATTCACTACTGTACGCTACGTGTGGCGCTACGTCGTAGCCGATAGCTGTCTGCATCGCTCGTGTGCTACGTGGCCGTCAGGTAACATTCACAACCGTATGCTACGTGTGGCGCTACGTCGTAGCCGATAGCTATCTGCATCGCTCGTGTGCTACGTGGCCGTCAGGTAACATTCACAACCGTATGCTACGTGTGGCGCTACGTCGTAGCCGATAGCTATCTGCATCGCTCGTGTGCTAAGTGGCCGTCAGGTAACATTCACAACTGTACGCTACGTGTGGCGCTACGTCGTAGCCGATAGCTGTCTGCATCGCTCGTGTACTACGTGGCCGTCAGGTAACATTCACTACTGTATGCTGCGCGTGGCGCTACGTGGCCGTCAGGTAACATTTATAGTACGGGCGGGGACCGCATGATCTGCTACGTTACGTGATACAAAGATAAGCCGCATGGCACATGTTCATAAAAGTGATACTGAGTTCCGAAAAAAAGAAAAAAAAATAGAATTAGTCGAATGCACAGTCGAGGTCAAAAATACCTTTACAGTTGAATGTTACAAAAATACCTTTAAATTTAAATAAGTTTACACATGACAAAAACATGCTTACAACACACATGACAGATTCATCTTTTCAAAGCTCAGTTTACAATCTGTCTTCCATAGAAACATTGTCACAAATTGTGACATAATAGGTTTACATTGCATGTTACAGAATAAGATTTCCTGTCAATGTGCCGTAAATATGTTTACATTTGGCATTAAAAACTTTACGTTCAAGCTTACTTTTCGTTTACTGACACCTATTGCTAAATAAATATCTTTACAGATTTGATTAGCCCGTTTTAAATTTTAACAATGACATGAAATCGTTATAAATATCAATTTCGGTTTTATAAAGGGAGCTTAATTATTTATTAACGCTAACTATACTTTACAACTTTCGGCTTTATTATTTATTAAGGGAGTTAAAAATAGTACTATTTTTTATTAGCTGTATTTGTTTGGTTTTGTGTTTTTACATACATCAGTATGTCGACAAGAAATCCTTAGTAGTCATTGGACGGGTTCTTTATATCATATTCTAAGTTCCTTTTAACCCTTTGAACGCCAAATACCCATAAAGATGTCGTGCCTATCATGCCATGTAGGTAAGGTAGCAATTTGTAAAGTGGTCCGGACTATGATGTATTGCGATCATGCTAAAATAAATCCGGCCACTGCGTGTCAGATCACGCATAATGGAGGGTTCCGTACCTCGTAACCAAATTAATACCAAAAGGCCGTATCTGATGCCTATGGAAGAAGATTTTTGGAGATAACTCAAAAATGGCTGAACCAATAATGTTCAAAACAATTTTCGTAGAAAGTATGTAATAAGGCGCATTTTATAACTTTTTTTCATAATTTTTGGACTTACGGTTCAAAAGTTACTGGGGGGACACAATTTTTCTGATTTTCGGAGCGATTATTTCAGAAAATATTCACGTTATCACAAAATGTTTAAAGAAACCTCAATGATATTTTGAAAAACCTATCGATTGATATGCCACATGTTGATATTTGGTCAATTTTTTATTATTTTATTTAGTTCGATGTATGGAGCGCCAAATATTTTTTCTGCAATTCAACTACATAACTAAGTAGCGGCATACAAAATACACCTTATGTGTAAATTTTATTAAGATACATTTTATAGTTTCCGTGTAAAATGGCTGTGACATACGGACGGACAGACGGACATGGCGAAACTATAAGGATTCCGTTTTAGCCATTTTGGCTACGGAACCCTAAAAATAAATATAAAAGCACTCTCGTTTATTTTTATTAGTGCTTGTGTTGCATTAAATTTGTGGTGGTTGGCGTCTGACTGACCACTTTATTCAATCTTTTTATATGTCAATGAACCATTTTGCACGTCAGTCAGTTTAAATTTGGGATTGTAAGAATAATAAAATCTGTGACAAAAATATTTCTGAGTGCTGAAATTCCTGACTCAGTGACCCAATTGTATTGAACGTTCTTAATTTCACTACATCGGCTATTATGAATTAAATAGAAAATTGGTAATTATTCAAATTAAGAACGGGCCAGTCAAATCTGTAAACATATTTACGGCACATTGACAGGAAATCTTATTCTGTAACATGCAATGCAACCTATTATGTCACAATTTGTGACAATGTTTCTATGGAAGACAGATTGTAAACTGAGCTTTGGTGCATTGAGTGAAAAGTTGAATCTGTCATGTGTGTTGTAAGCATGTTTTTGTCATGTAGTGTGTAAACTTATTTAAATGTAAAGGTATTTTAGTAACACTCAACTGTAAAGGTATTTTTGACCTCGACTGCACAAAAAAAGTACCACACCCGGTGTAAAAAATGGATGTTATTTACCAACGTCATTTGATACAAATATGACACTTGTGGCAACAAATAGCAATTTGTATGTAGGGACAGAAAAACCCACTCTGCCAGTTCCTGCATGGCCGGAAGTACCCGGCAGACTCGTTGAAAAGTAAAGTGTTTCACCCCAAATTTACGTCACTTTTAAACCAGTAAAAATATGGATAAAATTTGAATATGAATTACTTGCTCTGATAGTAGACCAATGTGTAACTTTGTAATCCAAAATTATAAATACTGTATTACTTTCAACAAGTACATGTCTTAAATGAATAATTCCCTTTGTTCCAGATTCCTCGGCATGAACACCGTGACGGCCTACCAAAAAGCAAAGATCTCCTCACTCCGCATACTCACAGAGCCCCTCGACACCCCACAAGATGACCAGCTAGCTACCATCAGCAAGACGGTCACCGTCGAAATAGCTTCTAAAGCGGTCCTGGAGCGCGCTCTAAAGGGGGAGATCAATAAATAAACTATAACAGTGTTGCGAATGTGAACAATTCTGTGTGACATCCTTATTTTTTATTGCGAAGTGACACCCCTAAAACCATGGAGCCGCAAGACTAGCTGGCGACTTTCAGTAAGACGGTCAGTTTTTTATTCTGACTTGGACTTTATGCTTTTGGAGTGGTAAAGCGAGCAGACCGTTTGGTCGGATGGAAAATCCATGACATTTCCGCGACCAGACATGAACGAGTGTTGAGATAGCTATAAAGGGGTAAACTAGTAAATAAACAGTATATGCTGTAAACAACTTTGTGTGACATCTTTAAAAATTGCGAAGTGACACCCGGAGCCAAATGGAGTTTTTGAACGCGTGCAACGGGCGCCCAGTAAATTGACAACCCTGACAACTTTTGACCTGATTTTAAAACGACACTGTGAAGTGATACTTAAATAAAACTGAATATTTTGTGAGCTGTTGCGTATCGTGCTTGCAGGTAAAATGATAAATCAGTGATTTAAAAACTATTTTTCTAGTTATAGTGTAGAGCGTTGACAATTGTCCCTTGCATCTATTGAAATGGTTAGGGTTGTCACACCGTCAAAATTACAGTTATGAATTGTTAAAAGTGTGTCGAAATCCAAAGTGTATGTAGAGTAAATGTGTGACGAGAAACTCGTCACACATTTACTAACGTCAAAACGTTACTTTAACGTGAGGCGCCGATCAAAGACATTCTATTTATAACGACTTTAAAACGAAGGTTTTTTTCATATAGTAGTTTATATGAGGGTTTTCTGAAATTCTAGATGGCAGCACTAGAGCTGAAAACTTAACTAACAATCACGCTTTCAGTCTTGCGAGAGCGGGACGTAGCTATATGCTAAAGTGTAAAGCTATATTATTTACTCACTCTAGACAGGCTGCGATCAAGACCGTGAAGTTTGAGTCCATCTCTGTCTTGCATTATACGTGCGACAGAGATGGATATAACAAACTTTATTGCGTCGTCTTATTTCCGAAACCCCCCATTTACTGCTTAAAGTGAAACAGGTACCTACTACATAATTGTGTATTTATTATTTGGTACAAACAGTGATTGAGAGTGATATGCAATAATTGCTATGCGTTGGGGTGGGGTCATTCCCATCTCCCAACCTAAGATGAATATCCAATATCCAACGTATGATGAGTTTTGGTATGGTAATAACCCGCGTCTTGCATTCTATTGGCGATTTCATTTCTAAATACGGGGGACTATCGTGTCCCTTTTAACATAATGAATCCTTATTTATATAAAAGTGTTGGCAAAGCATATGTGACATCTGAGGAGTTGCAGGCGTCTATAGGCTACGGTAGCTGTTTACCATAAGGTATGCTTCTTTGCCACCGTCGACCGTCGTGGTACAGGCGCCATCAGATATATCGGAGCGGCCAAGGTGGTCACAAATATCTGAACACGCCTCTATTGTTAAGGCGATAAAGTGCATGCTCAGATATTTTTGAGTACCGTGGCCGCTCCGATATATTTGATGGCGACTGTACAACAAGAAACCAGTTAAGACGGACCTTAATTTACAAATATTGGCCCAATAGCCCAGTACAGATAGGTATAGCAATACACGGTGTGGTAGTAATGAAACGGTTACCTTTTTCGAAGCCATTCCTGGGTTTTAGGGTTCCGTACCAAAAATGGTAAAAAAGGAACCCTTATTTTAAAATGGAATTACAATTAGGGCTTGCAATTCGGATATTCATTACAATGAGGGTAAACGTGCAAAGCAGGTGGCGTTGCAATCGTAAAAGAAAAACTTTTTGGTTATGCTTTGTGGGTTCTTATTCCATTGACTAGTTTTTGAGGTAGTTACAACGTTTTTGAAATTTCGGCCCACGCATTTACGCAATATTTATGATATGGAACAAATCTAAGATGCACTGATTTTAAGTATAAGGTGTCTAATGTTAGACAAGTTACCCATTTGGTACAAAAAGTAACAAGTATATCACAGAAATTCGTAGTTTCTTGTAATTTTAATGTTCTTTACGTATTATTTGGTTCTTATATTGTTTCTAATATATAGTTATGAATATAGGGGTCGTGGACAGTCAAAACATCGAAGTATTCGATTTATTTTATTTCTCACCAAATACGGCCTCCTTGCCTAGTCGGTAGTGACCCTGCCTACGAAGCAGGTCCCGGGTTCGAATCCTGGTCAGGGCATTTATTTGTGTGTTCATCACGGATATTTGTTCCTGACTTATGGATGATTTCTATGTATTTAAGTATTTGTATGTGTATGTATCTATTATATATATATCGTTGCCTAGTACCCACAACACAAGTCCTACTGAGCTTACTGTGGGACTAGGTTGATTTGTGTAAGATTATCCCATAATATTTATTTATTTATTATATATTTTTGCAAAACATTAAAAATGAAAGGCAAATTTATAAACTAAAATATGTTAAATAAAATTTAATATTTAAAATAAATACATAATGAGGCATAAAAAATACTATACCTATGCATTGACTGGCCATGTTCCCTGATTATTTAAAGAGGCTGGTAATTATTACTTGTAAAATACATAAGTATTTTTAAAACCAAGCGTTTTGAGAAGTAAAGTAATGGATAAGATATCTGTCAGTGCCAAAGTAGAGTATGTGACATACTGTATGTTCGAAAACAATAAAATACTATATTAGATGGATTGAAATAAAAAGTTTTGCTATATTTTCATGCGCTAAATTATAGAAAGTAATATTAAGCTTATGAGCGTTTGTCAGTCTTGAAAAGTCAAATCAGTAGTGATATTGGTGATAATAGTAACGCTATCAACTAGATGGCGCTGAGGGGCAGAGAGTACTTCCCTAATTATACGGCATCTTTGGTTGGTCTCGTTCAGATGGCGCTTCAGACTTGGGAGCCTCAAAAAGTTCTTCGACTGGCTATCTATATATGCATACTCTCTCCTAATAAGTAAAAAACCGACTCTTTTTTTACATCTTTAACCATGAATAGAATGATATATTTATTCTTTTTTATATTTTTAAATTCTAAAAAATAGTTTGGTCTGTCAAATAGCTATAAGTAATATTTCAAATTCAACTGTGTACATATGAAGAGAGCATGATTATAATATTATTGATATAGAGTTCAAGTAGTATCACTGTCTAATAATCATACTCGGTACATTCGCCAGCAAATATATCGGAGCGGCCAATGTACTCAAAAATATCTGAACATGGACTTTATAGCCTTGACAATAGAGGCGTTGTTCAGATATTTGTGACCACCTTGGCCGCTCCGATATATCTGATGGCGACTGTACATGATAATATAATGTTAAGCGTCAAATATTTACTTAAAATTATTTCATTTTCACTGCGATTCTTTTTAGAACGCATAATAGTAGACTTTATCCGAAAGAATGAACGTGTTGTTATTTAAAAGAAATTAAACAAAAAAGAACCGACTTCACTTAGACCTTTCCAAAAGGAAATGCCCGAGATACTGTAAAAAAAAAATCCCTAAAGTAGCCTATAATATTTGAAGAGTTCCCCTTGATTGCTCTAGGATCCCATCATCAGATCCTGACCTGGATACAATAAGACCAAGTGTGAAGTACACTCTTTCAAACAACAAAATAATTTTCCAAATCGGTCCAGCCATCTTCGAATAATGAACAAACATAAAAAAAAATACCAACAAGGATCTCGAAGAATTGAGGACCTCCTCTTTCGAAATCTTGAAGTCGGTCGAAAACACAATTGTCAAGTGAAATTATTTTAAGTAAAATGTGTCGCAAAATAAGATATTAGATTACTAGAGATTTACATTTTCTGATCTAGATGCTTATTGAAACTTTATATGTATGGAAATGGCGTCAAATATGCAAACAGAGTAAATAATTTTGAAACAAAAACCTTCTTGAACTTATCAGATGCATAATGATGGCAGCAGTTGTCGTGTGGATAGCGAGATATAAGCTTGTATAAAATGATATGCCGTTATTTTTATCGTTGTCACACATAGACAGGATAAAAGGTATAGACGGGGCATGGTAATAACAATACCAAGATCGAACGGGATGTTCTTATTACACTTTCAATAGGTACGACAGAGAAGGTGCTATTATCGTTGGTCCTTGTCATAGTCTCACATTTTTTTTATTACCCTCCATGCCATTACTTATAGCAGTGGAGGGTCACAAACAGATATAATTCGCGATTTCTTCAAGAATGTCTGTGTCTACTACGAGAAAACCTGATATTTTTCTTAGAAAGTTGTATCGGCTAAGGAAAACAATGGTAAATTGATCTGTTTTGTGCTGTAGAAGTGATTCTATCGTCATCTATGTCCTATCCCTTACGGGTGTACGCGTGTGCGGTCTCTAGTTAAATTCTTGGTTTGAGTTGACACAACAATTTCAACCACACTGTCACGTTATCCGCGCGACATTCGAATGTTATTCGTGATAACTGTTAATGACAAATCCATCATTGATATACGGAAGGAGAACTTACTTGTTGCATGTTTAGCGTGTGTTTCAATGAATCAACTATTTATCTAAATGTGTATTTACAAATAGCATTCACAATATAATTTACACACAAGCGTGCCAAATAGGATCACAAATGTCCATAGGCTAAGGTGCTTACTTACACCCATTCGCACCATACGTTTGTTTTTTTACGTTATCATATGAAAATAAAAATTGTAAGTGGTATTTGAATTGAAATAAAAATATTACTTGCCATTAATTATAAAATTCGCCAAAATTCACGTTCCGCTTGGATTCTCGTCAATTATATTCGATATCATATATTTTTGTGAAAAAAAAAAACTATTTTGCTAAATTATCTATCTAGTTACTTATAGTGTAAAGGTAGTTGGCTAGATAAAATGTCATATACGTACGTACATACAAACAAGACAGAGTTGTAATAATATTTTAAACTACGCAGAAAAAATGAATATAATGATCGTCATTCGACGTAAAAGTAACGTGAGTCACGAAAACATTATGTGTTTTTTTTTTTCATTTTAAATATGCTATATTTAAATGTCAGTGTATTTAAGGATAAAGTAACTCGTATCTAGAGATTAAAAAAACGCTTAAATTTGCATCATGGCTAAAATTAACATACAATAAAACCGTGACTCGCGTTACTCTAAACTTAAGATCTGGCTATCTTGGACCGTATTATAACTTTAAAACATGTATACACGATCCTACTTCAATCAACTCCAACGCATTAACTAAGCAATACAGCGAGCGCCTAAACGTCTGAATCAGAAATAGCAGAATTTGCTTGAAAATTATTCCGATGCAACTCCAATACAACTTCAGTATTGGTTGATTATTTGTTGTGTGTTGGATGTTTGAAAAAAAAATGTGTCTTTAATGTATTGTTCATGTATTTTGAAATTAGAATTCGGCACCTCATCGCAATGTGTCTACACTATATTTTTACCCACTGGTTCTCTCCTTATGGACTTCATATTATATTACAACTTTGTCTTAGTTTAAATGGTAAAGCAAGTATACGAGTTAATGAAAATAATGTTGTAAAAGTGGTTAAATTACCGTAAAGTCTGGTTACTTTTACCAAAATATGGAGAGTAACTTTGGCCCACCTAAAAATCACAAATAAAAAAAATATTATTAATGTAACGGTTAGTTAAAATCAATATCATGGCAATGTGCTGAATTCAATGCCATAAAACGTGGACCAAGTAAATCCCAAACGCCAAAGTAACCTTACTTTACTATAGTTAAAAAATAAACCTCAGAATTTTATACTCTCGTATGCTTCAGCTAATTTTAATATCAATTTTCATGTAGTACAAACTGAATTAGATTTCTATTTTCTAAACTGACACATTTACATTTAAAGCCCTGTTACACTTTACTTTTTTTAGTGTTACGACACTAGCATCCTAGTTAGGATCCTAACTTTTTTCAATAGTAAATTTACTCGCTAAATGCGGTTAGACTTGACTAAATAGAAACTAAATCATTTAGGAAGCTAAGTAGGACAAGTGTAACAGGGCTTTTAGACGGTGCGAGTTTGTCGCCCATTTTGGGGCGATAAATCGTATGATATTATCGTATGCAATTATCGTTAGGCGAGTAGGTATCGTATAAAAACGGTTACATTCATCCGAGAAACAAAAACTCGTCTACGATTATATCATACGATACTCGTACGGAAATTATCGCCAGGCGAATTAGTTTACACGAGGAGCTGCATGCTAGGGAGATATTTACTTACGATATCTCGACTCGTCTAAACTCTTTCTCGTATGACATTTTGTCACGAGTATCGCACGAATCGGTCTATAATCAATAACTCCCAAATCATAAAATACATAAATAAAAATACACTTTAAACTTTTAAAGTCACCTTAACTGTTAATGTGTCAGTATTGTATACGTAGTTAGAATTTATAAAGCTGTTAAAGCTTGCTAATTCCTGATCTCTGGAACCCTAAATCTTTTGAGTTTAAAAATCCGTGGCCAGAATAATCCTTCATCGGTAGGAATTCCAACCTTATCTCTGTATACATGGAGTTGATATTCTTTTGAACATGTCAGGCTTTTCTGAGGCCACGTTTAAAATTGAAAATGTATTAAAATAATGTAAGGTTGTAATTTAAGGTTCTATTTTTTTGTAAATATTCTTCGTAAGACGTTCAGACTTGACTGTGGATGTGAAATACAAATAAATGTAGTTGAGAGTAGATACAGGCTTTTGTTGTTTTATTTTATAACAACCCTTTTACCAATGTTAGACCAAGAATCTACACCTAAGGCCATGGACGTTTTATTATCATATTGATGTAAAAAAAAATCCTTTTATAAAGCCTGACCAGAAATATATGATCATTGTCAAGAGGGAACTATAGGTATTATTCTCATTTTCAACACACCTGCTCGTAACGAGGTTCTTATTCCACCGCTTTTATGCTCATAATCCTAGATATTAAACACGCGTGCATTTCACAATAATTATCCAACTAGTGGAATAATTTAATAACCCGATCAAGTGACGTTTGTACTCTAGTACCAAGTTGTACGTACGCAGACGAATCGTTGTAATTTAGTCGGGTATTACCTTTACTTTTTTTAACTCTTTATGAGTTTACGTTCTAAAAAAGCAAAAAAAAGTAAATATATTAAAAATATACACATTTACGATAGAATACAAATTATACAATCCTGATTGTGAATAAGAATAATTTTAACTTATTATATTACTCGTAATACACAATAATTTACGTTTTAAACACGAATTGTCTGTTTTAATATTGGCTGTTTGGCATTATACGTCCGCGCCTTTGCCTCAAGCTGCACGCACATCCAAAAAAGAAAATTGCGCGCCATTTATAACTTAACCTCAAATCATTGTTTATTTGTTCGATTTTTCTCGTCGTTGAATAAGAAGACAACTTTAGCGTTGATTTAACCTCTGGATATATTTCAAAATTGTGATACATAGTTACTAGTAAAATGTCATCATAAAAATCTAGTGAGCAATACGTAAGAAAAAAATACTTTAATTTATTGCACAATAAATGTGAAGTCTTTAATTTTATGAAATGATTTGAAAAAGAGTTCCAGATACTCAATAACATCACAAAAAAGGTTAGTTAAATTTAATTATCTTAGGTTCGTAAGTACCTCTATCCTGTAAATATTCTGACAGTTAATGTATTTATCAAAAGTTATTAATTATACTATTCTGTTATTTCCTCGCAAGTGTGTTGAAAAACGTCGTAAGAAACGCGTGTGCTTGATCATTACATAAGCCCAGCTTTCCTTATGCGCACTCACATGCGTTCGTGCGCACAATATCGCTTCGTATGTAATGATCAACTTAGCACACTTGTATCATAATGTACTATTATATGGCAACAGTTCAGTATAGTCATAGAGCGTCATTTTCTATGGCATGGTGACATCTTGATTTGTTTACCTGTCAGCTCTGATGTTAATTTGAAAATGTTTTACAGCAGAAAAGTTCCGTTTCACGAGCGTATTATTTACAGTTTATTAATATACACTATTTACAATGTTTCGCTTTTGACTATAAATAATTTTGAACTTTTTATCTATTACTATTTAATATTCATCAATTTATTAATATTCAAATAAACAGCCACAATGACACTGACAACAGTGACAACCTGTCAGTACCACATGTCACACATGCATATCATCCTGTCATTAAAATTATTGCCAGTCTAAGAAATTAGTTCCAATGAAATTCCGCAACATGGCGCATGATCATATATTTCTGGTCAGGCTTAGTGTTTAGAAGATAATTTAGAAATAGTATGTTTATTGTATACTAGAATCACTTACTTTTTTTTTTATTTAAATTCAAAATTATTTTGTTTCTAACTGTTGATGATGGATTATTATAATTTGGAAATTTATTTAGAAGACACAGTTCAGGTAAGAAAGTATATCAAACTTGTATGTAATTCATTTTCAATAGTCAGATTTGGACTCATCTTTTTTCTTTGGTATTTTTCTTAAACTATAACCTATTGTTGGTTAATCTAACCTTGGTTTGATACGTTTTCTTATAGAACAACGCACTTATATGTATTGTTTAGTTTTGATGTACTGTTGTTTTGAAAAAATAAGTCCCGCCGAGTTTCTTGCCGGACATAATTCTTATCGGGTCAGAGGTGTAGGGTTAGAACCGGTGTAGTTTGATTTTTTTTTCTCACTTTTACTTTGACGTGTAAAAGTGCCCTTGTGGCCTACTTACTGAATAAATGATTGAGTTTGAGTTTGAAGCTTTAAAATTTTATTCACAGTGTTCGTCAGTTAGTTTGTTGTTTAGGCAGAATCTTACAAGCTAGATTGTAACCAGTTCTGATGTTCTATTAAGCTGAAATTTACCATACCTAACTAACATGGATGACCATACAATATTTTGGTACCGTCGAGCTGGTGATGGAGACCGAAAGTGGTGATAAGAACTCTGTGATAAAACAACGGAAGCTCATTATGTCTGGGTTTGTTAGAATCATCTCGTTGAGCAGTAGATGAGCTTTGCGAGAAAAGTAGTCGGCATTAAAAGCTTGTTTTATAAATACATTTTTTGACAAAAACTTATTTGACATGAACTTGAAATCGAATTGATAGTTTAGTTCCTGCACCTGAAGTCCCGCAAGACAGTCACGCATGTCGCATGTCGGACCATCCTCAACGTAGGGTTCCGTAGTTACCGGCCCGCCACAATAGGTACACCCAACCAAAAGGTTGTTTTTTTGTTAGTTGAAACTCAAAAAAACTACTCAACCAATTTTATTCAATATAGTTTTCATTGAAAGTCCGGCATCCTTTTTATGATTTTTTTTCAAATTTTTAGGATGCTCGGTTCAAAAGTTACAAGGGGGGCGGGGGACGTACTTTTTTTAATTTCCGGATCTATTATTATTCTTTTTGAAAGATCTAACGACACCCCACAACTCTTCAACTATTATCAGCACACCTATACTTAGTGATTTGAGTATTTTCTACAGCAGCTCGAGCATTTGCTTTTGGAAAGGTGTAGTCTAAGTGAAGTCGGTTCTTTTTGTTTAAAATTATTAATACCTATCTATAATGAATTCTGCATGTCTTTTTTATACGAAAATGATACCACACAATCCCTAGCAGCCTTAACCGGAGAGTAATAGCACGCTATCCCGTTTATGATGCGTTTTTGGCGAGGCCCTTCAAAATCTGTAGTTAGAAAAGGATGATTGAATAAGGCAAACGTCACTTGGCAAGGTTCAATATAAATTTAAATTTAAAAAAAATATCGGATTAGGTATACAGGGTTGGGCAGAGTAACTGTCCTATTGCAATACACTCGTTTACGTCACACCTGGCCATAATGTGAGTTTTACCGCTCGCTACGCTTACGGTAAAACTCGCATTATGGCCAGGTGGGGACGTAAAATTGTGTACTCACCACGGGCAGTAAAAAAGAAAGCCCTCTATCGCATATTTACAACCCTCGCCTGCGGCTCGGGTCCCAAATACCTGCGATTTCGGGCTTTCTTTTTTTTACAGCCCTAGGTAAGTAATGTACTATTATTTACACAGGACTTTTTTGGACGCGAAAAGTAAATTTTTTTGTAGGGGATAAGTCGTCCCGGCTGGCCGACCCTCCATAGAAAACCAATTTTGTTTTCGCGAGAATTTTTTTTTCATTATTCGAATACGATACCAATTATCTCCTTACGTACGCGTATAATACGGTTCCTCATACAGAGTTTCATATCCAATTTTATCTTCTTAACTAACTTTTGTTAATCCCCGAACCATCTTTTTAATCTATTTATACTTATAGTATAGCAATTTTGGCGAAAAAACGAGTAACGTAGACATAGTTTCAGTTACAAATAAGTGTTAATATGCAAATAATAACGTAAATGTACCCTATTATTTGCGTAACTTCTTTGTGTACTATATTGTGGTGGTTTTATTTGGCGATACGATAACCTAACTATTGTAAGAGCTCACTCTGGAACATGGAAATACAACGGAAATAGGAACAATAATTTCTAGTAAATCTCTAACCAAAAAAATAGTAGATCTCTATACAAACTTTCAACCCCTTATTAGCCCCGTTCTAGGTTGAATTTTGAAAAACGCTGAAATTTCGTTCATTATTTTTTTATTATTAGTAAACGTACGAAGTTTCAAATCTCTAACTCAAAATTTTAAACCCCACCAATACAAACTTTTAC
Organism: Pammene aurita; assembly: GCA_947086415.1. Taxonomy (NCBI): domain Eukaryota; kingdom Metazoa; phylum Arthropoda; class Insecta; order Lepidoptera; family Tortricidae; genus Pammene; species Pammene aurita. The sequence goes on from OX352310.1 coordinate 16,909,312, forward strand.
CCCCTTAGGGGTTGAATTTTTCAAAATCGCTTCTTATTAGTTATACAAATTGTAATAGCTTCAGTAGTTACGGCCTCCCTTTAATACAAACTTTTCAACCTCGTTTCAACGCTGAAATCAGTTTTTTGCTTTTAAGTTAGTAGCCTGCAAACGAAATTTCAAGTCTGTCACAAAAAAAATTGTAATCTCTATACAAACTTTCAACCCCTTTTTACCCCGTTAGAGGTTGAATTTCAAAATACGCTGAAATTATTTTATTATTTTTTAATTATCAGTAAGCATACAAAGTTTCAAACCTCTAACCTTAAATTTTAAGCCCTATCCATACAAATTTTCAACCCCTTTTTTACCCCCTTAGGGGATGAATTTTTCAAAATCGCTTCTTATTATTTGAACACGTTATAAATGTAACCCGACCTGCAAATTACAACTTTCTAGCTTCAGTTGTTACGGCCTCGCTTTAATACCAACTTTTCAACCCCGTTTCAACTCCTCTGGGGTGGAATTTTGAAAAACGCTAAAATTGTTTTTTTTTTGCTTTTGCCTGCAAACGAAATTTCAAGTCTGTCACAAAAAAAAATGTAATCTCCATACAAACTTTCAACCCCTTTTTACCCCGATAGAGATTGATTTTCAAAATCGCTTCTTATTACTTGTACACGTTATAAATGTAACCAGACCTGAAATTTTCAACTTTCTAGCTTCTGTAGTTTCGGCTCTGCCTGGATCAGTCAGTCAGTCAGAACAAAGGCATTTATATATATAGATAACGTCTATATTATCGCCTTTATGGATTCCATAAGACACTTTGATTATACTATGTTTTGTGTATTTTTAAAAACAAATGTAATGATTAGAGTATGGTCAACGGCGCCTAGCCGTTACAAATTCACAGATTGCATATACATGAGAAAATTTGTCAAGTTCCGCCGTGACCGGGTGGTCTAGTGGTCAGGGCGTCAGCCGCGAAAGCTGAAGACGCCAGCTCAAATCTGGCCTCGGACACCGGAGGGCTTGGTCACTTTTTCTGAAGTATATGACATCTATTTTCAGTTTATAAATGTAATAATTCTTAAGAAAAAAACCCCGACTTCAATGGAGAGGCCGGTGAAAGATTATTGTAGATGGTGCACTCTTAGATTCCATAGAACGAAATAACTTTCTTAAAAAACACAACGAAGAAGACAAATCGCCAAAAGTGAACTATTCGTCGTTGAAGAGTTCTGTTCTGATCATCATCAGCAGTTCCACTTAATCAAATGTCACTTTTTTCAATGAAAATGCTTGATTTGTTGATAAAAACACAATCACTATGTTGTACATAGGCTGCTATTTATATATCCGGAAACCGGGATTACAATCTTCTTAAATAGCATATTTGACCTCCATGGTAAAATTTGAACTTTTTTAAGTACTGGCCGGTATATTTTTTCTTTCTTATTAACGCTCGTGTTTTGTTTTTGACGGGTTTTAAATGTCATCTCGCAGCAAGAATGGAACTCACTCGTGAAAATATTCGTGCTATGATTTATTATGATTTTCGGCGTGGTTTAACGCAACAACAGTGCATAGATCAACTAACTTCAACTTTTGGTGATGAAGCCCCATCTAAAACTACTGTGTATCACTGGTTTAGTGAGTTCAATCGTGGACGTAGTATGCTTACGGACGAAGTTAAGGCAGGTCGCCCGAAATCGGTCGTTGTACAACAAAATATCGAGGCTGTGCGAAAACTTATAATGGACGACCGACATGTTACGTACCGCGAGATAGAGGCGACTCTGGGTATTTCTATGACCAGCATTAATAGCATATTACATAATTATTTGGCTGTAAAAAAAATTTGTTCGCGTTGGATACCCCACAACTTAACAAAAGAGCAAAACGATGCTCGCGTCGAATGGTGCAATAAAATGTTAAAAAAATATAACCGTGGTGACTCAAAAGCCGTTTATAACATCTATACAGGTGACGAATCCTGGATCTATGCATACGATCCCGAAACGAAGCAACAATCAACGGTATGGGTGTTTCAAAATGAGCCGAACCCTACGAAAGTTACTCGTGCAAAAAGTACATTGAAACAAATGGTGGCCTGCTTCTTCGGTATTACGAGGGTTGCTACTTATATATCCGGAAACAAAAAACAAACAAACGTACACGGCTGAAAATGGTTTTATTGTTTTTCAAAGTATTCCCCTTGATGATCTATGCACTTTTGCATTCGCGTGAACCAATTTTTAAAGCACTTCTGCCACTCCGCCTGAGGTACCTCCATAACGTGTTGTTTGAATGCGTCGACAGCATCTTCAGCGGTCGAAAGTCGTTGACCGCGTAATTTATTCTTTATATTTGGAAATAAATAAAAATCGTTGGGTGCCAAGTCAGGGCTGTACGGCGGATGACCCGTTAATTCCACATTTTGACCCTCCAAAAATAGAGTTGTTTCGCGTGACGTATGACAGCTGGCATTGTCATGATGAAGAATGATTCTTCGTCGCTGGTTAGTTTTACGACTTTGTTCAAATACTTCCGGTAAGCAAATGGTCGTGTACCACTCTGAATTAACCGTTCTACGGTTTTCTAGTGGCACTGTAGCTACATGGCCATTAATACCGAAGAAGCAGCACCGATATCCGGAAACCGGGATTACAATCTTCTTAAATAGCATATTTGACCTCCATGGTAAAATTTGAACTTTTTTAAGTACTGGCCGGTATATTTTTTCTTTCTTATTAACGCTCGTGTTTTGTTTTTGACGGGTTTTAAATGTCATCTCGCAGCAAGAATGGAACTCACTCGTGAAAATATTCGTGCTATGATTTATTATGATTTTCGGCGTGGTTTAACGCAACAACAGTGCATAGATCAACTAACTTCAACTTTTGGTGATGAAGCCCCATCTAAAACTACTGTGTATCACTGGTTTAGTGAGTTCAATCGTGGACGTAGTATGCTTACGGACGAAGTTAAGGCAGGTCGCCCGAAATCGGTCGTTGTACAACAAAATATCGAGGCTGTGCGAAAACTTATAATGGACGACCGACATGTTACGTACTGCGAGATAGAGGCGACTCTGCGTATTTCTATGACCAGCATTAATAGCATATTACATAATTATTTGGCTGTAAAAAAAATTTGTTCGCGTTGGATACCCCACAACTTAACAAAAGAGCAAAAAGATGCTCGCGTCGAATGGTGCAATAAAATGTTAAAAAAATATAACCGTGGTGACTCAAAAGCCGTTTATAACATCTATACAGGTGACGAATCCTGGATCTATGCATACGATCCCGAAACGAAGCAACAATCAACGGTATGGGTGTTTCAAAATGAGCCGAACCCTACGAAAGTTACTCGTGCAAAAAGTACATTGAAACAAATGGTGGCCTGCTTCTTCGGTATTAATGGCCATGTAGCTACAGTGCCACTAGAAAACCGTAGAACGGTTAATTCAGAGTGGTACACGACCATTTGCTTACCGGAAGTATTTGAACAAATTCGTAAAACTAACCAGCGACGAAGAATGATTCTTCATCATGACAATGCCAGCTGTCATACGTCACGCGAAACAACTCTATTTTTGGAGGGTCAAAATGTGGAATTAACGGGTCATCCGCCGTACAGCCCTGACTTGGCACCCAACGATTTTTATTTATTTCCAAATATAAAGAATAAATTACGCGGTCAACGATTTTCGACCGCTGAAGATGCTGTCGACGCATTCAAACAACACGTTATGGAGGTACCTCAGGCGGAGTGCCAGAAGTGCTTTAAAAATTGGTTCACGCGAATGCAAAAGTGCATAGATCATCAAGGGGAATACTTTGAAAAACAATAAAACCATTTTCAGCCGTGTACGTTTGTTTGTTTTTTTGTTTCCGGATATATAAGTAACAACCCTCGTATGCCTTTGAGATTTGAGAAGTTCTCTCGATTGCTCATGGATTCCATCATCAGAACCTACTTACAAACAAAAAAAAAATTTAATCGATTCAGAAAAACATACACCCAAATTGAAAACAGTTAAAAAGTAGCGCAGTTGGAAAATTTTACAGGAAACATTGAGGCCACAACCCTGTATTCTGTGAACGCCCAAGGACGGAATACAAGCCTGTAGATAAGCTAACTACCTAAAAATTAGATTGCCTAGATCCAAAACTCAAGTAATTTTCTTGTCATATTTATTTCATACTGAATATTGTAACAATTGCCTGCAGTTTTCTGCATAGCCCAAAGTTCACGGCCGCGGGAAGTCGAGATAGCTGAAATGTGCATGGGCCTTACGTACAGTCGCCAGCAGATATATCGGAGCGGCCAAGGTGGTCACAAATAACTGACCAACGCCTCAAAGCGATAAAGTCCATTTTTGATATTTTTGAGAAACGTGGCCGCTCCGATATATTTGATGGCGACTGTACCTACCTATAATAGTATAGTTTTCATTCTGTACAAAAGGGAAAAAGCGCATCGAGAAATAGTACATTGTTGCCGAGGGATGGAAAGAAAGGCATTTCCTGACGAGGTACCTAGATGCCAGGCCGAGGCTTGCCGAGGCCTGGCAAAGGTCCGAGTCGGAAAATACCTGTTTCCATTGAGGTATACATAGTGCTTTTCTCAAATAATGTGAGGAAATCAAACAAATTAAATTTCAACTATAAGTAATAAGTTTTTAATAAGGGTTAAGTGACATTGTAGTACAATACAAAAAATAAGGCATGTTATTAGTTAATGTTAAATGTTATATTAGACATTCCAGGGCAATTTGTGAACGAAAACGTATTTCTAGCATTTCGGCTGTCCTCTGTCCTTCCACAGCATGAACGTACCATGTCGTAAGTCCTGTTATATTTGTGCCGCAACTTAGCAGGAAGCAAGTTGTTCATTATTAAGCTTGCTTCTTCTTTCAAATGAGACGGTGTGCCGTCTATTTCCATCTCACTTTCGTCATTTGAGCTCATACTGTTTTCTATTTTAATTAATTTTAAAGAAAACGATAACTTATTTCACAACGAATTGCCGCCTTTTATTTTGCATATTTTTTTCAAATCAAATTACATACTAAAAATAACGAATATTATTTACAAAATTTAAACTTTACAAAAATTTACACAAACAGCACGCTCCCAATCGCTCCCGGCACGAAGGTGCCCATAACACTTGCGGCATTACCACATTGGATTATTATGGACAGCTTTTGTACCAGGAACGACTCGGAGCGAGGGTCCTCGCCCTGTTGCCGGAATCGACGACCCAATTCGCGAATGAAACGTTTTGAGTCATCCCCCCAGCAGCCCGCGGTTTCCACTGCGAAGGGGACGAAGATGTAGCCTGACCCTAACGGAGCGTATTTTTGCCGCTTTAAGGCTGCTTGTGTCTCAGCCGCTGCTCCGTCCGCGCGTGAGGTACGGCTGATGTGAGAGGCGGCGAAGGTGCTGAGGATGGCCCGACATGCTCTTGGCCGGTTTTTTTTTTCTTAAAAATCATCACTTTTCAATTAGGTACTTACTATATGTATTGCATAAATCAACACATGGGTACATGTACACAATCAACAAAACCAGCGTTGTAGTAAGCCAAGCTCGCTCCAATATCATGCTGAGGCAAGCTCCTTTTTAACCAGGGCTTGTAACCGATATTTTGCTCCATACTAAAATACCGGTTTTTTTTTTCGTTCTTTCGTTTACTATTTCATATTTAATCGAAAAATCTTACAATATAAAGTCATAAGTCATAACCTTAAAACAATATTGAGTTCTACGTAAAAACCATAAAATATGTAAACATATTGGCTTATTTCGGGGATTTTTGCGAAAACCGGTTACAAGCCCTGTTTTTAACATCATACATGTATACTTTTCATCTACGTGTAAAACTCATTCTTTGTACTTTTAAATCCTAGTTTTAAGGTCTTTTTAGTATTGTAGCATTATCTGTAAAATTGTAATTCCATGTGATGAATTAAATAAAAAATAAAACCTAAATAAAACCGTTTAAAAATACAGTGAGCGTGTACAAACGCGAACTAATCCCTTTTGAAAGCGTACCCTACTTTCGTTGAATTCCATATAAAGTGACCCGTTTTGTTTTTACTAGACTGAAGTGTAAAAATTTTCGTGGCCCATATTGCTCGTGAGCCGGGATCGATCGACGACCTTGCGAGCTTGGCGTTCTTCCAGCGAGGAATCGATACTCATCTGCCAGCCAACCAATGTTTAAGGTAATTTTGATACGTCTTGGCTTTGTACGACAATCGCATTCCTGAATAGAATAAGAATAATTTTATTCAGGACGCTTGGTAATACAAAAAATAAACATCAAATTGTTACAGGAACATTTTAAATATAGCGTCACTGAAAGGGTTTCCATTCAGCTCAAGGCTCGTGTTAAGGTACCCTAGGGATACCTTAACGCTGATCTTCCGTGGAAACCTTTTAAAAAAGAGCACAACTGAAAATTATATAAAAAGTAAATCATATTTCTAATTAAACTTATTTATGGTTACTTAATTATGGAAAATATGAGATCAGCTGCATCAGCTACGAAAGCAGGTTACATAATATTTAAATAATGTGAAGGCTTTTAGATACATTTATCTTACAACTAGGTAAGTAAGGTACCTATTTTCTAATACGGATATTTTAAATGATTTCAAATACATTGTAAAACGGAGGGAGAAGGGACAAAACAGAAATTAAAATTAAAAGAGTATTTTTACATAAAACTACCTATTGTGAAAAAGTATCACTTTCCACCCACTTTATGAATGCATGAGAGGTGAAAACACGATTGTATCGTTGTAAACAAAAAAGTATTTTGCAGTTGATGAGGCGTACTTAGATTTGTAAAGGTCACTAAATACATTGTCATCGGTTCAATTTTATATAACCGGTTAATGTTTTTTAAAGTATGTTACCTAAATTTATAAATACCTACATATTTAAGGCCAGATTATTCAAATCTACTTTTTTTTGCTATGAATGTTTTCTATCCTATGTTTTAAACCATATTGTCGTCTATTTTGTATTTAACTTGTTTAGTGAAAACTGCCAGTGAAAATAAAATTTAAGCCTTACCATTTTACAAAGGTACCTACGCAATTTTCGGAGTGAATGACAGGTAAGGTACCATGGGTAAAGACGGGACCTTCCGTCTCTGGGCTCCACGGAAGACCAGCACTGTGGGATCCCACATGCCAGGGCATATGCTGAGTGGCGTCCTTTTGCATCCACTACAACAGCATCAATATTTGACCTATTTTATGTTTGATTTCTCTACGTTAGTGTATTCTCTTTTCTTGTGTCATAAAAAAATGTTAGAGATCTAAGTACTTAGCATTTAAGTTTAAATTGATGTGGTGCTGTTTGTAGTTTATTCGCAATAAATGTTTTTTTCTTTGTTCCCTTCTTTATATTTTTGCAGTGAATAGACAGGTAAGGTGTCATGGGTAAAATCTGACTATTTTTGCAGCTAGTTGGTAAGCCTTAGGGCATATTTTGTTTGCTAATCTTTTGCAAGGATTTCTCGAAAATAAGTTCAATAGGTATGATCCTGTAGGTACTTTGCAAACCTACATTTTTTCATATCATTTTATGCTGTATATGTATACTTTATAATATATATGCTTATAATTTGTATAAGCATTTAAAATTAGAGTTTAATTTATTTTCGCCGAGACATCGCGACTTTAGCGTGCTAAACCAGCGGGGTTAAATGATAAAAGAACTTGGCTTTAAGACGATGAAAAACAATCGCATCCGTACGAGAGGGTACTACTACAGAACAATAATCGTGTGTTTTTACTTGCATGTTTCATGTTGCTTTTGCTTTGAGCTTGTGCGTTTATTTTCAAACTGCAAAAAATGCTTTTATTTATACTCCTGTATATTGTGAACAACACATTCCTTGTGTTAACGTATCAAAATATACGTATAAATAACCTCACACACTGTGTCATTCCAGAGTTTCCTTACGTCAATAATAGACCTATTGAATTGGAAATCGATTTACATAATAACAAAATTGGACATCCGATATTAAGTTTAAACATGACAGTAAAGGAAGATATAGGAGAAGGAGCAAAGAAAGCGACTTTAAGTGTAGGTCGCGAGACGACTGAAGGCATTACCTGGCGTTATAAGACAAAAAATATAAAATGTGACAGTTTTTTTGTGATACACATTTTTAATATTCTACGTATTAGTTATCTCCGAAAGTGTGCTATTAAAAAGGGGTATTATAATATTCATAACCTGAATGTGTTTCATATTGGTGATTCTGTGAAAGGGATGGGTGTCGCAAAGTGTGGCGAATGGATTTTTGTGTTGGATATCCATACTTCATCTCGGACCCTTGGTTGTTGGAGAGCTCGAGTGTATTTAGGAAGCTGTCCAAAGAATTTCAAAAAAACATAATAAGATAAATAGTAAGAATGTGGCCATAAAATATTAATAAAATATTGGGTAGAGCAAAGTCGGAGTCACGCATCACATTAATGACATATTTGTATAATGTACTTATTTGTTTAAATGCAATACATTTTTCTTAATAGTTTATTTTTATTATCTGTTGTTGTTCCAATAATATAAATAGGTACCTACTTATGCTGCGTAAATGTAGGTAAGTTGTCTGTCTCTGTCTATTGCAGTTCCTGAGATAGAGCCTTGTGACGGACAGACAGATAGAGGTTCCAAATTCCAATTCACATTTCGTTTCCATGTCCCTATTCCGTTGATTGGGTAATTACAGTGATTTCTTTTTCACCAACTTATAAATCATAACTTTAACGAAACAGTGCCAAGCTTTAGCCGCCTCTGTAAAATTTAATTTGAAAGCGAAATTCAAAATTTTTGCACCGTAATTATTGACACCAAACGATACCAATTAAATTCCAAATGTACACAAGTATTCATAGAAACCTCGTATTTGTGTCCGATTACCAACTTTTCCTAATACCACACTTTCTCCTTTTATCCAATATCAATAAGATTTAATTTCGGTTAACCACAACTTTTCAGTGCGTGTAAACCTAAGCGATCACTGCAATGTCTGCACCCGACTTCCCTGGATATTCACAAGGAGAAATTTATTCACTACTACTAACCAGCATAACTCTAATCTTACATTACGCGTAGTTCACACTAAATTAGAGGTCAATGTATATTGGCCTTTCAGTTATAGATGACTGTAAAATGCTTTGAGACTGTGTTAGCTGCCCGAAGGCTGCCGAAGCGACGCGGAAGGTGCCGAGGGGGGCCAAAGATGGCGGACTTTGCGCATGCCCACCCCTTTGGAGACGTGACGTCAACTCTAAATAGGGATGTGCCAAACGTGTTGCGAGAATATCTGGAAAAGAAATTGATAAATACAGTTTTAATATTATACTACCAGTTTTGGGTAAAAAGATCGAAAAATTTCATCCATATTTAGTCATAGTCAACTTCCTAAAAAAAACTAAATAATAAGTTCGCCTTTGTACTTACGTTATCCTATATTGTTTTTGACTTGTTTTTGTAAAATAAAGCCTACCTACCTACCTGTGTTTTATACCTACTTGTTTATGTGCAATAAAGTGACACATACATACATACATAAAGAGTTTTTACATTACATTAAATAAAGATAATTGCAACAGTTGTGTTTTACAGAAAGCATCAAAAATGGGTAAAAAATAATATCAAGATCTATATTCGTGGCGGCGCAGGAAAAAGTTCCAGTTTGTCGAGATGGAATTATTCCTATTATTAATATACCTACTTCTTAAAACTACACATTATACTATATCTATTAGTGAAATATTGAAGTCACTATGCGTACCAACAAAGTGGGACCTTTCACTAACTTCGTCCACATTTCTAAATCAAGAATATCAGGTTTGATGCCCATAATGAAGATTATGTAATTTGAGTTAAAGTTTATTCAGATCTTGATTATCTAAAGTACTTACATTTTTATTAGAAAAGGATATTTAAATTTCTGGGATACTAAATGTGACCATTTGGTGGAAGGGCGCTTGCGTTGCTTGCGTTGTGTTGTACAACGTAAAACGCAAGCGGTTGTACGTTGTACTGTCATTTGCCCCCCCCCCCCCCAACCCGCCTGTATCCGCGCCTGACACCGATTCTTCTCTGTATACAACTAAAATAACATCATAGTATTGTAGTTCCTAGTCGTGTACTGAATTGATATCGCATTATAAATAGGTATACCTCTACATACTTACTTATAATTAGCTTTTGATTAATAACGTAGATATGTCAAGTTTATTAGTCTCGTTGTGGTATTGCATAATTATTAAAGAAAGATAAGGTAGAGAAGGGATGCCTTTGTTTGCATGATAACATCCGTATAATAAATCGAATCAATCGATATGTATCTATAGGTCGCCAGAGAGCTCAAAGAGGGTACAGTGTGTTTACGACGTGGATCCCCTTGGCCCTTTAACCGTCAACACAGTAAGCCTCCTTTATATTAAAGGGTTGGCAACGCGTAAGCGTCCATAGGCTACGGTAGCTTCCATCAGGCGAGCCGTAGACTTTTTTGCCACCGTCCTGGTATAAAAAAACTGAATTGGAGATCTATTTATAATTTTACAGTAAATACATTTGAGAACATATCCGTGTCAAAGAGGTATATTTAGGTTTATTCCTAATTATTCCACTTTTACGGGGTGGGTTTTAAGGATTAAGACTAGGAAAACCTAACTAGGTAACAAAAAAAAGAATTTTAAACATATACATACATATACTTTGGCTGGCCAATAAGTGCAGTAACAGTGGACTAATACTCATCCCTTTTTTAGTAGCGAGGGTACTAGCATAAGAAAGAGACAGTATGGTTCTCTCTGTCTATCTTTGAAGTAAAACAGACCCTGGCCAAACTATAGTGTCCACTTTAGGAGGGTTAATTTTAAAATAAACTAATAAGGTAAATCTATTGATAAATTAAACAAAAAGAAAAGAAAAAAAATGTAGCAATATTTAAAAACATTTTTTTCTACAATTTTAAGATAAGTCAATTATTTCGAAGTTATTGAAGAACTAATGCGAACATTGATCCCCGTATCTCCAAAACTACCTAAAATTTTGAAAAATGCAGATTCTTTACCCATAGGTAAAAGAAAAAGCTATAAGAAGTGTAAGGTCAATCGTCCGACTTAAGAAAGAAAAAACAATGTTAAAATTGTGTGACGTAAAGAACCCTTGGGCCTGAGTCCGATTCACCAAGTAGCCATTTTTTTAAATTCCGAAACAGCGACAAATGTGTTTACCGCTACTGTGTACTCTGGAAATTCTAGAATCTCTAAATTAATCTTTAAATTTAGCTTTACATCAACAATTTAATGAGCTTATTTTCTAATAATAATTATCTCATTAAAAACTAATTGGCCAAAAAGAGATATTTTTATCGATATCTAAATTCAGCATGTCACATCCCTAGCGTCTCGACGTGGTTAGGTTGGTCCGCCGGCTGCAGTCCACTCGCGAATGTTCGCGCCGCGTCGCGTATGAATACGAATGAAAATTCGAAAATCGAACGGCGAAAAAAAGTGCAACTAGCCAGTGACATTTTCCAAACATTAACCGCAAAAGTAGGTGTCGTTTAACTACTAATTTTATGGTATTTTTTTAATTTCAATCAGGTTTTGGCGTTTTCACCGCAAAAAATATGTTTTCTGTAAATATTTACTGTATACATTTTACTTATAAGTATGCGGATTTAAGTCTAAATTAAATATTATTATAAACAATTTATGATCGAAATTTTACAGGAAAATAGAACGGCTTTTCTTTTTAATTACGCAATAAACGGGACACTGATTTTATATGAAAAAAGTAATTGTTTATTTATATTTTGTGTACATTTAAGATCTTTGAAGGATTTTTGAGTGAGTTAAGTTTTTTAAGGTTAAACGTGTAGGCTCCACATGTACCTGTATTGATTATGCGCAGGGCTACCGCGAAGATGCGCCAAGTTAGAAAGGTCAGGATCCCTGGTCAGGATCTGTCACGTGTCACTGGCACGAGAATTTATATTTTTATAATAATGTACACTCTCTTTACATATTATAGTTAACATATAAAAAGATATACGTTACTCTTTTTAGGTAGGTACTGAAGTACGCATCCATCTCTTTTTCACTTAGGGTTTGGTAAAGGAAATAAATATTTTATGGTATAGGCATCACCTATCTGACATATTAAACGTATATAACTAATTCTAAATCTATGTAGTCTATGTGTGATGTTTATTTTGTACGTATATTATGTAAATAAGTTCATGAAACTTTACAGACGATATTAAACGATAATTTTAACATTGTTTTTAATAGTTTATTATTATGTAAGCTACCTTGCTATTTTTACACGCACATTATAAATTAGCGTCGCATAATTATTCATGTAATTATTTTTTAATATTCCATACAATTGTAGAATCATTGATAAGTAGTTGTAAACATAGCAATACGATCGTTTTATGTTAAAATACCAAATTATAAAATCGTGATAAAAAATAAATACCTAAATGGCACGGTAACTAGTACGTAAATATTTCGTTATTTAAGAACTTTAAGTAAAATACCCAAGCCTAACCATCTTGTAGTGCTTACTCCCCTACTTTAAACCCTCATTTCATCCCAAGGGGATGAAGTTTGAAATAAAAGTTAACCTATAACTCTTACTCTGTATGTGCCGGATTTCATCGAAATCAGTTCAGCTGTTTTGGCCTAAGAAGTAACAAACAAAAACTTATGTTTCGCATTTAAATTATAATATTAGTACCTACAATAATTGTAAGTATATCCTTAACTCACACCAACTAAAACTAACTACGGACATAGTTAAATAGGAAAAACAATGTATTTGCGTACCATTAACTGGTTGCTCATGTACGAATATTAGCAAATCGTATTATTAAAAGTATTTTTTTTTTCATTACACTGGACATCTGTAATATCTGTATACAATCTGTGGTAAATTTCCATTTCGTTTATAGTGCTTTATAAGCACATATAAGTTTACAGTAAAGACCAAAGCGCTTAAAAGGTAAATATAAATAACATTCAACAGGTTCTAATATATGCATCTGTCTGTCTCTACATCTTTATATTTCGAATAAAATCATATCACTAAATGTAAATCGTTATATAATTACTAATGATAAATCGATATAAAGTGAATCTTATCGTTATTATCGACACTAAATTTGGAAATCCCTAAATATGTTTGTGTTTGTGTTGGCATTATGGACAGTTTGCATCAGAAATATCTTAGGCGCTCTACTGACCTCGCAACTAATCACCTGCGATTTTGAACACATTGCGGTTTTTGATCGATCGATTGATTTCGTTGTACGTACCTAGACGGCTACGTATCGAAATCTCTTTAGTGGATAATAATCCAGGAACCTTGTCGCCTGGAAGTACGGGGTCGTCAAATCCGGTAGATCTGATTTCTTGCAGACTTGTTTATGATGTTGGTCCAATTAATTATCCAAGTTTGTGACCTCGAGCGCCGAACGCAACTTTGTCAAATCGAAAAGACGTTCGTTTTTCAGACTTGGTCGATTATGACCTTAAAGGACTGGTTTTTGATAGTCCCATAACAAGAGATTTTTAAAGAAGACTAAATTTGCTATAATATGAGACTAGAATTGTCTCTGTAGACCCAATAGTTTCCGAGATAAAGCTTTTCAAAATAGTATCGTTTTTCCCAGAACAGTTTACCCTTTATCCTTCCCCTTCTCTTCTGGGAAATACGGTTCTATTTTGAAAAGCTTTATCTTGGAAACTATTGTGTCTACAGAGACAGTTCTAGTCTTATATTGTAGCAAATTTAGTCTACTTTAAAAATGACTTGAAGAGGTACTGTCAAAAACTAGTATTTAAGGGTATAATCGCCAAAATCTGAAAAAATCTGATTATTAGTTTTTGACAAAGTTGCGTTCGGCGCTCGAGGTCACAAACGTGGATTATTTATTGGGCCAACATCACAAACAAGTCTGCAAAAAAATCAGATCTACCGTATTTGACGCACACGATGATTGTATAAAGTTACTGGATCATAATGTCTTACTTACAAACTTATAAACTTTACACCCTCTTATTCTCTTTGTTTGTTTTGAAAACCTCTCTCGTGTAGATATTCTGCTACTGACAGTACACTACCTACTTCTATACCTTTAGGCGTATCCGCCGATCAAATAATACTAGGAATACACAATCAGTCCAAAAAAATGGCCCTACAATAGTGCCGCAATAACGACTGGTGCAAGTCGTGCAGCAGTTTCTCTGCTCTTATTACGGTATAAGCCTGGCCGGTTACTAATTTTCATGAGCCATATTTTCAGTAAATCTTGTTTGAGTCTGTACCTCCTTAACATTGTTTCTCGAAGGGCGTATCACACATTTGAGCGGAATTCAACTACAATAGATATCATACGAAACAAGTCGGAAATTTGTCTATAGTGACTGAATTTTTGTATGGAACAACAGATCATTTTCAGCCGGATATCCGTCGTCCATATTATTTTTGTCTATGGTAGCTGAATGCCGCTAAAAGCCCTATTACACTTGTCCTAGTTAGCTTCCTAAATGATTTAGTTTCTAAATTTAGTCAAGTCTAACCGCATTTAGCAAGTAAATTTACTATTGAAAAAAATTAGGATCCTAATTAGGATGCTAGTTAGGACACTAAAAAAAGTAAAGTGTAACAGGGCTCTTAGTGTGTGGCGCGCCTTATAAATAAACATCGGTATCAACGTTCAAATTTCGTGGCAATGTACGGTTGGCAGAAAAATAAATACAAACAAATCACTTAGTATTTTTAACCTTTATTTTGTATATGTAAATAAAAAAGCCCCTAAATAGTACATTTCCTAATTAGGGTGGAAAAACAAAGAAAGGCCGCGCAATCGCAATTGTTGCGGCCCAAGCTGCAAGCGAGGGACGTAATTATGCGATCGAGGGCTTTCTTTATTACCTCCCGTGTTGGAAAAATATGTGCACATTTGGCCAGAAAGCGGCTCTATCCGTACGCGTAGCGTGCGGAAAAAGCCACTTTATGTCCAGGTGTGGCATACAATATTTTACGAGTTAGAATAGATCACTAAAATTTGTTCCATAGATTTTGCTGTCAATCTTTGACGTCTGTAAGAATATATCCATTTTAAATGACTAAAAGATCTTTCCATGCTGACTGAGGTAATAGGAAGGTATGTCAAGCATTGAAAATTTTGCACACAGTTTTTATTTACACTTTCTGGTATTTCAGCCTCGTTGTTTTTAGATAGTTGGTTAATTATTTGTACAGTCTTATAACCAGGATTTTTCTTTAATACACTTTTTAATTTAAAATAAACTTTTCTGGCATTTTGATGTAACCTTAACGTTGATATTTTTTTTTGCAAACCATGAACAATGTTTAATGATTCTGCTAGACTCAGTTTTGGATCCTCCAATAATTTTATTGACTTAGCAATTATACTAAAGTGTGTATCGACGAATAGTAACTCAGTTTTTAAATTCCGGTTACGGAAAATTTTTTTTGCTTTAGAAATTGCACTCGCTTCACGCGGATTTAAGGCATCGATGACAGATTTGATTTTATCATAATGCATGTGATAATATGAGGCAGCATTTAACCATGTTCCCCATCTTGTTATCACGGGTCGGGGTGGTAGAGGAATATTTACACACATTTGATGAAATAAATTTGTCCTTGAAGGAGCGTTACGAAATATTTTTTTGATACAGTCAATCAAACTGTTTATGGTCGGGTAAAGACTTCTAATTATCTCTGCGACTCGATTACATCCATGTGCTATGCATGTTACATGAGTCATATTTTTATATTTCTGAACAAGGTTTTTAGCTGCTTTTACCATGTAGGAACCGGCATCCGTTATAAAAAATAATAATTTATCCATGTTTTTTTTGTATTCATCGCCCCAAAGATCTTCAAGGGTTTCCTCAACGAGTTTGGTTATTGTCGAATGGTTAGTCGCCTCCAATACCTTAGAAGCAAATAAATGTGGCTGGGTACTAGTTCCATCTAGAGCTCCGATCAAAATATTTCTCTCTCTGATCTCGGAATCTGATGTTTCATCAACACTGAGGTAAATCATTTTATTTTGTAATTTCTCTTTCAATTCATTTTTTTTCTTTTCATACAATTCAGGTAAGCATTTTACTCGTATTTTTGTTTCACTCGGCACAGTAATATCGTTTCCATATTTATGATTTAAAAGGTTTTCTACAAAATTTCTAAATTTAGGATTGTCTAATTTTGACCACGGTATATTCGAACAAATCATAAACTCTGTTAAATCTTTATTAAATTTTTCTTGTGCATTATTTTTATGAATTTTGTTGTGTAAATCTGTTTTTAAATGGCGGTCGATACTAGATTTAGAGGGAAATAATTTCGAATTACACAATTTGCAATATACGATATCGTCTTTAATTTCGAAATCAGCATTATCTCGTATTATATCCTGTAAATGGCAGCGTGAATCAGATAATTTATCTTGATGAGATTTTGATTTCAAATGTATCTCTATATTGTACCTTTTCTTTTTTATATTCATTTCGCAAATAGTACAGCAAGCACCTTCGTTAGTGAATATAAAATCAGTATACTGCGTCAAATCCATTTTCTCAAGTCTGATAGGGAGTTGGGTAAAGATTTATCAATGCTAAATTGTAGTTGTAAGTGTTTTTAAGAACTATTATCGTTGAAGATTTTACCACATTTTGTTGCCTATTTGGCATTTAGAATTTTTTTTACAAATGGATAATGAAATGAGTATTGAGGTTCTATGACGTATTAAGAATATAAACCTCTTTAAATATATGTACAGTTTACCAAAGTACGATTAAGAATAAAAATAAATTAAATGTTATTTATTACTAATAAATAAAACAATGATACCTATGTATTTCTTTTTTTGCGACCCTTACCAAGTGCCACGAAATTTGAACGTTGATACCGATGTTTACTTATAAATGGAATTAATAGAGGTAATAATTTAAGAAATAATCGTGTCCTGAGTTTGATATCTCAAGTAGATAGCGCAAGGCTAAGATTTTTTCCTCTAGTATTACTGTATAATTTAGGGGGCATCTAATCTCCAAACCCGCATATAACATCTAAAAATAGACAAGATCAAGAGATGGATTGGACATAGCGTCCTTGAAACCCTTTGACTTCGGTTAATGAGTAAATGCAATCAATTATTGTGTGACCTGCGGATCAAACTCGTTAACGTGACGTCCTAACGTGGGAGCCCTAGACATTCTAGCGAGATGTTTAGAAATAAAGGAAAAGTAGAAAAATCCACTGCCTCAGGTGAGACTCGAACTCGTGACTCTGCGATACATGCCCATCGCTCTGACCAACTGAGCTACGGAGACTTACCTGATGGCCGCGAATTTCTCCACTGTCCTTTATGCGTCTTAGGGGGACGCCTAGCGACATCTGCCGAGGAAGTCTTACACTTCTGTACCGGCCATCGGAGTCCCAAGTTGTATTGAGAATTCACCGATAACAATGCTCTACCCCATACTTCAATTAATTTTGTATTAAGCAGAACGTCTGCTGACGATACCTCAATGTTTAGAAATAAGAAAAAATATAAAAATCCATTGCCTCAGGCGAGACTCGAACTCGCGACTCTGGGATACGTGCCCATCGCTCTGATCAACTGAGCTACTGAAACTTACGTGATGGCTGAATTTTTTTCCACTATATCCTTTATGCGTCTTAGGGGGACGCCTACTTCTCAACCGGCCATCGGTGTCCCAAATTGTATTGAGAATTCACCTATAACAATGCGCTACCCCATACTTCAATTAATTTTACGCAAGACGAATCATTCGCGTACGAATGCCAACTCGCGTGTCCGTTCACATATTTGTCTGCCCGCACAACTCCCCGACGCGACCACATTTAAGAAAAAAGATCGACTTCAATGGGGGAAGCCGGTGAAGGATTATTGTAGATGGTGCACTCTTTTTATCTATACCTTAAATTCCATACAATGAAATAACTTGCTTAACAAATCGCCAAACGTGAACTATGCGTCGTTGAAGAGTTCCGTTCTGATCATCATCAGCAGTTCCACTTCATCAAATGTCACTATTATGAATGAAAATGCTTGATTTGTTGATAAAAATACAAAAATCACTATATTTAACCTTTGTGGAGTTCCCTCGATTCCTCATGGATCCCATCATAAGAACTTGAGCTTGACGAAAATTTGTCCTGATGATCTAACTTGCTTAACAAACACAGCGAAGAGGACAAATCTCCAAACGTGAACTATGCGTCGTTGAAGAGTTCCGGTCTGATCATCATCAGCAGTTCCACTTGTACCACAGTTCAAATGTCCCTTTTTTGTATTATAATGATTGATTTGTTGATAAAAATAACTATATGTATGCCTTTAAGATTTGAGGAGTTCCCTCGATTCCTTATGGATCCCATCATCAGAACTGCGTTTTGATAAAAAAACGGGACTAATCTGTATATATATACTTACAATCATCAAAAAAATAATTTTCAAAATCGGTTCAGACTCAGACATGATGGAGTTATGGAGTAACAAACATAAAAAAACATACAACCGAATTGAGAACCTCCTCTTTTGAAATCTTGAAGTCGGTTAAAAAGGATTTAAAGATTTTTAAGTTTACTTTTTGATTTGATTTTTTTTGGATCTTTTAGGAGAAAGGACCCATGATAAAATATTAAAGAAATTCGTTTTAACTGAAATATAAGTAATTAACGCATATTTTTAGCAAAAATGAATAGAAATAAGAAAATGTGTATAAGCTGACAATGAAACCATGGTTGTATATTGTATCCTCCCCGAATATAAACGGAACACAGAAACAAACCGCGTTTCCCTATAACCGGTTTCATTTGTCGCCTCGCCCTTCGTGTAATCAAATGACACCTCAGGGCTTAACCGGTAATCCAGCAATCCGTGGCCCGAATCGGAAATCGGATCCGCTTATCGTACACTTACTATGAGCCACAGAAACGGAAAGAAACTACACCATACATAAAAGTCGTACACGCGATTGGAAACTTTCATTTAAAAACTTTTTCAAATCAAAATTAGTTTTCAACCGACTACAAGCTTACACTAAAGTGTACACTAGTCACAATAGACACGCAATGTGTATAAAATGTTTCGACGCAAATGTTTCAGTAACGTGTGGACACAATATCTACACCTTATTACTAAAAAGGATTTCGGTCACATTGTGTGTACATTGTTACCACACATAGAAACCAAACCTGACACAGTCACATTATTGTTTCGTAAAAGTTATGAAACTTTTTCTTCTTGCAACTACCGAAAATGGCTATATGGGAGATTTCGAAGGAGGAGGTCCTCAATTCGTCGGGATCTTTGTTTATGCTTGTTGTTTTTAGGGTTCCGTAGTCAACTAGGAACCCATGTCTTCACCCATTCTCCATGTCCGTCCGTCTGTCTGTCCGCGGTCTAGCTCAGTGATTGTTAACATTAGAAAGTTGAAATTTGGTACGAGTATGTTCATTCATCACGCCGATAAAGTGGTAGAATAAAAAGTAGGAAAATGTTTTTATAAGGGTACCTCCCGTACACATGGAGTAGGGGGTGAATTTTTTTAACGCTCCTACCCTATCGTGTAGGATGTTATTGGATAGTTCTTTTAAAATGAATAGAGGTCTTGAAAAAAAATTTTTGGATATAACGAAAATTTTCGTAAATAATAGCTACGAAAGCTAATAAAAACTTTTGAACCGGGAGTCCAAAAAATTTAGAAAAATTCATGTAACTGAAGCCTACTAATAACTTTCAACGAAAACTATATCGAAGAGAATCGGTTCAGCCGTTTTTGAGTAATAAATCAAAAACGCATCGTAAAATAACGTAAGTGCCGCAAAATACCCTATATAAAACGACCTTTTGATTGGGTTTTTTGTGACGGGCTGGTAACTACGGAACCCTATAATGAGCAATGAGCATGGCCCTCCATGCTCTTGTTTATTATGTACTGATTAGGTACTCGTATTCGAAGACGGCTGGACCGATTTGAAAAAATCTATTTTTGTATACTTGTCAGTTAGTCTCATTGTCATCAGGTCAGGATCTGATGATGGGATCTTTTAAAAATCGAAGGAACTCTTCAATTATTGTAGGCACACCTATAGTGATTTGAGTATTTTTTTCAGCAACTCGGGCATATTTGCTCTTGGAAAGGTGGAGCCTAAGTGAAGTCGGTTCTTTTTTGTTTAAAATTATATACTGTAAGGCAGACGTCCGAGTGCTTGACACTGTCTAAAGACATGTCATCTTTAAACTTATGCATAAGGTGTAGAATTTTCAGACCGATAAATTGCCCTAAAACACACTATATTATTTGACAACTCGCTGCGCACCTCGTTTAGTAGCTACATTACATACAATCTACTTACTACGCGATCGGTATAGTAATGCATTCAATCGAAAAAAAGTAAATGAATTTTGCAAGTTCGAATAAGCGTCCCAGTCAAATTAAGAAAAAATCAAGTTATTAGATTATATTTATCTCAAGTATTTGGAATTTGCATTTGACCGATTCAATGATTGTGTAGATTTCCTTAACTCGCTCATTGTTTAAAGCACTACCCTGTTCTGAAACTCTGTTCTCCATTTCCTGCTACCCTAAGGTTGTCTGGTAGAAATCGCTTATAGTAGTTTATGTAACTGTTACGTACACACATATTATAAATCCTAAATGATGTGTTCGGAAACCAGTAGAATGACCGCCATTGCACCGCCATGACGCCCATGCCCATGACAAACTCGATTGTGTCGGCGGTCGCGCGGGCGCGTGCCGGCGCTCGGGGAGACCGCGGATCTTGGTTACGTTTTTACCACACTGTCAGAGATGTTACGTTACTGGTTGCAATAATGGTGGTAATTACATACGGTTTCCGAACGCGGAATAGAGGATTTATGATATTGGTGTAGATAAAGAATATTGTAGTGTATGTGTTACACGAGTAAATTATGAAATCCATTCTTGAAGAATTTTGACATATTAATTAATAGGAAAAATCATAATTGGATTAATGGAGTCAATGACGACATTTAGGAAAACCACAGATGTAGTCGATACTATAGATTTCATAAAGTTTTTATGAAAACCGCAAACTATCGGTATCTACCCATCTACAAAAAGTTTGCGCCTAAATAATCTAATTTTATTATCTCCTTGTGAATATAATTATTTGTTTAAACCTTATTGCACAAAACAAAAGAACAAAAGGCGAACTTAATGCGAATGTGATAATTTGCCAATATCGTATGATATTGGCAAAGGTAGTGCGACGGAAGGCACAAATTACTTAGGTTTAGGTACTCTTTACATCTCTAAGGTGATACACCGTAGAATCGGATACCACCATCGTCGGCACCATGCCGCAGGGACACCACGTTTTAAGATAATAGTTTATTTGTGTCTCTGATTGTAAAGACTGCGTTAGTCAAGTGACTAACCTAACCTAACCACACTAGGCGTAACCTATTGTAATTGAATAGATGACTCAGGTTACTCTATGCCCTTAATTACCTACCTATTAGGTACACGAGATAGAGGTTTTCCGCGATCGAGTTTTTCACTAGATGGCATCACCGTGGCGAGAGGTCTTTTTGACGGCAGCTGTCAAAACCCACCATTCAAAAAAATTAAACATGATTGGTAGATTATGACAGCTAAAAACAAAAGGGAAAATATATAAAACCGTGGTCAGGCCCGCAATGATGTATGGCGCAGAATGCTGGACCGTAAAGAAAGGGCATGAACAAAAGCTACACGTTGCGGAAATGAAAATGCTTATGTGGGCCGGCGGTGTCACGCGCTTGGATAAGGTCCGAAATGAATATATACGTGGTTCGTTTAAGGTGGCGCCTATTACCGAAAAACTCAAGGAAAACAGAATGAGATGGTACGGTCACATTATGCGAAGGGAAGAAAACTACACGGTGAGGAAGGCTATGAACATTCCAAGCCAACCCAGAGGAAGAGGCAGACCACCAGCAACGTGGTGGTCCAATGTCGACAAAGAGATGAGGACTCAGAACCTGACTACACAGACAATCCAGGATAGATCATCCTGGCGCCGACGTACGAGGAGGCACGACCCCAGCTAAACTGGGAAATGGGGCTGGACAAAGAAGAAGAAGAGGTAGATTATGACAGCTAGACTTCTCGCCACGGTGCTGCCATCTAGTGAAAATCTCGATCGCGGAAACCCTCATTTGTTTGTGTTCAAGTAGAATAAATAGGTACATTGTGTACATTTATTTTAGAACTAGCTTTTGCCCGCGGCTTCGCTCGCGTTAAATTCGGGGTAACACGGTTACCCTTTCCTGATTGCATCCCGGAATGCTCCATACAAACTTCCACCCCCCATTTTAGGGAAGTGGGAGGTTAGAACGAGACAAAAAGTAGCCTATGTCACTCTCCATCCCTTCAACTATCTCCACTGAAAAAATTACGTCAATTCGTGGCCCCCTTTTGCCGTGAAAGACGGACAACCAAACAAACAAACACACACATACACTTTCCCATTTATAATATTAGTATGGATGTTGCACGTTCTTGTAACTGAATTTGTAGGATTTGCTAACCAAAATTGGCAGTCATATAAATTTCAATTGTTTTGTCGGTGAAGAACGTGGCTCCTATTTTCACATTTATGTTTTTGATGGGATATAAATGTATGGAAGTCCCTTGGCGCAGACCAAATCCCACGCAGGCGGAACCGCAGGGACAGCCAGTAAATCAAATTGGCGTCAATATCATGAGCTGTCCAAACAAAGTTACATACCTGCTGTCATTCATTGGCCATTTGTCCGATCCAACAATACTTATACATGCCATTCAGAATACCTCACCTATTTCACTCTATCTGGGTCACAGATCGATCGGCTATTGCGCTGTCAAATATCGTGACTTAGCTGGGGCTGTCATTTCTATTGTTGGCCTAATACCTAGTCCAACCAAGCCAACTCGGCACGCTGCAGTTTTTTTTTAAATGCTATCATAAACGTAATTTTTTCGTAACGTGACGTATTGCTGCCATTCCATTCCACACTTTTTCACTTTCAAAATCAGTGTAGAGTGAACGAGAACTGACTATAGCCAGACACATCCAAAGCCTGTCAGATGTGTTTGTTAGACAACTTTGATTTGTTAAAAAAAATTAATTCGTATATTCATAACATAACCTAATTGTTATTCTTAATTTTATTCATCAATGAATATTAAGAAAGAGGATGATTCAGAAAGTTAAAATAGTATTATAATATTAGAAGATCTACAGAGGACAGCTGCATTGCAAAATGTAGTTTTCTCATGCAAAATCCCCATCTTGGGTACTTACTAGAGATGCAACGGATAGTTGTTTGGCCGGATACCGGATATCCGGCGGACCCCTTGGCCGGATAGCCGGATATTCTGCCAGAGGTTTTACCTATTTACAATAAAGCTAATTCGAGCACGCGGGTGGCATTCCGTGTTGCAACCGTGTTGTAAATTGTAAGCTACCTAAAGTTATGCCCTTTATTGAATGGAAGGATCACGTGATATAATAAATTATATGAATAATTTGATAAGTAAATTATTTGGTTATTTGTTATGTATTCATCCCGTTTTTAGGGTTCCGTAGCTAAAATGGCAAAAACGGAACCCTTATAGTTTCGTCATGTCCGTCTGCCCGCCCGTCCGTCCGTCCGTATGTCACAGCCATTTTTCTCGGAAACTATAAGACGTATCTTAATAAAATTTGGACATAAGGTGTATTTTGTATGCTGCTACTAAGTTATGTAGTTAAATTGCAGAAAAAAATATTTTTAGGGGGGGGGGGGCGTTCCATAAATTTACCTAAATTAAAAAAAAAATGTTACCAAATATCAACATGTTGCACATCAATCGATAGGTCTTTAAAAAAAACATCGAGGTTTCTTTCAACATTTTGTGATTGAGTAAATATTTTCAGAAATAATTGCCTTGAAAGTCAGAAAATTGTGTCCTCCCCCCTGTAACTCGTGAACCGTAAGTTCAAAAAATATGAGAAGATGCGCTTTTTTACACACTTTCTACGAAAATTGGTTTGAACATTATCGGTTGAGTCATTTTTGAGTTATCTCCACAAAACTTCTAGGTCGATATCCTGCTCATTTACGAACTCTCAAATTATATGTATCTCTGCTATAACCCCAACAAATTTCATGAAGATCAGAAAACCGTTACTAAAGTTGTCGCGGAACAAACTCTCAAAATCAAAAAGCCATCGAAATGCCGAGGTGTCCCACTAGCTAAAAGTTGTTTGTAAGAACTTGCTTCGCTTACGGTCCGCTCGTTCGATAATAGGTAATCTGTGGTTTAACCGTTTTAGCGCTACGATGGCACATATACACAGACGTACACATATAGCGGTCACATTTATAACACCCTCTTTTTGCGTTGGGACTTGAAAAGGGCTCTACGTTACTTTGACAGTTTAAATTTGATGCGTCATTGCTCAATAAAAGTTAATCCATTTAAAAAGTGTTGACAGTGTAGTTGGACAACGTTGCAAAATATTTAGAAACCTCAATAGGTACGTTACGACATAATATTATGACATCTTTTCGGGAAAAGTACTATTTGGCTGTCGGACCTTATGCTTTTATTGCGCACTTACAATATTGAATGTGTAAGTGAGCAATAAAAATGGCACCTTTACCGAATTACTGACACATTGTTTCAAGGCAGACATTTTAGCCCCTTTTTAGGGTTCCGTGACCAAATGGCAAAAAACGGAACCCTTATGGATTCGTCATGTCTGTCTGTCCGTCCGTATGTCACAGCCATTTTACTCGGAAACTATACGACGCATCTGAACAAAATTTACACATAAGGTGTATTTTGTATGCCGCTACTTAGTTATGTAGTTAAATTAAATATATATATATATTTTAGGGGGGGGGGGGGCGCTCCATACATGTAACTAAACTTAAAAAAAAAAATTACCAAATATTAACATGTGACACATCAATCGAGAGGTTTCTTTGACCATTTTGTAATTAAGTGAATATTTTCTGAAGTAATCCCTTCGAAAGTCAGAAAAATTGTGCCCCCCCCCCCCCCCCCTCCTATTACTTATGAACCGTTATGAAAAAATTTGAGGAGATGCGACTCATCATATACTTTCTACGAAAATTGTTTTGAACATTATCGGTTCAGCCATTTTTTATTTATCTCCAAAAAACTTCTTCCATAGGCATCAGATACGACCTTTTGGTATTAGTTTGGTTCTTATTCCATTGAAGGTACGGAACCCGCCTATGCGTGGTCCGACACGCACTTGGCCGGTTTTTTCTTAAACTCCCGACTCATTGTATATTAACACATTCATCTCCCTTCGCTCAAACTCTAAAAAACGTGTTAAATCTCGTCTCGCCCTCCACCCCCCACCCTGCACCCCTCATTGGGGGGTCTCGTGGCCTTGACACGGTTCTAGTTCCTGAGGGGAGAACTCGCGAACCATAATGCTATGCTTTCTTTTGATTATCGTGCTACTTACGTCCTTTTTCATTTGCTGTAAAACGTATTATCTGCATGGTATTGAAAGGTTGTAAGTGCCTTTGCGAATGGACAAACATAAGCCTGTAAGTTTCTATGGTTAGTCAAGTATTGTCAACAGATTTGATTTGAATAACGTGTCGTTTTAACGGTTTATATTAGAGGAATGTTTACAAAACATGTTAAGAGGGGTATTCAGGTATTTAAGATATTTAATATGATAAGTAAGCAATAGTTGTCTGTTGTCTATAATGCCTTAACATTAACTAAATAAAGACTAGGAATAATGGAACCTTTTGTGCTTATAAGTAGATGAAGGGTACACGGAAAGAACATGTCTAGTCACTTTGACAACATTTTGAATTATAGCGCTTTTAAAGTTTGGAACGTATCAATTAACCATACTTTTTTCGTAACTAGATTGTTTTTATGAGTTAAAAAGTGGATTAACATTACAACTTACAGCTGTAATAGAAGTTGTTGCAAGCTCTACATTTTGATATAAAAAAGTGATTAGACATGTTCTTTCCGTGTATCCTTCAGATACAATCGACGTCAAAGATATGTTTACATTTTTGCAACTTATGCCTTTGTAATGAGGTGCAATATACGAGTAAACATTATCATTCTTATTTAAGTATAATTATACTTAAAAATATGGTAATATGAAATATTAACTAAATTAATAATTTATATACCTACCTAAAAAGGCGACTATGCTAAGAGGCCTTATTCCCAAAACACGCGAATTTCCCGAAATATTGCATTTTCTTCGTAGGCTATGGCGAAAATACTTTTAAATTCAACTATTGATGCATATAATAGTTCATTTCTTCATCTAGACAGCCATCGGAGCAAATATTACATTTTAACGTGTAAAATATGAAATAACTTGGTTGTCTTGCAAGGCCTTTACAGATATTCCAGTTAGATGTACCGTTCATTCCCAAATTACGCAATAGTGGGGCCAATAATGGTCAGGACGTCAGCCGCGAAAGCTGAAGACGCCAGTTCAAATCTGGCCTCGGACACCGGAGGGTTTGGTCACTTTTTCTGAAGTATATGACATCTATTTTCAGTTTATATATAGTAGTGTAACTACTTAAAAATTGCAAATCAAAAAATATTGAACAAAATAATTTGATTTGCTTCAAGATTCGGTAACAATTCTTATTAAATTTTAATAAAATTTAATTGCGCATATCATGTCTGAGACGGCCAATGAAGTAAAAATTGAAGATTCATATTGGATAATAGACAAAATACCTTCTGATTATATGCCAGTTTTTGATGGAAACTCGGTTACGGTTACGGTTGTCTTGATTGTGTGAATGACATACGGCATATTAAAATATAAAAACAACTGTATACGAAATGGTATCAAAAATCAAATCCGTTTTTAATGTAATTACGTTTGCAATGTAAGCGGAAAAAAATGAGTTTATTTACGACATCACATTAGAAACCTCTAAAATGATCAGTGTTTTTCTACTATATTATGCATGTATTATACATACAGCCTTGGCCAGAAGTGTTGAGCATAGCTCTTTTTTGTTTACAATTTTGATGTTAAGTATTAATTCCCTATCATAACAATGTACGATGACGTAAAATATTATATTTTATTGTTACATCTAGAAAACTTCACTTAATAACACTTTCAAGGTACCTATAAAATATGAAAAGTGGAGGTCCCAAAAATGCGAATTTAGGTCGGTGCGACAAATTGCAAATATTCTATGCAGTTACTACTCACTTCAACAAAATATGCCTGTTCAGTTTGAATTAATTTAAAATAAACTCAAAAAAGATAGAAAAGTCGGTCTAAACTTTCGAGTTTTGTATGAAAATCGCAAAGGTGCTTATAACACTTCTGGCCAAGGCTGTATAAACCTTTCTCTTGAATCACTTTATCTATTAAAAAAACCGCATCAATCCGTTGCGTAGTTTTAAAGATCTAAGCATACAAAGGACAGACAGCGGCAAGCGACTTTGTTTTATTATTCTGGTCTGGTTGGTATAGGTATAGGTAAGTAATATTACGGCGGACACGTCATACTACAAAACTCGTTTGAGCCCCTATTATATGTATGTGTGCACGGCACGTCTGTACGTGGTCCGTACACGCTTCAATCATCATCATCATTAGTTATTCCCTCAGAGCCGAGTATCGTGACATCATGTCCTTCTGTTGTACCTTGTACTGTACTTTGTACTGATGAAGTGATGATGATACTGAGTTAGAAGTCCGAGATGGCCAAGGATATCAGAAATGCCGCTATGATATCGGATGCAGAATGACCGTCGTCCTATTCTACATCCGATGTCGGATCGAATAATGTGTAAACCCTCTTAGAAGGTTGCTTTTGTTTATTATGGTCTAAACATGGCCTCGATTCGAAAAATAAACACACACACTGGACAGACACAGCTCCAACCCAACTCAACCCAACTCAACTCAACGCTATAACGACATTGACATTTGCTATTCGAACAGATTTTCATTCAACATTGGTCTCACATTGGTCTCACATTGGTTACACATTGGTCAAACATTGGATCAATGTGAGACCAATGTGTGTGACCAATATCTGACCAATGTGAGACCAATGTTGAATGAAAATCTGGTCGAATAGCAAATGTCAATGTCGTTATAGCGTTGAGTTGAGTTGGGTTGGAGCTGTGTCTGTCCAGTGTGTATGTTTATTTTTCGAATCGCGGCCCATGTCAACACTTATTAATGTTATCGCGTCCTTAGTGGTTTCCAGAGACAAATAAATAGTAAAGACGCATCTTCTTCCTAGGGTTCCTGTCTTTGTACCACTGATCGTGATGGTGTCCTCGTCAACCTTATTGCAAAAATTTGTTGTAGGTACTAGTTTTTACGAAAGCAACTACCATTTGACTTTCTATCCCGGTGGGAAACGCCTAATTGGGGTTAATTCTGTCAAAGTGGAATTCAACAGTTTTTAGTATTTACTTACGTTAGCCGGTTATATCATGAATTAAATTTAAGTAGGGTACTAGTTATGCTTATTTCCCGCCCGGGTTCAGTTTGCCGTCCAACTGACTAAGCTAGTACAAATATATGGGAAAAACTTAAATAAAAAAGTATGGACGGGAAACCGACACATACATTTTGTAAAAAATATATAAAAAAGACTGCAAGTGTGATTTATTATCGCGTAATATTAACCTTAACTAGACTACTCCGTAATACGAAAAAACCGGCCAAGAGCGTGTCTGGCCACGCTCAGTGTAGGGTTCCGTAGTTTTCCGTCCGTCACAGTAAGTGTCCCCACTTAAGAGTTTTTGAAAGCACGTCATTTCATTGTGATTTTGTAGAAATTACAGGTACAATAAACACCTGCTTATACGGTTAAATTACAAACTTAGTTCAGAAATTATTCCGTAATTTTTTTTTCAAAAACTATTCAACCTATCAAGTTCAAAATATTTTCCCTAGAAAGTTTTTATAAAGTTCTACTTTTGAGATTTTTTTCATATTTTTAAAACTTATGGTTCAAAAGTTAGAGGGGGGGGGGACACATTTTTTTTACTTCTGGAGCGATTATATCTGAAAATATTAACATTATCAAAAAATTATTTTTGTAAACCCCTATTCATTTTTAAATACCTGTCCAACAATATATAATAATAAACTAACGGGTTGAAATGAAAAAAAAAATCACTCCCCACTTTATGTATAGGAGAGGTACCCTAATAAAACATTTTTTTCCACTTCTTATTTTACCACTTTGTCGGCATGATTGATATACATATTAGTACCAAATTTCAGCTTTCTAGTGCTAACGGTCACTGAGATTTTCCGCGGACGGACGGACGGACGGACAGACTTGGCGAAACTATAAGGGTTCCTAGTTGACTACGGAACCCAAAAAAAAAGACGAATCTACGTTTTTTTTGTTACTGAGTTTTATACATATTCGGAATCGCCTTTTTTTACTGATTCGGAATATGTATGTATAAAACTCAGTTTAGAAAAAAAAATAGATGTGTCATTTTTCCGTATGACGGCAACTTACGCTGTATATAGATAAAATATATTTTAGTAAGGGTACTTCAAGATAATCAGCACGCCTAGCAGGTCTTACGCGCGACTGGCGTGACAAAAGACAGATCTGCGCGACTTCATGCGTTGTCGCTAGTTGGCAGCACAACTTGCGCGTGAAAGGAGCGACAGACTCGCGATCAAATGCCACTGTCATAAAATGACAGTGACTCGCGAGTTTGACCTAAAATCTTTTGCACAACTTTGAGTTCTCTTCGCGTCAGTTGCAGCCGCGGGTGCATGTTATGCTACCGGAAAGCGAGATTTTTGACAGGCGCGGGAAGGTTTTCCCTACTCGCGGCTTAAGTCGCCCTTGTAAGACGTGCTAGCCGTGCAGGATATTCTTTTTGCATACCAAGCTGGCAAAATCGATGTGGACGAAAAAAACGTACTTACCCTACCTTGTGTTCAGTCATTTATACGTGGGTAGACGCTCAGACGTAGGTATAGGTAGTCTTTATTATGTACTCGTTTGATGTGTTAACGGGGAACACCGAAATAGGTATTTTGCTTACACGTGTTATGTTCCGCGAATCCCGGCCTTGGCAAGCTCATGAATGTATAATAACTCAATGTTCATTTTCTAATGAACCGTTTTTGGGGCGGGGCTTGTTAATTAAGACGATTGTCGCCGGAGTGTCCTTGAGCGTTTGGGCGCTCTCTACTCGCGCCACCCGCGTACCCCTCTGATTTCGATCGTGCGTAAATCCACCGCGATGCACCGCAACAATGTTCAAAGAATATGACTTTACTCAGAGGCGCGCGGGCAGCTTTATAATAATTATAATCCTTTTGCGGATGTTTTGTGATTTGAATACTATGATTAAGTACTACGGTGACATTTTTAGGAATGCTACTTGCCTATTAAATAAGATAAGTAATAACGATCTCGATTAGTAGATTTTTATGTAAAAAAATAAAAACCTAGATTTTGAATTTAAAGTACAGTGAGCGGCAAAATATTTACGCATTTACGAAATATGGTTAAAATATTCCGAATATCAGAAAAAATAAAAAATACTGACTATTACAGCAAAAAAAACTGAATGCACATCAAAGCGGAGTTTCCATG
Organism: Pammene aurita; assembly: GCA_947086415.1. Classification (NCBI taxonomy): domain Eukaryota; kingdom Metazoa; phylum Arthropoda; class Insecta; order Lepidoptera; family Tortricidae; genus Pammene; species Pammene aurita. The sequence continues at coordinate 16,940,062 of OX352310.1, forward strand.
TGAATTTGGATATTTTTGCTGTGCAAGTGAGCTTAATAGATGGTTATTTTTTTGTTGCGATTTTAAATATTAACCGTAAAAATTCACTTAATTACGATAAATTAACAAAACTTATCCTGTTGCGAGTTGCGTATAGTAAAAATGCACATGTAAGGAGCGGTATTTGTGCACGAAATCGTCATACAATTGTCATGAGAGCTGTAAGCCCATTAAATTTAGATCTTTAAAATATAACACAGCTCAAACACTTCTTAGGGTTCCATAGCCAAAATGGCAAAAACGGAACTCTTAAAAGTTTTTTGAAACATGTCCGTCTGTCCGTCCGTATGTCAAAGCCATTTTTATTATAAAACATATAATACTGAAATTTTATCTAGAGGTGTGGTTCATGTGCCGCTACTTAGTTTTCTGGCTAAATTGCTAAAAACTTTTAGGGGAGGCACTCCATACATACATATGCCAAACTAAATGTCAAAAATATTTTTTTTGTAAATATGAACATGTTGTACGATACGGTTTTAAAAATATTTTATATATATATAGAGGATTTTTAAAACTGTTTTAGTCAATATTTGTTCGAAAGTCTAAATATAATAGGCTCCCCATCTAACTTTTAATCCGTAAGTCTAAAAAATATGAAAAAACCAAGAAGGCTTAGTACTTAATTTCTACGATAATTACTTCACATATTATCGGTTTATCCGTTTTTCAGTTATCTCCAAGAAACTACTTTCTACGGAACCCTACAATATGCGTGGTCCGATACAAACTTGGCCGGTCCTTTAAAGATATTTGATAGGTAGTATTAACCCTTACTAGTAATTTATTTATTTACTTTGTGTTGATAATTAATATAAAATTTGTATTTATTTCACCGACATAGTAAAGTTTTTTTTTGGGTAGTCAACGCGCATGTGAATCTTCTGGGGTTGCAGGCGTCCATAGGCTTTATAACTGCTTTCCATCAGGTGGGTCGTATGCTTGTTTGCCAGCGTCGTGGTATAAAAAAAAAGCTTTTTTCTTTATTCTTACATACATTGAACTCTTAAATATCAGCCATTTTTTATTAGAATCTCAATCAGGCTTTGCTCAGTGATAGTTAGTACACTGAAATTTGGTATGAGTATGTGTTTTAATTACGCCTACAAAGTGGTAAAACAATAAGTATCTGAAACACATTGTTGGATAGGTCTTTCAAGAAGAATAAGCCTTAAACAACTTTTGGATAAAACGAATATTTTCGTAAATAATAGCTTCGAAAGTAAAACATGCTCTTTGATTTTTGAACCGTGGGTCCAAAAAAATTGGAAAAATTCCTGGAAGTGAGGCCATTGAAATACTTATCACGTATTTTCAATAAAAACTATATGGAATAAAATCGGTTGATCCGTTTTTGGGTGATGCCTATAGTAAAATAACGTAAGTGCCACAAAAACATCTCTTTATAAACTACCTTTTGAATGGATGTATTGTAACAGGCCGGCAACTACGGATCCTTACACTGAGCATAGCCCGACATTCTCTTGGCCGGTTTATATGCAATCCTTTTCAGTTTACTTCGCAATTTCTTGATTTGATAAATTAGTATAAAGTATAACATTAAAAATTGTGTTTAATCTTTAAAAAAAAACGCATATTACATTCGTTTAGAACACGGTATTCTTAAATAAATATGTTTAAATAAATTCGGTGCTTCGGAGTTTTTATTAAATTGATTATTAGTCTATTGTATTGCAGTACTAGCAGATTTCCACAACTCGACGACTAACGCCTATTTTGCGTGATGCATTAGTCTACTAAAACATAATAATTGTAGTTTACTTACATGACCAAATTTGTTTTCAGAGAATTATGAGATTCATGATTTATGTTTTTTCCTCCATTTTAATTTTATTTGTTTTTTACTTGTATTATAATCTAAATAAAATACACTTTTTATACGAACGTACATGAACATGCAAACGAGAACATTATCTTAAAAGATAAAACGTCTATACTTTATAGATTCCGGGAAGACACGTTATGTCTGCATCGCATGAACCGTCTGCAGTTATTTAGTCTTTAGGCACAGTAAGTCTGATATTATTGCTCACGGGCCAATCACAAGTATATGTAGTACAAGGGAAGCACGGAGCGACGAGCGACACAGCCTCCTCGTCTCAAAGCTAGCTCACGACTGCCAGCAACGCAGTTTTCGAGCTACCAACGCACGAAATGTGGAATTATGATCAAGTTGTTCAAGAAAATTTAATCAATTTAAATATCCTACGTTGAGTTTGTAGTGTTTTGTAGTACACATTTTTTAGTTCAACAATATTTTAAATCGAATAAGCCGTTCAGTAGATATAAGCAAAACTAACTGTAAAACGACATTTCGTTACATTTTAATTACGGAGAAACTATACGTTACACGAGTTATTCAAACGTTGACAATGTTGTACATGAAATGGTAATTAACATATATTTTTTTCAAATTTTTTGAATGACTCGTTATTGAGATATATCCCTTAGAAAGTAACAGTTTCGGCCACATTCAGCGCCTAGCGCCTTAAGCTTTTGAACGCGGCCTAATACAATGTTTATTCATTCAGTATTCTATCTGATACAGTTAAATATTTTATATTTCATCACCTAAACGGAAAAAAGTGGCCACCATTTTCCGTATAGGTAAAGTAAAGTTGCGTAGTCAGTGGGACTACAACTTAACACTGACGGATTACCTATACATAAATTGATTCGTTTATTAGGAAATACAATCCCCCCAATGAGGGCGCCACTAGACGGTCGACACAGTCTTAAAAAATATCTGTGCTGCTTGTGCGTTTAAAGGGCTTTCTATTTTATAAATTTTAACACTTTCCGTACCGCAGTTCGCTACGCGCTAAGCTCGAAGCCGATTCCAGAGCTTTCTAGGCTTATTAGGGGGAAATATAACTAGCGGAAATCTGCTACACACGGACAACGCGCCTAGCGGATCCAGGTGCTTAATGTGTTAAAGCGTAAGCTACTTAACAGGTAGTTTTTTTAGATCAATTTAAAAACTGGACTAAGTTTCCAATTTAACTAAAAGTACCTTAGCACTTATTAGATTCTGAAATAAAATAATGGTTAAACCATGTTAAAGTTAGTCGTTCTTTTTAGGATTCCGTACCCAAAGGGTAGAAACGGGACCCTATTACTAAAACTCCGCTGTCCGGCTGTCACCAGGCTGTATCTGATGAACCGTGATAGTTAGATAGTTGAAACTTTCACAGATTATGTATTTCTGTTGCCGCTATAACAACCATTACTAAGAAACAGAATAAAATAAATATTTAAGGGGGCTCCCATACAACAGACATGATTATGTTGCCGTTTTTAGGGTTCCGTAGTCAACTAGGAACCCTTATAGTTTCGCCATGTCTGCCCGTTCGTCCGTCCGTCCGTCCGCGGATAATCTCAGTGACCGTTAGCACTAGAAAGCTGAAATTTGGTATTAATATGTATACCAATCACGCCGACAAAGTGGTAAAATAAAAAGTGGAAAAAAACAATTTATTAGGGTACCTCCCCTATACGTAAAGTGGGGAGTGATTTTTTTTTTCATTTCAACCCTAACGTGTGATATATTGTTGGATAGGTATTTAAAAATGAATAGGGGTTTACTAAAACCATTTTTTGATAATGTAAATATTTTCGGAAATAATCGCTCCAGAAGTTAAAAAAAATGTGTCCCCCCCCCTCTAACTTTTGAACCATAAGTTTTAAAAATATGAAAAAAATCTCAAAAGTAGAACTTTATAAAAACTTTCTAGGAAAATTATTTTGAACTTGATAGGTTGAATAGTTTTTGAAAAAAATTTACAAAATAATTTCTGAACTAAGTTTGTAATTTAACCGTATAAGCACTCAAAATGAAATGACGTGCTTTCAAATAAAGTAAAAACGGTGAAAATCGGTCCACGCAATAAAGAATTATCCCAAAAAAATCATCTTCCATACTTTAAGCTCGCGCGCAATACTTTACTTAATTTGCCGATAGATGTCGCTGTACGTGGAACGCTCATATCATATCCTACATGGCGGTGTTATTTTAAATCGTAAGTGGGGACACTTACTGTGACGGACGGAAAACTACGGAACCCTACACTGAGCGTGGCCCGACACGCTCTTGGCCGGTTTTTTTATAGATAATGGTACGGAACCCTTCGTGCGCGAGCCCGACTCGCGGCACTTGGCCGGTTTTTTTATGTATTTTTCTTTAGCTAAATTATTTAATAAACTGTTCTCTTGTTCCAGGTTCGTGCAATCACAACACTACCCTAGAATAAGCAAAATGACAAAATTAAAACCATAGACTAACCACAGAAACCATAGACAATAAACCGGATAGATATGTCCTTTGCCTAGTTCAGTGGATAAAAAATCCACTCATATGCACAGAGAGGCAACGTACGTGTTCAGGGATTCTTTAAAACTGCGACAAAAATTACTACAACGGACTACGACGTACTTCAAAGTAGTGGAATTCGTCAAAAAAGACGCCATTCGATACTTCACATACGACTATGAAATACACCAACAGTGATATGAACATATTTATAGTCAACGGATACCATTCTAAGAATCTCGTCAAACTAAAACACATTTGATTTAATATATCTGACAATAACATTGACTTTCTAATTTTAAGTATAGCGCCAACACATTTGATTTAATATCTCTGACAATAATATTGACTTTCTAATTTTGAGTTTAACACGACTTCGATTTGATTGAAGATGGCGGTTAAAGCTGAACCTATAGGTCCGAGAAACGGGCATGAGCTAGCGCCTTTGAATACTAGAGCTGACGGTAGTGAGCGGCCTCATGGGGTTACTATAGTCCTTCAAGGGTCCAGAGGGTCGCTGCAGAGGGTCCCAGAAGGGCCAGGGGAGGACAGAGCAGCTTGGTCGGGAAAGTTGCAGTTCTTCCTGTCTATCATCGGGTATTCTGTGGGGCTGGGGAATATCTGGAGGTTCCCCTACTTGTGCCAGCAAAATGGAGGAGGTAAAAATTTTACTTATTTTTAGTTATCGTTTGCATGGATTTAAGTTTAACCTTGTTGATGTAGCTTCCCGGTCTGCTACCACCTTTTAAGGTTTAAGATCATTTAATCTCATTAAGAATTTTACAATTCACTTACACGAGATAAAACATTACACATTACTAACTAGTAAATAATTTATAAAAGGATGTCGTCGAATAATGCGACTAAATTTTTACCGTCTGCCACTTTAATTTCATTTCATTTATTTTAATAAAACACATATCTGACTTACAGTACGGTAGTACTATTAGTTATTCTGTGCTTACAGTAAGAACCAAACGCCACATTACATGGGAAAAATACAAGATAATATATATGGGAGAATACATAGGTATGTACAGTCGACGTCGAAGATATTGAATTATTATGTATTCTACTAGTTGTGGCATCTAGAACAAATTTTGTCCTCCATGTTTGGCGGTTGACAGCTATGACTGAATTAAAGAGTAGTATAGACTTGTAGTGATTTTCACTACAACTATTGGGACAAAGAATTTCTTAGGGATGTCATCTCCTGTTACACAGTGATCAAAGATATGTTTACACTTTTTCACTTCGACTGTACTTAACCTTTAAGTACGTAAAGACAATGAAAACGATTTATACTTTATAGAAACAATAAACTTTTGGTAGATACTTAAAAACCTTTTCAATTGCTTTTGAGTCTATATAATTAATACCAACCTCATTAGTGGTCATGGGTCTTTCATTAAATTCGGTATTAATTATCATAATTGGTGAGTGATCGAGTTACCTACCCAATTACGCAAAGCCATACATAGGAACTGTAACATCATGTGTATAATAATTTACCTATATTGCTAAGGCATGCAATCGTATGTAAATAAGATTTTAGCTGATATGGTAAACGTCTGATAAAGGTGACAATATATTATAGGGTATCAACTATTGAGCACTAGGACGTTACCCAACGTTAATCTTATATCACAACTCTTTTTACGTCGAGTGTCAATAAAACCAACCAAAGCCATCAAAACAGACATATGACAACTTAAAAATATCACTAAACTATATAAAAAACCTACAGTAAAATAATCTAAATTGATTATTTAAATACATTTCTAAATTTGCCCCTATGGCATAGCATTCTGCTGTTTCATGTGGTACTCGTATTTACGTAAGTGCCACGTATATTCTTCTTCTTCCTTCTAGCGTTTGTCCCGGCTTGGGGTCCGCTTGACAACCTAATCCCATGAATTGGCGTAAGCACTAGATTTTTTTTTCTTTTTTTTTTTTTTATACCACGACGGTGGCAAACAAGCATACGGCCCGCCTGATGGTAAGCTGCTACCGTAGCCTATGGACGCCTGCAACTCCAAAGGAGTCACATGCGCGTTGCCGACCCTTTACAAAAAGGAGGATTCACTATGTTGACGACTAAAGGAACAAGAAGGTCCCTCATCGTCAACACACTGGGTCCTCTTTGAGCTCTTTGGCAACCTTACTCACCAGCAGGAACACAACACTATGAGTAGGGTCTAGTGCTATTTGGCTGTGGTTTTCTGTAAGGTGGAGGTACTTCCCCAGTCGGGCTCTGCTCCAGATTTGAGCGATGACATTCGCTGAACGTGCCCTACCACACTTAGCGAGATGCCATTCGCAGTGCCCATACCTCTCTTTATGGCGTAGTTTAAGGACATACCCAGGTCCGGACGTAGTTTAAGGACATACCCCGGGTCCTAAAAGATTTACGAAAGCGACTGCCATCTGACCTTCCAACCCAGAGCTGAAACTAGGCCTTATCGGGATTAGGTCCGGTTTCCTTACGATGTATTCCTTCACCGAAAAGCGACTGGTAAATATTAAATGACACACACATAAGTTCCGAAAAACCGCCATACCGCCAGGCTACCAACGCTTTTTTTTATATATTATGAATAAAAATCTATCAATCAACGCCATTGTAAAATTGCATTGAAACAGTATCAATCCGTAGCACCCATAGTGCTACGGCGTAGTCTCGTAGCGGATCGATACAGCAGCACCAGCAGCGCCCGAACAGACTAAAAATAGACGAGTGCTACGCCTACGCAATGGTTGAATTCAAAACTACGTTTAGGTACGCAAAACGATTGTCTTTTCATAAGCTAGGGTTCACAGTTCACGTCCTATGGTTATGCGTCAAAGGCATAGCAAGTAATTTGAAGTAATCATCAAAGTATCTACATAAGTAGGAAAAATAACTTAATAGCCCGTCTAAAAAGAAAGTTAAGATTTTTAGTAAAGGTTCAAGAATTTAAGTTAACTATTTTATTAACGGTTCCCAACTCTGTGTACCACAATACAAAAAGCGCGTCGTGGACTCTTAGGGCTTGAAGATGGAGGCCTAAGCCCTCCGAAACATGTCGCGAAACTTAAAACAGGCTAGTTATACCGTAAAAGAATAGGAAACCTAAAATATCTACCTAATCCTAGATTACACCAATATTCGTTGTTTATTAATCTTCTTCTTCCTAGCGTTTATCCCAGCTTTTTGCTCTAATGAGCCTGGGGTCCGCTCGGCAACCTAATCCCAGGAATTTGCAATCTTAATTTGTATCGGCCTCCTAGCCCAGTCGGTAGTGACCCTGCCTACGAAGCAGGAGGTCCCGGGTTCGAATCCTGGTCAGGGCATTTGTTTGTGTGTTGATCACAGATATTTGTCCTGAGTTATGGATGTTTTCTATGTATGTAAGTATTTATCCATATTTATCTATTATATATATCGTCGTCTAGTACCCATAACACAAGCCTTATTGAGCTTACCGTGGGCCTAGGTAGATTGATTGAGGTGTAAGATTGTCCTATAATATTTAATATTTATTTATTTTATTTTATTTTATTTTATTTTATTTTATTTTATTTTATTTTATTTTATTTTATTTTATTTTATTTTATTTTATTTTATTTTATTTTATTTTATTTTATTTTATTTTATTTTATTTTATTTTATTTATTAAGAATTTTACGAAAGCGACTGCCATCTGACCTTTCAACCCTGAGGGGAAACTAGGCCTTGGTGGGATTAGATCCGGTTTCCGCACGATGTTTACCTTCACCGAAAAGCGACTGGTAAATATCAAATGATATTTCGTACAAGTTCCGAAAAACTCAGTGGTACCAGCCAGGGTTTGAACCTAAGACCTCCGGCTTGAAAGTCTGACGTCTTGCCGCCAGGCTACCAGCGCTTTTCATTTCGTTGTCCATTAATAATAATAAAAAAACAAAAACAGTACTTAATGTAATATCAAAACGAGTTTCAATAACATGACCTGTATGTCTAAGGGCATAAAGGCCACCATTAAGATGAAAATACGATAACATGTAGGTAATATGCTTTCAATTTTATTACCATCCCTAAAAGCTAGATACGATACGGCCATGGCCAGAAATAGCCGCTTTGTACACAATGTTGTGCAACATTTATGTTTTTCGTATAGTTAAGGGTTTCATTTACAGGGTTTGAATACTACGCAAGAGGCCGCGGCCATGACAATCGTTTATAGACAAACTAATCGAAAAGACAAAAAATATCAAAATGACAGAGCCGACATTTTATACGAGCTCACGTTATAAAAACGATAACTGACATAATTGGAAGATCTAGAAGAAGTTTACCAGGCTAAAATATCACACATTAAGTTTCGAAATATGTGACTAATTTTAGTAATTTTACGGCGTGACGTCAGTTGTTTATGACTAGCTAAACGTGAGTCATTCTTTTTATTGCCCTAAAGGATGTTTTTCTTTATTATACCAAGACGGTGGCAAACAAAGCATACGACCCGCCCGATGGTAAGTAGCCACCGTAGCCTATGGACGCCTGCAAGTCCATAGGTGTCACATGCGCTAAAGGAACAAGACGGTCCCTCACCGTCAACACACTGGGTCCTTTTTGAGCTCTTTGGCATCCTTACTCACCAGCAGGAACACAACACTATGAGTAGGGTCTAGTGCTATTTGGCTGTGGTTTTCTGTAAGGTGGAGGTACTTCCCCAATCGGGCTCTGCTCCAGATTTGAGCGAGATGACATTCGCTGTGCTGTGCCCTACCATACATAGCGAGATGACCTTCGCAGTAGCCATAGGTACCTCTCTTGTGTACTTAGTTTAAGGACATATCCGGGTCCAATATATTAAAAGAACGGGCGAAGACTGATATTCAGCGTGCTCATACTATTGGCTCAAACTTCGACGTAGCTCTTTAACATAAGTACTTGAACATGGGTTTCGTTTACAACACAGTGCGGACACGTCACGTCATACTACAAAACTCGATTTAGCGCCTTTGTGTGCACGACACATCTGTACACGCTTCAATGTGTGCGTGCGTCTTAGGGCGCTGTTTTCGCTGTCGTAAATGACGTTTGACAATACACCGACATTTTGCTTTTTATAGCGCCAACCTGACGGATTAGCCTACTAATTTCCTACCAATCAGCCGCCGCGAGGTATGGTAATTCCGTTCTGGGCGGGGCGTAGCGTGGCCATTCTGTATGAAATACTATTATTTATTCTGTGGTTTGCAAGCTCTGGTGTCCTACAGCTCGACCTTGAGCCTGGAGAACAACAAGACGCTTAACGTACTCCATTGTGGCTGCATCTCTGATGCAACCTACCCAATTATTTTTTTTCATAAAATTACAACTAACTTCTTATTTCCAGGTGCATTCCTCATCCCGTTTCTCATCATGCTGGTGCTGGAGGGCATCCCGCTGTTCCTCATAGAAATGGCCATAGGGCAGAAGATGCGCCTGGGCTCCCTGGGGGTGTGGAACACCATCCACCCCTGGCTTGGGGGGATCGGCATCTCCTCGTGTATCGTGACACTGTTCGTGGCGTTGTACTACAACGTTATTATTACCTGGGTGTTCTTCTACTTGTTTAACAGCATCAGGGTAAGTGTAGTTCTTTCTTTCTTCTTCTTTCTCCGTGCCTCTTCCCATTTCAATTGGGGTCGGCCCTCCGAATATTTTTCCGCCAGTCGGCTCTGTCACAAGGGTTTGCTGGAATTTTTTCAGATAGTCTTTGAAGGGTAAGTGTAGTTAGAGACGGAATACTTACCCATATTGGTTGCTTTTCAACCGACTTCAAGATTTCGAAGGAGGAGGTTATCAATTCGTCGGGATCTTTGTTTTTGCTATTTTTTTTTTTTTTTTTTTATGTATGTTCACCGATTATTCGAAGACGGCTGGACCGATTTGGACAATTCTTTTTTTGTTTGAAAGCGTATACTTCACAGTTGGTCCCATTGTAACCATGTCAGGATCTGATGATGGGATCCTGGAGAAATCGAGGGAACTCTTCAACTATTATAGGCACACCTATGGTGATTTGAGTATTTTTTATCGCAGATCGAGCATTTTGTGTTGGAAAGGTGGATGCTTAGTGAAGTCGGTTCTTTTTTGTTTAAAATTATATACTTTCACGTCGTCCGGTGTCCACGGTATATCGTTACGATTATTAAAAGGGAAGCTAAATATACAGAATGTAACAGAAATACTGGTGATCCGTTTAAGGACATAAGTGGTTACGTATTATGACTAAGAAAAGATAGAAAAAAAAATTTTGGGCGCGAAATTTTTTTTGTATGGCACCCGGTAATTAGAATGCCATTAAACGGATCCAGCATTTTTCTTACACCTTATATGGAGCTGTGTGAAGACGCTTTTAGTTTACCGTCAACGGTAACGGCATATCGTAGCCGCTCACATTTACAGTAAATTAATTAAAAATAATTTTAAACAAAAAGGAACCGACTTCACTAAGCTTCCACCTTTCCAACACCAAATGCTCGATCTGCTGTAAAAAAAATACTCAAATCACCATAGGTGTGCCTATAATAGTTGAAGAGTTCCCTCGATTTCTCCAGGATCCCATCATCAGATCCTGACATGGTTACAATGGGACCAACTGTGAAGTATACGCTTTCAAACAAAAAAATAATTTTCCAAATCGGTCCAGCCGTCTTCGAATAATCGGTGAACATACATAAAAAAAAAAAATAGCAAAAACAAAGATCCCGACGAATTGATAACCTCCTCCTTCGAAATCTTGAAGTCGGTTGAAAATGGGCCCATGGTTGGGTTATTTGAAAGCACGTCATTTCATTGTGGTTTTGTAGAAATTACAGGTACAATAAACACCAGCTTATACGGTTAATTACAAACTTCGTTCAGAAATTATTTTGTATTTTTTTCATAAACTATTTAATCTATCAAGTTCAAAATAATTTTCCTAGAAAGTTTTTATAAAGTTCTACTTTTGAGATTTTTTTCATATCTTTAAAACTTAAGTATGGTTCAAAAGTTAGAGGGGGGGGGGGACACATTTTTTTTACTTCTGGAGCGATTATATCCGAAAATATTTACAATATCAAAAAATGATTTTACTAAACCCCCTATTCATTTTTAAATACCTATCCAACAAAACATCACACGTTAGGGTTGAAATTAAAAAAAATCACTCCCCACTTTACGTATAGGGGAGGTACCCTAATAAAACATTTTTTCCACTTTTTATTTTACCACTTTGTCGGCGTGATTGATATACATATTAGTACCAAATTTCAGCTTTCTAGTGCTAACGGTCACTGAGATTATCCGCGGACGGACGGACGGACGGACAGACATGGCGAAACTATAAGGGTTCCTAGTTGACTACGGAACCCTAAAAATAGTAAAAACAAAGATCCCGACGAATTGAGAACCTCTCCTCCGAAATCTTGAAGTCGGTCGATACAAAGCCCGGATGACGGGAGCAAATATGCACTTTTTTCTAGTGCTTAATTAAATATCGGCTATTCTATCGACATCCATGCCTACGAACAGTTTTTGAATCAGAAATTTATTGATCATAAGATTCATAAGTTATGAGAAAAGTATCTATTTAAAAGAACTGTTACTCAGATTTTATTATTACGATCATTCCTATGAGTATGATAATATTGATAATAATTATAGTATGTAATTAGTTAACTGAAATAATATATAATGTAAGCTTACCCTAGGTACCTGATGTAATATTGTGTAACAACCTGACATGTAAGATAATGAGTTTGATCAATACATTTCTGATTCAAAAATTGTTCGTATGAATGTCGATAGAATAGTCCATATTTAATTAAGCACTAGTAAAGGTGCATTTTTGCTCCCGCCATCCGGGCTTTGTATGATAAACAATATCTTACAAATCTGAAGATCTTTCTTTCAACAATTTTATGTGTTGTCAGTTACTATCGATATAACTGAAGTGTTTAATATATTCTGAAAAAGAAAATTGTATTAGTACTAGCCAAAACGAAGCCAGACTAATGCGAAAACCGGCGTCGTTAGTATATTAGTACTTAACTATTTAATTACTCATCCGTTATGGCCTAGATATACTTGAATGACAAACACTTTAACGGCCTCCTAGCCCAGTCGGTAGTGACCCTGCCTACAAAGCAGGAGGTCCCGGGTTCAAATCCTGGTAAGGGCATTTATTCGTGTGTTTATCACGAATATTTGTTCCTGAGTTATGGGTGTTTTCTATGTATCTAAGTATATATTTATCTATATAAGTATGTATATCGTCGCCTAGTACCCATAGTACAAGCTTTGCTTAGTTTGGAACTGGGTTGATTTGTGTTAGATTGTCCCCAAATATTTATTTATTTATTTATTTTATTTATTTAAATAATTAAATAGGCTAGGCACAACAATATCTGAATAGCATGAATTTATAGGTACAATCACCGGCAATAGTATCTTCCTACACGAAGACCGCAAAAATATGTGACACGTTCTTATTTGTAGGCCCATAAGAGCATGTCACAAAGTTTTGCGGCTTTCGTGTAGGAAGATACTATTACTAGTGGAAGGTGTACGCAAAAGAAACCGCAAATCAATGTACAGTTTAGCCGTTTGGCAATCCATACCCATACTCATACCCATAGACCCTACTCATAGAAAGGTTACCAAAGAGCTCAAAGAGGATCCAGTGTGTTGATGATAAGGGACCCTCTTGTTCCTTTAGCCGTCAGCACAGTGAATCCTCCTCTTTGTAAAGGGTCGGCAACGCGCATGTGACACCTCTGGAGTTGCAGGCGTCCATAGGCTACGGTACCTGCTTACCATCAGGCGGGCCGTATGCTTGTTTGCCACCGTCGTGGTATTAAAAAAAAGACATACTTAATCAAAACGAGATGCTGTCCCTTACTTTGATTTTTCTGTCGGCTTCACTTAATTAATTTTGTAGACGTACTAACTTCGACCTTATACAACTTCATGGAATAGCAAAGTTGTAATCCCCAATGACGTCAAATACATAAATAAGAGTAGACAAATGAAATCAGCCTATTTTTGATTTGCTACTAATAAATAGACCTAACGCTCGTAGAAATAAGGTCTTTAACACGTTAACAACCATACAATATGTATGCATCTCCTCGTACGTCCAAGCAAATTACTTCAATCACACGTCCATGCTCCACATATGGGTCACTAAGATACAATCAAGCACGCTTTCGAATAAGTACAATATCTTTGTGTAAATATGCTGTTGTCTAACTAGCCAAAAACATTATTATATCAGAATTATCCCTATATCATCATGCAGTATGAAGTGATACTAACTAATCTTAGTGCGGACACGGTCGTTAGTGGCCCATCTGTGGGGCACGGACGTGTGGAGATAGTTCAGCGTGATCCATATATGTTGGTCTTTGATACGCGACTTCGCGTTGCCGTCAAAGTTCTGAGCAGTATTCCTAAAGCATGCCGAGTAATCGCTAGAAGAATACCAATATACAGGTAAGCTCAAATAGCCCGAACAACTTTAAAGCGAACCTGACCGTTCTACATTAAAATAAAGTTATACAAAAACACTAATAGAGCCTTCACGCTCTACGACGTTAGCGTATCAGTCGTATTTCCCAAAAAAAGATTCTAAGCGCTACCACGCGCTACAACATTATAAGAATATAAGAATATAAGAATAAGTTTATTGCAAAAATAAAAGATTACAGGATATGTCAGGGGTCTCCGCACTAGGCTACGCCTGTATCGCGGTGAACCAGTTACAGTTAAACTTAAGAACTAAGTTACAAAATACAGAAACTTCGAATTAGGTAGGTAGGTACGTGGTCCTAGGCTTTAACGGTTATAAAAGATTTATACGTATAACTACGAAACGAAACTGCCTTAATATCGTTTATTTTCGCAAAACAATTTACAAAGAAAATAAAAACATTAAAAAAAAAAAAACTTATAATGAATATATAAAACTTATAAATAAAAAATTTGGCCGAGGTCTGCACCGCTGTCTCTGGGTAGGGTGCCCAGAAGGCTGGCCGCATTGCCCCGCTGGATAGCAATGCTTATCCGCTGGGCGAAATAGTGACCAGCCCTCTGGTCACCAGACGCCTCTATAAGTCGGGTCGATATTTCCTTATAGAGGCGTCGTGCATTTGGACCCCACGGTCCAAGGGTTTCTACCCCAAACGCCGCAAATAAGTAACTCCCTCCTAGGGCAGCATATTTGCGACGTTTGAGGATTTCAGCCTCGGACGCAGCTGCACCAGCAGCAACTTTGGTGCCCGGGATATGGGTCGGCGCCAAGGTATCTACACACGTAGCGTCCCATACAAGCGGCCTACCCATACTCCAGGGCACCAGCGTCATCCCGTCGGGCCGCTTGCTATCGTGCCTTAATAAATAAGGAATAATTGTACGAGTAGTTTCGAAGCCCATTACAGAGGTCTGCTCGGTTTGTGCTCCCTCGCGGAGCCGTGATGCATAGCGGGTAACTTTGCTTCTTTGACGTTGAAACTGATCGAACTGGTTGTCGGACTAGTTTACCCTTAGTTCAAAACTTGTTCGAAGCTTCAGTTAGATGTCTGTCGGAGTTTTAAATATTTAGAAACGCGGCTTAACTTTAATGTGAGTTTAACCTCAAGTTTAACCTCATAGTCATGGCTCCACTTGCATAGGATTCGATCCATATCATGTCAAGAATTCAATATTTGTTTTAGAAATAAAGGAAAAGTAGAAAAATCCGCTGCCTCAGGCGAGATTCGAACTCGCGACTCTGGAATACATGGCCATCGCTCTGACCAACTGAGCTACTGAGCTTAGCTGATAGCTGTGAACTGTACTAAAAAATAAATTATCCCAAAGTGTGTAAATTACAAAGCTTTTTATAACTCCAATCACGGGTGCAGCGCGTCACGAATACGAGGGCGCCGCAGTCGCTCAGATCAGAACACATCACCAAAGAATATAGTACCTAGCACGCGGAGCGCACTGCGATGTTGGGCTTCGCTCGGCTTTAAGCATAGCATTGGGCCGTCCCGCGCCGTAGGCGCCCAGTAGGCGTACGCGTCACATCTAGTGTCACCCGGCTGGTGTGAGGGTATCGCAGGCGAATTTTTACGTCACACCTGGCCATAATGGCCAGGTAAGGGACGTAAAACTGTGTACTCGCAACGGGCAGTAAAAAAGAAAGCCCGCTATCGCATATTTACAACCCTCGCCTGCGGCTCGGATCACTAATACCTGCGCTTTCGGGCTTTCTTTCTTTTACAGTCCTTGGTAACCTTGAATGCAATTTGTCTTATAAGTGTAGACATTTCATTGTGACAAAAAAAGCTTCATTAAGGTAATTCTGACAATAGCCGATTGTTTCAGATCAACCTCCCTTGGGCGACCTGCCCTTCTGACAACAGCACCGCTCAGATCGAATGCAACAAGGCATCAGCCACGGCCTACTTCTGGTATCGCTCGGCTCTGGACGCGTCTCCAAGTATCGAGGAACCGGGGGCGCCGCGATGGTGGATCGTGCTGTGTCTGCTGCTGGCCTGGATCGTGGTGTTCTTTATTGTGATGAAAGGGATACAGAGCAGCGGGAAGGTAAGATATACAGACAGCAATGGGCTACTTCTAGTACTGCTGGATGCGTGTTCAAGCATTGAGGAACCGGGCGTGCCACAATGATGGATAGTGCTCTCTGCTGCTGGCATGGATCGTGGTATTTTGATGAAGGGGATACAGAGCAGCGGGAAGGTGAGATATACAGACAGTCATGGGCTACTTCTAGTACCGCTGGATGCGTGCTCAAGCATTGAGAAACCGGGCGTGCCACAATGATGGATAGTGCTCTCTGCTGCTGGCATGGATCATGGTATTTTGGTGAAGGGGATAGGTACAGAGCAACGGGAAGGTGAGATATAGAGACAATTACGGCCTACTTCTGTAACCGCGGGATGCATCTTCAAGCATTGAGGAACCGGGGGCGCCACGACGGGGGATGGACAGAGTAGCGGGAAGGTGAGATAATCGTAATTTGATAATAAACAATGGCAGTTTCTTACGGCAGGTAAAAATCTGATGCTTTTCACTATATTGTCATGTTAAAATTAAAGTATATAATAATCGTAATAAAGGTGTTTCGGAGAGGCTTGGTCTTAATCTCTTTTCTTAAAGATGCTCTCTTAATGCTTCAAGATGGAGACCTAGAGATTCCGAAACATGTCACGTAGTAACTAAAATCACGTGCATTTAGTTTAGTTAAACTGTTAGGTTGTTTAATTTGAACAGAAAAATATCTTTTAGGTGGTGTACTTCACATCGCTGTTCCCATACGTGGTGCTGACCATCTTCTTCATCAGAGGCATCACGCTGCCAGGCTCTGCGGACGGCATAGTGCACATGTATAGCCCGAAGGTTAATAACCTATTTTACTTACACTACACAGGACGAGCCAAACCAACTAAGCAACTTGAATAAGAACTGTCTATTTCAGTGTAAGCCATTTCGTAAACCAGCGGCTGTTCATGTAATGGCCGGCCATGGCGTAGATTTGAAATTGTGTGGAGGCAGGGACCTTTGTTTACGACTACAAGGTTGTCGGCGTATCCCTGGGTGTCGTAATCTTTGTCCCTCATGATTGCAAGAAATTGATCCACAGCTAGGGTCCATAATAGCGGGGATAAAACGCCTCTTTGTGGACATCCCATTGTGGTGTAAAATTCATGCTCCATTGCATTGACGGTTAGAGTCGCGATTCTATTAGAAAGCATACTCTCGACCCATCTAATGGTGGTTTCTTCAACTCCCTTTGATCTCATCCCGTTAAGGATGGTTTCTGTGGGTGTATTATCGAAAGCACCCTCGACATCAAGGAACGCATATATGTGTTCTGGTCAGATTTATTATACCTACTTTTACTATAGTTTAACGACAAAAATGGGCAACGAACATCGTTTTATAAAGCGGCCAAACGTTAGCGATCAATTCGTAAAATTGTTACTTTATCCACTGCGGCATTGTCGTCTCTTTATTTTTATGAATTCTTTTTTCCATTCGGCTATTCAATGGAACTTGGATAACTCTAATCTAATGGATCTCGGTAAAACTTAACTACCTTATTGAAGTAAATAAATATATGTTATATGTTTAATACAAGGTGTAACAAAATATTTTTCTCGCGAAAAAAAAAAATTGTATGGAGGGTTGGCCGGCTGGGGAAACGTGTCCCATTATCCCATACAAAAAAGTTATCTTTTCGCGTCCAAAAAATTTTCTCCTACTTTTGCTTACTCGCAATACGATACCAATTATGCCCTTAAGTGGCTGACAACACCCGATGACCTTCAAATTGACTTTACTCAGACAGTTTTTTAGCTATAACTACTTGTTTTGAGAAACTAAAAAAAATATATGTTAAAAATATTCGTTATATTTGGAAGAACTTCGTTGATTCCGATACACGATTGGACGAAATCGACTCGATAGAAAATAATTCCAAAGTTACATCTTAAAATTTGCTTTAAACAGTCGTATGTATTTAGTTTCTTGACTTATACGTCTGTAACTAAGGACAAAATTCCACCGCACTAATACTAAAAACTTCGTTGTTTTATATTTCTCAATTAATGCGTAATTATTTTTTAATTCATCATTTTGCCAAATTTTCAATGAGCTCCCATACTAATCGTAACACAGTGTTTCTCTTTCACTCGCGCTGAAAAAGATAGGGAGGGAATTTAGCTGTTGTCAGCCCCTTAAACGGATCATCAATATTTTTGTTACATTCTGTATAACGATGATATTCAACAATAACGTTTATTCGCAGCTGGAGATGCTTCTCCTTCCCACCGTCTGGCTAGACGCGGCCACCCAAGTCTTCTACTCTTTCGGCCTCGCCTTCGGCTCGCTCATCGCCTTCGGTTCATACAACCCACCGGACAACAACTGTGTGCGAGACGTGCTACTCGTCTCTGTTTGTAATGCGCTGACGGCTATATATGCGTCTGTGGTCATATTTAGCATACTTGGCTTCAAGGCGCATACTATGGCTGAGAGGTGCATTGCCAGGTAAGAGACATTTTCGTAGAAAAGTTCAGTTTGTTGTGGAAAAACAATGTCTATTTGTAGTAACGGGACTTAACCACGTATATAATTTTAAAATTCCTTCGACGTTTCGAGGACTACATTGTCCCCGTGGTCCCGAAGAAAGACCCGTGGTATAAGATATCTGTAAAAACCATGAAAGTTTAAATCAGTGTTTACTATACTTAAACATATAATAGAACAGAATAACGATTTATTGTCACGTAGTCTAGATGAAAGAAACAGAAACGGAAAGTGAGTGAATACATGTTCACCTCGGGCAATAGGTATTGCCAGCCTCGCGTGTCTAAACGGCTTCATTATGGTCGCCCATTTATCGCATTGCCAGTAATTTCTTATTTATCGGCTTCATAAAACAACCAACGGTTCTATATTTGTTCCAGCTCCATCGAGATCCTATCACAGAACCACGTCCCCGGTTTCTACCCCAACACCAGCTACGACTATTACAGGGAGCAGTACCCAAACTTGGTGAAGGAGAACATCACCACCAACCTTAACCTGTCGGACTGCAGCATGAGCAAGCAGCTAAATGAGGTATCTATAGACATTCGTCCTTATACAGTAAAAGTTTATTAAGTAAGCTTACATTTTGTATTTTTCTAACAAACACAAATAACGATAGGGACTAACGATAATCAGATGACATTCAAAGAAGGAACATAAGAAATCGGGCACTAACTTTGCCATCCAGATTTTATTCATCATAAAGTACCTAAGGTGTAAAATATTTGTGGCTTGCCAATAAATCTTCTACTAAAGGATCGTTCACGCTGTTGCGTTCCTCGTCCTACACGAACACGACACTTCCGACACTTCTTTTTGTATAGAGAACATCATGTGATCTCCGAGGATCACGTGACGCTTTCTATACAAGATGAAGTTTCAGAAGTATCGTGTAGGATGACAGCGTGGACCATCCTAGAACGTCATAAGCCTAGGATAGCCTAGGAAGTCATCTGCCTGCCGATCTGTTTAGTGGCAGGCAGATCCATCAATTTATGACGAAAATTGGCACAGATGTGTCTGCGGACAAATCTGAGTAGTGTCATTCATTGATGGATCTATGCATCTATGAGTTTTTCTTCTTGCACATAGTATTTGTCCAAACTATAATTGTAAGAAGTGATTGAAAACATTTTCTATTCCCCCAGGCAGCAGAAGGTACCGGTCTAGCCTTCATCGTGTTCACCCAGGCCATTGTGGAACTGCCCTTCGCCCCGTTCTGGTCCATCATCTTCTTCCTGATGCTGCTGTCTCTGGGCCTGGGCAGCCAGATCGGCATCATGGAGGGCATGCTGTGCACCATCTTTGACATTGACTTCTTTAAGAGGATCAGCAAGCCGATTATCACTGGTGAGTCTTCTAAAATCTGGTACTCAGTAACTGTCAACAGGGTTAATATATATTATTTCAACTGACTGGGGCCTCGGGTATGTCCTTAAAATACGTCGCCCAAAATCCTAAAAGGGAAAAAGTTAGGAAAATAGGAGTAACCTAACTGATGAAGTACCTTTATCTGAGCCTCTTAGGTTAGATTAGACTTTTTTTCTAATATAAATTTTCGTGATATTTAACTATGTCACCTAGTATCTAAATATTACATGAATTCAGAAATCAAATTGGTCTTGTCATGCAGTCAATAGTTACTATGATAACATGTCGTGGTTGTCGATACACAGTCTTGGTGTTTAGCAGATGCATTTCGCAGGTATCGTGTGCGTCTTCTGCTTCATAACCGGGCTGATCTTCACAACTGGTGCGGGCGAGTACTGGCTCAAGATGTTCGACTCCTTCGCCGGCACCATCGGGCTTGTGGTGGTTGCGCTGCTGGAGATGGTCTCTGTAATTTACATCTACGGCCATGAGAGGTGAGTCCACTTTTATAGCACATCAGGTTTTTAATGCATGTGACACCCTATCGAATATAATCTAGGGATTCTATGGTAACCGCTTATCATCAGGCAGATTATATGCTTGTTGGCGATTATAAACATAAAATGAAATGAATACCTACAATTGAAAAGTTTTATTCCCTTTTAGACTAAATGTTTGTTTGATACTCATATTAATTTACTTACACCTGATTTATTTGTTTTTGTTTCATATCTTCTTTATTAAATATATTCTAAAAGAACCGTCTCTTTTTAATTGAAATTATTGTGAAGTGAGACTTAGCCCTTGCTTAGATTTAATTGACTCAGTTAACATTATTGTTGATTATGTATCGATTTATATTGAACACGTATTTTTAACTGTTCTCAGATTCTCAAACGACATTTACGAGATGACGGGCTACCGCCCCGGGCTCTACTGGCAGATGACGTGGCGCTACATCGGACCTTGCGTGGTCTCCTGCATCCTCGTCTCGTCGATCATTTCCATGGTTATAACGCCACCTACTTACGGGGCCTGGAATGCTGAGGAGGTAGGGGATTTATAAAGAACCTACAGTATATATTGTCAACAATAAACACTATAAACAGCAAAGGCCCAAGTAATGTACCCTGTGGAACTCCTATCTTAACGATGTGTTGCTCTTAATCAATTTGGTTTCTTTCATCTATCCTAATTGGTCTCTTTGGATTTAAACAAAGCTTAGTCAGTGCTGTACCCATCAGTCAAAAGCCCGTTACTTCAGCTTTTGTATTTTATTTTACGCAATCAAATGCTTTGATGAGATAGTTGTAAATATCTATAGCATTATGCACACCTGTAAGTCATAGAGGTGTGCTTAATAGAAACTATTTATAGCATTTATTGGTTTAGCGTTTTTGCTGCATTCCAAAACGTCACCGTATTAAATACAAGGACCCCGTTTTTCCCAAATATTTTTTGTTGCCTATTTTTCCTTAATAGCGAAAATGAACTCCCCCGTACATTAACAGTAGGTAGATGACCACGTTAACAGGGGAACTAACTAATCAAAACACAGTAAACATTTGAAGAACGGTGATAACCTTCTATTCAGGGCCGTGTGGTGAAGACTCCATACCCCGACTGGGTGCTCCTGATCGCGCTCTGCATGATCCTGGCCGGAGTCCTGCCCATCCCGGTGGTGCTGCTGCTGCGGCGGTTCCAGTGCCTCGCCTTTGACGTGGATATCCACCAGGGCAGCATCAGGAGGATCGAGACCACCGTGTCCACTAAGGAGATGATGAGCGACCAGGATGTAAGTACATTGAGCTATCTTGGACCAATTGAGTCTAAAAGAAAGTTCTGAATATTTTGAATTTTTACGTATGTTCCCCGACTTCTTGAAGACGGCTAGACCG
Organism: Pammene aurita; assembly: GCA_947086415.1. Taxonomy (NCBI): domain Eukaryota; kingdom Metazoa; phylum Arthropoda; class Insecta; order Lepidoptera; family Tortricidae; genus Pammene; species Pammene aurita. The sequence goes on from OX352310.1 coordinate 16,961,795, forward strand.
ATTAAGGAAATTAGTTTTGGATTAAAAGGGATAGATACTTCCCAGTTAACATCAGTGATGGTTAGATCATGATTGGATGATTTCCATCATGATGATGGCATCTTAAACGCAACTCTTCAAATAGATGTTTTATAGTAACTAACTCGTGTATTTGACACTGTTGATGAAAACTGTAAAATGAAAAACGGTACGCCGCAATCAAACACAAGATTGCAGATGGCTGCACTCTCTGGCTTGCAAATATGGATTTGGGCTCATTGTAACCGTTTATTACCTACATTAATTAACTATGTAAATAATTTTTAATAAACATTATTGCTAATACATGGCTGAAACACGCTGTATGAACGCTAGTTGGACTATTTTAATGGTTTTGTTGTTGCTAATGTAAATATTAACAAATATTATAGCCCGAGAGCGTTAGTGAGTCATCTTGTGCGCGGTGCGCGGACGCAAGACGACTTATGCCTCATTCACGAAAAAAACGCCCCAAGCGTTTTACGCCTCGTCACGAAAAAACGCTCTAACTTGTAGCTCATTTTCAAAAAACGTATAGTCTGGCCAGCCAACGAACGCAGTAGCAATGTACAGCGAACAAAAGTATGACAACACTATGAATTAGTGAAAAAAGCAGCAATGATCATCAAATTTTATGTTTTTAATTTTAGGTGGTATTTCCGCCCCTTTCATTAGGTGGCATTTAGGGTGTGTAAAAAGGAGACGGATATATTTCGTCTGATATGTCATCAACTGCAACAGATAATCTGGTTGAGGCAATTGACATATGGCTTAAGAATGAATTTAAATTTAATTGGTGGCGTTGCAGGAGTTCTATCTCACTCGCGCTTAAGATGAGAGAGTGAAATACACTAGAAACAAATTCAATGTGAATTGAAATCTTCGTCATGTAATACGGTGTCTCATCACAAAGGGTTGCCACATGTACGTATTTTGAATTTGCCGCGCGTTTCTACTGACAGAAATGGTTTGCCAGACTATAACTCATACGTTTGTTTTCCCTACGGCGTCAAAACCCGAGCGATATAGCTTGAAGCATTTTTTTCGTGAAACAGCGACTGGCAAGGTTTATGGTGACTGAGCGACTAGCAGCCGGCGGGGGTAAAAACAGCTCGCTATTCACTAAAGCGATCAGGCTATAACTTAATCGAAGTTTCTAAACTGGGGGCTTAGCCAAGATCACAGTCGTTTGTAGAAAACTAATCGAAACGCTATCCGTCTCTCTATTGCACTAATATGGAAGAGTGAGCGAGAGCGTGTAGCGTTTCGTTTCGTACAAACGATTGTCATCTTGTTTGGAAGCTTGTCTGTGTGCTAGAGTTGCTAGTGTGTGTGCGCTAGGTGTTGTCGCCGGAGTCGGCGCCGCCGGCGCCCGCGCAGCTGGTGGCGGAAGCGGCCACCAGATTCACCATCGGGGACTTTGACGTAAGTGTCATGATCATATATTATCTACGTGGACACCAATTTTACTTTTATTTATACCTTATACACCAGGCCTAATCAACTAAAGATATTTAATATTTGAAATGAAATGAAATGAAATATTTTATTACTAGAACATAGTGTTTACATTGGTGGTCTTATAATAAACAGGTGTCCTTATGTTCTACCTTATAATAGGCATGCAATGATAAGTAGAGCAAGCGGCAAGCAAGCAAGCAATTTATATACAATATGCCATGTCAGTAGAATTATTATAGCAGTAAGCTAGATATCAAAATTATTAAAAATGTCATTAATTATGTATTAAATTTAATTAATTACTCTTGAAATGATAAATACTTGAGACATCGATCTAGACGAACGAAGGCGATATTTTACAATAAATAAATAAACAGACAAATAAATATATATTATGGGACAACCTTACACAAATCAACCTAGTCCCACAGAAAGCTCAGTAAGGCTTGTGTTGTGGGAACTAGGCGACGATATATATATAATAGATGGATATATAGATAAATACTTAAATATATAGAAGACATCCATAATTCTGGAATAAATATCTGTAACACAAATAAATGCCCTGACAAGAATTCGAGGATTTTTCATTTTAAATTAAATATAGACAATTAAAACAGTATAAAAACGTTTTCGTTTGAAATATGTACATATTAGTACATTATTGCAGAGGACGGGAAAGATAAATTCGTGGACGAGCGAATTTCTATTCCCGCCGAGGCATATATAACGCTTTTCTCCAAATGTGCGAGGAAATAAAGTAAATTAAATAAATTACATTTTTAGGTTAGCATTAAATATCATGGATTTATGAATTAGCTTCCCGTTACAATTTTTTTTTGAGTATAGAGCACTACTTATACTGCCAATCATCTGCCAAAGTTCATTCAAATAATATTTAAAAATCAATTTTCATCAAAAACTATTTAAGGCAGTATTAAATATGCTCCTTTCACACAACTGTAAAAGCTTAAACCTTAAAAAAAGTTGTTTTGTCTATGATTATATGAAGCCGTATTCGCACGATCAGACGCGGTGGTCATGCAAGCTATGACACAGAACGAGACAACCAAGGTTTTTGATCTCACTATCTCGCTCTATCCTATAGTTTGAAGGGATTGCCGTTCAGACGGTTGGCTGTTTAATGAAATGTTTAAAAGGTAAAAAACAATGCGGACGGCAAGTACAACTTGTCGTCCGCTAAAACAGGACAATAATGATTTTTATTTTTTATTTGTATTAGTAAATAATGACGAACTTCACGTACTAATTTTACTACAGTAAGGTGAACATTTCCGAGCACATTGGAGAAAAAATATATATCAATCATTAAATGTAGCCAAACTACAGTTCGCACACGAGCTCCGTTTATTTCTGAGTTGCGAAAGAATGAGGGTGGGGTCGAAGTCGTACACCAAACGAGAGTTTTTGGGTGTCCACCGGAGACAGATAGGAATGGGTTTTTTCTTAGGACAAATGGGAATATTGAACGTACACCGGTGGTTTATTGGGAGCAAACTTTTCCGTGACACAGTTCGCTACGCGCTACGCTTGTGCACTTTTCCTTCGTATGTAGAGGAAAGCAACTACGAACATTGAACGCGAGCTTGTGTGCTGATTGTATATAAGGTGTTAATTTATTAGTTGCAGATATTTTAACAGGTGATACTTTACTTTAAAACAATTAACTTTAAATTGAAATTAAGATTTTTTTTCTGTTTTCATTTACCGAACAAAAAAATATTATAATTTCGTCTAAAAAAAATCACCATGTGCATTTAACTGACAAGACGTTTAACACTATCTGTCATGTCACTCATGTCAACAATTGTTTGTCTTAAATGTCATTATGGCTCGGCAAATAACATGAAATTGACAATCGAGTAATCGACGTGAAGTGGCCAGACAGTTAGGTGTTAGGTTAAAAGATACTACTAGACTAGAATCTGTTCAATGAGTTCTCATTTAATAATCACATTAACAGGCTGTTTTTACGTAGCAAATTAGATTTTCAGTTTTCTCCAAAAAAACATCATGAAAGTTATGTGTCATACTTAAATATACTTCAGGAACCGAGTACTATCAGCTGTAAAAATATCTGCAACTAATAAGTTAGCACCTTATACACCGTGGGCTGGAATAACCCGACAGATCTTAACCACGAATTTCTTAGACCAAAAGAAGGAAAAAATACTATGTGACATTAGGTCAATTTCGCCAAAAAAAAATTTTTTTTCGTTTTTTTTTCCATTTTTTGAATGTTTAAGCACATGAAAAGCAAATGTTACTAATAATATTCTCGCCTAAAACAAATTGGTACATTTTTTTTTGTAAAAATTTAGTTTCTGCAAAGTTTTTCTTGTCACTTTGATGTCTGTCAATAAGGACGTGTAAACTATGTCCAATAGTTGCAACAACGCCATTAGAAAGGAGTTTTGTGATGAGTTATAATAAAAAGGGTATTTTTTTTAAATTTGTATTAACTCTGAAACTAGGCGTATTCCAGAAAAGTTTATAGGACATTTTAGTATCTAAATATGATCAGGAATACACTGTTAAAATCTGTCTAGCTATATGGGCCCACGGTGTATAGTTAGTACATAAGTTGTATATGCTAGTGTAAGTATATGTTGATCCAACGCCACAGGGGGTGGACAGCGATGACCAGCGTCCCAGCAAGCGTGTGCCGACCAGCATCGCACGCGCTAGACCCAAGAAATAGATGTTTGTGGTTTTGTATACTAGCTACTGTTGTGAGCTCGCTTTAGGCACTGGTCCCACCGGCGGCGAGTAGGCGAGTAAAGTTAAGCGAGTAGGCGAGTAAAGTTAAGCGAGTAGCATTACATCGCGGGCCTTGAAAGCTCGATCGATCACTCTATACCTCGACAAACGGCAATGTAATGCTACTCGCTTAACTGTACTCGCTTACTCGCTCTTGGTGGGACCAGTGCCTTAATATGGTTTTGGTTGCTGGTTCTTTTAAGAGAGATGACTTTGTTTATTTAGTGTGTTATATTATTAAATGGGTTAATGTGTCTTAATTAATAATGTGATTTTCCACTTTTACAACATGCTGTGTCTTAATGTGTTAAAAAACTTCTTATTAACTATCCCACCAAGAGCAATATTCGAAGTTTAAAATTCTTATCTTGATTTTAAATCGATTTTTAGTTGTAACTGGAATCGTCACCAATATGTTTAATAATGCAACACACACCTATCCAGATGAGAATTTAAAAGTTCCGAATATTTTAACAAGTCTGGAAAGTGCTAAAGTAAACGTCCCAGTGTTCGACACGCCAATACCCAATAGTTGACACCCCGCTGTCACTTTTATTGCGAATGACTTGAGTTAAATATGACATGTACTGGGACAGTGACGAGTCCTCGGAGTACTGGGCCGTTTATCTTACATCTACAAAATGACTTTCGCTGCGTCGTAGCGGAAACATAGTGCTACGTTACGGCCTACGGCGTAGCGCTCGTAGCAGTTAGTTACCAAATTCATAAAAGCATTCAATTTTGTTTTCAACCGACTTCAAGATTTCGAAGGAGGGGGTTCTCAATTCGTCGGGATCTTTGTTTTTGATATTTTTAGGGTTCCGTAGTCAACTAGGAACCCTTATAGTTTCGCCATGTCTGCCCGTCCGTCCGTCCGTCCGTCCGTCCGTCCGCGGATAATCTCAGTGATCGTTAGCACTAGAGAGCTGAAATTTGGTACTAATATGTATATCAATCACGCCAAGAAAGTGGTAAAATAAAAAGTGGAAAAAAATGTTTTATTAGGGTACCTCCCGTATACGTAAAGTGGGGAGTGATTTTTTTTTTCCTTTCAACCCTAACGTGTGATATATTGTTGGATAGGTATTTAAAAATGAATAGGGGTCTACTAAAATCATTTTTTGATAATGTAAATATTTTCGGAAATATTCTCTCCAGAAGTTAAAAAAAATGTGTCCCCCCCCCCCTCTAACTTTTGAACCATAAGTTTTAAAAATATGAAAAAAATCTCAGAAGTAGAACTTTATAAAAACTTTCTAGGAAAATTATTTTGAACTTGATAGGTTGAATAGTTTTTGAAAAAAAAAAAATACAAAATATTTTCTGAACTAAGTTTGTAATTTAACCGTATAAGCAGGTGTTTTTTGTACCTGTAATTTCTACAAAATCACAATGAAATTACGTGCTTTCAAATAAAGTTTTGAAAAAAATTACAAAATAATGTCTGAACTAAGTTTGTAATTTAACCGTATAAGCTGGTGTTTATTGTACCTGTAATTTCTACAAAATCACAATGAAATGACGTGCTTTCAAATAACCCAACCATGGGCCCATTTTCAACCGACTTCAAGATTTCGAAGGAGGAGGTTATCAATTCGTCGGGATCTTTGTTTTTGCTATTTTTTTTTTATTTTTTTTTTATGTATGTTCACCGATTATTCGAAGACGGCTGGACCGATTTGGAAAATTATTTTTTTGTTTGAAAGCGTATACTTCACAGTTGGTCCCATTGTAACCATGTCAGGATCTGATGATGGGATCCTGGAGAAATCGAGGGAACTCTTCAACTATTATAGGCACACCTATGGTGATTTGAGTATTTTTTTTACAGCAGATCGAGCATTTGGTGTTGGAAAGGTGGAAGCTTAGTGAAGTCGGTTCTTTTTTGTTTAAAATTATTTTTAATTAATTTACTGTAAATGTGAGCGGCTACGATATGCCGTTACCGTTGACGGTAAACTAAAAGCGTCTTCACACAGCTCCATATAAGGTGTAAGTAAAATGCTGGATCCGTTTGTAATTTAACCGTATAAGCAGGTGTTTATTGTACCTGTAATTTCTACAAAGTCACAATGAAATGACGTGCTTTCAAATAAAGTAAAAACGGTGAAAATCGGTTCACGCAATAAAGAATTATCCCATAAAAATCATCTTCCAAACTTTAAGCTCGCGCGCAATAGTTTACTTAATTTGCCGATAGATGTCGCTGTACGTGGAACGCTCATATCATATCCTACATGGCGGTGTTATTTCAACTCTTAAGTGGGACACTTACTGTGACGGACGGAAAACTACGGAACCCTACACTGAGCGTGGCCCGACACGCTCTTGCCCGGTTTTTTTTTTAAATGTATCACCGATATTTGAAGACGGCTGGACCGATTTGGATAATTGTTTTTTTTTGTTTGAAAGAGTACTTCACAGTCGGTCATCACATCACATGTTTTGTAAATCATAAATATGTATACATATTTGCCCCAGAGGCTAAATGTACTACCGGTCCGCCTTGGTAAGCATAATATGACACACTTTTTGAGCATGAGAAGTGAAAAATATTTTTTACAGTAGCTCGGGCATTTCCTTTTGGAACAGTGGAGTCTAAATGAAGCCGACTTAATTTCAGAATTATTACATAATTTTCAACGAACAAGAACCGATTCTTGTTTGTTGAAAATTATGTAATAATTCTTACTGACTGTTTACATACGGATTGTTTGAATATCATTTTACACAGTTTGAATATTATTTGTATGTACCTACATTTACATTTAAGGCATGAAATGAAGTGCATTTATTCTAATAGACGGCATTCATTATTTCTCTTCAAGTTGCAGGTTATTTAAACGTCCGAACTAGCGAACTCTCTTTGCAATGAAAAAATGAATAAATTATGACTAACAATTGTCATATTTTCATTTATTTACTCCTTGAATTTGATTAGTTTACTCATCTATACTTTGCGATGGCTTAGAGTTAACATGTTCGGACTGTAAAACCTATAATAATATAATTTTACGCCACTATTTATTATGTATCAATCATATTTTTAAACGTTAGATATTGAATATTTTTTATATTACAAAGATTCGAACACTATCATTAGAATTTGCATGGCAATCAACTCTATCCTCTGCACAACATTGAAAATTCAACTTTGCGTCCCTAATAATAAACTCCATTATCCAGTCGTCAGACGAAGCCATCGACGACCACTACTCGTCGAGCAGCGACGAGGAGGTACTCAACACTGGCAGGCTCGCCATGCGAACGCCGCCCGTTTTCAAGATGGACGTCGTCGAATGACCGTTGGGGGTTTGAAAATCGAATTCGATCGGTTTTTGTTTTCCTTATTAGTTGAAAGAATGTTGGTTGTTTTGTAAAATAAGTCGAATGATTGACAGGTCGTTGTGAAGATTTCTCGCGAATTATGAAACGAAATGTTTTTTTTTATTACTTGCTCGATATACAGCTGTCAATTTTTTTATTTAATTCATGTTGTGGATGTTTTGTGTATACGAGTAGGCAACTATAACTTAGAGTCCGAAAACGCTAACTTTGTATTGACAATGTACGGAACTGCCGTCACGAACGTCATATTTTCACATATATTTGACATTTATGCTGGCTATTCCACACTTTGCGCTTGCAAAGTTAGTGAGGTCGGACTCTTACAGGTGTCTCGTTTAACTGACCTGTCAATTAATATTATAAATGCGTTTCCAACGAGGGATTCACATTTGAAACATTTTATTTATTTTAATTGTAAGTCAAGCCACAGATAGATATTTAAAACTGTTTGTCTCATGAAATGATACGGTTTTGAGAACGTACACAGTACGTCCAGATCTAGTGAACGGATCGCGAACGTGCCTGTTTTCAAAAGGTTCGATAGTTGCTTGCGTACACCGTTAAAACCAGGCGCGGATCCAGGATTTCATTCAGGAGTGGGGGCAATTTCCTTCACAAGAAATCTTGCGGTCCGCACATATGGCCCCCGTAGTATACGGCGCTTGGGTGTCAGAGGGGGCAAATGCCCCTGTTACCCCCCGACCCCCTGTGTCCGCGCCTGGTTACAACGTGCAGGACGCGTGGAGTGGACGATTCGCGAATGGTGCGCTAATGAAACATTTACTAGAGCTGGACGCACTATTAGATTGATCGTCTGTGGGGCTTTAAGTAATGGTTTAAGCATCTCAGTGGAATATGCCAATGGTTCTAAACTAAGTCGTTGATAATTAGATAATTGTTGAATTGATTGTGCACACAGGGTAGGAATTGGTAGATTTGAGGAAAATGGCGCTGAAAACTTGCATAAGGAAAAATTCTAATGGCTAGTCAGTCGTAAAAAAACAGTCTGTCCGAAGTGAAACTTAGCCTTACATAGATATCTGACCACGGACATGTAAAGGCGTTTATTTTTGGGCACGCTGTATATACAGGGTGAAGCAGTAGTACGTTAATATTTTATGACGATTGTACTTTATACTGCGTCTACATAACCAATAAAAAAGATATATTAACCACATGAAATTTAAAACGAGTCTGAACATTACTTACATCACATTATTTATAATCATATAAAAATACTTTATTCCTTAATAAAATATAGTTGAAGCAAGTAGTGACAGGTTTCATCTCAAATATGTCACAATCTGACACAACTACTGCTAGCCTAATATGGTACACCACAATGTGACAATATTATCACGTATTGTCACGTGACAATACACGACAACCATGATACGTGTTCTGAACTGACACTGTCACTTCAATACGGGGAGAATCTTAGAGAATTCAACCCGGAGCGGCCATGTCTGTCATTTTCTATACAAAAAAAGTCTGCCGATTTTTGCGGGGGAGGGGACGGTCTAATGTAGCGTACAAATAGCCACTTCAGATAAACGTCAGTTTATACATGTGTATAACCACTGATAATATGTTTTCGGCAGAGGGGAATGCCTGTCAATGGCGACTCCGGTCGGTTTAATTCTCAAAGGGGAGAGTAGATACTTAACAATTATTAACTATCTGTGTGCACTTAGCCTTGGTAGGTCTATTAGGCTCTAAAATTAACTTAGCGGTTATTTTGCGCCATACTGCGCTGATTTAGATCAGTTGAGTACTAACGGCATAACTTAAATGATCAGTAATGAACCTTATCACGATGGATTACGGTTTAGAATGGTCAGTTAAGTGTGACTATGGCACTTTAAAAACGATATAGGTACAATACTTTTGGACACTGGTCGCTGGCAAGACAGTAGTGGACAATATTTCGATTCTTAGCATTTTTTAAATATTTAATTTCTTACAAAGTGCAAAAAATTGTTTAATGCAATTTGTCTTTGAATGTCTCACTTAATAAAAAAAATGTTCTTCAAATATCTTAATTAATTTTGTGCGTAGGTACTAGATAGACTATCTGCTAGCTAAATCACAAGTTTTGTAAATTATAAAAATAAAAAATATGTTAAAAGTTCAATTTCGTTCTAAAAAATACATTATTTAAATTTATTTTAATATTTAATATATCCTATTTGATTTACAATAGTTTAAATTTATACCTTGCATAATCTATAGGACATACTGTATACTATTTCTCACGTGTATAAACAAATGTAAAAGCTAAAAAATCTTTGTGGAAATCAATATCAAATGATCGCTTTTTAGCGATAACACCGCCATTGGTTTTACCTCTACTTTCACTGTTTGTAACTTGTAATTTGTGTTTCTTTATTTTGAGGTATGAAATAAAGAGTATTTATTTTATATTATGTTATGTGATAAGGTCACATTTATTAATATAAACACGAGTCTTGCTAGCGGCCATTTATTTGTAATACATGATTATATATCGAAACAAAACAGGAAAAAATACGTTATCTCTTCGCATACTATTCTAGGTATCCTAGATTAAGGAAAGCGATGCTAGTTCGTTAGTTTAGGACCTAAACTTTAGGTAGACTAGCGTAGAACGCACACATTGCCCTGGAGCGACAGGCTGGGCGGGAAATGTAGGGAAATATTTAAAAAAAATAGGAATATAGGGTTCTAAAAAAATGTGATCTAACAAATTGTCAAATGATATATAATTCGGCATAATGCCAAAAAGACTTAGGTAAAAAATATATAAAACAAAAAAATGTAAATTAATCATCTTATGAAAATCATCCTGTATGAATGAATATTGACTATTCATTTGAATTCAAAATGGTTAAATTAAAAAAATATTTTAAGTATAAATTCAAAATTTTGTTTAACATTTTACTGGTACCTATTTTTTGTGTAATTCTAATTTCACCATTTACCACTTAATTGGTTTATCACGAAATCAGTTTACTCTAAGTGGCGTAAGTAGATATTTCATAGATCCATGATATGATATGATATCATAACAGTTTCATTAGCCCACCCAAGTACCTACGATTGATAATCAATAGCCATGCAAGTTAAATGTTATGTCGTGTTCATTATAAAGAGGCTCATTAGTATTAAAATCGATGTAATGTTGCATGTTAGTACTAGTTTGTGTAAGTAGGCAGCCCAGTCTGCCTCTCCAGTTTCAAGTGAAATCGCCGTAAAAATAAGGAAATCGTTTTAGAAGCTATTCGGGTCTTCCTCTAAGGGGGACGTTCCAAAACAGGTGTTGCCAGCTTAAAATATATTTATTAAGTGACGCAAACGTTCCAAAGATGTAAATAAGTTGAGATTCTAAACAAATTATTCAGATTTAAAGATATTTTAATGTTTATTAGCATATTTTTCATTTTGATGTCATAAATTAGAACATATTTTGAAATTACTAGCACTGAAGTTCGTGACCGTTATTATTCAAATATTATTCGAATTATTGTGTAATTAATACCTATCGTCTGAACACTTCAAAAATGTTACTTAAATGTTCTTAGTGTTATTTTTCTCTAAGGTATATGGTTACTTAAGTATTATAGTCGAAAACAGTTACGAATCAATTAATATTATATGTTTTTATAGTTATTCATTAATGGCGAGGCACGCACGACAACTTAAACTTGAAACAATTATGTAAAGAACATATTTTCTATCTGTTTTTCTTATTCACTCTATAAACGGCATCACTCATTATGTTTTTAATATTTATTTTAAATAATATAATCAGAAAAAAAGACCACATGTTTTTGCAATGATTAAAAATCTCATATAGATATTTTTTTCGGAAATGCTACAGTAATAGTATTTTACACAAAAAAAAACTTTCTAAAAGCTTATCATTTTCAACAGCTGAATTCAGCGTCACGAACTTTATAACTTAAGCTATTATTAATATATTATTGTTTTATAAATTTCGCTACATATCCACCTAAAATTACCATACCGTTTTTTACCATACATACTCAAATCAAAATGGATCGCCATTTGAACTTGTCCGCGGCTCAACACATTTTGGGACACCTGTATATACAGGTGGAGCCGTTGTGCGTGCCTCCCCTCGCTCGTACGGGCTTGTTCGGTAGATAGCTTCGGGAACTCCCGCTAATCGTAGTAACTGATGATATTAATATTGTAATTACATTTTGAATGCAGAATAAATTATTACCACCAAGATATGCGTGTTTTTTTTTCGACTTATAATATAACTTTTAAATTAATAAGTTCACAGTTGATCCCATTGTAACCAGGTCAGAATCTGATGATGGGATCCTGGAGAAATCTAGGGAACTCTTCAAATATTATAGGCACACCATGTATAGTAATTTGAATATTTTTTACAGTAGCTCGGGCATTTCCACCGGCTCAATCCACAATTAACACAGCTAATTACTTTCCACCCTAGGGATGGAAAAGCAATTTTCCACCCGGCTATCTACCCAGGAAAATAAAACTTTCCGAACAGGAGAGATGAAAAAGATTTATACCGTAACGTAGGTAACTAAGTTGCAGTAATCAACAGGACTTCATGATTTCGCAGGAAGAGGTTGTCAATTCGTCGGGATCTGTTTTTTCTTGTTTTTCAACAGACTTCAAGATTTCGAAGAAGGAGGTTATCAATTCATCGGGATCTTTCTTTACCTTGTTTTTTTTTTCGATTGGGAAAATTCTTTCTTTGTTAGAAAGAGTATACTTCACAGTTGGTCCCATTGTAACCAGGTCAGGATATGATGATGGGATCCTGGCGAAATCGAGGGAACTCTGCAACTGTTATAGCCACCTATAGTGATTTGAGTATTTTTTACAGCAGCTCGGATTTGCTTTTGGAAAGGTGGAGGCTAAGTGAAGTCGGTTCTTTTTTGTTTAAAATTATTTTATACACGTAAACGTCCATTTACCTACTGTATCTAATTCTGTAGGTATTATGGGGGTTCTAGCAGGGAGTATGTATTAAATAGAGGGTAAGTCTAAGAAATGTTTGTGCTTCAAGTTTGGTAGCTTTACAAGATGGCGCTGTACGGCCGTCATACATTATGCGGAAATCGAGTTCAAATTGCGCTTAAGAGTTACCACATAATGTATGACGGCCGTAGAACGCCATCTAGTAAAGATATCAAACTTGGAGTACAAAGTTTTCTTAAGACTGAGCGCCACTTAATACAAACTTTCTGGTTCTAGTCAGCATTCAGAATCATCATCAGCCCTTTATCGCCCACTGCTGAGCATACGGCTTGTCTTCGTGTACGCCACTTGTCCCAGTCTTATGCCAATTTCATCCAGAAGTGCCCCGCAACCTTCCGAACGTCGTCTACCCAACGAGCCAACGGACGCTAAAGCGGCCACCACTCCGTCAACATTTTAGTTCACCTGCCATCACTCTGCCTGGCAACGTGTCCTGCACAACTCCATTTAAAGGTAATGACGTATCCCACGTCTTGCACCTTAGTGCGACGCCGGATCTCGACATTCCTCACTCGAATGCATTAAGAATAACAAATATTTTCAAACAAAACTATTTATATTATTCATAAATTAAATTCATTCTGCTATACATTTAAATTCCATATCATTGTTAGGAATGTTACAAGTTAAGTCATAATTTATCTAAGGATAGATCCTAGAAAGCTCTTGTAGGACTCTTACCGTATACCGTTGTTCGGATTATTCGCGGATGGTATAGAACGCAATATGACTAGTGTAATATTTTGCCAATATCGCAAAAGCGATAGCGCAGACCGTTTGCGATGTAGACTAAAAAGTCTACATCGCAAACGGTCTAGAACGCAAAATGTCAACATAATTTTCATCTTTTTATCTTTACGTTAGCGATGTCGACGGAGCCCCGTGCGGGGCTCCTATTTCTGTGCGGTTTGGCCTTCGGCCATTAGAGGATAACTAACGAACCTAACCTACTTATGAGTGGTCATTTTGCGTTCTAGACCGTTTGCGATGTAGACTAAAAGCGATATAGGCAAAATATGACACTAGTCATATTGCGTTCTACACGACCCGCGGCTATACACTTTGATTAAAGTTAATTGTTTGAAATTCTACCTTATCGCGAACAAACACAAAATCGATATTTAAAACACGGCACCAAATAGTGTCATGCTTGTAATGTTGACTTTATGATCAGGACAACAAGGTAGAAAATCATGTGTCAATCGTAAACTAAAGATGATCGCAGTGTAACCGTTGTTCATAAATTGATATCTGTCAATAAGCATGTCTAAACTAGGCCCCATAGTGACGAAATCGCAATTTAAAAAGGTGTATTAGTATTAACTCGATTCCATCAATTCCTTTCTAAATGGACATTTCCAATACGCTTTAGAATGTGTGTTTAACTTTAGTAGTAGCTCCTTGAAGAAACACCTAGAATTATGGGTCAGTCTGTTTATTTGGGTGTTTACTGAGAGCTTTCTAAGACCCTAAGTGTTGGAATATGTTAAAGCCATTTTCTAGAGAGACTAATAAATTAAATAATAATGTCGTCGATTGACAACCGAAATTCAAAAGTAAACATACTACAAGTTGGCAGTAGCTTAAATAGGTATATGTACAGTCAGCAATGAAAGTTGCCGAACGAAGTAAGATTACAAAAGCAACTAGATACATAAATATTGCATAAATTACTGAACAGATGGACCCGGGTATTGCGAATGTCATCTCGCTATGTGTGGTAGGGCACAACACAGCGAATGTCATCTCACTCAAATCTGGAGTAGAGCCCGACTGGGGAAGTACCTCCACCTTACAGAAAACCACAGCCCAATAGCATTAGACCCTACTCGTAGTGTTGTTTTCCTGCTCGTGAGTAAGGTTGCCAAAGAGCTCAAAGCGGACCCAGTGTGTTGACGATGATGAACCCTCTTGTACCTTTAACCGTCAACACAGTGAAACCTACTTTTCGTAATGTGTTGGCAATGCGTATGTGACACCTCTGGAGTTGCAGGCGTCCATAGCCTACGGTAGCGGCTTACCATCAGGCGGACCGTATGCTTGTTTGCCACCGTCGTATTATAAAAAAACAGTGCGTAAACAAGTGAGGCTATTCAGAAACTTATTAATATTTATGCATCTAGTTATTTTTGTAATCTTATCGTGCGGAAACTTTCGTTGCTGACTGTTCTTCATGAAGCAATATTAGAGATATTTCTACAAAGCCAATGTCAAATAGGTAGATTTGCTAAGCATACAATTTAAATTATAAAATCACTGAATTGATTACATATACGTAAATCGAATATTGCACTAAAATATTAAATTAAAATTTGTTTAAGTACATTATTATTAGGTACTATACTATACCGATTATATACCGATGGTCAATTGAAATGACAAATAAAATAAAATATCTACTTGTATTTCAGTGAAAACAATAAATAAAAATACTTATATATTATTTCCTTACATCATGTGCCATTTCTAATGACGCACGGTACTAATAAATTAAACTATTAAATTAATAATTAAAAAAGTCGCGTAAAGGAAGACCAGTTATCTTTTACATTGTGTTACTAAACGGTCTCGCTTGTCTCGGCCGTTTATATCGTTCTAAGCTGGCAATTCAGTTTGCCGGCTTTTGTAATAAATAAGTTTTTTAGTAAAACAAAAATAAGTTTAATAAGAGGCACCTTTTTATAAGGTTTTAACCTGGGATCGAGTACCGATATTTTTTTATACAAATTAACCGGTATTCAATTTCAGTATCTCGGTTGTTAATATTTTAGAACATTTTTCGGTTAATCTGATAATTTATTACTTTTACCTAATTTACATTTCAGAATATCACGTAAACATTGCAAAAGTCGGGCGCTATTATGATTTTAAGCAATTTCGGATACCGGTAACGACCCCCGGTTTTAACAGTAATAATATTACATGGTACTGTTTTATAATAAGATTTTTCCGCGTCTTTTAAATGCATAATTACTATTACATCCTAACCTACAATTATTAATTATTATAACCTATGCCCCTATATTCCTTTTCTAATTATTTTGATGGCTAAATCAATAATTATATTACTCTAAATAAAGGGGCGATTGAAATTTAAATAAATAAGACTACTTAACTAGTGAGATTTCATAAGAACGCAGTTTAAGATGTAGTCAAATAGCAATAATAAAATAAATAATTCAACTAATAAAAATTAAATTAGTAGTGTGACTGCATAATGCCTACTTATCTTCAGTTAGATACATTACTTTATATACACACATATTATAACTCCTTAATAGGCGAACTGACGCACCGCCTCGCGAGGAAATTGCCGCACGAGGTGGCTCGGCTTGTGTGGACGTGCCTCGCCCGAGTCAATGCGGCCGCGCGTGCGTTTGCCTGGGCCGAGGCACGTTCACACTAGCCGAGCTGCCTCGCGCGGCAATTTCCTCGCGAGGCGGTGCGTCAGGTGTGGACCCACCTAATGACGTGTTCGAGAATCATTCGACTGACACCATTGCACCGCCATGGATAACTAGATTGCAAATCATGACAAACTAGATTTTCATATTTAACAATACTTTTAATACATTCAAAATTCGAACATCTTTTGGTAATCCGTATACCAGATGTTCGAAATTTGAACGTAATTAAAGTATCGGGTATCTATACTTTAAAATAAACATTAGATGCCACCACCGACACAGGTTTAGGGAAGTTATGATATGGGTGTAGATAAAAATGAATTCCTAATACTCATACTTACCAAATAAATACGTTCATGATTACATGATCATTTAAAATATTTTAACTGAAAATGATCACATTCAGAATGACCTAAACAAATCACATAGTTAATCTCATTATAACAATAGTAATTAAGTACAATTTAAATTACAGATATATACTTTTAATTTTAAAATTAATTCATAACCAGATGAAGTTTTGATGAATTCTTTCACTTCTATCAATATTTTTGTAGAATTACAATATACCACATCAATAATATTTCATTTCACGAAGACGATTCATATTACAAACTTAGCCGACCCGTTATACGCATATTGTACGAGGAATCTCTTCTTCTTCCTAGCGTTTGTCCCGGCTTGGAGTCCGCTTGACAACCTAATCCCATTAATTGGCGTAGGAACTAGTTTTTACGACTGCCATCTGACCAATTGCCATCTGGATACTCGCCCCGTGAGGATACGCCTAACGTCTACTTGAAATGAAATAACTAGAACAACCGACCGATTAAGGTTGATAGCAAAAAGGGCATAGATTAAATATATAATGTTACATAGCATCACTCCTATTATTCTTCTGCGTCAGTTTACTAAGCGTACTCAACTGCGGGAACGATGTTTTATTCTGTACCGGATTCAGTTTGGAAGTCATAAATATGAAAGGTTCGTACAAGGATGGTCGGTCCATGGCGTTGACTTCGAAATGGCGGAGTTTCTCCCGTGAGCACCAGTTGGCTGCTTTGGAGCAGGTGTTTTCGAGGCTGTTGGGGTCGTCCGGGCCTGTACGGTTGCCTATGACTAACATTACTACCTGCAATTAAAAATACAATTAAAATTTTGGGATGGGAATAATTGTAACTAGAAATAATATAAAAATGTTATTTTAAGGTGACGAGATACACAAACAAGTAAATTTGAAGTGTTTTGCGCAAGTTTTGTGATGAAATCAAAACAGTTGGGAGTGTGGATGTGGCATGATCTGGAGGGACATATAATCAGGCGTTATGTGAAGATAATGGTTTTCTCCTGTATATCACAATTAGGTATATACAGGGGTATACAATGAGGGGAAATTTTTAACCAGTTTGTAGGCCAACTACTAGATCCTGTGCCGAAACTTTTTACCAATTGAATAGATCATTAATTTTAATATCTCTACAACATATAAATAGTTTAAAACAAACACTGTTCTGATTTATTACTTTAAAATAATGTTTGCAATGACTGTTCGATAGTGCTTGTTCCCAGACCTAAGTACTTAAATAAAAACACCTGATGAAAAGTACGAGTTACTGGAGTAAATAATAAGACAGAAGTCGGTTGAATACTGAACCCTTTATTGAGGGAAAGCTGAGGTTTTATAGTGGATGATTACGTGCGTGACGTTTAGGTTGGCATTGAAACCATATTGGTATATTTATATTATAAATAAATGTTATTATGATTACCGGTTTCCGTTTCCGGTGCTTGACAAGTGAACACGGGCTTTAGTGCTCTCCGTGAACAATAATCGCGAACTCAGTGTAAACGACACATTAATAACTGTGCAGTGTATATATCTATGAAAAAGAACTCCACAATCAGGATTAACTCAAAAATTCGGTGTTTTTCGTCATAATATTACCAAAAACGAGTGCTAAAACAACAGTGAACATAACCTAAAAATCAGTACGTCAGAGTGACATATCCGCAACTGAAAATGGAAGGACAAATAAATAAGCGAACTATGGAAAAATATGAAGGAAGAGCTCAAAAAACAAACAGATACAATAAATACAACAGTTCAAAACACTATATCAGCCACAATAGATGAAAAATTACTGCCGTTAACATGTGAAACACAGAAATTAAAAATCGAGAATGAAATATTGAAATCTAAAATAAAAACCCTGGAATTAGAATCCAGGAAAAATAATGTGATCATCCACGGCGTGGATGAAACAGAAACTAACTACAGTGGGTTGATGCAAATAGTCTTGGAAACCTTAAACAGCTTTAACGCAAAGTACAAGGGTGCAGACTGGGACACATGGGAGATTAGCCGAGCAGAGAGATTAGGGAAGAAGATTGAGAGCAAAAAACGACCAATAAGAATAACACTAACATTGGGATGGAGGAAAATGGAACTTCTTAACAATAGAAAGTTTTTCCCGAAAAATGTTAATATTACGGAAGACTTTACAAAGGAAATACTTGAAGAAAGGAAAGCCCTTATACCGAAGATGATTGAAGCCCGGGAAGCTGGGAAATATGCGATAATAAAACACGACAAACTCATAATAAAAGAAAAAAACACAACAAATAAGGAAAAACGGAAAAGGGTACCCTCCTCACCTCCTCCCTCACCAGCGAACAACCCTAATAGCATTGAAAGCCAAGATCAAATCAAGCAGCCTAATAAACAGTCAAAAATTAATTCTTTCATGGCAACAACAAACAGAAGGAACTCATTGGAGGAAGCACAGCCAAAAAACTATTGAAACACAGTAACCGGAAATCAAAAGTAAAAGCAAATATGAATACAACACAATCATATCAAAAAGAAACAATATTCTGTCTCCCAACACGGCCGGTCACCGAGGGAGAGTATGACCAAAACCCTCCATTACAATCTAATCAACCACACATCTCAGACATTCATATAGCCACTCTTAATACAAGGACTTTACGAACCCCAGAGAAACTTGCTGAACTCGAAGTAGCACTAACAGACATAAAGTGGGATATTGTAGGACTATGCGATATCAGAAGAAATGGAGAAGAAATTCAAGAGCACCAAGACTATATATTCTACTATAAAGGAGAAACTCCGGGCAAATATGGTGTCGGGTTTATTGTAAGAAAGAAATGGAAAGAAAACATTATAGAATTTATAGGAATTTCTGATCGCATGGCCATACTTAACATAAGATTCCCTAACTATGAAAACCCATGGTCTATAATTCAAGTCTATAGCCCAACAGAAACGGCTACTGAAAATGAAAAAGATAAATTTTACCATGAACTAGCAATTGCAACGGGAGAAACACATAAACAGAAAATTATTATGGGAGATTTCAACGGCCAAATTGGAAACTTACTAACTAACAACAAATCAAATACCATAGGAAAATATACGACAGGCATTACAAACAACAATGGTGAAAGGATGGTTAATTTTGCAAAAGAAAACAACGCAGCCATAATGAACACTTTCTACAAAAAGAAACCCAATAAACGCTGGACTTGGCATTCACCCCAAGGAACATACAAGAACGAAATTGACTACATTCTTACTACGTCTCCCCGGGCATTTAAGAATGTGGGTGTTATATCAAACTTAAACTTTAACTCAGATCACCGAATGCTCAGAGGTACAATCTATGGTAAAAACCCAAAAAGAAGAGAAAAAAGATCTCAGTAAATACCACAAACATACCGCTACCATTACCAGAAAACATAAGAAAACAGTTTACAGAAAGTTTAAAAGAAATCAAAGCAGAAGACACAATACAACAAAAATATAACAAACTGGAAAAATTATTACAAGTAAACAAAACCCTTTTAATTGAAACAAAAAAAGACAAAATAGGGGAGGAAGCAAGAAAGCTTATAAGCCAAAGGAAGGAATTATTCAAAGACAGAAACTCTAACCATAAGAAGATAGTTCAACTTAGCAAACAGATAACAGAGAGTATCAAAACATACAAAACAGAAAATAGACTTCAGAAAATGCAAGAAGAAATAGAAAAAACCAGCCAAGTGCGAGTCAGACTCGCGCACGAAGGGTTCCGTATTATCTATAAAAAACCGGCCAAGAGCGTGTCGGGCCACGCTCACTGTAGGGTTCCGTAGTTTTCCGTCCGTCACAGTAAGTGTCCCCACTTAAGAGTTAATAACACCGCCATGTAGGATATGATATGAGAGTTCCATGTACAGCGACATCTATCGGCAAATTGAGTAAACTATTGCGCGCGAGCATAAAGTATGGAAGATGATTTTTATGGGATAATTCTTTATTGCGTGAACCGATTTTCACCGTTTTTACTTTATTTGAAAGCACGTCATTTCATTGTAATTTTGTAGAAATTACAGGTACAATAAACACCTGCTTATACGGTTAAATTACAAACTTAGTTCAGAAATTATTTTGTATTTTTTTTTCAAAAACTATTCATCCTATCAAGTTCAAAATAATTTTCCAAGAAAGTTTTTATAAAGTTCTACTTTTGAGATTTTTTTCATATTTTTAAAACTTATGGTTCAAAAGTTAGAGGGGGGGGGGACGCATATTTTTTTACTTCTGGAGCGATTATTTCCGAAAATATTTACATTATCGAAAAATGATTTTAGGAAACCCCAATTCATTTTTAAATACCTATCCAATAACATATCACACGTTAGGGTTGAAATGAAAAAAAAATCACTCCCCACTTTACGTATAGGGGAGGTACCCTAATAAAAAAAAATTTTCACTTTTTATTTTACCACTTTGTCGGCGTGATTGATATACATATTAGTACCAAATTTCAGCTTTCTAGTGCTAACGGTCACTGAGATTATCCGCGGACGGACGGACGGACGGACGGGCAGACATGGCGAAACTATAAGGGTTCCTAGTTGACTACGGAACCCTAAAAACAGGGGGAACTAAGAGAGCCCTTCACAAGCTGAGAGAACACATGACTTGGATCCCAAACTTAGAGAACAAAAACAGAACTGGAGCAAAAGCTACGTCAAGACATCATATATCACAAATAGCAACCGATTTCTTCAAAACACTATACAGCTCAAGTGGAGAAAATTCAAAAGAAGAAACACAAGCTAAACTAATCAGAGAAGAGGTTCCACACATACTTGTAAGTGAGACTACTAAAGCTATTAATTCTCAAAAAAGATTCAAATCTGGTGGCGATGATAATATCACCAATGAACCGCTAAAGGGCCTTGTAGAAGAAATCAAGCAGTCACTGACCGACCTCTTCAATGACATACTTTCCAAACAGAATGTGCCAACTCAATGGACAAAATCCACAATAATCCTTATTTACAAAAAGGGAGATAAAAACAAAATTGATAACTACAGGCCAATAAGCCTGATGCCTAACCTATATAAAGTATTCTCTAAAATAATCTTAGAAAGGCTGAGCAAAGCTTTGGACGAGAACCAACCCAAAGAACAGGCAGGCTTTAGGAAGGACTTCTCTACAATTGACCACATTCATGTGGTCAAACAGCTAATACAGAAATGTAACGAATATAATAAAGAATATTACCTGTCCTTTGTCGACTACAACAAGGCTTTTGACTCTCTGGATCACCAAAGCATATGGAACGCCTTAAGAGAACAAGGAGTCGCAGAAAAATACATCACTGTAATCAGAAGCATGTATGAGAAAAGTACAGCAGAAGTCCAACTAGAGAGCAAGGGTGAACCTTTCGGCATATTCCGGGGAGTAAAACAAGGAGACCCACTATCGCCAAAGCTCTTCTGCGCCGTTCTTGAAACCGTATTCAGAAAATTGGAATGGGAGAAGTATGGACTTAATGTAAATGGAAGCCAGCTGAACCATCTTCGCTTTGCTGATGATTTAATACTATTTGCTAAAAACCCTGACATACTCCAAGTCATGTTACAGCAACTAGTGACTGAAAGTGCAAAAGTTGGCCTGACCATCAATACCAGCAAAACAAAGGTAATGACAAATAGTGAATATAAGCCAATTGTAGTGGATGAAAAAGAAATAGATTATGTAAAAGAATATGTCTATCTTGGCCAAGTTATATCACCAGAGGAACAAATGTCAAAGGAACTAGAAAGAAGGATCAACAACACTTGGAACAAATACTGGGCTATGAAAGATATAATGAAAAACAGAAGTGTACCAATGAAAATAAAATCAAAACTATACAATACCTGCTTATTACCCTGCCTAACATATGGTTGCGAAACATGGGCGTGCACCAAGAAGAACATACAGAAGATTGCAGTTTGTCAACATAGTATGGAAAGGAGCATGATAGGTGTAAGAAGAAATGACAGATGGAAACTAACTACAATCAGAAAGAAAACCAAAGTTAGAGACGTCATCAAGGAAATCCGAAAGAGGAAATGGAAATGGACAGGTCACATGGCAAGAACAAAATTGGAAAAATGGTCAAAAATAATTACTAATTGGTTTCCAAAATACAGTAAGAGAAATAGTGGACATCCGAAAATGAGATGGGAAGACGAGTTTCCAAAGATGTGGATCAGAACAGCTCGTAACAGAGAAGAGTGGAAAATATTGGAGGAGGCCTTTGTCGGAAATCCCGACTACCTGACTAATGCAAAACAAACAATAGATTAAATAGTATATTAATGAATGTAACAAACAGTCAGCGAATAAAGGCTATTTGTATGATTACCAGAGCTCGGATTTTTCACGGCAAAACAAAACACTAGCGTAATTTAGCCAGTGCTTGAAATATTATTTTATCGATATCGATAATTCAGAACTAGAAGAAATAAAAGTCACCAAATAAAATTAATATGTAAAAAAACTAATAAAAACATTTGTATAAAGTTACTATATATTAGAAACAGACGCAATTTCTTCTTCAAAATCTACGTCAGTACACACAGCAGCACAAGACATTTTATTTGGGTAATAGTGATAGGAGTAGATGATCATTATCTTTTCAACATTCTCTGGGAGTAAACAGTTGCGTTTATCACTATAAATCCATTTATGTACACTAAATGTACGTTCAACTTCAGTTGACGTCAAGGGAGCAAATTTATAGAATTCATTATCAGTTCGGGTAATATTTTCAGATATGTCTCTTAAAATTTCGTAATCAGGATTTCGTTCGAGCACGGCTTCAAATTTACGTATCACTGGTAAAAGTTTACTCCAGTTTACGTAGCAACGAACAGTATCCAGAATGAGGAAGGATTCCGCAATGGATAAAGTCGAACATTGCAATTGTTCTATTGAAGAGGCTATTACTTCGTAGTTGTCGCGAATGAAATTTAACTCCGGTCGTAGTTTGCGTGTTTGAAAACATTTTTTTGCAGCTCTTATAGCTGCCGAGTCATTAGCAAGTAATATGGAGACGACATCACGTATTTGCTCATAGTATTGAGCGTAATATACCGCAGCAGATATCCAAGTTCCCCATCTGGTGATAATTGGCTCGGGAGGTAGGGGAATGGACGGATATTTTGCCTTAAAAAGGCGTACACGCTCTGGAGATTTTAGGAATATCTTTTTGACATTCGATATCAACCCATCCACACCTTTGAAATTATCTCGCACTTCTTCGGCAACCCGGTGCAGACCATGAGCTAAACACGTAATGTGTTTCATACGAGGAAACGTTGCTTTTAAAATACGACCGGCTTTAAGCATATATGCGGCACTATCTGTGCAAAGTAAAAGCAAATTGTTTACGTTATCATTGAAAGAATTTTGAAACAAAAATTTTAATTTGTTTATTATTAGGTTTGCTATTGTTTCCCCATTTACCTTCTCTAAAACCTTCGACCCCAAAAGATAAAATTGCTTAGAACAATTTTTTTGCAAAGACCGAATCACCACGTTTGTCACACATTTTCCCATGAAATCTGGTGTTTCGTCTATAGATATCCACAAATAATTGGTTTTGTTTACCTCTCTTATACCCTGTATAGTTTTTTTGTACACGAGATTTAAATAAATTTTTCGCAGGGTCGATTCTCCGGTAAAGAAGTCATAGAGCAGTCGCAACATAAATACTTGTTAAAAAAATGACGAAAATTATTGTTGTTGACTGCAGCCCATGGTATGTTGCATGAAATAAGAAAAATAATTAAATCGAAATAAAATTGATGTTTCCTATTTGGTTGCCCCGAACGGTAATTGTGGCGGTTGCTTTTCACATGATTCTCAATATTGCATTTCTTCAGTTTTAGATGCATATCGCACATAGAGCAGTATATAGTGGAGGTCACTTCATTATAGACTAACTCAGGGTGATTTTCAATCCACGTTTTGATCCGATCTTGTACATTACTCATTTTTGTATTAATTGATACCTTGCAATATTAAGTTATTATACGTATATCCAACACGTCGGATTCAATGCGTTGCGAAATAAATAATACCTAGATGCAATTTACGTTTTATACGTAATGAAATGACAGTTAAAGTGTGAATGTCATATGTCATGTGAGATGAAATTTGCAGTCGTTTCTATCATTTTAAATGAGGTGGTATAGTTACTTCGTTCTAAGTTGTACATGCAGACCTACCTCTTTGTTGCTCGACTATGGCAAAGCTAAAATGAAAAGTTATTTTATTACTTATACAGGATGTCCGGTAATTAATGCACAACCTTCTAACCCCCAGTAGGTCACCTTAGACTGGTCAAAAATATTGATTTTGAGCTTTAGTAAGTCTCCTGTTTTTCGAAATTTTCGCACGTTTGTTAGTTTTTAAATTTTGACATTCACACTGATAGGTGTACCATCGAATAAAAAAAGAAAAAATGTACTGAGGCAATACCTGTCATATACTCTAGTAAGACTCGATAGGTGTCGATAAAATAATATTTCAAGCACTGGCTAAATTACGCTAGTGTTTTGTTTTGCCGTGAAAAATCCGAGCTCTGATGATTACCTTATTTGGGATTACCTTATTCGGATCGTAACCCGATATTCTATATCAAATTATTCTAATATCATGTTATATTCGTCAAGCGCCTACGTCATGTCCACAGTACACTGACGCACCGCGTCGCGAGGAAATTGCCGCGCGAGGCAGCTTGGCTAGTGTGGACGTGCCTTGGCCGAGGCAAACGCATGGGCGGCCGCAATGCCTCGGGCGAGGCACGTCCACACTAGCCGGGCATTACGGCCGCCCGTGCGTTTGCCTCTGCCAAGGCACGGTCACACTAGCCAAGCCGCCTCACGCGGCAATTTCCTCGCGAGGCAGTGCGTCAGGTGCGGACCCTCCTATTTGAAATATATACCCTCCTATTTGAAATATATACCCTCCTGAGACCCAGCAGCAGTTGTTTTGTTTTTGAATTTTCAACCATAAAGTCAATATAGATTGTGGAACATGTACAAAATTCTCAGGAGCATACAGATCTTTTCGGAATATTTTTTTTTTAATTTACCCAACTAAATATGCACTCTAGAGCACTTACACATTGTAACTCTTAACAACCAACCTCTTTCTTATCTTTATTCCTGTCAATGTCCTTCTTCAGGTACATGAGCACATCGAGAGACTCCGGCCTGTTGGTGTCGTAAACCATCACGTAGCCCTCCGCGAACCCGAGGTAGTGTCGCTGGAGAACCTGGTTGGCTGTCAGCTGAAGGGTCGGGGATTGAGGGGGTCCTATAACAAAATTATATCCACAATAATATAAATGCGAAATTATCTGTCTGTTACCTCTTGACACTTAAACTGCAGAAACAAAATTTTTTGTGAAGATAGTTTAAGTCCCAGTGGCGTAACATATGTCTTGGACCTGGGGCCGACCACAAATTTACTGCCCCGTTTATGGTCAACTTTACACTTTAGATCAATTTTTTTTTGCCAGTTTTGCCACCCCCTCTCATGTGCCGCCTGGGGTTTTGGCCCCTTGCCGCCCCTCCCTCATTACGCCTCTGTTCAGTCCCGGGAAATGATCTCTTAGGTTTTTTCCCAGTAATTACCCTTTGAGGGGTTTAAAGGAGGCTGGATTACTAATTCCTCGCAGTTGTGGATTACTAGACTATTTTATTCTTAGATCAAATTAATATCTATTACATACATAACTATTTTAACTACAATTTTATAATCCGCAACGCAGGCTTCGTCAGATGTACGAGTATACACAAAAAAGATCAACCCCAGGTTTCGTCACATAACAATCAAAGATGATATCCGCCACACGCTTTGTCAATTTGAACACACACATTAACCTTTACCTTAGTAACACTGACTACTCCGCACCGTAGCTGGCTCAAACGGCCCCATGACACTAGCAGCATTGCCACGCTGAATCGCCAAGGCAATTTGTTGAACCAGGTAGGATCCGGAGCGAGGATCGCAACCCCTCTCTCTGAGTCGACGACCCAAGCCCCTGATAAACTCTATGGCCTCCGCACCCCATGACCCTGAGGTCTCTACCGCAACCGGTATGAATGAACCGATATGGATTACTAGTCATAGTCATAGTCATTTATTGCAATCATGATTACACAAATATACAAGATAACATAGCATAAAACATGAACCCATGTGGGAGTCGCAAATACAGAAGCATATTTAGTTATAATTCGGATACAGATACGATGTCAAGTTATATTTAGATAAAAAACGAAGTCAAAATAAAAGGTAGAATATCATTCAAATGTCTAAGACTAGAGTACAATGTCAGATTAATAAATAGAATCATAGTTTTTAAATATGTCATCAATATTGTAGTAACATCTTTTTAACAGAAATACTTTAAGATTTTTTTTAAAGACTAATTCCTCGCAGGCTGGATTACCAAGTCACGGGCATTTATGTGTCAAAGAAAAAGCTATCACAAGACCATGTTAGCTTCTTCTTCTTGTGATAAAAGTTTATTTTTAGAATTGGTAAGCAAATTTAACAGACACCTACTGAACCAAACAAAAATGTATAAAAACCTTTAAACTCGCCTGTGATCGGTGGCTCGAGCCCCGCAGTATCGTAGAAACATACGCGCTCCTTCGTACCGCGGTCCGTCTCTATATTCGCTACATAAATATCTTCAATAGTCGGATACAAATAAGTTTTCAAATTCACGTTTCCGTATATCAGCTGCTCGAGAACGGCTGTTTTACCGACACCTTTCATTCCGCATATTACTACTTTACTAGTTTTACCCATTTTCAGAGAAAAATAATGGGAAAATCAAGGAAAATTGCTAGTTGCTCCACGTAATACTTTCACTTTTCACATTGTGTACGAGCAGTTAGAAGCTTTAAAAGTTGTATTTTGAAGAAGAATTAAAGACAACTCTATTTATGGAATATACTAAGCATTTCAAAACTTTGCATAAGTTTAAATTTTGGCTAAATAAATAAATAAACACTGAAAAAATGTCGATTGAGTTTTGACACTTTGACAGCTATTTGACACATCATTTTTTTTAATAAGTTGAGTTGATGCAGTAAAGTTGATGTTATCAAAAAAACGCAGAGTTCTATTTTGTAAGGTTTTAAATGCAACTCAAATATCTTATATGCAAATGCTTAGAGAATTCAACTAACCGGAGTCGCCATTGACAGGCGTTCCCTCTGCCGAAAACATATGACCAGTGGTCATGTATAGACTGACGTTTATCTAACGTAGCTATTTGTACGTTACGTACGAATAGCCATACATTTGACATTCCCCTCCCCCGCGAAAATCGGCAGACTTTGTTTGTATAGAAAATGACAGACATGGCTACTCCATCCGGGTTGAATTCTCTAAGTGCAAATGCGCTGTACACACTGAATACCGAATTCATCATACACAATTGTCTATGGCTGCGGAAATTTGTCTATAGCTCCCATACAAAACGTCAGCTACAATATAGACAATTGTTTATTATTTGATGAATTCAGCACTTATAATAATAAAAATTACATGTAGATGTCAAAATATTATCTGAATAAAAATAAAAGCTCTAATAAATAATAACATAATAAGCACTGTGACAGTTCAACCGTGCGCGCGCCAAAAAAGCGCCTATTTCGCAAGGAGGCTGTAGTAGCAAGTCTGTCAAAGAAGTGTTTTTTTTTTCTTTAGACAAACTCTTTTTCCAATCATTGTTTCCGACCCTCTTGATTGAAATGTCTTGAAAATATTTTCAGTTATTTTTAAATTAGATGTAGTTATTTTTTTGTTTAGATTACTTTTACATTTATAATTACTAAATCATGTCCGAGTGTGTTCCTTGCCAGGCATGCCGTTCTTGCGGTAAAGCCGTAAAGCCTTGCTACAAGCAACCTCGTATACCAGACTCATTTGCGCCGCGTCGCTGCTACATAAAACCCAGCGCTCCAATAGAAGCAACTACAACATATAATCTGTCGTACTTACCCACAGCAGATTGCGCCAATTTGCGTGGTATCCCCAGAAAACCATCGCCCAATCTAGTCCCAAGCTGCGAGCCAATGGAAGGCAGTACGGTTCAGAAACTTTCATTTCTTCCGAACGCGGTTTGCGCAACGCAGCCGATACGGCCGTGCAATCACGACATGTGGGGGCAGGGTCCTATGCAAGCGGTCACCACGCAGCGTCACGACTATGTCCCCAAGCCAACCATCATGAGAGAATCCTGCAAACCACCGCAAAAGGTCCACGCAGTCGAATCTCCGTTTGAAAACCGAACGGTGAACCGCTTGTCTTATATAAATCCAGGCCCTGCACCACCAGTTCCATCATTTGCGCCCGTCCAGTGTTATAAGCGACCACTGGCTAAAATGGAAAGTTCAACTACACAGAAAATGTCATACCAGCCGGTATGCGCGCCATCACCACAGCGTCCGCCTTGGGCCTGCAAGGGCCAATACCAAAAACCATGCCAGAAACTTGATTCAAGTACAGTATACCGATCCTCGTTCCTCCCACCAGGAGAAGACTGTTCGCAAGTTCTGGATCCATGTAGTTATGGAGATTGCAAGCCTTGCGATTGTATGTGCCCGGCCCAATGCATCACGACAGACCCGTGTTCTTGCGGCACATTTCCAAAAGCAGGATGCTGACACTAATTAAATCACCTCTATCTTATTATTTAAATTAATGTTTGTTTGTCCCATGTTTGTTCATATTGTCTTTCATGAAACAGCGACAACCGTCCACAATATTTAATTTACAAATCTGTATCTTTTGATTGGATGATTTAAAGATACCTACTTAGAATAAGCCAAAAGAAAGACGAAATTGTTAAAACTCCTACAAAATAAAAAAATAGTACTTGAAATAAACGTGATTGTATAATTTACACCGCGTTGAAACGAAACGCTTTCCGAGTGTCAAAAAAAGTTGGTGAAAAGGGTGAAGAGAACGGACTGCTGTTGCTGTAACGTCATATCGATTTTAAACATGATTGGTTGATACATTTATAAGTTTGCAGTTTCTACCAATTCACGTAGATTAATGTGTGATATCTCAAAAAATTAAACACAGAGAACGCACTTCTAGTTCACTTGCCTTTAGCGAGGTTCAGTAAATTATTCCAAAAAAGCTAGTAAAAGTAAGTAAAATAACTTAATTCGTTTTAATTAAGGCTTATATTAACTAAATTAAGGAATGTACACTGTATTTACATTAGTCCCATCACTTTTTTTTACAAAGTGTTATGTAAGAAGGTTGTCAATAATCACAAGGTGCTCCTAAAAAGATAAGAATTTTAGGTGTGTAGAGTAGATAAAACAGTTAATTTTGGTCTGAAACAAATATTTCTTAATTAACATCCCGGTAAATATCTTGTTACTATTTACAGTTAAATATCTACCTGTCAGGCTGTCACTGGCCACTAATTATCCTTCTTAAGGGGTTGAGGAAAAAGTATGAATAATATACATTTTGTTTTAATGGTTGTAGGGTGTTCATGAAATACTTGCAGATGCTAGAAAGCATGTATATGGCGAGGCAATCTTAACACATTCAATGCCGAGAACCTGACTATCGGGTATTTGATGATTTCGTTCCCAGGCCGGACGACCTGATAGTCGGGATCGTAGTACTACAGCTTTATATGACGAATTTTTTGTGGCCTGGCGCGGATGTCTTGTTTGGCTGGGTGGCACTGAACGTGTTAAAAGTATTTTTGGTTATCCCTTTTTTAGGGTTCCGTACCTCGAAATGACAAAACGGAATCCTTATTGGATCACTTTGTTGTCCGTCCGTCCGTCTGTCAAGACCTTTTTTCTCAGGAACGCGTATAGGTATCAAGCTGAAATCTATATCAAATACTCAGGTCTACTGTCCCTTGGAGCTGTGAAAAAATCAAACTTCTAAGCCAACGCAATCAAAAGGTACAGCCGGTTATGCCGCTAATTTCCGCAAATTTTCGAAATTCGCAAGGGAATCAAAACCTACAGGATACTTCCCGTGAACTCAGAATCTAGAAATTTGGTATGAAGCACCATCTTATAGCACAGATAAAGGAAAAATTGCGAAAACCGTAAATTTTTAGTTACATCATATAATAAAAATAGTTTTAATCACCTACAGGTTTGTACGGAACCCTCGGTGCGCGAGTCCGATTCGCACTTGGCCGGGTTTTTTTATACCGTGGCCTATGGACATCACATCTGCCACTCCTTTACAAAAAGAAGGATTCACTGTGTCAACAACTAAAGGAACCAGAGGGTCCCGTGTCGTCAACACACTGGGTGCTCTTTGAGCTCTTTGGCAACCTTACTCACCAGCAGGAACACAATACTGAGTAGGGTCTAGTGCTATTTGGCTGTGGTTCTCTATAAGGTGGAGGTACTTCCCCAGTCTGGCTTTGCTCCAGATTTAAGCAAGATGACATTTGCTTAGCTGTGCCTTACCACACATAACGAGATGACAGTACCCATATTCAGTACATTTGCAGTACCCATACCTCTCTTTTGGACATAGTTTTTAAGGGCATACCCGGGTCCGGATGTAGTTTAAGGACATACCCGGGTCCAAGGATATTGACATGGTCCCTTGGACATGGCAAACCCATTCAGTCTATAGTAGTCTCTAAACTTATTTAGGGTGCCAAAAACAAAGCTGGCACCATTTACTATCTGTGGAGTTTTATCTTTATTCTTACTATGAGCATAATATTAACCAGTCCCACAGCAAAATCTTTAATGACTACATATAACCACCATGAATAAATATACAGTAGGCCTGCCTCACCTCTCTAATCCGGTGGATTCTATAATCCAGACTTCGGTACCCATGCTACCCCACTAAGTATGCCCAGCTCTGTGTGGTTAACAGTAGTGATTACAGGGAAGGGATGTGAAATTTATCTTAACTGTACTTAGTAATGTGTTACCGTCAACTGCTACAATTTTGTCTATGATGTTCAACTTTTCCTGGCTTGAAAAACATGGTTTTCTTCTCTGAACAGCTATTTATATCTTATTCTTAAGATAAGATGGGAGAAAGGTGGCCATCCCAGGAATAAGCTATGGTAGGCTAAGTTGTCAGTTGACGGTATAGATTTATTTCGTTATTTTCATTAAAGTAAGGTACACTTATACATAAACCTTTCATTAACTCACTAATTAAATACCATTTCTAGCAAATAAATTTCTTATTAAAAACTTGCATTCAACATCCGGATTTTTACTTGACACTTATTTGATTTGTATCATGTAGTAATAGGCGTATCCTCAACTGACGCAGTACCTCGCGAGGAAATTGCCGCGCGAGGCAACTTGGCTAGTGTGGACCTGCCTTGGCCGAGGCAAACGTACGCTCGGCCTCAATGCCTCGGGCGAGGCACAGCTACACTAGCGGAGCTGCCGCGCGCGGCGGTGCGTCAAGCTTGAACACATCTAATTATCACATATATCTCATCAGATGGCCGGTGACAAGGCAGTCTCCACCGTCTCCAAGCCCGTGATGCGTGGCCTCCTGAACGCCTCCATCAAGCGTAACCTTATCATCTCGCTCACCCTGGCCGCGATCAGCGGTGTTGCCTTCAAAGAACTTGTGGGCACTGCGCGCAAGAGGAAATACGCTGAGTTCTACAGGTAAGCCTCCTATGGTGTAATTGATCCTAAAAAAGGCGTCCAATCAGAGGATTTTTCACGACCTTTTCCGTGAAATTGTGCAGTCCATACCTATAGGCGGGTTCACACCTGATGCACCGGCTAGTGTGGATGTGCCTCGGTGAGGCGGTGCATCAGGTGTGGACCTGCCTATTTATTTGTAAGAAATTTTATTGTTTTTAATTTAACGGCCTCCTAGCCCAGTCGGTAGTGACACTGCTTACGAAGCAGGAGGTCCCGGGTTCGAATCCTGGTCAGGGCATTTATTTGTGTGGTTATCACAGATATTTGTACCTGAGTTATGGATGTTTTAAACAATTAATTTTAAACAAAAAAGAACCACCTTCACTTAGTTTCCACTTTTCCAAAAGGAAAGGCCCGAGCTACTGTAAAAAATATTTAAATCACTATAAGTGTGCCTATAATATTTGAAGAGTTCCCTCGATTTCTCCAGGATCCCATCATCACCTGACCTGGTTAGAATGGGACCAACTGTGAAGTATGCTCTTTCACACAAAAAAAGAATTTTCTAAATCGGTCCAGCTGTCTTCGAATAATCGGTGAACAATTGAACAGTCATAAAAAAAAATAGCAAAAACTAAGATCCCGACGAAATGATAAACTCCTCCTTCGAAATCTTGAAGTCGGTTGAACAGCCTGTATATCAAAACTCAACCTTTCATATTTCCAACAGGAACTACGACGCTGAGAAGGAATTCGAAGAGATGAAGAAGAAGGGCCTGTTCCAATCGTGCTGAGCGCTCGGAGTGTAGTGTAGAATTTAATTTAATCGCTGTGAAATGTTATTCAAATAAATCGTAACTTTATACATGACTTTGTAATTTGTTTTTACTGACGATATGCATTCTCATCGCACAAAGGTATGCGCAGTTGGCGGAAGTTCACGGTTATTTTCAATTTAAAATGAACCTTTACGCTTTTTATTAAGGTTTACTTTAGCGCGTTATAATAAGTCAGTGGTGGATGAGTAGCAAGTGTCATACAGTCGTAAGGTGGTCACAAATATCTGAACAACGGCTCTATTGCCAAGGCTATAAAGTACATGTTCAGATATTTTTGAATACCCTGGCCGCTCCGATATATTTGATGGCGACTGTACTACAGTTCAAAACATAGGCGGGGAAAGTTCGCTTTCTTTTATTAGATTAGTGTAATGTCGGGTTCTAGGCTTTATATTTCTATGAATAAGGCAGGTAAAAAATTAAACAAATGTAAGAAAGTTCATCAAAATCAAATCTTATTAATATCATAATCAAATACCTAAATTCGGTAACAATAAAAAATATTACACAAAAAGCAACCTTGTAAGGCTAAGATTACGGTACATTATGGCTCTAAATTACTTAATGGTGTTAGTAGTGTAGTAGTTAGTTTCAATCACCTGAAACTTTGATATTTTATATAATATATCACAATAATATAATATAACTAACTTCACAAATATGTAATAATTAAATTTAAACTTTCGTGAGACATACTAACACTAAAATATAACGGTTACACTCACGTCTCTTGAGTCACTTCGCGCGACATGTTTCGGAGAGCTTAGGTCTCCATCTTCAAGCACTAAAAGCCCTGTTACACTTGTCCTAGTTAGGTTCCTAAATGATTTAGTTTCTAAATTTAGTCAAGTCTAACCGCATTGTCGCAAGTCAATTTACTATTGAAAAAAGTTGGGATCCTAATTAGGATGCTAGTTAGGACACTAAAAAAACAAAATAAACTAAATAAAGTAAAGTATAACAGGGTTTTAAGAGTGTTATATTTTATAGTGTAAAATGTAATAATTTAATACTAAAACTACAATAGCCTAAAGTTTTAGGTAATATTTTTCTTCATTGATATATAGGGGTACTTTAATAACAAAGTGCGTACCTATTTTAGATAGCATTTAGATTGTAGATCTGATATACTACATATTTAAACTAAAACCTTAAAACAAACCATCTATAATCTCCTCTCTCTTAACAGCCAATATAAATTAAAAATAGGTATAGTGGGTATACCTACCATAAAAACTACAGATGTGTCGTCGGAAAGTTTCCAAAATTTTCTAAATTTTCCACATATAAAAATTTCGGAAAATTCTCACATTTTTGTATGGGATTTGAAACTTTCCATTTCTTAAATTTCCAATTTTCTATTTTTCTTACGAGAATTTCCGAGAATAGGAAAGTTTCCGCAACTTGCACATCTGTAATTAAAACTATTTATTCGCACTTAAATACATATTACGTACTTTGCCTTGTTTGGTTAGACGACTGGCCTTGCCAAAACTCAGTTAAGTCCTTAAACCTATCACCACACTGCCTCCGTTTTCTCGGACCACACTTCACTCCTGGACTCTTTAACATACTAGTAAACCGCCTCACTAAAGTGGTCACCGACTCCTTACACGACCTTTCACTGGATATCGAATCTAAATGACCAAATACCTCATCGATATAGCCTGAGACGTCATCGCTATCCGCTTTCTCTTTTTCACTCGCGTTTATCACCGTATCATCGAAAGAGAGACCACCTGTCGACATACTACACTGAACGATATCAGGAATGTTCGGTTTTAGTTTATTAATTCTCACAGTGCTGGTCGCTGAGCATAACTTGTCCATAGACTTGAAAATGTGGTCTATATCTTCACATATTTCCTCTACAGAAATAGCTGATAGAATCTGACCATTGACGAAATAGAACTGCTTGTCTGGAGTGTTTCTTGGAGCGTCGTTCAAGTCTTGAAGGAACTCTTTGTAATCCATTGACTTTTTAGAGGAATTTCTTCCAAGCTTCCGCCGTTTGAAAAGGAAAGATGAATCGAAGGTAGATTTCTTCAAATCCAACGTACTGAAGACGGTTTTTAGCTTCGGTGCGTCTTCTTCCGTGTCCAAGTCGACTGGTGTTCCCCATTTCTGGTCGAGTTGGAGCCACTGGTCGCTTCCTGACAGAATCGCGTCAGCGTCGATCAAAGCCGTCATGTTTGCGTGAGACACCGAGTGATGTTTAAAGAACTAACGGATCAGATTTAAATACTGTCAATACTATTATCTACGGTGTCATTAGACAATCACTGCGTTTTTCACACTCGTTTGTTTTGTTAAGTACTTTATGGCCTCCACTTTACTCATTAGTAGGTAGTTAGCGAACTATAGTTTGTAAATTTGTTTACAATCTACCTACCCTAATTATAGGGTATTGTTATGATATGGTATTTGTAAAGATGTAATTTAAATAGAAATCAGCACAAAATTAAATGCTCTAATTAAACAGCCAGTTTCTTTAGGCATTAGAGGCACAATCGAATGTTACGGCGTTAGACAATGCCTACACTTAACACTGTCCTAAAAATGAAAATTTGTTTTGAACAAAATTAAGGAGGCACCTAACAAAATAATCAAGCATGTATGTAATAATTAGTAATATGGCGTGTAATATGGCAATTAGCCACTTTCTGTGTTTAGCAGTAACACTGGTTTACTGCAACATAACGCATATTGCTTGTCTCAGCGATAACTCCATATGTATCAAACGGCTAGTAGACCTGGCAATTTGTAGGGCCCAACATGTTGTGTTGGGAGGTGTAATAGGAGGTTGGGCCTGTAGGGAGCTGAAGGAGGGTGAGGGAGAGGCAGGGTACACAACATGTTGGGCCCTACAAATTGCCATGTCTAATAGCTGTTTAAAGTAGGTAACTAGCCTAATAAACGGATTCTTACACCTACACTCGTGGTGTTTTTATACTAACCTCAACACGAGACTGTCCGAGCTGCCCTTAAATCACCCACTATCATCATATATTACATACGAATACCGCACCGTTAAGATAAAACCTGTTCCATCTTAAGCCGATTTTTTCGTGTTTATTCACAACGCTTAGCGGTGATTGGATCGAAGAAGAGAGTAATATCAAATATGTAAGTGAGCAGGTATTCGTTTTAACGTAAAGTGCTGTACAGTCGACAAAATATAAAATTTTAAGGAGGTTATTTCACAAGCATCCTGACTATTTCTATTTACTCGCTGGTGAGATTCGAGCAACAACGTGAAGGAGGTACAGAGTAGTACAGACTCGAACAAGATTTACTGAAAATATGACTCGTGAAATTTGTAACCGGCCAGTCTTATACCGTAACTAGCCTTTTCCCGCGGCTTCGCCCGCGTACTATAAGTACTCAAAAAGGATACGCTACCCATTTTGATTTTCAGACTTTGTGACCACATTTGCCCCTTTTAGGGGTTGAATTTTCAAAAAACCTGAATTACGTGTTTACTCATTTATCGTTAGGAATACTCCTGTGAAGTTTCGAATAAAATAGTCTAACAAATCTTGATTCGCCATACAAACTTTGGACCCCCATTTTACCCCCTTAGGGGGTGAATTTTGAAAAATCCTTTCTTAGTGCATCCCTAGACCTTATAAGGAACCTACGTGCCAAATTTGGAATCTATAGAACCAGCGGTTTGGGCTGTGCGTTGATATGTCAGTCAGTCAGTTTCTTCTTTTATATATTTAGATAAGACTGTCAAAGAAAGTACCGCCCGAGTCGTTGTGAGGCCAT
Source organism: Pammene aurita (assembly GCA_947086415.1). Classification (NCBI taxonomy): domain Eukaryota; kingdom Metazoa; phylum Arthropoda; class Insecta; order Lepidoptera; family Tortricidae; genus Pammene; species Pammene aurita. The sequence continues at coordinate 16,998,445 of OX352310.1, forward strand.
TTTTTTGAGCTGATTGTGTATCCCTAGTATTATTTGATCTGTGTAGGTGAGGGTACAAATGAATGAAATTGTAAATGAAAAAGCATTTATTATACACATTACATCACAAAGCAAAATGTACAAGATATACATCACTGATCTCTATTTTATATTAATAGGATTATCGAAATACCAGGTTAATATGAATATTAGTTGTAAAAGAAACAGATTAATTCCGTATTCATCAGCGTGTAATTACACGCTATAAAAAAGATCAGTGTTTCACAATGACAAAAATAACAGTAATCATGCATTCAAGTTAACAATAACGTACAAAAATAGTTTAATAGTTGAAACTAATCTAAATATCTGACGCCTTTTGCACATATCCGCCGCGGAACCGACACCGCGGCACCGGCTGTACGATTGCGCCGAGCTGTCCTTGGAATGGAGCGCGAAACAATAGCGAACCCGACTGCTCTAACGCCTCAAAGCAAGTAAATATCTCTAGAGTTGAAACACGCGTACACCCTAGAAGGACAGAATACACGCAACGCAACTAATTTGGAAACGCATTTCAAGATGGCTGAAAGCATACCTGATTAGCTAGCCTACATAATTTTGTCGGATTCTTTGTTCCCCTTCAAAAAGCGGTGGAAGGTAACGATCGTTTATATTGTACTTAGGGCCTTTTGGAAGTAAGCAATAATCACAATGTGAGACTATGACAAGGACATCTCTATCTCACATAATACTCTGTCATACCTATTGAAAGTTTAATAAGACCATCCCGTTCAATCTTGGTATTATTACCATGACAGGTCTAAGGCTAGTATGTCTATGTACGAGTATAACGCGCATATGTACCATCGCGCTATCTCTGTGCGTGCAGCGGTGCCGCTAAGTCTATTGACTGGAGATATGCAAAAGGCGTGAATACATTTAGTTTTTTTATTTCTAAATAACATGTCACAAACAAAAACATCGCGGTAATTATCAGTCATAATACCTTACAGTAACAATCAATCTTCACAATTCAAAACCTCATGTGACGTTTTTAATCAAAGGTACATCATTGTCGGTTGTCAATAAGGCGTTACTGCTATAAAAAATCATTTAGAAATAAACTCTGCTAACAACCGACAATTATATACATACCTTTGACTTTAAAACGCAGGGATTAAAAATCACCTTAAAATTTAGTAAACCTATGTTATGTCATCAAATGACGGATAAGGACAAACGATTCTCAATAACATTTGAGATTTAAGTGATGGATATTAATAAGGCAAAAACAAGATGTAGGATGAAATATAATTTATATTTAAAAATGGAAGGGTTATGTTTGTGTTTATTTTACAAAAATACTTATCAATTTCCTACTGCAAAAGAGCGATTTTTCCTCTTTAATTATTTTACTCTGCAATCATACATTCATCTCTTACACACACATACATTATCTACACATTTACATAGCCCTGGCCACTTTCATACAGTCAAAATGCATTTTCTATACACAAGATGTTCTTTTCTTACATTAAAATACGTCCAGCGTTATGGTGGTTGCGCGTTTTATCACATCACAATTTCTCTATCACACATATCATTCTATATTACATACAGATCCAGGGACCGGGCCGGCTTACCCTAACCCATTCAAAAACCCGGGTTTTTTTATCGCTCGTTTCAAAAACCGCTTCATTTCGGTAAGCTTTTGATTGGCTTATGCCCGGTTCCTATAATGCACGAAACGTTAAGAGTAAAAATAATTTTAAACAAAAAAGAACCGACTTCACTTAGCATCCACCTTTCCAAAAGCAAATTCTCAAGTTGCTGAAAAAAATACTCAAATCACTATATTTAGGTGTGCCTGTAATAGTTGAAGAGTTCCCTCGATTTCTCCAGGATCCCATCATCAGATCCTGACCTGGTTACAATTGGACCAACTGTAAGTATACTCTTTCAAACAAAAAAATAATTTTCCAAATCGGTCCAGCCGTCTTCAAATAATCGGTGAACATACAGAAATAAAAATAGCAAAAACAAAGATCCCGACGAATTGATAACCTCCTCCTTCGAAATCTTGAAGTCGGTTTTAAAATACCAGTCGTCGTTGTCACTTGTCGTTTTGGTGTTTCACAATATTTTTACACAGGTTGACTGCAACCTACTCCTGTTCGTAAAGTGACCCTCCTGACGGGGGGTGTCCCATTATACTGCCTTTTAAAGGAGTGCAGTTAAAAAATGGTTGAGAATAAAAATGGTCTGGGAGTCGAATTTGTCGATAAAATTCATCATACTAATACTATACGTGGTTAACGGCTCGAACATTAGGTAGCCAAACACATAGTATATCCTCAGAAATACAACTAAATAATTCATCAAACGTATACGGACATAAAACAGGCCAACATCGGTCGCCAGAAGAGCAACGCCTGGTTATCTTGAAAGGTTCCCAAATATTATAGAAACACCAAAAACAGTTATCTTCATACAAAATGCTACGGACTCCACCCACTATCCCCCACATCTGGCAGTTGCCGACAGCAGGTAGAAAATATCAGCAGTGCGTATATTATAGAAACACTTTTACCACATGCTTTGTTGAAATCTGTACTCTTCTTAGGCAAAACGGAACGTTTAAAGGATATTGGAACCGGGCATTAAGCAATACCAAGCAACGGAACTCGGTCAGTGTTTATTCTATAGATACAAATTTACACGTTTCTATTGAAGTCATTACTAACTAAAATCATTTGTTTACATATTTCTTCATATTTTTCAAAAATAAATACAATTTGTAGTGTACTTTACTTTTACATCCTCAGAAATACAACTAAATAATTCATCAAACCATGAATTAACCCCGTATACGGACATTGAACAGGCCAACATCGGGGAGTCGCCAGAAGAGCAACGCCTGGTTAGCTTGAAAGGTATCCTAAATATTATAGAAACTCCAAAAACAGTTATCTTCATACAAAATGCTACGGACTCCACCCACTATCCCCCACATCTAGCAGTTGCCGACAGCAGGTAGAAAATGTCAGCAGTGCGTATATTATAGAAACACTTTTACCACGTGCTTCGTTGAAATCTGGGCTCCTCGTAAGCAGAACGGAACGTTTAAAGGATATTGGAACCGGGCATTACCGGTTAACAAACTAACCCTTTCAATTGAATTAATTCAGGTTAGCGCTTATCGATATCAAAAACCCAGGAAAGGGTTATCGCGTCAAGCGCTGATTAAATACAAGCAAGTAGTTTTATCGACAAATCAACCCCCATACCGTTCTTTTTTCTCAACTTTTTTTAAACTGGACCCCTTTAAAGTATTATGGCGCCACACTCTACCGCACTTGGTATTAACCATTATTTGGCAAAATATCCGTCGCACATGTGCCAAACAAGTGTCTTTCAGCAGCTTAAGAATTAGGGCATAAATTTCAGTCAAAAATAACTCGAAAATTTATTGTAAACAGAAAAATAGTTTCAATTTTTTTTTTACTTTTCATAATTTTTATCAAAAACGAGATTGTTGACCTGTATTTTTTTATATTTAGTAGATAGTACAGTAAATCCGCAAAAAAATTACATCAAAACCATAGCTTTGACATTTCGCATGTTAATGAAAGGGTTACCCATTTGAGCGGGTAAGCCAAATGAACGGGTTTTCCGGTCCCTGACAGATACAGATCCCGCTTACAATAAAACTTACAATTTATGATCAATAAAGTAAGTTAAGTGGCAACGTTGCAATTAACCATGTTAAGTCAGCTGTCATAGACAAAAACCAGCCGGAAAACGGAAAAAACAACTTTTGGCTGAAATTTGTCTATTGGCTCTACAAAAATTCAGCCACCATAAACTAAATTCCGCTTTCCAACTGAATTTCTCTACAAGGTGTAACAAGAAGGCTTGGCATAATTGGTATTCTATTCTAATTGGCTACTTTCCTAAAAAATATATTTAGTCCGTCAGTTAGATTATCAAAAAATATTGGTCACGTATTTTTTATTTTGTCAATCAAACAAAAACTGGTGAAGATATAGCCCGTTAAAGTTCCGCGTGACGTCACATTTCAGTACAATTTTTAGTATAATGTGACGTCACGCGTAACTTTAACGGGCTATATCTTCACCAATTTTTGTTTGATTGACAAAATAAAAAATACGTGTCCAATATTTTTTGATAATCTAACTGACGGACTAAATAGAATAATATTTCTTTTACCCAGGAAAGTACCCAATTATGCCCATAAACAAATCACCAGTATTTTAGTTATACCTGTATTATAATATAACTGAATTCCGCACAAGTGTGTTTTGTGCATTATGACTCTCGAGTGCATGTACTAACACTGAGTTTTTTTGTAAAGGTCAATAATGAACCTTAAGGTTATGTGATTAAGGCTGCCATTTCAATAGCTATGCATATCTGCACGGTGTAGCGTTGGAGATAATCTTTCGACGAATAAGAAGAAACAGCCTAATAACCAATTTAATTTTTTTTTAATGAAACTTAAGTTTACGTCTTTACGGTCGCAATTTCAATGGCTATGCTATCTGTACGTTGTAACGCTGCAGGAGGGCGATTTTTGACGTTTAAAACTCTGAATCAAAACGAAGAAATATTGTTTTGAACATAACAGCAATAGTCATTTAAAATCATGATTTATACTAATTTATATTTCATGCGTAAATAATGGCGACAAACTTTTGTGTGAGATTATATTCGAGGTTAAATTCTTTGAATCCGAGCGATCTAAAGTCAAAAATCTGCACCCAGATAGCCGTGCAAGGCGTTCTTATGTGGGTAGTTAAACTTGAACAACCCTTTTCGATTTTTTTAAATAATGAAACTTAAGGTTAAGTCGTAACGGTTGCAATTTGAATGGCTGTGCATATTTGCACGTGGTAGCGCTGCAGATAGCTGTGCAAGGTGCTCTTATGCGGGTCGTTGAGCTTCTAATCTTTCGGCGAGGACCTATACGAGGTGCCCGCGAGGAAACGGAAAAAATAAACCACACATTCCTGAGGTCATAAGAAGGGAAAACCGGCCAAGTGCGTGTCGGACCACGCATAGGAGGGTTCCGTACCTTCAATGGAATAAAAACCAAACTAATACCAAAAGGTCGTATCTGATGCCTATGGAAGAAGTATTTTGGAGATAACTCAAAAATGGCTGAACCGATAATGTTCAAAACAATTTTCGTAGAAAGTATATGATAAGGCGCATCTCTTCAAATTTTTTCATATTTTTTAAACTTACGGTTCAAAAGTTACGGGGGGGGGGGGGGGGGCTACACCACTTTTCTGACTTTCGAAGCGATTATTTCAGAAAATATTCACTTAATCACAAAATAGTCAAAGAAATCTCAATGTTATTTTGAAAGACCTATCGATTGATGTGTCACAAGTTGATATTTGTTTTTTTTTTTAAATTTAGTTACCTGTATGGAGCGCCCCCCTAATATATTTTTTTTTCAAATTTAACTACATAACTAAGTAGCTGCATACAAAATACACCTTATGTGTAAATTTTATTTAGATACGTCGTATAGTTTCCGAGTAAAATGCCTGTGACATACGGACGGACAGACAGACAGACATGACGAATCCATAAGGGTTCCGTTTTTTGCCATTTGGCTACGGAACCCTAAAAAAGCCTTATAATATTTAATTTCGAGTTTTTGTAAGTTTTTATGCATAATAAGTAAATGTTTTTGGAAAAAATATCGATGACCATTTTTTCGTAAAAACTAGTCTATTTCAAGTGTTCCTTTGCACTTTGATATCTGTCAATAAGGACGTCCCCATAGTGGCGACATTGGCATCAAAACGACGTTTAGCACTGAAACACAATAATAAAAATTTTTTTTTTATAAATTAACATTAACTTTGAAACTAGGCGAATTTCAAAAAAGCTTATATATGACTTTTGTCTCTAAATACGATCTGGAATATACTGTTAAAATCTCTCCGTGTCCTCGCGGGCACCGTATATAACCTAACCACCCATATTCGATTTTAAATAATGAACCTAAAGATAATGTCGATACGGTTGCAATTAGAATGGCTCAGCATATCTGCACGTTGTACCGCTGCAAATATCCGTGCAGGGCGTTCTTGTGTGGCTCGTCAAGAGCGGCCACCCGCGGCGGCAGCAGCCCGGGGGCCGAGCGGGACAGAGCGCCTAGGTTCTCCGCGAGGTATTGCTGCGGGTCCGTGATCACTGAAATAAACGTTTAGTTATAAATATTGCATAGAAAATCATTCATTACTAACTGAAAAAAAAATCTCAAATTGTTCGGAAATATTGATATTATATACTTGGTCCGAATCATGAGTGAGACACTGTACAGTCGCCATCAGATATATCGGAGCGGCGCAGGTAGTCATAAATATCTGAACAACGCCTCTATTGTCAAGGCGATAAAGATAAAGCTGAATTTGGTCTTATAATAAATCTTATTTCGTATTTCCAAAGTATAAAAGACATAGGCGTATCTGCAATCTTATGATGCTGCTGCAACTGATAAGGCCTAGCACTTGGGCTTGCAGCACTGCATTATTGTATAGCATAGCCCTACCCCTCCCCTGTTTCGAGAAACAAAGGAAACTTGGGAGTCTTATCATACAATTTTTTTTTCTTTTTTTTTTTGCGCCGTCAGGTTTTTTGCATTGCAGCATCGCCATTTCGTGTTCCTTCATTAAAGACGTAACTAATTATTAATATATCGACTACAAAGGCTACGGCTCAAAGGGCATAAGAGAAAAAATGGCAAAAAAGAGTTATTAAATTTAAGTTAAAGTTAATAAGGTTGTTACTTGTATTTTATGTGTTTCTTTATTTTGAGGTGTGCAATAAAGAGTGTTTATGTTATGTTTATGTAACTAATTTTTGCCTTAGTCGATATCATCTAGAAGTCTTATCGAACTAGGTTTAGTGTCGTGGGCTCTTACACTTGTCTCTACTAAACTCCGACCAAAGCACTATACCTGACAGGGGATCGTTGTTGGCGCCCTTAGCGCACGCCAGCTGCGAGTACTGCGCCTGGTAGCCGGGCGCGTCGTCTACTTCGACGAAGTGGTTGTCGGGCAGCGTCTGTCTTTACTAAACTCCGACCGAAGCATTATACCTGACAGGGGATCGTTGTTGGCGCCCTTAGCGCACGCCAGCTGCGAGTACTGCGCCTGGTAGCCGGGCGCGTCGTCTACTTCGACGAAGTGGTTGTCGGGCAGCGTCTGTCTTTACTAAACTCCGACCGAAGCATTATACCTGACAGGGGATCGTTGTTGGCGCCCTTAGCGCACGCCAGCTGCGAGTACTGCGCCTGGTAGCCGGGCGCGTCGTCTACTTCGACGAAGTGGTTGTCGGGCAGCGTCTGTCTTTATTAAACTCCGACCGAAGCATTATACCTGACAGGGGATCGTTGTTGGCGCCCTTAGCGCACGCCAGCTGCCAGTACCGCGCCTGGTAGCCGGGCGCGTCGTCTACTTCGACGAAGTGGTTGTCGGGCAGCGTCTGTCTTTACTAAACTCCGACCGAAGCATTATACCTGACATGGGATCGTTGTTGGCGCCCTTAGCGCACGCCAGCTGCGAGTACTGCGCCTGGTAGCCGGGCGCGTCGTCTACTTCGACGAAGTGGTTGTCGGGCAGCGTCTGTCTTTACTAAACTCCGACCGAAGCATTATACCTGACAGGGGATCGTTGTTGGCGCCCTTAGCGCACGCCAGCTGCGAGTACTGCGCCTGGTAGCCGGACGCGTCGTCTACTTCGACGAAGTGGTTGTCGGGCAGCGTCTGTCTTTACTAAACTCCGACCGAAGCATTATACCTGACAGGGGATCGTTGTTGGCGCCCTTAGCGCACGCCAGCTGCGAGTACTGCGCCTGGTAGCCGGGCGCGTCGTCTACTTCGACGAAGTGGTTGTCGGGCAGCGTCTGTCTTTACTAAACTCCGACCGAAGCATTATACCTGACAGGGGATCGTTGTTGGCGCCCTTAGCGCACGCCAGCTGCGAGTACTGCGCCTGGTAGCCGGGCGCGTCGTCTACTTCGACGAAGTGGTTGGCGGGCAGCGTCTGTCTTTATTAAACTCCGACCGAAGCATTATACCTGACAGGGGATCGTTGTTGGCGCCCTTAGCGCACGCCAGCTGCGAGTACTGCGCCTGGTAGCCGGGCGCGTCGTCTACTTCGACGAAGTGGTTGTCGGGCAGCGTCTGTCTTTACTAAACTCCGACCGAAGCATTATACCTGACAGGGGATCGTTGTTGGCGCCCTTAGCGCACGCCAGCTGCGAGTACTGCGCCTGGTAGCCGGGCGCGTCGTCTACTTCGACGAAGTGGTTGTCGGGCAGGGTCTGTCTTTATTAAACTCCGACCGAAGCATTATACCTGACAGGGGATCGTTGTTGGCGCCCTTAGCGCACGCCAGCTGCGAGTACTGCGCCTGGTAGCCGGGCGCGTCGTCTACTTCGACGAAGTGGTTGTCGGGCAGCGTCTGTCTTTACTAAACTCCGACCGAAGCATTATACCTGACAGGGGATCGTTGTTGGCGCCCTTAGCGCACGCCAGCTGCGAGTACTGCGCCTGGTAGCCGGGCGCGTCGTCTACTTCGACGAAGTGGTTGTCGGGCAGCGTCTGTCTTTACTAAACTCCGACCGAAGCATTATACCTGACAGGGGATCGTTGTTGGCGCCCTTAGCGCACGCCAGCTGCGAGTACTGCGCCTGGTAGCCGGGCGCGTCGTCTACTTCGACGAAGTGGTTGTCGGGCAGCGTCTGTCTTTACTAAACTCCGACCGAAGCATTATACCTGACAGGGGATCGTTGTTGGCGCCCTTAGCGCACGCCAGCTGCGAGTACTGCGCCTGGTAGCCGGGCGCGTCGTCTACTTCGACGAAGTGGTTGTCGGGCAGCGTCTGTCTTTACTAAACTCCGACCGAAGCATTATACCTGACAGGGGATCGTTGTTGGCGCCCTTAGCGCACGCCAGCTGCGAGTACTGCGCCTGGTAGCCGGGCGCGTCGTCTACTTCGACGAAGTGGTTGTCGGGCAGCGTCTGTCTTTACTAAACTCCGACCGAAGCATTATACCTGACAGGGGATCGTTGTTGGCGCCCTTAGCGCACGCCAGCTGCGAGTACTGCGCCTGGTAGCCGGGCGCGTCGTCTACTTCGACGAAGTGGTTGTCGGGCAGCGTCTGTCTTTACTAAACTCCGACCGAAGCATTATACCTGACAGGGGATCGTTGTTGGCGCCCTTAGCGCACGCCAGCTGCGAGTACTGCGCCTGGTAGCCGGGCGCGTCGTCTACTTCGACGAAGTGGTTGTCGGGCAGCGTCTGTCTTTACTAAACTCCGACCGAAGCATTATACCTGACAGGGGATCGTTGTTGGCGCCCTTAGCGCACGCCAGCTGCGAGTACTGCGCCTGGTAGCCGGGCGCGTCGTCTACTTCGACGAAGTGGTTGTCGGGCAGCGTCTGTCTTTACTAAACTCCGACCGAAGCATTATACCCGACAGGGGATCGTTGTTGGCGCCCTTAGCGCACGCCAGCTGCGAGTACTGCGCCTGGTAGCCGGGCGCGTCGTCTACTTCGACGAAGTGGTTGTCGGGCAGCGTCTGTCTTTACTAAACTCCGACCGAAGCATTATACCTGACAGGGGATCGTTGTTGGCGCCCTTAGCGCACGCCAGCTGCGAGTACTGCGCCTGGTAGCCGGGCGCGTCGTCTACTTCGACGAAGTGGTTGTCGGGCAGCGTCTGTCTTTACTAAACTCCGACCGAAGCATTATACCTGACAGGGGATCGTTGTTGGCGCCCTTAGCGCACGCCAGCTGCGAGTACTGCGCCTGGTAGCCGGGCGCGTCGTCTACTTCGACGAAGTGGTTGTCGGGCAGCGTCTGTCTTTACTAAACTCCGACCGAAGCATTATACCTGACAGGGGATCGTTGTTGGCGCCCTTAGCGCACGCCAGCTGCGAGTACTGCGCCTGGTAGCCGGGCGCGTCGTCTACTTCGACGAAGTGGTTGTCGGGCAGCGTCTGTCTTTACTAAACTCCGACCGAAGCATTATACCTGACAGGGGATCGTTGTTGGCGCCCTTAGCGCACGCCAGCTGCGAGTACTGCGCCTGGTAGCCGGGCGCGTCGTCTACTTCGACGAAGTGGTTGTCGGGCAGCGTCTGTCTTTACTAAACTCCGACCGAAGCATTATACCTGACAGGGGATCGTTGTTGGCGCCCTTAGCGCACGCCAGCTGCGAGTACTGCGCCTGGTAGCCGGGCGCGTCGTCTACTTCGACGAAGTGGTTGTCGGGCAGCGTCTGTCTTTACTAAACTCCGACCGAAGCATTATACCTGACAGGGGATCGTTGTTGGCGCCCTTAGCGCACGCCAGCTGCGAGTACTGCGCCTGGTAGCCGGGCGCGTCGTCTACTTCGACGAAGTGGTTGTCGGGCAGCGTCTGTCTTTACTAAACTCCGACCGAAGCATTATACCTGACAGGGGATCGTTGTTGGCGCCCTTAGCGCACGCCAGCTGCGAGTACTGCGCCTGGTAGCCGGGCGCGTCGTCTACTTCGACGAAGTGGTTGTCGGGCAGCGTCTGTCTTTACTAAACTCCGACCGAAGCATTATACCTGACAGGGGATCGTTGTTGGCGCCCTTAGCGCACGCCAGCTGCGAGTACTGCGCCTGGTAGCCGGGCGCGTCGTCTACTTCGACGAAGTGGTTGTCGGGCAGCGTCTGTCTTTACTAAACTCCGACCGAAGCATTATACCTGACAGGGGATCGTTGTTGGCGCCCTTAGCGCACGCCAGCTGCGAGTACTGCGCCTGGTAGCCGGGCGCGTCGTCTACTTCGACGAAGTGGTCGTCGGGCAGCGTAGTGGCGTCCGTGGGCAATTCGAATAGGGAGATCAGCGCCTGGTTATAAGAAATAAGAAGGTAAATATCGCCTAACAGTACCGTGAAGTAGGTAAGGGATAAGTACGAACTCTATTGATCTATTATTATGATCAGGACTGCCGAATGGGTATAAAAACCCACAGATAGTAATGATCCAACTTGTTTTTTAGTTTTGTCACCCCCTACATTCGTCTATAATATAATTTTCACACCACCTAGTCGTATACGGGCTTTTTCTTCCCTGCTAGGAGGGAACAAAGTGGCACTTTTCTGTTCTAGGACATTCGTTTTTTTTTTTCAGCCAGTCCGTCATCACAATCAAATTTCTTATTAAATTAATAGATTCATTATAATCAAGAAGCACACTAAGCACATATAAAGTCAAAATAAATATGATTCAACAATAAAAAAAAAATTCCCCTAAGGTGGTGTGAAAAGCAGTATGTGTCACATAGGAGCAAAACTATTTTCAACTTGGGCGTTAACACTTGAATCCCTCACTACGCTCAGGAGTCTACTTTAGAATCCTCGCTTCGTTTGGGAATCAATATACGCCCTCGCCGTAAATATTTCATTTTGCTCCCTTGTTACACAATCTACTATTTCACACCACCTAATCGTATACGGGCTTTTTCTTCCCTGCTAGGAGGGAAGAAAGTGGCAGTTTTCTGTTCTAGGACATTAGCTTTTTTTTCAGCTAGTCCGTCATTAAAAACATATTTCTTATTGAATTAATCGATTAATTATAATCAGGAAGCACATTAGAAGCAAATATAAAGTTAAAATAAATATGATTCAGCAATAAAAAAAATATTTTGTGGTGTGAAAAGCAGTATGTGTCACATAGGAGCAAAACTATTTTCGCCTTGGGCGTTAACACTTGAATCCCTCGCTACGCTCGGGATTCTATTATAGACTCCGTCGCTTCGTTTGGGATTCAATACACGCCCTCGCCGTAAATATTTCATTTTGCTCCCTTGTTACACAATCTACTATTTCTTTATATTGTATCTTCTAATTCACCATTTTTCCTGATACTCGTACTAATTCACTTCACACGACTATGGCATAGTGAATAGTTTAACGCTGCTGACTGCTTGCCACCAATCATACAATCCACCTTTTGTAGGTTCGACTAATTTTTATCAGGATAACCGAGTTGTGAGAAAACAATTAGTCTGGTAAACCAAAATCCGCAGTAACAGTAGAAGCAAAAAGCTATACTCATCCCTTTGTTAGGGGTAATGGAACTAGCGTTAGGAAAATACAGTATGTTTCTATATGTCTATGCTCTAAAAAAACCTAGCCAAACTATACCTATCCCAATACCTAGGCCAAGTGTGTAATAGGACTACCTATTACACACTTGGCCATCCTGAAAAGGACCTGCATGAGCGGCGTCCACAGATGCGCCAGGCGCGTGTCTCAAAAACTCATGAGTCATGTGGTTAGCTTCTGTGACTAGTTTGACACAGCGGAGCACACCAATAACACATTCCACTTCTTGTAGGTTCGGGATTAGGGTTGTGTCATAGTAGATTGTGTAACAAGGGAGCAAAATGAAATATTTACGGCGAGGGCGTATATTGATTCCCAAACGAAGCGATGGAGTCTATAATAGAATCCCGAGCGTAGCGAGGGATTCTAAAGTAGACTCCTGAGCGTAGTGAGGGATTCAAGTGTTAACGCCCAAGTTGAAAATAGTTTTGCTCCTATGTGACACATACTGCTTTTCACACCACCTTAGGGGAATTTTTTTTTTATTGTTGAATCATATTTATTTTGACTTTATATGTGCTTAGTGTGCTTCTTGATTATAATGAATCTATTAATTTAATAAGAAATTTGATTGTGATGACGGACTGGCTGAAAAAAAAAAACGAATGTCCTAGAACAGATAAGTGCCACTTTGTTCCCTCCTAGCAGGGAAGAAAAAGCCCGTATACGACTAGGTGGTGTGAAAAAATAATTATTTCACGTCACGTTAAAAGTCACGTACCTGCATGAGCGGCGGCCATAGCGGCGCAAGGCGTCCTTGTCTCATGTGGTTGGCTTCTGTGAGTAGTTTGACGCAACCGACAGCGGCCGCCTTGCGTTCTAGCACACCATCAACTTTTTGTAGGTCCGGGATAAGTACACGCTCCATGTACATTGCGAACATGCTGCAAAAAAAAAAAAAACAACAAATGCAGCGGGTTGTGTGGTGATACAATCGTAGATGGGGTTCAAAACGCAGACGTAGTTTAAAATGTTGAAATTGAAAAAAAAATACAGGCTTTCTTGGTCTGATGAGGCCACGGATTTTGAGTGGTCTTAGACTACTATAGTAGCCAGAAAACTAGTATTAAAGTCCTTACCCGTTCTGCACAGAGTCGATGAGGTCTATAAGGTTGTCCGCGGCGAAAGTTGATGAGGCTACGGATATATTGAGTGGTATTAAACCACTATAGTAGCCAGAAAACTAGTATTAACGTCCATACCCGTTCTGCACAGAGTCGATGAGGTCTATAAGGTTGCCTGCGGCGAAAGCTGATGAGGCCACGGATATATTGAGTGGTATTAGACCACTATAGTAACCAGAAAACTAGTATCATAGGCCTTACCCGTTCTACAGAGGTGATAAGGTCTATAAGGTTGTTCGCGCCAAAATGTGCCGCGTATAAACCGAGGAAAGCTATGAAACCACGGACGTATTTAGTGGTCCTGGACGATTATATTCGCCACAAGGCCAGTATCGTAGTCCTTACCCGTTCTCCACAGAGCCCATGAGATTATAGATCAGGTTGTCGGTAGAAACCCATCAAGGTTACGAACATTTAGACGTATATAGATATCTTGGACCACTATAGTCGCCAGCTTACCCGTTCTGCACAGAGTCGATGAGGTCTATAAGGTTGTCCGCGCCGAAATGTGCCGCGTAGAAACCGAGGAAAGCTATGAGACCACGGACGTATTTAGTGGTCTTGGACGACGATAGGCGTTGGAAGAGCAGCGTCATTATCTGCTTCGTGTATGGTTGCATTGTGGATCTGAAAAATGTGGTCTTGTAAGAACTTTAATACCTTACAATTAAAGTCAAAATTAATGAGGCCACGCCAGTTTTTGGGTCAACAAATTACATACGATACGATACCCTTTCAACTCAATCGGAAGGAGAGAAACGAGTAATCCTATAACGGTTTCATTTATTCCTTTCAAGGTACCGAACATTTAAAAAACGAACGAAATTTGAACGGCCTCCTAGCCCAGTCGATAGTGACCCTGCCTATGGCGCAGGAAGTCCCAGGTTCGAATCCTGGTCAGAGCATTTATTTGTGTTAATCACAGATATTTGTTCCTGAGTTATGGATGTTTTTAGGGTTCCGTACCTCGAAAGGAAAAAAACGGAACCCTTATAGGATCACTTTGTTGTCCGTCTGTCTGTCTGTCTGTCTGTCAAGACAATTTTTCTCAGGAACGCGTGGAGGTATCAATCTCAAATTTATATCAAATACTCAAGTCTACTGTCCCTTGGAGCTGTGAAAAAAATGAAACTTCTAAGCCAACGCAATCAAAATTTAAGATACAGCCGTTTATGCCGCAAATTTTCGAAACTCGCAAGGGAATCAAAACCTACAGGGTACTTCCCGTGAACTCAGAATCTTGAAATTTGGTACGAAGCAACGTCTTATAGCAGAGATAAAGGAAAAATTGCGAAAACCGTAAACTTTTAGTTACATCATATAATAAAAATATTTTTAATAATTTTAAAGTTACTACCCCTATATACCTACAGGTTTGTACGGAACCCTCGGTGCGCGAGTCCGACTCGCACTTGGCCGGTTTTTTAAATGTATTTAAGTATTTATTTATCTATTATATATATCGTCGTCTAGTACGCATAACACAAGCCTTATTGAGCTTACTGTGGGCCTGGGTCAAGGGTCGGCAAACCGTGGCTCGCGAGTAGGGAATGCAAACCGGTAAATAATTGCATAGAAATTACCGGTTAACCGGTAAATTACCGGTAATTCTCATACAAAATATTAACCGGTTGCATTCCCTACTCGCGAGCCGCATGCGGCTCTTTGAAGGGTCAGTTAAAGGGGGGGGACACATTTTTTTTTTACTTCTAGAGCGATTATTTCCGAAAATATTGACATTATCAAAAAATGATTTTAGTAAACCCCTTATTCATTTTTAAATACCTATCCAACAATATGTCACACGTTAGGGTTGAAATGAAAAAAAAAATCACTCCCCACTTTACGTATAGGGGAGGTACCCTAATAAAAAATTTTTTTCCGCTTTTTATTTTACCACTTTGTCGGCGTGATTGATATACATATTAGTACCAAATTTCAGCTTTCTAGTGCTAACGGTCACTGAGATTATCCGCGGACAGACGGACGGACGGGCAGACATGGCGAAACTATAAGGGTTCCTAGTTGACTACCGAACCCAAAAAAAACATTAAACAAGCTTCCGAAAATTCCATATTTTTCTGCCATCAGGCTCTTTGTCAAAAAAGTTTGCCGACCCCTGGACTAGGTCGATATATGTGTAAGATTGTTCCTATAATATATATTTATTTATTATTATTTAAAAAAAATTGAATACTTACTCTCCAAATTTAAACAGCATTGTTTGAATTAAATAGAAGCCCTCGTGGTCGTTCGTTTTAGATGCTATCAACTTTTGGAAGACTCCCAGCATTGCGTTCTGTTGACAAATAATAACACATATAGTCTGGCCAGCCAACGAACGCAGCAGCAATGTACAGCGAACAAAAGTATGACAACACTAAGAATCAGTGAAAAAAGCAGCAATGATCATCAAATTTTATGTTCTTAATTTTAGGTGGTATTTCCGCCCCTTTCATTAGGTGACATTTACGGTGTGTAAAAAGGAGACGGATATATTTCGTCTGATCTGTCATCAACTGCAACGGATAATCTGGTTGAGGCAATTAACATATGGCTTAAAAATGAATTTAAATTTAATTGGGAACGTTGCATGAGTTCTATCTCACTCGCGCTTAAGATGAGAGAGTGAAATGCACTAGAAACAAATTCAATGTGAATTGAAATGTTCGTCATGAAATACGGTGTCACAAAGATCATGAATCACAAAAGGTTGCCACATGTACGTATTTTGAATTTGCCGCGCGTTTCTACTGACAGAATTGGTTTGCCAGACTATATGTAACAAACATTTCAAAACATATTTAGTATAATTAACAAAATGTCATATTCCTATGCGAAAATATGAAAAACGAACTTTTAAAACTTATTTTTTATCATACACTAGCGACCCGCCCCGGCTTCGCGCGGGATAAAAAATGGTTATTGTGGGTTATCCTTAAGAGATAGACATATACCATCGAGGACTTTTTTGTAGACCTTTTTAAGGTGTACAATACTGTAGTACATTATTTTGATCTATCTCGTTGGGTTCAACCAGCGTTTACAATGTAAGCGCAAAAAATGTGTTTATTTACGACATTACATTAGTAATCTCAAAAATTATCAGTGTTTCTATACTATATTATACATGTATTATACATATAAACCTTCCTTTTAAATGACTCAATCTATTTTTAAAAAATCCGCATCAAAATCCGTTGCGTAGTTTTATAGATCTAAACATACATAGGGACAAACAGCGGAAAGCGACTTTGTTTTATACTATATAGTGATATGTCAGTCATTTAAAAGTAAATAGGGCAGATGCCCTTTTTAAGAAGAGTTTGTCGGTTCGGATGTCCGTCATTTTGTGTCACTGAGGAATTATGACACTCTTTATGTACTGAGTCATTTAAAATAAATTACTACTTTTATATAAATCTCCTCCGCTGTTAAGATTCTGACATAAGATGTTATTTTTTTTCTTTAATGGAATGTCAGAAAGGGGCTTAGGAGCCAGTTTTGGCCACTTTTTTCCACTTCTGACAACTGAATGACAACTGATACATGGACAGATGACAGTGCCATCTGTGCTGCCATAATTTACTCTTATATTAACTATACACTAGATTCCCGTTTGAGCTCAAGATGGCTGCGCCGTCTTTGGGGTAGTTTTTTGTTGTCATTTACGTAGTTCAGTGTGTAATATTGATAGCTTATTGTGCGGGGTAACGAACAAGTGTGCAGCTAATGAAAAATTAGTGTAAAAACGCGCTAAAAACCACCCTTGAATCGAACAAACGGTTATCCGGGGTCCCGGCCACCCACGTGTTTGTAGGGAGGCTATCACCTTACAATTTATGATGAGTTCAGTGCGGATTGCAGAAACCAAAACCCAGAACCATAACTTACCAGTTTTCCCTCACGTAATATAAGCTCGGCTCACGAGCCGCACGCAGTTACGAATGCACAGAGCCACCTCACGAAAGGCCTCAGCACGGTTAGCACAAGTGATGCGACAGTATCTCACGCGCGAGATAGTCTACCCGTCCTTTTCTGACCGTATCTATTACTAGTAGTCCGCCTCAAACTGAGAACTCGCGATTTCCTTGCAAACGAACTGACCAATATAACAAGACCCTTCTGATGCTTGTTTCGCGTCTTCTAGCTCCATAACCCCTTGATCAATCTTGCTCATATACGAACTCTCAAATTGTATAGATCTCTGCTACAAACCCAACAAATTTCATAAAGATACGGAAAACGTTACTAAAGTTATCGCGGAATAACTATTCAAAATCAAAAAGCCATCGAAATGCACAGACGTCTAGGTAGCCGGCTGACAGTTCTGTTGTTACCGAAGTTGTCTGTAAGAAGTCACTTCGCTTACGCTCCGCTCGTTCAAAAAAGAGACGGGTAGTCTATCTCGCGCGCACGTGATACTGTCGCGTCACTCATGTGCTAACCATGCACATCTAAGAGAATTCAACCAACCGGAGCGGCCATGTCGGTCATTTTCCATACAAAAAAAGTCCGATTTTTACGGGTGAGATGAACGTCAAATGTATGGCTATTCGTACGTAACGTACAAATAGCCACGTCAGATAAACGTCAGTCCATATAATAAATATGACCACTGGTCATATGTTTTCGACAGAGCGGAACGCCTGTCAAAGGCCGCTCCGGTTTGTTAAATTCTCTAAGGTGCATTGACCGCGCGCTCCCACATCGAGGTCGCCGTAGACATCTCTACACATGGAGCGACAGAGATTAGTCACTCACCAATTTCCCTTCACGCAGTATTAGTTCCGCTCGCGCAGTCACAAATGCACAGAGCAGCCTCACTAGAGGCCTCACGTTGGCCGCGCGCTCCCACAGCGCGGGCGCCACCAGGCACGGCAGGAGGGCGCCGTAAGCGTCGCCGTCGCCCGAGCTGGCTGGCATGGCGCCCCTCAGTTCCAGAAGGAGTGATAGCATTTGGAACACGTAGGGCATGAATTCTGTACAATAAACAAATCTAGCACCAAGTAAAAAGTATACTATAGTCTGGCCAGCCAACGAACGCAGTAGCAATGTACAGGGAACAAAAGTATGACAACACTAAGAATCAGTGAAAAAAGCAGCAATGATCATCAAATTTTATGTTTTTAATTTTAGTTTGTATTTCCGCCCCTTTCACTAGGTGACATTTACGGTGTGTAAAAAGGAAACGGATATATTTCGTCTGATCTGTCAACTGCAACAGATACTCTGGTTGAGGCAATTGACATATGCCTTAAAAATGAATTTAAATTTAATTGGGAACGTTGCAGGAGTTCTATCTCACTCGCGCTTAAGATGAGAGAGTGAAATGCACTAGAAACAAATTCAATGTGAATTGAAATGTTCGTCATGAAATACGGTGCCTCATCACAAAGGGTTGCCACGTGTACGTATTTTGAATTTGCCGCGCGTTTCTACTGACAGAAATGGTTTGCCAGACTATAGTATATAAGTTTTTATCATATTCCAAGTATTACAAAACAAAAAAGAACCAACTTCACTCAGCCTCCACCTTTTCAAAAGGAAATGCCAGAGCTACTGTAAAAAAATACTGAAATCACTATAGGTGTGTCTATAATATTTGAAGAGTTCTCTCGATTTCTCCAGGATCCCATCATCAGATCCTGACCTGATGACAATGGGACCAACTGTGAAGTATACTCTTTCAAACAAAAAAATAATTTTACAAATCGGTCCCAACGAGTTGATAACCTCCTCCTTCGAAATCTTGAAGTCGGATGATCAAAAGTTACAACAAACAGAGAAAAATACTTTATGATAAAGCATTGAACTCATACCAGGCAATCAATACGTAAAATGGCACAGTAAAAGGCGTCGCAGCGACTTCTTTTGAAGAAATGATTATCTTTAACTTGTTTGAGGCGCTGTTCAGTAACTTATGTAATATTTATATGACTAACTACTTTTTAACCGACTTCAAAATTTCAAAAGAGGAGGCTCTCAATTCGGCGTGTAAGTTTTTTTTTATGGTTGTTACTCCATAACTCCGTCATGTCTGAACCGATTTTGAAAATTCTTTTTTAATACAATTGCTCAAAAAGTTTACTTTATGTAGCTGCAAATCGTGCGTAAAGTTTGATTTTATGCACTAGTGCTAAAAAGTAATCTGATCTGCAAATCGTGCGTAAAGTTTGATTTTACGCACGATTTGCAGATATATTGCATTTTAAATTGACCAATCAGAACACTTCACTATATTAAATCCACCAATCACAACACATATCGGAGTTAATCGGAACGCTAGATACTTTTTTGGTGCGTATACTGTGTAAATAATTTAAGTCCTTAAAAAAAACATTGTATTTAATATCAACCAATCAGAATACAGCAATGTTAAAATCGACCAATCAGGAAACGCAATTTATTTCTCAAAACATGAGGTGTTTTTTAGTTCCTACTTCACAATCATTAAAAAAGATTTAATTTTTTGGGAAACGCTTTAAAGTGTGTTTAAACTGTTAAACCAGCTATTAGACATGGCAATTTGTAGGGCCCAACCTGTTGTGTTGGGAGGTGTAATAGGAGGTTGGGCCCGTAGGGAGCTGAAGGAGGGTGTGGGAGAGGCAGGGTACACAACAGGTTGGGCCCTACAAATTGCCATGTCTAATAGCTGTTTTAAAGAGCTAATTATACCGTCGTCTGTGGCATTTATTCGCGGTATTGATATTTTGTATCTATGTCAAAGAAGTTAAAAAAATTAAAAGACCGTCAAGTTATACCATAATTTCACCTTAGTTTAGTTATTGTGCGTAAATAATAAGTATTTTTATGATATTTTCTCGCAATCGAAGTGAAACATTGTATGCATTACTCTGGTCTAAAAGCCATATTACCACTCGAACAATTTTCCCTCACTTCGGTCGGGAAAATAACCACCTGGTGGTAATATGGCCTACTTTAGACCCTTGTCAAACAATCTACTATTATTTCATTGTAGTTTTTTCGCAATTGTCTTAAAAAACGTTGTTCGACACACGTGCAGAAGTGTCATTTTCACTCGTCCCGAGTCTTGACCCTCGCCTATCGGCTCGGGCCAAGTAACCTCGATACTCGTGCAAAATGACATACTTCTCGCACTTGTATCGAAAACTACTATTTTTGATTGTAAGTATACATATACAGATTGGTCCCGTTTTGTCAAAAAGCAGTTCTGATGATGGGATCCATGAGGAATCGAAGGAACTCCTCAAATCTTAAAGGCATATATATTTATAGTGATTTTTATATTTTTATAACATATAACAAATCCATCATTTTCATTCAAAAGAGTGACATTTGATGAAGTGGAACTGCTGATGATGATCAGAACGGAACTCTTCAACGACGCATAGTTCACGTTTGCGATTCGTCCTCTTCGCTGTGTTTGTTAAGCAAGTTAGATTGTCAGGACCAATTTTCGTCAAGCTCAAGTTCTGGTGACGAGTTCCATGAGGAATCGAGGGAAGTCCTCAAATCTTAAAGGCATACATAAAGTGACTTTTGTATTTTTATCAACAAATCAAGCATTTTCATTCAAAACAGTGACATTTGATGAAGTGGAACTGCTAATGATGATCAGAACGGAACTCTTCAACGTCGCATAGTTCACGTTTGGCGATCTGTCCTCTCCGCTGCGTTTGTTAAGCAAGTTACTTCATTGTATGGAATCTAAGTGCACCATCTACAATAATCCTTCACCGGCTACCCCCATTGAAGTCGGTTTTTTTTTCTTAAAAATTATGTGATCTTATTTCGTGAGGCATCGTTCGTTGTTGACTGTACATAAATAATGATTACTATTGATTAGTGTCCGACCGAAACATGTTTTTTTGCCGAAACCGAAACAGAAGGTTCGGCTCTGGGTCCAGTTTCGGCCGAAACCGAAACTTTGATAGACTTGTTAAATAGTACATATTTATTTCAGTTACATGTCAGCCGTTGCACAGTCAACATCAGATATATCGGAGTGGCTAAGGTGGTCACAAATATCTGAACAACGCTTCTATTGTTACGGCGACAAAGTGCATGTTCAGATATTTCTGAGTACCGTCGCCGCTCTGATATTTGATGGTGACTGTACAACGGCGATTTGATCAGTTAAAAACGTTGTGACAGAACTTATAGCCAGATTAAGTACAATGTTGAAAGTTTCGGCGCGGCCGAAAGGTTCGGCCGTTTTTTGGCTGAAACCCGTTTTTTTGACCGAAAGTGGCCGAAACCGAAACTTCGGTCGGACACTACTATTGATTTACGTTACCTTGAACATCGTTCTGTAGGATTTCTTGGAAGATCGGGAACAGCGCGTCTTCGAAAGCGGTGATGGCGCTCGGGTTCGATTTGGTTACCAGCCTGAAATCGTACAAAATGCTAATGGAATGTGTCATTATTTTAGGAACAAGAAGGTCCCTCATCGTCAACACACTGGGTCCTCTTTGAGCTCTTTGGCAACCTTACTCACCAGCAGGAGATTTCTGTAAGTAAGTTGTAAAAAGATATTTCGATTTTTTTAAATGCTTTTGAACATAAAAACATAAATGTTATTGGTAAAACTGTCGATTAAAATAAATTAATACATTTTTTTCGTAAAAAATAGTTTACGTAAAGTATTCCTTGGCACTTTGATATCTGTCAATAAAAATGTGTAGACTAGACCCCATAAAGGGTGAAATCGCCATCAAAAAAGCGTTTTGCACTGAGTCACAATAAAAAATGTTTTTTTATATAATCGGTAGTAACTCTGAAACTAGGCGAATTCCAGAAAAGTTTATACATATCTCTCCATTAGGCAAGATGCAATATTTTCATTTGAAAGAATTGCACGTAGAATAGACCACGAGTGTATAAAACAATGAAAATACTACAATTTATAGTCAAAAATTGCTGTTACAAACTGACAATTTAAATTTACGCGCCTAAACGAATCGACAGTTTCTGTGACGTCACTCATGTGTGTCACTCCATATTTGTTCGTTCACAGTGTCAAATTCTTGTTGTTTTTTTAATTTTTTGAGCCAAATCCTATAGAAAGTTGCCAACCCTATTAGTTGTCATAACAGAAGTGACGTTTGAAATTAGTTTAAACTAAAATAAAAACGTTTCAATAGCTATTATTTTGTGTTTTTTCAACATTTTTATTACAAAATAATGGTAAATATGATAGCTGCATCTTCCCTATTATGATCAGGAATACGCTGTTAAAATTATTCGGTTTCCTCATGTTACACCGTGTACATACACCCAGTCCAAAATTACAATGTCAAGTCATGGCTATACTTACGAAACTGCTAACGAAAGGGTTTCGAAGAGGTAGTGATTGAAGTGCGGCTTGCAAGGGTTCTTCGCGACCACGGCTAGCATCTGGGCGAGCTTGGGCAGCGCTGAGCCGAGGAACGGCAGCGCAGCGTCTTGCAGGCACGACAGGGTGCGGAGGATCGCTGGAAAATACACGGTTTGTTAATAGTAGTTTATCTACACTCATACTGTAAGTACTCTAAAATGCGTTCAAAAACCGTAGACAATGACAAGCTTTACAACAAACGATTTAACTATGATAAGTTTCTTATCTGCGGCAGTAACGTAATTTTAACTTTGCATGCTCAAATATTGTTAAGCACTGAGTTTCAAATTTGGAACATCGAATTTGATAACATAATGTTACCGCCATGGCCAACTCGATTGGTCCCGCGCGAGCCCCGACACAATCGAGTTGGCCACGCCGACACAATCGAGATGGCCGCGGCGGTGCAATGGCGGCCATTCTATGATTTCCGAATACGGCATTTATAATAAATAATATGAGTGTAGATAAAGCAGTGTATGCAACTGTACGTAATTAGGCCTTAAAACACTCGTGTGATCTTATTATGAAATTCGCCTGCGGCTCATTTCATAAAACCACACTCATGTTTTAAGGACCCTTATTACGTAACAGTTACATAAACTACTATTATGTAACTGTTACGTAATAAGGCCTAATTACGTACAGTTGCATACCTAGTCGGTTACTAAGTTCTGTTACTAGAGTTTTCACTAAATAAATAGGAATAGGTAGCAACATTTTAATTATTCACGTACATAATTTAAAAGCTTATTTAATAGTCAATAGATTACAATATATTTAATTGAAAATTATTGTCGCAGTTTTTCAGAATTCTTTTAACACTTGGAAAAAGGCGTGAAAAATATACGTCAAAATTACGCTCCTTGGTCGTGTTGATTTTAAATCCTATTTACTTTTAATCACCTTTAAGCCGCATCAGTCTTACACAATTCGGTAGCTATATTCTTTAGCTTCAATTTGGTATATGTATAGTTCACGTGGGGCTATCCGATAAAATACTAGACTATACGTTGCAAGTCTGCTTGTTCAATAGCAGTCTAAATCTATGTCTTTTGTGAAAAACTTAAAAATAGGCAATATTTCAAATGGGAATATCCGTGGAATAAAATCGCAAGAAAATTAAATGGTGGTCACGCATTTACCTCTAATAAACAGGTTTCTTACAAACAAGCAATGGAACCTTCTAAACAAAGGTGCAATATTTATTTGATGCACTTTAGTAAAGTGTAATTTTCTTAAATTTACCGCGTGTTTGCGTCTTCAGGCAATCTTGTGCTTTACAAGGATTTTCAATAAAATTTCTCATCTGATTTGTGTATTATTATACCATATTATGTTCATTAGAAATTAGGCTATTAAATACTTACTTTAATTTTTGATTTTCAATCTTTATTTTATCGAACGAGCGGAGCGTAAGCGAAGCAAGTTCTTACAAACAACTTCTGGCTAGTGGGACGTCTCGGCATTACGATGGCTTTTTGATTTTGAGAGTTTGTTCCGCGATAACTTTAGTAACGCTTTTCTGATCTTCATGACATTTGTTGGGGTTGTAGCAGAGATACATATAATTTGAGAGTTCGTATATGAGCAGGATCGACTAAGGGGTCATAGCGCTAGAAGGCGCGAAAAAAATCATCATTAGGGTCTTGTTATATTGGTCATTCGTTTGCAAGGAAATCGCGAGTTCTGAGTTCGAGGCGGACTACTAGTATTTTATCAGTCAGAAATCTGGTAACAGAACTTAGTAACCAACTAGGTACACTGCTTTATCTACACACATATTATAAATCCTAAATGATGTGTTCGGAAACCATTAAGATGACCGCCATTGCACCGCCATGACCAACTCGATCGTGTCGGCGGTCGCGCGGGCGCGTGCCGGCGCTCGGGGAGAGCGCGGATCTTCGTAACGTTACCGTGGGTAATGGATTTTCATACGTTTTTACCACACTGTCAGAGATGTTACGTTACTGGTTGCAATAATGGTGGTAGTTACATACGGTTTCCGAACGCGGAATAGAGGATTTATGATATTGGTGTAGATAAATATAATAACTAGTAGTCCGGCTCGAACTGACAACTCGCGATTTACTTGCAAACGAAATGACCAATATAACAAGACCCTTCTGAAGAATTTGTTTCGCCTTCTAACTCCACAACCCCTTGATCGATCCAGCTCATATACGAACTCTCAAATTATATGTATCTCTGCTACAAACCCAACAAATTTCATAAAGATCAGAAAAACGTTACTAAAGTTATCGCGGAACAAACCCTCAACATTAAAAAGCCATCGAAATGCCGAGACGTCCCAGTAGCCGAAGTCGTTTGTAAGAACTCACTTCGCTTACGCTCCGCTCGTTCGATTAATATCCATAAACGCGCAAAGCATTAGATGGCGCTGCAATCGAAAAAAACATCTTTGATGGTTGTGTTTGAATTAGACGTGTGCGCCGCCATAAAAATCCGCGGCGGCGGCGCGCCGGGAATTTTGGGCGGCGTGGCTGCGCCACGCCGGCGTCAAGGTCACTTTTGACTGCGCTCGCAAAGCTCACGTTTCGCATTAAAAATATGTTAAATATCAAAAACTTTTTGGGAACAAGGAACTTATTATTAAAACGATATAGGGTAAATCGCCAGTTACTGGCCACTATCCAATAACTGGCCACCTGATACTCGTACTAAAAATGAACTCTGTTTACCTACAAACAAAGCTGAAGTAGAAACTGAAGGGTTTCAATAGCTGGCCACGTTATACTAAAATGAATTTTGTTTGTAGGTACGCAGAGTTCGTTTTTAGTATGAGGTGGCCAGTTATTGGACAGTGGCCAGTAACTGGCGATTTACCCTATAATGCCGTTTGCTTCAGTCCTGCCTATTTTTCGGAAATCGCTTTAATGTTGATGTTTTTCTTAATTGTGATAAATTAAGATCCTTTTAAAGCCAAATCCATCTTAAGTGTGTACCAAGGCCAGCTACCAAGAAATGTGACAAGCTAGACGCTCCTGTCTTGCGGGAGCTCGCCAGAAGGTTGCCTCTCAAGATAAAGGACGTTTTAAGGGATCCCTTTGAAGATACAGAAACAACATGGAATGTCTTCAAGGCGGTTGTGTCCGAAACAGCGAAAGAAGTCATCCCCACTCCTGGGAACCAAGCAAGACGGAAACCCTGGATTTCTGATGCTACCTGGGAACTTATTGAGCGACAAAGGACTCTCAAAGAACAAGGCCTTAACACAGACATAGCAAGAAAGCAGTAGTCGAGGCTACACACTTGCGTGAAAAGGGCATGCAGACGCGATAAGAATAATTCAATCCATGCTTTGTGTGACGAAATCGAAAACCATGCTGCAACTGTCCATTCTAAAGACTTGTTACAGAAACTCAAACTTCTCACCCGCGACTACAAACCTAGAAGCTGGCAGATAGCGGATACTGATGTGAACACTTTATCAGACCTGGGTAAAGTGTCTGCTAGATGGAGATACTATTCGGAACAACTCCATCGAGAAGTTCCGGAACATCTTTTAGTGCGGAATGACGCTGTGCATCCAATAGAGCCGGACATACTTATTTCCGAAGTGGGAGACGCTATCAGACGTCTGAAAGTTAATACCGTGGGTACTGATGGTATATGCGCTAGTCTTCTAAAGAATCTAGGTGGCGATGGTACACAGTTCTTACACCAGATTTGCTGCAAAGTGTGGAGAACTGGCCAGTGGCCTAGAGACTGGACTGAATCCATGGTTATACCTCTCCATAAAAAGGTTCGACGCTAAAATGTGACAATGATAGAATTATGTCTATTATATCGCATACCAGTAAAGTATTTTTTTACATCATGAATTATCGATTGACAAAGTTCCTGGAGCGGCAAATACCTGCAGAGCAGGTTGGCTTTGTGTCTGGGCGAGGGATACGAACGGCGAACGTGCGCCAGGTCATCGAGAGATGTCGTGAATGGAACAAGCCATTAGTCCTATGCTTCATAGATTACGCCAAAGCATTCGACTGAGTTAGATGGAAAAACATGCTGTACGTGCTCCTGGAGATGGGTGTCCCTGCTTATTTAGCTCACCTTATTGAGAACATGTACGCCGAAAGTACTGCCAGAGTGCGCATCGAGAACACCTTGTCGGACCAGTTCAAGCCGGAAAGAGGAGTAAGACAGGGCTGTATATTGTCTCCGAAGCTCATTAATATTTACGGCGAATACATCTTACGTAAGGTCACCGAGAACTGAGACAGTGGCATATTAATTGGCGGCAAAACGATCTGCAACCTACGCTATGTTGATGACACAACGCTCTTGGCTTCCAATGAGGAGGAGATGTGTATTTTGTTCCGGCGAATAGAAGCGGAGGGCATCGAATTAGGACTTCACGTTAACCATGCGAAAACCAAGTTAATGTTCGTACACCGGAAACAGTCTCCTCCACGAAGCCTAGAACTGAAAAACCTAGAATGCGTCAGCGCC
Source organism: Pammene aurita (assembly GCA_947086415.1). Lineage (NCBI taxonomy): Eukaryota > Metazoa > Arthropoda > Insecta > Lepidoptera > Tortricidae > Pammene > Pammene aurita. The sequence goes on from OX352310.1 coordinate 17,025,574, forward strand.
TTCACCTACCTCGGCTTACTTATATCTAGCGATGGTAGCTGTGAACGTGAAATCATCCGGAGGATTCAAATAGCGAACACCGTCATCGTCCATTTTTGTATATATTTTGTATTTGTATTTTATTCTAATAAAGAAATTTTACATCCTTCAAATAGCGAAGGGTGATAGGATCTGGGGAGATCGCGGCATACAGAGGCAGACTAAGGTTAGACTTCCCTGGTGTTTCCAATTTTCCTATATGGTTCTGAAACTACTATGGACTATCAAGGCAGATCTGAAAAGCCGTATCGACGCGTTTGAGATGAGGTATTGGCTACGGCTTTTACGGATACATTGGACTGCGATGCGCACTAATCAGTCCATACTAGAGGAGCTACGCATAAAACGCCGGTTGTCTACGACGTGCCAGGACCAAGTACTCACATACTTCGGACCCCTCTCTCGACGCTCCTCGGATAGCCTGGAGAGGATCATCATGACGGGAAAAGTTGAAGGCATAAGACTAAGATGCCCTCCCCCTGCAAGATCGTGTGCCCAAATCACTGCACCCATGCAATTGAAACTGCAAGAAGCTATGAGCTTAGCGAGGCATAGAAGCCTATGGAGGAACCTGATCTTCAACAGAAGGACATGATCCTCAGCTCTGTGGGAACGACTAGTGATGATGAAGATCCTTTTTTGACTCGCAGTAAGTCCAAACATACCGTTCAGTATTAAGGATCAATCCTGCCACCGAAAACACTTCTTTTCTCAGGATAATTTAGTTGGTGGTACAATTTTAAGGGCAGATTTATTATTTTCGTTACCAATCTTATTAATTAGGCCATCGGGTTCATATTTGTTAGGTGAGCGGTTAATCATACTCATTTATTAATCTCCCGAAAGAGAAGGAATTGACCAAACCCTGAATATTTCAATGTGTAGATGTTTTCATGGTTTAATTCGTCAATATACGTTGTAAAATTTTCAACTGACTTTCCATCATCGGTAATTGTCATTGGCTAATTTTTGCCGAATTCTGAAATTTTGGCCAACGGCGTGGATTTTAAAATCCGCGGCGGCGGCGGCGGCGTGGGTCCCACGGCGCGGCTACGCCACGCCGGCGCGGCGCACACGTCTAGTTTGAATATATCCAATCCATAAAATGTTTGGCAAATCTCTAAACGTATTTTATTATTTTTTTATTTTTATTATTTTATTTATTGGAAAACCAACAGCACATACAACATGTTGACAACAGATATAGAAATTGGAGGCCAATTATAGGTTCTCACAGATAGAAACCTTATAGAAATTAACTTCACTAAATATTAATATAGTGTACAAATATGCGTAGACTTAGCAAGTACATACATCATTAATAGCAAGAAAAACAAACAATTACAAAAAAAAAAAAAAGTAATGAAGACAGCAATCATGAAAAATCGTGAAAAACTAATTAGCATGGGCAAGCTCACTCAAAGAATTTACGCGTTAGAGTACTCCGTATAGATTGTGTATTAATATTAAACACATCAATATCATGCTCTCTTGACAGCCTGTTAATTGAACTACCCGCGCGAATCAGGAAGCTGTTACGTCTATAATTTGAGGATGCAAAGGGAACAGAAATAGGGGGATAACACCTTTTAACCCTCATGGGAGTATTGAACTTAATACTACTAAGCAGTTCTGGACAGTCAATGCTGCCATTAGTAATTTTTTAAAAGTATACAATGTCAGCAATTTCCCGACGCTGTGACAAGGGCAACAGATGGTGTTTTTTTGCATACGCTAATATAATTTAATGAATTGTATGGGACATGTAATTTAAATCAAAGAAACTTAATAAATTTTCTTTGTATCCGCTCAATCCTATCTATATAGACGTTGTAACAAGGGTTCCAGATCTGGGAGGCGTACTCAAGTTTGCTCCTTACAAATGAACAATATAGGATCTTAAAGGTTTTAGCCTGCGTAAAATCAGAAGAGCTGCGCATTATGAATCCAAGGGACTTTGAAGCACTCGCCACAATGCTATCAACATGAGAGTCAAATAATAATTTAGAATCATGTATTACGCCAAGATCTCTTAGGAAAGATACTCTTACTAAATATTGATTATTTATAGCATAAACAGAAGTATTCGGTGAACGCTGACGTGTGAAAGTAACTACCTGGCATTTAGAAGGGTTAAGATCAAGCTTATTTTCTCTACAGTATAAGCCTAAACGATCTAGATCAGCTTGAACTAAAGCAACATCATGGTCAGATTTAATCTTTGCAAAAATTTTCATATCATCAGCGAAAGAGAGCAGTCTAGAAAACTTAAAGCATCTATAGATATCATCAATGAAGATATTAAAGAGCAGAGGACCGAGCAAAGATCCCTGTGGGACACCGCTTGGAACTATAACCCAACTGGAAACATAATTACTTGTAACAACAGTATTTAGGAAACATAATTACTTGTAACAACAGTATTTAGGGGTAAAAACAAAAGACTGTGGGCACCATCTACACTCTGTGGGTGTTAATTGTCATTATTGTATGACTTATATGTTATAACACTATTTTAAATGTGAAATTTGAAAGTTTATATTTTTGTTTCTTAATTACGCAAAGCGGCTAACAGTTTTGGCTGAAATATGACATACTGGTTAGTAATAAAATATACAATTAAACTGATGGTGCCCTATAAAACCCATGGTCCTACCTGTAGTACTAATTTGTTAGTGTATCTACCCTTCATGACGTATTCGTTGTGTTGCTCGGGCGAGGCGTGGTCGCCTAAGGTTGTGAACAGTGTAGTCAGTAAGGCTAGGGCGTGTGGTTCCATGGCTTGTTTGTTGATCATGGCATTTCCGATGAGTTTCTCTGCTACAAGGCCCAATGTCCTACCTGTAGTACTAATTAGTTAATGTATCTCACCCTTTATGACGTATTCGTTGTGTTGCTCGGGAGAGGCGTGGTCGCCTAAGGCTGTGAACAGTGTAGTCAGTAAGGCTGGAGCGTGTGGTTCCATGGCTTGTTTGTTGATCATGGCACCTCCGATGAGTTACTCTGCTACAAGGCCCAATGTCCTACCTGTAGTACTAATTAGTTAATGTATCTCACCCTTTATGACGTATTCGTTGTGTTGCTCGGGAGAGGCGTGGTCGCCTAAGGCTGTGAACAGTGTAGTCAGTAAGGCTGGAGCGTGTGGTTCCATGGCTTGTTTGTTGATCATGGCACCTCCGATGAGTTACTCTGCTACAAGGCCCAATGTCCTACCTGTAGTACTAATTAGTTAATGTATCTCACCCTTTATGACGTATTCGTTGCGTTGCTCGGGAGAGGCGTGGTCGCCTAAGGCTGTGAACAGTGTAGTCAGTAAGGCTGGAGCGTGTGGTTCCATGGCTTGTTTGTTGATCATGGCACCTCCGATGAGTTACTCTGCTACAAGGCCCAATGTCCTACCTGTAGTACTAATTAGTTAATGTATCTCACCCTTTATGACGTATTCGTTGTGTTGCTCGGGCGAGGCGTGGTCGCCTGAGGCTGTGAAAAGTGTGGTCAGTAAGGCTGGAGCGTGTAGTTCTAAGGCTTGTTTGTTAATCCTGCCTCCAATGAGTTTCTCTTCTATAAGGCCCAATGTCCTACCTGTAGTACATATTAGTGTATCTTACCCTTCATGACGTATTCGTTGTGTTGCTCGGGCGAGCCGTGGTCGCCTAAGGCTGTGAACAGTGTAGTCAGTAAGGCTGGAGCGTGTGGTTCTAAGGCTTGTTTGTTGATCATGGCACCTCCGATGAGTTTCTCAATGCAGCAGGCTGAGTATGTACAGACGACGCCGCGCGCTTTAATGTGTTGGATCTGTAAAAATGTGGTTACAATAAGTATGGAGGAGGAAGCAACAAATATCTACTATACTGTATAGTTATGTTTATGTTGTATATATGACGTTATAAAGACACGATATTCCCATTTTATCCATTGTTTAATATTGCTCAGAGAAGCAGCTAGTGGTCTAAAATCTCCAAACAAGGAAAATTTTATGAAATACCGCAACTCGTGCACGGCTGGCACCTGGCCGGTGTTTATCGGAGGAGGCCAGAGTGATGAGCCCATAAAAAAAGGTCTCTTCTAAGTCGATTAATGAATTCTATTTATTTAAAATATAATGAGATTATTGTACAATCAATATATTTGCAAATAGTAAACGTTGCTGTTAATCTACTTAAAACACGACTCACCAGTAGAGGGAAGGCGTTTACAAGCAGTTCCTTCGGCAGGAGAGTCCTGAAGGTCATCAGGTATTTGATGGAGTCCGCCTTTAGCACCGGCAACTCGTTAACTGCGGGAGATTTACAAACAAAATATAGTTAAACAAAAATGAACCGACTTCACTTAGACTCCACCTTTCCAAAAGGAAATACTACTACACTATAGGTGTGCATATAATACTTGAAGGGTCCCCTCGATTTCTCCAGGATCCCATCATCAGATCCTGACCTGGTGACAATGGGACCAACTGTGAAGTATACTCTTTCAAACAATAGGGTACTTTCCTGGATAAAAAATATATAATTCTATTTAGTCCGTCAGTTACATTATGAAAAAATATTGGACACGTATTTTTTGTTTTGTCAATAAAACAAAAAATAGTGAAGATATACCCCGTTAAAGTACTCCTTTTAGCATAATGTGACGTCACGCGGAACTTTAACGGGCTATATCTTCGCCAATTTTTGTTTGATTGACAAAATAAAAAATACGTGTCCAATATTTTTTCATAATGTAACTGACGGACTAAATATATTTTTTTAGGAAATTACCCAATTAGAATAGAATAGAAAACATTTATTCAAACAACACATCTTACAAATAATACAGCAGTATTAAATCTAGATGTGAAGCCGAATTGGACCCAGGGTATGTCTTAAACTACGCCCGGACACGGGTATGTCCTTAAACTACGCCAAAAAGAAAGGTATGGGCACTGCAAATGGCATCTCGCTGATATCTGGAGCAGAGCCCGACTGGGGAAGTACCTCCACCTCACAGAAAACCACAGCCAAATAGCACTAGACCCTACTCATAGTGTTGTGTTCCTGCTGGTGAGTAAGGTTGCCAGGGAGCTCTAAGAGGATGCAGTGTGTTGACGACGAGGGACCCTCTTTGTATAGGGTCGGCAACGCGCATGTGATACCTCTGGAGTTGCAGGCATCCATAGGCTACGGTAGCTGCTTACCATCAGGCGGGTCGTATGCTTGTTTGCCACCGTCATGGTATATAAAAAAACCAAATCGGACCAGCCGTCTTCGAATAATCGGTAAACATACATATAAAAAAAAAAACAAGCAAAAACTAAGATCCCGACAAATTGAGAACCTCCTCCTTCGAAATCTTGAAGACTTCGAAGTCTTGTGATTTAAATGCGTTCTTTTTATTTATAAGACGGTTTTAGTAAGTGTCTTAGACATGTTTTATCAAAATCGGTTCAGCCATTTTGGGAATTTACCTAGTCCATACTAATATTATAAATGGGAAAGTGTATGTGTTTGTTTGTTTGTTTGTCCGTCTTTCACGGCAAAACGGGTGACGAATTGACGTGATTTTTTAAGTGGAGATAGTTGAAGGGATGGAGAGTGACATAGGCTACTTTTTGTCTCTTTCTAACCCCCCACTTCCCTAAAATGGGGGGTGGAAGTTTGTATGGAGCATTCCGGGGGGGCAGGGGAACCGTGTTACCCCGAATTTAACGCGAGCGAAGCCGCGGGCAAAAGCTAGTTTATAATAATTAAACTTACCATCAGGCCTAGCCAACTCGGGCGCGGCGTGCTCAGTGGCGAAGTGCACCAGGTCGACGAGCGGCGACGCGCGTGTGACACCGCTGGCCTGCGTGGAGCCGCGGGACGCCAGTGACGTCACCAGGTACATGGCGGCGTCTTTGCCGCGCCACGCGGCTGCGCCCTGCTCCGCGTACTTCGCTAACATTAGCTGAAATATTTTTTTTTTGTAAATGGGTACTAGACGACGATATACAGCGTGTAAATTTTATACGGGCGTATACTTTATCCACCTATAGTATCCAGCAATAGGACTCATATAGTATAATCATTTTGTTAAATAGTGTTATTAGTTATGTGTAACGATTTTTTAAAGTCCTACCGGGCACCAATGTACGCTATCCAACTGATTTAAAACTGACATAACTGACATGACGCATCGGTAAGTTAATTGTCATGGATGCAATACTTTACGGGCTGAATTATTGTGTATGAAAAAAATATCCTTATTTTCATAAAGAAATAAATGTAAATAGGTTCCCTAGGTCCAATACTAATCGCCAGTACAATATACGACCGTATAAAATTTACACACTGTATATAATAGATAAATATGGATAAATACTTAAATATATAGAAAACATCCATAACTCGGGAACAAATATCTGTGATCAACACACAAATAAACGCCCTGACCAGGATTCGAACCCGGGACCTCCTGCTTCGTAGGCAGGGTCACTACCGACTGGGCTAGGAGGCCGTTATATGGATTAATAGACCCGACTGTGGTATGACTTGCAAGCGATTTTGTTTTTTATGTGCGAGAGAAGAGAATTAAACCAACCCGAGCGGCCATTGACAGGCGTTCCCCTCTGCCGAAAACATATGACCAGTGGTCATATTTATAGTATGGACTGACGTTTATGGGCATTTTTGTTTTACCTTGTACTTTAAAGCACGCCTTAAGTCGTGTTTCAGTAACGTCTAACCGTCACATTCCTGACCAAATGCATGGTATTTGACATTGACCGTCAGTTTTGTGACGATTGCTAACCGGCCGTTAGTGGTACACAGTTAAGTGAAAATATAATAGAATAAAATTTATTCAGACAACACATCAGCACATTTACAGAAATATTAAAGAAGAAGTATACATAACATAAAATATGTGAGGCTGAAATGGTCTCCACTCAGCAATGCAGTTAAAATTCCCTTATCTGACGTGGCTATTTGTACGTTACGTACGAATAGCCATACATTTGACGTTCCCCTCCCCGCAAGCAAAAATCAGCAGATTTATTTTGTATAGAAAATGACAGACATGGCCGCTCCGGTAGGTTGAATTCTTTAAGGCAAATACAACATCGCTCTTACCTACACATATTGTCCGAAAAGATTGAGCTAAATAGGCAAGATGCAATATTTTCATTTATGCTTTCATTTGAAAGAATTGCACGTAGAATAGACCACGAGTGTATTAAAAAATGAAAACACTATGATTTATAGTCAAAAATTGCTGTTACAAACTGACAAATTAAATTTTCGCGCCTAAACGGATCTACAGTTTCTGTGACGTCACTCCATATTTGTTCGTTCACAGTGTCAAATTGTTGTTTTTTTTTAATTCTTTGACCTGGATGCTAGCCTTTTAAGCCAAATCCCATAGAGTTGCCAACCCCATTAGTTGTCATAACAGGAGTGACGTCACCAGGCGCTGATTGGTGGATTAAAACACGTTCCGTTTCACATTACTTCAAATCCTAATTATTATTTGAAATTAGATTAAAGTAAAATAAAAACGTTACTATTATTTTATGTTTTTTCAACATTTAGATTACTAAATAATGGTAAATATGATAGCTGCATCTTCCCTATCGCTACTAAATCGCAGGCAGCGCGACGTCTAGTATCGACACCCGAACCTGCTAAGTCCCACCTGTACTCTAAATAAGACCTTATTATTTTAACAATAGAGTTCATTCTCACCTGCACATACCGTCCGCATATATTCATCATTTTTTACTAAGTCGCATGCGGCGCGGCGTCTGGTATCGACGTCTGAACTTTCTATGTCACACCTGTACTCTAAATTAGACCTTATTCCCTTGATAAAAGAGTTCACTCTTACTTGCACAAATTGAGCTGGACTCCGCACTAAGTCGCACGACGTCTGAACATTCACTGTATATGAAACCTTATTGTCTAGAACATAGAGTACACTCTCACCTGCACGTACTGTCCGAAGATATTCATAATTTTTTCTTCAAAGTGCAGAGCTAAAGTCCGAACTAAGTCGCAGGCTGCGCGACGTCTGAACTTTCTATGCCTGACCTGTACTCTAAATTAGACCTTATTCTCTTGATAAAAGAGTTTACTCTAACTCGCACAAATCGCTCGAGAAATTGAGCTGGACTCCGCACTAAGTCGCACGACGTCTGAACATTTACTGTATATGAAACCTTATTGTCTAGAACATAGAGTAAACTCTCACCTGCACGTACTGTCCGAAGATGTTCATCATTTTTTCTTCATAGTGCAGAGCTAAAGTCCGTACTAAGTCGCAGGCTGCGCGACGTCTGGTATCCACATCTGATCCTTCTATATCTCGCCGTACATATTCTTCGGGGTTGTCTTCGAAGAGTTCCATGTCAGACTCTGTGAAAGTCGTAGCAAATAAATAAGGAGATTGTCTGATTTTTGTTTCTTAGAATTTAACGGCCTCCTAGCCTAGTCGGTAGTGACCCTGCCTTCGAAGCAGGAGGTCCCGGGTTCGAATCCTGGTCAGGGCATTTATTTGTGTGTTTATCACAGATATTTGTTCCTGACCTGAGTTATGGATGTATTCTATGTAAATAAATATTTATATGCATATATCTATTATATATATCGTCGCCTAGTACCCACAACACAAGCCTTATTGAGCTTACCGTGGGACTAGGTTGATTTGTGTAAGATTGTCTCATAATATTATTTATTTATTTATTTAAAATCACTTTAAATGCAATATCATTATTATTATTATTTTATACCACGACGGCCTGCCTGATGGTAAGCAGCTACCGTAGCCTATATACGCCTGTAACTCCAGAGGTGTCACATACGCGTTGGCGACCCTTTACAAAAAGGAGGTTACACTGTGTGGACGGCTGAAGGAACAACAGGGTCCCTCATCGTCAACACACTGGGTCCTCTTTGAGCTCTTTGGCAACCTTACTCACCAGCAAGAACACACTATTAGTAGGGCCTAGTGCTATTTGGCTGTGGTTTTCTGTAAGGTGGAAGTACTTCCCCAGTCAGGCTCTACATATGTTAAAAAAACGCTATTCATCTTAGGTATGGTGTTCAAACCATACTGAGGTGGCGATGGTTTATCAGATCTCTGGCAAATCATGGATATAAGTAAAAATGTAGGGGTAGACCCATTGAGTTAGGATATATAGTAGAGGTATAGTCTCAAACAAGATTTACCGAAAATATGGCTCGTGAAAATTTGTAACTCGTGAAAATTAGTTGTGTTAAGGTGCGACCACACCGCTGCTTAAAATACGGCGACGTTACGGAATCGCAGTGACGCATCGATTCCGTAGCGTTACCGTATTTTGAGCAGCGGTGTGGAGGGCATGCGATAAAAACGGTACGGATACGATGCGTCACTGCGATTCCGTAGCGTCACCGTATTTTGAGCAGCGGTGTGGAGGGCATGCAATAAAAACGGTATGGATACGATGCGTCACTGCGATTCCGTAGCGTAACCGTATTTTAAGCAGCGGTGTGCACCTTTATACCGTAATAAGACTGTCAGAGAAACTGCTGTACATGTAGTTCTTACAGCACTATTGTGGGGCCATTTTTTAGGGCTGATTATGTATCTAGTTATTTATTACATGTCGCTGGGTAGACCCCGTTTATATTAAATGACGCTTTCGATTTGACTTGAGCATTCCTTTATTTACGAATTTAATGGGAATATTTCTATAAGTTAACTATAAGCAAATTTTATAAATTCACGGGCTTTCTACAAAAGTTCACAATGTAACCTCTTTTTTTATAATACATTTACACATAGCATTTTTTTAGATATACATTTTTAGCTAAAAACAAAAAACAAATATTTTATATGCCTATTTTATGATTTAAAAGGTATAATAGTAGATTGTACAACAAGTCCATAAATAGACCCCGGACTTTGGTGGCAATGACGCAAGTAATGCAAACGATAGTATTGATCAACTTACTAAGTAATATTGTTAAAAATGTCTAATTATGTATTCGGTTAACAACCGAGTTTTTAACCGTATTTCATAACACCGTTCCGTTTACTCCCCAAATCACCCTATTGTGACGTCATTGCCACCAAAGTCCGGGGTCTATCCATAAAACGCACGATATTACGCGACGCGAAAGTCGAGTGTAAAATGGAATTTATGGACGAGTTTTACACCCTTTTTTTCACTTCGATTGCGAGAAAATTATTAATCGTTAATGGTAAAACAATTTCAAGTTGTAACCAAAATAAATTACAATGAAAATAAATATGGTTCCCGCCTAAAAACTTTTTTTTAGGTTTATTTCATTAATTAAGTTTTTTGTGTACTTTGGCTGTTCGTATCCTTGCCTTGGTCTTACATTACTAACGAAACGAAATAAATTAAAAAGTGTATTCCATAAAGTTAAAGTTTTTCATGTGGCTGTTGGACCGATTGCTTTGGTCTTCAACGAAGATTTTACTTTATGTACTAGAGCATAAAATTTAACTTTAGGTCGCCTACGCACGACACTAAGACGAACTTTTAGAGCATGACAAGTGAAAAAAAAACTACTCACCTCTGAACTCCATATTAGGAATAACCACTTTCTCGCAAATACTGCTGAGGGTCGCCGGGTCTTCGAACAGGCTCTTGTAGCTGTTCTTTTCTGCGATCTTGGCCAAGAATGTGAGAGCGTTTGATACCAGCTGCAAATAAAAAATAGTAGATTGTACAACAAGTGCATAAAACGCACGATTTTACGCGAGGCGTTTATCCATCCGAGCGACCTTGCGAGCGAGGATTGATATAAAGTCGAGTGTAAAATGGGTTTTATGGATGAGGGTTACACTCTAATTTTCACTTCAATTGCGAGGAAATTATTTATCGGTAATCGTAAAACAATTTCAAGTTGTAACAAAAATATTACAATGAAAACAAATATGGTTCCCACCAATTAATTTTTTAATTATCAACATGAGAATTTAGACATAGATACTTGTTTTCTGCCAAGTCATAAGAACATTTCGGGGCATTTCTAAACTATTATCAACTCCTATTTTATTTGATTTCATTTATTTAATTATATAAAACCCGCAATACAAATAATTATAGCAAGAATATAATAAAAGAACAAGTTTCAGTATTCTACGAAATTTTACTGCTCAATTAAATTGTGCAATATATTTTGACTCTGGCTGTTGAGCCACATTCTTAGTCTTAGAAGAAAATTTTACTTTATGCCTTAGAGCTTAAAATGCGATTTTATGTCGTCCACGCACGTCTTGAAGTCGAACTTTACGAGCATGAAAAGTGAAAAATATATTATAAGTACTGTGAGGGGGGAACGTAGAGGAGTAGCGAAGTAAAACAATGAAGTAGGGCTACATATTCTTGATTCATTTTATTAGATTTTACACGCAACCTCTACAGTACATTAGATTCCATTAAGGGGATTATCTTTATCAACGCGAGTGAAAGAGAAACACTGTGTTACGATTAGTATGGGAGCTGATTGCAAATTTAGCAAAATGATTAATTAAAAAAAACTACGCATTAATTGAGAAATATAAAACAATTAAGTTTTTAGTATTAGTGTGGTGGAATTTTGTCCTTAATTACAGACGTAGAAGTAAAGAAACTAAAGACACACAACTGTTTAAAGCTAATTTTAAGATGTATCTTTGTAATTATTTTCTATCGAGCCGATTTCGGCCAATCGTGTATTGGAATGAACAAAGTTCTTTTAAATATAATGAATGGTAACATATATTTTTTTAACTTTCCCAAAACAAGTAGTTATAGCTAAAAAACTGATTTGAAGGTCATCGGGTGTTTTCAGCCTCAGTAGCGTGCCCAGAGGTTTGGAGTAGGGCAAGCCTTAAGACATGATTTCGTACTAACTACTCAATCTTTATATACTCAAAATGTCATCATCTTTCGAAAAAAATATGCTACAACAGCAATATAAGTTATTAAGAATGAAAACAACTAACAATCTAGCCTAGTGTATTTTGTAACCAGCCCTACTAAATTTTCGCTTATGCAACTGGTTTATCTGAGACATGCCTACAAATAACACAAGCCGGGTATTAGGTTTAACGACATATATTGATTTTGAATAAACTTCAGAGATTTTACCTTGCCTTTGTTATTAATGATCAACACTTGGACGTACCTCAAACAGTCACAAGGAACGGCTTCATCCATTATTAATAAGTAATTTTAACATTTTTACAAGTTTTACAAAAGAATTAAGCACTTTTACTAACTCGTAACCTCACCTCACCACAATACCATTCAATTCACATTGACTTGCTCAAACAATTCATTTGCATATCAAATTCGACTTTTGTAATAAATACACTTGAAGTTGTCCGTTAACGCTCACTTTCGTCGCGCGATCTTACGGCATGCGGCCAACTTCACACCAAAAAGCTGGTTTTAAATCGCCGTATTTTGCTATATGCACACCGGGCAAAAATTATTGCTCGTTGTACAGACACCAATAGGGCGATTTGTATAGGCGAAATGAATGCTCGCTTACATGCCGCTTGCAAGGCGGCGGCGGTGGTGAGTGCGAGCGGGACAGCAGCATGCGCTACGTTTAGTTTCGTTTGCCTCAGTCGTTTGCGCGGCAGTGGCGACACTTTGTTGCGTGTGACAAAATTTATAAACAGCTCACTCGAAATAATTAATACGGGTTATTTAGCGCGACGATTGAAATACGTAATTTCGGTGAGGCAACTAGGGCAAGCCCGGCTTTTGGGCTTGTATGGAAGTACCGCCACTGTTCAGCCTCTTAACTCTCAATAGTCCTTGCACCATGATGGGGGCGTCCCATCTCATGTCGCTAAACTCTTTCACCGTCAATAACCGCCATACCTACGTGACAGCTTACAACTTAAAATGCATCTTCACTCCTTTCGATAAGGTTTACTATTGCGAGTAATCAAAATCAGTCGTAGCGACTAAAATATGAGGTTTGCTACTTTTGGGTTAAATGTTTTTCTTTATGTTTGATGAAACAGCCTACATTCGCACATTAAACCTTATCTGGTTGCAATAAGGTTTGAAATAGACACTCACCGCGTCATACTTGGCCTGCGGTCCCGTGGCCAGCAGGACATGCCACACCGCCGTAACGAAGCCGGGTGCGTGCGGTGCGAACTCCTCCTCATATTTGAGAGCGTACACAGCACATTATAGACCTTATCTAGTTACAATAAGGTTTGAAATAGACACTCACCGCGTCATACTTGGCCTGCGGTCCCGTGGCCAGCAGGACATGCCACACCGCCGTAACGAAGCCGGGTGCGTGCGGTGCGAACTCCTCCTCATATTTGAGAGCGTACACAGCACATTATAGACCTTATCTAGTTACAATAAGGTTTGAAATAGACACTCACCGCGTCATACTTGGCCTGCGGTCCCGTGGCCAGCAGGACATGCCACACCGCCATAACGAAGCCGGGTGCGTGCGGTGCGAACTCCTCCTCATATTTGAGAGCGTACACAGCACATTATAGACCTTATCTAGTTACAATAAGGTTTGAAATAGACACTCACCGCGTCATACTTGGCCTGCGGTCCCGTGGCCAGAAGGACATGCCACACCGCCGTGACGAAGCCGGGTGCGTGCGGTGCGAACTCCTCCTCATATTTGAGAGCGTACACAGCACATTATAGACCTTATCTAGTTACAATAAGGTTTGAAATAGACACTCACCGCGTCATACTTGGCCTGCGGTCCCGTGGCCAGCAGGACATGCCACACCGCCGTAACGAAGCCGGGTGCGTGCGGTGCGAACTCCTCCTCATATTTGAGAGCGTACACAGCACATTATAGACCTTATCTAGTTACAATAAGGTTTGAAATAGACACTCACCGCGTCATACTTGGCCTGCGGTCCCGTGGCCAGAAGGACATGCCACACCGCCGTGACGAAGCCGGGTGCGTGCGGTGCGAACTCCTCCTCATATTTGAGAGCGTACACAGCACATTATAGACCTTATCTAGTTACAATAAGGTTTGAAATAGACACTCACCGCGTCATACTTGGCCTGCGGTCCCGTGGCCAGCAGGACATGCCACACCGCCGTAACGAAGCCGGGTGCGTGCGGTGCGAACTCCTCCTCATATTTGAGAGCGTACACAGCACATTATAGACCTTATCTAGTTACAATAAGGTTTGAAATAGACACTCACCGCGTCATACTTGGCCTGCGGTCCCGTGGCCAGCAGGACATGCCACACCGCCGTGACGAAGCCGGGTGCGTGCGGTGCGAACTCCTCCTCATATTTGAGAGCATACAGAGCAGCACATTCGCATACTTCACAGCGGAGATCTTCCATTACACCTGGCCGGTCTTCATCCTGGAAGAAATTTATTAAAAATGTATCAAATGACAGTCTGACAAAGTTACTTTATAGTGGAGTACGGGAACGCCTATAAAAATGACATAAATCACAAGTCCCATTTTATTTTGTGACCTGTTAGAATACGTTAAGTACTAATAATAAAAAATATTTTCTAATAATTGTTAGCATTGCGCTAGGTGTAATACATGTATTTGTTTGCTACACATAGAAAAGATTATGTAAGTTTTATTTTTCGCCACCAGGCTATCGCTTTTTAGTATTGCAACATAACTTCACATTTTATAACGGTTTTTACAAGAGCATATGTCGTCTTAGCCATTTGTAATTCGTTTAGAATTCAAGGTCATTAATACTTTGACAAATTGTTTTCGATTATGCTCACCTAATCTATTTACCAAACTGATATAAAATGACAGATGATGTTGAAATAGTTGAATGCAATATTATGGTAAAGGGAAATATATTTTGTATACTATTTTCTTGTTGTTACTAACAAATATCTATATAATACCTAGTGCAACGTCAAAAACTGTTAAAAAATATTTTCTACTATAAGTAATCATATCATATTCTCTAACTAAAAAAGAAAATCGAACTTGTGAGTTATCGAAGTTAAAAACTGTTCGCGTACTGTACTATTTAACGTATAATGCGTGGTTGAGATACTCATGAGCAGAGCTCGGATTTTTCACGGCAAAACAAAACACTAGCGTAATTTAGCCAGTGCTTGAAATATTATTTTATCGACACCTATCGAGTCTTACTAGAGTATATGACAGGTATTGCCTCAGTACATTTTTTCTTTTTTTATTCGATGGTACACCTATCAGTGTGAATGTCAAAATTTAAAAACTAACAAACGTGCGAAAATTTCGAAAAACAGGAGACTTACTAGAGCTCAAAATCAATATTTTTGACCAGTCTAAGGTGACCTACTGGGGGTTAGAAGGTTGTGCATTAATTACCGGACATCCTGTATAAGTAATAAAATAACTTTTCATTTTAGCTTTGCCATAGTCGAGCAACAAAGAGGTAGGTCTGCATGTACAACTTAGAACGAAGTAACTATACCACCTCATTTAAAATGATAGAAACGACTGCAAATTTCATCTCACATGACATATGACATTCACACTTTAACTGTAATTTCATTACGTATAAAACGTAAATTGCATCTAGGTATTATTTATTTCGCAACGCATTGAATCCGACGTGTTGGATATACGTATAATAACTTAATATTGCAAGGTATCAATTAATACAAAAATGAGTAATGTACAAGATCGGATCAAAACGTGGATTGAAAATCACCCTGAGTTAGTCTATAATGAAGTGACCTCCACTATATACTGCTCTATGTGCGATATGCATCTAAAACTGAAGAAATGCAATATTGAGAATCATGTGAAAAGCAACCGCCACAATTACCGTTCGGGGCAACCAAATAGGAAACATCAATTTTATTTCGATTTAATTATTTTTCTTATTTCATGCAACATACCATGGGCAACAGTCAACAACAATAATTTTCGTCATTTTTTTAACAAGTATTTATGTTGCGACTGCTCTATGACTTCTTTACCGGACGAATCGACCCTGCGAAAAATTTATTTAAATCTCGTGTACAAAAAAACTATACAGGGTATAAGGGTACAGGGTACACAAAACCAATTATTTGTGGATATCTATAGACGAAACACCAGATTTCATGGGAAAATGTGTGACAAACGTGGTGATTCGGTCTTTGCAAAAAAATTGTTCTAAGCAATTTTATCTTTTGGGGTCGAAGGTTTTAGAGAAGGTAAATGGGGAAACAATAGCAAACCTAATAATAAACCAATTAAAAATTTTGTTTCAAAATTCTTTCAATGACAACGTAAACAATTTGCTTTTACTTTGCACAGATAGTGCCGCATATATGCTTAAAGCCGGTCGTATTTTAAAAGCAACGTTTCCTCGTATGAAACACATTACGTGTTTAGCTCATGGTCTGCACCGGGTTGCCGAAGAAGTGCGAGATAATTTCAAAGGTGTGGATGGGTTGATATCGAATGTCAAAAAGATATTCCTAAAATCTCCAGAGCGTGTACGCCTTTTTAAGGCAAAATATCCGTCCATTCCCCTACCTCCCGAGCCAATTATCACCAGATGGGGAACTTGGATATCTGCTGCGGTATATTACGCTCAATACTATGAGCAAATACGTGATGTCGTCTCCATACTTGCTAATGACTCGGCAGCTATAAGAGCTGCAAAAAAATGTTTTCAAACACGCAAACTACGACCGGAGTTAAATTTCATTCGCGACAACTACGAAGTAATAGCCTCTTCAATAGAACAATTGCAATGTTCGACTTTATCCATTGCGGAATCCTTCCTCATTCTGGATACTGTTCGTTGCTACGTAAACTGGAGTAAACTTTTACCAGCGATACGTAAATTTGAAGCCGTGCTCGAACGAAATCCTGATTACGAAATTTTAAGAGACATATCTGAAAATATTACCCGAACTGATAATGAATTCTATAAATTTGCTCCCTTGACGTCAACTGAAGTTGAACGTACATTTAGTGTACATAAATGGATTTATAGTGATAAACGCAACTGTTTACTCCCAGAGAATGTTGAAAAGATAATGATCATCTACTCCTATCACTATTACCCAAATAAAATGTCTTGTGCTGCTGTGTGTACTGACGTAGATTTTGAAGAAGAAATTGCGTCTGTTTCTAATATGTAGTAACTTTTTACAAATGTTTTATTAGTTTTATTACATATTAATTTTATTTGGTGACTTTTATTTCTTCTAGTTCTGAATTATCGATATCGATAAAATAATATTTCAAGCACTGGCTAAATTACGCTAGTGTTTTGTTTTGCCGTGAAAAATCCGAGCTCTGCTCATGAGTCATGACGGTATGCGGTTACTATTGCAGATAGACGTTTACAACTGGGGTGCCACAGGCGCGTTGTCGACCCCAAGAAAACCAGGACACTACTTTCTTTAACAACACCACTCAAAAGCTAACTGGAAGAGATCCCTTTAGGTGATAAGTTCGCCTTTGTACTTCACATCTTCTTTTGTTAACTATATTTATGTTATGTGTTATGTAACTTATCTACAATACTGTTACTTACTTACGCCTCTGAATAGGCTACTTTCCTATCAAGTCAATTCATCTAATCTTTAGGAAAAGTTAATACGATTTGTTATGGGAGACTAATATTGTGACGTCACAATACTATATGATAAATATATCTCCTTTATAAAAGTTTAAGCCATTATAAAATCATTTAAAGCGCAAAAACGTGTTACATCTGGTTATTCCCGTTTATTTTAGAAATTTTGATTTTATGAATGCAACAGAACAATTGAGTTTATCTATTGGATAGTACTTAGTCGGTTCATAAGTTCTGTCACTAGGGTTTGGACTGATAAAATAGGAACTGTTAGAGGTTGCTTACTATTTCAATATATGGTTAAAAAGCCTATTTAACACTGATTAATTTACGATATTATTTAAGGCAAATAGTTGTGGCAGTTTTACACAATTTCCTGTAACATTCGAAAAAGCGCAATAAAAAACCACGTCAAAAACACGCGCCCTGTTCGAGTTGATTTTGACCATAATTGTTTTTATTCAATTTTAAGAGGCTTCAGTCTTGCATACTGCATTAGCTTGATCGTTTACCTTCATTTTAATATATAATTAACATGGCTCTGACTGACAAGAAGGCTAGTATACACAATTTTGGAAGACTGCCTTGAATATGGCATCAAAATCATCGTGTTTTGCTCAAAACTGAAAAATACGTTGAGGTTCAGGAGAAGAATAGCTGAAGCACAGACTTATAAGTCAAGTAAATATTGGTTTTGAAATATGCCTTAATCATCTACTTTCATAAAAATAACAATTTGTAACTCAGGGCAACTATAACAATCATCTTAACTAACTGTTGTGAAATACAATTGTCGTAAATCATCGGCGTGTTTGGGACAACAATCTTCAAGTTTACAAGGATCTATAAAATACGCGATCTTGATTATAAGTTAATCATATTATATTTTAATCTGTATGAAATCAGCTTTCTAATCAGGTCAATTTTTTTTGTAATAAAAGCTTTATTTATCACTTAAAACTCTTGTGACAGAACTTAAGGACCGACTAGGTACCCATTTCTCTTCACTTAATTTTGTAAAAATAAGTAGGTATCTCTTGGAATTAGGTGGCCGAGCAGCTGCGCTCCTTCAACATTGAGTTAGGAATAAAAGAATACTTACACCGTCATCTTCCAAACTAGGCACTTTAACCTGCAACAGGTTCAATAAGTTCGGCATCCAGATAGGCATGTTGTCCTCAAAGAACTCCGGCAAGTCCTGGTAGTTGAGGGAGTAAAACACTTTGCAGATGAGCACTAGGGACCCGTATATTACGCGGAGAGCCTGCGGGTTGTCTGCGTGCTTCGTTGTCAGGTCGATCGTTGCCTGTAATCAGAATAGTTATTTGTGCAACAAGAGAGGAAAGTTGTTTTTTCTTGCGAGTGTTGATTTTGAGTCCCGATTAAGCGAAAGATGCTATAATTGAATCACGAGCGAAGCGAGGTATTCTAAGTTTGAATCTTGAGCGTAGCGAGGGACTCAAAAACACGAGATGTAAAATAACTTTGCTCTTGTGTGACACATACAACTTTTCACCTCAGTAGTGAGAACATATTAAAGGTTAAAAATATGTATTTCGAATTTGTAATAGACCCCGAAATATGAAGTGGCAGTTCATGGCCTTCACTAAATTAAAAAACTACTTTGTCTCACTCCCTGGAGTGACGAAAGTCGCACTTTACAGTCGCACACACAAAAATAAATAAAGGGCTCCCACAATAGATCAAATCGCGGCACATCGATAGCCCAATTAAGAATAACTAGTAGTCCGCCTCGAACTGAGAACTCGCGATTTACTTGTAAACGAGATGACCAATATAACAAGACCCTTCTAAACAATTTTTTTCGGCTTCTAGCTCCACAACCCCTTGATCGATCCTGCTCATATACGAACCCTCAAATTATATGTATCTCGGCTACAAACCCAACAAATTTCAATTAGATCAGAAAAACATTACTAAAGTTATCGCGGAACAAACCCTCAAAATCAAAAAGCCATCGAAATGCCGAGATGTCCCAGTAGCAGAAGTTGATTGTAAGAACTTACTTCGCTTACGCTCCGCTCGTTCGATAATAATAAGAAAAAACTGGCCAATTGCGTGTCGGACCACGCATAATGGAGGGTTCCGTACCTTCAATAGAATAAAACCAAACTAATACCAAAAGGTCGTATCTGATGCCTATGGAAGAAGTTTTTTGGACATAACCACATAATAACTAATAGTACTACCGTACAGAAAATTCACTCCTTAACAAAAGTCAGATTTAGGTATAAAATTATACCTATACTCGCCGCCTGCAAGCAAAATTGAAACTTATAACCGCGCACGAACCGTGAATCTTCTTTGCGCGCCGCAGTTTTATGACCGAGCTGTGAGCGTCGGCACGGGGTTGGCACTTGACAAGTTTTTGTACCTATACCTACTGATTTATTATTGTTAGATAAATATGTAGGAATTACAAACGTTGATTATGTAAACACGAAATTTTTATCCGGAGATAGATTTTTTTATAGAGATTATGTCTGATTCTCACGGAAGTAGGTATGCCACAGCCGTATTCCTTTGAAAATATGTCGGTCAGTTCCTAATATTATTTCTGGGCAACCGATATTCAATAAATTAAGGATGTTTATTTTAACTATTACTAAGTAAGGACTTTGGGACCTTTCAATATCGTCCGGAATTTAAAAATGTTATTTCTGCTTCCTTGTTCTTCCGTTTATTCAGACATCCGTAAATACATATTTTATACGGATTAGATCGAAATAGGTTTCGAAGCCATTGTGTATTTTAAATTTTGCGCGAGCGCCACTAACACGACTATCGTGCGAGCCGAGCGGCAGCCCACTGCTATACGACTCCCCGGGAGGCGCGCCGGCCAAATGTACCTAAACTGCGTAGTGAAACCCCCCTGACATAACTCAAAAATGGCTGAACCGATAATGTTCAAAATAATTTTAGTAGAAAGTATATGATAAGGTGCACCTTCTCAAATTTTTTCATATTTTTTGAACGTACGGTTCAAAAGTTACGGGAGGGGGGGGGGCACACAATTATTCTGACTTTCGAAGCGATTATTTCAGAAAATGTTAATTTAATCACAAAATGTTCAAACAAACCTCTATGTTATTTTTAAAGACCTATCGATTAATATGCCACATGTTGATATTTGGCTGAATTTTTTATTTTTATTTAGGTACATGTATAGAAACGCCTCCCTAAAAATATTATTTTCTGCAATTTAACTACATAACAACGGAATACAAAATACACCTTATGTGTAAATTTTATTAAGATACGTTCTTTAGTTTCCGAGTAAAATGGCTGTGACATACGGACGGAAGGACGGACGGACATGACGAAATTATAAGGGTTCCGTTTTTGCCATTTAGACTACGGAACCCTAAAAAGAAGAATAATTGGGAGTAATAGGTGTGATGCTCTCCGTCCTACAGTCACTCAAAATTGCTGCAGTCCACACTAGCCGAGCCGCCTCGCGCAGCAATTTCGTGGTGCGTCAGGTGTGCACCCGCCTTCTGCATCTTATTTAGGTCGTCTGCCGCGAATGCAGAAGACGCTGCTTCCAGCCATGAGCACCGGAGGCCTTGGTCAAGTTTTCCTTTGTATAAGACGTCTATTTAAGTTTATAATTCATACTAGCTTTTGCCCGCGGCTTCGCTCGCGTTAGATTCGGGGTAACAAATCATACAAACTTCCACCCCCAATTTTAGGGAAGTGGGGGGTTAGAAAGAGACAAAAAGTAGCCTATGTCACTCTCCATCCCTTCAACTATCTCCACTTAATAAATCACGTCAATTCGTCGCCCCGTTTTGCCGTGAAAGACGGACAAACAAACACACACATACACTTTCCCATTTATAATATTAGTATGGATTCTTACCACAAACAAGTCAGTGAGCGGCTTGGCAAAGTTGTCGAGCACATGTTTGATCTCCTCCCACAGCTTCTGCGACTTGAACTCGATCCTGTAGCGCCGGAACAGCGAGTGCGCAGTCCGCAGGATGCCGTTTATCACGTGGAAATCGCCTGCAATTATTAATTGCATTTAAAGATAATAGTACATTACTTACCTAGGGCTGTAAAAAAAAGAAAGCCCGAAATCGCAGGTATTTGGGACCCGAGCCGCAGGCGAGGGTTGTAAATATGCGATAGAGGGCTTTCTTTTTTACTGCCCGTGGTGAGTACACAATTTTACGTCCCCACCTGGCCATAATGCGAGTTTTACCGTAAGCGTAGCGAGCGGTAAAACTCACATTATGGCCAGGTGTGACGTAAATGATATTTATTCTTCAATTTAGGCACATTACAATGCACTTATGAACGTCAGAGAGAAAAAAAAAACTACCACCGGTTCTAACCCTACTACACCTCTGACCCGAGAAGTATTATGACCGGCAAGAAACTCGGCGGGACGTACGTTTTCAAAACAGTAATACAGTAATATTATATCTTAAAGATACACAATAATGCGTAGTTCTATAAGAAGACATATCAAAACAGCTTGAGAGACATACAATGTACGTATTGTTTAATTAAAATAAAATAATAATAATAAAATCCAAATCTGATTGCTTCACAAAACGTTTGATATGCTTTCCTATCTGAACTGGGTCCTCTAAATGTTAGATGATTTTGTAGTAGTTTCTGGTTTGGGCCATGCATCTTTGTCCGTCATATATTATATATTTTTCATTTACTACTAGGATTTGGTGATCACTTACACCTAAAGTACTATTTTTAATTCAAGACAGTAAGTTCCTGCCATACATTGTAAACCACAAATGCATTTTGTGCCTTTGCACACTGCGATTATTTAACGCGCAGTCGACGCGCGTTTGTAGTAGTAGTAGTAATAGTACATTATGATACAAGTGTGCTAAGTTGATCATTACATACGAAGCGATATTGTGCGCACGAACGCATGTGAGTGCGCATAAGGAAGCTGAGCTTATGTAATGATCAAGCACACGCGTTTCATACGACGTTTTTCAACACACTTGCGAGGAAATAACAGAATAGTATAATTAATAACTTTGATAAATACATTAATTGTCAGAATGTTTACAGGATAGAGGTACTTACGAACCTAAGATAATTAAATTTAACTAACCTGTTTTGTATCTGGAACTCTTTTTCAAATCATTTCATAAAATTAAAGACTTCACATTTATTGTGCAATAAATTATAGTATTTTTTTCTTACGTATTGCTCACTAGATTTTTATGATGACATTTTACTAGTATGTATCACAATTTTGAAATATATCCAGAGGTTAAATTAACGCTAAAGTTGTCTTCTTATTCATTGAAAATATAATTTGTTTAAATTAATAAAACACGACGAGAAAAATCTAACAAATAAACAATGATTTGAGGTTTTTTTTTTTTTTTTTAATGGGATTTGAGGTTAACTTATAAATGGCGCGCAATTTTCTTTTTTGGATGTGCGTGCACCTTGAGGCAAAGGCACGGACGTATAATGCCAAACAGCCAATATTAAAACAGACAATTCGTGTTTAAAACGTAATTTATTGTGTATTACTCGTAGTAATATAATAAGTTGAAATGATTCTTATTCACAATCAGGATTGTATAATTTGTATTCTATCGTAAATGTGTATATTTTTAATATATTATTTACTTTTTTTTTTACTTTTTTTTAATGTAAACTCATAAAGAGTTAAAAAAAAGTAAAGGTAATACCCGACTAAATTACAACGATTCGTCTGCGTACGTACAACTTGGTACTATAGTACAAACGACACTTGATCGGATTATTAAATTATTCCACTAGTTGGATAATTATTGTGAAATGCACGCGTGTTTAATATCTAGGATTATGAGCATAAAAGCGGTGGAATCAGAACCTCGTTACGAGCAGGTGTGTTGAAAAACACTTTATTGCACAAAACAAGTACATGACCAACAAAAATATAGTGAGTGTGTACAAAGGCGAACTTATCCCTTTAAGGGATCTCTTCCAGCTAACCTTTAAGCAACTGATAGAAATGGGTCAGACATGGTAGACAAAGATTTGTACATTACTTGTACCTGACGGCAAAACTACGGAGAAGTTACTAAACCTAGATACTATAGGTAGTGTTAATAAATACATAACGTCAGGTCACGTTACGTTTGTCGCAATACACACGCGAAATGAACGTGAGGCAGTTGCAGCTTGTAGACCTTTGCATACACCTACACGTACATTTTAAAGACGCGCCGACGGCGCTGTTGTCGCTGCAAACGCGCTGGTGTCGCGCGAGTGTATCACTACAAACGCGCTGGTGTGGCGCGAGTGTATCACTACAAACGCGCTGGTGTGGCGCGAGTGTATCACTACAAACGCGCTGGTGTCGCGCGAGTGTATCACTACAAACGCAGTGGTGTCGCGCGAGTGTGTCACTACAAACGCGCTGGTATCGCGCGAGTGTATCACTACAAACGCGCTGGTGTGGCGCGAGTGTATCACTACAAACGCGCTGGTGTCGCGCGAGTGTATCACTACAAACGCACTGGTGTCGCGCGAGTGTGTCACTACAAACGCGCTGGTATCGCGCGAGTGTATCACTACAAACGCGCTGGTGTGGCGCGAGTGTATCACTACAAACGCGCTGGTGTCGCGCGAGTGTATCACTACAAACGCAGTGGTGTCGCGCGAGTGTGTCACTACAAACGCGCTGGTATCGCGCGAGTGTATCACTACAAACGCGCTGGTGTGGCGCGAGTGTATCACTACAAACGCGCTGGTGTCGCGCGAGTGTATCACTACAAACGCAGTGGTGTCGCGCGAGTGTGTCACTACAAACGCGCTGGTATCGCGCGAGTGTATCACTACAAACGCGCTGGTGTGGCGCGAGTGTATCACTACAAACGCGCTGGTGTCGCGCGAGTGTATCACTACAAACGCACTGGTGTCGCGCGAGTGTGTCACTACAAACGCGCTGGTATCGCGCGAGTGTATCACTACAAACGCGCGAGTGTAGCGCTACAAAAAGTCGCGCCGATGCCTCAAACAAACGCTTCGTGGAATGAAAATCGCGCCATCGACGCGTGTTCCTAAAACGCGCGACGACAGCGCGTTTAAAAATCGCAGTGTGCATTGGTTCTTGAACATAGTGTAAAATCAAGTGTTACAAGAATGTTACAAGATACATTGCACATTGCTACACCCTAACAGGGTTCATGTGAATGTTAGCAGTAAGCCTTTTGTAAGACCTTATGTAACACATGATTATGACGCAATAAATGGATTATGAATTACGAAGATACGATAATAGGCGTGTCCAAACCGGACGCACAGCCTCGCGAGGAAATTGCCGCGCGAGGCGGCTCGGCTAGTGTGGACGTGCCTTGCCCGAGGCAAACGCAAGCGCGGCCGCAATGCCTCGGGCGAGGCACGTCCACACCGGCCTGGTGTGGACACAGCTAATAACGCAACCGCTGCTTCCAGACAGGGAAATATAAACATGCAAAAGAACACATAATAGGGTCATTGATATATGAGATTAATATAAAACCTAACCTGTCGCAAACTTCTCCACCATCTCTGGGATCAGCCCGGGCCACTTCTCTGGGAAATCACACTTGCCGATGATGGAGACAGCATCACTGAACTGCCTCTGTATGGACTCTGGAGACTTGAGCATGAGTGACACGATGAGGGTCTTGATTGTGGCTCGGTCTGACGCGTGAATCTTGTCAACGTTGTCTTCTTCCTATGAAATTGTATGATATCAATCAATAGTAGATTGTTAACCAAGGGTTGAAAGTGACCCATTTCACCTGAGATATTTCTGGCGCTCTCACTTCGTTCGAGCGCCAGAAATATCTCAGATGATTGAATTGTTCAAGGTTGAAATGGGTAATTTCACCCGAGTTAAACACTCTGCTTTTCATTTCGACTGTGAGGAAAGTACAATACTACACGCACATTTTATAAAACAGGTATATAAAGAATAATCTATAAAAATGTTAAGTAAAATTTGAACCATTTGAAAAAGATTCAATGTTTTGCCGATGGTCGGGGAGCAGGGCATCCGGGTGGGCACCGGCTCAATCCACAATTAACACAGCTAATTACTTTCCACCCTAGGGATGGAAAAGCAATTTTCCACCCGGCTATCTACCCAGGAAAATAAAACTTTCCGAACAGGAGAGATGAAAACAGGTTTTTAATGGTCTCCATTGAGTCCATTTAGGTGCTGCAATCATTCATCAAAACGTGACACATTGGGGCCGTAGTTACGGACTTTATCCAGCCGGATACCGTATAGTAAAATTACACAAGTTTAAAAGGTAAATACACGCGCTGCCGCAATGCCTCGGCCGAGGCTGAACGTGCCTAGACGAGCTGCCTCGCGCGGCAATTTCCTCGCGAGGCGGTGCATGAGGTGTGGACACGCCTAATGGTCAGTCACTTATGTGTGAGTTGCCATTCTATTGTTTAATAGTTTCTCTACGAAATATTCAATGTTAAGTAAACTCTAATTGGCTCTACAAGCAAAGTCCGTCTCTGTCAGTGTCACCTTTATGGTGTCTGTACAATACATGGAAAGACAAGTATTTTTTTAAACTTTGCTTACAACTTTACTACATAGTTTAAAATATACAATCAACCTTTAAGCCTAACAGAGAAGCATCATTGGTGATGGTGCTAGTTATGTAAATCTGAATTTCTATTTTGATCAATTTGAACATACCACAGGCCAGTTCCACTTGATGTTGTTCTTGAAGGTGATGGCCGCACCATTAGGGTGGCAACTCTAATGGTGTTGTCAATAGACTCCTTGGCCACCAGCTGCAGCAGCAGTATGGCATAGTTCTGGTACACTTCTAGACTCTACAAATTTTCGGCTACAAATATCTTTGAACATACCACGGGCCAGTTCCTCTTGATGTAGTTCTTGAAGGCGATGGCCGCTGCCACTCGGATGGTGCTGTCCATGGACTCCTTGTCCACCAGGTGCAGAAGCAGTATGGCATAGTTCTGGTTCACTTCCACGCTTTCTAGAAACTTCTCGGCTGGAAATAAAAATTTCTTATGATTTGCCTGCATTTCTAGAGTAGCATTATTTATTTAACTTAGGACCCCGGGTATCCTTGACCTACATCTGGACTTGGGTATGTCCTTAAACTATGCCAAAAAGCGAGGTATGGGCACTGCAAATGGCATCTCGCTAAGTGTGGTAGGGCACGTTTAGCAAATGTCATCTCGCTCAAATCTGGAGCAGAGCCCGACTGGGGAAGTACCTCCACCTTACAGAAAACCACAGCAAAATAGCACTAGACCCTACTCATAGTATTATGTGATACATAGTGGAGTACCACAGGGTTCAGTATTAGGCCCTGTGCTTTACATACTATACACGGTTGATCTTCCAAATGTAGTATTAGTACTTTTGCGGATGATACCAAGTTATTTGCTAACCCGCTTGTAGATTACAGCCAACTGCAAGATGATCTAGATGCAATAGCAAGCTGGTCTAAGGAATGGTTAATCGATCTGAATTCTGGCAAATGTACAATACTTCACATAGGATATAGGAACCCCCGCCTGACTTACAACTTGGAAGGCACTAAATTAACGGCTGTAAAAACACAAGTCGACCTAGGCGTTAAGATCTCGGAGAATCTAAAGTGGGAAGAGCACATAACCACAATGGTCAAGAAAGCCAGAAGCATGATTTACCTCATTAGAAAAGCACTCAAGACCTTGACACTGAATATGATGCTAAAAATATATAAGATGTACATCCGACCCATACTGGAGTATGCTTTTCAAGTGTGGAGTCCTTACTTTGCCAAGGACATTGAGATGATGGAGAAGGTCCAACGAAGTTTCACGAAACTGCCAAGGCAACTTAAAAACAAGCCATATGAAGAGAGACTGAAGGAACTAAAGCTCACTACTCTAAAGCACCGCAGAGAACGTGGAGACTTGAAAGAGATGTTCATGCGAAACAACAACACCCGTCTGAGAGGTCATCACTTAAAGCTAGAAAGAGATAGGTCCCACAGTAACCCATACAAACATTTTCTGAGCAACTGAGTAGTGAGGGCTTGGAACAAACTCCCAAAAGACGTGATTATGGCACAAAACGTGAACCAGTTCAAAAATAAATTAGACAAGCATACATCTACTCGTTAATGATAGCTATCGTAATGACCACTGGATACAGGCAATATCAGTTGTCATAACTGCCTGCCTGCTTAGTAAATAATAATAATAATAATGTTCCTGTTGGTGAGTAAGTTTGCCAAAGAGCTCAAATAGGACCCAGTGTGTTGACAATGACCTTCTTGTTCCTTTAGCCATTAACACAGTGAATCCTCCTTTTTGTAAAGAGTCTGCAACGCGCATGTGACTCCTTTGGAGTTGCAGGTGTCCCATAAGTTACGGTAGCTGCTTACCATCAGGCGGGCTGTATGCTTGTTTGCCACCGTCATGGTATAAAAAAAAAACTTCTTTTTAAACTCATCACCATCCTCCTAGAGTTTGTCCCGACTTTTTCTTGCCACTGATCGAGCCGCCTTGCTAGGAAATTGCCGTGCGAAGCAGCACGGTCAGTGTAGACGCGCGTCGCCTCAGGTAAACACACATGTTGCTGCAATGCTTCAGGCGAGGTACGTCTACACTGGCCGCGCTGCTTCGCGCGGCAATATTCTTGCGAATTGGCTTATTTGGTGTGGCCCATCTAAAGGACAACATGGTTACTGCCTTGTAAAAGAGAAATTAGGGTATACAAGCAAGGCAATTGTTTGATCTGAATGAGTATTTGCAGAGCTTCTCTACTCTTGCACATGTATGCGATTACAGTATAAAATTGCACAAGAATATGTAATGTTATGATACTTATGATGTCACTCTAATTTAAAAAAAATTAAAATAGGAGTCTGAATTTTTAACACATATATAAATAAATATTATGGGACAATCTTACACAAAACAACCTAGTCCCATAGGAAGCTTAATAAGGATTGTGTTGTAGGTACTAATACTAGGCGACGATATACATAATAGACAGATATAGATAAACACTTAAATATATAGAAAACATCCATAACTAAGGAACAAATATCCGTGATAAACACACATATAAATTATATGACCAGGATTCGAAACCGGGACCTCCTGCTTCATAAGCAGGGTCACTACCAACTAGGCTAGGAGGCCTTTATAATTATATAAATTATAATTGAAGTAATGTAATAAATATTTATTTTAATTTAACAGGGTTATGGTCCTAAAAGTTTGGTTAATTTACTAATTTTAAATAACAAATCGACGAACACGATACGCCAGTTGTGTAAAGGAAAATAACATGTAGCTACAAGTTATGGTCTTGATTTTGAAGTCAACGTTCTACAGGTTAGGTTTAAAGTGATTGTTTAGTCTAGATATCTAGATTGCGAGAAGTAATAACGCTTAAAACAATGACATTTCAACTTACCGGGTCGCCGCAAGTTGGGATCCGGATTAAGTGTTTGGTGCAAGTAATTTGCTAAGGTAGCCAGATTCTCGTCTGTGACTTCCATCTTGATGCAATATGAGACGTGAACAAAGATGCCCTTGGTATTTTTGTTGTTTTTAACATAAAATTTGAAATCACGTTTAATGAAACTACGCTTCTGTCATCAACGGATTACTTCAACTGACTTTTGACTTTTTTAAAGTTTTTTTTTAATGCTCTCAGTGTGACCATGTATATATTTTTAAATATTTGCACATAACACATGTAACACAACATGGAAGCATGCATTTATTTAGCTCGTACGAAATCCGGAGAGTGGCTCACCATGGCGCTTTATACCAACCAAACCAACCAACCAACAAGTTTGCCTCTTTATTTGACAACTATATTTGATATAAAACTCGACTCTACCTAAGTGCCTTAACTCAAACTCAAACCTTAAACTGCAAATGTTATACTTACCAGTAAAAGTCCTATTACATTTGTCCTAGTTAATTTCCTAAATGATACAGTTTCTAAATTTAGACAAGTGTAACCGCATTTAGCAAGTAAATTTACTATTGAAAAAAGTTAGGATCCTAATTAGGATGCTAGTTAGCACACTAAAAAAGTAAAGTGAAAAAGGGCTCTAAGGCATGCCTACATTTGCAGGCTTATATTTAAAGGTCACATGCGCCATGTGCATGATCGTAGATTTGATGTTAACCAGTGCTCGATGGCTGGTTAAGGTAAAACGGGTATTACATTGCAATTTGTAGGGCCCAATCTGTTGTGTACCCTGCCTCTCCCTGCCCTCCTTCATCTCACTAAGGGCCCTACCTCTTATTACACCTCCCAACCTGACAGACTGGGCCCTACAAATTGCAATGTTTAATACCGGTTTAAACGTAACTTTCTGTCCGCTAAAAGAGGCTAAAAGCCCTGTTGGCTGTTACACTTGTCCTAGTTAGCTTCCTAAATGATTTAGTTTCTAAATTTAGTTAAGTCTAACCGCATTTAGCAAGTAAATTTACTATGAAAACTAGTTAGGATCGTAATTAGGATGCTAGTTAGGACACTAAAAAAAAAGTATAACAGGCCTTTAAAGTAGAGATGTGTAGCTCGCATAGATATACTAGCCATAGATCTGTCATGGTAATAGCAATAGCAAGATTAAACGGGATGGTCTTATTAAACTTTCAATAGGTATAACAGAGAAGGCACTATTATCGTTGATCTTTGTCATAGACCCACGTTGTGATTATTGCTTACTTCCAAAAGGTCCTAAGTACAATATAAACGTTTGTTACCCTCCACCGCTCTTTGAAGGGGAACAAAGAAACCGACTAAATTATGTAGTCTATGGTATGCTATCAGCCTATCAGCCATCTTGATATGCGTTTCCAAATTAGTCGCGATGCATGTATGTCTATCCCTTACGGTAGTATGCGTGTGCCGCCTCTAGTTAAATTTTTGCTTTGAGGTAGCTCGCGAGTGAGTGATTCAAAAGATATATCTTTTCATTCAACTCGCTCACTCACTTGAGGATCAAACAACTCACTATTCTTTTTCTATTAGAACATAACTATTTCTAAACTAGTAGTCCGCCTGGAACTCAGAACTCGCGATTTCCTAGCAAACGAGATGACTTATATAACAAGACCGTTATGATGATTTTTTCGCGTCTTCTAGCTCCATGATCCCTTTGTCGATCCTGCTCATATACGAACTCTCAAACTATATGTATCTCTGCCACAACCCCAACAAATATCAAGATCAGAAAAGCGTTACTAAAGTTATCGCGGAACAAACTCTCTAAATCAAAAAGCCATCGTAATGCCGAGACGTCCCACTAGCCAGGTGTTGTTTGTAAGAACTTGCTTCGCTTACGCTCCGCTCGTTCGATAAATGAAAAAATACATTCTGTTTAATTCTAATGTCTCATGATTGCGCGGTACGAAAAATCATGTGTTAATTCTATATTTTTTTAAACTTCTGTGTGTGATGTTTTTCTTGTAATTAAATCATAATTTGAATTAAACTAGTAGTCCGCCTCGAACTCAGAACTCGCGATTTCCTTGCAAACGACATGACCAATATAACAAGACCCATGTGATGATTTTTTTCGCGCCTTCTAGCTCCATGACCCCTTGGTCGATCCTGCTCATATACGAACTCTCAAATTATATGTATCTCTGCGACAACCCCAACAAATTTCATAAAGATCAGAAAAGCGTTACTAAAGCTATCGCGGAACAAACTCTCAAAATCATAAACCCATCGAAATGCCGAGACGTCCCACTAGCCAGAAGTTGTTTGTAAGAACTCACTTCGCTCGTTCGACTAGAAATTTTATTTTAAGCGAATTTCAACTTTGAACAATTCGATAGCAAGATTAACTCTAAAAGCCCTGTTACACTTTAACTTTTTTTAGTATCCTAACTAGCATCCTAATTAGGATACTAACTTTTTTCAATAGTAAATTTACTTGCTAAATGCGGTTAGACTTGACTAAATTTAGAAACTAAATCATTTAGGAAGCTAACTAGGACTAGTGTAACAAGGCTTTTACTTTTTTTAGCGTCCTAACTCGCATCCTAATTAGGATCCTAACTTCTTTAAATAGTAAATTTACTTGCTAAATGCGGTTAGACTTGACTAAATTTAGAAACTAAATCATTTATGAAGCTAACTAGGACAATAGTACAGTACGCGAACAGTTTTGAGCTTCGATAACTCACAAGTGCGATTTTCTTTTTTAGTTAGAGAATCTGATATGATTACTTATAGTAAAAAATATTTTCTAACAGTTTTTGACGTCGCGTTAGGTATTATATAGATATTTGTTAATAACAACAAGAAAAGATTATACAAGATATAGTATCCTTTACCATAATATTGCATTCAGCTATTTCAACATCATCTGTCATTTTATAACACTTTAATCAATCAATGTCAAGGTCAATAGATTATGTAAGCATAATCCAAAACAATTTGTTAAAATATAAGTGACCTTGAATTCTGAACGAATTACAAATGGCTAAGACGACATATGCTCTTGACAAAACCGTTATAAAATGTGAAGTTATGTTGCAATAGTAAAAAGCGATAGCCTGGTGGAGAAAAATAAAACTTACATAATCTTTTCTATGTGTAGCAAACAATACATGTATTATACCTAGCGCAATGCTAACAATTGTTAGAAAATATTTTTTATTATTAGTACTTAGGGGGCGTCCATTAATCGCGTCATACGTTTTTGGCTTGTTTTAGACCCCCCCCTCCCCCATGGTGATCTTTGGTAATATTTTCAGGAGCCCCCCCCCCCCCCCATCCAATATGACGTGTAATTTTTTGCTAACTAAAGTAAGTAAGTACCTACAGTTTTCTAACACGTGAACCTACGTACACGTGAAGGGTAAAAAAATGAAACTACATGTACATACATATAAAATAAAATCATCTTTAATAGAAAAAAACCGGCCAAGTGCGTGTCGGACCACGCTTAATGGAGGGTTTCGTACCTATTATAAAAAGTAATATCAAAAGGTCGTATCTGCCTATGAAAGAACTTTTATGGATATAACTCAATAATTCTAAAATCGATAATGCTCTCAATATTTTTCATATTTTTTGGATCTCCGGTTCAAAAGAAACAGGGGGAGGGCACAATTTTTTTAAACTTACGGGGCGATTTTTTCTTAAAATATGCACTAAATAAAAAAATATTCAAACAAAGCTCAATGTTATTTTTAAAGACCTATCGAGTGATGTGCATCATGTTGATATTTGGTAAAAATTGACAAATAGTTACATGTATAGAGTGCCCCCCTAAAATATCTTTTCCAGCAATTTTACTACAGAGCTAAGAAGCGGCACACAAAAATACAACTTATGTTCAAATATTTATTAAGATACGTTTTATAGTTTCCGAGTAAAATGAATGTGACATACAGACGGACAAAACGAAACTATGAAGGTTACGTTTTTGCCATTTTGGCTACGGAACCCTAAAAACCTACTTCACAAAATAATATCTCAAATGCCATTAAAAAATATTTACAATCATAGTGCATCTCATAACAATTAGTCCCAAGACGTAAAAAAAAACGGGGTGCACTCCGGGAGTGCCGGCAGAAGTGAAAATTTTAATATTAACGTTGTGCATTTTTGATATTTTGGAATGGTTAGGGAATTATTTTGCACGAATTGCTTTAATTATCAGTATAAAAGTACTATCATTTATGTGGTAAAATACAATGTTCATTTATTGCGCTATCATACACAAACATGACAATTTATATTACATTAAAAATGTAACATTTTTTTCCCCATCACAAAAAGTGCACAGCGCCGCTAAAGAACTTTTCACTTCAAAAACCTTGTCGTAGAGGAGTTCCATTCTGATCTTCACGAGCAGTTTCTATTTCACTAAATAGCACTATTTAAATGCAATTTTTTGGTTTTTAGATTTAAAAATATAGCTATACGTCCGCTTATGAGGTTTCAGGAGTTCCCTTGATTCCTCATGGGTCCCGTCACTAGAATTAAATTTTCCAGCTGCTAGTCAAAAATCCGCGCGCTACTCTGGTTTTGACGATTGATTCATTTAATAGTTGATAAATTTTATTTTATTGACAATAATACAGTATAGCACGTGATATGTGTCCAGACCCCCCTCCCCCCTGTGGTGATCATTGGTGATTTTTTCGTGACCCCCTCCCCCCCCTATACAATATGACGCGATTAATGGACGCCCCCTTATAGTATTCTAACAAGTCAAGTAAAAAGGCGTTCCCGTACTCCACTACAAGTGTATATAACAGGCCTTTTTATGTAATCTGTGCCTTTTATTACACCTCCCAACTTAACAGATTGGGCCCTACAAATCGCAACGTCTAATACCGGTCTCATAACGCAAAACGCAGTTTACAATTTGAAGGTAGTTTAAAAAAACTCGGCCCTTTTAGGTAATTTACCCTCTTTTCCACTAAAGACGAGTTTCCGGTAATGTCTGTCCTTCCTTCCTTTCTCTGTCTGCAGCCACGTGAAACTCATTTATCGTCGATTCGTCGTACAAAAATGTTGATTTATTTATTTTAATTATTTAAAGTGTATAATTTATTTTAAAACTTTAGTATTTCCTGTTTTACTATACACAGGTAAGTTTTTATTTTTATGTTTGGGTTATTAATAATGTAAGATGGAAGTATCGTATCGATTGCATGAGCGAATTCAGAAAAAAACCTAATAAATTGTTGGTATTTTCAACCGACTTAAAGATTTCGAAGGAGGAGGTTCTTTGTTTTTGCTATTTTTTTTAAATGTATGTTCAACGATTACTCGAAGACGGCTGGACTGATTTGGCAAATTCTTTTTTTGTCTGAAAGAGTATACTTCACAGTTGGTCCCATTATCATCAGGTCAGGATGGTGACGGTGGGATCCTAGAGGAATCGAGGGAACTCTTCAAATATTATAGGCATACCCATAGCGATTTAAGTATTTTTACAGTAGCTCGGGTATTTGCTTTTAGAAAAGTGGAGTCTAAGTGAAGTAGGTTCTTTTTTGTTTAAAATTATTTATATAAGATTACCAACATGCTCTTAAATCTATGTTAGAATTGAGTTTGATGCTTATTTAATTATAGGTAACCGCAACTTAAACTACCTACTTTCTAAAATATGATGTAAATATGGGGCCTACCCTAAAACTTTATGAAAAAACCGGCCAAGTGCGTGTCGGACCACGCATAATGGAGGGTTCCGTAGCTTCAATGGAATAAGAACCAGAAAGGTCGTATCTGATGCCTATAGAAGAAGTTTTTTGGAAATAACTCAAAAATGCGTAAACCGATAATGTTCAAAACAATTTTCGTAGAAAGCGCGTATGATAACGCGCATCTTCTCAAAAATTTTTCATATTTTTTTGGACTTACGGTTCAATAGTTACAGGGGGGACGCTATTATTCCGACTTTCGAAGCAATTATTTTTGAAACTTTTCACTTAATCATAAAATGTTCAAAGAAACCTCAATGTTATTTTTAAAGACCTATCGATTGATGTGCCACATATTGAGATTTGGTTAAAAAAAAAATGAGTTATATGTATGGAGCGCCCCCCTCAATTTTTTTTTTCTGCAATTTAACTACATAACTAAGTAGCGGCATACAAACTACACCTTATGTCTAAATTTAATTAAGATACGTCTTATAGTTTCCGAGTAAAATAGCTGTGACATACGGACGGACTGGAAGTATCCTGGCGCCGCCGTACAAGGAGGCCCGACCCCAGATAGAACTGGGAGTAAGGGAAGGAAGAAGAAGAGGATACGGACGGACTGAAAGACTATTTATTACAGGTTTTTGCCATTCTGGCTACGGAACCCTAAAATTCCGTTTCTTACAGTTGTTCAAAGTTTTACTTATTTCCAGAATGTTCTACATATTGATGCTATCATGCCTGCTAACGTGCCGAGCTCAGTTTGCCGACGAGCTACAGATATACGAGAAAGAGTGCCTCGGTGTAGACAAGTGGACATGCCTTGATGGCAGCTGCATTTCGCATGCACAGTACTGCGACGGCAATTGGGATTGTGCTGATGGGAGCGATGAGAACTTCTGCCGTGAGTATCTAACCTTCTCTTGTTGTAATACATTAAGTGCCTGAGAAAGAGAAAGACGCACACAGGCAGAGAAGATTAGTTTACATGCTTTGGTGGTAAAACTTTCGCAGTGCATGACGGTCTTGCCACGCACAGCTATATATATATATATATATATACATCGTGGGCCCATATAACTAGACAGATTTTAACAGTGTATTCCTGATCATATTTAGGTACTAAAATGTCCTATAAACTTTTCTGGAGTACGCCTAGTTTCAGAGTTAATACCAATTTAAAAAAAATACACTTTTTATTAAAACTCATCACAAAACGCCTTTCGAACTTTGATAAATATAAAAGGAATATAAAGGGAATAGATATGGTACCAGGCGCACGATCGTGTGCCATCAAATATAGGTTCCGGCGCCTATATTGAATCAGTCGTGTCATGGCCGCCGAAGAGCGTGCTTTCAAGAATAACGACTAAAATACCCGTAAATCATGCCAAATTGTGCCTTTTTTGAATGCTTTAATAGCTCAAAACATAATAACAAATCTCACGGAATAACTTTTCATTCGTAAGTACTGTTTTAAATACGCAAACATAATTTTTTTACAAAATTTATCAAAATAATTTTTGTTATTGAGTAAGCGAGACAGTTAAATAGGCAGTACCCACGCGTGAAACACGTATTTTTTTTTTTTTTTTTTTTATACCACGACGGTGGCAAACAAGCATACGGCCCGCCTGATGGTAAGCAGCTACCGTAACCTATGGACGCCTGCTACTCCAAAGGAGTCACATGCGCGTTGCCGACCCTTTACAAAAAGGAGGATTCACTGTGTTGACGACTAAAGGAACAAGAAGGTCCCTCATCGTTAACACACTGGGTCCTCTTTGAGCTCTTTGGCAACCTTACTCACCAGCAGGAACACAACACTATGAGTAGGGTCTAGTGCTATTTGGCTGTGGTTTTCTGTAAGGTGGAGGTACTTCCCCAGTCGGGCTCTGCTCCAGATTTGAGCGATGACATTCGCTGAACGTGCCCTACCACACTTAGCGAGATGCCATTCGCAGTGCCCATACCTCTCTTTTTGGCGTAGTTTAAGGACATACCCAGGTCCGGACGTAGTTTAAGGACATACCCAGGTCCAAAACGTATGTCCGAGTGTCATGCTCCTTTGGGTAGCGTTAGCAAATAATATGCTGATAAAAAATCATTTTTATTTCATTCTGTTCTCCTAGTGCTTGAAAGCGTTACGAAGCTAAACGTATGTACAAATTATTTATGTGTATAGTTGCTATGGTTATGTACGTTTTTAGGGTTCCGTAGTCAACTAGGAACCCTTATAGTTTCGCCATGTCTGCCCGTCCGTCCGTCCGTCCGTCCGCGGATAATCTCAGTGACCGTTAGCACTAGAAAGCTGAAATTTGGTACTAATATGTATATCAATCACGCCGACAAAGTGGTAAAATAAAAAGTGGAAAATTTTTTTTTATTAGGGTACCTCCCCTATACGTAAAGTGGGAAGTGATTTTTTTTTTCATTTCAACCCTTACGTGTGATATATTGTTGGATAGGTATTTAAAAATGAATAGGGGTTTACTAAAATCATTTGTCGATAATGTAAATATTTTCGGAAATAATCGCTCCAGAAGTAAAAAAATATGCGTCCCCCCCCCCTCTAACTTTTGAACCATAAGTTTTAAAAATATGAAAAAAATCTGAAAAGTAGAACTTTGTAAAAACTTTCTAGGAAAATTATTTTGAACTTGATAGGATGAATAGTTTTTGAAAAAAAATTACAAAATAATTTGTGAACTAAGTTTGTAATTTAACCTTATAAGCAGATGTTTATTGTACCTGTAATTTCTACAAAATGACAATGAAATAACGTGCTTTCAAATAAAGTAAAAATGTTGAAAATCGGTTCACGCAATAAAGAATTATTCCATAAAAATCATCTTCCATACTTTAAGCTCGCGCGCAATAGTTTACTTAATTTGCCGATAGATGTCGCTGTACATCTATCAGCAAATTAAGTAAACTATTGCGTGGAACTCTCATATCATATCCTACATGGCGGTGTTATTAACTCTTAAGTGGGGACACTTACTGTGACGGACGGAAAACTACGGAACCCTACACTGAGCGTGGCCCGACACGCTCTTGGCCGGTTTTATTATTTATACTTCTAAACTAGAGCCTGTTGCATAATATTTGTTGAATGTAGGGTTCCGTATTTGCCTTCACAATACACCCGATCAAAATGTATTTTTTTAGGATATTTTACGTCCTTTTACTATGAAATAACAACTTTTTGAAATAACTCAAAAAACGCTCAAATAACTCAATAGTTTTTCAATATAGTTTTAATTGAAAGTAACTATTAGGCTCGTGTATTTTCCCATTTAAAAAGTTAGAAGGATTTTTGGAGCCATTATATCCGCGAAAGTTTCAATCGGGACGCGGTGACCATTTTTTTTAAATTGATTAAATCGCTGCCGTTCCTCAACCCACACAGATAAGGTAACCACTAGATAAGCCTTACAAGGCGAGTTGGGGTCACCACTCGTTGGAGTAAAACGACTAATAAATTGCGCGGGCGTCCGCCGTGCCGTTCAGTTGCGACCATGTTTTAGACCTGCACGTAGTGTGCGTGTATGCAAGTTTTTTTAAAAATACGTATGAAAACTATTCAAAATTCTGGCATATTGTAGTGTAAGGTGGTGTGGCAAATGTTTTTAAAGGTTAAGAATCAAAAGAGTTGGAGTTACATTCCACTTTTACTTCAAAATATTTTTTTTACTTTAATATGTTTCTAGCCAGCGGAGTTCATTTTGAATTAGTCAATTGAGAAGTAGTTAGTATGCCCGTCTCATTTTATCATTTTAATAATGCAATGTGCTATTCCTTTCTTACGGAAGCACGTGTAGGATAGTGATGTGCGGATGATGTGTACCGGACTTATATACCGGCACCACGTACTTTCAACTTAACAAATATACGAAGTACAATAGAAAACAGAAGATCTTTGTTTTATTTTCTTTTTTCTTTTAGTTTGAGTAGTTGGTAGAATTTAAAGATTTATTCTGTCGGTTTTCTTTTCATATATGTAGTTATAATAAATATGGGTATTAAGGGTGCCACATGAGCGTTGCTTCTATAAGATACTTTCAATGGGTGTCACATGAGAGTTGTTTTAAGTAACTTTTAATTGGTGTCACAAGAGCGTTGCTTCTATGAGACATATTCAAATGGTGTCTTATGAGAGTTGTTTTAAGGAAATTTTAATTGGTGTTACATGAGCGTTACTGCTATGAGACAAGTTCAATAGGTGTCACATGTGCGTTGCTTCTATAAGACGCTTTCAATGGGTGTTATATGAGTGTTGCTTCTATAAGACGCTTTCAATGGGTGTCACATGGGCGTTGCTTCTATAAAACGGTTTTAATGAGTGTCACATGAGCGTTGCTTCTATAAGACGCTTTCCATGGGTGTCACATGAGCGTTGCTTCTATAAGACGCTTTCAATTGGTGTCACACGAGCGTTTCTTCTATAAGGCGCTTTCAATAGGTGTCACATAGGAGTGGCTTTAAGCAACTATTAATGGGTGTCACATGAGCGTTGCTTCTAGAAGACACCTTGGATTGGGTGTCACATGGGAGTCGCTTCTAAAAGTACTTTCAATGCACAGATAAGGTAATTTTAGATTAGTCTATAAGACGAAGGCGACTAGGTAAAATTTATTGGTAATACATTTTTAAAGTAGGCATATACATATTGCATTATTGTTATTTGTTATCAATTTAGTAAACAGTAAATATCTCAATCAACAACAACAAATTACGGTACGGTACGGTACAGTACTGTTTACTTGTAGTACACATGTCCCATCACTACGCAACCACGTGATAGCGTGGTGATAGCGCGCGGTCCTTGAATCGACCAATCGCAGCGCCGCTATCACCCACCCGCCCCTCACGTCTTCCGCAAGATTTGGTGACTCGCGGCGCGAACAAAATGAGCAACATTATTACTCTATAGGAGGTTGTCTGTGTCAACTAGGGTTGCCAACCGTCCCGCTATACGCGGGACGTCCCGTTTCTGGGGCCCTAGAGCATGCGTCCCGCAAGGGGTCCACGCGGGACGCCGATTGTCCCGTTTTCAGACTAGACTAGACTATCAGCACCAAAACGAGCGTTGATTTGCATGTTACAATAATTTTAAAGCGTGTAATTTTACTTGAATATACCGCGAGTAACGCGCGCTAGCGCCTGCGCTCTCTCGCTCGCTCGACAGTACTTGTGTCCCGCGGTTTTAAACCTGGTCCCGCAATGTGATCGTAAATGTACCGCGAATCTCTGAATCACAGTTGGCAACCCTAGTGTCAACCCACCAACGGAGAGGCAGCTTAACCACTTGACAAGTTATTGCCTGGGACGCGATGACCAACAAAATTTGTTCCTGGCTTACGGTCTATAGAGACTTATTACTTAATCCTAATAGGTATTATAAAATATTTTTTGACTTGAAACATCTGTAAATGAAAAAACATGTATGCCTATAGTTTTCTAGTCTAGATATAAATTTCGATTTTACACGTCAAAACCTTTTAAGCAATTATCTTTAATACCAGAGAATAAATACGTTTCTAGAAAATATAATTCGTCAGGTGACATATAAAACTCAGTATTTGCAATAAAATTATTAAACTAAAATCAACCTTGTTTTGTTACTAATATGGTTCATTACGGCTATAAACTTGTGGTAGTAATTAGTGAGTTTTGGGTGTTACCCGATTAATGTAAGCAATTATCTTTAATACCCGAATTACCCGATAATGAAAACGTGTCTAGAAAGTATATTACTTAAATTTCTAACAGTTTTATTTGCTCTTGCTCCTTTAGCCGTGAACACAGTGAATCCTCCTTTTTTGTAAAGGGTCGGCAACGCGCATGTGACACCTCTAGAGTTGCGGGCGTCCATAGCCTACGGGTAGGTAGGCGGGCCGTATGCTTGTTTGCCACCGTCGTGGTATTAAAAAGTTTTATTTGCTAACGCTACTTACGAAATTATGCACCTAGCGCTGATTCCCGAGACTTACAACGCGTTCAGGATAAGTGAATCTTTAATACCATTATAACTATGCACAATACGAGGTCACACCTTTACATTGGTTTTTTTGAGTCGTGCGCGAGGTAGGCGATGGAAATTAAAGTACTAGGACCACACGGATCATTCTCAGTTTCTGCGTAGTGCAATTTAACCGTAGCTTACCATACGCGTCTCTTTTGACAAACCATTATTGCATTAAAAAGAGAAACCTCTAGATCCGTAACACCTACGCGTAATAGTAGATGCCTTTATACTGGTTTTTTGAGACGATCGTTCGTTACCTATTTCGATGAACACTGGAATATTCGACTAGAGCACCAGAAGTTTAGAACTAGAGATTTATTCATATTTAAAAAATATAGTATGCTATTGACTCGACATTTAATTTTCTATCTCGGTCCATCTTGCCCGCTTTCAGATTGATGCGACAAGGACTTACTACGATTAATATCAATTTAATATTTTAATTTTTTCAAACCCAAATGACTCTCTTATTACTTCTATAAGTCATTGTTAGAAATATGACCATCTTGTAAGCAAGATGTATGTAGTGTAAGCACTACTGTAAATTATATTAGTTGGTCTCTGTCACACTTTGTGCAATGCGCAGAATATGGAAATCTCGCTTACACGCCATTGTTAAGTATATTGGTGTATCTCTTTTACCCCTGATGCACATGTACATTATAGCATTTATAGCAGTGTGTAAGCATTTACAAGTGTGTGAGTGCCGGAACACATTTCAGTTTTGTCAGCTATGAACGTCAGGTATCTTCCTCTTTTTACTTTTATCAAAGCTTTCGAAGGGCGTTGTTGCCACTATTGGACATAGTTTACACGTACTTATTGACAGATATCAAAGTGACAAGGAAAACTTTGCAGAAACTAAATTTTTACAAAAAAGATGTACCAATTTGTTTTAGGTGATAATTTTATTAATAACATTTGCTTTTCATGTGCAATAAACATTCAAAAAATGAAAAAAAAAGAAAAACATTTTTTTTTGGCGAAATTGACCTAAAGTCATATAATATTTTTTCCTTCTTTTGGTCTTAGAAATTCGTGGTTAAGATCTGTCGGGTTATTCCAGCCCACGGTGTATATATGCCCACGGTGTATATTCCATTTTATTAGGCATTTTGAATTATCATGAAAATAAAATAACAAATCGTACATACTAATAGTACATTATGATACAAGTGTGCTAAGTTGATCATTACATACGAAGCAATATTGTGCGCACGAACGCATGTGAGTGCGCATAAGGAAGCTGAGCTTATGTAATGATCAAGCACACGCGTTTCATACGACGTTTTTCAACACACTTGCGAGGAAATAACAGAATAGTATAATTAATAACTTTTGATAAATACATTAATTGTCAGAATGTTTACAGGATAGAGGTACTTACGAACCTAAGATAATTAAATTTAACTAACCTTTTTTGTGATGTTATTGAGTATCTGGAACTCTTTTTCAAATCATTTCATAAAATTAAAGACTTTACATTTATTGTGCAATAAATTATAGTATTTTTTTCTTACGTATTGCTCACTAGATTTTTATGATGACATTTTACTAGTATGTGTCACAATTTTGAAATATATCTAGAGGTTAAATTAACGCTAAAGTTGTCTTCTTATTCATTAAAAATATAATTTGTTTAAATTAATAAAACACGACGAGAAAAATCTAACAAATAAACAATGATTTGAGGTTAACTTATAAATGGCGCGCAATTTTCTTTTTTGGGTGTGCGTGCAGCTTGAGGCAAAGGCGCGGACGTATAATGCCAAACAGCCAATATTAAAACAGACAATTCGTGTTTAAAACGTAATTTATTGTGTATTACGAGTAATATAATGAGTTGAAATGATTCTTATTCACAAACAGGATTGTATAATTTGTATTCTATCGTAAATGTGTATATTTTTAATATATTTACTTTTTTTTTACTTTTTTAGAATGTAAACTCATAAAGAGTAAAAAAAAAGTAAAGGTAATACCCGACTAAATTACAACGATTCGTCTGCGTACGTACAACTTGGTACTAGAGTACAAACGTCACTTGATCGGATTATTAAATTATTCCACTAGTTGGATAATTATTGTGAAATGCACACGTGTTTAATATCTAGTATTATGAGCATAAAAACGGTGGAATAAGAACCTCGTTACGAGCAGGTGTGTTGAAATAGTACATTACTTACCAAGGACTGTAAAAGAAAGAATGCCCGAAATCGCAGGTATTTGTGACCCGAGCCGCAGGCGAGGGTGGTAAATATGCGATAGAGGGCTTTCTTTTTTACTGCCCGTGGTAAGTACACAATTTTACGTCTGCACCTGGCCATAATGCGAGTTTTACCGTACGCATAGCATGCGGCAAAACACACATTATGGCCAGGTGTGACGTTAAGTAGAATTTTTTATTGAAGACGGTAAAAAGTGTTTTTTTATGGCTACTCCTTGCCGGTTTTAGCGAGGTGAATTCTGCCAATGTCAGGGTGTAGACTTTTGACTTTTTTTAAAGAGAATGTTCGGTGTAAATTTTGATTTTTTCTGGAAGGATAGGCTGGGAACCTTAAACAATGGGTTTCCAATGTATGGCAGAAGCTGTTAAATTACTGTCTTGATATAAAAATAGTACTTTAATGCCTTGAGTGTACCCAGCGCCGGCCCGAGCCCTCGATCAGTG
Organism: Pammene aurita; assembly: GCA_947086415.1. Classification (NCBI taxonomy): domain Eukaryota; kingdom Metazoa; phylum Arthropoda; class Insecta; order Lepidoptera; family Tortricidae; genus Pammene; species Pammene aurita. The sequence goes on from OX352310.1 coordinate 17,069,009, forward strand.
TAGAGCGAAATCGGGTTTTGGTGCCCTTCGTTAGTAATCAAAATGAAATAACAATGATCTTCAAAATCAACGTTTATACCACACAACCAAAGCCATTTAAACATTTTGTAAAATGATTACTTGGTACTCAATACAAATCACAATAATTAAGAAATGTACATCAAGTTTCTTGAAACTTAAAACTTAGTTTAATAGGAACAAACTTTGTTGAAGCCCATTAGAGTCTGTCTTTTCTAAGCGAAGGCTGTGTTTCCACCAGATACCAGATGTGAGCGAGGATTTATCAGGCTTTATTTCGCGCCTTTCAAGATCAAAAGAAGTAATTTAAAAAATCCATAATAAATGCGAAAGTGTGTCTGTCTGTTACCGCTGAACCGATTTAGATGAAATTTGGTATGAGAATATTTTGAGTCCCGGGGAAGGACATAGGATAGTTTTTATCCCAGAAATCATCGCTTAAAGGAGTGGAATTTTGTATGAAATTGTTGCTCACTGTTGACTTAAAATAGCATACGCGCTAAATTATTCGGCGTTTTATTCATTCTTTATGGCGATAGATGAAGTCGTGGCAAAAGCTAGTAGATGATAAAATGTAATCCTGATATACCCAAATTGGGTTACCCAATCGCTGAGAAAATTATAAAGTACTGTCATGATCTCTGGAATCCGAAGCCCTAGTCTATCTTAACCTATGTTATCGCCAGTTACCTTATGTCCTTGTAGTGAATCTTCGTGAATTGGGCCAGTGATTGTCTATTCCTCTACGTTGTGTTCTAAAGTAATCAGGGTCAACACAGTAAAGAAAGCGCGTCCGCCGGTCCCTCATCATGCTTCCTCATTGACCTCCTGTTTTTAGGGTTCCGTACCTCGGAAGGAAAAACGGAACCCTTATAGGATCACTTTGTTGTCCGTCTGTCTGTCTGTCTGTCAAGACCATTTTTTTCAGGAACGCGTGGAGGTATCAAGCTGAAATTTATATCAAATACTCAAGTCTATTGTCCCTTGTAGCTGTAAAAAAATCAAACTTAAAAGCCAACGCAATCAAAAGATACAGTCGTTTATGCTGCATATTTTAGAGATTTTCGGCACTCGCAAAACCTACGGGGTACTTCCCGTGAACTCAGAAACTTGAAATTTGGCACGAAGCTACGTCATATAGCATAGACAATGGAAAAATTACAAAAAGTAGACATTTTTAGTAAAATCATACAAAAAATATTTTTTTAAATTTTAAACTTACTACCTTTTTCCTCGTAAACGCGTGGAGGTATTAAATTGAAATTCATGACAAATACTCAAGGCTATAGGACCTTTCAGATGTAGCAAAACCAAACTTTTATGTCAACACAATCAAAAGAAATTGAAACTGAGTACTCGCAAGAAACTCAAAACCTAATGGGTACTTCCCGTAAACTCAGAAACTTGAAACTTGGCACGAAGAAACTTCATATAGCACAGACAAAGGAAAAATTACGAAAAGTAGACATTTTCAGTAAAATCATACAAAAAATATTTTTTTAAATTTTAAACTTACTACCTTTTTCCTCGTAAACAACTTTTACTTGTTATAGGTTTGTACGGAACCCTCGGTACGCGAGTACGACTCGCACTTGGCCGGTTTTTTTAAAGATTGTATGACCAAATGGCCATTAAGTATCCCTAGACCTATATGGGAATATTTTCATGAAGATTGTCTTTGTACGATGTCAGTTAGTCTGAGTAAGTATAGAATAATGAGCTTAAAGTAGGGAGGGTACGATCAGTGTATTCAGTTATCTTTACTCAGTCCTTTTAGCTATTGGTATGTCATAAAACCTAGAATTGATGGGCCCATTAGATGAATACCTACCTTGTCGCTGTGAAATGCTGTTATTATTAAATAAGTATATATAGGTCACATCTAAGTATCATCCTTATACTACCGCTGTCTATATATAGTTGTCTTGCCTAGTTACAAAGTCAGAAATACCGGATTCGCAGAAAGTCCACACTCGCACTCAAAGGTCAGTAAGGAATGAAGTTAGGGACACATGGAGGGCCTTTAACATTAGATACACACAGAAGTTTAGAACTAGAAATTTATTCATATTTAAAAAATATAGTATGCTATTGACTCGACATTTAATTTTCTATCTCGGTCCATCTTGCCCGCTTTCAGATTGATGCGACAAGGACTTACTACGATTAATATCAATTTAATATTTTAATTTTTTCAAACCCAAATGACTCTCTTATTACTTCTATACGTCATTGTTAGAAATATGACCATCTTGCTTACACTACTGTAAATTATATTAGTTGGTCTCTGTCACACTTTGTGCAATGCGCAAAATATGGAAATCTCGCTTACACGCCATTGTTAAGTATATTGGTGTATCTCTTTTACCCCTGATGCACATGTACATTATAGCATTTATAGCAGTGTGTAAGCATTTACAAGTGTATGAGTGCCGGAACACATTTCAGTTTTGTCAGCTATGAACGTCAGGTATCTTAGAACGTCAGGTATTGTATGACCAAACGGCCATTAAGTATCCCTAGACCTATATGGGAATATTTTCATGAAGATTGTCTTTGTACGATGTCAGTTAGTCTGAGTAAGTATAGAATAATGAGCTTAAAGTAGGGAGGGTACGATCAGTGTATTCAGTTATCTTTACTCAGTCCTTTTAGCTATTTGTATGTCATAAAACCTAGAATTGATGGGCCCATTAGATGAATAATTACCTTGTCGCTGTGAAATGCTGTTATTATTAAATAAGTATATATAGGTCACATCTAAGTATCATCCTTATACTACCGCTGTCTATATATAGTTGTCTTGCCTAGTTACAAAGTCAGAAATACCGGATTCGCAGAAAGTCCACACTCGCACTCAAAGGTCAGTAAGGAATGAAGTTAGGGACACATGGAGGGCCTTTAACATTAGATACACACAAACACATCAAATAAAATAACTTTGGTAAGGCGGGACATTATAGTATTTAAAACATAAAGATATAGGAATACTTAACTTTCTTGTGGCTGAAGTCTGCCTGCAATCCCTACTGCACATGCGTATCCTAGTGGTTTCACATCCAGTTTTCCTAAGCTGCTGTTTTATGCTGCACATTCTTGCACCTCAGTACAAACGACAAGATCTTGTATACTTGATAAATTTGACGGTTGTTATAAACAAATTCCAATGTCAGTGGTTTTAAATTTGAATTTCTGAGAGTATTCATTCTTCTAAGGCATAGACTACAGTAGAAGTAAAAAGGCAGATATACACTACGTATATAACCAACCAGTTCATGGTCCTTGAAAATATAAAGTAAACCTAAAATATAATTTAACAATTATAATTATTTGAACGGGTACGGACGGCCCGTTACAGTACGTAGCATTTTTGGCGCATTTATCAGGCTTTTTTTCGCGACTTTCAAAAGTAAAAGCAGTGATTTAAAAAACAAAAAATATTTTAATCATGATATATCCAACTGCTTAGAAAATTATGAAGAACGTTACGTTTTTGGCGCCTTAATCAGTCTATATTTCGCGCCTTTTAAAATCAAAAGCAGCGATTTAAAAAAAAGTTACGTTCTTTGTATTTTTTTTGGGATTGGGTTTATAAGGATTACTATAGTCTGGCCAGCCAACGACCGCAGTAGCAATGTACCTACAGCAAAAAAAAGCATGACAACAACACTAAGAATCAGTGAAAAAGCAGCAATGATCATCAAATTTTATGTTTTTAATTTTTGGTGGTATTTCCGCCCCTTTCATTAGGTGACATTTACGGTGTGTAAAAAGGAGACGGATATATTTCGTCTGATATGTCATCAACTGCAACAGATAATCTGGTTGAGGCAATTGACATTTAGCTTAAAAATGAATTTAAAATTGATTGGGAACGTTGCAGGAGTTCTATCTCACTCGCGCTTAAAATGAGAGAGTGAAATGCACTAGAAACAAATTCAACGCGAATTGAAATGTTCGTCATGAAACATGACACATGAATGTGTCTCATCACAAAGGGTTGCCACATGTACGTATTTTGAATTTGCCGCGCGTTTCTACTGACAGAAATGGTTTGCCAGACTATATAAACCCTATCCCTTAGAAAATTACAAAGAACGTAACTTTTTCGGCGCCTTTATTTCGCGCCTTTCAAGATTAAAAGCAGCGAGTCACGCCTAAAAAAAATTGTTGAAATAACAAAAATACAAAAAGGTTAATTACACCATTTTTAAGTCGTTTTACCGAAACCCATGAACCGAACGAAAGCGCAACTCCTTCTTCTACTTCTTCCTGGCTGTATGTATCCCATATCATTTGGGGTCAGCCCTCCTTGTAAGTTTACGCCACAATGCACGATTTTGTGTTGTCTCCGTGTCTAACGAAAGCGCAACTCCAAGCGTACATATTTTGCGCCCGCGCCATACTCGGGTATTTTAAAACTTTTTTTTCCTTATTTGCCATTTTGGCGCCCCCCATGCCATCCGGCGCTTAGAGCGGCCGCTCAACTCGCTCTACCCTTAATCAGGCCCTGAGTGTACCCATACCCATACCAATCTTAGGGCTTATTGGCTATTAAGGGAAGTAAAATGCAAAATAATAAAAAGGGGTTTGCAAATTATCCTGTGGCCTGTGGCATATTAAATTAAATAGGGAAGTTGCAGCTATAATATTTACCATTATTTTGTAATAAAAATGTTGAAAAAACATAAAATAATAGCTATTAAAACGTTTTCAATTTAATTTATACTAATTTCAAACAATAATTACGATTTGAAGTAGTGTGAAACGGAACGTATTTTAATCCACCAATCATCGTCTGGTGACGTCACTCCTGTTTTGACAACTATGGATGGTATAGTAAAAGATGACAATCTCGTATGACGGAATTTAACGCCTTTGTTTGCACCATAGAGATTGTCATCCTTACCTACTACCATCCATAGAACCAAGAATGAACAAATATCACGACTATGGCGAGTGACACTGACACACATGAGTGACGTCACAGGGACTGTAGCTCCGTTTAGGCGCGAAAATTTAAATTGTGAGTTTGTAACAGCAGTTTTTTACTATAAATTATAGTATTTTCATTTTTTTATACACTCGTGGTCTATTCTACGAGCAATTCTTTCAAATTAAAAAAAAAATAAAAATATTGCATCTTGCCTACATAGGCTGCTATTTATATATCCGGAAACCGGGATTACAATCTTCTTAAATAGCATATTTGACCTCCATGGTAAAATTTGAACTTTTTTAAGTACTGGCCGGTATATTTTTTCTTTCTTATTAACGCTCGTGTTTTGTTTTTGACGGGTTTTAAATGTCATCTCGCAGCAAGAATGGAACTCACTCGTGAAAATATTCGTGCTATGATTTATTATGATTTTCGGCGTGGTTTAACGCAACAACAGTGCATAGATCAACTAACTTCAACTTTTGGTGATGAAGCCCCATCTAAAACTACTGTGTATCACTGGTTTAGTGAGTTCAATCGTGGACGTAGTATGCTTACGGACGAAGTTAAGGCAGGTCGCCCGAAATCGGTCGTTGTACAACAAAATATCGAGGCTGTGCGAAAACTTATAATGGACGACCGACATGTTACGTACCGCGAGATAGAGGCGACTCTGGGTATTTCTATGACCAGCATTAATAGCATATTACATAATTATTTGGCTGTAAAAAAAATTTGTTCGCGTTGGATACCCCACAACTTAACAAAAGAGCAAAAAGATGCTCGCGTCGAATGGTGCAATAAAATGTTAAAAAAATATAACCGTGGTGACTCAAAAGCCGTTTATAACATCTATACAGGTGACGAATCCTGGATCTATGCATACGATCCCGAAACGAAGCAACAATCAACGGTATGGGTGTTTCAAAATGAGCCGAACCCTACGAAAGTTACTCGTGCAAAAAGTACATTGAAACAAATGGTGGCCTGCTTCGTCGGTATTAATGGCCATGTAGCTACAGTGCCACTAGAAAACCGTAGAACGGTTAATTCAGAGTGGTACACGACCATTTGCTTACCGGAAGTATTTGAACAAATTCGTAAAACTAACCAGCGACGAAGAATCATTCTTCATCATGACAATGCCAGCTGTCATACGTCACGCGAAACAACTCTATTTTTGGAGGGTCAAAATGTGGAATTAACGGGTCATCCGCCGTACAGCCCTGACTTGGCACCCAACGATTTTTATTTATTTCCAAATATAAAGAATAAATTACGCGGTCAACGATTTTCGACCGCTGAAGATGCTGTCGACGCATTCAAACAACACGTTATGGAGGTACCTCAGGCGGAGTGGCAGAAGTGCTTTAAAAATTGGTTCACGCGAATGCAAAAGTGCATAGATCATCAAGAGGAATACTTTGAAAAACAATAAAACCATTTTCAGCCGTGTACGTTTGTTTGTTTTTTTTGTTTCCGGATATATAAGTAGCAACCCTCGTATTAAAGGCCTTGTTGTGAAGATTTCAAATAAGTATTTTTATACTGTTTCTTGGAACGCTACATATGTTTAGAGTAGAGATGCAACGGATATCCGGCCACTATCCGGTATCCGGCCTATCCGGCCACAATTATTCGGGCGGATACCGGATCGTAAAATGACTCATTGTAAAGTTTAAAAACGGATAAAATACATAGTAAACCACCAAATAATTTGCTTATGAATGATTAATATTAATTTATTCGTCACGTGATTCTTCCATTCAATATAGGGCATTAACCTTAGGTAGCTTACCTACAATTTCTTGAAAGAGTTGAAACTCGCGCGGAGTGCTACTCGCGTGCTAGAGCTTAACTGTAGCCAAAAATTTCGGCCGAATATCTGGCTATACCTATTAGTTACATCTCTAGTTTAGAGACTTCTTTACGATACCTACTTAAATGAATGACCTTGGCATAACCAAACGTACGTTTTTTTTTATAATTGCTGCGCTATCTTACTTCATTCTTTCAATTTTCAGCTGACCATCCACCCAACGAGCATCTATGCAACGTCACCCACCAGTTCCTGTGCCGCGACGGCCACGCCTGCATCCCGTCCACGTGGGTGTGCAACGCCGAGCCCGACTGTACCGACGCCAGTGACGAGGCCGACTGTACCGGGCTTACAACCAACGTGAGTCACAGTAACCTGTAGTGTTTCAGCAAAACAGCATGATCCAGAGCCATCTGTGATACGGCGAGCCCGACTGTACCGACGCCAGTGACGAGGCCGATTGTACCGGGCTTACTACCCACGTGAGTCACAGTAACCTGTAGTGTTTGACCGAGACAGCATGATCTCTAGAGCCATCTGTGCGGCGGCGAGCCCAACTCTACCGACGCTAGTGACGAGGCCGACTGTACCGGGCTTACTACCACCGCGAGCCCCAGTAACCTATAGTGTTTCATCGAGACAGCATGATCTAGAGCCATCTGTGCAACGCCGAGCTCGACTGTACCGACGCCAGTGACGAGGCCGACTGTACCGGGCTTACTACCAACGTGAGTCACAAGTAACCTGTAGTGTTTGAGCGAGACAGGATGATCTGGAGCCACCTGTGCAACGGCGAGCCCGACTGTACCGACGCCAGTGATAAGACCGACTGTACCGGGCTTACTACCAACGTGAGTCACAGTAACCTGTAGTGTTTGAGCGAGACAGCATGATCTAGAGCCATCTGTGCAACGGCGAGCCCAACTGTACCGACACCAGTGACGACGCCGACTGTACAGCCTTACTACCAACGTGAGTCACAAGTAACCTGTAGTGTTTGACCGAGACAGCATGATCTCTAGAGCCATCTGTGCAACGGCGAGCCCGACTCTACCGACGCCATTGACGATGCTGACTGTACCTTACTACTAACGTGTGTCACAGTAATCAGTGGTGTTAAAGCGAGACAGCATTATCTAGACCCATCTGTGTAACGGCGAGCCAGGCTGTAGCAATGCCAGTGACGAGGCCAACTGTACCGCGCTTGCTACTAACGTGACTCACGTACCTAATATGATAGCATGAGCCATCTGTGCAGCGGCGAGCCCGACTGTACCAGTGACGAGGCTGATTGTACCGCGCTTGCTACTAAAACTTGCAACACAATGCAGTGGTTATATAGACTTGACATTTGACATTTAAAAATTCGATATATCTTCATCTTCCCTTGAATTTGAACACTACCGGCCTTTGCACGTTTGTCCCCATTAGGGAATGTAACCGGTTTTGTATGAAATATAACCGGTTGACCGGTTTTCTAATACAAAATACAACCCGGTTGTATTCCCTAATCCTCATTCAAACCGTTTACTTCAGCATTCACGGTCAATCATGCATCATTTCTCTTTCAGGCAACGACAAACAAATGCGGCAAGGCGTTCCAGTGCGGTGATGGTACCTGCATCTCGAGCCTCTGGGTGTGCGATGGACGGTACGACTGCGAGGACCGGAGCGACGAGGATATTGAGACCACATGCAGTATGTATTTAAATATAGTTAAGATATATATTAGGGTGTCCCTTATATTGCGATTTTGAGAAATTAATAACGCATACCCCCTAAATGTATTTGTTTTACCCCAAAATACTCTACAAAAAAACAGGACATTCCTGTAACTCTAACCCGTGCCGACTTGCATCGTAATCGTAATTTCCCCAAAGTTAATAAAGTTAATTAATTAAGTTGAAAATGGCCAAAACAACCGGGGCATATTTAGTATCAATGCTTTATAATTTTAATATATACCTATAAACGTAAAAGTCCTGACTGACTGACTGACTCACTTAAGTCAACGCCCAGCCCGAACCGTTGAACCTAGAGAGCTAAATTTTTCACAATAGGTAGTTTTTCTAACGTTAGTATCCACTAAGAAGGGGTTTTTCAAAATTCATCCCCTAAGGGGGTAAAAAGGGGGTTGAAAGTTTGTATGGATGGGGTTTAAAATTTTGAGTTAGAGATTTGAAACTTCGTACGTTTTCTAATAATTAAAAAACGATAAAATTAATTTCAGCGTTTTTCAAAATTCAACCTCTAACAGGGTAAAAAAGGGGTTGAAAGATTGTATTGAGATTTTTTTTTTGTGACAGACTTGAAAGTTCGTTAGTAAGCTACTAACTTCAAGGCAAAAAAACTTCAAGGCAGAGGGGTTGAAAAGTTTGTATTAAAGGGAGGCCGTAACTACTGAAGCTAGAAAGTTGTAATTAGCAGGACGAGTTAAATTTACAATTTGTACAACTAACAAGAAGCGATTTTGAATAATTCGACCCCTTAATGGGTAAAAAAGGGGATAAATGTTTGTATGGTTGGGGTTTAAATTTTGAGTTAGAGATTTGAAACTTCACAACTTTACTAATAATTAAAAAATAATTAACGTAATCTCAGCGTTTTTAAAAATTCAACCTATAACGGGGTTAAAAAGGTGTTGAAAGTTTGTATAGAGATAATATTTTTTTTGTGACAGACTTGAAATTTCGTTTGTAGGCTACTAACTTTAAAGCAAAAAAACGAATTTCAGCGTTTTTCAAAATTCCACCCCAGAGTAGTTGAAACGGAATTGAAAAGTTTGTATGAAAGGGAGGCCTTTACTACTAAAGTAGAAATTTGTAATTTGCAGGACGGGGTTACATTTACAATCTGTACAACTAATATGAAGCGATTTTGAAAAATTCTACCCCTAAGGGGGTAAAATGGGGGTTAAAAGTTGTATTGGTGGGGTTTAACATTTAGAGTTAGAGATTTGAAACTTCGTACGTTTACTAATAATTAAAAAATAATAAACGCAATTTCAGCGTTTTTAAAATTCAACCTAGAACGGGGCTACAAAGGGGTTGAAAGTTTGTATAGAGATTTACTATTTTTTTGGATTGTGATTAACTAGGAATTATTGTTCCTATTTCCGTTTCATTTCCATGTTCCAGAGTGAGCTCTGACAATAGTTTGGTCATCGTAACGCCAAATAAAACCACCACTATATAGTACACAAAGAAGTTACGCAAATAATAGGGTACATTTACATTATTATTTGTATTTGAAACTATGTCTACGTTAGCCGTTTTTTCGCCAAAATAGCTATAAGTATTAATAGATTAAGAAGATGGTTCGGGGTTTAACAAAAGTTAGTTAAGAAGATACAATTGGATATGAAACTCTGTATGAGGAACCGTATTATACGCGGACGAAGTCGCGGGCGGAAAGCTAGTTTTAATATATATAATTTTCAGAGCACTCCCTAAACGCACACACAATGAGCGACGGCTATTCCTGCTACGAATTCTCTCCCGTCGGTCCGCGCCGCTACCAATGCTCGGACTCCTCCTTCTGTCTCATGCCCGACCAGATGTGTGATAATATCACCGACTGCAGGGATGGTAGTGACGAAGGGTCGTTCTGCGATAAATGTGAGTTTTACAAGTTTATTTGCCGTTATATTCTTTCCTTAAATTAAACCACGAACGATACCGGCGGGACGCATAAGGTTCTAAACAGAGGAGGCGGCTTCGCCTCATCTTTCCAAACAAAAAAGTCTGCCAAAATCTGAGGGGGACGAGGTAGCACACATAAAATCTAAGGTAGCACAAATGCAAAACTCTCTCTCATAACTAAGAAACGCTGCTCAAACGCTGAATAGGGCAATAGGTAGTCGACTTTACATATGTTAACACATGGTTCATTATCGGATGCAGTTTCTTAAATATGGAAATGTGAAACGTCAAAATAATGACTCTGCCCGTCAGAAAAAATCGATTGTGTTTGAATTGATTCTGTAAACGAAGCTTTACTTTCCTTCCTTCTTTTTGTAAACTAGACATATATAGTCGAAAAATTTTTACACCCAAAAACAGCACATAAGGGCTTTTTCACGGAGCTCTTCATCGGCTGAGAGCGATCGAGATCGATTTTTGAACTAGTTTTTATAAACGTAAATGCATTTTATGCCTATATTTTTGACAGAGGGGAAATGTACCTAAGCGTACTCCATATAGAACTTAATGCGGGGACGCATCATTGTCAGGATGAACGAGTTGTAGTCACACCAAAGACTCGCAAAATAGTAACTGCGAGTCTTTGTTAGGGCAAGGGTGTGCATCGCTGTCAAAAAAGTTGAGTTTGACACGACGTATCCGATACGTTTGCCTAAGTGAGAAAGAGAACTTGTTATGCGTTAAGATGGGACAACATGATTCGTAACGTCAAAGAGGGACCTCTGTATAGTACTATTATTTACTCGGTGGTTAGGGAATGCAACCGGTTTTTATATTGCATGAAAAATAACTGGTTAACCGGTAAAAACCGGTTTCATTCCGTAGTATTTGTCAATACAAGTGCTTGGACTCATCCTTCTGCCTACCGCCTGACCAGATGTGTGATAATATCATTGACGGTAGGGTCGTTCCTCGATAAATGTTGGTTTCCAAGTTAATATTTGAAGCCTGTTTTGACCCCTGCCCCAAATATGGATACATAAATTAACTGAAAAATATGTATAACTTTTAGACATTGTGTAGTACAAATACTCTTTTGTATCCAGGGTACTCGATGTGTGTTAACACCACCTGTCCCACATACACCACAACATGCACCCCTGAGCGTACCGGGCCCCGGTGCATCTGCAACCCCTCTCCAAGCACCCACTACTTCAATAAAACCACCAACCAATGCGAGGACGTGGACGAGTGTCAAGCAGAACGGCCGAGTTGTAGTCATTACTGCAAGAATTTTAATGGACATTATAAATGCGGATGCGAGCACGGATACGTTGCGGATGATTTTCAATATCTTTGCTTTGCTGAGGGTGAGTTTAATAATAATAAGGGAAAGTGAATCCCATGTTATTAAAATGTATTCTGTTAAAAACCTTTAGGGTTCGTATTATTTACACCGCTCCATTTAAGATCACGTGATGTTTACTATACATAATTTTTAAGAAGAAAAAGCCGACTTCAATGGGGGTAGCCGGTGAAGGATTATTGTAGATGGTGCACTTAGATTCCATACAATGAAATAACTTGCTTAACAAACGCAGCGGAGAGGACAAATCGCCAAACGTGAACTATGCGTCGTTGAAGAGTTCCGTTCTGATTATCATCAGCAGTTCCACTTCATCAAATGTCACTCTTTTGAATGAAAATGCTTGATTTGTTAATAAAAATACAAAAGTCACTTTATGTATGCCTTTAAGATTTGAGGAATTCCCTCGATACCTCGTGGAACTCATCATCAGAACTTGAGCTTGATGAAAATTGGTCCTGACAATCTAACTTGCTTAACAAACATAGCGAAGAGGAAGAATCGCCAAACATGAACTATGCGTCGTTGAAGAGTTCCGTTCTGTTCATCATCAGCAGTTCCACTTCATCAAATGTCAATCTTTTGAATGAAAATGCTTGATTTGTTGATAAAAATACCAAAATCACTATGTGTAAGCCCTTAAGATTTGAGGAGTTCCCTCAATTCCTCATGGATCCCATCATCAGAACTGCGTTTTGACAAAAACGGGACCAATCTGTATATATATATACTTACAATCAAAAAAATAATTTTCAAAATCGGTTCAGACATGACGGAGTTATGGAGTAACAAACATACACGCCGAATTGAGAACCTCCTCTTTTGAAATCTTGAAGTCGGTTAAAAATGAAGTGTCGTGTGAACAGTAGAGCGTTTACTACGTGTCGTCATTGCGACAAAAGTCCGGGGTCAACTTATCATTGTTTCAAGAATTTGAAATGACATATTTGGTGCATATATAAGATATGTTATTTTATGTTGCTGTCAGTCGTACTACCTACTCGGTAAATATTTGTCTCTGTATGATTTACTTTCTCTTGTAGGTCCAGAGGCGATGCTTTTCTATAGTACTGAAAAAGATATCCGGTATATCAAAGTCAAAACCAAGCAAGAAGTTACTGTTACCACGGGAATCAAAAAGGTACGGTGTATGATTTTTTATTTATTTATCGTATAGCTACATGTCACTGGATATAGATAGGCATTTCATCCCTGGGGTAGTAGTAGTGGGAAAGCAGATGATAAAGAAAATCCAGTGAGTGCTGCGAGGTCCAGATGGGACAGTGCAGCTGCCAAGTTTGTTACTCTTTTACGAGTAGCACCAGCCATAATCGAGTCAAATAACTCGTTTAAGACGCACGACGGAATTTCCACTTTTAGTAAGCTTTCGGGGGAATTATTGTGTATTATATTGATTATATCTATTTTCATATATATTTTCAGAGCCACGGCGTGTCCTACGACGGGAAGTATCTCTACTGGGTAGAGACAGCCGAAGGACACCAGGCTATAGCCAGAGCGCATTTGGAAAATGTCGCAGAGACAAAAGAGGTAATATAGGATACACATCAACAATGGAGGAGGACTCGTCTTAATATAGTCAACGAACTTTCTATACATTATGTCGATACAGTAAAACTCATATAAATATACATACGTTGAGTAAAAATCTGAAATATATACACGCCTGTATCTCGTAATCAGTTATAAATAAAAATAATGATCACTTATTTTTTTCAGTGTCCTGATCGATATTTTAGTCCTTCGCTGATATTTTAATTTCAGTTGCAATTTGTCACTAGTCTCTAACTTTCAGAAAACGAGATCCTTGTCCGTTAGAACAGTAATATTTTGATAATAATCTATTGTAAAACTTAACTAGCACGCCAATTAGGGTCCTAACTTTTTTTATAGTGTTAGCGGTACACCCCAAAATTCAGGAAAATGCTGCAAATGGTGTTAAAGGCATGAAAATTGGAACGATTGATGTTTAGAGCATATGAATCTATTTGAATTTTGGCAATACAGAGGTAATTCGGCCCGCGTCATGGGTTCCCTGCCGCAGCGGGACCTCTTAGAGAGGTTTTCTTTTTATAACTGGGTTTTAGGTAAGCTTGTAGGTAGTATTTTATAGTTGCATTTAGTTTGAATTTAGTTAATTTTAATATTAGTTTAGTTTTATAGATAGCATTTGAAAATGAGTTTTATTTTAATTTATAACAAGTGACTGAAATGTAATGATGTGATATATTTTTGGAATTGGCTTATAAATCCTTTTTGTGTAATACTACACACGATAGGTTTCAGAACAAAAAAAAACCCATACAAATAAAAGATGATGTCTTTAGTTTTTTAGGGCTATGCATCAAATTGATTCATATGGCCTAAAGATCAATCGTTCCGATTTTCATGCTTTTAACACCATTTGCAGCATTTTTTGGCGTACCGCTTACTATACGACTACACGACTAAATACAGGGACTAAATAATTTAGGAAGCTGATTTAGGACAAGTGTAACAGAGCTTTACAGTCGCCTATTGCTGTATTACATGACATGGCCATTTTGTTCTCAGACCCTAGTAAGCCTCGGTTTATACGACGCTGGAGACATAGCAGTGGACTGGTTAGGAAACAACATCTACTTTAGCGACGCATCGCGTGGCGCTATCTTCGTGTGCAGCACCGATGGTGCCACGTGTGCTACCATCAAAGCGGGAGCATTGAGGCCGAAATTTGTTACGTTAGATGTCAGGAATGGGTATGATATTTTCAACAGACTTCAAGATTTCGAAGGAGCTTCCTCATTTCATCGGGATCTTTGTTTTTGCATTTTTTTTGTATGTTCACCGATTATTCGAAGACGGCTGGACCGATTTGGAAAATTATTTTTAGGGTTCCGTACCTCGAAAGGAAAAAACGGAACCCTTATAGGATCACTTTGTTGTCCGTCCGTCCGTCCGTCCGCCCGTCCGTCCGTCCGCCCGTCCGTACGCCCGCCTGTCCGTCCATCCGTCGGCCCGTCTGTCAAGACCCTTTTTCTTAGGAACGCGTGGAGGTATCAAGCTGAAATTTATATCAAATACTCAGGTCTACTGTTCCTTGGAGCTGTAAAAAAATCAAACTTCTAAGCCAACGCAATCAAAAGATAGGTACAGTTTATGCCGCAAATTTCCGCAAATTTTCGAAACTCGCAAGGGAATCAAAACCTACAGGGTACTTCCCGTGAACTCAGAATCTTGAAATTTGGTACGAAGCAACGTCTTATAGCACAGATAAAGGAAAAATTGCGAAAACCGTGAATTTTTAGTTACATCAGTTACTACCCCTATATACCTATAGGTTTGTACGGAACCCTCGGTGTGCGAGTCCGACTCGCACTTGGCCGGTTTTTTTTTGTTTGAAAGAGTATAATAATAAATAAATAATAAATAATAAATATTATAGGACAATCTTACACAAATCGACCTAGCTCAATAAGGCTTAGCTAGTAAGCTCAATAAGGCTTGTGTTATGGGTACTAGACGACGATATATATACTAGATAAATATGGATAAATACTTAAATACATAGAAAACATCCATAACTCAGGAACAAATATATGTGATAAACACACAAATAAATGCCCTGACCAGGATTCGAACCCGGGACCTCCTGCTTCGTAGGCAGGGTCACTACCGACTGGGCTAGGAGGCCGTTGAAGTATACTTAACTAAAGTAATACTTCACAGTTGGTCCCTTTGTCATCAGGTCAGGATCTGATGATCGGATCCTTGAGAAATCAAGGGAACTCTTCAACCTGCACACCTATAGTGATTTGAGTATTTTTTACTGTAGGCCCGGCATTTCCTTTTAGAAAGGTGGCGGCTGAGTGAAGTGGGTAATTTTTTGTTTAAAATTATTTTCAATAGGGGATAAATAAGTTTCCATAGAATGAGAGATGTAGCAGTAGACTGTAAAGGATTTTAAGGAAACAAAATCTACTTCATCGCATTGCGAGTCTGAGACGTGTTTTTGTCAGGATGGCCGAGTTGTAGTTATTGCTACCATGGTGTTTGGTTTTGGCAATTCATAGAGACCCCATTTTTAAAACGATTGTTGTGCCATCTACATCTAAAACAATTAAAGCCCCAAGCGATGATTTATTTCATTTTTTTTTGTTTAACTAATAAATGTCCTACAAATACAAATATTCTTTAATGCACACCTCAATACAATAGAAGAACAGTACAGTACATTATATCTTCTGGCCTTTAACGCTATATTTCATACTATACTTACATTAATAAGCTGCAAAAAAGTTTATAAATAAGTAAAATACGTTTTCCAGATTAATGTACTGGGCCGACGTCGCCGGTCTGCAAGGCGGTCACGTGATCTTGCGTTCACGCATGAACGGGTCCAACCACGAGGTTAGTTCTGTGTACTCCTGGAAGCACTATGTTTATCATGCTATGGACTTTTGTATATAAAATGTGTATATGGTCGCCTAACACAGTTGCTTTGCTTATTAGTTTCAGGCTAGGTTGATTTATTTTATTTATTGAAAAACAAGTAAAATACAAGTGTGCCTTAAATTAAAGTTTCACAAAACTGCGACACAGTTTGTTGGCGATGCGCTCATTTCAATCTATAGAAATATAGGTACAGTAGGTATCTATAAGACTATAAATAAGTAGTATAAGTACTTCTACTTTTATCTATATAATACTGATTTCAAACTACTCATTTTTAGGGTTACGTACGTCGAAAGGAAAAAACGGAACCCTTATAGGATCACTTTGTTGTCCGTCTGTCTGTCCGTCCGTCTGTCTGTCTGTCTGTCAAGACCATTTTTCTCAGGAACGCGTGGAGATATCAAGCTCAATTTTATATCAAATACTCACGTCTATTGTCCCTTGGAGCTGTTAAAAAAATCAAACTTAAAAGCCAACGCAATCAAAAGATACAGTCGTTTATGCTGCAAATTTTAGAGTTTTTCGGCACTCGCAAAACCTACGGGTACTTCCCGTGAACTCAGAAACTTGATATTTGGCACGAAGCATCATAGTCAAAAATTACAAAAAGTAGACATTTTTAGTAAAATCATTCAAAAAATTTTTTTTTTAAATTTTAAACTTACTACCTTTTTCCTCGTAAACGCGTGGAGGTATTAAATTGAAATTCATGTCAAATACTCAGGGCTATAAGACCTTTCAGATGTAGCAAAACCAAACTTTTATGTCAACGCAATCAAAAGAAATAGCAATTTAAGTCGCATATTTTGAAGCTGAGTACTCGCAAGAAACCTAAAGGGTACTTCCCGTAAACTCAGAAACTTGGCACGAAGAAACTTCATATAGCACAGACACAGGAAAAATTACGAAAAGTAGACATTTTTAGTAAAATCATACAAACAATATTTTTTTAAATTTTAAACCTAACCTTTTTCCTCGTAAACGCGTAGAGGTATTAAATTGAAATTAGTAATGAACATACTACAACTTTTGCTTGTTATAGGTTCCATCGCATTGCGAGTCTGAGACGTGTTTTCGATTGTTCGTGGTGCGCGAGTTCGATTCGCACTTGGCCGGTTTTTTTTAATTTAGGTATTTCTAGTAAAAGAGGGTATTCATTGTAAATATTACATATATTATATTTTGGATGTATTTGTGTATGATTGTCCCCATATAGATTTTTTTAGGTACCTCTGTACAGCCATGGTGTTTAAAATTACCAGCACAATTTACCTAACTATCTTTTTAGGTGATGACAGCCAGCCTGAACAACTTCGCAACGGGACTAGCACTGGACGCACCTAACGGCCGGTTATATTTCGTCGACAGGACGATCATGGTGCTAAAAGTTGACACGAAACAGATCTATGTAAGTATTCGGATAGAGGTAGAGACAGTTGCATCAACCCACTTGTAATCTGTTGTTAAATAATAATAACAATAAGTGTAGCAGGTACTTAATTTTTTTTAACAGTATTAAAAATCGTTTGACACGCGCGGTAACGCAATTCGTAAGTCGTCCTAAATATTGCCTGCAGCTCGTGGCAAATTATCACTCGAGAAATAATGACTTACTTTTCGCACTTTCATCAAATTTTACAATTTCAGCCCCTATTCAAAGCGCGCATCCACCACCCGTACGCTATCTCCGTGTTCGAGAACACCGTGTACTGGAGCGATTGGACCTCGAACACAATACAGACCACAGACAAGCTGCATTTGGAGGGGAAGAGGAGTGCGCTCGCTACACTACACGCGCCTGTCTATGGTTTGTTTGTGACATACAGATATTACAGATATTTATAGTCTGGCCAGCCAACGAACGCAGTAGCAATGTACAGCGAACAAAAGTATGACAACACTAAGAATCAGTGAAAAAAGCAGCAATGATCATCAAATTTTATGTTTTTAATTTTAGGTGGTATTTCCGCCCCTTTCATTAGGTGACATTTACGGTGTGTAAAAAAGAGTAAAAAAGAGACGGATATATATCGTCTGATCTGTCATCAACTGCAACAGATAATCTGGTTGAGGCAATTGACATATGCCATAAAAATGAATTTAAATTTAATTGGGAACGTTGCAGGAGTTCTATCTCACTCGCGCTTAAGATGCACCAGAAACAAATTCAATGTCACGAATACGGTGTCTCATCCATCACAAAGGGTTGCCACATGTACGTGTTTTGAATTTGCCGCGCGTTTCTACTGACAGAAATGGTTTGCCAGACTATAGCTTATTGATAAAGCCAGCATCAGGTACTTAAGAGGCATCAGTCCCAAAATGCGCGTATTTTGCGAAATGCATCATTTTCTTCGTAGGTTATAGCGAAAATTCTTTGTGTTTTTAAATTTGGAATTTATTTAATTTATATAAAAATACAGTCAAACACTTACTAAACCTAAAAGCTAGTCATTAATTACTACCGTCCCTTGTCGTTCCCGGTGCAAAAGTGCCCATAACGCTCGCGGCATTACCGCGCTGGATAGTTATGGACAGCCTTTGCACCAGAAACGATTCGGAGCGGGGGTCCTCTCCCTTTTGTCTAAGCCGATGGCCTATGTCTCGCACAAGCCTTTTCGCGTCTGCCCCCCAACATCCTGCTGTTTCCACTGCGAAAGGGACAAAAATGTAACCCGCGCCCAGGGGAGCATATTTCTGCCGCTTCACTGCTGCCTGAGCCTCGGCTGCCGTTCCAGCCGCGCGCGTTGTGCGAATGACATGAGAGGCGGCGAAGGTGCTGACACACGTAGCGTCCCACACCAAACACCGCCCTCTCTCCCACGGCACCAAGGTCAAACCATCAGGCCGTTTGCCGTCCGTGCGACTAAGGCCTGGAGGCTCAAGTACAGACGGCACGCCCGCCGACCTGAGGGCCCTCTGAAGTATGTCGTTGAGGGCATGGTGACGCGGGTGCCTACCAGTGTATCGCCGGCAACTCAGAGCGTGATGGCCGTTAGCCCCCACCATGGTACCGCAAATGCATAAATGAGGTTGACATAGATCGCAGCCCAGGCGGAGAGCAACGGACACCCGCAATGAGTCACCGTCGAGTAGGGTGCCCAATTGAGGAGAAGGTAACGCGTGCAGCCATGCCCCCGACTCTGACTGCGACACAGCCAGGAGTCTTGCACGGTCCGCTCCCACAGCATTCCCAATAAGGCAGTCCAGCGTGGCCTTACAACCTACGTCATCCCAGGCGCGCTGAACTTTGGGGTTTTCTGGTACGGTTGCACCAGGATTGAGAGCCAACCACTCCCTCAACGCGTCAGCCACGTAAGGTATGCTCGCCCTGTCGCCATCTAAGGACAAAATATTAGCAACAAGGTCCGCTACCCCACGGGCCGACGCCAAGAAGGCCGGCAGGCTTACGTCCCGTACACGCCGCACACCAATGCCCCCGTGCTGGGCCGGCAAAGCCGCTTGCGTCCATTGGTCATCGCTGAGAGAGACGTTGACAACCGACTCGATGGTGGATTTAATGGTCTCGTCGAAGGAACTTATTTCGTCCGGGAAAGACCAAACTGGGGCCGTACGCAGCAGGTATGTTATCTTAGGGACGGCGAAGCACTTCTGCATTAGGACCAGAGCTATGTGCGGACTTATACCCTTGAGACGCTCACCGGTGAGCCGAAGGAGATTCCTGCGAGTCGGAAGCGCTTCCGGAACCGCAGATAGAAAAATCGGAGCACCCAGCAAACAAAAATAGTTGGTATCCAGTTGGAGGGAGGGAGTTCCCTGAGGCCCGGAAGTAAAGAAGAGAAATGGTTGAAAAGACAAGGAGACTTTTAATGCATATAATAGTCCGTTCCTTTGTCTAGACGGCCATGGGAAAAAAAATTACATTTTTGAGAAAAAACCTGAAAAACATGGCTTCTCTTGGCAGGCCTCTTCAGAGTTTGCAGTTAGACGTCTGTTTTTTTTTTCAGATTAGTCAAATAAAGGGAACCTTTCTTATAAAATTTGAATATGATTCAATTCAGTATATCATGTTCAAGACGGTCATGGTAAGAAAAATTGAAGATTCATCTTGGATAATAGACACTACCTTCTGAATATTGCAAATTTTTTGATGAAAACAAGTTTACATTTAATTTTTTTCACGGAAGTCCTATAAATATTCTGCCCCAAAAATATAAATATATCAAAGTACAGCTATAGATCTACCACGAAATAAAATCATTGCTGTAACGCAAAATTTAAATAAAGTATAATTTTTTGAAGATGACTCCAAATTGGTTCAAAACTTGACAAAACACATCGCGCCGTCGCCTCTGGCTCAGTATGGAACGAGAGCTCACAGACGACGGACCTGTGCTAAATCGTCCTACGCGCATTACGTAAGTTTGCCAGCTAGATACACTAAGAGGCCACTAAAACGGGTAACCTTGTATGAAATCCCCAACACGTAGTGACCTGTTTCCATTGCCCTATAGTTGCGAGAAGTGCGATTGAATTATAAAGATCCGTGAAATAAAAGATTGAAATATTTACTTTACTTATGGCCTGTTTCACAATCTCCAGTTAAAGCATATCTGTCAGATAAATGTTTGCTGTCCTTTTCTTTTATATGACTGGAGAAAAGGATAGCAATAATTTTAACTGGCAGATAAGTTTTATCTGGAGATTGTGAAACAGGCCCTTAATATTATTATATGATTTTTTATTCGAAAACTAGACAGTTTTGTCAATATCGTCATGGTA
Organism: Pammene aurita; assembly: GCA_947086415.1. NCBI lineage: Eukaryota > Metazoa > Arthropoda > Insecta > Lepidoptera > Tortricidae > Pammene > Pammene aurita. The sequence goes on from OX352310.1 coordinate 17,089,990, forward strand.
GTCATTTTCGACTAACTCGGGGTGTGCAGAATTTAAAAATAATGTTTATTGTAAAATCAAAGATGGCGGTCATACACTTTATGGTAAAAATCGTTATGGTAGTCATTTCCGATTAATTCAGGGGTGTAGATTTAGGAAAACAGGACGGTTTTAAAATCAAAGATGGCGGAAACGGAAAATTTGGTCAAAATCGTCATGGTAGTCATTTCCGAAATCGAAAACGACTACAATGACGATTACTCAGAAAAAAGAGTATATCCACCCTCTTGGATTTTAAAACAGACATAATTTTCGAATTTTACACCCACTAATTAGCAGAAAATGACTACCGTGCCGATTTTTCAGAATAAAGTATCTTTTTTATTTATTTATTTATTTGACCGCCATCTTGAATTTCTACATAGACATTATTTTCGAAATCTGCACATCCGAATTAGTCGGAAATGACTACCATGACGATTTTGACAAAATTTTCAGTTTCCGCTGTCTTTAATTTTAAAACGGATATTATTTTCGAAATCTACACCCCTGAATTAATCGAAAACGACTACCATGAAGATTTCTCAGAAAAAAGAGTATATCCACCATCTTGGATTTTAAAACAGACATAATTTTCGAAATTTACACCCACTAATTAGCAGAAAATGACTACCGTGCCGATTTTTTAGAATAAAGTGTATAACCGCCATCTTGGATTTAAAAACGGACATAATTTTCGAAATCTACATCCCTTAATTAGCCGAAAAGGACTACCATGACGATTTTTCTGAATAAATTATATAACCGCCATCTTCGATTTAAAAACAGACATCATCTTCGAAATCTACACACCCGAAGTAGTCGAAATTGGCTACCATGATCATTTTTACAAAAAAAATATTTCAGCCATATTGGAATTTAAAACAAACCTAATTTTCGAAATTCGATATTTATTATACTTTTAATTCGAAAAGTATATCCATTATCTGATTAAGTGATTACCTGTCAGGGCCGGACCTAGGGTAGAGCGAGTGGAGCGGCCGCTCTAGGCGCCGGATGGCAAGGGGGGCGCCAAAATGGCAAAAGAGAAAAAAAAAGTTTTAAAAGACGCGAGTGTGGCGCGGGCGCAAAATAGTTGCGCGTTCGTTCGGTTCAACGACTTCGGTAAAACGACTGGTGTAATTTACCTTTTTGTATATATTTTTTTGGTATTTTTGTTATTTCACTATTTTTTCTAGGCGTGACTTGCTGGTTTAATCTTGAAAAGCGCGAAATAAAGGCGCCGAAAAAGTAACGGTCTTTATAATTTTCTAAGGGATTGGGTTTATCAGGATTACATTTTATTATAAAAAATTTCAAATTGCTGCTTTTGATTTTAAAAGGCGTGAAATATAGACTAATAGAGGCGCCTAAAACGAACGTTGTTTATAATTTTCTAAGCAATTGGGTATATCATGATTAATATTATTTATTGTTTTTTAAAAAGCTTCTTTTAATTTTGAAAGGCGCGAAATAAAGCCTGATAAAGGCGCCAAAAGTTACGTACTTTATATTTTTTTAAGGGATTGGTTTTATCAGGATTACATTTAATTATATATTTTTTAAATCGCTGCTTTTGATTTTAAAAGGCACGAAATACAGACTAATAAAGGCGCCGAAAACGTAACATTCTTTATAATTTTCTAAGCAATCGGGTATATCATGATTAAATTTATTTTGAAAGGCGCAAAATACAGCCTGATAAAGGTGCCGAAAAAGTTACGTACTTTATAATTTTCTAAGGGATTGGGTAACCCAATTTGGATTTTTTTGATCAGGATTACATTTTATTATCTACTAGCTTTTGCCACGACTTCATCTGTGTGAGATTAACATTTGCCATAAGGAATGAATAAAATGCCTTGGTAAAATTGAATAGCAAATATTAATTTAGCGCATATGCTATTTTAAGTCAACTGTGACCAACAATTTCATACAAACGTCCACCCCCTTAAGCGATGATTTATGGGATAAAAACTATCTTATGTCCTTCCCCGGGACTCAAACTATCTTCATACCAAATTTCATCTAAATCAGTTCAGCGGTTTAAGCGTGAAGACACACTTTCGCATTAAGTTTTAAGTTTCAAGAAAGTTGAAGTACATTTTTTAATGATTGTAATTTGTATTGAGGACCAAGTACTCATTTTAGAAAATGTTTAAATGGTTGTGTGGTATAAACGTTGATTTTAAAGAACATTGTTATTTCATTTTCATTACTAAAGAAGGGCGCCAATACCTAATCTAAAATACATCTAAAAATCAGTGTCAGTAACCCAGCAACGGAATAACACGCCCCTATTGAAATCAAAATTTCCGAAAATATTTTTTAAATCTATTATACCATTATAGGTACCTACAGATATTTTGAATCAATCAAAGTAAACAATTAATAGACAACATAATCTTCACGGACACCGCACTACAGGCCGCAGACCCTGCCAAGAAGGAGCGCCGTAGCACGGCCGGGTGACATGCATGACATGACAAGATGTCAACATACAACATAAAATATCAAATGCATGTTTACGTTTAACCGCCGTTTAACAACACAATATTTGTTGTTCGCATTTGTGATTGTGATTTCTTACGTGCTATTTATTACTTACTCGCCGTGCGTGGTTTTGTGCATTGCCAAGGCATCTTATCCTTCCACTATTTTTACTAAGTTCTGCTAGCTAAGGGCTGCTTTGGAAGTGAAAGAATAATAAGTGTATGTCGATGCGTGAAACATTCTATTGAACTAAGACTGCATACAATGTGGTATACTGCTATTTAGGTACATAAGTAGCGTTATCTAGTTAAAGTAACTAACTTATTGTTTTATAGTAATTTATTTGTTAAGTAGGTATTTAGTTTTAATATTGACCCATCCCGTTGCCACAATCGTTCACCAATGGATTGCTGTGTATGTAAAAAGAGTTTTCAAACTACAAAAGGTTTACATATACACCAATCACGCATGCACCACGTCCGCGTGTGCCTTGCTCCATCCATTTTGAGTTCCCAGAACAACAACGCCTCATCTACATCTTTTCCTACTGTTCCACTGCAAACTCTTCTCGGCCAGTTGAAACATTCGACACCATTAGTAAAACGCATACCGCGTGGTGCCCGGTCCCCAGTGGCTGAAGCGCTGACCGCTGTTATAGAAACGTGTGTAACTAACAATGATTTGGTGTCTTGGCAAAATTTAGTGACGTTTTCTTTCAAAATTATGCATGTACCCGAGGATAGTAACGACAATATTTCACTTACTAAAAAAATTAAAAATAATATCCTTACGCCTAGATTGCCACAAGCAACTAGGTCAACTCGTGGCCAAAGTAAGAAATATAATTTATTTAGAAAGGTTGAAGAGAAGTTATACGACGGCGACCTTAAAGGAGCCTCGCGACTACTCTTCTCCAGCGACACCATTGCGCCCGACACCTCAGAGACTGCGACTGCGTTGCAAGCCAAACATCCGACAGGCCCTTCCACCCCTGCTTTTGTGGATCCTCCATCAGACCCTTCGGCCTGTCTGCACGTCACAGAGGGAGCCGTTATGGCGGCACTCGCGTCATTCCCAAAGGGATCGGCATCTGGGTTGGACGGCATCTCCCCACAGCACCTTATGGACCTAACCAGTCATCACACAGGTGTTGCTGGTGCACATTTGTCCGCGAGCCTCACAAAACTCGTGAACCTTATGCTGTTAGGAGATGTTTGCCAAGACGTTACGCCGGTCCTTTATGGGGCCAACCTTATTGCCCTTACAAAGAAGGACGCGGGTGTACGGCCTATTGCTGTCGGATCGACCTTTCGACGTTTGGCTGCAAAGGTCTGCGTTCGGAGTACGCGTCCTAAACTTCAGAAATTGTTTGAACCAATACAGGTTGGGTTTGGTACTCGCGGAGGCTGCGAGGCGGCGGTTCATGCTGTACGTACCTTTGTACAAGATGACGCCTGTGAAGTGCTCTTAAAGATGGACGTTAAGAATGCTTTTAACTCTGTCAATAGGGACACCCTGCTGAACGAAATCAAAATCCATATACCGGAAACCTATAATTTTCTTCTTCAGTGCTATCACACTCCTTCAAAATTATTGCACAAAGATAATGAGATCCTTTCGGCCGTAGGTTGTCAGCAGGGTGATCCTCTTGGCCCAGCAATATTTAGTTTGGCAATTAATTCGATTATTCATAACCTAAATTCAAAATTAAACATTTGGTACCTTGATGATGGGACAATCGGTGGAAATTGGCAGACTGTCTTAGCGGATCTAGTCAAAATCAAAACTCAGTTCAGGGACATAGGACTAGACTTAAATTTTAATAAATGCGAATTGTATATTTCTGATAAGATGGCCCCACTGGTTTCTCAAATCACTCAAAATTTTAACGATGTCGCCTTGAATATCAACATTTTGTCTAAAGACAGCCTGTTTCTGCTTGGTTCGCCTATCTTTGACGAAGCCATCCCTCCTCTCCTTAATAAGTCAATATCTACATTCAATAATCATTCGGGTCGCCTCATCAAAATCAACAGTCACTGTGCTCTATTTATCCTAAAATTCTGTTTGCTTGTACCGAAATTTACTTATCTATTGCGCTGCTGTCCCATCTGGAAATTTCCCAATTTGATTATTCCCATAGACCTAATTCTAAAATCGCAAATTGAAGCCATTCTTAACGTCCACTTTAACGAGCAGGCATGGACCCAGGCCTGCTTACCGGTAAGGTTCGGCGGCTTGGGAACTCGAAATATTTCAAGCGTTGCTCTGCCGGCATTCCTGTCCTCTGTCCATAGCACGTCTGATCTCACAGGAAATATCCTTAAAGCCTCTACGGCTACAAACTGTGAGATCGCGTGCTTGGGTGGGGCCACGAATGCCTGGCTAGCTATGCCGGGTCAAAATTTACCCGCCAAGCCCAAATACCAAAGAGCATGGGATACAATAGCTTCCGCCGCCATTGCAAAATCACTGGTTGCGACATCGTCAGGTAAAGACCTTGCTAGAATTTTAGCAGCCTCCAAACCGGAGTCAGGGCACTGGCTCCATGCCTATCCGTCGCCCAACGCGGGTACTTTCATCGACCCAAGCACGCTCCGTGTAGCCGTCGGTCTCCGTCTCGGGGTTGAAATCTGCACGGAACACAGCTGTGTTGCCTGTGGAGCTCCGGTAGACACACTTGGCCACCACGGCCTCTCGTGCTCCTCGGGCGCCGGCCGCTTGTCTCGCCATGCCGCTCTGAACGACATCCTCAGAAGGGCGCTCGTCAGTGCCAACGTCCCCGCAGCTCTGGAACCCCAGATCGTGCGGGACGATGGCAAGCGCCCCGACGGGATGTCGTTAATCCCCTGGAATAGAGGCCGTGCGCTGGTGTGGGACGCCACTTGCGCTGACACGCTGGCGGCGTCCTATATCTCACGCACCAGCCGACAAGCCGGAGCGGCGGCGCACGCCCGAGAGCGCATCAAGGTAAATAAATATAGCTGTCTCGGCGCCAATTACGAATTTGTAGCTTTTGGCGTCGAGACACTCGGTCCGTGGGGCAGGGGTGCGCGCGGGCTCCACAGGGAACTGGGCAAAAGATTGAGGGAGGCCACAGGTGACCCTCGCGCAGGCAGCTTTCTCGCACAAAGACTCGCTATAGCGATTCAACGCGGGAATGCTGCCGGTGTGATGGGCACCTTACCGAGGGGCCAAGGTTTAGAGGGTCGATTTTAGTTATATATTTATTTTTTTAAGTTTAGGCTTGATTTTAGTACTTTTGTTTTATAAATAGTTATGTTTATATTCTTTCTGTTGTATGTTTCTAAAAAAGACCCCATCGTGCCAAAGATGCTGGCAGCATTCCCTCTCTGAATGGCAACGCTAATGCGTTGCGAGAGAAAGCTGCCAGCTCTCTGGTCCCCGGTGGTGTCTATTAATTTCTTTGATATCTCTTTATTTTTTCTCTTTTGAGTACGCGCACTTGGACCCCACGGCCCCACACTTCGTGGCATTTGGTGTCGAGACCCCGATATTTCAGAGCCTTTTTGGTTTCTGCCGCCTCCGCTGCCGCACCAGCCCTGGTCGAGGTTCTTGGTAGATGGGATAAATAGACTAGAATAAATAAAATCAAAGTGACTTGTTCACCTTCCTAGAACTATCAGAACCTTTCTGTTCTTTAAGCAATTGCCTTAAAATATTACTGTTTAATTGTATTAACACTGTACGTGGTAGACAACGCGCACTTCTTTAGTGAACTTCTTTAGGTAACATAAATAGAATTAGGGCCTATTTCACAATCTCCAGATAAACTTATCTGCCAGTTAAAATTATTGCTATCTATATGACTGGAGTCATATAAAAGAAAAGGACAGCAAACATTTATCTGACAGATATGCTTTAACTGGAGATTGTGAAACAAGCCATTAGAGTATTAAATCTTCGGATTTAACAGAAACAGAAAAATAATTGAGGTATTCGAAATAATGGTAAACATAAGTTTAAAAGAAAGAAAACGAACGATAGCGAATGGGAATAGGTTTTTTGCGGTGAAAGTAAAGAATTTAATTTTTGAACTACGAAGCATGCAATATTTAAAAATGTTCACTGTATCATTAAGTCAACTTTGTTTGATAGCATTCTAAATAAATGGAATTCTGATAATAGCTTGTCAGCCCTTGATCGACTGTTAGTCTTTCAAATTAGTTATTTAGTTTTGTTAGCACATGTAACCGGATAAAAACGGATAATTTCATTTCTGAGAATTTTGACGTGATGATGTTATAATTTTGTAGTTTATGCATGGCATTTAAAAATCTTTTTGATTAAAGAAATATACAACGTGCCCGTGAGCATTGCGAGAGATTTTAACCACGCATTTCTGAGGTCAAAAGAATGAAAAAACATTATATGACTTTTGTTGTAAAACGCCAAAAAAAATTTTTTTTTTTTTTCCAGTTTTTTGGAATGCTGTTCTACATAAAAAGTAAATGTCATTAGAAAAAAGTAACGGAAAAAGTAAATTGCTACATTTTTTCTCGTAAAAACTAGTCCATGAAAAGTGTTTCTTAGGTCTTTGATATCAGTCAATAAGAGATGTCTAGACTATGCCCCATACCGGTGAGATCGCCATCAAAAAATCATTTTACACTGAGAAACAATTCAAAATGCATTTTTTTGTAAGTAGTATTTACTCTGAAACTATGGCGAATTTCGGAAAAGTTTAAAGGACATTTTGTTCTCTAAATATGATCATGAATACACTGTTAAAGTCTCTCGCAATGCTCACGGGCACCGTGTATATTCTTAGGTTTTTTTTTTTATAAATTTTGGCTTTTACTCCTCGCCGGTTTTGGCGAGGTGAATTCTGCCAATGTCGGGGTGTAGACTTTTGACTTTTTTTAAAGAGAATGTTCGGTTTAAATTTTGATTTTTGGGGGAGGATAGGCTGGGAACCTAAAACAAAAAGATATTATTTACAACACAGACATACACATGACGTATACAAACGTAGTTAGAAAGAGCGGAGAGCGGACGATGATAGGTGGTTATGCAAGCAACAAAGCGGAAGAAATGGAAATAAAAAAAAAAACAAAAGAATTGTCAAAGTGACAGATACATGATATATATAAAAAAAATATTATTGGTAAACAAACTGTTTAGAAATAGGTATCATAGTTTTATATTATGTTCTTGAATATATTTAATAAGGATACTGGTCAGAGGCGGGTCCATTAGAGACAGAAGCGAGTAGAAGTCAATAGGTCGCGGGATACTGCTAGGCAATACATCATACAATGAACAACCGAATCTCGGACAAGAGAAGAAAATATGATTCACAGTACCATCGAGTAAGTCAACTTTGTTTGATAGCATTCTAAATAAATGGAATTCTGATAATAGCTTGTCAGCCCTTGATCGACTGTTAGTCTTTCAAATTAGTTATTTAGTTTTGTTAGCACATGTAACCGGCTAAAAACGGATAATTTCAATTCTGAGAATTTTGACGTGATGATGTTATAATTTTGTAGTTTATGCATGGCATTTAAAAATCTTTTTGATTAAAGAAATATATATTCTTAGGTTGATGATTTTTATATCCAGGTTGACAGATCTCATCTTGATGATTGAATATTTAATCACTTAAGAGGCCTTAGTCCCAAAATGTGCGTATTTTGCGAAATGCATCATTTTCTTCGGAGGTTATAGCGAAAATGCTTTGTGTTTTTAAATTAACTTTTAATGCATATAATAGTCCGTTCCTTTGTCTAGACGGGAAAAAAAATGGGAAAAAAAAATACATTTTTGAGAAAAAAAATACATTTTTGAGAAAAAAACCTGAAAAACATGGCTTCTCTTGGCAGGCCTCTTCAGAGTTTGCAGTTAGACGTCTGGTTTTTTTTCAGATTACTCAAATAAAGGGAACCTTTCTTATAAAATTTGAATACAATTCAATTCAGTATATCATGTTCAAGATGGCCATGGTAAGAAAAATTGAAGGTTCATCTTGGATAATAGACAAAATACCTTCTGAATATTGCAAATTTTTTGATGAAAACAGGTTTACATTTAATTTTTTTCACGGAAGTCCTATAAATATTCTGCCCTAAAAATATAAATATATCAAAGTACAGCTATAGATCTACCACGAAAAAAAAAATTATTACTGTAACGCAAAATTTAAATAAAGTGTAATTTTTGAAGATTACTCCAAATCGGTTCAAAACTTGACAAAACACATCGCGCCGTCGCCTCTGGCTCAGTATGAAACGAGAGCTCACGGACCTGTGCTAAATCGTCCTACGCGCATTACGTAAGTTTGCCAGCTAGATACACTAAGAGGCCACTAAAACTGGTAACCTTGTATGGAATCCCCAACACGTAGTGACCTGTTTCCATTGCCCTATAGTTGCGAGAAGTGCGATTGAATTATAAAGAACCGTGAAATAAAAGATTGAAATATTTACTTTACTTAATATTATTAAATGATTTTTTATTTGAAAACTAGACAATTTTGTCAATATCGTCATGTTAGTCATTTTCGACTAACTCGGGGTGTGCAGAATTTAAAAATAATGTTTATTGTAAAATCAAAGATGATGGAAGGTCATACACTTTATGGTAAAAATAGTTATGGTAGTCATTTCCGACTAATTCAGGGGTGTAGATTTCGAAAATAAGGACCGTTTTAAAATCAAAGATGGCAGAAACGGAAAATTCTGTCAAAATCGTCATGGTAGTCATTTCCGACTAGTTCGGGTGTGCAGATTTCGAAAATAATGTCTATTTAGAAATCCAAGATGGCGGTCAAACACTTTTTTGGTAAAAATCGTTATGGTAGTCATTTTCGATTAATTCAGGGGTGTAGATTTCGGAAAAAAGGACGGTTTTTAAATCAAAGATGGCGGATACGGAAAATTTTGTCAAAATCGTCATGGTAGTCATTTCCGACTAATTCGGGTGTGCAAATTTCGAAAATAATGTCTATTTAGAAATCCAAGATGGCGGTCAAACACTTTTTTGGTAAAAATCGTTATGGTAGTCATTTTCGATTAATTCAGGGGTGTAGATTTCGAAAATAAGGACCGTTTTAAAATCAAAGATAGCGGAAACGGAAAATTTTGTCAAAATCGTCATGGTAGTCATTTCCGACTAATTCGGGTGTGCAGATTTCGAAAATAATGTCTATCTAGAAATCCAAGATGGCGGTCAAACTCTTTTTTGGTAAAAATCGTTATGGTAGTCATTTTCGATTAATTCAGGGGTGTAGATTTCGAAATAAGGACCGTTTTAAAATCAAAGATGACAGAAACGGAATATTCTGTCAAAATCGTCATGGTAGTCATTTCCGACTAATTCGGGTGTGCAGATTTCGAAAATAATGTCTATTTAGAAATACAAGATGGCGGTCAAACACTTTATGGTAAAAATCGTTATGGTAGTCATTTCCGATTAATTCAGGGGTGTAGATTTCGGAAAAAAGGACGGTTTTAAAAATGGTAGTCATTTCCGACTAATTCGGGTGTGCAGATTTCGAAAATAATGTCTATTTAGAAATCCAAGATTGCGGTCAAACACTTTTTTGGTAAAAATCGTTATGGTAGTCATTTTCGATTAATTCAGGGGTGTAGATTTCGAAAATAAGGACCGTTTTAAAATCAAAGATGGCAGAAACGGTAAATTCTGTCAAAATCGTCGGAAATGACTACCATGACGATTTTCCCGTTTCCGCTGTCTTTAATTTTAAAACGGATATTATTTTCGAAATCTATACCCCTGAATTAATCGAAAACGACTACCATGGCGATTTCTCTGAAAAAAGAGTATATCCACCATCTTGGATTTTAAAACAGACATAATTTTCGAAATTTACACCCACTAATTAGCAGAAAATGACTACCGTGCCGAATTTTCAGAATAAAGTGTATAACCGCCATCTTCGATTTAAAAACAGACATCATCTTCGTAATCTACACACCCGAAGTAGTTGAAATTGGCTACCATGATCATTTTTACAAAAAAAAAATATTTCAGCCATATTGGAATTTAAAACAAACCTAAGTTTCGAAATTCGAGATTTATTATACTTTTAATTCGAAAAGTATCTCTTCATATTGTATAGGGGCGGGGGGGGGGAGGGGGTCAAGTACAAATCACCAATGATCACCACAGGGGGAGGGGGGTCTGGACACGTATCACCTGTAATTTTTTTGTTCCTTCGTGCTATACCGTATTTCAAATATTTCAATAAAATAAAATAGTAGATAGAGCTCACACGGGGGAGTATAGGTCGCCGACGGTAGCTCAAACGAAGCCCCGCGAGGCTAAAAGGCCCGCTTATACGGGGACCAAGCCCAAACAACATTCGGTACCAGCACGATTTACGTCACGTGATAAGTGTTTAATATGTCATAATTAGAGGGCGGAGTACCGGTGGCAAATTTCACACAAAAGGTATGGAGTCGTTTTTATAATTATTATTTTAAGCTTGAATAATAAAATTATTCATTTACCTAATGTACTTAGTATGGTACCTACTCGTAAATTGGAAGTAAGTACTTAACATTTATTAACATTTATTTTCATAAATCGATTTCAGGAACACCTAAATGTTATGTCGTAAATGTTTTGGGTTATTTTTCAATTTCTTTTAACAAAGTCACCATTCATCGATATAATATTTTTTACCATATGCAACCTTTCTTTTCAAAAAGTTACTAATTTACAAATTTATGAGACATTTAGAAACTAATTATTTGACATTGTCAATTTAGACAGCTGCTTTACATCTATATTATCTGAATTATTATTGCGTCGGCTAAATATTTAAAACCGAAAAATATCAAGATGAATAAGCCATGTGAAGCAACAATTCTGCGGATGATAGAACCGTACGAAAATCTTATATATAATGAAGAAGAATGTAGCATTCACTGTATTTCTTGCTCAGTGGATTTAAAGCAGTTGAAAAAATATAATGTCGAAAAACACGTTAACAGTAAACAACACCAAATTAACTGTGGAAACCAAAATGGCACCTTTGCCTATGATTTATGCGTTTTCCTTATAGCGTGTAACATCCCATGGAAAAGAGTTAACCATCCAGAATTTAAAAAGTTCTTTGGAAAATACTTAGATAAAGGCGTAAAACTTCCCGAAGAAAGTGTTTTGAGAAAATACTATCTTACCAGAATATACAATGCGACCGTCAAGCAAATACGAAATACATTTTTCGATTCCAATTTATGGCTTGCGGTGGATGAGACTCTTGATAATTTCGGTAATTGCGTAGTAAATGGAATTATAAAATCACTTGATGATGCTTTACAAAGGCCATATTTGTTAGCGTGTAAAGTCGTTAGTACTGTAAACGCGAATTCCATTGCAGCGGTGGTTGACGAAAGCTTGAATTTTTTGTGGGAGGATAATTTTACAGATAATATGAACAAATTTTTAATATTCTGTTCGGATAGCGCAGCTCTCGTAAATTGGATGGAATGGAAAGATTTTGAAGAAAAAGTACACTAAAGTACGACACGTAACTTGTTTCGCTCATGGACTACACAGAGTCGCGGAGCAGATAAGATCTGAACATAAATTGGTCAATTCTTTAATATCTAATGTCAAGAATATTTTTTTAAAATCACCACACCGCGTCCGATTTTTCAGGGACCATGCGCAGAATGTGCCTTTACCGCCGGAACCCATTATCACTTGTTGGGGCACCTGGTTAAATGCAAGTTTTTACTACGATAGACATTTTGACTTGATTAAAAATGTTGAGATGCAATTGAACAGTAAAGAAGCTATTGCCATTAGAAAAGCCCAGAAGTTGTTTGAAAATGAAAATTTAAAAAACGAGTTAAGCTTTATAAAAAAATGTTACGAAATTATACCTGAATCGATAGAAAAATTAGAATGCACTAAAATTCCGATAGAAGAAAGTTTTCTGGTAATAGATATAGTTAGGAGTATTTTAAGCCTCCAAGGAAGTGAAACCGTGCGAAATAAACTCGAATTGGTTCTAGATAGAAACCCAGATGCTGACAAATTAAGGAATATCATTACAATGGAAAATGATAAACAAGTCCTTAAACATGCAACCATGACATCGGTAGATGTAGAGCGATCGTTTTCCACTCATAAATGGATTTTCAATAAATTAAGAAACCGATTCACTCCGAAAAACCAGGAACATGTGGCCATAGTCCATTCATTTTATAACATGGATACGCACTTAAGTGTAGATTGTGAGGAGGACCTCGAACACATAATTCCAGTCCTCAATTGGCTACTTTCCTAAAAAAAATATTTAGTCCATCAGTTAGATTATTAAAAAATATTGGACACGTATTTTTTATTTTGTCAATCTAACAACAATTGGTCAAGATATAGCCCGTTAAAGTTCCGCGTGACGTCATATTTTAGTACTCTTTTTAGTATAATGTGACGTCACGCGGAACTTTAACGGGTTATATCTTCACCAATTTTTGTTTGATTGTCAAAATAAAAAATACGTGTCCAATATTTTTTAATAATCTAACAGACGGACTAAATAGAATTATATTTTTTTACCCAGGAAAGTACCCAATTGTAATTGAATGGTCTTGAAAATAATATATCGTTTGGCAGGTATAACTTCTTAGTCTAGTATTTAGTACCTAATGATAATGTTTTGATAAGAAAACATATTATTATGTATTATAGATATTAAAAACATATTACATTATATTTGTATGCTCGTAAGATAATTTCTATAAGTTCCTAAAAAATATTATGCAAAATTAATCATTTATTCGTTATTTATTTAATCATAAGAATACTTAGGCGACTCCATACATTTAGTGTGAAATTTGCCACCGGTACTCCGCCCTCTAGTCATAATCATGAACACAAAGTGGAAGCGTGTACTAAATTTTTGAATGCATCGGTAACCGAACGTTGGGATTGGGCGAAAAACGAAAAGCTGTGCTATAAATGTCTAGGCGCGGCGCACCGTGGTCGCTTTAAGTGCAGGTATGTGGCTTGCGGAGTGCAACAGTGCGAAGCCGGCATCACAGGTTACTACACGGTTTGAAGAACGCATCTAAAGCGCCCGTGGAAGACAAAAAAGTCAGTAACGTTCACGCGATTAGAATAGCGCCCACGTTTTTGAAAATGATGCCCGTAGAGGTTACGGGCCCACTGGGTACTACGCAAGCCTTAGCCCTGTTAGATGAAGGGCGGCCCTTAGTTTGATTTCACACGAAACAGCCGATCGTATAATGCCCCGAGAGAGGGGAGAAACGCTCGACATAGAAGGTATAGGTGGGAGCGTGAGCGATCCGGACTCTTGTAACGTGCGATTCGCGATCCGCGGCTTTTGCAGTAGGCATCTAGAAATGATGGAAGCGCTTACCATCAATCGATTGAACGTAGGAGCGCAAGGCGTCTCCAAAAACATAGTCGCGCAGTGCGACCATTTAGCCGACATAGCCGAGGAGCTGTGTTACGATTCTGCCGCGCCTTCAATAATTATAGGTCAAGATAATTGGCATTTGATAGTGACGCGCCAAATTATCAGCGGTAAATCGCACCTCCCGGTAGCTAGTTTGACGCGGCTAGGATGGTCACTGCACGGACCACATAGGTCATCGGAGGCAACCGTAGCGTTTGTAGGCCACATGGGGCCACAAACGGCCGACGATGAAGCTTTAGCTCTCATGAAGGAACATTTCGATATCGAGTCACTAGGGGTAGTTAAAAAGTTACCTCGGGCCGATCCCGATCAAAGAGCAATAGATTTACTAGAAGCGACATGTGAAAAAATCCCCGGGGAAGATAGGTTCCGAGCGGGTTTGTTATGGCGTACGGATAACGAAGAATTGCCAAATAATAAAGCGCACGCGTTACGGCGGCTGTACAGCCTGGAAAACAAGTTAGATCGCGACCCTATTCTGAAAATCGAGTATACTAAGCACATAAATAACCTGTTAGACAAAGGTTACGCGGAAAAAGTAGACTCGCCGCCCCCGCAGGACGCGCCTAGGGCATGGTACTTGGCGCATTTCGCAACGTTTCATCCGCAGCGCGGAAAAAATGCGCGTAGTTTGGGACGCAGCCGCTACCGCGTACGGTAGGTCGCTAAATAGTGCTCTTCTAGCGGGTCCTGATCTGTTAGAATCCTTATTCGGCGTGTTAGTCCGTTTTAGGGAAGGCAGGACCGCGGTAATAGCCGACATTAAAGAAATGTTCCTGCAGATAGAGATTGTAGAACGCGATCGAGATTCGTTACGTTTTGTTTGGCGGGGGGAGGACCGCTCAGCCTCACCGCAAGAATAGAGGATGAAAAGACTGATATTCGGGTCCGCGGCTTCGCCGACGACGGCATTGTACGTCAAAAACAAAAACGCATACGAACATGCGAAAGAATTTCCGATCGCCGCTGAGAAAACTATAAAAAGCACGTATATGGACCACTTAGTCGTAGCTTTTGACCAGTGTGAGAGCGACGTTAGGCGCATAGTAAACGAAATTTACGCGCTTAATTTACGCGCGTCGTTCGAGCTCCGCGGGTTCGCCTCTAACAACCCAAACGTAATTTCTGACGTAGTTCCTAGCAAAGAGGATACGTCCCTCATCGGGGAGGCGAAAGCGAGCGCACATTAGGTTTAAAATGGAACCATAAACGCGATACGTTAGGGTTTAACGTAAATTTACGCAACACGCCCGAAGACGTGCTCAACGGTACGAAATTATCCACTAAACGACAGGTGACGAGTAGCGCGATGTCGATATTCGATCCCATAGGCTACGTAAGCCCGATCTCTGTCTTAGGGAAGGCATTGATGCAGGAAGTCTGGCGTACAGGGATAGGCTGGGATACCGTTATACCCACCTCGCTCGCACCCGCGTGGAATTCATTCGTGAGTAATATTCAGCAACTTAGGGAGTTAGAAATACCGCGATACGTACCCACGAGAAATAGAGAGGCCGACATGCACGTTTTTTGCGACGCTAGCGAAAAGATATACGCCGCCGCGATATACTTAGTTAGCGAAGGCCCGGACGGACAGAAGTCCGCAGCCCTAGTAGCCGCCAAGGCGTTGCGTATTGTCAGCATTCCTAGGTTAGAATTGCAAGGTTGTGTGCTAGCGACTCGGCTAGCCGACACAGTAGTAAAGGAGTCCGATTATGTCATTAAACATGGGTATTTTTGGAGCGACGCTCGCACAGCGTTATCCTGGATAAGGTCGGATCCACGTCGGTACAAAAGCTTTGTCGCACATAGAGTAGCCGAAATAGAAAACACAACTAAACCTACCGATTGGCGTTGGGTACCTAGCGCGTTAAACGTCGCCGACGACGCTACTAAGGGCGTCCCGGCCCAGTTCGGAGCTAACCACCGGTGGTTTATAGGGCCTGATTTTATACGGCAAGCCGAGGAGCATTGGCCGCGCGAGAAAACAGTAGAGCCCGTCGTAGAAACGTGCGAAGAGCGCGTCATAAAACCGGTTTGCTCCGTAAATACCGTTCAAAACAAGTTCGCATACTTGCCCGAGATATGTAGGTTCTCGAAGTTCACTAGGCTGGTTCGCACTACGGCCAGAGTTTTGGTTGCTGCCGAGGTATTCAAAGCCAGATTGTCTGTCAATAGAAATCCAGAAACAGAAATGAATAACAGACACATAAGTCTAGCGGAGATACTACCGATTAAACGGAGCCAAAATGAGCCGTATGCCGAAGAGATACGACTACTGGAAGCCGGGCGCGCGCTGCCGAGGAAGTCTGCATTACATCGAATTGCTATGAAGCTTGATAAGAACGGAATAATTGTGCTAGATGCCCGAATAGACAGAGACGAAGCCCATATACCTGTCTTGCACGCTAAGGAGGCATTTACCAAGCTGTTGATCCATCATTTCCACGCACTTTTCAACCACGGAAATCATGCGACGGTGATCAACGAATTGAAGCAAAAATATTATATAGTCGGACTGCGCGGTACGATTCGTTATCTAACGAATAAGTGCCAATGGTGTCGGACCTATAAAGGAGCTACCCTCAAGGTTCCTGTAGGCGACCTACCGCCAGAGAGGCTCAAGGCGAATCAACCGCCATTTACCGCAGCAGCCGTAGATTTGTTCGGTCCTATGCAAATTGTCATAGGCCGCCGCCGAGAAAAGCGATGGGGCGTCCTTTACACGTGCCTCACCACTAGAGCCGTGCACCTAGAGCTAGCCGCCTCCCTATCGGCAGCCTCTATGATCCTATCGCTACGAAGAATGATGTCTCGACGCGGCGCACCCACCGTTCTGTACTCAGATAACGCCACAAACTTTTACGGCGCAGAACGCGAGCTATCAGAGGCCAAAAACTCTCTGCCCGATAGTCTCAAACAATTTATGACCGAACGACGCATGATCTGGAAGAAGATCCCGCTTGGCAACCCCTCCGCCGGCGGGGCTTGGGAGCGTCTAGTCGGAAGCGTGAAAACAGCTCTGAAAGTCACGCTAAAAGACAGAGCACCCCATGAAGAAGTTCTCCATACGCTACTGCTGGAAGCTGAACACCTGGTAAACTCCAGACCGCTGACCCCAGTGAATCCTGACTTAGAGGCTGAAGCGCTCACGCCGAACCACTTTCTCATCGGCCGATCGAACGCTATGTCCCCGCTGGGAGTCTTCTCCGACGAAAATATGAGCCTTTCGTCCTGGAAAACAGCTCAAGTACTAGCTGACAACTTCTGGAAACGCTGGCTGAAAGAATATCGTCCAAACCTGATGCCACGGTCCAGTGCACACCAGAACGCGACGAAACTACACGTAGGAGATGTAGTAATTATAGCCGACGGTACGATGCCACGAGGTACTTGGCCTAGAGGCGTGATCGCACAGCTCTTTCCAGGTCTTGATGGCCACATAAGAGTAGCCACTGTACGTACTCGCGCAGGAGAAGTCCGCCGCCCGGTTTCCAGACTCATTCTCATCTGCTCCACACCAATCGACGGTGCTGACGCACGTGGGGGAGAATTGTCGCAGATACGATGCAGATAGATGTAGAAAATTACTGTTGTTTTTGTGTAACTAGATCTTAGTTAATCATTTTCTCGATTTATACCAATATGTTTATTTTTGTAATTTAATAAAGTGTATAAATTTGTGTTTACATGTCTAGTCTTAAGTACTGATTTATGTCTTAATTTTATTGATATCATGTCATAATACGCAAAATGTCTTGATTATAAGAATTTTGTACTAATTTATGAAGAAATGTCCCATATAAATATCAATTTTAACCCTCCTACCAACATGTAATACTGTAAGCTTATTCGTGAATAAATATCTAATTTACACGGCACATACCAGCCACTAGTACGAGCACGCTAAAAAACCCATAAAAGAGGCCAGCACTCGTACTCGTTGCTCACTTCTACAACTACTCCAGCGGGGAAACACCTGCAACTACACTGCTCAAATGTTTTACAATTCTAAATAAGTGTTTTTATTCATCTCCCTACATGACCTGGTAAATGGTACAGCGGGTCAGCGCTGCTTGGTTCGACGTGGTAATCCGGTCTGCACACAACAAGTAGTTTATGTAACTGTTACATAATAAGGGTCCTTATTACTGTTTTAACGCCTAATTACGTACAGTTGCATACACTGCTTTATCTACACTCATATTATTTATCCTAAATGCGTATTCCGAAACCATAGAATGGCCGCCATTCAGGGCCGGACCTAGGGTAGAGCGAGTGGAGCGGCCGCTCTAGGCGCCGGATGGCAAGGGGGGCGCCAAAATGGCAAAAGAAAAAAAAAGTTTTAAAAGACGCGAGTGTGGCGCGGGCGCAAAATAGTTGCGCGTTCGTTCGTTCAACGACTTCGGTAAAACGACTGGTGTAATTTACCTTTTTGTATATATTTTTGGTATTTTTGTTATTTCACTATTTTTTCTAGGCGTGACTTGCTGGTTTTAATCTTGAAAGGCGCGAAATAAAGGCGCCGAAAAAGTAACGTTCTTTATAATTTTCTAAGGGATTGGTTTATCAGGTTACTTTTATTATAAAAAAATTCAAATTGCTGCTTTTGATTTTAAAAGGCGTGAAATATAGACTAATAGAGGCGCCTAAAACGAACGTTGTTTATAATTTTCTAAGCAATTGGGTATATCATGATTAATATTATTTATTGTTTTTTAAAAAGCTTCTTTTAATTTTGAAAGGCGCGAAATAAAGCCTGATAAAGGCGCCAAAAGTTACGTACTTTATATTTTTTTAAGGGATTGGTTTTATCAGGATTACATTTAATTATATATTTTTAAATCGCTGCTTTTGATTTCAAAAAGGCGCGAATATAGACTAATAAAGGCGCCGAAAACGTAACATTCTTTATAATTTTCTAAGCAATCGGGTACATCATGATTAAATTTATTTTGAAAGGCGCAAAATACAGCCTGATAAAGTGCCGAAAAAGTTACGTACTTTATAATTTTCTAAGGGATTGGGTAACCCAATTTGGGTTTATCAGGATTACATTTTATTATCTACTAGCTTTTGCCACGACTTCATCTGTGTGAGATTAACATTTGCCATAAGGAATGAATAAAATGCCTTGGTAAAATTGAATAGCAAATATTAATTTAGCGCATATGCTATTTTAAGTCAACTGTGACCAACAATTTCATACAAACTTCCACCCCCTTAAGCGATGATTTATGGGATAAAAACTATCTTATGTCCTTCCCCGGGACTCAAACTATCTTCATACCAAATTTCATCTAAATCAGTTCAGCGGTTTAAGCGTGAAGACAGACTTTCGCATTAAGTTTTAAGTTTCAAGAAAGTTGATGTACATTTTTTAATGATTGTAATTTGTATTGAGTACCAAGTACTCATTTTAGAAAATGTTTAAATGGTTGTGTGGTATAAACGTTGATTTTAAAGAACATTGTTATTTCATTTTCATTACTAAAGAAGGGCGCCAATACCCGATTTCGCTCTACCCTGATCGATGGCTCGGGCCGGCGCTGCCGCCATTGCACCGCCATGGCCAACTCGATTGTGCCGGCGGTCGCGCGGACGCGTGTTGGCGGCCGCGCGGGAGCGTGCAGGTGTACATTATGTTATCAAAACCCATAACACATCAATAGTTGAGCATGTAAAGTTAAAATTACGTTACTGCCACACATAAAAAGCTTATCATAGTAAAATCGGTTGTGGTAATGCTAGCCATTGCCTACCGTTTTTGAACACGTTTTAGAGGACTTACAATGTGAGTGTAGATAAAAGAATTTTACTTGTAATTGAAGTTGAAAACGATCAAGATCGTTCGATCGTCGATCATTGCCAGCGGTCGCATACTGAGCGCTACCGCCATCTATCGAGTAAGATTTCGTGAAATTGAGGACCGTTCATGGGACTAAGGCCTCTTAAGTTATAGTACAGAGCAATCTGTTCGAATCCTGTTAAGGGCATTTATTTGCGTTTTTATTACGAATATTTATTCGGGAGTTAAGGACGTTTTTATGTACCTTTATAAGTATGTATTATCTTTGCTTAGTTTGGGGCTGCGTTGATTTGGGTAAGATTATCCCCCAAATATTTAGTTTTATTTATCTTGAACGCGTTGATCATTGAACGAACGCGCTGGCGATACAACGTTGACCTGACTCTGGCTTAGACACTGCTGGTTACCGTAAAAATATATATGGCGCTGTTTTTTAAGCGCTGTCTAGTTTAGCTATCAAACTCGTAACTCATCTTTCTTAAACTTGTCACCTCTTTTACTCTATAATTTTTGGTTCCCAGGAATGCATATCTACCACCCAGTACTGTTCAGCCGGGACTCGAACCCGTGCGCGGGGCACAAGTGCTCCCACCTGTGCCTGCTGACGTCCAACGCTACCTACTCCTGTGCCTGCCCTACTGGCATGAAGCTGAATGGAACTACTTGTTACAGTAAGTTATATCTGGTTGCTATACTCTTTTTAGATCTTTATGAAATTCTTTGGGGTTGTAGCAGAGATAAATACAATTTGAGAGTTAAGGTGTCTGTCGCGAATGCAGAAGACGCTGGGTCGATCCCAACCCTGGGCACCGGAGGCCCAGGTCACTTTTTTCTTTGTATATGACATCTATATACGTTTATAATTTGAGAGTTCTTATATAAGAAGGATCTATCAAGGGGTTATGGACCTAGAAGGCGCAAAAGCAATATTCAAAAGGGTCTCGTTATATTGGTCTGGTAGTTTGCAAGTAAATCGCGAGTTCTCAGTTCGAGGCGGACTAATAGTTTATACTATAGCTCTAGCTTTAATATTGGATAATTCTTGTTTTTTAGATGAACCCAACTACCGCCCTCAATACCTCATAGTCGGCGCTGGCGCATCCTTCACACGCATCCGCTACGATACTCTCGGGAACCCTGAGGCTCACGCTACTAACTTCGACATAGGAAGGGTGCAGGCTATGGCATATGACAGCAGAAGAGGTAAGATATTTCGACTTTGGAAGAGTGCAAGTACTTAGCATATGACAGTAAAAGACTTGAACGGAAATGAACAAACAAAGAATAGGTAAAAAATGCATTTTGCAATAGGATAACATCGGTGTTAGATAAAAAAGGACTTGTAGCTGAAGACTGGTAATGAAAGTGTATCTTCTATACTGAGGTAGTGACACATCGCGGGACAGGGACGCGTTAGCGTCAGGACGGCCGGGTTGTAGTCATTGTTGTAACTTTGCGTATGATTTTTTTTTGTATGGGCAAGGCAACTGTCACAGTGACATTTCAACAATGGTATCTGGGATGCTGAATTAAGTAACGTCTAACAGGCATTGGAAGAAGATTTCTTTTTCAACCGACTTCAAGATTTCGAAGGAGGAGGTTATCAATTCGTCGGGATCTTTGTTTTTGCCTATTTTTTTTTTAAATGTATTTTTACGATTATTCGAAGACGGCTGAACCGATTTAGAAAATTATTTTTTTGTGTTCACCACCACTTCACAGTTGGTCCCATTGTAACCAGGTCAGGATCTGATGCTGGGATCTTGGCTAAATCGAGGGAACTCTTCAACTATTATAGGTACACCTGGTGAACTCGACTGTGAAATATACTCTTTCAATACACCTGTAGTGATTTGTTTTTGCGGCGTTTGCTTTTGGAAAGGTGGATGCTAAGTGAAGTCGGTTCTTTATTGTTTAAAATTATTTACAGATACCCTATACATATACGATGGCATGCGCAAATGTATAGTCAAGATCGAAATGGCGGACTTCACTCTCGGAATCACTCACGTGTTCGCTTTCAACGGGCTGGAGAATGTCGTCGATATGGACTACGGTTAGTACTCGTACTTATATATCTCATCTCTTACTAACATTATCAAACGAGCGGAGCGTAAGCGAAGTGAAGTTCTTTCAAACAACTTCGGCTACCTAGAGGGCTGTGCATTTCGGTGGCTTTTTGATTTTGAATAGTTGTCGCGTGATAACTTTAGTAACGTTCTTCTGATCTATATGAAATTTGTTGGGGTTGTAGTGGAGCTCGATACAATTGGCTACTTTCCTAAAAAAAAATATTTAGTCCGTCAGTTAGATTATCAAAAAATATTGGACATGTATTTTTTATTTTTTCAATCAAACAATAATTGGTGAAGATATAGCCCGTTAAAGTTCCGCGTGACGTCACATTTTAGTACAATTTTTAGTATAATGTGACGTCACGCGGAACTTTAACGGGCTATATCTTTACCAATTTTTGTTTGATTGACAAAATAAAAAATACGTGTCCAATATTTTTTGATAATCTAACTGACGGACTTAATAGAATTATATTTTTTTTACCCAGGAAAGTAGCCATTTGTATATCGATCAAGGGCTTGTTCAGCTAGACGGCGAAAAAAAATCTTCAGAAGGGTCTTGTTATATTGGTAATCTCCTTTGCAAGTAAATCGCGAGTTCTCAGTTCGAGGCGGACTACTAGTTAATTAGAAAGAGACGGATAGTAGTCTTGCGCGCGAGATACTGTCGCTACATGTTCTAACCGTTCAGGTGAATTTTCTAAGTGGAGTCAGTGTGGGTATAGTTATAGTGTAAACTTTTTAAAATCACGATTTCTACTTGAAGCTTATCCGCCCGATGAATGGCATTGTTATCCTTTGTAAACCCAACCGCTAAATACCTGCACGAAATAAATACCATAAACAACAAAAGATGTTTTATGAATAACAACAGTATTCCTTTGGCAATAAAGTTCAAATTATCATAGCATGCACTCAACGTATAACCTTTTGAAATTAAGTACCGTGGTCACCCATGTGTCTGTTTATTTTAGTTAAAGGATGATTTGATTATTGTAACTTGTGCGTAGGTGGGTATAAAAGTGGGGACAGATTTCTTATCGATTTGAGGATATTGTGCGAGCTTCAGTCGCTACCAAGTACCGGCAACGTTAGCTACATTGTATTATATTCTCCATATTTCTTACAATTGACATCTGGCCTACTTTTTGGATTTTGATTACTTACCGATTGGGACTTGTTGTGATAAAGTGTAAAAACTCGATAACGACCCCGGCTACGTATGTGGACTTTGATTAAGCGGAAATAGTGAGTGATAGTTACTATGTTTCGCCCTTGGGTGAGTGAAGCTGGAGCTTCATCGGAAGCCCCTTCCAACAACCCCATCATCACACCCTGTGAAGGACATCTATCCTGCCCTCATCCGACAGTTTCATCCAACTACAGTTCTATCTGTGTCGGTGAACATACACCATTACGGAAAAAGCATTTGCACCCGGCTGCTCAAGAAGTTGTTTTATATGTCTACAAAGTGATTCTACGAGAAATAGGCCCTTATGGAGCTATTAGACGCACATCACAATTGACAAACACTTCTGAAAACACTGTCGGAAGACTTGTGAAAAAAGGAAGGCCAACAGAACTAACCCGAAATAAAAAAAAGTTTGCAAGAATCGACAATTTCACAGAGGATTTTATTTGTAGAACTGTTGACAACTTCTATAGTCAAAACGTATCACCTACCGTCGGCTTAATATATAAGGAATTAACAAAAGGACGGTGCCGTTTTCCCATACAGCTTGACGTACTTCGTACATATACTGAAAGACATGGGGTTTGAGTACAAAACATTAAATCAAAGAAAAGTGATCATGGATTCACCTAGGTTGATTGACCTTCGTGACAAATATTTAAAGCAAATTCAAAAACATCGTGAGAATGGAAAACAAATTATCTACTTAGATGAAACTTGGTACGATACTCATGACGTCTCCAAAAAAGGCTGGCAAAAAGTTGGCAACACATGTGCTGAATGTGCCTGCATCACGAGGAAAAAGAATAATAATATTACACGCAGGTTCTGAAAATGGATGGGTGAACGGAGCGTTAATGTTGTCTGCAAAAAATGTCGCCAACTGCAGTGCCGATTATCATCAGGACTTGAACGCAGCACTTTTTGAAACGTGGTTCAAAGACCAATTATTAGTTTATTACCAAACATACCGGAAGAAAGTGTGATCGTCATGGACAATGCTTCATACCATTCACGCCAGAAAGAATTAATACCTTGCACACAATCGAGAAAAGGAGAAATACAGGAGTTTTTAAACAAGAATAATATTAATTATCCTGCAAAGGCAAAGAAAGAGGATCTGTTGAAGATAATAAAACAACATTCATTTGCCAAAAAATATCATGTAGATGAAACAGCAAAACTCAAGAATTGCGAAGTTCTACGATTGCCGCCTTACTACTGCAATTTGAATCCCATCGAACTAATGTGGAGTAGCTTAAAGAGAAACGTACGAAAGTAGAACAACGATCCGAAGTTTAGTGAAGGCGTGCTTCAAATTATAAGGAGAACAATAGATTTAACAAATGAACACTGGAAAAACTGTTGTCTGCATGTTCACAAAATAGAAAAATCAATGGCCCGAAATTACAACCACCCAGCTGTTATAATAAACGTCTCAGGTAGCGACGACGATGAAACAGACATAAGTTCGGATGAGTTGTAGGTAACTAATCTGTAGAAGTATTTTATTATTAAGTTGGTTGTATACCCAATGTAAACTTTATACAGGCAAATAAATCGTTTACAAAATTGATAGTGATTTGAATTTTAATGCATGCTTAGTTCATACACTACTCAACTATGTAGAGCAAAAATAATATAATAAATACCACCCTCTAACTAACACTTGCAAAACGCTAGACCAGGTGGTCCTTATCATATTTCATTTCTAAAAGGTTTTATGTGAAATGTGTCCAATTCCAATTTGACCCTTATTCGTAAGACAATAAAGTTGTAATTTATATTACAGGTTTTTGTATTACTGCATTGCACTTTCTGCAGGTAATTAGCGGTTGGGTTTAACAAAAATTAACAATGCTATTCATCGCAGATAAGTTCTCAAGTGGAAATCGTGATTTTAAAAAGTTTACACTATACCAGATTTCGTCATGCAACGCTAAAATAAACTATGAGACAACTATGAGATCACACTTTTGTGACAGTTGAAATTTGGGGTGGAATCACTCAAGAGTGACATCTAAAATGGTGGCCATAGCCATAGACAAAACGCTCTAGCGAGACCTACTGACAGATTGACAGTTAGGTGTGGACACGTGTGGACAGATGGATTTCACTCTATCACCTAGCGAGACAAGTGTGAGAGCCACGTCTCGCAGTTTGGTATGTCGAATCGGGCCTAGGTGAATTTTCTAAGTCGGGTCAGTGTGGGTATAGTTACCAGATTTCGTCATGCAACGCGAAAATAGTCTTAGACCTTCCCCAACTTTCAATCCAACCTGTACGTAAGAGTATAAGAGCCCACGACACTGAACCTAGTTCGAGAAGTCTCCTAGATGAAAAAGATCAGGCGCTTTGTTTTGGCATACATCTATAAATCTTTTGATGCAGCTGCCATTGACAAGGCCAGGCACGGGGGCTTGCAGCACCGCTTTATCGTGTAGCCCTACCCCTCCTCTGCTTCGAGGAACAAAGGAAATCTAGGAGACTTTATTTATTTAAAATACGCCGCCACTTTTTTTGCATTGCAACATCGGCATTACGTGTTCCCCTATTTAAGATGTGACTAATTATATACATATATCTCATCTAGGAGACTTATCGCACTAAGTTTAGTGTCGTGGGTTCTACTACTATAAGATAAGTAACAACTTTTGTTGCTTTCAAATTTTCTGTGCCAGTGACAATATTTGAAAGAGCAGTTACAGTTTACTAACGAAACCATAATGATTCAAAATATAGTGGTTTCGTATGAAGAAAAATTTGAAATTTATCTCCTCGGGCGTTACGCGAACTCCGAGATACATATATACAAGCTCTACCAACTGAGCTACCTATACTTAGCCGTTACCAGAAAATATTTCCCCAGTCCATACATCTGCGTTAGGATAGATAGCTGAGTTAGTATAGTAGTATCCGTCTGGTAGATATTTTTTATTTAAAGATAAATGGCAGTCTCTAAAGCAGCCATTCTCAAAGTGTGATCTGGGAAGCCCTAGGGCTCCGCAAAGCCCCTGTGGGGGCTCCGCGAGAATAGTTTTGATATTGAGTAAAAAAATCAAAAGCCATCTCTTAGATCTGTCTAGCATCACATATAATTTTTTTTTTACTTTTGGGCTCCGTCAAATATTTAGCTTTCCAAAAGGGTTCCGTCACCAAAAAAGTTTTTGAGAACCGCTGCTCTAGGGCCTCTGACTCAAGTCGGTCTGGTTAGACGTCTATCCCAGAGTTACGCGAGTTCAAGTTTCGCCCGTTTTTGTTTTTCACTTGTGGCACCATGTATCATAATATGTATCATGTCCTGTTCATTTGGGAGCTCCGCACCTAATGGTCTTTGCTCTGAACAAAACAGGTACATCATGGGAAGAGGCACCCGTATTGAGGCAGTCACGTTTGACGCCATACAACTCCGTATGTCTCTTACAAATAAAGTATGACTGGCCAAAAAGTGCAGTAACAGTGGAAGTAATACGCTATACTCATCCCATTTTTTAGCAGCGAAGAGTACTAGCGTAAGAAAGAGACAGTACGATTCTCTCTGTCTATGCTTCAAGTAAAACACACACACACACACAGTGAATCCTCCTTTGTAAAGGGTCGGCAACGCGCATGTGACACCTCTGGAGTTGCAGGCGTCCATAGGCTACGGTAGCTGCTTTCCATCAGATGGGCCGTATGCTTGTTTGCCACCGTCGTGGTATTAAAAAAAAACAGTGCCTGGCCAAACTATACATATCTTATACTTTTCTCTCAATTGCTCAAAGGTTAACTAGAAGAGATCCCTTGTACTTTGTACGTTGTTTATTTTTCATTTATCATATCATGTTTGTTTTGTTACTTTTTTATGTACAATAAATAACATACATACTATACTTATCAAATATTTTCTAAGCCAAATCTTAACGGGAAGTATTTAATATCTAAATTTACAGTCACTTGAAAAATATCTTACTCAGCATAAGTGCGCATATACACGGTGCTCGTGAGCATTGCGAGATATTTTTACCACGAATTCCTGAGGTCATAATGAGTAATAAATGTAATATGAATTTTAAGTCAATTTCACCAAAAAAAAAATTATTTTTTTGCTTTTTTTTGTCGTGTTTTTAAATGCTTTTGAACATAAAAACATAAATGTTATTGGTAAAACTGTCGGTTAAAAAAAAATTGTAAATTTTTTTCGTAAAAAATAGTTTACGTAAAGTATTCCTTGGCACTTTGATATCTGTCAATAAGAATGTCTAGACTAGACCCCATAAATGGTGAAATCGCCATAAAAAAAGCGTTTTGCACTAAGACACAATAAAATGTTTTTTTTTATTGAATTTAATTGGTAGTAACCCTGAAACTAGGCGAATTCCAGAAAAGTTTATACGACATTTTAGTCTCCAATTATGATCAGGAATACGCTGTTAAAATTATTCGGTTTCCTCATGTTACACCGTGCATATTTGATATAATCTTATTTGTAGCGCCACTAGAGCCAGTACCTCAAGTGTAATCGGTTTCACTAACGTATATTGCCTTGACAAGGCGTTGACGGCGTTGTTCAGATATTTGTGACCACCTTAGCCACTTCGATATATCTGATGGAGACTGTACAGTCGATATATCGGAGCGGCCAAGGTGGTCAAAAATATCTGAACAACGCCTCTATTGTTAAGGCGATAAAGTGCATGTTCAGATGTTTATGAGTACCTTTGGCCGCTCCGATATATATGATGGCGACTGTACACGGAGTATAGATTCTTCGTTTGAGTCGCTGTTAAGAATCCCATACAAATTGAGACCTAACGCAAACGCAATCGTTACGTTACGTTAGTGAATGCCGATCATACTTGAGGTACAAGTACAGAACAGCGTGTCACATATTTTTGCGGCATTATGCAAACAATTCACCAAAAAAAACATTAAATCTTTAACAGATTACGTGACTGACAATCTATACGTGCTGGACTCCGGCCGGCGGTTTCTGGAAGTGTTCTCTCTGAAGAACGGCAACAGAGCGTTACTTCATCGCTTCCCTGACCAGGAGATACCTGTTAGCTTCTGTTTGCTGCAGCATTTTGGGTAAGTTCTGTATTTAGCCTTTTGGCAGGGTCACCATGTAAAATTATAACTTTTAATGGACGACAAGCGACTGCTCCCTTTTTTCCAACCAAAACGTACCTGTTAGCTGCTCCCTCATCAGCATTTTAAGTATGTTCAGTAATTTTGGGTTGCTAAGGCCCGGCGCCCACTATCGGCACGGCATCGCAAGGCACGACTGTCAAAGTATACCTCGGCAGTCCTCGGTATCGCAAGGCATACCTAAGGACGCCTCGGCATACCTCGGCAGACTTCGGTACAGTAAGGCATACCTAAGGACGCCTCGGCATACCTCGGTAGACTTCGGTAGAGTAAGGCATACCTAAGGACGCCTCGGCATACCTCGGATGACTTCGGTAGTGTAAGGCATACCTAAGGACGCCTCGGCATACCTCAGCAGACTTCGGTAGTGTAAAGCATACCTAAGGACGCCTCGGCATAGCGCGGAAGTCTTCGGGTTCGATGTGAATATGACTGTTCGGTTCTAACGTTGCCACTGTTCTAAATTTAAGCTAGGGACCAGCATGTTGCAGCGCATTCCTAAACAGACCTCGGCATACCTGAGAATTCCTCGGCATCCCTGAGAATTCCTCGGCATTCCTAGGCAGACCTCGGCATGCCTGAGAACTCCTCGGCATCCCTGAGAATTCCTCGGCTTTCCTAAGCAGACCTTGGCATGCTTGACAACTACTCGGCACTAGCGGTGACTTCGGCATCTTAAGCACTACTCGGTATTCCTAATCAGACCTCAGCATGCCTAAGAACAGCGCCGGCCCGAGCCATCGATCAGGGTAGAGCAAAATGGGGTATTGGCGCCCTTCTTTAGTAATGAAAATGAAATAACAATGTTCTTTAAAATCAACGTTTATACCACACAACCATTTAAACATTTTCTAAAATGAGTACTTGGTACTCAATACAAATTACAATCATTAAAAAATGTACATCAACTTTCTTGAAACTTAAAACTTAATGGGAAAGTGTGTCTTCACGCTTAAACCGCTGAACTGATTTAGATGAAATTTGGTATGAAGATAGTTTGAGTCCCGGGGAAGGACATAAGATAGTTTTTATCCCATAAATCATCGCTTAAGGGGGTGGAAGTTTGTATGAAATTGTTGGTCACAGTTGACTTAAAATAGCATATGCGCTAAATTAATATTTGCTATTCAAATTTACCAAGGCATTTTATTCATTCCTTTCTTTCTTTAGGCAAATGTTAATCTCACACAGATGAAGTCGTGGCAAAAGCTAGTAGATAATAAAATGTAATCCTGATAAACCCAAATTGGGTTACCCAATCCCTTAGAAAATTATAAAGTACGTAACTTTTTCGGCACCTTTATCAGGCTGTATTTTGCGCCTTTCAAAATAAATTTAATCATGATATACCCGATTGCTTAGAAAATTATAAAGAATGTTACGTTTTCGGCGCCTTTATTAGTCTGTATTTCGCGCCTTTTAAAATCAAAAGCAGCGATTTAAAAAATATACAATTAAATGTAATCCTGATAAAACCAATCCCTTAAAAAAATATAAAGTACGTAACTTTTGGCGCCTTTATCAGGCTTTATTTCGCGCCTTTCAAAATTAAAAGAAGCTTTTTAAAAAACAATAAATAATATTAATCATGATATACCCAATTGCTTAGAAAATTATAAACAACGTTCGTTTTAGGCGCCTCTATTAGTCTATATTTCACGCCTTTTAAAATGAAAAGCAGCAATTTGAAATTTTTTATAATAAAATGTAATCCTGATAAACCCAATCCCTTAGAAAATTATAAAGAACGTTACTTTTTCGGCGCCTTTATTTCGCGCCTTTCAAGATTAAAACCAGCAAGTCACGCCTAGAAAAAATAGTGAAATAACAAAAATACCAAAAAAATATATACAACAAGGTAAATTACACCAGTCGTTTTACCGAAATCCGTGAACCGAACGAACGCGCAACTATTTTGCGCCCGCGCCACACTCGCGTCTTTTAAAACTTTTTTTTCTCTTTTGCCATTTAGGCGCCCCCATTGCCATCCGGCGCCTATAGCGGCCGCTCCACTCGCTCTACCCTAGGTCCGGCCCTGCCTAAGAACTCCTCGGTAATAATTGCCGTGAGTGTGCGCCTGCGCGTAGGTATGCCGAAGGATCCCTTCCTATGCCATGCCGATAGTGGGCGCCGGGTCTAATGCTGCCATGTGATATCTAGCAGCGAGTCCTATAAATATATTTCTAAAGGAGGAGTGCAGAGTGTTATTCCTTTGTTTCCCCGACTAGGAGATATTTGGACTGAGTTTTATAAATGTAAGTGTTTGGCAGGGACGCCATGCGACGGTTCCAAGTAACAGTGTCGGATCTACAAGATGGCTATTTTACAGGAAAGACAATCACACAGGCGCGGATCCAGGATTTCGTTCAGGGGGGGCACTTTCCTTCACAAAAAATCTCCGCACCTATGGGCCCCGTAGTATACAAGGTTTGCGTTTCAGGGGGGGGGGGGGGCAATTACCCCTGTTGCCCCCCCCCCCTGTATCCGCGCCTGCAATCACAAGTTTTCGAAATGAAAATTGTATGAAACCTATTGTTGTTAATTGAAATTACTAATAAAACATTATTGCGGTGTTTTTATTTGTACTTTGGACATTTACGTCCTTTCATATAATTCGCTAACAAGGTCGCCATGTGATAACTAGCGGGTGAAAGTGATAATCACTGAAATACTCCTAACCTAAATGTTACTTTTATACACCGCTATCACGAGCTTTAGTTACTCTTTAAAACGTATAACTTGTTTGATTAAAACAGGAGGCTACTCGTGGCTGTGGTGGAGAGTGAACAGAATAACGAGATACACATAGACAGCATCGGATTAGACGGCGATGAGCGGGAACATAAACACGTCATTATGAATAATCTAAAAGGTGATTTTAATTTTATTATCTTCGTGAATTAAATTGAAATTAAACACGAAAATGTAAACTAAACCTTGCGTCCGGCTACCAACTCTGATGGTTCGATAACTGCCCGGCCTGGGCGGATGGGAATTTGTTTCTGGTGTCTGTATGTGATGAAGAATAAGCATGCTAATTTTCAAGCGGTTGCCTGACAATTTTTTTCTTCGCTCTCGTACAGTGCACCAGTCCAACCAGGAGGGATGGCATTAAAACCAGGGTACATCTTTCAGGCAACCGCTGTTTCAATCGGTTGCCTCGCGATGATTTTTTTTTACCCCCCCCCCCCCCCCCCATATCCAGTCCAAGTTGGGTCCGTTCGGGTTGCACAGGGCGGTTCCTCATCACTTCAAGAGCTTAAATACCGCGAGCCATCCGGTTGCCACGCGGTCACTGAAACTACGCGTCATTGCTTTAACTAAAATTAGTACATCTATATTGTATATATTATTTTTTATTGTTTCTAGGACCTCGTGTGCGACTACGCAACCTCCATGACTCTGATATGGTGGCCATATCAGACGAAGGTAGTAACTCCATCGAGTTCATCCATCTACGAACGTTGCCCCGAGGTACGAGTTGTATTTGTTTATTTTAACTATTAGATGGGCTTTTTTAGATATCCTGGAGCTGCGCTGTGTGAGGATAGGTACCTAAATGAAGTTGTCCGAACTTGGGGGCGTCGGCGAGTGGCGAGTTGGCGATGAAATGAAAAATCTATTTGTTGAGAACTCCGTTGTATTTAAACTGTTCGTAGATACACTGAACACGTACATTGAATTATAATTAACACAGCGTGTGCTTACTAGCATGGCGTCGCTACCAGAATGCCGAGGGTCGATGTGGCTGTGTTGCTAGCATCGAAATATGAAATTATTTGAGCTTTACAATAACACGCCACACCACCCCCCCACGGAGAAGGATACATAAAAAACAAAACAAGTTTACTTACTAAACTATTACACAAAATACAATTAAAAGTAACAATACTCGTCACTGTCATTAAATCTAACATGTCGACCTGAGCGTGTGGTGTATGGTCGATTAGACTTGGTTGTGGTATCTCCAGGTTTAGTTATAGGAGGCGCGGTTCCAACTGGCTGCGCTGGAGGAGCGTCCTCGGGCTGTAAGACAACTGGAACAGGGGCACACGAACTAGGAGTATCATCTGGATCCACAAAAGCTGGTTTGACGCGATCGACGCTTACTACGACCTCCTTACTCTTAATGTCCAAGGTCAGGGTTTTCCCGTCCGTAGAACGTCTCAGTACGGAGAAAGGACCTGTATAAGGAGGTTGTAATGGGCGTCGCACGGCGTCATCACGTAGAAAAACGTGTGATGCCGAAGACAAATTTTTCGAAACAAAGATAGGACGGGTCGAATGGCGAGATGCTGGAGTGGGGCGGAGAGAAGACATTTTACGTCGCAGCTGGACGACGAAGTCAGCAGGATCATCGAGTTTGTCTTCGCCCGGCTCAGAGACCAACATCTCTCCAGGTAATCGAAGAGATTCGCCATATACCATTTCGGCAGCTGTGGCCTTCAAGTCCTCCTTGTAGGCGGTGCGCATGCCGAGTAGGACGAGAGGAAGAGCACGCGTCCAGGAGCCAGAGTGGTACATAAGTGCGGCCTTTAGCTGGCGATGTACGCGCTCGATCATTCCGTTCGCACAAGGATGGTATGCTGTAGTCCGGATACGCTTAGTGGCACAAGTGTGCATCAAACGACGGAAGAGATCGGACTCGAACTGGGTGCCCTGATCAGTGGTTATTGTAGAAGGGACGCCGAAGCGAGAGATCCATCCTTGTACGAAGGTATCGGCCACCTCCTCGGCAGTAATGGAGCGCATCGGCCACACCTCTGGCCACCTGGAGACCCTGTCAATAGCTGTAAGACAATAGCGAAAGTCGTCACACACTGGAAGCGGGCCAATGATGTCGATATGGACATGCATGAAGCGTCCAGATGGTTGCTCGAACGTACCTAGAGGGGCCGAGATATGCCTTGAGACTTTGCTTCGTTGGCACGCAAGGCAAGACTGAGCCCACCTTCGACAGTCTTTCCTAATGGAAGGCCAGACATAGCGACTTACTAGAAGTCGGGTAGTGGCTCTGACGCCGGGGTGACTCAGGTTGTGTATTTTGTCAAAGACCACGCGACGAAACGAAGGGGTCAGATAAGGACGCGGCTTTCCAGTGGACACGTCACACAGGATGGTGACGTCTGTGCCAGGAACAGCAACGCGTGAGAGCTGAAGACTGGAATTACCTTGACGTAGGTCAGCAAGCTCTTGGTCCTCTTCTTGTGACTTAGCTAGGGCCTCGTAATCTTCTTCCAGCGAGACGGCCTCGATCCGCGACATCGCATCGGCTACGACGTTGTCCTCACCCTTTATGTAGCGGATGTCCGTCGTAAATTGACCGATGAAAGACAACTGGTTCAGCTGCGATGGCGGCAGTTTTTCGCGACGCTGTACGAAAGCGTACAACAGCGGTTTGTGGTCAGTATAAATCGTAACATGCTGGACCTCGAGAATGTGGCGGAAGTGCTGTACGCTTTCGTACACCGCCAGGAGCTCCCTGTAATATGCTGGCCACTCAGATTGCTGGGGGGTCAACTTTTTGCTGAAAAAAGCAATAGGGCACCATTGGTTGTTCACGAACTGCTGAAGGCAGGATCCGACATGGACGCTGGAGGCATCCGTGAAAAGTCCAAGGGGTGCGTCGTTGACCGGGTGCTGTAAGAGGGTCGCGTTAGACAGGCTTAGCTTACATGACTCGAAGTGCGCCAGAAGCTCGGGTGTCCATGGAAATGGCTTGGCACCCTTACCATTAATGGCGACTACCGCATCGACGAGAGGTGCTTGAAACTGCGCTGCTTGAGGTAAAAACCGACGATAGTAATTCAACATACCGAGGAAACGGCGCACACCTTGAACGTCTTTCGGAGGGGGAAAATCAATTAGAGCCTGAATGCGGTCCTGAGGAGGGCGAGTGCCTTCAGCACTCACATGGTAGCCCAGAAAGACTACTTCCTTAGCGCCTAAGGTGCACTTGGAAGGATTGAGAACTAACCCATAGACCTGTAAGCGCTGGAACAAGATCCTAAGGTGTTCCTTGTGGAGAATCTCGTTCTCTGAGTAGACGAGTATGTCATCGACATACGGAAAGACAAAATCGAGACCCCGTGTGACCTCATCGATAAACCTTTGGAAGGTTTGACCTGCGTTTCGTAAACCAAATGTTATGAAAGGAAACTCGAAGAGGCCAAACGGGGAGACGATCGCTGTCTTAGGGATGTCTTCTTCCGCTACTGGGATCTGATGATACGCCTTCACCAGATCCAGCGTGCTAAAAATGGTAGCGCCAGCAAGATTGTTAGCATAATCGTTTATATGACGCACTGGATAGCGGTCAGGAATGGTCCTGGCGTTCAGGGCGCGGTAATCCCCGCATGGACGCCACGACTGGTCCTTCTTTGGGGTCATGTGCAAGGGAGAGGACCACGCACTTTCAGATGGACGTGCCACCCCGATACGTACCATGTCCTCTAATTCGGCTTTGGCAGCAGATAGCTTCTGGGGTGCCAGGCGTCTGGGACGGCAGGAGATGGGTGGGCCATCAGTGGTCCTGATATGGTGCACGGTGTTGTGTTTTACAAACCGCTGAAATCCAGGAGGCTTGGTGATGTCTGGGAACTCAGCAAGCACTTGTGCAAATGGAGAGTCCCGGAGGCTGATAGACCTGATGCTGGACTGCGCGACGACAGCGGCGGTTGCAATAGCCGTCAGTCCTGTCTTACCATCAACAAGCCGTTTGCTATGACAGTCAGGCAGAAGGTGATAATGGGCCAAGAAATCTGAACCAATGATGGCTGAATGTACATCTGCCACAACAAACTGCCAGGTGAAGTCGCGCCGCAATCCAAAATCAAGTCTGAGGTTGACAGTGCCATAAGTAAAAATTGTGCTGCCATTAGCCGCTCTGAGGTCCCACTCAGTGGGTTTCCTCCGCTTCTTGAGCCACGGGTATGGATAGCAGCATAAATCTGACCCTGTGTCAATAAGAAATTGATGCTTGCTTACCTTGTCAGTCACGAAAAGACGGCGGCTGTTCGGTTCCATTGAGCAGCAGTCAGACCCCGCCTCTACTGACTGCTGTTTGGGTTTTCCGAAGTCCAGCTGCATGGCGGAATGCACTTGGCCGCCCTCGTGTTAAACTTCTTGTGATACCAGCACATCCGAGGCCCGCCACTGGCCGGAGTACTGTTCCGGGTCGAGCCGCGCGACGTAGACCTATTGCGGGACCTGCCTCTGCCTCGTTGCCCTCCCCCGGATAGAGCTGCAACCTGCTGAAAGAGTAAGTCGAGGCGTTCCATCAGGTTGTCAAGTACGGGCTGCCCTGTGCTGGAAACCTGGAAAACTTGAGGTCCAGGTGTGACCTCAATGATCTTATCCGCTAGCTCAGCCAGTTTATCTAAGTTAATATCTGATTGAGCTGTCAAAATAGCTTGCACTTGGCTTGGCAGCCGGCGCATCCACAACTGTCTCAAAATACTGTCGTCCTTGGATGTGCCGGCAAGTGACTGAAGGTGTCGGAGAAATGCAGATGGCTTTCGGGAACCTAGCTCCTCGCTACTAAGTAGCCGCTCTACCCGCTGCTGTTCAGAGACAGAGAGCCGCCGGATCAATTCCTCCTTAAGCATTGTATATTTGTTTTCATCGGGGGGGTTCATAATAATGTCCTCTATCTCCCCAATAAGCCTTTGATCAATGACACTAATTACGTGACTAAATTTAGTTATGTCCGTTTTAATACCAGCGAGGTGGAATTGTGCCTCCGCCTGGGCAAACCACACCGCTGGCCGGTCAGCCCAGAACGGAGGCAATTTAACTGTGACCCCACAAACAGTTTTTGAAGGTGGGGGGCTCTCTACCTGTAGGGGCGCGACCTGGGCCTGCGCCTGTGCCTGTAGAGCCGCATTTTGCACCCTCAGTGCTTCCAGCTGGGTCCGCAACTCCTCAAGAGACATATTAACTGTATAGGATTGATACCACAACCAAATTATGTACAAACACACACACACCAAAGTAAATGGTTAAATACACAAGTAACAATAACGGGTAAGTAAATATTAGATAGGTTGTTGGAATATTAACAACAAAATTTTGTTAATCTGTGTACAGACAATATTAGTTTTAGCAATATGGCTTGAATGTACCCTAGCACCCGGATATAACACACCAAGACAAAACTAGAAATGTTAATAATAAACTAAGATACATAAATTTTCACAAGAATGTTCACACACAATAGCAAAATGAGGGTTAAATTGAGCAATTGGAGTACGACACACGATAGCAATAATATAGTTCAAAAGTTAGTTTGTTAATTAGCTCTGCACACACCAAACAGTTAATTTTTTTAAAAAACGAAAACACGACGTATGTATTTCAGCTATATATAGTTTGTTATTATGCTTTGCGTCAAGTAGCACACACAGTTTAGTTCTTTTTAGATTTGGGCACGGAAATAACTGGAAAAGTTCGTCAAAATATACAAAGTTGAGGTTACTTGCGTGAGTGACGTGACACTGACAGTTGAAGGATGACGTTGACGTAACCACAGACCGCTGTTGTACGATCCACACCACCGGATCGATGTGACTGACAGCGATCGATATGTTGCGTTGACTTGCGAGATCGTCGCATGTGAGGGCGCCTTAATAAAACCGGTTCTGACTGTGGTAACCAAGGTGTGGTTTTCGTCCGTAAAATTGTCGATGTCGATGCACTTTTTTTACAAAAATCACTGCACTTTTACAATGGTTTTGATACCGAAGGTGCTCCAAAGATTGTCGTATGGTGCTTCACCGCAGAAAACGCCGTTCCGCCCGATCACACATCCGCGCCGCATCCGCGCGTGATCACGTCGGGGTCACCAATGTCCGAACTTGGGGGCGTCGGCGAGTGGCGAGTTGGCGATGAAATGAAAAATCTATTTGTTGAGAACTCCGTTGTATTTAAACTGTTCGTAGATACACTGAACACGTACATTGAATTATAATTAACACAGCGTGTGCTTACTAGCATGGCGTCGCTACCAGAATGCCGAGGGTCGATGTGGCTGTGTTGCTAGCATCGAAATATGAAATTATTTGAGCTTTACAATAACACGCCACAAAGTGATCCTATTGATTCAAAACGTTTGTTGCAACGCATCCTCGCTCATCTCTGGTGGACGCGGCCTTAAAGACCGTGAGACCTACTCGAAAAAAACCGGCCAAGTGCGTATGGGACCACGCATAATGGAGGGTTCCGTACCATTAATGGAATAAGAACCAAATTCATACCAAAAGGTATGAATTTGGTTCTTATGCATATGGAAGAAGTTTAAGTCAAAAATGGGTCAACCGATAATTTTCAAAACAATTTTCGTAGAAATATGTGATAAGGCGCATCTTCTCAATTTTTTTCATATTGTTTGGACTTACGGTTCAAAAGCTACATTTTTCTGACTTTCGAAGCGATTCTTTCTGAATTTGGTAAAAAAAAAAAACCGGCCAAGTGCGAGTCGTACTCGCGCACCGAGGGTTCCGTACAAACCTTTACAACTTAAAGGTATTATAGACCTGAGTATTTGATATGAATTTCAATTTAATACCTCTACGCGTTTACGAGGAAAAAGGTAGTAAGTTTAAAATTAAAAAAAATATTTATTGTATGATTTTACTAAAAATGTCTACTTTTTGTAATTTTTCCTTTGTCTTTACTATATGAAGTTTCTTCGTGCCAAGTTTCAAGTTTCTGAGTTTACGGGAAGTACCCTGTAGGTTTTGAGTTTCTTGCGAGTACTCAGTTTCAAAATATGCGACTTAAATTGCTATTTCTTTTGATTGCGTTGACATAAAAGTTTGGTTTTGCTACGTCTGAAAGATCCTATAGCCCTGAGTATTTGACATGAATTTCAATTTAATATCTCCACGCGTTTACGAGAAAAAAGGTAGTAAGTTTAAAATTTAAAAAAATGTTTTTTTGTATGATTTTATTAAAAAAGTCTACTTTTTGTAATTTTTCCATTGTCTATGCTATATGACGTTGCTTCGTGCCGAATTTCAAGTTTCTGAGTTCACGGGAAGTACCCCGTAGGTTTTGCGAGTGCCGAAAAACTAAAATTTGCAGCATAAACGACTGTATCTTTTGATTGCGTTGGCTTTTGAGTTTGATTTTTTCACAGCTCCAAGGGACAATAGACCTGAGTATTTGATATAAATTTCAGCTTGATACCTCCACGCGTTCCTGAGAAAAATGGTCTTGACAGACAGACAGACAGACAGACAGACAGACAGACAGACAGACAGACAGACAGACAGACAGACAGACAGACAGACAGACGGACAACAAAGTGATCCTATAAGGGTTCCGTTTTTTCCTTTTGAGGTACGGAACCCTAAAAATGAAATTTAGTTAAATGTTTTTCTGCAATTTAACTACATAAATAAATAGCGACATACAAAGTGCACCTTATGTCAACATTTTATTAAGATAGGTTTTATAGTTGAGTAAAATGGCTATGACATACGGACGGACGGGCAGACTGACGAAACTATAGGGTTCCGTTTTTGTCATTTTGCCTACGGAATCCTAAAATCAAATCTTCATACTTCTCATTTTGTTAGACTATTCATTATGCCTCATTTAAATCTATAATTCTGTAGAATAAGAAGCTTTTTGTGTGTTAATACACTCGCGAGCAAATAAGACGGGTCAGTGACAAACACCCTTATATTTTGCAAATTAATAGCGGTATGTGCAGGAAACTAACTGTGTATTAAAGAGAATTTAATATCGAATTAAATTGAACCTTCAATGTTCTACAAGAATTCTGGAAAAAGTTTTATTTAAAAAAAAGTCGAATTTGGTACCAAATTCAAATTGAGCTTATTTCACTTTTGATTGTTTTCTCACTTTTGTTTTCAATCTGTCAAAGCAAAATGATAAAAGGCAGTTTTTGTTGAATTTGATGGTCATTATTGAATTACTATCATGTCGCTAACACAAGATGAATGTACACGTATCGTCACTTTGTTACAAGAAGGCAGAAGTCAGAGATATACAGCAAGAAGAACAGGCGTGTCACTATCTACGGTGCAGAGGGTCCTCCAACGTTTCCTACAAACTGGCTGGAACCTTCGAAGACCAGGAACCGGCAGGCCGAGATGTACTACGGCTAGAGAAGATCGATTTATTGTAACAACAATGCTCCGAAATCGGCATCTCACTGCAGTTGAAGTCAAAAACCAACTTCGGGAGACCCGAAGAGATGACATCAGCGAGTGGACTGTAAGGCGGCGGCTTCGTGAAGCTAATTTGACCCCACATAGACCGGCAAATGGCCCAAAACTTGACAGAGGGCATCGAACTGCAAGGAAACTTTACGCACGCGAATACAGGCGATGGGGTGCCGAAGAATGGGCAAGAATTATGTTTTCTGATGAATCCAGATTTATGCTCTATGCACATGACGGGCGGCGAAGAGTTTACAGACGGCCAGGTGAACGTTTTATTCCAGCCTGTTTTGAAGAAAAAGTTGCTTTCGGCGGTGGGTCTGTTATGGTTTGGGCTGGAATCTCTTCAGAGAGTCGCACGCAATTAGTTTTGATAGAAAATGGAACGTTAACTAGTGCCAGGTATGTGGAAGAGATTCTTAATGAGATGTAGGCCCATATTTAATTAATATGGGTGAAAACTCAATGTTCATGCATGACAACGCCAGGCCACACACCGCACAGATTGTGGAAGATTATTTTGAGGAGGTTGGCATCAACACTATGAACTGGCCCTCGAGAAGCCCGGACCTAAATCCGATTGAGCACGTATGGGACGAGCTCGGAAGGCGTGTAAGAAATCGAAACCCCGCCCCAGCTACACTTAGAGACCTGAAACAGGCGTTAGTGGAAGAATGGGCCAATATCCCGCAAGAACGCATAAGAAACTTAATAAACAGTATTATGCCCAATCGTTTAGAAGCTGTAAGAAGGGCCCGAGGAGGCAATACGAAGTATTGATATGTTTTAACTTTTTTTTTGTTTTTAGTTTTGCGTGTGAGGTACCACGGTTGCTTTTTACCTATAATTCATTGATATCGTGTTTACTATGTTAATTAAATAAACAAGTGAATATCATCTCTAACTCTTGACGTTGTTTTATTAACTATGCATTTATCTATAATATACAATTTAATTCATGCTCCTAGCTTTATTATTTTAGGAGATATTATAGTTTTCAACACACCTGCTCGTAACGAGGTTCTTATTCCACCGCTTTTATGCTCATAATCCTAGATATTAAACACGCGTGCATTTCACAATAATTATCCAACTAGTGGAATAATTTAATAATCCGATCAAGTGACGTTTGTACTCTAGTATCAAGTTGTACGTACGCAAACGAATCGTTGTAATTTAGTCGGGTATTACCTTTACTTTTTTTTTACTCTTTATGAGTTTACATTCTAAAAAAGTAAATATATTAAAAATATACACATTTACGATAGAATACAAATTATACAATCCTGATTGTGAAAAAGAATCATTTGAACTTATTATATTACTCGTAATACACAATAAATTACGTTTTAA
The DNA here is from genome assembly GCA_947086415.1 of Pammene aurita. Lineage (NCBI taxonomy): Eukaryota > Metazoa > Arthropoda > Insecta > Lepidoptera > Tortricidae > Pammene > Pammene aurita. Next base: position 17,130,689 of record OX352310.1, read on the forward strand.
ACACGAATTGTCTGTTTTAATATTGGCTGTTTGGCATTATACGTCCACGCCTTTGCCTCAAGCTGCACGCACATCCAAAAAAGAAAATTGCGCGCCATTTATAATTTAACCTCAAATCATTGTTTATTTGTTAGATTTTTCTCGTCGTGTTTTATTAATTTAAACAAATTATATGTTCAATGAATAAGAAGACAACTTCAGCGTTAATTTAACCTCTGGATATATTTCAAAATTGTGATACATACTAGTAAAATGTCATCATAAAAATATAGTGAGCAATACGTAAGAAAAAAATACTATAATTTATTCACAATAAATGTGAAGTCTTTAATTTTATGAAATGATTTGAAAAAGAGTTCCAGATACTCAATAACATCACAAAAAAGGTTAGTTAAATTTAATTATCTTAGGTTCGTAAGTACCTCTATCCTGTAAACATTCTGACAATTAATGTATTTATCAAAAGTTATTAATTATACTATTCTGTGATTTCCTCGCAAGTGTGTTGAAAAACGTCGTATGAAACGCGTGTGCTTGATCATTACATAAGCTCAGCATCCTTATGCGCACTCACATGCGTTCGTGCGCACAATATCGCTTCGTATGTAATGATCAACTTAGCACACTTGTATCATAATGTACTATTTTCGTACTGACCCGAATTATTTGCACGCGAGTGTATAACATTAAAATTGTTAACTGACGACTTGTACTTACACCGTAGGTATTATAACGAGATAAAGTCTATATTTCGTAATTTTAAACAGGTTCTGTTATGATCTCTGTTTTCTGCACTTCATCCTATAATGTCGGACCACTGTTTTATATAAATTCATGATAAATGCCAGCTAGGTTTAGCCTAACTCCACACATAACCAATGGAGTCCCTCTGTTTCCGGTCCTTTCCCGAAGTGACCTTCGAGGACATAAACCCGTACTTCCTTCTCTCCTCAGGCGTCAGACAAGACATCAGAAAGCGACTGCCAACGGCGGCAAGCAGCTTAGCAGTAACCATGCCTTATGTGTTCTGGTCTGACGGGAGGACCCCTCGCGTCTTCTGGGACGAGTATTTAGGGGAACCTTCCACACCTCGACGTGTCGAGCTCTGTACGTATTAATTTGATGTTTGTATTTCTAGAACTAAGTCGTGGAGGTTTTCTCAGAAGCATGCTTTACAAAGCTCATCAAAGTAGGTTTTGTAATATCAGTGACAGGCGAGAGTCACTCCTCTAAAAATCACTCATACCCTTTAACGGCGATGTTACCTATTTAAAAGTAAAAATCAATAATCGTATCGATTTTCCCATGACAGAAGTAAATTGAATTAAATGGTCAGTGTAATTAACACATTTTCACAAGCTCGGTCAAAGTAACTACTAACATTTTCTCTTTCTAGCTATATTCCCCAACGAAACCCATCTACACTTCCAAGCTACAACCGCAGCTCCCGACCCCAACAGCCTCCTAACCCACCCCTGCAGCCGCAACCCTTGCTCCCACATCTGCGTCCAAACCCCCACCCTGTCCATCCTAGGAACCTTCCCGTCAATCCAAGGGCCAATGTCCTACAAATGCCTTTGCCCCCCTGGCTTGATAGTCGAAGGGGACAAATGTACCAGGCTGGCAGAATGCAGAGGAGATCAGGCGTACTGTTACAAGAGTAATGAGTGTATACCGATGATGAAGAGGTGCGATGGCGAAAAGGACTGCAAGAATGGAGAGGATGAAGACAGTTGCTCACGTAAGTTACTTGCCTTAGTAAAGCTTCTTATGCGTACTGCGTACCCTGTTTATCCTTCATGAGTCCTTAGTCTACGGTTAACACCAAGAACCTCTTAAGGAGAACATTCGTTTTAGGGGGCAACACAGAAACCCAGTTTAATTATTTTTGCATGTTTTTAAAGTGGGGCATCCGACACATACAATAGTTTGTTAATTAAATCAAATAAAAACATTAAAAAACATAATGATTTCTTTAGATTGTATTTGATTTAATAACAAACGCTTAAAGTAAATGTCTTTAATTTAGTATTTACACACTGACTCTCCACGCAAACATGCAACACATGCACGGTTTCAGTATAGGCAGCCGTGTTTTTATGATCTTAAGTAGCTGAAAGTACCATTAGCAAAGTTTGATGCAGCAAATAATTTTCAGCGAGCACTCCTGGGCCGAGAAAATGTCACGCAACTGAGATTGAATGCAACGGTGGCTGCATTCAATACAACGAAATTTGTTCGCAAGAGAACACGGAATCTTTTACGCGTAAGTTGTTAATTAATTAAGTATAAAAGATAACATAGGCATTTAAGTGCTACTTGAAGAAAAACTTAGATAGACATTAGTAATCTTCAAGAAAATCTTAAGTGGGAAGAGCACATAACCACAATGGTCAAGAAAGCCAGAAGCATGATAAATCATGCTTCTGGCTTTCATCTCATCAGAAAAGCAAGCACAAGCAGATGTACATCCGACCCGTACTGGAGTATGCTTTTCAAGCGTGGAGTCCCTACTTTGCCAAGGACATTGAGATGATGGAGAAGGTCCAACGAAGTTTCACGAAACTGCCAAGGCAACTTAAAAACAAGCCATATGAAGAGAGACTGAAGGAACTAAAGCTCACTACTCTAAAGCACCGCAGAGAACGTGGAGACTTAATAGAGACGTACAAAATATTATCTGGACACTATGACCTCAAGGATTTTCAAGAGATGTTCATGCGCAACAACAACACCCGTCTGAGAGGTCATCACTTAAAGCTAGAAAGAGATAGGTCCCACAGTAACCCATACAAACATTTTCTGAGCAACCGAGTAGTGAGGGCTTGGAACAAACTCCCAAAAGACGTGATTACGGCACAAAACGTGAACCAGTTCAAAAATAAATTAGACAAGCATACATCTACTCGTTAATGATAACTATCGCAATGACCACTGGATACAGGCAATATCAGTTGTCATAAGTGTCATAACTGCCTGCCTGCTTAGTAAATAATAATAATAATAAATTCTGATAAGTAATTGATTCTTTTTAAGTGGATAACTTCTGTCTTAAAATTTTTATAGAAGCTATTCATATTATGTTTTGTTTTTTGAAATAAATAAAAAAACATTTTTTGTTTTAGTAACATATAGGTATATACCCCTAGAGAAGATTTATTGTTGGTAAATAAAATCAAGCCTTTAATATTTTACACAGCGCCATTCTACTGCGAATTCAACCAGTTCCAATGCCGCGAGAGCAGACTCTGCCTTGAACGCGAGCAGGTCTGCGACAAGCACCAAGACTGCCCGGACGGCTCTGACGAGGGGCCGCTCTGTCACACGCTGCGCTGTCTCGACACAGAGTTCATGTGAGTAGTACAGCATTCGGTGAGACCAGTTCCACCGACAGCAGACTGCTGGAGCGAGCAGGGTGCGACAAGCACCAATACTTCCCAGACGGCTCCGACGAGGGCCCGCTCTGTCACACGTTGCGCTGTCTCGACAGAATTCATGTGAGTAGTACAGCATTCTGTGAGACCAGTTCCACCGACAGCAGACTGCTGGAGCGAGCAGGGTGCGACAAGCATCAAGACTGCCCGGACGGCTCCGACGAGGGCCCGCTCTGTCACACGCTGCGCTGTCTCGACACAGAGTTCATGTGAGTAGTACATTACAACGACCCCAGAGAGTTTAAAATAACCTGTATACTTGACAACGAAATACGATACCTCGCTAGGGAGTTCATTTAACAATTGAGTCCTTTCCACGCTCTCTGCAACTTCAGACAAATTTCAATTCAACTGTGGAATTTACCACAAGGTTTTCTCATGAAGCAAAACTACTTAAAATATGCGTTTCGTCAAGAAAAGGATGTATAGTTTTAGAAGGCTTCTCTGGAGTTATTAAGCTCATTTCGCATTTCGCTTGATGAAGCCTTAAATTGAAAAATTCTAAAATGTGTAGGTGTGCAACGGGTAACTGCATCCTTGCCAGTTGGAGATGCGACGGCGACGCGGATTGCACCGACGGCTCGGATGAAGCAGATTGCAGTAAGTCAATAACTTCAAGTTTGTTGCTAGCATTCACTTTTCTGGGCCCATTTTATAAATCGCTTAAAACCGACACATCAACATATTTTTAACGAAGATCTGTTTAGAAGTAAAGTCGGTCCTTAACTTTTTTGTAGCGAACCGAACGTGCAACGTGGGTTCATACCAGTGCCGGAGCGGACAGTGCGTGGATATCCAACGCCGCTGTGACGGCCAGCCTGACTGCTTTGACGGATCTGATGAAGAACGGTGCCAGGAACCCATCCCTGATGCAGCGGTAGGTTACCATTCTCTATAACATGTATCAGTAAAACCGATAATCTTCCGTTTCTGCGACGACCAGCCCATCTTCAATGGCCTTAAAAAGAACCTCGAAAATCAGTCCCTAATACACCGTGTAGGTCACATTCCTGAAGAAATCAATCAAATTTATAGCAAATTCCACTCGTAGCTACCTAGAGAGCTCAAAATAAGTAGTCTACGAGTGACTTGAATGTGCAACAGTTGCGGAACGAATTATGCGTAAAATGCTGCCTCTTTTGACGGCTCTGATGAGGTACGATATCCGGAGTCTTATCACTGATACAACGGAAGGTAACCTAACCTCTAAGTTCATATCGCAATCGTTATTCCTGTCATCTCGCTTACTAATACATCTTTGTATTGTACTATAGGTGTCGCTTCCATCCTGCGGAGACGGAGAGCTTCCTTGCGAATTGAACAAGAGCATTTGTCTACCGCAGACAGCTTGGTTTGAAACTCTACAGGGTCGCTGGATGTTGTGTCGTTTATACTAATTACAATTAGAATATATTGGTGGAGGCAGAGACGTATTTACTCTATGGCCAAGGGGGCTATGGCCCGGGACGGCAGAACGCCAGGGTTTGCGCGACACTGGGTTAAAGGCGCCTGTCAGTTAAGTACTTTATGACCTTTACTCAAAATACGCCTCTTAGGTGGAGGAAAAAGATAGATTAATTAATACCGGTGTGAATCGTCAAAGTACCGAATCGCTAAACTATAGTGGCAGTGGGCGGGGCACATTGCACGTAGAACCGATGGCCGATGGGGCGGAAAGGTTTTCGAGTAGCGACAACGAACCGGACGGCGCAACGTTGGGTAGACCCCCCACAAGGTGGACTGATGACCTGTTAAAGGTCGCCGGAGTCCGCTGGATGTGGGTGGCGCAGGACCGGTCATTGTGGCACTCTTTGGGGGAGGCCTATGTTCAGCAGTGGACATCTTTCGGCTGATTGATATGATGAACCGTCCAAGATATACCTTCGATTAGGCTGTGCTCTCGGTATTCATTTTCTAAACAAACCGGAAACGGATATTGCTAGTGCTCACTGTACAATATTAGAACCAGTAGCATTCTCTACATTATATAATGCATCTCTGCAAAATGCAAAATCTAGCATTAACATATGTTAATGCTAGATTTTTATCTTCAATGCTGCCCTGTCCAATAGTCACTTTCCAGCCGCGTGGGAACGTGCCACGGTCATCGGAATAGCGAAGCCCGGCCTCGCCAGCCTCTTACAGGCCCATCAGCTTACTCAGCTCACTAACTAAGCTGTATGAGCGAATCATCCTCGCTCGGATTCTCAGGTTCACGACTGAGAATTCAATTCTCACGGACGAGCAGTTCGGTTTTCGTGCCGGACACTCATGCGTCCAACAGGTGCACCGCATCACGGAGCACGTGCTGGACGGCTTCTCGCGTCGAACAGGGTTGAAGACGGGAGCGATCTTTCTTGACGTGGCGAAAGCCTTCGACAAGGTCTGGCATAACGGGTTGATATACAAATTATATCAGATCGGTATGCCGGACAGACTCGTACTCATAATACGAAATTTCCTTACGGACAGAAGGTTTTGCTACCGACTGGAGGGAACGCTTTCACCTCCACATCCTATTAGGGCAGGAGTCCCGCAAGGCTCCGTTCTCTCGCCTACACTCTATTCGTTGTTCACGAACGATATTCCTAGGCACCCGCGTGTCGAACTAGGGTTGTTCGCGGACGACATCGCGCTCTTCACGACGCACAATCGCTACATTCTTGTTCGGAAATACCTCCAAGAGGCAATCAATAGCTTAGGTCAATGGTTTCGTCTTTGGCGTATTGAAGTCAATCCGGACAAGAGCGCAGCGATTATCTCCCACCCTACTGCCATAGGTCCGACAGGCAGGAAGGTGGCTCCGGTTCGGCTTTTTGACCAGCTCATTCCGTGGGTTAACGAGGTCAAATATCTAGGCGTCACTCTCACTTCAAAAGCCACATCCGTAGGGTACGCAACAGAGCGCTGTTCGTATTAGGAAGGCTAGGGCCGATGATAAACAAGTTTAGTAAAATGTCACTTAGAAATAAGCTGACACTTTCCAAGACTTGTGTTCGTCCAATCATGGCATACTCAAGTGTGGTTTTTACCCACGTGGGTATGTCAAGTCTCGAGCCGCTTCAGATCATTCAGAATCGTTTCCTCCGTAGGGCGACTGGTGCCCCGTGGTACCAGACGACCCTCAGTTTGCACCATGACGCGGGGCTTGACTCCCTTTATGGTTTCTTTAAGCAGACTGCCCGGCGTTATTTTGACAACGCTCCGCACAGTAGTAATCCGTTTGTTAGGAAGGCTGCGAACTACGTTCCCAACCCTCCCCCCCCCCCCCCCCCCCGGACTCTTAACACGGAAGTCACTGATTAGGGGCCGCTCAGTTCGGCGGCCTAGACACTACGTCACGGACCCGGACGACGCACTCACAGCGGCCATTCAGGAGAAATGGAACGCTGTGCGTGCGCCCTCCCCCACATGTACACTGCGGCGCCCCCGCCGGCGGGGACGCTCCCACTCACCCAGATCAGGTTGAACTTGCTTCAACTGATCTCGCTGGAAGCGCAAGCTCGGTAGGAGCATTCCAGCGTAGCAAACACGTCACGTCTGGTCGCGGAAGGGTCCTGGATTTTCCTCCGGCAACCATCCCACCAAACAGCCCGCCCGCTTTAGCGCTCCAGAAGCATAAAGCCCAAGTCAGGTTCAAAAAAAAAAAAATTGTGTTGTCTTTCTGTTTCTCGGTGAAGGAAAGATAAAATTACAATTAATCTGTTAGTTTAGATCTAGTGAAGTTCGTAGGAAGCTAAATGTGTCTTGGGTTCATAATGTATGTCCAGTATCTTTAAAACCATCTTACCTCTTACCTTATCTTATATCTTATCTTATAATGTCCACTAACTTTCAGGTGTAACAACAAGGACGAATGTCCGGGCGGCACGGACGAGCACGGCTGCACGGCGTGCGCTGCGCGCGGTCTATTCGAGTGTAAACAGGAACAGGTATAGTCCTTCATGTCGTACTCGAGAACGGCGACCCTTACTTTCCTCTGGACGAATGTCCGGGCGGCACGGACGAGCACGGCTGCACGGCGTGCGCTGCGCGCGGTCTATTCGAGTGTAAACAGGAACAGGTATAGTCCTTCATGTCGTACTCGAGAACGGCGACCCTTACTTTCCTCTGGACGAATGTCCGGGCGGCATGGACGAGCACGGCTGCACGGCGTGCGCTGCGCGCGGTCTATTCGAGTGTAAACAGGAACAGGTATAGTCCTTCATGTCGTACTCGAGAACGGCGACCCTTACTTTCCTCTGGACGAATGTCCGGGCGGCACGGACGAGCACGGCTGCACGGCGTGCGCTGCGCGCTGTCTTTTCGAGTGTAAACCGGAACAGATATATTCCTTCATGTCGTACTCGACAACGGCGACCCTTACTTTCCTCTGGACGAATGTCCGGACGGCACGGACGAGCACGGCTGTACGGCGTGCGCTCTATTCGAGTGTAAACAAACCGGAACAGATATATTCCTTCATGTCGTATTCGACAACGGCGACCCTTACTTTCCTCTGATCCTTTCCTTTCTTCGTTTAAAACAATCCAGTCACACAGTGCGCAGATAAGCTGCCCTTAGCCGTTCATACAGGACAGGTCAGGTACGAATAATTTAACGTAAAAAAAAATTCATGGCGTTCGTGGTTTTCTTTGACACACATCAAATGCCGCGTAATCTTCGCGTAGCCTTACACATTCATGCAACCAATTGCGTTGAATGTCTGTCTGTTACGCGACTGTTTTATTTATTTATTTCTTACAACATAATCCTCCTTTCTTTCAGCAGTTGGGTAAAAAATTATAAATTTTGTTTATACAGAGATGCTTGTCTATGCGAGCGGTGTGCAACCACAACAAGGATTGCAAGGATGGTTCCGACGAGACGCCTGAAGCTTGCGAATTAGGTAAGTACCTAACACTAATTTTTAAAACCACTCTTGCTTTAGGCACTGAGGCCAAGATGAGCGAAGATGAGAGGACACCTGTGGGAAACAACCAATAGAATCATCCGCTGCTCTTCTCTTACAAAATAGAATAGTAGTTTTCGGTACAAGTGCGAGAAGTATGTCATTTTACACGAGTACCGAGGTTGACCGAAGCCGAGAGGCGAGGGTCAGGACTCGGGACGAGTGAAAATGACACTTCCACACGTGTGTCAAACAACGTTTTTTAATACAATTGCGAAAAAACTACAATGAAAGAAAATTACCTATATTTATATTCTGTCAGTGTACGAAAGACAGCTTCATTCAATCGCGCGTTGTTCAAGTAATACTATTGGATCTCGCATAATACTCCTATGCCCAATCGCGCGTATTTCAGGTGGGTCATTTATAAGAGGGTCTCGCATAATACCTACTCATTTATTTAAAAAGTATCAATCAGATTACTTCAAACTTTACGCACGATTTGCAGATCAGATTACTTTTTAGCACTAGTGCATAAAATCAAACTTTACGCACGATTTGTAGCTACATAAACTAAACTTTTTGAGCAATTGTATTAAAAATATATTTATAAAGTCAGCTATGACATCCTGATTTTTTTGTTACAAATATTTTTATTTACATATATAAAATCATTTATTAAACAAAACTAGAATATTTATATAAAAACATAACTGTGTTAACTGTGTAAAAATCTGCCCTAGGTCTCTGTCACTAGGTAAAGTGCCCTGAAGGCTGGCCGCATTTCCGCGCTGGATAACTACGCTCCGTTGGCCAAAATAGTGGCCAGCCCTCTGGTCACCAGAGGCCTCAATAAGACGCGCCGAAATCTCTTTGTAGGGGCGACGCGCATTTAGTCCCCATGGTCGCAGGGTTTCGACCCCAAACGCCGCAAACATGTAACTACTGACAATGGCAGCATACTTGCGACGCTTCAGGCTCTCGGCTGAGGATGCAGCCGCACAAGCATCAACTTTAGTGTCCGGAATATGGGACGGCGCCAGGGTTGTCTACATGGGTAGCATCCCAGACAAGGGGGCCGACCCATACTCCACGGCACCAAAGTCACTAATACATTTTTACTTTGACCACCAGTGAACAGAACTTCGCGCGTATTCCTCCCACCTCCGTACCCCCCAGCAGAATGCAATCATGGATTCCTCTGTCGCACTGGGCAGTGCATTGAGTGGAGGGAAGTGTGTGACCAGACTCCGGACTGCTTTGATGGGTCGGATGAGAACGGGCAATGCTGTAAGTTAAACTGAGGTCTCGAATGTATCCAACGTAGTACCATTATTGAATCTGTAAAGGCGGATCCATACGTAGTGCTCGAATAACGCGCAAAGCCGCGGAAGGGCACGAATCAATGAGGACAGCATGATAGGAATTGTAACTAACTGTGTTGAAGCGCTCTAAATAATTTTGCTGGCGAGTAAGGTTGCCAAAGAGCTCAAAGAGGACCCAGTGTGTTGACGATAAGGGACCCTCTTGTTCGTCTAGCCGTCAACACAGTGAGTCCTCCTTTTTGTAAAGGGTTGGCAACGCGCATGTGACACCTCTGGATTTGCAAGCGTCCATAGGCTACGGTAGCTGCTTACCATCAGGCGGGCCGTATGCTTGTTTGCCACTGTCGTGGTATAAAAAAATATATATATTTCCAAGAGCGGCCACATGGAGGTAACTACCTTGGGGGAGGTTTTAAAGTTAAAATTGATCGAAGTCTTATTAATATGACTGCAGAAATATTTCCAAAAAAATAATTTCTGTTGCGCAGTCACAGCCTGCGAGAATACCACGTGCACGGACGGCTGCCAGGCCACACCGCTCGGCCCTCAATGCACGTGCAAGACCGGCTTCAGACTGCTCGCCGACCGCCACAGCTGCGCGGACGTGGACGAATGTTCACGCGACCCGTGCTCGCACCACTGCGTCAACTACCCTGGCTCGTTCTTGTGCTCGTGCCGACATGGTTACACGTTAAGGTATGACGCGGTCTTGTTTGTACCAGCACGTGCTGATAACTTTGCTTGGCTATGCACGTGCAAGACCGGCTTCAGACTGCTCGCCGACCGCCACAGCTGCGCGGACGTGGACGAATGTTCACGCGACCCGTGCTCACACCACTGCGTCAACTACCCTGGCTCGTTCTTGTGCTCGTGCCGACATGGTTACACGTTAAGGTATGACGCGGTCTTGTTTGTACCAGCACGTGCTGATAACTTTGCTTGGCTATGCACGTGCAAGACCGGCTTCAGACTGCTCGCCGACCGCCACAGCTGCGCGGACGTGGACGAATGTTCGCGCGACCCGTGCTCGCACCACTGCGTCAACTACCCTGGCTCGTTCTTGTGCTCGTGCCGGCACGGTTACACGTTGAGGTATGACACGGTCTAGTTTGTACCAGCACCTGCTGGCAACGTCGCTTGGCAATGCACGTGCAAGACCGGCTTCCGACTGCTCGCCGACCGCAACACCTGCGCGGACGTGGACGAATGTTCGCGACCCGTGCTCGCACCACTGCATCAACTACCTTGGCTCGTTCTTGTGCTCGTGCCGACATGGTTACACTTTGAGGTATGACACGGTCTAGTTTGTACCAGCACATGCTGGCAACGTCGCTTGGCAATGCACGTACAAGACCGGCTTCCGACTGCTCGCCGACAGCTTCGCGGACGTGGACGAATGTTCGCGCGACCCGAAGCTTTGCAAGCTTTTATTAGTTTCGATCATCATCATTCCTAATAATGATAAATCATTCTCAGTCATACTTTTTAATAATGATCATCATTATCTTAATCAAACCATTAATCTCCATATGTTTCATAAATATCAAATTAACATGACCAACCGTCATTTGGCAGTAACTGCCTACATACGCGCTTGTTTGCCCAAACATCATCGCCAGTCTTCACTGACAACGTGTCAACCAAAGCCAAGCCAAAATCATTAGAAAAATAATCGTAGTCTTATAGGTACTCTTGATGTGACTGTATTGCACTGTATTATGAACCAGGCCAGGGAAATATCAGGACCGTTTTTGGAAGCCATGTTTGTACTGAGGACGGGGTATATACCTATTCCGTCACTACTTCATGTGCGATGGCCCGATGGGTGTTGTCTTGTTGATGTAGAAAATAAATAGTCCTCTTATCGCCATGTTGCAGATCAGACCGCCGTTCTTGCAAAGCCAACATCCAATCAATAAAGTCCATCCTCTTCGCGTCAGGTCATTCCGTGAAGTCTATATCGGATTTGGGTCATACCCACGTGGAGTTCGACGACTCTAGCGTCGGGAATATTGCTGATGTAGACTTCAATTTTGCGTAAGTATTGCCACGGGGGTAAAGAGAAAATCGTAATTCTAAACTGTCTATTTATCCCTCTACGCTTTTAAAAGCCGCTGTAGATCAAAAACAAATGCAAAAAGATGATTGAAGTAATAGAGAACATGCATTAAAATATTTTATTGAATGTGTTCCATAAACACGTTCAACAACCCCAAATTAATATAAATAAGTGGAAATCCGTAATAATTTTTAACAGTTTTTTAAAGATGTTGCGGTTTAAAAACTTAAAATTTTAGGCATTTTTTTTATACCTCAAATGTATTTTCGAAACTTCAGTTCGATTACTTATGTTCTAACAAGAAAAAAATGTACGACAACTATATAGCTAAACGCATTTTTTTGTGCCTAAAATTACAAAAATCTCCCAAAAACTTGTTCCTTCCAAACAGTTTTCTGCAACTTTGTGGTCGGTGACGTCACAATCCTCACACTTTTTGTATGGGGCGTTTTGACACGCGGCGCAGACACTTAACGTATTTTCACATTTCTGACGTTTCAGGCCTATCGTCGATCGAAGGTTTATTAGAGACATTTGAATCTACAGGGAAATAGAATCGAATGACGTCTTCCAAAATAATCATGCATGTTCCTAATTGAAAATTTCGTCAACTTAGTAACTTGACCCATAGTGAAGCGATCGAGCCCCGGCAAGGCGTATCGATGCAGGTTCAAGTCCTGCTGGGTTAATAATTTTTCAATGTTTGTATTTGATTTAATAACAAACTATTGTATGAGTGGAATGTCGCACTTTAAAAACATGCAAAAATAATTATGAGTTGAAAGCAGCGCCATCTATATTTCCGTTGTGACACTTGCGATAGTAGTGTCAGCGGGGAGGGTATCTAACTCTAGTAGTTAGCACCTAGATGTCGCTTACGGCTGCTGTGAAGCCGATGTAGGTAGATCAAAAATAAATGCAAAAAGATGATTAAAGGCATTGAAAATTTCGCCAACTTAGTAACTTGACCGATAGCTTAATTGGTAAAGCGATCGAACCTCGGCAAGACGTATCGATGTAGGTTCGAGTCCTACTGGGATTATTTTTTCAATGTTTGTATTTGATTTAATAACAAACTATTGTATGAGTGTTGTATGAATGCCCCACTTTAAAAACATGCAAAATTAAGTATTTATCATAGTTGTTTACAAATCAACGTGTTCATAAAAAAACTGCAATTAATTTCAGAAAACAAAAGTTTTACTTAACGTCACCTGAAGCGGGAAAATTGATAGAAGTTACCCCATTACCATTCCTAAATGGCACGAGCCAGAATGTCATCACAAATATTGGGAGGCCTACTAAGGTAAGAATGTCTTTTTTAGGGTTCCGTAGTCAACTAGGAACCCTTATAGTTTCGCCATGTCTGCCCGTCCGTCCGTCCGTCCGTCCGCGGATAATCTCAGTGACCGTTAGCACTAGAAAGCTGAAATTTGGTACTAATATGTATATCAATCACGCCGACAAAGTGGTAAAATAAAAAGTGGATTTTTTTTTATTAGGGTACCTCCCCTATACGTAAAGTGGGGAGTGATTTTTTTTTTTTCATTTCAACCCTAACGTGTGATATATTGTTGGATAGGTATTTAAAAATGAATAGGGGTTTACTAAAATCATTTTTCGATAATGTAAATATTTTCGGAAATAATCGCTCCAGAAGTAAAAAATATGCGTCCCCCCCCCCCTCTAACTTTTGAACCACAAGTTTTAAAAATATGAAAAAATCTCAAAAGTAGAACTTTATAAAAACTTTCTAGGAAAATTATTTTGAACTTGATAGGATGAATAGTTTTTGAAAAAAAATTACAAAATAATTTCTGAACTAAGTTTGTAATTTAACCGTATAAGCAGGTGTTTATTGTACCTGTAATTTCTACAAAATTACAATGAAATGACGTGCTTTCAAATAAAGTAAAAACGGTGAAAATCGGTTCACGCAATAAAGAATTATTCCATAAAAATCATCTTCCATACTTTAAGCTCGCGCGCAATAGTTTACTTAATTTGCCGATAGATGTCGCTGTACGTGGAACTCTCATATCATATCCTACATGGCGGTGTTATTAACTCTTAAGTGGGGACACTTACTGTGACGGACGGAAAACTACGGAACCCTACACTGAGCGTGGCCCGACACGCTCTTGGCCGGTTTTTTTATTATTAAGAAACAAACAGTCTTATAAAAACATATCTGTAAATTATCTAAAACCTATTGTATTATACAGACCTATAGTTGCCTGTATTTATCATAACAATAAACATTTTACTATGAAAAGTTAACTGACAATAAGAAAAATAATATATGTGACATTGTCATGGTAAAGGTAATATATTGTCGGTATTGAGTTATTGGTACCTCCTTATAGTTCAAAACATTCTCCTTCATATGCAAAAAGAACGAGATCGCTATGTTGAGTATTTTTATTTTTAATAATTTTTTGAAGTTTCAACATATCTTTGTACTGTTTTGAGATATTCGAGTTTAAAGTTTGAAAGCCTAAAAAACCTAGTTATATGTTGAAGTTATGGAGATAGCGGTTTTAAAATGTTCCACATACATTATAATACTCGACAAATCATATGTTGTCTCTAACATTTTACATTTTATAGAACTGATACAATAATAATGTAAGTAGGGTGTAGAGTCAAGAATCAAAAATAAAATATTTTATATAACTCAAAATCGTCAGATTTTCAGCTGGCTTATGTTAATTTCTGAATATGATGTAGGTAAGGTTTATAATAAAAATAATGAAACAACCATATCTCAAGGCATTTTTTTTAAATAATAAAACAAAAAAATCAACACTCACATAAAAAATATACAAAATCAACATTATAATTTTTAATTCTCATAGTTTACGTTCATTTAGGAACAAAACTAACGATCAAGTGTAATTAAACACAAAATTAATGTAGTTTTCTATCAAAAAAGTGACTTCAAAGTTTAGACTTTTAACATGATTTTTCAACCGACTTCAAGATTTCGAAGGAGGAGGTTATCAATTCGTCGGAATCTTTGTTTTTGCTATTTTTTTTTTTTTTTTTTTTATGTATGTTCACCGATTATTCGAAGACGGCTGGACCGATTTGGAAAATTCTTTTTTTGTTTGAAAGCGTATACTTCATAGTTGGTCCCATTGTAACCATGTTAGGATCTGATGATGGGATCCTGGAGAAATCGAGGGAACTCTTCAACTATTATAGGCACACCTATGGTGATTTGAGTATTTTTTACAGCAGACCGAGCATTTGGTGTTGAAAAGGTGGATGCTTAGTGAAGTCGGTTCTTTTTTGTTTAAAATTATATTTATTATTGTATGTAAAGTGATCTAGGGTACCACATTGTCGCTATTCATAAGTTTAGAGAAATAAGAATTCTACTTCCATTATTTAACATAGTGTCCGCACTATAAGTGCATATATCTAATACAAATATTATTATGAATCAATAACATAATTTATTTTATAAAAAAATAACAGTCTTTTCGTCAGCTTTACTAATTTAGATCAAGTTTGTTAGTTTAACATTCCTTAGGGTCCCACATTGTCGCCTTATGACTTATGAGATCAAACTTATTATTAAGACTTATTATAATAAAACTATTACTTACAAAAGTAATAATTTGCATGAAATAAAACAATTAAAAACGGATTTTATCGCGTGTACTGAGCTTAAATTACATCCCGACGTTTCGAACACTTTACAGCGTTCGTGGTCAACGGGTCGACTCGTCGACTAATAACTATCGCGGCAACCGAAGACAATATTAATAATTTGCATTTAACATCATTATGAGAATGATTTACACTACTCAACCTCGCACCTAGGGGTACGTAAGTGCTGACGCCAAGTCATTTAAATTCTTACGTCTGATTAAGATATTGGTGACTTTGTACGAGTATTAACTGATTATCTTTATGGTTGTCCCTCAGAAGCTTGTTAAATATAAGTCAACTATATTTTCTGTTAAAAAGTTATGATTTGTCACTAACTTATATCCCTCCCCTTATTTATATTTTAGTTTTTGTTATGTAATTAATCAGTATTCAAAGCATCTGCCAGGCACCCGGATTATTAAAATTGATAGTATGGCACACTAACTAGAGAAATTTTCATTTCTCTATATAATAGCAAACCTATTTCCGTTGCTAGCTCTCCGGCTAGAGCAACGCGTGCGCAGCGTACGAGCAGCATATTCGTGGCGTATTAAAATGGTCTGGACGCAACGCACTTTAAAATTGTAAATAATTATATTATCCTATGTGATCTATTTATTTATTTTTAACAATCCAATTGAATAAACTAACATAATATAAATTTTGTTAATATATTTTGTATCTAGTTGATTGATTTAGGCCAAATTAAAATTGATTGAGAGTTTTGCTTTGTCTTAATAATTATTGCTTATTGACCACTATTGTTAAAAGGGTAACATAACATAAAGCTAAGTGAACGTAACGGGCAGCTGAGTTACGAACTGTCAAGCAAATGGATGGGAGTAAACTGAGATTTAGACAACACGTGTTACTACATTTTCCAATGGCCCCGATATTACTTCAAGCTTATGAGCGACAATGTGGTACCCTAGTCGGTAAACTTTGACTGTGTTTTTTTCCTACTTTTAGTTGAAACGTTTAACTTTTTATCAATACACCGTATTATTTTAAGTGTGTAGAAGCTATTTTTAATCAAAACCAATTTTCACTATTTTCGAGTTGATTAACAAAATCAGTGATATCTCGGAATCCATAAGCGACAAAGTGGTACCCTAACCATGATAACGTCACATATATACTCAACTAACCTCAAGATTCTTCAAGGTTATTTTCAACTAACTTCAAGATTTCGAATGAGGAGGTTCTCAATTCGTCGAGATCTTTGTTTTTGCTATTTTTTTTTTTTTTTTATGTATGTTCACCGATTATTCGAAGACGGCTGGACCGATTTGGAAAATTCTTTTTTTGTTTGAAAGCGTATACTTTACAGTTGGTCCCATTGTAACCATGTCAGGATCTGATGATGGGATCCTGGAGAAATCGAGGGAACTCTTCAACTATTATAGGCACACCTATGGTGATTTGAGTATTTTTTACAGCAGATCGAGCATTTGGTGTTGGAAAGGTGGAAGCTTAGTGAAGTCGGTTCTTTTTTGTTTAAAATTATTTTTTATGAATGTTCAGCGATTATTCGAAGACGGCTGGATCAATTTGGAAAAATCTTTTTTTGTTTGAAAGAGTATATTTCACCGGTGTGGCGTAAATAAAATTTAAATTATCCTTCAATCTTCAGATGAGCGTGGACTGGGTAACGGGGAACGTGTATTTTGTGGACAACTCCACTGAACCCAGTATCAAGGTCTGCAATTTTGGGAAAAAAAGGTGTACCAAGTTGAAAGGTCTGCCCGCTGATGGTACGGTAAGAACTATTTACAATTTATTACATCTATAATTCTCATTATTTTGTAAGCGTTTGTCGCGATGTTTTTCGTTTAGGTACTGGCTAAGGGACCCTCGGATTTGCCCTGCAACATAAATAAATATTATGGGACAAGTCGTACATAAATGACCTAGTCCCACAGTAAGCTCAGTAAGGCTTGTGTTATGGGTACTAGACGACGATATATATAATAGATAAGTATGGTTACATACTTAAATACATACAAAACATCCATAACTCAGGAACAACTCTCCAGGAACAACTCCGTGATAAACACACAAATAAATGCCCTGGCCAGGATTCGCACCCGGGACCTCCTGCTTCCTAAGCAGTGTCATTATCGACTGGGCTAGGAGGCCGTTAAACATAATCCTAAGAATTAGCTAGGTACTGGTGATTTACCAACCTAGAGGGAAATTGATTATTAGGTTTTTTGTTATTAGAATTAGGTCCAATTTGCCGTTGCAAATTGCAGTTGCCGTTCAGGTAGGTCCAACTAAATTAGTCCATAGGTCAAAAGCCTCAATGTATTAAGAATCGCAGCTGATTAGTTGCGAGGTAAATAGAGGCGTTAAGGCGTTAAGTATGACTACTTCAACATTAAATACTTTGTTAAAACCACATTTTCCTTGAAATAAAAGCGTGAGGTTGTTTTTCAGAAACATTCGCCTTATCTCTTTCATACGTTAAGAAATGAGCAGTTATGCATTTTCAGCTAGGTACTGGTTCTAAATGTTTGATTGGCTTGCCTGTATTACCCATTGAGTAACAGGAGAAGACATCCTTAAGATTTTGTTTGTCCCAAAAGTTGTAGTGAAAATCACTATAAGTCTATACTACTCTGATTCAGTCATAGCTGTCAACCAGGGATGTTACAGAGCTCCGGTTCTGGTTCCGTTAAGTCGGAACTTCCGATTGCTTTTAAACATCCGCTTCGGTTCCGGTTCTGTTACTTTCAAAACAAAAGTTATATCGGATGTCATAGCAACATTAGCAACACGGCGGGGGGAAATGAGCGGCGTACATAAAAAACAAACAGGTTTATACCTGTCATTTGCTCATGTCCCCGCTTGCCACGTGCTGCTATCACTCGGGCTCCGATTCTGGTTCCGCTTCCGTTTTCGGTTCCGATTCCGTTTCTGGTTCCGATAAACTAAATTTAAAACATCCGATTCCGCTTTCGGTTCCGATAAAACCACATCTGTTACATCCCTGCTGTCAACCGCCAAACATGCCGCACAAAATTTGTTATAGATGTCACATCTAGTAGAATAGAATACATAATAAATCAGTGGTATTACCACGCGTTTTATTTCTACCCACAAAAATTACAAATCTAAATTATAAATTCCACAGGTCACCTCTTTGGTGGTGTCTCCAGAAAGTCGTAAACTCTTCTACTCAATAAACTACAAGATCACCAGTGAGGTGATAAGCGTGGACTTGAGTGGGCTGAACGAGCTAAATTCTCAGTTTCCTGGCACGAACGTTGGGCTGGCCGTGGATGGGACTGTCTTGTATGTGGCCAGTGCGGTGGAGCTTTGGACTGTGGACCCTGGGCGATCTTATAAGTACGTAAATAAATGTGCAATAAAAGAATACTACGTAAACTCTAAGAGACAGTGAGGTGAATGTGGACTTAATTGGGCTGAACGAGCTAAATTCTCAGTTTTCTGGCACGAACGTTGGGCTGGTTGTGGATGGGACTATCCTGTATGTGGCCAGTGCGGTGGAGCTTTGGACTGTGGACCCTGGGCGATCTTATAAATACGTAAATAAATGTGCAATAAATTAATACTACGTAAACTCTAAGACTAGCAATGAGGTAAGCGTAGACCTAAGAGGGCTGAATGAGCTAAATTCTCAGCTCTCTGGCGCGAGTATTGGGCTGGCGGTGGATGGACTTATGTGGAGCTCTGGACTGCAGTTGACTGGAGTGCAGTGGAGCTCTGGCCCCGTAGCCAAGATGACAATCGTTTGCAGAAAACGAAACGAAACGCTACACGCTCTCGCTCACTCTTCCATATAAGTGCGATAAGGATATGGATAGCGTTTCGATTCGTTTCCTGCAAACGATTGTCATCTTGGCTAAGCTCCCTGGACTGCGGACCGTGGCGTATTTGTGCCATAACTTATTTCTTCGTTAACTATAAAACTAGCATTGAGTTATGGTGTTTCGCTTATCATTACTATCATTAGTTATACGCTATTTTTAAAATAACAATTCTGTGTTATACCTACTTAGACATTACAACATCCTCCTCCTATTCGAATCTTCCGCTCCAGGATATCTCAAATGTAAATTCAATTTTATTACTCCTCGTCCAGGCTGCGAACTGCGCTCCGCCCCTTCCCTTAAACTCTCTGTTCTCTCACATATTACCGGCTCATCTTCTTTCGCTGTTCAAGCAAACCGTGTTTGGAATGCGCACCCTCTAACGATTCGACAAGCCCCAAGCAAACTGTCTTTTAAAAGACTACTCTACAAACACCTGCTAGATAAAATCTAGTGGGACCCCCCCTACTACCCCCATCCCCCGAACACATGCATGAATATATGTTTATATTTATTATGTATATTTATTTTTAACCGACTTCAAGATTTGAAAAGAGGAGGTTCTCAATTCGGCGTGTATGTTTTTTTTTTTTTTTTTGTTTTTTTTTTTATGTTTGTTACTCCATAACTCCGTCATGTCTGAACCGATTTTGAAAATTCTTTTTTTGATTGTAAGTATATATATACAGATTGGTCCCGTTTTTGTCGAAACGCAGTTCTGATGATGGGATCCATGAGGAATCGAGGGAACTCCTCAAATTTTAAAGGCATACATATAGTGATTTTTATCAACAAAACCATCATTTTCATTCAAAACAGTGACATTTGATGAAGTAGAACTGCTGATGATGATCAGAACGGAACTCTTCAACGACGCATAGTTCACGTTTGGCGATTTGTCCTCTTCGCTGTGTTTGTTTAGCAAGTTTAATTGTCAGGACACATTTTCGTCAAGCTCAAGTTCTGATGATGGGATCCATGAAGAATCGAGGGAACTCCTCAAATCTTAAGGGCTTACACATAGTGATTTTTGTATTTTTATCAACAAGTCAAGCATTTTCATTCAAAAGAGTGACATTTGATGAAGTGGAACTGCTGATGATGATCAGAACGGAACTCTTCAACGACGCATAGTTCAGGTTTGGCGATTTGGCATCTCCACTGCGTTTGTTAAGCAAGTATTTCATTGTATGGAATCTAAGTGCACCATCTACAATAATGCTTCACCGGCTACCCCCATGGAAGTCGGTTTTTTTTTCTTAAAAATTATTATATTTATCATCATATTTATAATTGTGTACAAATTATGTGTATTGTATATGTAAATAGGTATCTGTAAATATTTCTTAGTTAGAAATTAGTATATTAGACAAATTTCACAATCTCATTTTCTCGCTGCACCCACCTTAGCAAATATCTGTTTGGCCCTATGGTTGACTGGTAGAGAATTCCTTGAGGCATTAAGTCTGCCTTTTGTACTTTTTTATTTTTGTGCAATAAAGTTTAAAATAAATAAATAAATAAATAACAAAGTTACAAGTCTACATATCTACAGCTACCTGCTTCATCCCACGAGAGCCTTGACCTTTGTTATATTATAGGTACATTCAAGACCACTAAAACCGGGCCATCTTGCATGGACATTTGCATAGAAGGTTGGTTTGTTAGTTTAGTTGATCCATCACGCTCTTACAAGATCATCATACTTAGTTGTTTCCCAAAAAAGTCAGGGGTGAGGTTCTTTGCCAGTTAGAGCCATGGCGCCCAAAATTCTCCCAGGCTCATATGTCCTGAATAGGCCCAGGGTTGTAACTACACATATTTTACAAACAAATAAAATTCCGTTACAGAGCCAAAGGCATTCGCGACTGGCACCGCCTCGCCCCCCAACACATCTTCATATTCGAAGACTACATCTACATCCTCAGCAACCACCGTATCTACCGCTGCCTTACCTTCGAAGAGAAAATCTGCATCCCCTACGTGTTCCGCATGCCTGACACGCAAGCATTCGTCATTTGGCATCCGAGCATACAGAGGACTTTCAAGAATGAGTGTGATGGGATCATTTGTGAGAATGTGTGCGTGCTGGGTGAGCAAGGGCCGAGGTGTATTTGCGAAGACGGGAAAGTGGCTAAAAATGGAGGATGCACTTTGCTTGGAAAAAATGTGGTGAGTATTTTTGTATTTTTAAGTTAATGTAAAGGTCCTTTGGGTCGCCCTGGGCCTCAATTCGACATGGCATAACTGACAGTCGCTTGCGAGACAACTATGATATCACACTTTTGTGACAGTTGAAATCGGGGTGGAATCACTCAAGAGTGATATCTAAAATGGTGGCCATAGCCATAGACAAAACGCTCTAGCGAGACCTACTGACAGCTTGACAGTTAGGTGTGCGCACGGGTGGATAGGATGTATATCACTCTATCCACTAGCGATACAAGTGTGACATCCACGTCTCACAGTTTGGCATGTCGAATCTATTCACTAGCGATACAAGTGTGACATCCACGTCTCACAGTTTGGCATGTCGAATCTATCCACTAGCGATACAAGTGTGACATCCACGTCTCACCGTTTGGCATGTCGAATCGCGGCCCTGACAAACCTACAATGTAAAATACGCCAAACGATTAAATAAATAAATAAATATTGTATAACAATCGTCTTTAGGTTCCTCTATTCAACGGCGAGCCGTCACAGGCCTTCATCCAAGAGCACCAGGTCTCTGTGACGCTCATCACCATCACGCTGCTACTCTTCCTCATGTACCTCACAATATTCGTGTACTACCACTGCGTGTATCGGCCTAGGAAGGAGACTTTGACTCTGCCGTATGTATTTTTTGTCCTTGTTATCCAACCAGAAATAAATAAAAAGAAATTACATTCCGCTCGTATCCTTAGAGGATTCAACCAACCGGAGCTGCCATGTTTTTTTTTATACTACGACGATGGCAAACAAGCATACGGCCCGCCTGATGGTAAGCAGCTACCGTAACCTATAGACGCCTGCAACTCCAGAGGAGTCACATGCGCGTTGCCAACCCTTTACAAAAAGGAGGATTCACTGTGTTGACGGCTAAAGGAACAAGAGGGTCCCTCATCGTCAACACACTGGGTCCTCTTTGAGCTCTTTGGCAACCTCACTCACCAGCAGGAACACAACACTATGAGTAGGGTCTAGTGCTATTTGGCTGTGGTTTTCTGTAAGGTGGAGGTACTTCCCCAGTCGGGTTCTGCTCCAGATTTGAGCGAGATGACATTCGCTGAACGTGCCCTACCACACTTAGCGAGATGCCATTCGCAGTGCCCATACCTCTCTTTTTGGCGTAGTTTAAGGACATACCCAAGTCCGGACTAGAGGTGTGCGCCGATGGCAAAATCATCGACGGCGGCGTCCGATCGTTTTTTGACCGGCGGCGGCGGCGTGATCGGCGTGAAATCGGCGTGGTACATATTTTTAATATGCCTGGGGAATTTGACGGGACTTTAAGCCTACTGAGTATTTATAAGGATAAACTGCTTTAATATACACCCCAAATCTTTGAAAACGTATGATTGTCTCGCAAACATTGCACATTTTAAATCAAAGACTTGATTTTAAAGAATTTTCAAAAAGATGTACTAGTTATGGTCCACATTTATAGCTCCGTACTTAATGTTTTCAACCGACTTCAAGATTTGGAAGGAGTAGGTTATCAATTCGTCGGGATCTTTCTTTTGTTTAAAATTATATCTATGTAGAACTGGCCTCACCACTTGCCTGAAAATCAACTACGATAATAATACAAAAAGCCCCGAAGTTAACAAGTGCAGAACTGATTTACAATTTGTAATTTGTGAGGGAAAATGTTGATTCTAAGTTCTAAAAGACAAAGATGCTTGCGGTAGCCCGAATTTGCTAAGGAAATAAATTCTATATTTTATTTTATCGTTCTTCGATGGATGGATTGGATTCTAATTTGTTATTAAATCAAATACAAAAATTGAAAAATAATCAAACTGGGTTTGATTTTTTGGGTTAATAATCAAACTGGGTTTGAACCAACATCAATACACCTTGCCAGGGCTCAATCGCTTTACCGATTCGCAACATATATGAATTTTTGGGAAGACGTCATTTGATTCTATTTCCCGTTAGATTCAAATGTCTCTAATAAACCTACCATCTATTGCCTTGAAACGTCAAAAATGCGAATATACGTTAGGCATCTGCGACGCACGTCAAAGGCCCCATACAAAAAGCATGAGGTTTATGACGTCACCGGCCTCATAGTTGCGGAAAACTCTTTGGAAGGAATAAGTTTTTGGAATGTTTTTGTAACTTTTGGGAACGAAACACTGCGTTTTTACCTATACAGTTGTAGTTGAGGTATTCATCACCAAGTAAAAATATATTTGGGTTATTCATAAAAATATATTTACAAAAATATTATAAAATTATTACGGATTCCCACAATTTTAAATTAATTTGGTATTGTTGTTGAACGTGTTTATTGAACAAATTCAATTAAATATTTTGCACGCATGTTCCCAATTAAGCTATGGGTCAAGTAACTAAGATGAATAAATGTTCAATAATGCATCACTCTAAGCAATGCAAAAATAATTATAGATTAGATTCCTTGATTAAATAACAGAATTTAGCTTTTTTCAATTATTACTTATTTCATCCAATCATCCCCGCTGCGAGCGGCTTGCGAAGATCTATTCTATGTTAATAGCAAAAACATGAGTACTGATGAACATCGATGAACCACGATAAATCCATGCGCCTAAGGAACGTCAGTAGCATAATTGAAGCATCTTTTCCAAATAGTAGTTGAAATCATGTTATAGTGATATCCACAGTTCCACTTTACTATTAAGTATTAAGTGTCGCTAGCAGAGCGAAAATGTGCGAGCTATTATTTGCAAGTAAATTACAATTAACTGCAGGTGTAACGTTACGTAACTATACTTAACATTAACGTAAATATATATCTCTCTCGATCCTAAAATCAAACTTGACCTAATGAGAATAGGTCATTTAAACAAAAAAAAACTAACCCAGTCGTCTTCGCGAAATGAAAACAACAAATGAGAACCTGCAGCTTTTTGGAGTTAGTAAAAAAATAAAAAAAATTTACTTCACTATTATTTTAGGGAAAAAAAAGTAAATCAAAATGCTTTCTATTCAAAAGCCGGAAAAAGCAAACTATATAAAAATATAAACCTATCATTTAAAAACCAGACGGTATGAATTATCGATAAGTCGTCTACGTAAATCTTGAAATGACAGCAAAAATAACGTCAGTTGGTACACCGCCAAGGAATAAGTGAAGAAGGAAAAGCATTATTTTAAAAGAAGTAGTATACTGGCCACTCACTACCATTTCCGGGTATTAAAACAAGATAAAGACTTAAAAATTGCCACGCCGATTCTACGCCGGTCAAAATCATCGGCGGCGGCGGCGTGGAAAAATTGTCGGCGGCGGCGGCGCGGCGGCGCGGCGCACATGTCTAGTCCGGACGTAGTTTAAGGATGTCCTTAAACTACGGGGTATGTACCCCGGGTCCCAAATGTCTGTCATTTTCTATACAAAACAAGTCTGCCGATTTTAGCCGGGGAGGGGAACGTCACATGTATGGGTATTCGTACGTAACGTACAAATAGACACGTCAGATAAACGTCAGTCCATACAATAAATATGACCACTGGTCATATGTTTTCAGCAATGGAGAACGCTTGTTAATGGCCGCTCCGGTTGGTTGAATTCTCTAAGTATTCGTCAGTCCAATAGCAAATAATAGCAGCATGGGGAACTACCTCCACCTAACACAGGACCACAGCCCATAGATAATAAATAACACTACTACACACTGGTGGAGGTATGAACTAAGAAGATACTCTCCCAAGTAGGGTTGCCATATGGAAAAATGAAATGTCCTTAATAAGAGTCCTGACAACCCCCTAAAAGTCCTGACATCTCCCTAAAAGTCCTGATATTTTTTGTTAGATTTGGCGTGGTTTTGTTTTTGTTAAGTTTTTTTAAATAAATACGCTTACATTTATAATTTTATTCATGAAAACTGTGTGAACTTTGTAATAAATGTATCATAAAAACTATATTTTTTATTCATTTAATGTGGTAATTTCTCAAAATCCGGACAAAGGGTCAAAAATCTGGACATGTCCAGACAAATCCTAATTTCTGGCAACCCTACTCCCATGGATGTGTTCACTACGAGGAACTCTTTCTTGCCCCTTCACCTGTCAACATTTAGAGGTGAGGGTGAGTTAATGGCACCACATACCTATATATTAGCGAACTGATCAATGTGAACTTTGGACACACTTTGGCGAAGCAGCTGTCCCGGCCCTTAGGACTCATAAGACTTGAGTATCGACAACACTAAGTTCGACACAGTGTATCCGCATGGGCTTTAATGATACCTATAACTCTAATGATTCACTCTATTGCAGGGTCAGATTCCAGAACCAAACGTCTTTCAACGGGTCAACCGCAGAAACACCGACCATAGAAATGCCGACGGCAAGGTAAAATGTTTAAAAAACTACCTACAATTATCTAATCTGTCATTTACATTATACTAAAGAAAAATACTGGACACGATTTTTCTTATGTCAGTAATACCAAAATTTATTTATTTAATCTTTATTGCATAATACAAGAAAGTACAAATGCCTTAAGGCATTCTCTACCAGTCACCCATTGAGCCAAACAGAAACTAATGATTGGCAAAATTGACAACTATAAGACGCGTTTGGCGCTCTACTAACCTGGCATCTACTTAATCACATTTTTAATACATTGCTGTTTTTGATCCGTCGATTGATTTCGTTGCACCTACCTAGGCGGCAACGTATCGAAATCGCCGGCGATTTTTGCGTCAAAATCGTGCCGAGTAGATCCCTTTAGGGTCAAAGCAAACGTCCGGTAGCCGGTACCGGTACGGCTGTTTTTGATTCGGTGACCCGACCGAATCACACACTCACACGTCCGGTTGACATGTCATTAGGTTTTGAAACCGTATGGTGGAGAACTGTGTGTGCGGGGCTCTGGTATTTACATAGAGTTCTAAGTAGGGTATGTAGTATGAGAAATGCGCCTTCAGGCGACCTGATCCGGTGACCGTATCCGGTGACCTGACATGCAAACCGGACGTTTGCTTTGACCTTAAACTTCGAGTGTAACGGCTCAGCGGGTAGATGTCACAAAACAGTGTATTCCGTGGGGGCTTGTGACATCACGCCTTCTTTTTATTTATTTATTTAGGATTACCAACATCTTACATGCTCTTAAATCTATGTTACAACTGAGGTTAATGTTTATCTAATTATAGGTAACCACACCTTAAGCCAATATCTGTACATACGAACATGGAGATCCTATTATTAAATTTCAGATACAATAAAATTAAATATATATAATGACTAACGAAAGCCATTAGTGATATTACATTGTTTGGCACAGCGTGACATCATGGGGTGTCTTCATAATTGTGACAACGACATGTAGAATTAGTCTCAAGACGCGTTTGACCACTGTTTGGGTCACATCCGGTTATCCCGGCCACGGCTGCCGTGTGTTGTTTGTAGGGAGTAGCTATCTCCCTACAGAAAGCGAGGCCGCTATCTACCGTACAACATGCTATTTTAACTGAAGTCTGGCGGAAGCCCTAAAGCTCCCATTTCTCTTTAAAAAAATACCCAAAAAACCGGCCAAGAGCGTGTCGGGCCACGGTCAGTGTAAGGTTCCGTAGTTTTCCGTCCGTCACAGTAAGTGTCCCCACTTAAGAGTTAAAATAACACCGCCATGTAGGATATGATATGAGAGTTCCACGTACAGCGACATCTATCGGCAAATTAAGTAAACTATTGCGCGCGAGCTTAAAGTATGGAAGATGATTTTTATGGGATAATTCTTTATTGCGTGAACCGATTTTCACCGTTTTTACTTTATTTAAAAGCACGTCATTTCATTGTGATTTTGTAGAAATTATAGGTACAATAAACACCTGCTTATACGGTTAATTACAAACTTAGTTCAGAAATTATTTTGTAATTTTTTTTCAAAAACTATTCAACCTATCAAGTCCAAAATAATTTTCCTAGAAAGTTTTTATAAAGTTCTACTTTTGAGATTTTTTTCATATTTTTAAAACTTATGGTTTAAAAGTTAGAGGGGGGGGACACATTTTTTTTTACTTCTGGAGCGATTATTTCCGAAAATATTTACATTATCAAAAAATGATTTTACTAAACCGCTATTCATTTTTAAAGACCTATCTAACAGTATATCACACGTTAGGGTTGAAATGAAAAAATAAATCAATCCCCACTTTACGTATAGGGGAGGTACCCTAATAAAACATTTTTTTCCACTTTTTATTTTACTACTTTGTCGGCGTGATTGATATACATATTAGTACCAAATTTCAGCTTTCTAGTGCTAACGCTCACTGAGATTATCCGCGGACGGACGGACGGACGGACAGACATGGCGAAACTATTAGGGTTCCTAGTTGACTACGGAACCCTAAAAGGGACTGTATTTTTTAAGTTGACAAATCAAAAGGTAATCTAGATACGTGACCAATATTTTTGATAATAACTCACGATATAAGAATTCGGTTTTTTACGACACTCGTTGTTTATTTCTTATGTAAACTGTATGTACTTACATAACTAGGTAACCTAAAAGAGGGGCTATTAAGTAGTAGTATAGTCTGGCAAACCATTTTTGTCAGTAGAAATGCGC
The DNA here is from genome assembly GCA_947086415.1 of Pammene aurita. NCBI lineage: Eukaryota > Metazoa > Arthropoda > Insecta > Lepidoptera > Tortricidae > Pammene > Pammene aurita. The sequence continues at coordinate 17,158,664 of OX352310.1, forward strand.
GGCAAATTCAAAATACGTACATGTGGCAACCTTTGTGATGAGACACCGTATTTCATGACGAACATTTCAATTGACATTGAATTTGTTTCTAGTGCATTTCACTCTCTCATCTTAAGCGCGAGTGAGATAGAACTCCTGCAAAGTTCCCAATTAAATTTAAATTCATTTTTAAGCCATATGTTAATTGCCTCAACCAGATTATCTGTTGCAGTTGATGACATATCAGACGAAATATATCCGTCTCCTTTTTACACACCGTAAATGTCACCTAATGAAAGGGGCGGAAATACCACCTTAAATTAAGAACATAAAATTTGATGATCATTCCTGCTTTTTTCACTGATTCTTAGTGTTGTCATACTTTTGTTCGCTGTACATTGCTACTGCGTTCGTTGGCTGGCCAGACTATAGTTATAAGGCTTTCCGCGATCGAGTTTTTCAATAGATGGCAGCACCGTGGCGAAACGTCTTTTTGACAGCAGCTGTCAAAATCCACCAATGCAAAAAAGTATGATTAAACATGATTGGTGGATGACAGCTAAACCTTTCGCCAAGGTGCTGCCATCTAGTGAAAAACTCGATCGCGGAATCTCTCATTTACTTAAAATTACCTTTGTCCTTAGCGGTTCCCGCCACGAGTTCATCAACCCACTGCAATTTGTTAGAGACATTTGGAGAAGATCGTTTAGAAGCAATAGGCCCGTTGTAAGTATCAGATTAGGGGGCAGTCATTATTTACGTGAGTTGAGGGGGGGGGGGGGATTAAGAAAAATCTCACCAGAGGGGCCAAAAAGCACCCAAAATCGGAGACTTCATTAATGGAAGATTTATTTGTGGCCAAAGTTTTACGCATCTTATACCGCCAGCATAAGTTCTAGCTGTCAGTAGTATTGTACAATGGGATTTGGCTTAAAGTGCCACACCCAGGCCAGAAAATAAATAAAAAAACCGGCCAAGAGCATGGCCGGCCATGCTCAGGGTAGGGTTCCGTAGTTGCTGGCCTGTTACAATACATCCGTTCAAAAGGTCGTTTATTATATAAGGGATATTTTGCGGCACTTAACGTCATTTTACTATTGGCACTTACGTCTAACTATAAGGGTTCCTAGTTGTCTACGGAACCCTTAAAAATAAGAATTTGACACTGTCGGTAAGACTGACAGGTACAACTTATGCCGAGGCCATCTACTTTTAATACTACAATAAATTTTGTATTGAGCAGAACGTCTGCTAACGATACCACAATGTTGAAAAATAAAGGAAAAGTAGAAAAATCCACTGCCTCAGGCGAGACTCGAACTCGCGACTGGAATATAGTGGAGAAATTCGCAGCTATCAGGTAAGTCTCAGTAGCTCAGTTGGTTAGAGCGATAGCCATGTATCCCAGAGTCGCGAGTTCGAGTCTCGCCTGGGGCAGTGGATTTTTCTACTATTCCTTTATTTTTAAACATCTTTAAATACTTTCGACCGGCCCACTCCATTACGGTATAAGACGTGATGCTCCACAGCAGAAACACCTTTGCTTTTTTGAATATAAATATATAGGAAAATATCTATATAATGTGTATAAAATTCTAGACTAGTTTAAAAAATATCTATATCACTAGCTTCGTTGTGAGCTTTAATACATTGTGGCGCTGCTGTAGAGCATACTCCACAGCAGCGCCACCGTCAAACGTCTATTACGGCTTATCGTACAGGCACATATATGACATCAAATAATTCTATAACAATTCTATACTGACCTAGCTTACGAAAATCCTCATTTTATGTTGAATATACGAATTAACGGTGCCACAGACTTTACTAGGGCAGGGAAGTGCAATACGGACATGAAGACATGAAGAGAAATGAATTAAACCGGTGTTAGACATTGCAATTTGTAGGGCCCAATCTGTTGTGTACCCTGCCTCTCGCTTGCCCCTCCTTCAGCTCCCATATATGCAGAAGGACAAAATCTTCGAACGCGTATTTCTCAAAAACTATGTATATCTAGGGTGTAGTGAAAAGTTATTTGGAAGGTAGAAATAAGAGGCTCTATGAATAGTAATTCATTTAGTCTGTAAACTTACAATTAACAAAGGGCCCCGCTGGCATAGAATTTTTTTTTTTTCATTAATTTGCAAAGGTAGAAATTTTAAAGTACATAAATCGACAGGTAGAAATATATACCAACTCGATTATTTAGGACCTAGACCATAATTACATGGGGTCCCGCTGCGTATACGTATATTTCAGCTCCCTACGGGCACTAACTTTAATTACACCTCCCAACCTGACAGATTGGGCCCTACAAATTGCAATGTCTAATACCGGTTTCAATTTCTTGTTTTTTTTTTCAGGGCACAGCTGGCCTGTCATTCGACATACCAAGACCGAAGGAAGACTTGTCCGATACAGAGTCCGATCTAGATTATAAGGATGAGAGGAATCTTATCAAATAATGCTTATTACTACATTCACCCTAACGTTTTTAGACTTAGATATGTTTACACTTTTGTACCTTATTTCTTTGTAATAAGGTTCAAAATTGTAAACATATCTTTGTAGTCGACTGTACAGTCGCCATCAGATATATCGGAGCGCCCAGGATGGCCATAAATATCTGAACAACGCCCTATTGTCAAGACGATAAAGTGCATGTTCAGATATTTTTGAGTACCTTGGCCGCTCCGATATATTTGATGGCGACTGTACAACAGTGTAGTTTATAATAAGGTTCCTAAAAAAAGGAATGTACTTACTTATTGTACCTAAATGATAGCTTTTTAGTGCTTCAGCAACGCGCATGTTACACTTCTTGTGTCTATAGGCTACAGTAACCGCTAACAAACTGTGGAACCGTATGCTTGATAGCTACCAACGTGGTGTATAAAACCTTTTAAACACAATGCTAAAGTTGGTTATTACCTACTGTTAGCGTTCGCCGTTAATGTAACTTTAATGCTTTCGAATAAGGTTTATATTTGCTTGTGCCCGCGATATTTGCGTGTGTATTCAACCAACCGGAACGGCCATTGTCAGGCTTTCCCCTCTGCCGAAAACATATGACCAGTGGTCATGTTTATGGTATGGAATGACGTGGCTATTTGTACGTTACGTACGAATAGCCATACTATTGACGTTCCCCTCCCCGCCAAATTCGGCAGACTCTTTTTGTATAAACAATGACAGACATAGCCGCTCCGGTTGAATTCTCTAAGTTTCAAAAGCTATTATCATCGGGGTCTTCTTATACCGGTCATCTCGTGCAAGAAAGTATAGCCATATAGTTTATTTTATTTAATAAAATGCGTATACCTAATCAGTTAGAAGCGGGCTAGCAGTACTATATCTACATATAACAGGAATCATATGTGACGGTCTAGATGAAAAGGTACCATTTGGGGACGTTTACGATTTTATTGCTAGAATGCAATATTGACGCTCCAGCTGTGGAATGAACTCCCTGCCACGGTTTTCCTGGGCGACTACAATATGGGGATCTTTAAAAAAAAACAAAGAAACCTCGATGTCATTTTTAAAGACCTATCGATTGATGTGCAACATGTTGATATTTGGTAAAAAAGAAATTTTGAAATTTAATTACATGTGTGGAGCGCCCTCTCTAAAAATGTTTTTCTGAAATTTAACTACGTTACCAAAAAGCGGCATACAAAATACACCTTATGTCTAAATTTTATTAGGATACGTCTTATAGTTTCCGAGAAAAACGGCGGTGACATACGAACGGACGGACAGACGGACATGACGAAACTATAACGGAACCCTAAAAAGGAGTGATTCTAAAGGGTCGGCAACGCGCATGTGACACCTCTGGAGTTGCAGGCGTCCATAGGCTGCGGTAACTGCTTACCATCAGGCCGGCTGTATACTTGTTTGCTAGCGTAGTAGCATAAACATTGAATCTGTACAGCGTAAACGTCAAATGGTACCATTGCCTATAAATTGTCACATGACCAGGGGCGGAATCTCAGTGGGCCGCAGGTTGAGTTGAGTTGAGGGTTTTATTAGTTGGCGAATTTTATTTGTTATTTTATTATTTGGAAATTTAATTATTGTAAATAATGCGAAAATATTAAATAATTGAGTTATGGAATGTTTACTATTCTAGGTAATAGAATTGCTTGAATGATTAAAATTATGTTTTATAAATAGTGTTTTATTTATGCAAAACCTGCAAAAGGTCTTGTGGTATATAACAGTATCATACAAGTCAGTCAAAAATATATAAAACAATGGAAGCTCATTGTGTTTGGGTTCGTTATTATAATCATCGCGTTGAGAGTTAATCCAATCATTGGGGAATCATCTCCATACATTGCCTTACAAAAGGTGGAGTAGAAAATATTTTAATGGTTATTGGTAGGCTATAGGGTGGTTATTAAAATACTAGATTTGAGACCTTGAGGGGGGGTGCGTTGGCCGCCATCTTGGTTTAAACGTGCCATAAGTCCGTTTTTGAACTTTGGCGCTTAAACGGTTATCAGTATGGCTAAAATGTCTATGCAACGTATGAAGAACATAAAATTGTCTACAATATTTCCATACACAATACATCTGTAAGTCTTACAGATATAAAGATACAGGGGGTGAAAAAGTGTATATTTTCTTATATCATAAGAATTTTATTTATTAGCTTCAAAGTTTTGTGCTTCGAGATAAGGAAATGAAGTCTCTACCACAGTTTTGTCATATTCTAATGATTCTTTTAAAAGATATTCAAAAGTTGGATTCACCCCTGGAGCGCTTATAGAGGGGGTGAAAGTAGTAAGTCTCACACACAAAATCAATGTTCTATTACTCATCATAAAATACTACTAGGCGTTGTCAGGTATAGCAATCGATCAATTCGGGTATAATGAATTTAGATTTTTTTTAAACTTCATATAACTGACAACTTATTATTAAAATATCGTATAGGCTTCAGCATTTTTTACATAATGCCTGAACAGCTCTCTTTATGACAAAAATGTCTACGAAAATTATAAAGACTCTATTTTTTTTGTATTTGTATTTATTCTGTACGTCTTAGAAGATACAAAGTTACAGGAAGGAAAAAATTACTCATACTCATTGTCTTTATACTTCTCGTAGACATTTTTGTCATAAAGTCAACTGTTCAAGCATTATGTAAAAAATTCTAAAGCCTATACGATATTTTAATAATAACTTGACAGTTATATTATATGAAGTTTAAAAAATATATATATTTTCAAGCACTTTCTTTAAATTTTTTTTTTTTTTGTATGAAAGCATATATGGTTTTTGTCAAATCTAAATTAATTATACCCTAATTGATCCATAGCTATACCTGACAACGCCTAGTAGTTTTTTATGATGAGTAATAGAACACTGATTTTGTGTGTGAGACTTACTACTTTCACCCCTTCTATAAGCGCTCTAGGGGTGAATTCAACTTTTGAATATCTTTTAAAAGAATCATTAGAAGATGACAAAACTGTGGTAGAGACTTCATTTCCTTATATCGAAGCACAAAACTTTGAAGCTAATAAATAAAATTCTTATGATATAAGAAAATATACACTTTTTCACCCCCTGTATCTTTATATCTGTAAGACTTACAGATGTATTGTGTATGGAAATATTGTAGACAATTTTATGTTCTTCATACGTTGCATAGACATTTTAGGCATACTAATAACCGTTTAAGCGCCAAGGTTCAAAAACGGACAAGATGGCGGCCAACGCACCCCCCCTCCCCCCCTCAAGGTCTCAAATCTAGTATTTTAATAACCACCCTATAGCCTACCAATAACCATTAAAACATTTTCTACTCCACCTTTTGTAAGGCACATGCTCCAATTATTGCGCTAAGTAGGTGACTTGCAACAAACAAGTACAGTATGGATTTAAAAATTAAAGCTTGTATCAAACAAAAATATGATCATTAAGATTTACCGAAAAGGTAGCTCGTAAAAATTTATTTATTTAAACTTTATTGCACAGTATAAAATACACAGTTACAATAGGCGGACTTAACAGGTCATGTTAACAAACATCTCTTTAACTTAGGTGTTACAGACAGTCCCCTGTGCCGTGGGTGCATGGAGACAGAAGAAACAGCCTCTCACGTGGTGCTGGAGTGCAACGGAGTGGCCCCGTACAGGGCAAAACACCTCGGATGCCCAGGTGATCTCCCCGAGGTCCTACTCAACATCAACGGTTTAATAGGATTCCTCGAGGAGCTGGGCTGGCTGGACTAGCCGCCCTTCCTTTACGCAAAATAGGCGCTAGACGTCGAGTTGCGGAAACCTGCCCGTACTACAATACAATACAATAGGCGGACTTAATGCCGTAAGGCATTCTCTACCAATCAACCTTTAGGCCAAACAGAGAAGCATCATTGGTGCAGGGTATGTAAAGAACACAGAACTAATACTAAAATAGCAAGAACGTTATCTAATATAAATAAGCTGGCTAAAGTCTTATAAAACTGACCGAGAAACTGCTGTACGAGTCGTTCTTACAGCACTATTGTGGGGCCTTTTTTTTCGGATTGTGTATCTGTTCTTTATTACATATAAGTGGTACATTCAATATTATTATTTTTACTATATAATTTTGGCATGAGTGTACAGTCACCGGCAAAAATATCTTCCCACATGAAGGCTGCAAAAATATGTGTTTGTACGCCTAATTTTCAAAAAGGGGCGCTCTTTAAATGTGAATGAATAAAAATAAAACTTCCAAATTTCACAATTTAAGCCTGTATTAAAAAATAAATCGTTCTGCCTTATATGCAAACGCCGAAAGACAAACGCTTGCGTGAGGCAGGATTCGTACATTTGCGGCGTTGTATGGTACAGCGCCATCTTGCGGGAAATTGGGTCAGCTTTGCAGCTTTGAACACTAACAATATGTGACACACTCCTATGGCCCTACAAATAAGAGCGTGTAACATATTTTTGCAGACTTCATGTAGAAAGATACTATTGCCGGTGACTGTACCGATTTAGAACCTCAACAAGTATTATAGGGTATTAAAACGACACGGGTATGGTATTAAAACAGCATTGATTACAATAAAAGTTTATTACTAGACAAGACAATAAAGCACAAATTACTTCCACAATTTCTTAATAGACATATTCTTCTCAGAGTCCTTCTGCATGACCTTAGCCACTGCCATCTCGAAGTCCTCCTGAGTAACGTGGACTCTGCGTTCTCGGAGCGCATACATGCCGGCCTCGGTACACACTCCCTTCACCTCAGCACCTGATGCGCCAGGCATCAGCTCTGCGATCTTACGGAGAGTAATACCTCTAGTCAAGTTCATCTTACGGGAGTGTATCTTAAGGATGTCCAAACGAGCCTCCTCATTTGGCGGAGGGAACTCAATCTTCCTGTCAATACGTCCAGGCCGAAGCAATGCGGGATCTAGAATGTCAATCCGATTGGTAGCCATAATAACTTTAATGTTTTTCGTTGCTTCAAATCCGTCAAGCTGATTCAACAGCTCCAACATAGTACGCTGGACCTCAGAGTCACCACCGCTCCCAGACTCAATACGAGATGAACCAATAGAATCGATTTCATCCATGAATATAATAGACGGAGCATGCTCTCTAGCCATAACGAAGAGTTCTCTCACCATACGGCTTCCTTCACCAATGAATTTCTGTACCAGCTCGGAGCCAGATACACGGATGAAAGTGCATTCAGTATGATGGGCCACAGCACGCGCTAACAAGGTCTTTCCAGTACCAGGAGGTCCATACAGGAGTACGCCTTTAGGCTGAGCAATACCTAAGGCATCAAAGAGCTCCGGGTGCTTCACAGGCAACTCGATAACCTCCTTGATCTCCTTTATTTGCTTATCAAGACCTCCTACCATCTCGTAGGTGGAATCTGGGACCTTCTCAACCATCATAAGGGAGACGAGAGGATCAACTTTATTAGGTAAGATCTTGTGAAGAGTGTAGCTCTCGTTGCGCAGCGCGACGCGGCAGTTTGCTGTGACATCGTTGATGTCCACATTCTTGTCTAAATCTACCACGAACTTGCCCTCAGGATGGACTTTTACAAGAACTTTCTTCTTGTCCATCGGCTTCACAACTTCGCCGACGTACGAACCTTGCTCCTGGAGCAGCTGCAGCTCCTCCCTCAGCATACGTACTTTAGCGTTGAGTTCATTCCTCTGAGCCTGTAGACGCCGCAGATTTTGCGACTTCTCCGCCACGACTAACTGCAACTCTTCAATCTTCGTGATGTAGTACGGACGGAAACCCTCGCCCTTTGCGGGGTCCACATCCATTTTCGTGAGAGTCATTTTGTATTGGTTTCACGCGCTCATCAATACAAAGATTTAAGTTGGTTGACTAATATAACAAGAAAGAAAATTGCACGACAATGCCGACCCCAATATTTTTCAAGTCACGGCACAGACAAGACAAAACTTAGATTGCACAGATAGTAAAAAATATTCATTTGACATAAGAGAAATTACCAGAGCAAAAAAACATGTTCTACTAAGGCGCTCTACTGATATCGCAACTAATCACCAGCGATTCTTAATACATTGCGTTTTTGATCCATCGACTGATTTCGTTGCATCTACCTAGACGGCAACGCAGTAGTGGGAATATGAAGCTTGCTTAGCGGCTTAAGTATTTAATGGTGCGTACACACCGGGCCAACGAAGGGCTATCTATCTCATTCTAACAAATAGCTGCCGCATAAGTGCTTCGCGTTCGCTGGCTCTTTGTTGGCCCGGTGTGTACTCACCTTAAGATAGGTACGAGATTGAAAAGCCTAATTAAGACACTATTGTGTACAATACTTTTTCTACGAGTGCTCAAAATAGGCAAGCCGGTAAGAATTGAGTTCAACGAATGGCTTAGAACCTGCTGCCTCTATACAATTTAGTAAGTTAACTGTTAACTCCCGGTGGATTGTGTTATAAGTACCAATCCGACGGCGGCGGGGGGAGTGGCATATAAGAGTGTGATATTGACATTGTATGAAAATCCATTTAGCATGGACGGTGATGCTAAAATATGCGACGATAAATGCTCCATCGAAAATTATGCGCTAGTAGGTCGGTGTACAAAGTCGACGAGTAGAAAAATAATTATAGAATACAAAATGTGAAAAAAAAACGTTGTCATTGAACATGACAAAAATGTCATGGAATGTAAATATAAATAAATAAAACGACTTACTTAGGACAATAGCCGCTTTTTCGAGATGCTTATTCTTCGTTGTAGGAAAAAGTAATCTTTCCTGAGACCTTCCAGCGAAAAATATGAAGAAACAAATTTACTACGTTTTGTTTTACCGTCAACAAGATCAAGTGAATCGAAATGGCCCTTGTTATATTAGGAGTTATAGCTTTAAACTTCCTCTGGATCGTACGTATGGGCTGCTTAGCTCATTGGAGTTACATAATTGGTCAAATGATCTACCCTAAAGATACCTATAACAACGTTCGTTTAAGTGCTGGAATATTTGGCTTCATTATCATCGGTAGCATTGTTCCTGGTTTTCTATTTCCAAAACTTAAACTTTTCGTGACAGCTTTGAGCGTTCCTCCTCAAATTCACATGCTCGTTGTACTACATAAGGCAATACATGCTGCCCATGTCAAAAACAAGAAGATTATAAATGCTTTTCAAGGATACACGTTGATTACACTGCTTTCTACTAGCTGGACTCTTTATACATTGTTTAAACGAAGTACAGCAGCGTAAAAAGAAGGACTTCCACCATAACCTATTAAAAATAAACAGAAGCCACAATGAAATCGGTGGAGGTAGAGAACAGAAAAATCTAGTAAAACAATGAAGTGACGTTAAAACGAGTAAAATATGCTTATTTGGATAACTGGTCTTATGTGGTTCGTGCAGATGGCCTGCTTACTCCACTGGAGTAATATCATCGGAAGAACAGTCTTCAAAGAGAATGAGTCGCACGCTATAAAATTAAGCCTGATGATATTTTTCTTCATTGTATTCAGCAGCTCGATAACTCTTATGTTCACCGCCATGACTTTTTATACGTTACTACGTGATGCTAATGATGCAAACAATACAATAATCAGGGTATAAGTGAACAACCCAACGTGTACAATATCGAAGTACCCTACATGTATAACCAGCGTCTGGATAAAAGCAATATAAAAATTCTAAATGAAATTATAGTATGTCTACATCTGGCTTCTGCCAATTATAGTAGAAAGGAATGATATCTTTATTATGGCTGTCCAATTTTTTGGAATGCGTGCGCATGTTCTGCATAGTTCATTGGAGCCAGATGGTGGGGAGTGCATTCTTCAAGGATCAAGCAAACGCTTTTAAATTAAGTCTTATCGTCTTCTTTATAATTCTGGCAAGTACTTTCATCCCGACTGAAGTTTGCCCTTGGGCAAGTCTTGTTTCCACTGGACTGAGCATTCCTCCCCAGATACACTTGTTAATATTATTGCACAGATACGTCACCAGTCAGACAGAGAACCAAGCAGTCAAAAACGTCGTACGGTTGTATAGCATTTTCACAGTTATGTCCATAGCCTTGAATATTTGGACTATATTTTCACACACATAAATGATATGAATTATGTACCTACCTACTCTTACACAACTTGTGTAAATATTAGCTTAAACCAAAACCATTTTGTTTCATTGCTCTTGAGCACATTATTTTAGTTCGATCAACATCAAAGGTACATACTTACCTAAGTTATGCAAACGAAATGGTCAGCAAATTTGACTTTCCTATTTTTAATACTTATCCCTATTAGTCCAATTTATTAAGATCCATAAAAAGCGTTTTGAATACCGAATGGGGAATGGTACACAACAGATTGGGCCCTACAAATTACAATGTCTAATACCGGTTTAATAATTTCATTTGGTCTTTAATGCGTGTAATCCGAGCTTACACAATCCCAGGAGGTCTGCATTATTTTTGGGAATTTTTACCTAGTAAACTACTAAACATGTATGTATAGGAGTTAGTCTGAGTAATATGGGTCAATATAACACATAATCACATGCAGTGCTAAGGTGTAACGTACTCACTCAATCAATACTGAGGGTAGTCTGAAACGTAGGTATTTAAAAATCTCATGTCAATATTTGAAAGCCGCTTCACAGTGTGAACTAGGACTAGGCGTGAAACCGCGAACATGGAGTGTCGAATCGATTTCATGCATGTGAGAACTCAACTCCACACTTCGCTTTAGCGACACGCACTAAATGTGGAGCGACCTTGAGTGTGTAGGTAGACCCTACTGCTGACTAACATCTGGAGCGAGCATATAAAGTTTCTGCGTATATGTATTTACGGCTTGGATATTCATGAATGAAATGAAGCATGCCTGCAATATAAATCAAAGTTTTATGTACCTTCACATTACACAAGATGTTTGGACGTTAATCACTAAACGGCTATTTTCATAGTCGAGCTCTGAAACTGAGAAACCCCAACAACTGTATAGACAAATATTTACATTGTATACGTACTGTATTGTATGGTGGTTTATTTCCAGCGCCCAAAAAGTTTCTGCGATAAGGAGGCGGCACGGCAGTCGATGTGACGCGTCGCTTGACGCAAGTTGTCGCGCGTGGCTGTATGATATTGATGTACGTGACAGAAAAAAAAAACAAACTGACAGGTAACCTGACTTTCGAAAAGTACATAAACCTAAAGGAAAACATTATTGATTTCTAGTAATTTTAGTAGCGATATGAGATAAATACGTAATTAATTTCGTATTTTATTTAAAATTGATGTGTTAAACGTGCCATGAATGTATTGACCTGTGATTTAAGTGTATAAAATAGTGTTTAGTATTGTAAATGATAACGTCGTTTTGTTTTTGTGATAAGGTAATATTTTGAATGTTTTGGCTTAGTTATATTATTTAAGTGGTTTTAAGTAGCCGAGAAAAGTGTAGGGGCTAGTATCAGCATTGTTTTTCCGTAAGGAAAGGTAAGGTCATGGATTATTATGTATTACAAGTCAGGTGTACGGCCAAGGATAAAACTCGTGACTAGGCACTTAGTATGAATTAGCAAGTATCTTTTGACATCAGAAAGATGACAATTTTTGCACTTTACTCGAAATTGTTTCTTACATTAATGAAAATGAACTTTTTTACGTGTAAAAATTTACAATACACTCGCGATCAAAAAAATCGACTCAAACTAATTTTTAATTTCATCGTTTAATATCTCAGGAACCAATCATGAGATCAAAAAAGCAACGGTACCATTTTAGAGCTAACAGTGTCAGCTTTCAATACGAGCATGTTTTTCAGGCGAAAAATTTCAGTTCATGAAAAACAAGCTAGCATACCAAGGAGGTGTAAAATTTGGGTGCAAAAATGACCTTAACAACGAAAGAAAAAACATTTTCATGAACGAATAACAATTTATTTTTATCTTTAATACCTGGTGTTACCACCAAAAACCTTTTTCACAAATGCCATGCGTCTCTTCATTGACCTTATCAGCTTCCTGATGGTATCCTGGGGGCATGCTTCCCACTCTTCGACCAAAGCTTCTTTCAGGGCCAAAATTGTCTCCGAAGCAGGATTGCGAGCTCGAACCTTGCGTTTCAGGTAATCCCATAAGTGCTCGATAGGATTTAAATCAGGACTCAGAGGTGGCCACTTCAGAGTCGGGATGCCAACTGCGTCAAGGTACTCCTTTGTGACGCGGGCGGTATGACAAGGGGCGTTGTCTTGCATGAAATGGAACCCCTCGTCAAAGAACCCGGCGTAGGGGACGACATGGTCTTGCAGGATGTCGGTGATGTACCTGTCTGCATTCTAACCACCGCCTCGACCCCCGCCATCAACAAAAACCAGCTCGGTCCGCCCCTCCATGGAAATCCCCGCCCACATCATGACGGAACCTCCACCGTAGGCGACTGTTTCAGCGAAGCAACACTGGGCGAACCTCTCTCCAGGTCTTCGGTACACCCGTCCTCTTCTGTCGCTGCCATGGAGACACACTCTGCACTCGTCGCTGAAGAGTACGCGGCTCCATTGGTCGTAGGTCCAATTTTCGTAGGTCGCCACGAATTCCTTCCGAGCGTCCCGATGCCTCTGAGTCAGTTTGGGCCCAGTAGCAGGTCTTCTTGGGGTAAGGTTGGCTTCCTTGAGTCTCCGCCGAACTGTTGAGGTGCTAACAGGCACAACCCGGTTCCGCATCAGGTCTTGCTGGATGGCAACAGCGGTACGGTGGCGATTACGAAGACTGGAGGTGGCGATGAAGCGGTCATCCCTCTCCGATGTGCACCGCTGACGGCCAGATCCTTGTTTCCGTTTCAAGGTTCCAAACCGACAAAACCGACGATAAACTCTGGAGACAGCAGACTGGCTTAAATTCAGCTGCTCAGCAACAGAACGCTGCGAGAATCCTCGATTCACCAAGGTGACGACTTCGGTGGCTTCAGCTTCGGTGGTATCCATTTTTCGAAGGTGATTCCGGTGTAAGATTGCGAGGAGATGTGCACTGGTCAACTTCTGATAAGCGAATGATAAGAAATAACCGGTTACACCGGTTTTTATTGGTCTCCAGAGGGCACAACTCGTGCATATCATAACCATGTAAAATGCCATTTTGTACAAAAACTGCGATAACCTAAAAACTACGCAACTGAGATCGATGTCTTTTACTGTTTTTTGTAGCTGAATAAATTCGTAATAAAATTGCATTCAAAGTTTTATTAAAATATTTCCCGCTTTCCGGAAATACGACCAAAAGTAAAAAATGTTGCTTGAGTCGATTTTTTTGATCGCGAGTGTAGATTCGCTTCTGCTAGCTGTTTTCATATAAAAAATGCGTTTTAATCGGTTTGACAGTTTTAGCGCTACGGTGCATATAGAGATATACAGACAGACACGCAAAGCGGTCAAACATATAACACCCCTCTTTTTACGTAAGGGTTAAAAAATGGGCAAAAATAATACTAAAAAGAATTTATTATTATTAAAAATAGTTATTAAAGTGGGTGTGAAATTAATAATATAGTAACAGTTTTTTATATAGATATAAAGCCAGGGTATTTATGCTAGTTCTCCATCTGGACTAGTTTATTGTCCACCTGATTAATCTGCTACAAATGTATGCGAAATATTGCTTTTATTAGTTTATGTTTTAGTAGATTTTTAATTTTAAGCTTTTATATTTTGGGAAATCAAAGAGAGAGTTGTTTAAATCAGCAGGAGAGGCCTTTGCCCAACAGTGGGACACTATTTTAGACAAATAAAAAAAAGGGAAATACCTGAATATAAATTAGTATGGACGGATGTGGATGTGGATGAAAACTAAGACAATTACAACCTAATTAAAGAAGCTAAATAAATCTAAGAAACTTTTGTAAGTTGCATATTTTTTTGCGTCAAATTTTTCTTTTTTTTTTGTTGATAAATTTGCCTAATACTAGTTGTTATAGTCCTATAATGTTAATTTTTTTTCACTTTGCCAAATCTTACATATTCAATTAATAAACCACCGGATGCTGGTTTTTTTTTGGCAAAGTGGGGAGGCGTTTATGGGAGAGAGGGTTGGATCCTCGCTCCGGTTCCTTCCTGATGCAGAGGTTGTCCATCGCGGTTCAACGAGGAAATGCTGCGAGCGTGATGGGCACCTTTGCGTCTGTAGGGTCGCGAGGCGACGTTGTCGGATAGGGTTTTTTAAATTGTTTATTTTAATTTTCTTTAGCTTAGTTTTATTTATGATTTAACACTTTCGCAACCGGGCAAAATTTTGAACAATACCCCAGAAACCGACAGAACCCGCCAGGTGGGCTACGACGTGCAAAGCAATGCCGCACGCCGCGTGCCTGGCATCTGAGCAAACATTACGAGTGCCTACCAGGCGGGTTCTCGGTTGCGAAAGTGTTAAGATTTCTTAATGGAGGTTAGTCAAGTTTCTGTTCTGTAACAAAAATTGAAATTTATTGAACTCAAATCAATCTTGGTTAAAGATTTTCTTATTTTCCAGTATGGGCAACACAAGCAAAAAGCTAGCATCCCAATGCGGTTTACTCACGAAAGAGGAGCAGAAGTATGTCGGAAACACATTCAAGGCGGCCAGCAAGAACTCTGGAAAGATCCGCGAGGAGGACCTCATCGTGAGTGGGAAACTAGACGCAGTGTTGTTAGAAGTGTGTTCACTTTTGTTTTATACCCATTTTAGTTTTAGTCCTGAAGCGTTGTGTTACAAGTTGCGTATGAAGTTTTCTGTTAATATATCATGTAGTGTTTTTTTTTATGTCGTAAAGAATAACCAGAGAACAAAAACAAATAATTTTATTGAATGTGATTTGTTTTTTTTTGGCATAATATGTCAATTGTAAAATGAAATAGAGTAGACTCAGCAATGTGAAAAAAAAAGATAAACTTTCGCACGGCTCGGCTACTGTAGATGTGCCTCGGCCGAGGCATACGCACGCGCGGCCGCTATGCCTCGGCCGTGGCGCGTACACACTAGCCGAGCCGCCTCGTGCGGCAATTTCCTCGCGAGGCGGTGGGTCAGGTGTGGACCGGCCTATTATCGAGTTGGTAACATTTGAAAGTTTAATTCAATCGCCCGGGAACTGTCTACCTGATATAAATATAATTGATCATCTGATTCTATAACTAATGGAAGAAAAAAGCAAGATCAATATGATTTATTAACCTTAAACATTTGTATGGAATTTGTATAATGACACTTTATATAAACTGGTTGGTGATGAGAATAAGGACTTAAAAAAGGTTTTATAACTCTTCTATGATTTATGTATCAATTAAATTTACTTAAAACTTACATAAAAGGAAAAAGTAAATGTTCACTTGTTCCATAAATTTATTTCCACAATATGCTAAATACCTATGATATAATTTTTTTGGTTTTGTAAAACAAAACCCGTACAACTGTCCAAAAGTGATGGATATGATACATGTGGCCTTGAACATGATCATTGTACTCGCGTTAGCCATATATTTATAGCACATGTCATGTGGAAATTTTTTTTATAACTCAGACATTATAAGTATTTTATGATTAAAAGAGAAATGGAAAAGTCGCACGTTCGATTTTTTTCCAAATTTTGTAATCTGACGTTTCTGCTAAGTACAAGAAAATTCGGACATTAACGTTTGAATCCACGTCACTATGCTCTAGATTCTTTATGAGAACCCCTTGCTACGCTCAAGATTCTATTGTAGAATCTTTCGCTACATTCAAGCTACAATGTACGTCCTTAGGCGCTCCACACACTTGATCTGAATTCAGTTCTGAATTCATCAATTCATAGACGAAATCAGAAAGAAATGCTTAAATTTATCTATGATTGCGGAAATTTGTCTATACTAGCTGAATTTTTGTATGGATATGGATAGACAAATTTCCGCAACCATAGACCAAAAGTATTTCCGTCTGATTTTGTCTATGAATTTCTGAATTCAGAACAAGTGTGTGCAACCATGTAATTGTGCTCCTTTGGGCCAAAATCAAGTGTATTTTATTTAATATAATTTACGAGCCTTGCCGACAAAGTCACCACTTCGCTTACGGCGGGTCGTATAGTTTGCTACCGTCGTGGTATAAAAAAATGCAAGCGCAAAGACTTAATACAAACACCGATACACCGATCAAATAATACTAGTAATAGACAATCAGCCCACATAAAAGCCTATTTATAAAGCTTATTATTTTTTATATATATTTTTATATTTTCAGTAAATCTTGTTTGAGTCCGTAATCTCCTTTACATTTTTGCTCGAAGTAGGCAGGTGAAATTGTTGACACATATCTAGATGCTTCTTTTCATTTATATTTTTTGTAGACCATGACACATAGTATAGTCACGAACCCGGATTGTTGAGCCACTTGCCATTGTTCGTAATTTAGTCGTGTAATAAATGATCGGTGTAACTGACAGTTGACAGCTAGTCTGTAACATCGGTCATTCATTACACGGCTAAATTACGAACCATGACAAGTGGCTCAACAATCCGGGTTCGTGACTGTACAATGTGGCCCTAGTGATAAAAGGGTACAAGTGCCGTATATTTTACAGAACTTGTGCCCTTCTTCGTTAAGCAATTTTGAGTTTTACACTTTTCTTTTCACTAGAGTCACAAAATTATATGCTGATATGTAATTAAAAAAATAGCCATTTTTAGCCTTATCTCATCACTAGCCACGCTTCATATGAGTTTATATTTTTTTAACTACCAACCTATTTTATTTGTTCTGAAACTTGTATGATTTTCATTTTGTGATTAATTATGTTTTGTTGTCGATTATTTTTGGCTGCACCTCCGTGTATCGTCCATGTTGCCACGACATTATATTGATTTACCTTATACACTTTATAGTTTCTGATCAGACGAGCCGCGCAATAATATCTGATATCAATTTAAAGCCTGACCAGAAATATATGATCATGCGCCATGTTGCGGAATTTAATTGGAACTAATTTCTTACACTGGCAATAATTTTAATGACAGAATGATTATACATGTGTGGGTGCATGGCAGGCTGTCACTGTCATTCTGGCAGTTTACTTGAATAATAATAAAGTGTTGAAAATTAATTAATTAACGACAAAAGATCCCAAAATTATCCATAGTGTACATTGTAAAGAGTGTATATAATAAACTGCTGTAAATAATACGCTCGGGAAATGAAACTATTTAGCTGTGAAACATTTTCAAATTAACATCAGAGCTGACAGGTAAACAAATCAAGGTGTCACCATACCATAGAGAACACTGAACTTTATGTAGGGGACCCGATATATGTAAATCAAAACACATAAAAATATATTCGCCTCGTTTTAACTCAGCGCCATATTCATAAGCAAAAAGAAATGACGAGTATATACGTAAAAACCCAATGCGGCCGAAAAACCGCCATATTGATATATCAGGATGTCAAAACCTATACACTATAACCGCCATGTTGATATCTCCGATACTTTAAAATCGACACTCGTCTTTCGTTGATGTGACATTGTAAAGAGTGTATATAATAAACTGCTGTAAATAATACGCTCGGGAAATGAAACTATTTAGCTGTGAAACATTTTCAAATTAACATCAGAGCTGACAGGTAAACAAATCAAGGCAGGGCCGGATTAACCACCCTCGGGGCCCCTAGGCAGTGCAATTAATGGGCCCCTTTTTAACAAAAAAATGTTCAATAAATATTCTTTTTATACCACGACGGCGGCAAACAACCATACGGCCCGCCTGGTGGTAAACAGTTACCTATGGACGCCTGTAACTCTAGACGATTCACATGCGCGTTGCTTACCCTTAAACTTAACTTTTATATGAACTCTCTCTTCTTTATCCCTTTTCTTTTTTTAACTCTTACATTAACTTTTCTAACTTTTGAGGGTATATTACTCAACGTAGTGTTTCGTTATGTCCTTGTCCACCTGTCTGTTTGCGGCTTAGCTTAGCGCTTGAGGGACCAAAAAAAGCAAAACAAATATTAAAGAAAGCTTATTGAACCGTTTATGAGTTAAGTATCGCAAAAATATATCACTTCTTATACATGCAATTGTAAACATGCATGCATGTTGCTCGCGTCAGTGCTTGTCGAATCATTCGCGTACAAACCCCCGATTCGAAACGCACGCGAATATGCGCGCAATAACCACTGCATATAAAAAATCTTTATCGACGTAAAACATTTACTTGTCGTCTAAAAACACTTTTATAGTTTTTATGTACTTTTTTACCATTATTATATAACTGACGCCTATCATATGATTGTCGGCGATGAAAGAGAACGGCTTAAAACAAGATTTATATTTGTATGGAACTTTCGAATTTGTATTGCATTTTTCTTACAAAAAGTAATCATAAAATGGGCCAAAAAGGGGAATCATTAACATTTTTTACAAGCTTGATTAATTTAACAATAATTTCACCCTTGCACACGAGGGGCCCCTTGCCGATATTTATTTTATTTTATTAATATTACCTACCGTAGGAAACATTTTAATTTTCCACTGTGCACACGCGGGCCCCTAGCCGATAAATCCAAAATTTCCAATTAATATTTTACTCTATGAAACAGTTTCATTTTCCACTGTTCACCTGCGCCCCCTAGCCGACATTTGCATATACAAATTTCCCAATAATTTTTCACTTGTAATATTTTAATTTTTGTATACGCGGGGCCCCTGGTCTATGCGGGGCCCCTAGGCAGTTGCCTACTCTGCCTAATCCGGCTCTGAATCAAGGTGTCACCATACCATAGAGAACACTGACCTTTATGTAGGGGACCCGATATATGTAAATCAAAACACATAAAATATATTCATCTCGTTTTAACTCAGCGCCATATTCATAAGCAAAAAGAAATGACGAGTATATACGTAAAAACCCAATGCGGCCGAAAAATCCGCCATATTGATATATCAGGATGTCAAAACCTATACACTATAACCGCCATGTTGATATCTCCGATACTTCAAAATCGACACTCGTCTTTCGTTGATGTGGCGCGCCTGTGATAGAGAATAATACGCTCTATGATTATATTGAACTGACTGTTGCCATATAAATGAGAGTAATAGCGCCCTCTTGACAATAATCATATATTTCTGATCAGTCTTTACTTGCAAAGATATATAACGTCCACATTTGTCTAGATTTATCCGGATTGGTCGCTTTTATACTTTACCGTGGATGTCCACGTTCGTATTGTCAGCGTCACGATGTAATGGTCCGTCCACGTTCGTATCGTCAGTGTCACGATATAATGGTGCGTCCACGTTCGTATCGTCAGCGTCACGATATAATGGTGCGTTCACATGTATGCTCACCAGAGGCGGCCTTAAATTTGTGGTTAACAACACGCCTTCGGCCTACTCTTGATGTACTCTTGATGTGTTCGCCTGATCGCTTACGCAATATAGTTTTCACAATAAATTTCGACTTACGTCATGATTTTCAGAATTTCAGAGCGTTATTAAATCTTGATTCTGGAAATAAAAAAGTTATAATCAAAGGATTTTTTCTAAATTGCAAAGCTAGAAAGAAATTAACGTTTACAAACGGTTTGGTACAACCTGCTATTATTTAAATACTAGTGCTGAATTTTGTAACATACAGCCTTGGCCAGAAGTGTTGAGCATCCTTGCGATTTTCATACAAAACTCGAAACTTGAGTCCAGCATTTCTATCTTTTTTGAAGTTATTTTATCAATTAATTCAAACTCAACGGGCATGTTTTGTTGAAGTTAACGTTATGTTAGTTTTTGTTAAGTGTAACTGCATAGAATATTTGTAATTTGTCGCACCGACCTAAAGTCACATTTTTGTTACCTCCACTTTTCTTTCTTTTTAGGTACCTTGAAATTGTTATTAAGTGAAGTTTTCTAGATATATAAATAAAATATAACATTTTACGTCATCGTACATTGTTATGATAGGGAAATAATACATAACATCAAAATTGTTAACAAAAAACTGATATGCTCAACACTTCTGGCCAAGGCTGTATGTTACCTAATAATATTTTAATGACTACATCCTTGGTGGAGGTGAAATCGTGTCTTATAAACGGCCATCAGCAGAAATATCTAAGCGTTTGAGGTGTTCAAACCGAACTTGGCACGACAGTATGTGTAGATAATTTTGAACACCTCACCCGCTTAGCTACTACAGCTTACTGTACCGTAATCGACATAGTTGATTCGCCATTCGCAACCTTATCGGTACAAGATAAGGTTTAGATTGGCTTGTTAAACGTGTTGCCACAATTTGTGATGTTGGTAGATAATTCGTGTAAACCTGCTGCGTCTGTTTGTTTATTGTCCGTTTGTAACACTATTGTCCAATTTGTATTAACCTTAATAATTTGAACGCCATCCCTTAAAGGCGTCATGAGTTCTGCCGTTCTTGAGAACGTTCTCCGTTTTGTATGGAGAACGTTCTCGCTCGACAATATTCCCCATACAAATCAGAGAACGTTCTCGAAAAAGTACAACACTAGTTGTGCCTATAGGCACGCCATATATGGGCATATTTATTGCCACACACGCCAATGCCGTTCGGAAGTATTCGTAAGTTCCGAGTTTTCACGATAGGATGTTTGTATGTAAGTATTGACATTGGCCTAAGAGCTGGTCACGTCATATATGACACAATAATGAGAGCAATGAAACCTATCTAGTTAGACTGCTTTACCATCCTTATTGCTAGATCCGGGCATCTGGCAGCTTTTAATGGGTGGAGGTCAGAGTGACAGACCAACAAAGTTTTTAAGTTGGAAAAAAGTAATACCAAAATAGGTAAAGACTGCCAAAGTTGTGTTATTCATAGAGGACAGGGCCTATATTTTAACATTAGATTAAAAACCATTGTCTATTATTGCGGAAACAAAAACAGTAGGCCACCAACTAAAAATTGCATTATACATCATTTGGCACTACTTTCCCGTAACAGAAACTTCTGGTTTTGATATAATCTAATTAATTACATAATTTACCATTATATTGCACCAAACCCAGAACTGTAGGATTTTTTTTCTTCAAGTTATTTGCATTCTTTGACATCCACCACTTTACAGCTGCCAGATGTCCGGATCTAGAAATAAGCATAGTATAGCAAACTAACTAGAGGGGTTTCGTTGTTCTCATTATTGTGTCATATCTGACGTGGCCAGCTCTCCGTCTACATGGTTGACTGACAGTAATTGGTAGAAAATTAACACTCATTTTTAGGGTTCCGTAGCCAAATGGCAAAAAACGGAACCCTTATGGATTTGTCATGTCTGTCTGTCTGTCCGTCCGTATGTCACAGGCATTTTACTCGGAAACTATACGACGTATCTGAATAAAATTTACACATAAGGTGTATTTTGTATGCAGCTACTTAGTTATGTAGTTAAATTTGAAAAAAAAAATATTTTTAGGAGGGCGATCCTTACAGGTAACTAAATAAAAAAAAAAACAAATATCAACATGTGACACATCAATCGGTAGGTCTTTCAAAATAACATTGAGGTTTCTTTGACTATTTTGTGATAAAGTGAATATTTTCTGAAATAATCGCTTCGAAAGTCAGAAAAGTTGTGTAGCCCCCCCCCCCGTAACTTTTGAATGGTAAGTTCAAAAAATATGAAAAAATTTGAAGAGATGCGCCTTATCATATCATATACTTTCTACGAAAATTGTTTTGAACGTTGTCGGTTCAGCCATTTTTGAGTTATCTCCAAAAAACTTCTTCCATAGGCATCAGATACGACCTTTTGGTGTTAGTTTGGTTCTTATTCCATTGAAGGTACGGAACCCTCCTATGCGTGGCCCGACACGCACTTGGCCGGTTTTTTCTTTTGTTAATTTAACAAAGGAAAAAAAATGTGTGAGTGTCGTGGAACACTCAGTTAGAACGAAGTTATGTTATGTCATGTCGTGTAATTTTATTTCATTTTATTTTTACATATTTCTTTACATTACACATTTTTCAATCGTATGGGTTGTGGCGGGTTTTCGTGACGGTTAAATCATACACTTTTTTCGCCGCCCACCGCCAACCGTCCGATAAGGAACTTTGTTCTAAAAGAACTAGTAAGATAATAATTTTAAACAAAAAAGAACCGACTTCACTTAGCATCCACCTTTCCAACAGCAAATGCTCGAGCTGCTGTAAAAAACACTGAAATCACTATAGGTGTGCCTATAATAGTTGAAGAGTTCCCTCGATTTCTCCAGGATCCCATCATCAGATCCTGACCTGGTTACAATGGGACCAACTGTGAAATATACTCTTTCAAACAAAAAAATAATTTTCCAAATCGGTCCAGCCGTCTTTGAATAATCGGAGAACATATATTAAAAAAAAAAATTATAATAGCAAAATAAAGATCCCGGCGAATTGATTACCTTCTCCTTCGAAATCTTGAAGTCGGTTGAAAAGTATAACACGGTTTGCTTCACGCAGAACTCTACTGGGTTTATCAATTTTATCATTATCGTTTTTACCCGAATACCAGAAGAGGGTTATGTTTTTTTTGTTTAACTAAATAAAAATGTCCAATATTTTTTTAATAATCTAACTGACGGATCAATTGTTTTTTCAACTGATTTCAAGATTTCGAAGGAGGTTCTCAATTTGTCGGGATCTTTGTTTTTGCTATTTTTTTTATGTATGTTCACCGATTATTCAAAGACGGCTGGACCGATTTGGAAAATTCTTTTTTTGCTTGAAAGAGTATATTTCACAGTTGGTCTCGTTGTCATCAGGTCAGGATGTGATGATGGAATCCTGGAGAAATATTCCGTGTATTTGATTGAATAACATACTATAATATTCCGTATTTCCGCTCCAATCTAAGTCGGGTCAATTCGTTCGGGTTGCACAGGGCGGTTCCTCATCACTTCAGGAGCTTAAATACCGCGAGCCATCTGGTTGCCTCCCGGTCACCGAAACTACGCGCCATTCCTTTAACTAATATACTCACTATTTATCGGTCCCAGTTCCAGAACAGTGAGCTAGTGTTTTAAAACAATTGCACATAGCTTGCCCAGTTCAATCAAGAGCCTCTCACATTGGAAAATATATGGCTGTTACGACTCTTTGTGATTTGGGGATTCAGCTGTAAACAGACGATTTGGCGGGCTGTCAAATACTCGATTAGTTTCGAGTAAACCTTGGTTCGAATAGTTCAGTGGCGTTATAGGGTGGCAACACGGGCAAAAAGCCACTGGCCCCTGGCCCGAGAGTCCCATACTCTATGCTAGAAGCTGCGAGTTCAGGTTTTTGGGTACAGTCGCCATCAAATATATCGGAGCGGCCAAGGTACTCAAAAATATCTCCCTCCCTCCCCTCCCTCCCTCCCTCCCTCGATTTCTCCAGGATCACATCATCAGATCCTGACCTGGTTACAATGGGACCAACTGTGAAGTATACTCTTTCAAACAAAAAAAAAGAATTCTCCAAGTCGGTCCAGCCGTCTTCGAATAATCGGTGAAAATACATAAAAAATAAAAAAAAAACAAAATAAAAAAAAACAAAGATTCTGACGAATTGATAACCTCCTCCTTCGAAATCTTGAAGTCGGTTGAAAAGGGTTAAATTTGGCTCCATTTATTGGAGTGGAGAGGCCTGATTGAAAGTAGGCTTTTGAGGGATTTTGAGAATATCTCGTCGCGGATTTTGTCCAAGGTGGCCTCATTGGCCTTAGGTGAATTTAGGGCTGCCAGGAATAGTCGACATGCTGAAATGAGACCTCATTTGACAACATATGAGCAAGATTTTCCCAAAAATAATGCACATCTCTTGGGATTGGGCAAACTCGGACTACACGAATTTAGGACCAAGTGATGGTATTGAAACGATTTCCAGCTTGCTGGAAATTAATCCTTCGAAAAAGTCTAGTTTCATTGGAGTATAATGGCATTAAGAAACAAATCGAACTGATCATCAGTCAGTTTTCTATCTGCCGCCGCGGTGTGAGGTAACTCCATTTGGGGCGGGGTATAGAGTTTCCGTTCTGTGTGAAATACTATTTTATTCTGTAGCAGCGTACGTGACACTGCTGAATTGTTCTAAATCCACATAGAAACCAATTTGCCTAACAGCCAAACTTGGCAAACATTGGGGATAGGCTCAGTTATCAAGTTAATGATTATTTGCCATAACTGACGCCAGTGTTGGTCATATTTGGTCATCGTTATTTTTATTAGCGATTGTTCCCATTTGTATTGTCAACACGCGATTGTCCTCTTAATAATATTAGTAGGTACGAGTACGAGTACGCCTATATCATGGTTGCGTTTATCGATATGATAATGACAGCAATTATTAAGCTGCTATTTAACTTTATACAGTGTTAGTAAGTTGTTTAAGTCAAATCTTACAAATGTTTTTAAACCGTTTCCGATGTCCTAAAATTTTTACGTCAAATCTTGGGTTTACGTTGCTGAGCGGACTTCAGGCTCCATTGAGCCGATGTAATAAGCTGGGAGAACGATAGAAAGATGATGAAATTGGTGATAATGAACAGTTAGTCGGAATCAGGATTCAGAACAAAACTTGTAAATGAGTGCTTAGAGTGTCGCAAAAGGCAGAGTTCTCTTGTTCTAATTTGACATATATTTAAAGGCATCTTCATTTGTATACCGCGTGACCTAGTACTACTTTGAGCACTTAGTACAATATACACATTACTCGTAATAAGTTCCAAAGTTAACTGTAAAAGGAAAGTTTCACTGTTTTAATAACAGGGCGTTAAGTAGGTGCTCACTGTGCTCAGCATAAGTGCGAAGTTGTTACTTATATCCTCTCGGGACTGCTGTGAGCCGTCGGGTCTAGTAGTGTAAGTCGAGGAGTCGGAGGATGGTTGGTCACTGTCTATCGTCGACTGTAGGTTATCCGGTCTATTGTTTCGTCGTGTCTAATGTTGAATTTAGAGTCCGTCGTTCCAGAAGAGTTTGTCAGTCAGCCAGTCGGTCAGTCGATGTCTCGTCGGCAAGGCGGTTGGAAGCCCCGACAGGCCGCAGACTCGCTGCTGCAGTTCCCGCATGCAGCGCTGGTGCGCGAGTGAGATAGTGCTCTGCATGTGTATAGCGCTGTCACGCTTGCACACCGTCGCCGCATCCGCTAGCGGCCCCAGTGTGCTAATCGCCATATGGTTCAAAACATGTTCATTCAAGTCTTTATATTTGATCGAGTCGATAGTTTAAACCGGTATTAGATATTGCAATTTCTAGGGCCCAATCTGTCAGATAGAGAGGTGTAATAAAAGTTAGGGCAATTAGGGAGCTGAGACAGGGTACACGACAAATTGGGCCCTAGAAATTGGAATGTATGATACCGGTTTTAGTTAGTTCATTGTGGGGATTTTTTTTATCACGACGGTGGCAAACAAGCATATATCCCTTCAGATGATAAGCAGCTACCGTAATCTATGGACGCCTGCAACTCCAGAGAAGTCGCAAACGCGTTGCTGACTCGACTCTTAAATACAGGCTGTCACAAAAATACTGGTCATCCGTTTACGGGCGTGATTGGCATCGTATTTCGACTGAGAAAAAGTAGGAGAAAACATTTTTGGACGCCATTTTTTTTTGTATGGTTAAAATTGTTATTTTTTGAGAAGTTACGAACAGCTTGATTCACTGAAATAAATCAAATTTGTATTGTATACATTAATTTAGTGGAAACGGATGCTATAAATATGATGAAAACAGAAGTTTATTAAGACGATGAAAAGACCGGATGCCCTTGAGGATTCGAGAATTTGGCCCGGCCAATTTTGCTCCTCAGCGCCACTGACAAGTGAGCGGACACTATGCTTAACTACTTGCAGCCGACTAGCGGACGCAGTAAAAATCGATATAGCTCACAACAGATGGCGCTGTACTCCATAGAATTACCATAGATTAAAGAAGAAAATGGATCAGACATCGTAAATAGGAAATTATTTAATAAAAAATAGAATTGTACACCTACATAAAAATGTACAAATGTTCTCATAAAATCGTGCGATATATCAATTTCGGTATCCAATTTCGGGTCCAATTTAACATCGAAATTAAAGCGCCATTTTTATTCAGTGGGAGCAGCTAACGTTTTTGTCGCTGACTGTTCATATCTAAAAAAATGCTGTAGTGGAGTACGGGAACGGTAAAATTACCCTTAAAGAATCGGCCAAGTGCGAGTTGGACTCGCGCACCGAGGGTTTCGTACAAAGCTGTAGGTATATAAGTAAAAGTTCACCCGTCGCATTGATATAGAAACTTGATTTTGTCACAGCTTAAAGGTATTATAAACCTGAGTATTTGATATGAATTTTAATTTAATATCTAAAAGGTAGTAAGTTTCAAATTTAATTTTTTTTTTGTATGAATTTACTAAAAATGTCTACTTTTCGTAATTTTTCCTTTGTCTGTGCTATTTGAAGTTTCTTCGTGCCAAGTTTCAAGTTTCTGAGTTTACGGGAAGTACCCCTTAGGTTTTGAGTTTCTTGCGAGTACTCAGTTTCAAAATATGCGACTTAAATTGCTATTTCTTTTGATTGCGTTGACATAAAAGTTTGCTTTTGCTACATCTGAAACGTCCTATAGCCCTGAGTATTTGACATGAATTTCAATTTAATACCTCCACGCGTTTACGAGGAAAAAGGTAGTAAGTTTAAAATTTAAAAACTATTTTTTTGTATGATTTTACAAAAAATTTCTACTTTTTGTAATTTTTCCATTGTCTATGCTATATGACGTTGCTTCGTGGCAAATTTCAAGTTTCTGAGTTCACGGGAAAGTACCCCTTAAGTTTTGCGAGTGCCGAAAAATCTAAAATTTGCAGCATAAACGACTGTATCTTTTGATTGCGTTGGCTTACAAGTTTGATTTTTTCACAGCTCCAAGGGACAATAGACCTGATTATTTGATATAAATTTTAGCTTAATACCTCCACGCGTTCTTGAGAAAAATGATCTTGACACACAGACAGACAGACAAACAGACAGACGGACAGCAAAGTGATCCTATAAGGGTTCCGTTTTTTACTTTCGAGGTACGGAACCCTAAAAAACACCAGTAATGTACCATTGGTGTATTATTTGCACTAGTGTCGTAATAATGTTCGAAAATTCATAACCTTTGAATGAATTTGGTAACGCAAAATTTCGTAATGAAAATCCAGCTCTCCTCCCCGATCGTACTTGCACAATCGAGTTGGCCATGGCGGTACAATGGTGGTATTTTTAATGGTTTCCGAACACGTCATTTAAGATTTATAATATGTGTGTAGATAAAGCAGTGTATGCAACTGTACGTAATTAAGCCGTAAATTAATTAATTTATTTATTTATTCCATCATATGTAAGTTGACAGTATGGAACCAAAACACTTACACGTAACAATACGTTACATTACATTTACATTGTCCTATATTTATTATATTATCAATTATCACAGATGTCAAAATTAGAGAAAAGAATACTCAATAGAGTATCATGTATTTTATCACAGATGTCAAAATTAGAGCAAAGCATTTAGTATCATATATTTTGTCAATTTAAGTACTAATCTTATGTCATAAAATAAAGTAAAAATAAAACATTCATTTCAATTGAACCTCAACTGCAATTAGGAACATGCATGATTTTTTTGGAAAACGTCATTCGATTCTATTTCCCTGTAGTTTCAAATGTCTCTAATAAACCTACTATCTATGATAGCCCTGAAACGTCAAAAATGTGAAAATACGTTAGGCGCCTGCGCCGCGCGTCAAAACGCCCCATACAAAAAGTGTGAGGATTGTGACGTCACCGACCACAAAGTTGCAGAAAACTTGGAAGGAACAAGTTTTTGGAAGATTTTTGTAATTTTAGGCACGAAAGAATGCGTTTAGCTATATAGTTGTCGTACATTTTTTTTCTTGTTAGAGCATAAGTAATCGAACTGAAGTTTCGAAAATACATTTGAGGTATTAAAAAATGCCAAAAATTTTAAGTTTTTAAACCGCAATACCTTTAAAAAACTGTTAAAAATTATTACGGATTTCCACTTATTTATATTAATTTGGGGTTGTTAAACGTGTTTATGGAACAAATTCAATTAAATATTTTTCATGCATGTTCTCTATTGTCAAATCACACGTGTGATCTTATTATGAAACTCGCCTGCGGCTTGTTTCATAAAACCACGCTCGTATTTTAAGGAACCCTATTACGTAACAGTTACATAAACTACTAATTAATAAAAAAATTGACGTTACGAGATCATCTTGTGATAAGATTTCCCAGTTATTTCTTTTATGGTCAAGACAACGCTTATAAAATTCAAATGCTTAAATAAAATCAATGTATTGATAAATCTATTATAAATTAAACCTGATATAGTATGTTATTCAATCAAATACAAACACTGAAAACATTTAAAAAATAATCAACCCAGCAGGATTTGAACCTCGCATCGATACGCCTTACCGGTGCTCGATCATTATTGTATGAGTGGAATGCCCCACTTTAAAAACATGTAAAAATAATTATGAGTTGATAGCAGCGCCATCTATTATTCCCGTTGTGACACTTGCAATAGGGTCGGCGGGAAGGGTATCTAACTCTAGTAGTTAGCACCTAGATGTCGCTTACGGCTGCTATAAAGTCGATGTAGATCAAAATAAATGCAAAAAGATAATTGAAGGCATTGACAATTTTGTCAACTTAGTAACTGAACCCATAGCTTAATTAGTAAAGCGATCGAGCCCCGGTAAGGCGTATCGATGCGAGGTTCAAATCCTGCTGGGTTGATTATTTTTTCAATGTTTTCAGTGTTTGTATTTGATTGAATAACATACTATTGTATGAGTGAAATGCCCCACTTTAAAAACATGTAAAAATAATTACTCAATATAACATTTACAAATACCTACAGGCATGGCTTTACTATAAATACAAATATATTTAAGTATGTTTAATGACGGCGTAGGCACTTTGACAGTTGTGACCTGTATCGTGCTTGATAAAGAACCCTGTACATCGTTCTGTCAACTTTTTTCTAATCTCAAAAAAAATGAACTATAGATATGATTTTCACGATAGAAAAATAAACAGTACAACCAGTAATATTTTTTACTTTTTCAAAAATCACTAAAATCTGAGTATTTATCGCGAACATGTAGGTTTCGAGTTGTTTGCTTGTTTGTGTGTAAGCTGCCACCGGAGTCAAGGGAATGTCAGTGGATCCATCTGGTTCTATCACCATTTATGTGTGGATAAGACGTATCTAACCATTTTTAAGGGACCATCACCATTGACAATAGTTACTGGGTAAATTTTTATTCTTTATTATGTACTTGTCTCTGGCACAGATACGAGTAATTTGCCTGTCAGGCGGTGTTGTCTTCTGATACTCTTGATCCTGAGGTACATTTTCCAATCTGTAATAAAAGATGTAGTTTTAAATTCTTTTTCAAAACATAACTAATATCCAAAACTGACAGAACATGTAAAATTTAAAAAAAGTTGTAATCGTTCGTATGTGGGCCATGCGCTTGTTTGTTACCGTCACGATATAAACTCAACCTATCATCTAGGTAGGTAGTACTGACTCTGAAATTTTATTACATCTATGGCAACCGTTTCAATGTCATCAACTGAGCATGTTACATTTAAAAGGCAGTAATAACCTTTGAAGACGCATTATGTTGTGCATCTTATGTCCGTGACAGTAAGGTGTAAAACGAAATGACAATTAAAAAACGGTTACTGCAGGTGGATTATCACGGGTGTTTTATTTAATCGCTTACCGAGTGAGCTTGTTGCGTGATCATAAATACCAGTGTAAAGGCGCTTGAAGTTTTACGCGTAATCGTTACGGATCTTGAGTTCACGTTATATTGGTTTTTCAAGAATGATAGTGCAAATCTAAATATATAAAAGAAAGTGGTGTTAGTAAGACCGTTTATAACTCGAGAACGGCTAACCCGATTTAGATGATTTCGGATTAGTTTGAATGGTCACAGCCCTGGTTAACAGAATAAGTATTAAAAAGTTACAAAACCCTTGATTTCAAAGAACAAATATGACCTTAATTAAAAGCCGGCCATGTCGGCCATTTTGTTTATTGACATTGATATGACAAGCCTGTTCGAGCTCAATATTTAAAAGTGGGTAGCAGCTCAATATTTAAATGAGGGTAGTTATAAAATTGAATTGAAGCATTCGTAACATTGGCACGACGAGTCTGTTCAAGATCAATACATAATCGCCGGTAGCCGAGTTTGTATTACCATTTTCAAAATTTTTTATTTTATTTTTGTGTTTGACTGTTTGTTGTCATTGTCTGTCATAATTTAATGGTGAATTGTAATAATGTTTACAAGTCGTCATCTTTGTGTTGTGCCTTCGCAATCAAAGGAAAGTCTATTGCAATATTTTGAAAATCGACTATCTCAACTCTAGATGAAGCGTCAGCAACGACGTTGTCCTTTCACTGTATACAGCCTTGGCCAGAAGTATTGAGCATAGCAGTTTTTTGTTTACAGTTTTGATGTTAAGTATTATTTCCCAATAATAACAATGTACGGTGACGTAAAATGTTATATTTCATTTATATATCTAGAAAACTTCACTTAATTTCAAGGTAAATATAAAACATGAAAACTTAAGGTCACAAAAATGCGACTTTAGGTCGGTGGGATAAATTGCAAATATTCTATGCAGTTACTACTAACTTCAACAAAACATGCCTGTTCAGTTTGAATTAAAAATATAGAAACGCTGGACTAAAGCTTCGAGTTTTGTATGAAAATCGCAAGGGTGCTCAACACTTCTGGCCAAGGCTGTATGTCTTATGTCCGTAGACAATCTTTTATATTATATATATAAAAGAAAGTCGTGTTAGTTACACTATTTATAACACAAGAACGGCTGAACCAATTTGGCTGAAAACTGGTGGGGCGGTAGCTTAGAACAAGAAGACGGACATAGGATACTTTTTATCCCATTCCCGCGGAACGTGACATAAAACGTGGTATAACAAAATAACTCAAGAACCATTTATAACTCAAGAACGGCTGAACCGATTTTCATGATCTTTGATTTTTAACCGACATCAAGATTTCAAAAGAGGATGTTCTCAATTCGGCGTGTATGTTTTTTTTTAGTTTATATATATATTACAGATTGGTCCCGTTTTTGTCAATACGCAGTTCAGATGATGGGATCCATGACGAATCGAGGGAACTCCTCAAACTTTAAAGGCATACATATACATATTTTTATCAAGAAATCCATCATTTTCATTCAAAACAGTGAATCATTTCAAGAATTATTTATTTATTTTCTAAAGCTGTTTTATTATTAATTGTACCATCTTTTATAATTTCATATTTATGTATTAAAATATAATAGGGTAGAAACTAGAAGCCGATAAAAAAATTTTACCCCTACTTCATGTGAACCTTACCCAAAAAAAATGTTAACTTCAGTTTTTATTTCACCATTTGTTCAAGAAGATCATTTGAAGAAGTAGATCTGCTGATGATGATCAGAATGGAACTCTTCAACGATGCATAGTTCACGTTTGGCGATTTGTCCTCTTCGCTGTGTTTGTTAAGCAAGTTTGATTGTCAGGACAAATTTTCGTCAACCTCAAGTTCTGATGATGGGATCCATGAGGAATCGAGGGAACTCCTCAAATCTTAAGGGCATACACATAGTGATTTTTGTATTTTTTTCAACAAATCAAGATTTTCATTCAAAAGAGTGACATTTGATAAAGTGGAACTGCTGATGATGATCAGAACGGAACTCTTCAACGACGCATAGTTCACGTTTGGCGATTTGTTCTCTTCGCTGTGTTTGTTAAGCAAGTTATTTCATTGTATGGAGTCTAAGAGTACACCATCTACATAATAATCTTTCACCAGCTTTCCCCATTGAAGTCGGGTTTTTTTTCTTAAAAAATATTTGGATGTACATATCTCCACCCCGAATAACAGAATAACTATTAAAATATTGGAGAAACTAAAAAGAAAATGGAACATAATCTATGGAAGTAGGGTTACCAGGCCCAAAAATGAAAAAGCCGCTTAATTTAGCCGGACATTTGATCCCAAAAGCCGGACATGCCTTTTTTGCATACGCTACGCTGGTCTTTCGAATCGTGCTACTGGCGTGACTGGCGCGTAGCGTAAGTCAGACAGAAGCCTAACAAAAGCCGGACGGGCCGGACGAGGAATTATTTGGCCGGACACACTGGTAAAAAGCCAAACATGTCCGGCTAACACCTGGCAACCCTATATGGAAGTTAAGAAAGTGTAAGTCCGTTAATAGGAGTGGATGACAGCAGAAGACAATGGGAGGAGGTGGAGACGATGAGACTGACGTAGTGTAAGAGTCAGTGGGAATGGAGTCGATGGGATGGGAGTGAAGTAGGAGTCGGTGGGAGAAGGGTGGTGGAAGAGAGTGAGAGAAGGGTGGACAAGAGTGGGAGATGGTTGGACGACAGTGGGAGAGTGGTGGGAGACGGTAGGACTGGCGTAGGAGTGAACTTGAGGTCGACGGGAGTCTGTGGAAGTTGGCGGTACGAAGTTCGCCGGGTCAGCTAGTTAGTAATAAATAATATCTACATTATTCTTGGTCAACAAAATTGTTAGATATCTTAGCAATAAAATAAAGTGAATCTACCGCATTAATCTGACTCTACGTTGAGCGCTTTTGAAAGCATACGAGTACGACAAAGGCACTTTCCTCACATAAAAACATAACATTTCATACTCGGCGCGCGAAAAGCAAGCGTTTTGGTAATTTGCGACTAAAATTTACTGAAGTGGAGTTTAACAATTGTAAAACTATACCGACTAATTCACTTTAAGGTCATATTAATAATTAGTAACTTATAATAATCTTACCTTGAAACTTCAATCATGTGTTTCTGTTTGTCCTGATACAAGCGCCTTTTATATATTTTTCACTTTATTTCCCATTATTTACAAATGTACACAATTAAACTAGGTATAATATTTTTACAAGTTTTTTGACACTAACATGATATATATACTATATAACACAAATTATTAATTTTACGACTAGAAAATCAATAAAATAAGTTTCCGATATTTTTGATGCGCGGACGAGAAGCATAGGTCCGTCTAGCACGGCGCGTCAACGCGCACTGTCTATTTGTACCGGAGTGAAGGAGAAGCACTGCGAGCGCAAGCCGGCGGCCGGGCCGTAATCGCAAAAGCGTTAATTAAAAAAAAACAGTGCACTTTTTGAGAAATAGAAATCTACGAAGTTCTTAGTTTAGTCAAGTAGAAAATTTGTTTTTAATTACAGTTATATGGGACAATAACACAAAGCTATACGACTGTTTAAAGGCAAATTTAAGAGGTAACTTCGGAATTATTTTCTATCGAGCCGATTTCGTCCAACTATGTTTTGAAAGCAACTAAGTTCTCTAAAATATAATGAATTTTAACATATATTTTTCTTGCTTTACCAAACCATTTAGTTTCTTTTAAAACACTGTTTAAGTAACTTCAATTTGGAGGTCATCGGTAGTATTCATCCTCTTAACTCGTTTAAAAACATCTTCATTCTTCGCGTGATACATTCCTGAAGCGATATATAGATTATAGGTATGTATGCACGGCGCACTCAGTACAGTCGGCATCAAATATATCGGAGCGGCCAAGGTACTCAAAAATATCTGAACATGCACTTTATTGCCTTGACAATAGAGCCGTTGTTCGGATATTTGTGAACACCTTGACCGCTCCGATATACATCAATATGAGAAAGCGACTGTACAGTCGGCATCAGATATATCGAAATTTTTTTTAAGCGAAAAAAAAAATGTTTTGTATGGGGTACGTCGGCCATCAGTCGGCCAACCCTATGAAAACAATTTTTTTTTCGCTTAAAAAAAATTCTTGTTCTCTCATAAATAGAACACGATACCAATCACGCCCTTAAACGCATCACCAACATTTTTGTTAAATCTTGTATAAGGAGGAGTCACTGTGTTGTGGATTCACTATGTGATTCTAAACACGTACTATCAGATATTGATACAGGGTGACTGGTAATTCGTCGTATTCCTTCAAGGGGGTTATTCTACAGCTTATTTGGAGTGATTTAAGTCCAATCAAGCAGGGGTCAAAACTCATTGGTTTTCAAGTTATTCAAGATTTTAGATTTTTTAAATAAATACCCGCTTTTTGACCTAAAACTAGTATTTTTTTTAAACTACGTATTTTTCAAATAAAAAAAAAGATTTTCCGATTTAAAATAATAAAAAAAGTACAAAACATCAAAATTTTGCAAATAAAAGCATCTGAAGTCAGAAGTTTTTGTATTTTTTTTTCAAATCTTGTTACATTTTAAGGCATAACTAAAAAACAAGTAATAACACTTCGCGTACTAATTACAGAATTTATTTCCTCAGTTCATAAGCTTTCTAAAAGGTACAATTTATGACATTTTATGCTCATTTTTTACAATTAATAATAATAATACCAGAGCAGGTACAGGACTTAGCGTACTTGACTTTACTTGTTTGTGTCGTTTTAAACTCGCCGAAGGCATACTTTGTCTCCAGTTTCTTATCCTATCTTATTCCTTGAGGTAGTAGGCACTGCAGATTGCCTTTGGTGAAACAAACAAACTGATTAAGGGTCATTAGATAATGAGCTAATGAAGTTAAATTACTTTAATTAGTTTGTTTGTGTCACTTTAATTCTTACGGCGGGTTTTTCGCCTTCTGTTCCTTATCTTATATTAATTTTATTGGGTGGTGATGCTTCTCATGGGGTGGGGGTGAGACTAACCAGGTTTAAATAGGTCATGTAGTAATTAATCAGTTAGTTACTTTCAACTTTCTTTCCAATTCGGACTATATTGATAACTAAGTTTTTTCTCAAATGGCTACTTACGAATTTGAAGAATACGCAGATATCATTTATTGTTACGGACTCTGTGATGGTGACGCCGCTGCAGCTAGAAGGGAGTACCAACTTCGTTACCCTAACCGCCGTTTACCTCACGTAAGCGTGTTTGGTTCATCGTACCGTCTTATTCGGGAAACAGGATCAGTTAAACGCCGTCAAGTTGATGCTGGAAGACCCCAACAATACGATCCTGCTGAAGAAGAAGAAATCTTGCACTTTTTCCGGGCAGACGGTACTACTTCGACGAGAATTATGGCTAACCGGCTCGGTATGTCTCAGTGCAAGGTGTGGTTTATCCTGCACTCAGCTCGACAGTATCCGTATCATTACACTCCAGTACACGCTATTGAAGAGGGAGACCCAGCAAGAAGGATGGATTTCTGCAGATTTTTAATTAATGCTGATATCGAAGATCCCGAATACCTAAAGAAAATTTTGTGGAAGGACGAATCTAATTTCGACCGTGACGGGATAACAAATTACCACAATCTGCACTTTTGGGCTCCCAAAGGTCAAAACCCAAAGAAATCAAACGAAGGAGCTCACCAACAAAGATTTTCTTTGAACGTGTGGATGGCAATCGTGCACGATAATTTAATCGGACCTTTTTTTCTGCCAGCTCGATTAACCGGCATCGCGTATGAAACTTTTTTGAGGGATGAGCTACCGACGCTACTGGAAGATGTGCCGCTTGCGACAAGAATTAACATGATTTATCAGCACGATGGCTGTCCTGCTCACTTTTACCGGGGTGTGCGGCAGTGGATGGATGAAAACTACCCAAGAAGATGGATTGGTCGAGGTGGTCCAACCCCTTGGCCAGCCAGGAGCCCAGATTTAACTCCGTGTGATTTCTACATCTGGGGTCACATGAAGGCGTTGGTCTACGACAGACCGATACGTGACGTAGAAGACCTACGGCAAAAAATCGTAGCAGCTGCACAGACGATGAAAGACGGGCTTTCGAGGCGAGTGACAATCACTGAAGTACGAAGAAGGCTTCGTTCTTGCATACGCAGGCAGGGCAAACAGTGCGAGCGAGATTTATAATTTTTCCTTTTTAAGATTAAATTTTATTTAATAATGAAACTGTATTTTTCCTATTTTTCTTATTCCCCTACTTAATTACTTACCAAAGTATCACCACGGGCAACTTAAAGTCTCAGAAGATAAGAAACTGGAGACAAAGTATGCCTTCGGCGAGTTTAAAACGACACAAACAAGTAAAGTCAAGTACGCTAAGTCCTGTACCTGCTCTGGTATTATTATTATTAATTGTAAAAAATGAGCATAAAATGTCATAAATTGTACGTTTTTAGAAAGCTTATGAACTGAGGAAATAAATTCTGTAATTTGTACGCGAAGTGTTATTACTTTTTTTAGTTATGCCTTAAAATATAACAAGATTTGAAAAAAAATACAAAAACTTCTGACTTCAGATGCTTTTATTTGCAAAATTTTGATATGTTTTGTATTTTTTTTTGTTATTTTACGTAATCAGTGATTCGTTGGCTATTCGGAAAATCTTTTTTTTATTTGAAAAATACGTAGTTTAAAAAAAAATACTAGTTTTAGGTCAAAAAGCGGGTATGTATTAAAAAAATCTAAAATCTTGAATAACTTGAAAACCAATGAGTTTTGACCCCTGCTTGACTGGACTTAAATCACTCCAAATAAGCTGTAGAATAACCCCCTTGAAGGAATACGACGAATTACCAGTCACCCTGTATATCAGAGCGGTCAAGGTGGTCACAAATATCTGAACAACGCCTCTATTGTCAAGGCAATAAAGTGCATGTACAGATATTTGTGACCACCTTGGTCGCTCCGATATATCTGATGGCGACGGTACAGTCGCTATGACATATTGATATATCGGAGCGGTTAAGGGGGTCACAAATATCCGAACAACGGCTCTATTGCCATGGCAATAAAGTGCATGTACAGATATTTGTGACCACCTTGGTCGCTCCGATATATCTGATGGCGACGGTACAGTCGCTATGACATATTGATATATCGGAGCGGTTAAGGGGGTCACAAATATCTGAACAACGCCTCTATTGTCAAGGCAATAAAGTGCATGTACAGATATTTGTGACCACCTTGGTCGCTCCGATATATCTGATGGCGACGGTACAGTCGCTATGACATATTGATATATCGGAGCGGTTAAGTCAGAAGTTTTTGTATTTTTTTTTCAAATCTTGTTACATTTTAAGGCATAACTAAAAAACAAGTAATAACACTTCGCGTACTAATTACAGAATTTATTTCCTCAGTTCATAAGCTTTCTAAAAGGTACAATTTATGACATTTTATGCTCATTTTTTACAATTAATAATAATAATACCAGAGCAGGTACAGGACTTAGCGTACTTGACTTTACTTGTTTGTGTCGTTTTAAACTCGCCGAAGGCATACTTTGTCTCCAGTTTCTTATCCTATCTTATTCCTTGAGGTAGTAGGCACTGCAGATTGCCTTTGGTGAAACAAACAAACTGATTAAGGGTCATTAGATAATGAGCTAATGAAGTTAAATTACTTTAATTAGTTTGTTTGTGTCACTTTAATTCTTACGGCGGGTTTTTCGCCTTCTGTTCCTTATCTTATATTAATTTTATTGGGTGGTGATGCTTCTCATGGGGTGGGGGTGAGACTAACCAGGTTTAAATAGGTCATGTAGTAATTAATCAGTTAGTTACTTTCAACTTTCTTTCCAATTCGGACTATATTGATAACTAAGTTTTTTCTCAAATGGCTACTTACGAATTTGAAGAATACGCAGATATCATTTATTGTTACGGACTCTGTGATGGTGACGCCGCTGCAGCTAGAAGGGAGTACCAACTTCGTTACCCTAACCGCCGTTTACCTCACGTAAGCGTGTTTGGTTCATCGTACCGTCTTATTCGGGAAACAGGATCAGTTAAACGCCGTCAAGTTGATGCTGGAAGACCCCAACAATACGATCCTGCTGAAGAAGAAGAAATCTTGCACTTTTTCCGGGCAGACGGTACTACTTCGACGAGAATTATGGCTAACCGGCTCGGTATGTCTCAGTGCAAGGTGTGGTTTATCCTGCACTCAGCTCGACAGTATCCGTATCATTACACTCCAGTACACGCTATTGAAGAGGGAGACCCAGCAAGAAGGATGGATTTCTGCAGATTTTTAATTAATGCTGATATCGAAGATCCCGAATACCTAAAGAAAATTTTGTGGAAGGACGAATCTAATTTCGACCGTGACGGGATAACAAATTACCACAATCTGCACTTTTGGGCTCCCAAAGGTCAAAACCCAAAGAAATCAAACGAAGGAGCTCACCAACAAAGATTTTCTTTGAACGTGTGGATGGCAATCGTGCACGATAATTTAATCGGACCTTTTTTTCTGCCAGCTCGATTAACCGGCATCGCGTATGAAACTTTTTTGAGGGATGAGCTACCGACGCTACTGGAAGATGTGCCGCTTGCGACAAGAATTAACATGATTTATCAGCACGATGGCTGTCCTGCTCACTTTTACCGGGGTGTGCGGCAGTGGATGGATGAAAACTACCCAAGAAGATGGATTGGTCGAGGTGGTCCAACCCCTTGGCCAGCCAGGAGCCCAGATTTAACTCCGTGTGATTTCTACATCTGGGGTCACATGAAGGCGTTGGTCTACGACAGACCGATACGTGACGTAGAAGACCTACGGCAAAAAATCGTAGCAGCTGCACAGACGATGAAAGACGGGCTTTCGAGGCGAGTGACAATCACTGAAGTACGAAGAAGGCTTCGTTCTTGCATACGCAGGCAGGGCAAACAGTGCGAGCGAGATTTATAATTTTTCCTTTTTAAGATTAAATTTTATTTAATAATGAAACTGTATTTTTCCTATTTTTCTTATTCCCCTACTTAATTACTTACCAAAGTATCACCACGGGCAACTTAAAGTCTCAGAAGATAAGAAACTGGAGACAAAGTATGCCTTCGGCGAGTTTAAAACGACACAAACAAGTAAAGTCAAGTACGCTAAGTCCTGTACCTGCTCTGGTATTATTATTATTAATTGTAAAAAATGAGCATAAAATGTCATAAATTGTACGTTTTTAGAAAGCTTATGAACTGAGGAAATAAATTCTGTAATTTGTACGCGAAGTGTTATTACTTTTTTTAGTTATGCCTTAAAATATAACAAGATTTGAAAAAAAAATACAAAAACTTCTGACTTCAGATGCTTTTATTTGCAAAATTTTGATATGTTTTGTATTTTTTTTTGTTATTTTACGTAATCAGTGATTCGTTGGCTATTCGGAAAATCTTTTTTTTATTTGAAAAATACGTAGTTTAAAAAAAAATACTAGTTTTAGGTCAAAAAGCGGGTATGTATTAAAAAAATCTAAAATCTTGAATAACTTGAAAACCAATGAGTTTTGACCCCTGCTTGACTGGACTTAAATCACTCCAAATAAGCTGTAGAATAACCCCCTTGAAGGAATACGACGAATTACCAGTCACCCTGTATATCAGAGCGGTCAAGGTGGTCACAAATATCTGAACAACGCCTCTATTGTCAAGGCAATAAAGTGCATGTACAGATATTTGTGACCACCTTGGTCGCTCCGATATATCTGATGGCGACGGTACAGTCGCTATGACATATTGATATATCGGAGCGGTTAAGGGGGTCACAAATATCCGAACAACGGCTCTATTGCCATGGCAATAAAGTGCATGTACAGATATTTGTGACCACCTTGGTCGCTCCGATATATCTGATGGCGACGGTACAGTCGCTATGACATATTGATATATCGGAGCGGTTAAGGGGGTCACAAATATCTGAACAACGCCTCTATTGTCAAGGCAATAAAGTGCATGTACAGATATTTGTGACCACCTTGGTCGCTCCGATATATCTGATGGCGACGGTACAGTCGCTATGACATATTGATATATCGGAGCGGTTAAGGGGGTCACAAATATCCGAACAACGGCTATATTGCCATGGCAATAAAGTGCATGTACAGATATTTGTGACCACCTTGGTCGCTCCGATATATCTGATGGCGACGGTACAGTCGCTATGACATATTGATATATCGGAGCGGTTGAGGGGGTCACAAATATCCGAACAACGGCTCTATTGCCATGGCAATAAAGTGCATGTTCAGATATTTTTGAGTACCCTGGCCGCTCCGATATATTTGATGCCGACTGTACTGAGTGCGCCGTGCATGCAAACCTATAATCTATATATCGCTTCAGGAATGCATCACGTGAAGAATGAAGCTGTTTTTAAACGAGTTAATAAACTTCTGTTTT
The DNA here is from genome assembly GCA_947086415.1 of Pammene aurita. NCBI lineage: Eukaryota > Metazoa > Arthropoda > Insecta > Lepidoptera > Tortricidae > Pammene > Pammene aurita. The sequence goes on from OX352310.1 coordinate 17,199,368, forward strand.
CATCATATTTATAGCATCCGTTTCCACTAAACTAATGTATACAATACAAATTTGATTTATTTCAGTGAATCAAGCTGTTCGTAACTTCTAAAAAAATTACAATTTTAACCTACTTTAAGGCGAAATATGCCCAGGGCGATTAGTGTTATATTCAATTCAATTATCATTCGAAAACACTGAGTTTCTTGGGGTTTATGTACGAAAACTTATTTGGTATTATCGGCAAAGGAAGACATCGTGAGGCAACCGGATCAGCACGGCTAGCACGTCTTGCAAGAGCGACTAAAGCCGCGAGTAGGGAAAACCTCGCGCCTGTCAAAAATCTCGCTTTCCGGTAGCATAACATATAACATTGCATTGCACCCGCGGCTGCAACTGACGCGAAGAGAACTCAAAGTTGTGCAAAGGATTTTAGTTCAATGTCGCGGGTCACTGTCATTTTATGACAGTGGCATTTGATCGCCAGTCTGTCGCTCCTTTCACGTGCAAGTTGTGCTGCCAACAAGCGACAACGCATGAAGTCGCGCAGATCTGTCTCTTGTCGCGCCAGTCGCGTGTAAGACGTGCTAGCCGTGCTGATCCATAAAAGGCCATGGTTTACCCTCTGGGTTGCAAGGTTCGATTGCAGCCGCTTCCGTAAAAGCCTACGCCAATTCTCGTGGTTAGGTAGGTAGTATAGTAGGTACTCGGTTTTTTTAATACCACGACGGTGGCAAACAAGCATACGGCCCGCCTGATGGTGAGCAGCTGTCGTAGCCTATGGACGCCTGCAACTCCAGAGATGTCACGTGCGCCTTGCCGACGCTTTACAAAAAGGAGGATTCACTGTATTGACGGCTAAAGGAACAAGAGGGTCCCTCATCGTCAACACACTGGGTCCACTGGATTCAATGGAGCCGTGACTAAAAGCTAGAAATATCTATGGAAAACACGTTAAACTGCAATTTAAATACGTCACAACTATACCCATAAAGTATACTTAGTTGCACTGACCGTAGTTTTACTGCACCGCGCCGTAAATACGTTTTACGGCTTGCGTTACGTTTACACGACTAACCCGATTTTAATGTAGCGAAACGAATGTCGGTTAAACTTACTGTGAGAAGTAGATGTAGCCCAATGGGCGAGGTTTTGAAGATGATTCACACATTCTTACTTCCTTGGCATTGTGGCAGTGATAGGTAGGATTGGAAGCCTGGCATAACACACAAACAATATAATAGAATATAGAACACGTTGTCATGGTTGCCTACGCTTATTGGTCACTTTGTTAAGTAGCTAGATCAATTCCCCAAACGCGTTAGTTCCGCGTAGCATAATCCCCATTCGCGTTTTCCCCCACTTTTTTATTTTCCTATACGATTGTGTTACCATTAGGTATTTTTCTCCATACGCATTACTTTCTACTTGTTGAGTAGCTATATCAATTCCCCAAACGCGTTAGTTCCGCGTAGCATAATCCCCATTCGCGTTTTCTCCACTTTTTTATTTTCCTATGCGATTGTGTTACCATTAGGTTTTTTCTCCATACGCATTACTTTCTACTTGTTGAGTAGCTATATCAATTCCCCAAACGCGTTAGTTCCGCGTAGCATAATCCCCATTCGCGTTTTTCTCCACTTTTTAGGGTTCCGTAGTCAACTAGGAACCCTTATAGTTTCGCCATGTCTGTCCGTCGGTCCGTCAGTCCGCGGATAATCTCAGTGACCGTTAGCACTAGAAAGCTGAAATTTGGTACTAATATGTATATCAATCACGCCGACAAAGTGGTAAAATAAAAAGTGGAAAACATGTTTCATTAGGGTACCTCCCCTATGCGTAAAGTGGGGAGTGTTTTTTTTTTCATTTCAACCCTAACGTGTGATATATTGTTGGATAGGTATTTAAAAATGAATAGGGGTTTAGTAAAATCATTTTTTGATAATGTAAATATTTTCGGAAATAATCGCTCCAGAAGTAAAAAAAATGTGTCCCCCCCTCTAACTTTTGAACCATAAGTTTTAAAAATATGAAAAAAATATCTCCATATGTTAATAAAATAATTCGGTTCTGGCGCGGTAAACGCCCTGTTAGTTCGCAGTTCACCTAACACACTCTTCCTCGCTTCGCTCGTCGTCTCACCTATCTTGACTTTGTCAATAGACGGTCTTCCGTGATTATAAATGGCTAGAACGGTATAAATACGTCTAGCAACAAAAACGAGTAGAAAGTAATGCGTCCGGAGATAAAACGTAATGGTAATCGCATGGGAAAAAAGTGGGGGAAAACGCGAATGGGAATTATGCAACGCGGAACCAACGCGATTGGGGAATTGACCGAGCTACTCACTTTGTTGACTATCTAACGAGCTTACTTACTCGTACTCGTTCGTACCTACCAGCATCCTAGGCTTATCTTGCGAAAATTATACCAACTCCTAAAGATTTTAAATGCAAATCCATGTAAAAAGCTGTACTCAAGATTCCCAAATAAATCATTTTTTTATTTTCAACAGAAGCGTTTCAAAAATAATTATAGAAAAGCCGGAGCTGATTTCGTTTTCTCCATGAGTCGTAGTAAAAGTACACAACTGGCTGAATATTAGGCAAGCTGGCGGGAATCGAGTTCTGTGGACGCTGTTACCTACCTGTACATGATACCAAATTAGTGTGGCGTGTCCACCTTGGAAAGTATCGGGCGTTTCGATCGGATTTTAATAACCAACAGAATGTCTGGATGGCTGATTTTAATTGGGTTTTAAATTAGAAACGCCCTTGAGCTGACTGGAGCATGGTTTCCCTCAACCAACAATCGCCGCATTGTTTGTCGGAAGCCAGGAAAATGGCGATTCTTCACCCTGTTGATTTGTTTTGACAAGTCAATCCTGTTATGTGGATAGAGGTGAAATGACAGTGAAAACATTTTCCATACAAACAGTCCCATTTTCATCGTCCTCGAGTGTATAATCGGCCGTTAAATTTAATAACGATTTGTGTTAGTAGGAAAGGTTTAACGGTACGGTCATAAATATGTACACGTGGACAAATGACAAAAATATGAACACCCATGCCCCACGTGCCCACATTCACTGCACTGCACTTGACAATGAACTTTGTCTTCACACATCGTAGTCCACATGTCCGGATCTATGGTTTAGACCTTGGCTGTAGGTATCTATACTACATTCAGTCAACCAACTATGAGTTTTCGTTTCGATTCTTGTAAGCGATAATAACGACTTTTACCTTGGTAAAATTGGTACTTGCATGAATTCCGTCATAAAAACTCCTGTCATACCTCGGGACTCATACTATCTCTATAAGTATTTCATCTTAAACGGTACAGTGGTTTAAGCGTGATTTTTTTTTATACTACGACGGTGGCAAACAAGCATACGGCCCACCTGATGGTAAGTAGTTACCGTAGCCTATGGACGCCTGCAACCCCAGAGGATTCACATGCGCGTTGCCTACCCTTTAGGTACCTATTCACTCCTTTTTTGAAGAACCTCATACTGATTAATAAGTAACAGACAGACAGGAAGACACCAGATAGAGTTACTTTTACAGTAATTTAAGTATTTTTGAGGGTCTTAGTGTTGGACAAAAAAATGGTCGTCTGCATACGATAAAAAATTTATAATAATTGTCTTAGTCAGTCTTTCTTCGGGACCACGGGGACAATGTCGTCCTCGAAACGTCGAAGGTAATTTTTAGAAATATATACGCGGTTAAGTCCCGTTATTACAAATAGATATGTGTAAAAACCGTGAAAATTTAAATCAGTGTATTAAAAATATGGTTTAATACTAAAAAAAGTGTTAGGACCCTTTTCGGGTATAGGCCTCCTCCAACCTCTTCCATCGTTCTGGGTTTTGTGGCTCTGCGAGCCAGTTATTGGATATTATTATTGGACTTATTTTTATACAAGTTGGACTATTATATCTAGTTGAGTCAATTCAACCTAGTTACTACTCTAAGGGTATTCAAATTCATAGTTCAGATGTTGTTTTCGTTTGTAAGGAGCCGCAACTCGACAATTTTTTCCTCTGAAGAGTGTACTTACATTGTATGTGCGAATATGTAGGTGTAGAGGTTTGAGTACAATATTTTGATCTTTTATTTGTTGCTGCTGCTGTTTTGTTACTTGTTGGAAGGTTACTGTATACAATAGTCTTAAGGAATTTGGGCTCCCGCTGTAGCTCTTGGAACCGCCGCTTTCCTAGCCCGTCATCATTTGATGGCCGGGGTAAAATAAACAAGTGTTGATCAAAAGAGCGCTGTTTAGACTCGAAGGCTAATTTATACGCGCTCAATGCGTGATGGACAATGCGAAGCTCAAACATGTGCTAAATATACTGCCCTCCAACACATGACTGGCATCCATATTAATATTTCACTTCACGTATACCCCGAGCCAGGCGCAAATTTAGTTGGTAATCGCGTCGCGTCGCGTCTTGTGACGTGGTTAAGGGCGATGAATGATGAAGTCTCGTGAAAGTCAGCTGCTATTCCGATGGTGGGTTAGGGAACGGCAGCTATTTAATCAGTATAATATGGTAATAGCGTCCCTATTAATAATAAAATTTTAGTTACTTTTTTAGACCTTATTCCCATTATTTCCATGATCTCCGTGAGAGGTTTAGGGGTCAATTAATTACGTAAGGTTTTTGTATCCTGCGGTAAAACTGGATCCCTAACCAACCGGAAGTATCTTCAGATATCGATTTTCAACATGATCCAATCAAAAATGAAGAAATTCAAGAGGACGGCCATTTTCACTTAATATTTTAAACTAGTTTATGCTCGGGACTTTGACCGCGTAGAAATTCCCACTTCTTTCAATAGTATCCCCATTTCACCTACTAAACTTAAATAAAAAATAAAATAAAGGGATGAATTTCGGAATGAAAACTACCCTCAAATAAACTTAGATTTTTGTACAAGGTGTAACAAATATGCTGGGGATCCGTTTAAGGGCATAATTGATCGTATTCTTATTACGAAAAAAATAGAAAAAAAAATCACGCAAAAAAAAATTAGTTTTTAAAGAAAAAAAATTTTTTTTCGCGTCAAAATTTTTATTTTTCTTAGTTGCAATACGATACCACCCTTAAACGGATCACCAGTATTTTGATTTACACCCTGTGTATGATATCTGAATAGGCATGATGACACATGTTGGATTATGCCATAAAATTTAGTTGATAGGATGCAAAATGATCAATATATCCAAATAAAGTGAAAATTTATAAATTCTATTGAAATGGCTCAAAGAAATCAAGCTGCAAAATTTCTTAATTTTACGTTTTTTTGAAGTGCGAAATTAAAAAAAAACAATGATACCATTTGATTTTTAACATTTTACTGTAAAATAAATTCTAGGCAACTATATACATAAACGCAACCTTTCATTGTAAAAATAGCAATTTCATATTTTTTCCATACTTTAAACAGGGCGACTATGTGATTGTGACGTCACTTTTGCACGTCATTTTGTTAGGAGCGTTTTGAGAAACAAATGCAAATCTCGGACTTTAAGTCTCATTTCTGACTTTTATGTTGCTTTAAAGCAATTGGCCCCATATAGACATTTGATCCTCACAACAAAACGAATCGATTGATACCATACATGAAAAAAAATTATCATGCCTATTCAGCTCAATAGTGTTTTGCGCCTTATAGTCAGCTACTACTACGTACGTACATTTATATATTTTTTAAAGATTTACTTTGTTTTCAGAAACACTGGGGACCTCTAATAGACCCTCGGTTGGCGCAGTACCTGTCAAACTACTTGTTCGACACGGGCTCACAGAAGGCTGCAACATGCGATTTTACTCGCTTCGCTGAACTATACGTGTACAATGTTAGAGGTGGGTAATACAGGGTGGAAAAATCTATGGGCCCTGGAGGGGAAGAGGGGAACTACCTTAAAACTTTAAATAGCTTATTTTACACATTGAGTAACAGCAGATGACAACCCTAAGAATTTTTTTGTCCCTAAAGTTGTAGTGAAAATCTATACTACTCTACTACTACTATCTACACTACAAGTCTATACTACTCTTTGATTCAATCATAGCTGTCAACCGCCAAACATGGCGTACAAAATTTGTTCTAGATGTCACATCTAGTAGAATACACAATAAATCAATGATTTTACATCAAGGTATCATAATATTATTTTTTAAAGAAATTAAACTTATTGGTATATCACAAAAATCCAATTCTACCTTCTATTCATTCATTCACTGCATAAATGCATTCATTCACTCAATCAATCGTTCACTCAAAGTCAGTATGATTCTTGCTTCACTTGAATACAGATCGTTGCACTGTTAACACGCATTTTCTCTTTGCCGACCCTACCTATACCTATAAAACTGAAATAAATGATGTTTTTATTGACTTCCCTTCACTTGAAAACCCTTGAACTAAATATTCGAAATAATGAATATCATATACGGCAGCGAATGGAATAATTTTACACATGGTCTAAAATAATACTTATTTCTCTATGGTTTTACATGAATAATGTACATTTTCAGGTTCGGTGGACCAGAGGATGATGGTGACGTATAGAAGTTTAGGCAACTACAGCGAAAATGACGAACTGCCTTATCAGCTTATAAAGGAGGTAACTAATTAAATGCCCACAGACCAGGGACCTGAAAACCCCTTCGTTTGATTAAGATTATCATAGGGTAACCCTATCCAGATGATATGGTTACCCTATGTCCCTATCATCGGGTTAGCCGTTTAGTTTTGATAAGCGCTTAACCGAATTAACTTCATTAATTAATTTGGTTACACTACCGTCCTACCAAAATTGAAAGGGTTTGTTAAAATAATTTGATAGAATACCCGTTTATTGGTAACCGGTTCAGGTTCCTAAAGTAGACACCACGTTTTGAAGTTACGTACCTACATGCACCTAAGGTGGTAAATTATTATTATTAACCAGAGGAGAGACAACTTTTGCTTTACAAACTTTTTATGACCCATAGATAGAGCCGAGAAGAAATTTAATGAATCCGCATTAGGGATATTAGACACATCATCATGGCATTATATCACTTAATTTTAAATCTTTTGTTTCCAGTACTGCGAAGCAATAGTGTCCACATACATCAAAGTATTGAAAACATCGGGTGGCAAGCGGGCCGAGAGATGGATCGACAAAGGTTTCCGGGGAAAAGCGGCGGCCGTACAAACGTTAGGAGAGGCAGTGGCCAGCGGCGTCGGAACTGACCCTGACTCTCCCCCACAAGCTGTCAACGCCAAGCAGCTGGCTAACTGGTGAGTTGTTCTCCTATTCCATTATCTGAGCTTTATTAGTAAAAGACAAAGGTTTCTTTAGGAAAGTGACAGCTGTACAAACGTTAGGAGAGGCGGCCAGCGACGTCGGGACCGATCCTGATTCTCCCCCACAGGCTGTCAATTCCAAGCAGCTAGGTAATAGGTGAGATGCTCTTCAATTTTATTCTAAAATCTGTAGTCAAGATAAAATATGAACGTCTAGAAACAAATCAATATGATACTTCTTCCTACTCGTGTATCTTTTCCAATTATCAAAAGTAAAATTTCCAAGGATTGATTGGGTCTTCTGCTAGACTACGAAGGATTGCCGTTAGGGAATACAAAAACAGCTTTTAAAAAGGCGAATAAATGAAAATGAAATACATAGGTAAATATAATATGAAGAGATTTTTTTTATTACGCTGACAGTTTAATGTCTTTACAGACGTGTTGCATTCTTGGCCTCTTCACGTTGAAATACTTATTTAGGTATAACTCTATTTCGTAAAAAGCACTATCAAACGAGTTTTTTAAGTCTTAAAATACACACCTTCGGTCTTTATGTCTGCTTATCGACATTTCTGTTTGATATATTTTTAATCGCTTGTTTTTATTATTACAGGATCATGACGGACACCTTACTGAAGCACATGACAGAGACAGTGTACACGACACTGTACGGGATAGAGCGGGAGCACACTGCAGAAGAAGGACCACCAGTAACGGCAGTACCGCAACTCCTACCCATGGTATATGGTTAGTATTGTTAACAACTTAAGCGTTTCATTTTTGCTTTTAATAAATGTCAAGAATATTGGTATTTTAAAAATAAAAATTTCGATGTTGTATGGGAAATCTAATTTTTAATACAGTTGCTCAAAGAAGTGCTTTTCTAGTAGTAGTTTATCGTGCGGGAAGTTCGATTTCTCGCACTAGCGGTTTTTACTTTTCCAGCCAATCACAGCTCAGGATTCATCATCACCGCCCCGCACCGCATTGCGCGAGAGCGTTCGGATATATAGTACTAAAGTAACCTCAGTCACTTCAAAGTGATTGAGGTCACTAATACTAATTTCCCATTTTGTAATTTTTTCGCAACTGTATTAAAAAACATCGTTAAATACAGGGACGAAATGTCATTCTTCACTCGTCCCGAGGTTTGCCACTCGACTACGGCTTGTGGCAAAATGTCGCGGAACTCGTAGAATAATGACATCCTTTCCGACATAATATCGAAAATATCTATTGTATTTTCTGTCAGGTTTGGATTCGATGCCCGACTACCCAGCGTTCATCGACCTATCTCACATCGTGTGGCTAAACAACAGCATCCCGCCGCCCATGCAGCACAAGTGGCGGTTCCTCTTCTCCTCGCACATACACGGCGAGTCCTGGTCCACCATGGTCGGTATGTATACTACCTATAGCCTCAGGATGGGGTGAGGTCGGGCCTAGATTTACTGTATGTCATACAACTCTTTCATCGACCTAACTCACATCGTGTGGCTAAACAACAGCATCCCGCCGCCCCTGCAGCACAAGTAGCGGTTCCTCTTCTCCTCGCACATACACGGCGAGTCCTGGTCCACCATGGTTGGTATGTATACTACCTATATCCTCAGGATGGGGTGAGGTCGGGCCTAGATTTACTCTATGTCATACAACTCTTTCATCGACCTATCTCACATCGTGTGGCTTAACAATAGCATCCCGCCGCCGCTGCAGCACAAGTGGCGGTTCCTCTTCTCCTCGCACATACACGGCGAGTCCTAGTTCACCATGGTCGGTATGTATACTACCTATAACCAGGGACCGGAAAACCCCTTCATTTGATTAATCGTTTCGATAGTGTAACCCTATTAAAGTCTTACCCTAATGATAGGGTTACCCTATCATTGGGTTACCCTATCGATATGGAAATCATTTTGAATAGGCTTAACCCTTTTCAATGTGGTTTCCGAGTCGAATGGGGTAAAGATAGCTTTAATATTTACCGCTTACCCTATCATAGGGCTACCCTTTTCCTGTCTCTTTTCCACGCAGGCAGGCGGTTCTATCTTTCTCATTTGAAATGGAACAGGAGAGGTGGCGGCGGAACAAATTGAGTAAATATAAGATTTGCTGTCGTTTATTCATTCTGGAAAAGTCACACTCACAGTCCAGTCCTCTGCTCACGTACACAACTTTAAATTAAAGAATTTCTGTTAAAGAAATGTGTCTTACCTTCAGTTTATTTTTGCATAGATCGCACGTACTGATGAGATGGGCAATAATTATTTTGAATAAAAACACAATTTTTATTCATATTCAAATCGATTTGACACAAACCAATATTCATCCTCCTAGAGTTTGTCCCGGCTTTTGCCACGGCTCAGTTGAGCCTGTGGTCCGCTTGGCAACCTAATCCCATGAATTGGCGTAGGGATTGGTAGTCGTTTTCAGCTAATTATGGGATATACGATTTTTAAGCTCACATGGTCATTCACATTATAAATATTATTTGAAACGGGGTATTTACCATGTATATTAGCGTTATTGGGCACCCGATATTTCGGGTGCGAGGTAAATACCCCGTTTCAAATAATTAATATTTATAATTAGGGGATGTAATTTCGAAAATTATTTCTGTTTTATAATCCAAGATGGCGGTTATATACTTTTTACTGAAAAATAGTCATGGTAGTTATTTTCGGTTAATTATTCGGAGTGTATAAATTATATCTGTTTTAAAATTCAAGATGGACTGGTTTTTTATTATTATTATTATACACGGTGAATCTGAGTAACCCGAAAGATTTCAACCATAAATTGCTGAGGTCATAAGGAGATAAATGTTTTATGAATTTAGGTCGATTTCGCCAAAAAAAATTTTTTCTTTCATTTTTCGGATTTTTAAAATGCTTTTGAACATAAAAACATAAATGTTATTGGTAAAACTGTCAATTAAAATAAATTTGTACATTTTGGCCACGACCACTCTGTAAAGAGTGTAACGACAAAGAAGAAGAACTCTGAAACTAGGCTAATTCCAGAAAAGTTTATACGACATTTTAGTCTCAGTCAGTTAAATATCAGTCAATTATCAGAAATTTATGGTTAAAATCTGTCGGGATACTCAGATTCACCGTGTATATATAATTTATTTATTTATTTTATATTTAAAAAAATTCAGTGTATAATATTTTTGTTCATTTTTTTGTTTTTTTTTTTTCATTTTTTTTTTTCATTTTATTTTCGTTTTATTTTCGTTTCGTTTTCGTTTCGTTTTCGTTTCGTTTTCGTTTCGTTTTCGTTTCGTTTTCGTTTCGTTTTCGTTTCGTTTCGTTTTCGTTTAGTTTTCGTTTCGTTTTCGTTTCGTTTTCGTTTCGTTTTCGTTTTATTTTCATTTTATTTTCATTTTTATTTCATTTTTATTTTTATTATATTATAATAGTAGATTGTACAACAAGTGCATAAAACGTACGATTTTACGCGAGGCGTTTAAAAGTCGAGTGTAAAATGGGTTTTATGGACTCGTCCATGAGTGTAACCCTCGGGTTACACTCTAATTTTCACTTCATTTGCGAGGAAATTATTTATCGGTAATCGTAAAACAATTTCAAGTTGTAACAAAAATATTACAATGAAAACAAATATGGTTCCAACCAATTAATTTTTTAATATATATTTTTGAATTTTTAACATGTGAACTTAGAAATTTTCTGCCAAGTCATCAAAACATTTCGGGGCATTTCTAAACTATTATCAACTTCTATTTTATTTGATTTCATTTATTTAATTATAGAAATCACGCAATTCAAATAATTATGGCAATACTCAGATAGAATTAGCGGAAAAATCATAAAAAGTACAGTCAATTCCTATTGGACGGGAAAAAATTTGTTTGTATAGATCAAAGTGTCAGGAATTGATATCAATAAAATTTATAAGTGAATATTGGGCGCTAAGGTGCCAAAAAAATGGTAAAAACCAGGTTTTCGCTTCTAGAGAAAAAACTACGGGTCGGACAAAAAATAGTTAAATGTAACAAATGTGCGCAATTATAAAACAAAGAGAATGAGCCCCGGTAGAGCAAAATCGGTCCAGAGGATCGTCCGCTATTCGCAAAATAACACATTTTTTTGCAAATATTGTAAATTCAATAACTCGCGTTCCGGAAGTGCTGGAGAGCTGAAATTTGAATATAATGTCAGTTTTGTGGTCCTCTAACTACAGTTAATTGTTCAAATTAAAATGTTGTAAACTTTTTGCAAACCGTCGACTTTTGCAAAAAGTGACCTTTTTTTAAATCGATTGGGAGGGTATTTTAATTTTCGAAAAACGTTATAATTTCGAAACTGCAATCTTTTAAATTGAAATGGCAATTCAGAAGAGATCAGTGGTATTCTAGGTATAAATACTGTGTGTCCTTTGTTCTTTCCAGAAATAAGTTCAGCTTCAATGACATTATTCGATAGCTGTTTTACGATCATCCTCGTTCCATTACATAGTTTTGGGGAGTTGAGATTTCTGAGTAGTATGATTGGAGATCCAATTTTCAGACGAAGGCAGTGTAATGGCATTCCTGGTACTTGTAAAGAGTTTAGAAATTCAGTAGGAAAGTTGACACTTTCTTCAATGGATACCATCGTGTCGATCGATTTATATACTTTCTCTTCACCAGGTATTTTCTTTAGAATATTAAAATTGATATCGTCAACAATATTATTTTTAGTGGCCAAAATTGCTCTTTGAAATAACCACTCTACGTTGGTATAGTTCTGAATAATATTTGGATAAATTTTGCCGATTAGTTCGTTTTCAGTAGTGGCTATGTTACAGAAATCACTATTGAGTTCAATGAGGCCGGTCGTTTGGTCAGTAGGATATGTACCTTCGCCTATTTGTAAAAGTATTTTAGCAAAATGTGCTGTTGTTTCATCTTTTGATAATTCAACCCTCATGTTTTTTGCATTGATCTCGTCTGCTGGTGTTGATTTGGGAATAACTGGAAGTGTTTGTCGAAAATCTCCTGAGAGTATGAGTAGAGCTCCTCCCATCATTTCAGAGTTTTTTCGCAATTCTTGTAATGTTCTGTCCATCGCTTCTAGTGATTTTTTATGGGCCATGGTGCATTCATCCCAGAAGATAATTTTAGCATGTTTTAGAAGTTGACCCCGTCCAGATGTTCCTGAGATTTTACATACCGGGAATTGTTGTTCGGCTATATTCAACGGTAGTTGTAAGGCAGAATGGGCAGTTCGTCCTCCTTCCATAAGTGTGGCTGCAATGCCGGATGATGCTAGTGCCAGTGCGATGTGTTTTTCAGCACGTATTTCCGCCAGTATTAGATTTATTAGAAACGTTTTACCGGTGCCTCCTGGTGCGTCCAAGTAAATAATTCCACCAGTGTTGTTATTTATTCGGTTCATTATAACGTAAATTTTTTTTTGATTGTCATTGAGGAGTGGTTTGTTGTGAGCAATGTATTCAAGCAGTTCATTGACGTTGTAGCTTTTTTCCTTTGTAATTTCGTAGTTTAGCACACTGAAAGTATTTCTTTGTGGTGCTGGCATTCCAATTTCTACTAAGGTCTGGTTATTTATTGCTAAACATTTATCTTCTAAGCGAATGAGTGTTTCATTGAAGATGTCGTCATTGAATTCTATAGTCAGTTCTGGATTAGCTTGTCGGATTTGGTACAATATATCATCACTCATATTCCTTTTGAAAGAGTCCCATAGCTGTTTTGGGTTTGATGGGTTACATGTTGTTAGAATTATGGCGAATAACTCTCGAATTTGTTCAGCTGAAGCTGTGAGTGTGGCTTCTTGTAGTGTTAATTCCCAGTGGTTATCGTTTTCCAATAATCCTAAACGTTGACATGCTTCTCTGTAAGTCTGGCATATGTAGCCGTCAATAGTCCTGAGATCTGTGAAACTTGTTGGTCCCCGTATTTCGTGTAACAACATTCGGAGATAGAAACATTCGGCATTGTTTGGATGTACAGTGTATACTCGACCTATTGCGTTAGTTTTCATTATTTCTGGATGACCCTCTTCTGGCATTCCTTGTTTTCGTCGTTGAAAAATTTTCCTTGTTTTGTCCCACGTATAATAAATAGGGACGTCGACATACAGTAACGTCTTTGCGAATGGATCCGTTTGGCAAAGTTGGAAAAAAGCTGTTAATGGTGTGTTCTGAGGTGGTTCGCTTGCAATTTTTCTAGCCGAGTCTTTTGTGAAGTAAACTCTCTGTCCATTCTCCAAATGTACTGCTAGATGTTGCACAGCTGGTTCGCGTTCGTGTATGGGAAAACTGAAAATCCTCCACGCTGCTTCGTTACTGTTGATGTATCTTCCCATTTGGTACATGAGGATTTCATCATTTCTATTATTTTGTTCGCTATTTTGGACTATTTGAAATACTGCCATATCACTACCTTTGTTTACGTGCTTACATATATATTTAATAGATTTTACTGAATTGCAATATTCAACGTTTATGTGTGCTTGGAACATTTTGGAAAGTAGTGGGTTATATGGTACTACCCATTGATTATCTATTTCCAGTTCGTCTCTGCCTTGTATTCGTATTTTTGCTGTGAAGCCACCGTTTTTCGGTGATCGTCTTCTATATTTGGGATAGCCGTCATCTTCAGTTTTTGTATCGTCCAAGTATGGTTTTGGATATTTTTTTGTACATTTTCCATCACTCATGCATGGCGCATTGAAGTTTAATGGTCCACATGGTCCGTGAATCATGTTTTTCACTACTATGTTGTATAGTTCCGGATCATTTTGTGGATTGGGAAATTCAGCTTGGATGATTTTGTCGATATCCGTGGGATAAATTTTATCGTGTAGCCATATGAGATTGTGTGAGTGAGGTAATCCTCGTTTTTGCCACTCGATTGTATACATCCAGCATCTAACGGTTCCAAAGATGTGGTATTTTGTGATGACTTCAATAAATCTTATTTGTTTTTGTCGAAAAACTCGGGCTATCATGTCGTGTCGATCCATGGAGGTTTGTCCGTATTTTAGTTGTTCTTTGATTTCTGGCCATGATGAGTTGCTTGTAAATGTTATGAAGAGATCAGGTCGTCCATATTTTCTTACGTAGGTCATGGCATCTTGAGTATATTCGTGCATATGTCTTGGACTTCCTATGAGGGTAAGATTACCATTGTTCCAATATCGTCAATATTGCCGTCATTTATGATCGCATCTCGAAGGTGGATGTATTCTTCTGTGCGTAGTTTCTTCTGATTCAGTCTTATGTAAAGCATCCGTTCTGCTTCTATTTTTGCGTACATATCTACCAGAAATTGTTGGAATAAACGGCGAGTGTTGAGAATGTGATTGTATATTTCATTGTCTCTGATCATTAAGCGGTAAGCATAGAACTCCTTGGAAGTGACTTTTTTGTTTGTTTCTATGCCTGTTTTAGGATGAATTTGTTTTATATTGAAATGATAACCATCCTCTCCGTGCAGAAATATTAACGGATATTGAAGAGCATCGTATGAACGGTGTGTCTCTGCAATGCGTTGTAGTCCTTTTCTTCTTCGTTGTACAATTATGTCACGGCTTGTATTTTCATTGTCCACAATTACGATGGCGACTTCATCTATCTGAGGTGCATTAAATCTACGTTCGTGTTCTCCACGTGGTCTTTTATCGGCTCGAATTACAATTTTATAGTCATCAGAAATCATGCGGTCTAGTGTTGTTTTGAATATGTAAATCAGTTGATTGTATTTGTGTAAGATCCTCTGTACATCTTGGATTATTTCGCGTTTCAATCCAATAAAATTTGTACATCGTTGATCAATTTCGTTTTCTTCATTTCCGATGAAATATACTTGCAGAAATTTATAGTCATCGTTAGGCATTGGTAGTAACGATCCAATTTTGTGATAAATTTGCCCTTGAATTGAAAATACATATTCAAATTTGTCTCTATTAGTGTCAGTCGAAGTAACACCGAAAGAAGTCATTTGAAAGCAGGAGTTGTATGATCTTATATTTTGAAGAAAATGTTTTGATTCTGGTGTTTCCCCGGTCATGTAATGTAGAAATTCCTGTGGAGGTGCTTCCAGTGGTGGTAATCGAATTTTTCCATTCATGCAACAGAGACCTGGTGTTTCTTTACTGAATTTTTTCGCGTGGCAAAATTGGCAAATGTTATTCATTTTTCCGATCACAACATATTTATGATCGTAATATTTCTTCGTCGGTTCGTAGTGGAATGCTTCCTTTGTTAGATTATCTTTTAAAATGCTCGATTCTTCAATACTTTTATTTTCTTTTCTTTCTTCGCTTTTTCCGCTTCTCGGGGTGCTCATTCTGGTTCGTTGATTTTGTAAACGTGCTTCGCGCTCTTCTTCCGTTTCATTTTTTCGATTTTCTTTTTGTTTCCGCCGTTTCGCTGCAGAACTGGCAAGATCTCCACCTCTTTTACGTCTAGGCATTGTATTCTGTAAAATATAAATTAAATGAACATTTTATAGACAAATATATTGTTACGTAAACGTGGAGCACGTTGAGACAAAGAAAAAAAAAAAATTTAATCTTCAAGCGGTCGCGCGATATTTTGTTTACGGCCAAAGTATATAGAAGGTATCGATTCAACGCCGCGCGACTACTTGAAAGTTAAGGAAATTACAATTAAAAGAAAAAAAAAAAAACCATTAGAATTAATTAAATACACTATTAAAAATACTCACATTTGATATTTCACAATAAAGGCTCACAGATAACTTTTTTCTTCTTCGCTTCGAAATCGAGAATTAATTAAACACACTATTAAAAATACTCACACGTGATACTTCAAAATAAAGGCTCACACACAGATAATTTATTTCTTTTTCGTTTCGAAATCGCTTGTTTCGCTGTTCAAATCAAACTAACTCTGGCGGGTGACACCGGGCTCTTATATATTCAGAAAGCTAGGCTCTAGGATATTCGAGAAAGTTGGCGCTAGGATATTCGAGAAAGTTTGGGAATAATCGTTCGTTTAAGTCCATATTGTGTACAATGAATGAAATTCAACTATTCGACAACAGATGGCGCCACTTTGGACAATGAATGAAGTTCAACTACTCGACAACAGATGGCGCCACTACACTTACTTTCCGAGTTGAAGGGTTGGAAAAGCCCTTATATCTTTAAAGACACACCCTTTAGGTTAAAACGGGAACTTTCTTGTTCGAGGGGGAATAAAGGGCTATCACACTATATAAGTCCCTTTATCGTGCTGGGACTCCTTTTTAAGTTTTATCGGCACGCACATTTTCTCAACTTAGTTTTATTATATATAATGATAATGTTTCATTTCTCTTAAAATTATACAACCAAGTTTAGATGACCTCTTCTGCCGTAGTAATTATTCTTATACAAAGGTCAACTTACACTGGTTACCCTTTTTTTCACATGAATTATAGCAAAATAATAATAAAAATAGTCAATTTTAGTCTATGAGTGTAAAATAATTTTGTCCAGCTAGATCGGGCGTTTGGGCCATAGTGCGTCGCCGCCGCGCGCGCAAAAAGTGCCTGAACTTCATAGATTATTTAAACACCTTTATTCTTTGTCAAATGATTTGTAAACTTGGAAATTTGTAGATCAACTCCTCCTTAATGCATAGAAACCGAAATTATAACGTTTTTCGAAAATTAAAATACCCTCCCAGTCGATTTAAAAAAAGGTCACTTTTTGCAAAATTCGACGGTTTGCAAAAAGTTTACAACATTTTCATTTGACCATTTAACTGTAGTTAGAAGACCACAAAACTGACATCATATTCAAATTTCAGCTCTCCAGACCTTTCGGAACGCGAGTTATTGAATTTACAATATTTGCAAAAAAAACGTGTTTTTTGCAAATTGCGGACGATCCTCTAAACAGATTTTGCTCTACTGGGGCTCATTCTCTTTGTTTTTTTATTGCGGACATTTGTTACATTTAACTATTTTTTGTCGGAGCCGTAGTTTTTCCTCTAGAAGCGAAAAACTGGTTTTTACCATTTTTACCATTTTTTTGGCACCTTAGCGCCCAATATTCACTTATAAATTTTATTGGTATCAATTCCTGACACTTTGATCTATACAAAAAAAATCCCATCCAATAGGAATTGTCTGGACCAGAAAGCTTATTCTATCTGAGTACAAGAATATAATAAAAGAACAAGTTTCAGTATTCTACGAAATTTTACTGTTCAATTAGTAATTAAACGAACTTACCTTAAGTGAAGTTCCATTACAATTATACGAGCTTTGTGATTCCGAATATTATAATAACTTGGTAGTAGCTCGTCGCTTACGCCCTTTTTGTCACGATATGTTTAGAGCTGAAAAGACTCCTAAAAAAATAACACTTAGAAATACAACTCCAATACGTCAAGTGACACACGTCACTGTCAACTCCTACGCGCCAAACTCTCATTTAGTTCAGAGCACCGCTGAGATGTATAAAGAAATGTTTACCTCTCAATAGTCACTTGATTATTTTACAACATAGTACTGTAGTCTAGTATGGTACAGTACACTTATACTGGGTTTAGCTTATTGTAATCATTAAGCACGGGTGGGAGGGTTACTAATATTCGGAATCACAAAGCTCGTATAATTGTAATGGAACTTCACTTAAGGCGACGATATATGCAAACACGTCAAATCGAGGTGTTTTCGTGCAAGGTTTTTGAAGAAAACAAACCACGTTGGAGCATGTATGTTACATTTTCTGTAGGGGCATATAGTTGGGTTCGGTCTACCGATACGTGCTTGGTCTTGTATAACATAATTAGCTATATATATCATCGTTATGAAACTGTTTTGGAGAAAACTTGTCGCAAGTTTTATTTCGGTCAGAAATAATTCTATGTTGCGAAATTAAACATAATTACTTCTTAGCACATTACTAATGTTCTACCGATAACTATAGTCGTATTAAGCGCTTAATAAAGGTTTTAGACGCAAAACCTTGTAGAGCCTGTAATAATCAGAACTATGCAATTGCTGCAATAAAACTTATAGGCGTTTATTCTATTGCAGCCAGAGACATGTTTCATGTGTCAAATTTGAGTAATATGATTAGTAATTTTGAGTGCGGAAATTCGTTCCACATAGCTTAGGTTATAGTACGCTTGCTTACTAAGTAGATATGTCCGAGTTCAAATCTAGGCTGATGTTAACTTTTTTGTTTATTTTTTTATCTCATTTATATTTTCAATCCTGATCCTAAGCGATTTATAGGTGTTTTTGGACAAAAAAAAGTCAAATCATACTATAGTCAAGTTAGTAGTTAGTTTAATCTTTTTATTTTGACTTTTTTACCCAATATATTTAAACTACCAACTTATTAAAGAGACTAATTCATTATTCAATTTTTACAGTGGGTATGGGTACTTTTTACCATAGACGGCTTCGTCCATGTTTTTACCATAATTTATATTACAAGAGTGCGTTTGTTCGAGCAGTTTCCATCCGAGGCGACGTTGCCAGCTTACTCTCATTTGCTCATTTCGCTTCTTGCTTTGCGCTGTTGCAAGCTAGATCTATATTATGATATGAATGACGGATACATTGAATACAATCAAATGCGCTTGAAGTTGAAACACATTCGTGCATTTGTCAGTGATTTGTCCACATCATCGTGTTAGGTTGTATATCTCTCTCTTTACTATGGAATAAGAAAGAAACAATCGGCTCGGCTGTCCCGGCACTCTGCGATGTCTGGTCGCGCCATTAGGTTTAAGAATAAGAATAAGAATAAAGTGTACCTAAGCTGTTTTTCCTGTATACATTTTCAAAATCTACTCCTTCTACTTAAGATTGGACTATTGAATAAAATGTACTCTTAGTAAGTTTTTAGGTGCTAGTTTTCTTCCACTTATCGATTTTGCCAGCTTTGTAATGCAATAATAAATTTTGAAGTGCCCTTACTTATCGTTCTAGAGCTTATATGGTCTTGTTTAGATTAATATTATACGAGAATAAATCATACTCGAAAGGTTTTTTTATAATAAAACATTTTTTGTAAAAGTGGAGTTTGTGTCAGTTTTCCGTCCATACTTATTGATATATTGATATTCAAGTTTTTGAAATAAAAGCTTATAATTAATTAAATAATAAATAATTAAAGAATAAATAATTATTATCAATGGCAAATATGACCACAAAAAGTTTTTTCCATGTAGACGGAGAGCTGGCCACGTCAGATATGACACAATAGTCAGGTTTCATTGCTCTCATTATTGTGTCATATCTGACGTGGCCAGCTCTTAGTCCAATAAATTTGTAGCAGTTTAATCAGGTGGACGGCAACCCGGACGGGAAACTAGCATAACCACCCTATGCACGGTTTCAAATAATAGATATAATTATAAACCGCCTTTATCGAACGAGCGAAGTGAGTTCTTACAAACAACTTCTGGCTAGTGGGACGTCTCAGCATTTCGATGGCTTTTTGATTTTGAGAGTTTGTTCCGCGATAACTTTAGTAACGCTTTTCTGATCTTCATGAAATTTGTTGGGGTTATAGCAGAGATACATATAATTTGAGAGTTCGTATATGAGCAGGATCGACCACGGAGTCATGGAGCTAGAAGACGCGAAAAAATCATTATATGGGTCTTGTTATATTGGTCATCTCGTTTGTTAGAAAAATCGTGAGTTCTGAGTTCGAGGCGGACTACTAGTTATGTTAATGTCAACCTTTCAGCATTTTCTCAAACTTTTCAAAAACGAGTGAGTTAAAAATATTGAGAGTGGAAAGACAAGATGTTTCAAACCTTTGAAGCAAGATGTTTAAAAATTTAAAAATTTTAAAAAACGCTTTTGGCTATAATTCTTTTTTTTTTCCCAGCCTACTTGAAGAGATATAATACGTATCCATACTAATATTAT
Source organism: Pammene aurita (assembly GCA_947086415.1). Taxonomy (NCBI): domain Eukaryota; kingdom Metazoa; phylum Arthropoda; class Insecta; order Lepidoptera; family Tortricidae; genus Pammene; species Pammene aurita. Next base: position 17,219,537 of record OX352310.1, read on the forward strand.
AGTGTGTCTGTCTGTTAACTCTTCACGCTTAAACCGCTCAACTGATTTAGATGAAATTTGGTATGTATAAGGGGATGAAAACGGAATGGAAGTTTATACGGAATTGTTGCTCCCTGTTGACTTGAAATAGCATACGTGCTAGTTTTATATTTGCTCTTAGATTTTACTAACTAGTAACTTTTATTTTGCGTTTTATTATGTAATTCCATATGGCTCATGTTAATTTCGCGCAGACGAAGTCGCGGGTAAAAGCTAGTATTTTAATATTGTAATGGATTTTGATATGATAAAACTTTTGAAATAGATGGCAATTAACCAAAACTAACCCAAAAATGTACCCAAAAAACCGTGACGACCCTATACACGACATAATATTATAAATGGGAAAGTGTATGTGTGTTTGTTTCTTTGTTTGTCCGTCTTTCACGGCAAAACGGGGCGACGAATTGAAGTGATTTTTTAAATGGAGATAGTTGAAGGGATGGAGAGTGACATAGGCTACTTTTTGTCTCTTTCTAACCCCCCACTTCCCTAAAATGGGGGGTGAAAGTTAGTATGGTTTGTTACCCCGAATTTAACGCGAGCGAAGCCGCGGGCAAAAGCTATTATATGTTATTAACTTACTCGTGCTGACTTTTCGTGTTTTTAATTCTTTTGTGTAATTTCAATTTATAATTCTTATGTGAGACGACAAACGCTTTTATATTTGTCAATTTTTTTAGTAAAAAACACTTATGGTATATAAATGAAAATGGTTAAAACATGTTAAAAAATTAATCTTAAACTTTAGGTTGAATTAAGTTATTTGCTTTTTAGCTATGGTTTTCTGTAAGGTACTTCCCCAGTCGAGCTCTGAGCCAGGTCCAGATTTGAGCGTGATAACATTCGCTGAACTGTGCCTTACCACAGTTAGCGAGATAACATTCGGAGTGCCCATACCTCCCTTTTGGACATAACATACCCGTGTCTAAACCTGTTCCTAGTAACCAACTAGGTACCAATTTAAAAAATGTTCACAGCAACAATTAATTGGATCCAGTCTTAAATGCCACGCAAAAACAAATCAAACCATTTTTTGTGACAAACAATTGAATTTATAGAACGAAACTTTTTTGTCTATAAAGATCACATGTATGCGCGACTTCGGCAGCAGATAGCATACATCCTCCATACTACCCTCTTGAACCTGATGTTTATTCAGTGTTGGGCGTAATTTATTAGATGGTACCTACTTTTGTAATGAATTAAATTGCTAATTAAATTACATGAAAATCAATTATATTAAGTAATTGAAATTGCTTGTAATTGAGATTACATGTCAGTAGTATTCCCGATTACATATAATTTGTAATTGCAATTACTTTTATCTTAACTACTTTTACTTGTAACTTCGATAATTTGAAATAATATACAAGTTCAATTTCTTTTTGGGTCAGTGGGGGCAGCTACCAGATCCCTCGCTGCAACGCGAAAATGGTCTTAGAAGACCTTCCCTCAATTTCAAATTAATCAATCTTCATTAATTTGAAATTGAGGGAAGGTCTTCTACGGATTTTGGAAAAAAACATACAGGATGCGAGCGAGAGAAAAGTTTTTCTCAATTTAAAGCCGCAAATTGAGAAAAACTTTTCCCATACTTTATGAAATTTTATTTTTTTTACTTTTCACATGCTGCTTTTTTATGCCAATCGATTCCATTCCTATCGTTTCTAATAGTTTCCTATTATTAGGTAATGTACTAAAAAGCCACAAATTAAATATTTTCCATACATTTACTATAAATAATAAATAAATATTATACGACAATCTTACACAAATCGACCTAGGCCCACAGTAAGCTCAATAAGGCTTGTGTTATGGGTACTAGACGACGATATATATAATAGATAAATATGGATAAATACTTAAATACAAAGAAAACATCCATAGCTCAGGAACAAATATCTGCGATCAACACACAAATAAATGCCCTGACCAGGATTCGAACCCGGGACCTCCTGCTTCGTAGGCAGGGTCACTACCGACAGGGCTAGGAGATCGTCAAATAAAGAATAAGTGATTTTTAGGGTTCCGTAGCCAAATGGCAAAAAACGGAACCCTTATGGATTCGTCACGTCTGTCTGTATGTCTGCCCGTCCGTATGTCACAGCCATTTTACTCGGAAACTATACGACGTATCTGAATAAAATTTACACATAAGGTGTATTCTGTATGCCGCTACTTAGTTATGTATTTAAATTTGAAAAAAAAATATTTTAAGGGCTCCATACATGTATCTAAATTTCAAAAAAATTGTTTTTACCAAAAATCAACATGTGATACATCAATCGATAGGTCTTTAAAAATAATATTGAAGTTTTTTTGATCATTTTGTGATTAAGTAAATATTTTTTTATATAATCGCTTCGAAAGTCAGAAAAAATTTGTAGCCCCCCCTGTAACTTTTGAACCGTAAGTCCAAAAAATATGAAAAAATTTGAGGAGATGCGCCTTATTATATACTTGCTACGAAAGTTGTTTTGAACATTATCGGTTTAGCCATTTTTGAGTTATTTCCAAAAAACTTCCTCCATAGGCATCAGATACGACCTTTTGCTATTAGTTTGGTTCTTATTCCATTGAAGGTACGGAACCCTCCTATGCGTGGTCCGACACGCAATTGGCCGGTTTTTTAAACTTTTCACTTAACCAACAGTCGTTTTTATTAAGCATACCTACCGGAAGAAACATTTAAGTAAAATGTGACTGTACCTGAAAAAAGCGGCATCGCCATTATATCAAAATGCAACTAGGTACAGGTACACAATAGTGTTGGAGGATGTGTGGTTTGTATTTGCAACTAAAGGATAATTTTCCAGATAGGTAATTGAATTATCCGATGTTCTCCCGATGCGGTCTTATCCCAACGCACTTTACCGTCCTCATTGAAAGCGATTTTGACCATCTCTAATTTCGTTATAGATACTAAAAACCTGGATTTTTCAGAGCAGAAGAGGACATAAAACAAATTAGTTACAAATAATATTATCTTCAGTTAAGTACATTTTATTTGAACTTTTATTTTGAAAGACTTGACACGTACTTGACACATAGAAATATAACCGCCATGATGAATGCTTATTTTGGATATTTAGAATAAAACATTATAATTGTGCGATTATGATACTGTAGGTAATGGCGTGCGTTGGTCAAGTAGTTTTATATTATAGGTAACTTTAATTATTTCGTCATTGATTACCTACATACAATAGTAACTTTAATTAAGTAAGTACACATAAAATGGAATCATTATCAAAGCGCCATCTTACTGTAAAAGACCGCGATTGCTTGACTATTTAAACATGTCAACATTGAATTGTCATAGTTCATCTCAAGTATACTAGATGGCAGAAGCGGAAGCTGCGATTATAAAAACGCAAAATGCAGTCGTCAACCGCGATACCCGTCACCTTAAGGTAAGTTCGTTTAATTACTAATTATACTTCGCTTTGTGATTCCTTCATATTATAATAACTTGTAGATGTACAGAGACTCGTAAAATAATCAGAACTAGATCCGCATATAAAACAGTATAGTTAACTAGAGAACATCAGAGAGAGAGAGAGATCTATCTGGTCCAAGGTATGAAACAATGCCAGGTTTAGTTTTTTATTTCTAGTCAATCAACGTAAGTTAGCTTTGTAGCATTAAAGTGAATTATAATAATTATTTACATATGGATTAACACTACACAACCGTGATAGCGATTGGGTTAAATTATATAATTATATGTTTGGTTTCAAAACAAATGAAATTAACATAATAATCTGTGGATCTTGACCTGATTGTGGACAAGAAAGTTTATAAATATTATTTATGTATGTTCAATCACAAAATAAAATGTGATTTGTAATATTTAAACAACGAAAATAATCATATATTATTAGTATCATGACTTTTACGTCTGATGAAAGTATACCTGCTCGGCACATGGTATCACTACAGAACCAAACAACCCAATACCTGTGACTGTGAAGATCCAATAATTAAAGTATAAAATATTTTTAATAATATCGTATTTTAATAAGTATGATCTGTAGAATTCTAAGTAATGAAACAAGAAAAAAAAAATCAAGTAGTTTCATTACGTTTTAAGGAATTCTTTTTGAAGAGGACCACACCTGTTAAGTCAATTTAGAGAAACCCCCTAAATAATTAAATACTTATATCTGTTTAGGTGTCATGAATGTATTGACAGTATATAATCATTATAATGAACCAAATCTTAATAGGACACAATCCTATACGAGTAGATGTAATATGACAAATAACAAATATATTTATTTTTGTGACTATTACTATTATTATATTATGTTATGAAAGCATAGTCAACATAGGTATAAATAGGCATGCCTTTATACAATGCAGCCCAATGTAGCAACCCAATGCGGAATGACCGCCAAGGGTTCAAAGCACTTCCTTGATAAGTATTCTACCAATATATATAAAACACCGGTTCACAATATTAATTAAAATTACAAAATTCATTGCATAACTCTGCTAGCAGACCAGAGATATTTTGGCTACCACTATAGGTACCTATATGCTGACATAGTATTATTTCAGGTAGTGCTTGAAGCATTTTGCTTTAACGTGCTTATATAAATTATTGAATCAATAAAAGCATAAAATACAGCATTATTACATCATTAAAAAATCGTTTCTATGGCACGTCAGCTAGGAGGCTCAGAGAATCCCAACTGTTTAGAGTCCATTCATTTACTTCCATATATTTTGATACCAAATGGTGACAATGAGCTAAGTATGTCAAGTACCATCTTTCTTGAAACATCATGACAATAGATGTCAAAAATAGGTAAGATAAAGTAGGCATGTACACAAAATTTGTAATAGGTGGCATAGCCTTGAAGTAAAATATTAATGATTTGTTAACTGCATTATGTTATATTAATGATAATAAAATCAATAAGATGAGCAGGGAACTTACCTTACTGAGCAAAAATTTTGCTGTATAATTATACCTTTAATAATTATTAAAGGTTATAACTAGGTTTATAGACAATTAGACACCAAGTGCATCAATTTTGAGACCCATAGCCGTTGGTTCTACACTCAGACGTCTCGCTTCCAAAATTGCAGTTAGGTATATACTTTCTAAATTAAAACCCCTTTTCGAACCTGTTCAGCTCGGTTTCGGCATTAAAGGAGGTTGTGAGGCAGCCGTTCATGCCTTACGCACTTACCTCTTAAATTCACCGTGTGATGTGCTGGTCAAAATTGACGTTCGGAACGCTTTCAATTCAGTCAATAGGGATACCTTGCTTACAGAAATTAAAAGCAACACGCCAGAAATTTATAACTACCTCTTACATTGCTACGCTGACCCTACCAATCTAGTTTACCGCGAAAATGTTCTATCTTCGGAAGTAGGCTGTCAGCAAGGTGATCCTCTCGGGCCGGCAATATTTAGTTTGGCAATTAACCCAATCATTCAAAATTTAAAGTCTAATTTTAATACGTGGTATTTAGACGATGGAACCCTGGGAGGTGACCTGGAGTCCGTGCTGTCAGATCTCTCGACCATCCAATCTAAATTTCGTTCAATTGGTTTGGACCTAAACTATGCAAAATGTGAACTATATATTCATAACACGTCTTTGAACTTTACCGATGTAAAACGAAAATTCGATTATTTGACGCCTAACACAAAAATTGTAAACAAAACCTCTCTGTGCCTCCTAGGGTCCCCTATCTTTGACGAATCCTTTTCGAATTACATTTCAGATTCTATTACAAAATTCAAAAATTTCGAAAGTCGTCTACTGGAAATTAGCCCCCATTTTGCTTTAACTATTCTAAAATTCTGCCTTTTTGTACCAAAATTAACATATATACTTCGCTGCTGTCCGTTTTCAAAATTTCAAAATTTATTATTACCTATGGACGACTTGATTAAGGCTAATGTAGAATCTATTTTGAATTTACAGCTAAGCAAAGAGTCCTGGACCCAAGCCTCCCTTCCTATCCGCTATGGTGGGATAGGGATACGCAAAATTTCAAGTGTTTCTGTACCGGCGTTTTTGTCTTCCGTTCATAGCTCGGCAAGTCTCGTAGGAAAAATCCTAAGGGCCTGCCCTTCAAACTATGAGATTGCCGGCTTGACGGAGGCCAAAAATGCCTGGTCCATTGCCTACCCGAGTAAGGATTTTCCCGATAATTTGACATCCCAAAGGACCTGGGACGACATTTCATGCAAAATTACTTACGACACTCTCCTAAGCCACAGCACAGGTTCCGAACGTGCCAGACTCCTGGCTGTGGGAACCAAAGAAGCCGGTGCCTGGCTGCAGGCTTTTCCGTCCGTGCACACTGGCACTTTTATGGATCCCCACACTCTGCGCGTTGCGGCCTGTCTGCGGCTCGGCGTCCGGGTTTGCGCACCGCATAGGTGCCCCTGCGGCACAGACGTAGACGTCCTCGGACACCACGGGCTGTCTTGCCAAAGAAGCGCAGGACGCTTCTCCAGGCATGCCGCGCTTAATGATATCCTACGCCGGTCTCTTGCCAGCGTTAATGTTCCAGCTCTTTTGGAGCCCGCCGGTATTTTTAGGGACGATGGCAAGAGGCCGGATGGGATGTCGTTCCGTGGAGGATGGGTCGGGTGCTGGTGTGGGACGCCACATGTGTAGACACGCTAGCCCCCTCTCATCTCCACGGAACTTCCGCCAGAGCCGGCGCGGCCGCAGAGGCGGCGGAAAAAATAAAAATATACAAATATAGTGGTCTCGGCGTCGAATATAACTTCGTTCCGTTCGGCGTCGAGACCCTTGGCCCGTGGGGTCCCAGTGCACAGGGCCTCTTCAGAGATCTTTCGAAGAGGCTAATAGATGCCACCGGTGACCGTAGAGCTGGCAGCTTCCTCGCCCAACGTATCGGTATTGCCATACAACGGGGAAATGCTGCCAGCATCTACGGTACCATGCCGCGGGGGGATTTTTTGTTTTAGTGTATATTTATTTAAGATAGTTTTTAATTTATGTATAGATGTGATAAACCTTCTTATTACTATCCTAAAATTGAATTTCAAAGGTAAATTAATAGAGCAGTTGTCAAAGTTGGGCTCTGAACTTGATAAATGGCTTTGGGCACATATTTTGTGATAACCTTACTCATATAAAAGTGTGTGTTGAGTACACACAGAGTATATCAGGATCGAGCATTAATTTACGCTAGGTATATAAACAAGAAACATATTTTTCTCACAACGGTATGCACTGCTTTTTACATTTCAAATAAGCATTTGACACATCAGTTTGCAATTTACTAGAACAAAGGTAATCCTTTACCTAAAGAAAAGGTTTTTATCTTTAACAGTCTACATATACTTAAACCTTTAAAAGCGGGCCTAGTCCGCCTAGTGGTTACGATTAGGTTTAATATTTATTTCAGTTAAAGAGTTTAATTGACAAATAGTTTAAACTAATAAGCGGTAAGCGTAATTTCCACTGAGTGTCATAATCCGTCAAAGATGTGCCACAACTGCCACAAGGGCATAGGCATATTAAACAAAACAAAAAATATATCATTGTAGTCGGGTATATAATGTTTCAAATTAAGCATGGCAATATTTTATTTTTCCCCCTTAGCTGATATGGAGTTCTGTTACATATCAAAATTTTAGCAAACAATGCCAAGTAGTTCAAGAGTAACACAAAAAAAAAACATAAGCAGATTTAACAGAGAGTAACCATATGGTTATCTAATGATCATAGAGGGATTAAGTAACAGTTGCTTTTATCAAGCAGTTGTTATGGCTTGTGCCAATAGGCAATTGTTTGTCTTTATAAGACAAAAAATTCGTTTTAAATGACTTTATATATTGTCAAATTTGATCCAATGTAAAATTATATTAAGTAGCTATGACCAACAAATACAGTGGTGTGGGCTCCATTACATATCAGCATGGTAAGGGAACCGAATAGTTATGCAATATACTTGCTAATATATGCAGCGCAGAATACTTTTATATTAGATCCATTTAATTTAAGTATTGTTGTAGACTTTCTTAACACTGGTAGTTGTGTCTATATCGAGTCCGACACACCAAACATTAATCAGGCTTTCTGCTGTTGTTGATAGGTACTGAAAATGATACAATTGTAATAACATAATATTAGAGTAGTAGATAATAAATGCATCATGTTCTGTTTATTTTAACACAATTGCTGGATGTTGCTTTGAGTACTATCCAAATACGTGAACCAAGTTCTAACGTAACTCTAACAGTGATGCATTTTTCTCTGTTAATTAGGCTAAAACATAATAATAGCCAGCAGTGCAACAATTGGTAAAATTTAACAACAGCTGGAATAAAACCGAATGAATGTAATAATTATACAGCCTGGATTTTAAGTATGCCTGGAAATTAAGTAGTTGCAATAAACTCAAGTTTTTAGCATCATATAGAGCCAAAAATAGAGAATACATGGACGCATACAGTCAAATTATTACATCAGTAGAGCCTAGGAAAGCAGAACCACGCATGTTCCACTGCAATGCCATCATTGTTAATTTTTTGCTTTGAGTAGAGCCTAGAATAGCAATACCACAGAAGCATACAGTCTGAGTCTGACTCATAATCGATGGCAGCAAAGTTTTCACTGTTAAATTTTTGCTTCGAGTAAAGCCTAGGAAAGCAGAACCACGCATATTCTACTGCAATACCATCATTGTTAATTTTTTGCTTTGAGTAGAGCCTAGAATAGCAATACCACAGAAGCATACAGTCTGAGTCTGACTCATAATCGATGGCAGCAATGTTTTCACTGTTAAATTTTTGCTTCGAGTAAAGCCTAGGAAAGCAGAATCACGCATATTCTACTGCAATATCATCATTGTTAATTTTTTGCTTTGAGTAGAGCCTAGAATAGCAATACCACAGAAGCATACAGTCTGACTCATAATCCTGGGCAGTAATGTCTTCACTGTTAAATTTTTTGCTTCGAGTAGAGCCTAGGATAGCAATACCACAGAAGCATACAGTCTGACTCATAATCCAGGGCAGCAACATCCTCACTGTTAAATTTTTGCTTCGAGTAGAGCCTAGGATAGCAATACCACAGAAGCATACAGTCATAATCCAGGGCAGCATGGCATAGCATGTACTGCCTTTATTTAAATTTTTTGACTGGTTTATAAACACAGATATAGACAATAATGCCATCATTGTAGATTTGTTTCAAGGGATAGGCTTAGCATAAATAAAAGTGCCATAAACGTTGTTGTTATGTTGTGCTTAATACAGCAGGATGCAAAAAATTTTGCTAAGTGATTTGGTTAATATTGTGAGTACCGCCTTGTTCAAATAAATATCCAGCGAGACCACAGCTGTCATAGGTTACATCAAGCATTGCTTTGATCAGTATACCGTGGATGTAAAACTGAATTATGAATAATCAGCCCAGTAGGGTCTTGATATGCATCATGACGGTTCATGCTATAATGATTCCATGCATCTTCATCACAATGACAATTATATCTGTATTTCGTATCCCAAGTATGTAAATTTTGTCAAAATTATATCTGTATTTCGTATCCCAAGTATGTAAATTTTGTCAATATAAATCTCAAGACGCTTTTTCTTAAATATGTACATATTTCTTGTATTTTCATCAAGTGAGACTTAATGATTTACATCATTTTATTAAATAAATTTCTAATTTGGTTGCTCAGTTACATCATAGTATGCCATTGTACACTATGTATATGTGTTAAGAAAATTAAATAATGTAATTGTGTAATACTTGTTCATGAATATAACATATTCTTACTGATTTATTGGACATTGATTTGGTTATTATTATCATTTAAAGTTCCAATTCTATCAGTTTAGTACAATATGGGACTTCTTATGCGTATTCTACATGCATGCCATTATTATTTTATTTTGCATTACTTACAAGAGACTAATAAACCCTTAAATAGGGTTTATTACTCATTGAGCCTTTTAATGTTTTATTTGTACTTTTATATTATGTGACGGATATATGTACTACACGAAGATGTCGATGTTAACTCTTATAGAAAGTCACTTTCGTTTACGGTTCAACCAACATAACCTTAAAGTATAATCGACAAGAGAAGGTTACCTCTTTGACGTAATTTGTTTTACATAGTCCACCGTCTTGACATCATTAAAACCTTTAATAGTACATTCACAGTCGAAATTGCAGCTACTTTTGCTTATTTCGGCGTTTTCTTTCGTCGGCGTCGGCGTCCTTTGTCGGCATCTCCAATGTTTTCGTAATGCATTTTTCTTGCAATAAGTTAATTAGGAACTTGAAATACACTTTCCACCACTTCATATGCTATATTTAAGCAGCAATGCATTTTGATTTTCAACTTTCAATCGGAAATTCATTTAAAATATGAATAAAAGAAAGAACTATAGCGCGTGACGTTAGGGCGATAGCACGAAGATGAGAGTTTGGCGCGTAGGAGTTGACAGTGACGTGTGTCACTTGACGTATTGGAGTTGTATTTCTAAGTGTTATTTTTTTAGGAGTCTTTTCAGCTCTAAACATATCGTGACAAAAAGGGCGTAAGCGACGAGCTACTACCAAGTTATTATTATATGAAGGAATCACAAAGCGAAGTATAATTAAATTGTGCAATATATTTTGACTCTGTTTGGCTGTTGAGCCACATTCTTGGTCTTAGAAGAAAATTTTACTTTATGCCCTAGAGCTTAAAATGCGATTTTATATCGTCCACGCACGATTTAAAGTCGAACTTTACGAGCATGAGAAGTGAAAAGAGTATATCTGCCTACCTTTTAAAACAGATATAATTTTTGCTGGGCATAAGGGAAACTACGCCTTATTGGGATTAGGTCCAGTTTCTACACGATGTTTTCTTACACCGAAAAACCCAGAATACATTCTTATACGCGGAACATTATTTAAAATAAAAAGCATGATTAAATAATTCTGTTAAGAATCAATTATTTTTATTACATTTTCTCGCATATGAATTAGTCCCGACGAAATTATTTTGAATCATTTTAACGGGAATACAATCAACATAAGTTTATTCTTACGATATTTTTTTCAAATAATCATTTATTCTTGAGTGTCCAACAATGACTGATATTGATCGTTTCATTATACTAGAAGTATCGGTGAACGGCGTCACATTTTGCTGGAGCCATTGAAACAACTACTACCTATAACTAGAATAACACAAAATTATATATTTTAACACTTCACAATATGCATTTGATTTTGGTTCCTATAAGCCTGGGTCTAAGATTCAATCGACACGAGCCGTCATGCTCGAATGGCAAGAACAAAAACACCGGCACCACACAACGATCTTTTAGCGCACTAACAAGCAATAATAGCGTCTAGATCAAAGGCGTAAGTACGAAAACATACGCAAAAAGATTCTTGTTTGTCTGTAGGCTCGCTCGTGCCGCCATACCGGCAGCGCTTAGCTCGTAGGGCGCTCGAATAATAAATAAGCCAAATGTATTGGTCACAGAGTTTAAAATAGCTTAATCGCATTTGAAAAACCCTATCTGATAGGGAAACCATATGCTGGGTTGTAACCACTTACCCGAATTAACTGTATTGACATGGTTAGCCTTTCGTTCGGGTAAGTCAAACGATACGCTTACCGAATTGATAGGGTTTTTAAAAACAACTCTATCAAATACCCAATCTAATACCCCTTTAATGGTTACCGGTTCCGGTCCCTGCCTATAACATCAGGACGGGGTGAGCTCGGGCCTAGATTTACTCTGTCATACAACTCTTTTATCGACCTATCTCACATCGTGTGGCTCAACAACAGCATCCCGCCGCCCATGCAGCACAAGTGGCGGTTCCTCTTCTCCTCGCACATACACGGCGAGTCCTGATCCACCATGGTCGGTGTAGCAAATTTGAAGTTTGTCTTGTTATTTTTTGCTACAATTGGGTAATTTTGAGAATGAACACACGGCACAAACACTAGAATTCGATGCTAGAACTGAAACGGATACATACTGTAGCCACTAACCTGAGCGCTGATGATGGAAACCAGGTCCTTGGACCACGTAACAGAGGCACGCTGCGATGTCTCTTTCTTCACGTTTCACTCACGGGATTCAAAAATTCTATGTGCCGGCCGGCTTAAATAATCACTATATAGTTAAATTTTGGACTTTCCATCAATTATACGATTAAAAAGCACAATTTTGATGCGAACACGTTGAAGTTTCAAAATGGAGTCATCGAGAGAACTCGATGTTCGGCGTGTGTCTTCTCGCTCGCGCTTTGGAGACGAGCCGTCTTGCATCTCTTTCTAAGCAGCTACAGACGCAGACCAATGGTCAACGTTATCCGATCAGGAAGCATCGTAAAAAAAATAGAAATGGCGCGCAAATTCAAATGCTTATGTTTAAAACGTTAACATCCCGCCCACCAAAAATACAACGTTTTGTATTTTTTTTTTATTTTATGAAACAACCACGCTATGAACGGGATAATGTGTATGAACATCCTTAACACTATTTTTATTTTTAAACTATGCTATTCTTATAATTATAACTATCCTATAAATGATTAAGTTACCAATTAATCACATTGGTTAGGGAGTGGACATAATTTGGCTAATGGACGCGTAAGAAGAGTTCCATTAGATGTTCCAATTGTTGCTAAGCGTACAATACCATCTGGCCCAGGGTGTAACTCCACTACGGGAGCAAGGGGCCAGTGCAACGGGATTGTATTCTCAGTTTTCATGATGACAATCGAGTTAACATCTAAAGGTTGGCAGTGAGAAGTCCATTTTGCACGTTTTGTCAGCGATTGTAAATATTCAGTTTCGCGCTTCCAGAAGTCCTGCTGGAATCTCTGAACTAATTGCCATCGACCCAGACGGTTTAATTTTATTGCAGTGAGATCTTCATCGGGTATTGAAGTAAGGGGTTCGAGCGTTAGGAAATGGCCTGGACTTAGTACGGTTACGTCGTTCGGGTCAGAGCTAACAGGACACAGCGGACGTGAATTCAGCACTGACTCGATCTGAATAAATAAGGTCGATAATTCTTCAAACGTAAGAGTTTGGTCACCAACAACACGATATAAGTGAGATTTCGCTGCTTTAATTTGAATTTCCCAAACTCCTCCGAAGTGTGGGCTCGCTGGGGGATTGAATCGAAATTCGATGTTTTCAGCGCCAGCTGCTGATCTTACGTAGCTGTTGAGTACGTTGTTAGCACCTACGAAGTTCGTTCCGCAATCCGAGTGAATGACGCTTACGCGGCCTCTGCGACCTACGAATCGTCGAAGAGCCGCAATGAAGGCTTCAGAGGATAAATCCGATACAGCTTCGAGGTGTACAGCTTTTGTCGTAAAACACACAAACAGACACAAGTATGCCTTTCCTATCTTAGCACCTCTATATGAACCTAATCGAATACGGAATGGTCCACCGAAGTCGACGCCGACTATAGAGAAAGGTTTGGCTTGATTCACGCGAGTTGCCGGTAGGTCACTCATAAATGGTTCAAGCGGGGCTGGATTTAATCGATAACATTTGATGGGCTTAAAATCCAGAATTGCTGTGTTAAGAGATAATGCATCGTGTTTATGCCTGGATGACAATTTTCGCGATGGATAGCCTCGATAATGCGGTAAGTCAATGTGGCGTTACGAGGGAGTAAAGCAGGGTGCTTGTGTTCAAATTCAAGTCCTGATCTCGACAAACGTCCGCCTACTCTGAGGATACCCTGTTTATCTACGAAAGGGTTCAATTTACGGATAGATTTCGAAAGAGCCTTCTTAGTCTGCAAACGGATAATTTCATTGTGAAAGTGTTGCGATTGTACGTGTTTAACAATGAAATTTAGGGCGTTATACATTCTTTGGAGGTAAGGTAAGTGGTTTGGCAACGTGTTTCTTTATTACGCGAGTTACTTATAAACCGATAACAATAAGCTACAACCCTCTGAATGTTTCTTATCGATGAAAATTTTGCTAGTAAGTCGTCAAGAAAGTGCCTATCATCTTGGACGGTAAATGCGTGCACGCGTTCTTCAGCCACGATGTCGGAATTTTCAAGGTTGGATATGTCCGGTGTCGACGCATTGAACGAAGGCCACTTGTCGGATGGTTGCTGAAGCCACTCTGGTCCCGCCCACCATAAGGAACAGTGCAACAAATCGGCGGGAAAGAGACCCCGAGAGGCTATATCGGCGGGATTATCTCCGGAAGGAACGTGACCCCAACTGGCTTCGGGAATTGAGTCTTGTATTTGACTAACTCTGTTGGCGACAAATGTCTTCCAACGGTGCGATGGCGACTTTATCCACGAAAGCGCAACGGTAGAATCAGACCACGCAAAAATTTCAAGATTCGGTACTACTGCCGAGTAAATTTCTTTTACGTATTTAAGAAGGTCAGCGAGCAAGACTGCTGCACACAATTCTAGACGCGGGAGAGAAATGCGTTTGATAGGGGAGACACGAGCCTTGGCTAAAAGTAGGTAAATGTGGACTTTAGAATGGATATCCGTAGCAGTTAGGTAGACTACGGCTCCATATCCAGCCTCCGAGCTATCTGAAAAACCGTGAATTTGACAATTCGTCATGTTCGCGATAGATAAGCAACGTGGTACTTCTACGAGCTGCAGTGACGATAATTGTTCAGAGAAACGCTCCCACTGTTCAACGATCTCGTTAGGAGGGGTTTGATCCCAGCCCACACATGCAATCCACAACCGTTGGATAAAACACTTTGCAAGGAAGGTCAAAGGAGATAAGAATCCCATTGGATCAAATATACGAGCTAATTCACTGAGAATAGTGCGTTTGGTGCAATTGCGATTCAGAGGTTTCACTTCGAACGTAAACACGTCTTTGATAGGGTTCCATTTTAAGCCTAATACTTTAAGATTATGATTTTGATCATAGTCTAAAGAGACAAAATCGGTCAAGCGGTGTTCAGCTGGTAATTCGGCTAATAATTCTGGACGATTACTGGCCCATTTCCGGAGCTCAAACTGGCCTTTCTTCAGTAGAGCTACAACTTGAACAATTGTTTGTTCTGCTTCCTCGAAAGATGGGGAACCGCTGACAATATCATCGACGTAGACATCGTATTGTAAGACTGACTTGGCTAACGGAAATCCATCGCCTTCATCTTGGGCCAGCTGTTGTATGGTACGGCATGCAAGGAAAGGAGCAGAGCTCACGCCATAGGTAACAGTATTTAAGCGATATTCTTGTATGGGTTCGGACTGATGAAAGCGCCAGAAAATTCGTTGATAATCGCGATCATGTTCAGCTATTAGCAGCTGCCGATACATTTGTCGCATGTCAGCGGTGAAGACGATTGGATTGATACGAAACCGACATAGGATATCAAGAATGTTCGTTTGCAATTTCTGGCCTGTCAATAACGTTTCGTTAAGGGAAATGCCACGCGCATCCTTTGCTGACGCATCAAATACGACCCGGAGCTTTGTCGTGACGCTTTCGGGGCGCAAAACACAATGATGTGGAATAAAGAATTTACCCTGAGACAATTGATCAATGGGAACTAGACTCATGTGGCCGCTATGAAGATAATCAGCCATAAATTCGGAATATTGGCCACAAAGTTGTTGATTGTTTAGAAGTTTTCGCTCTAACGAGTGGAATCGTTTTAACGCCGATTCCCGTGAGCCCGGAAAGTAGAGCTCCTTGGCGTTATCTTTAAACGGCAAGGTGACGATGTACCTCCCGGTAGAATCACGGGATACAGTTTCAGTGTAGTGTTGTTCACATTGGATTTCTTCAGGAGTAAGTTTTGGAACAGCTTGAGGAGCGGAGTCGAGCTCCCAAAACCTTTCCACCTGTGAGTGGAGCTGCTCTCCCTCAGAGACAAAAAACGAGCTCGTTTCAGCTATCTCGGTAACCTTAGTACGACCCATGAAAATCCATCCAAATATTGTATTAAGAGCAGGCGGCTGAAATCCTTCTCCGTCAATCACTCCGGGGACTAGCATTGGAATAAAGAGTTCCGCTCCTAGCAAAACATCGATGTCCCCAGGTAGGTCACATTTTGGGTCAGCCAGTGTCAGATTTTTCAAATGAGCCCAATTGGTCCTGTTAAGTTTAACGCTAGGCATCGGACCGCATACTCTAGCTAAAGTAAGGGCTTCGATGGTGAATACTGTTTTATCATTAACGCCTATTTCCAGTTGAACTGCGCCAGATACAGGAGCACGTAATTGACCCAGACCGTTAATGGTACGGGGCGTTGATGACCGATCAAAACCCAGTCGCGTGGCTGCCCGTTCACTAATAAAATTAGGTTGACTACCTGGGTCGATTAGGGCTCGGCATAATTGGAATCTCCCAGAGGAATCACGTACTTGGGCTGTCCCTAGTAGCACGAGAGAATGCGAGCGGCTATTGCCGACTAGGCTCGCTTGTGTACACGTATTCGAAGATTCAACTACATCGCAAACGCTTTCTGGTACGTTAACGTCCGAGTTATCAAGATGAAGTAACGTATGATGACGCTTATGACACTTCTGGCACTTGAAAATAGACTTACAATCTTTAAGGCCATGGGAGGGTTTCAAGCAATTGAAACACCAATGTTGTTTTTTAGCGTGGTCAAATCGTTCTTGCGGTTGTTTAGACGAAAACGTTTTACAATGAAGTATTGAGTGGTCTTCTCCACAAAAGGAGCTTAGTGACAGGAATAGGCGGCGCGGTTTGCTTTACCGATGATGCAGAATGAAGGGTTGTTTCATCTTCGTCTCCCATATTCGATGATAACAGAGTCGTCGAAGCTTGTTTTTTCAGATAACTTGTTTTATCAAGAGGCTTGACCGAATAAGTGGGAGTGCGAGTTTTGTCGGGTAGACGAGGCTTCTAGTAGCGCGAGCTTTATCGTTTACCGAAAAGTGGGTATCACGAACGAGTGCTTCACATTGTGCATAAAGAAACGTCTTAAGTGACTCGTACGTGGGTAACTCTGCAGTTGACGGTTGTTTTTCGAATAAGCATCTAGTTTTCGTATCTAATTTAGAAAGGAGCAGGTATGTTAAAACGAAATCCCATTTATCGGTCGGTAAGTCGAGGCGCGATAGCATGGTTAAGTTTTCTTGAAAAGCATCGAGCGTTCTTCGAAACTCATGAGGTGAGTTGGTTTTAAATGTGATGTCCAACATCTCTCTCCAACAAGTAAATGCTAAATCACGCTTACCGCGGTAGCGTCCTATTAGAGTTTCGTACGCCGGGCGGTAATACTCTGCCGCCACAGGGAAGGTGCGGATGAGTGCTAATGCATCGCCCGAGAGGCAAGACACGAGGTAGTGCATTCGTTCCGTATCCGATAACGCCTTGTTTTCATGAATAAGTGAGTTAAACATGTCATAGAATTCGGACCATAGTTTAATATTTCCGCTAAAATTAGGAAGATTTATTTTCGGGAGTCGAACTTGAACAACATTATTTGTTGAGGTACATGACGGTTGGTTCGGTTCATCAGAAGTTACCACGAGTTGCCTATGCAACGAGAGAATTTCAAAATAACATTCGTCAAATTTACTTCGAACTTCATCCTCTGTAGTCTCCAAATCGCTATCAATAATGCCTAAAATATCGGCATGAGCCTCCTCGAATTTACTTACATGCTTTCGAACTTCCGAATAGTAAACAAGAAAAGGGTCAATTTTAGTTACGTCATTTTTCGCCTGACGCGCAATCTCTAATGTTTTTTTTACGCGATTAAATGCAAGTGTACGAAGGCGACGCCGAGCCGGCAGATCGTTAACTGTCAGACCATCCACTTCTAATGACTTTGATCTGGTTCCTTTAATTGTTCTCCTTTTATGCATGTTTCGACTGTATGTAAATACCTACTTCTACGCGAATCTATATACAACACCCTTAAGGTTACGTCGCACAGGCGCGATTCGTAAGCGGAGCGCGAGCGTGCGAGCTTACGGATGCAACGAATTTCACGTAGGTACCTAAATCCCCTATGTTCCGTAAATCTATACGTTAAGTGAAAGAAATGTGTTTCTATATATATAATATCTATTAGTAACAAATGCACCACCGTTTTATATTAACACAAAGGCTTTAAAAATACCTATAGGTATATATGTATTAACAATTAAGATTCAATTACCAAGTTTACAGTAAACAAGTTGCTACGCGCCGCCGCGGCCGATCGAAAAACAAAGTTGTAAACAAGGTACATAAAATAATTAGTTATAGCTATTTGAGTCCAGGCAGGTATGATATGAACCTTCACTTAAATGCCTATGGCTATACAGCTATACGTTACTAGTTTTACTTTACAGTGAAATAATTAAGTGTTTAATATTATAAACGTAAATATGAAGCAATTCTATGTGAATATAAATGTACTACGAAATAAATACCAAAGAAATGCAAACTGGTAAGTTAATGTTTTGAATGAAGAAATAACTATTCCGACAGTGTGCAGCGTTATTAAATTCAGAAGGTAACGATGCAATATGAACTTCTCGTGCGTATAGTGTAAATACAAAGACTTCTCAAAGTGGTCGGTTTATATTTGTATGATAAGTATCGTGAAGTTTTGCTACCAATTATTGACTTGTATACTCTCTCTATTATATACTCCTATTAGTAATAAGTTGTTCATACACAATTACACCTGTTTTAGCACTTTAGATAAAGGTTTATAATGATAAAACTCGCAAATTACAGACAAGGCACGGTCGCTCAGAATAATAGCGGGTAGGTATTTTATGCCTTTAGGAATGTTACAAAGTTTTTTAACTAAATGAAAGATATGAATTTAAATAGCTTGGGTGTGAAAATTTTACTATTGTTGGAATCTAAAGTTTCCCTGGTTTCGGCACCAAAAAATATGTAGCAAATTTGAAGTTTGTCTTGTTATTTTTTGCTACAATTGGGTAATTTTGAGAATGAACACACGGCACAAACACTAGAATTCGATGCTAGAACTGAAACGGATACATACTGTAGCCACTAACCTGAGCGCTGATGATGGAAACCAGGTCCTTGGGCCACGTAACAGAGGCACGCTGCGATGTCTCTTTCTTCACGTTTCACTCACGGGATTCAAAAATTCTATGTGCCGGCCGGCTTAAATAGTCACTATATAGTTAAATTTTGGACTTTCCATCAAATATACGATTAAAAAGCACAATTTTGATGCGAACACGTTGAAGTTTCAAAATGGAGTCATCGAGAGAACTCGATGTTCGGCGTGTGTCTTCTCGCTCGCGCTTTGGAGACGAGCCGTCTTGCATCTCTTTCTAAGCAGCTACAGACGCAGACCAATGGTCAACGTTATCCGATCAGGAAGCATCGTAAAAAAATAGAAATGGCGCGCTAATTCAAATGCTTATGTTTAAAACGTTAACAGTCGGTATGTATACTACCTATAGCCTCGAGGATGGGGTGAGCTCGGGCCTAGATTTACTCTATGTCATACAACTCTTTCATCGACCTAACTCACATCGTGTGGCTCAACAACAGCATCCCGCCGCCCCTGCAGCACAAGTGGCGGTTCCGGCGGGCCGTATGCTTATTTGCCGCCGTCGTGGTATTAAAAAAAAAACAACAACTTTCTTAAATGCGTTTTTCACATGTATTTTTATTTTTAAGGGTATTTGTATCTTCGGATAAATCATTAAGTATGCTAGGTAGAATGTATTCCCAAGTCCTTTTGCCGTACTCATTAACGTGCCTGGGTAGATAGAATATATTATCCTAGGGGTAGAGTAGGGTTTATTACCCTACTAGCATTTGCCCGCGGCTTCGCTCGCGTTAAATTCGGGGTAACACGGTTCCCCTTTCCTGATTGCCCCCCGTAATGCTCCATACAAACTTCCACCCCCCATTTTAGGGAAGTGGGGGGTTAGAAAGAGACACAAAGTAGCCTATGTCACTCTCCATCCCTTCAACTATCTCCACTTAAAAAATCACGTCAATTCGTCGCCCCGTTTTACGTGAAAGACGGACAAACAAACACACACATACACTTTCCCATTTATAATATTAGTATGGATTTGCTTAAACGCTCATATTCATTTCAGGCCGCATCTGTGAACAAGGCGCCTCCGTGATCATAGTTGAAGACAACCACGGCCACATATTCGGCGGCTTCGCGACAGACTCCTGGGACATCGGCCCCAACTTCGTGGGACGCGAGGAGAGCTTCCTCTTCACACTGGCGCCTAAGATGAGAATCTACAGTTCTTCCGGCTTCAACAATCATTATCAGTACCTTAATCATCATACGAAGACGCTGCCGAATGGACTGGTTAGTTTACATATTTATTATCAACCGACTTAAAGATTTTCGAAGGAAGAGTTTCTCAATTCGTCGAGATCTTTGTTTTTGCAATTTTTTTAATGTATGTTTGTCCGATTCGTTCGAAGACGGCTGGACCGATTTGGAAAATTCTTTTTTTGTTTGAAAGAGTATACTTCACAGTTGGTCCCATTGTAACCAGGTCAGGATCTGATGATGGGATCCTGGAGAAATCGAGGGAACTCTTCAACTATTATAGGCACACCTATAGTGATTTGAGTATTTTTACAGCAGCTCGAGCATTTGCTTTTGGAAAGGTGGATGCTAAGTGAAGTCGGTTCTTTTTTGTTTAAAATTGTTAAAATGGATCTAGACTGGATAATATTATTTCCAGCAAGATAGGTATTCATAGGACCCTTCCTTGACTACTCTTTTTACAGAGTCTAGTTATTTAATTTTATAATTGAAATAACAAATTGCCTAGTAAGATTGCTTATTAAAAATAATCCAGTTAACTTTTCTTTTTTTTTATTATTTAAATAAGAATAATTTTAAACAAAAAAGAACCGACTTCACTAAGCATCCACCTTTCCAACACCAAATGTTCGATCTGCTGTAAAAAATACTCAAATCACCATAGGTGTGCCTATAATAGTTGAAGAGTTCCCTCGATTTCTCCAGGATCCCATCATCAGATCCTGACATGGTTACAATGGGACCAACTGTGAAGTATACGCTTTCAAACAAAAAAAGAATTTTCCAAATCGGTCCAGCCGTCTTCGAACAATAGGTGAACATACATAAAAAAAAAAAAAAAAAAAATAGCAAAAACAAAGATCCCGACGAATTGATAACCTCCTCCTTCGAAAGCTTGAAGTCGGTTGAAAAACAGATACATAGTACCTTAAATTAAGTTTACGCCAAACTGTGAGACAGTTTGTTGGCGTAGCGCTCAATTCAATCTTAAACTAAAACAAGTTAGGTACTTTAAACTAAGACTAAGATAACAGAACATTTGATACTTATAGCAATTGCCAATCTACGATAATATTTTTT
This sequence comes from Pammene aurita, assembly GCA_947086415.1. Taxonomy (NCBI): domain Eukaryota; kingdom Metazoa; phylum Arthropoda; class Insecta; order Lepidoptera; family Tortricidae; genus Pammene; species Pammene aurita. The sequence goes on from OX352310.1 coordinate 17,240,908, forward strand.
ATATAAGTAGGTAATTATTTCTGCTAACAACTGAACAATGTGACAGCATCAGGCTTGAAACCTGTTTAGGTGGTAGGTTTATAGTTATACAGCTTATTTATAACCAAAACTTTTAACAGTTAATGGGAGGTCAATTTAACTTCGGTGGCATATGGATCCCAGCAGACCCGTTCGGCGAGGGATCTTCAGCGGAATCCTGTACCACTTACCGCGGATATAAGCGGCTTAGCAAAGAAAAGGACTTCCATATACGAAGCGTTGAGGTGTGGGCCGTCGGAGATAAGCCTGAAACTGACAAGGATTCGGTAAGTCTCTTAGCAACTTCTGATCTCCTGGTACTCCCAGGTAAAATTTTCCTTTATATTTTACGTTATACTTATTTCGCTGTACAGTTTTATAACGTTATATATATATATATATTACAGAGTGTAACAGAGATACCGTTGTCAATAATTATAATGGTGCCCTTGACAAACTATGTTATGGAACGTTATACTATAACTGCTGGTGTGGCAGCACCATTACTTTAATTTGTTCTACCGCGGATACAAGCGGCTGAGCAAAGAAAAGGACTTCCATATAATAACTATATGAAGCCTCGAGGTGTGGGCTGTCGGTGTAAGCCCGAAACTGTCAGGGTATCGGTAAGTATCCGTGCGACTTCTGATTGCCTGGTACTCCTAGCTGAAGTTTTTACCATTTACTAAACCCACACTTTTTTAATTTACTGTCCTTTACTCAAATTAGTCAGTGTAACTGGCGCTGTGCACTTGCAAGTTTACGCTGAGTCCCTACTTGCCGCAAGTAAACTTGCAAGTGCACAGCGCCAGTTACACTGACTAATTTGAGTAAAGGACAGTAAATTAAAAAAAGTGTGGGTTTAAAATGGTAAACACTTCTGCTGGGAGTACCAGGCGATCAGAAATCGCAAGGATACTTACCGAATCCCGTGCAAGTTTACGCTGCGTCCCTAAATACTTGCCGCAAGTAAACTTGCAAGTGTAAACTGGCCTTTATGGGAGGAATCAGTAAGCCTCCTACTATCTTATAATCGCCTGGTACTTCAGCCGAATATGTTTATAAATTGTTAGCAATGCAATGCGCATTTGGTTCCCCTTGAGTTTCTAGCGTCCATACGATACGATAGCTACGGAAGCAGTATGCTTGTTTATCACAGATTTTAAAAAAAGGTTACGCGAACAACTAGTCGCAACGCAGAGGAAATATATGCATTTATGCATTTATGAAATAAATGATTTTGATTTTTTTTTTGATATATATATAGAGCTCAAAGAGGACACAGTATTATGACGATGAGGGACCCTCTTGTTCCTTTAGCCGACAACACAGTGAATCCTCCTGTTTAGAGCTCAAAGAGGACACACTATTATGACGATGAGGGACCCTCTTGTTCCTTTAGCCGACAACACAGTGAATCCTCCTGTTTGTAAAGGGTCGGCAACGCGTATGGAGTTGCAGGCTTCCATAGGCTACGGTAGCTGCTTGCCATCAGGCGTGTCGTATGCGACCTAAAAGTTGTTAAACTGATCTATCCCTCTTTTCCTTCTAGAATACCGACATAGCACAAAAGTCCTCGGGCCATTCGGGCAAAAGCGTACTCGAAACTCACAAGACTGATCATGCGTACCTCGAACTGATCCGTAAACCCTCCCCCTATTAACTCCTTCAGATTATGATGTCCTGGTACTTGAGAGACGACGTTACAGGGAAAGTAACGGTCTTAAGGTAGCTTGCTACTTATGTGACCTTGGTATTTTTCATTTATTCGGTATTATTGCTTAGTTAGATCATTAGTAATCATTGTAACATTACAACAATATTAGCATTTAGCATTAGTATTTGACATGGCATTGTATAACCTTGATTTAGTACATTGTTGTAGAGGCTTGAAAGTAAGCTATGGGGAGATACGAGTCCACCTATAGCGCTTTCGGCCGAGATATTACATAGTGCTTTTCACGACTACTGTGAGGAAATAAAAAAAACATTTGTCATAATAATATAAATGCTTTAATAGAATATCCAATTCAGTATTCCATTCCCGCCTTTTTACTTTTTTTTTCACTTTCAAGAAGCGTTTTTCTGTTGTTTGCTTCAAACAGACTCATTACTTAGAGGCGTTTTTGATAGAAAACCACAAACAGCTAAAAAAGTAAAAACGCCTTAAAGGTGAATAAATGGTTTTGACGTTTCTTTTTTTTTTAAACAGTTTGTTGGCCCGATAAACAACCTTATTTTATTTTTGAACATAAAGTTGTGCCAAAAAAAGATCTTTTAATGTTTTTAATGAATGCAATGACATAACTGGACAATTTACTTTCCAACTAATGACATTTCATCGCTACAATAACATTGCTGTAGTAGTGGTTCAGGTGCTACAGCAAATGCTTACTTTCCAGCTTGGATTTTGACCATCTTTTGTCACATTTCCGAACAGTAGCGTGAAAAATCTATAGTATTATTAGTAGTATCGTTTAGTTTTTTTAGTGTTCTTTAACAAGGAACTTTTTCACAAATGTCCCGCAAGGTTAATATTCAGAACAATGACGCGTAGTTTTCAGGGTTGGAAGCCGGACGCAAAGTGAATTTATCGTTCGTTGGAGTATGGTTGCAATCATTGAAATGTATTATATATATATATATATATAAATTTATTTAGAACACAGTCTTAAACATATGTCGTACACAATGTACAAGAACAGAAAGAGGGTACAAATAGACCTGGAGGTTCATTGATTTATTATGATAATACTTACGATATTTCTTCCAGGGCGACCGTGACGTCAGCATCCTAGACACGAACCCAGAAGCTAAGGCGATCCTCGAAATGGCCGGCAAGACTCAACACAGTGAAGGCCTTCGCGAACCACCACCTTTATAATGCGCCTTACCGTCTAGTTAATAAGGTATATTTTCGTATTTTATATTTTCAATGCGTACTCTTTGGAAAAACCCAGACAGCGACAACATACTGTCGCGGCTGTTATAATGCGTTTTACCCAGTTAGTAATATGGCATATTTCTGTTTGGCAGAAACGAAGCAGTGGACCCTTGTTATCAAAACGTACCCCTTAAAACCGGAGAGCGACAACGAACATGAGCTTCGATGTTATAATGCGCCTTACCGGCTAAAAAATAAGGTTCAAATCCGGTCAGCACAAACAAAATAGTGGACCTTTGTATTCTTAATCAAAGTATGCTCGTCGGGAAGAGTCAACTTTCAGATTTGGGTCGATTGCAATAATTTTATACCTTTATATAATCTTCTCTTAATTTTCTCAGTTGCTTAATGAAAATTAAAAGCGCGTTTGAAGTCACGGTCAAAACTTAGGTATAAAAAATATAGATTTGAACCTTTTCAGAGTTTTAATGCCGCTTAAAACATTATTTCTTTGTAAAAAAATTGGTAGTTTTAGTAAACGTGGCTGGTCCCGATCTTATAAAATTTAACGCACAATTTGGTATGAATATGCAATTTTTAGAATATTCGTAGAATAGGAATTGTATGCTTGTAAATGATTGTCATCTTTCTTCATCATATATGTATAGGTGACAAACCAATAAAATTATAATTGAATAAATAATAGCTTAGTAAGTTGAAGGCAAACCAAATAAAAATCCAATTTAAAATTATTTATGAAATGATATGTATGATCTGTTTAATTTAGTGATTTTCATAAAATGAAATGATTTTCTTACACAACGTGTTACTTCCAATACTAAAAACCTGAAAACTGTTTATTGAGAATCGATAGGGGAATCGATTGCAGTATATCTTAATATGGCTATACTTTTTCCTTAATTTTCCAATTTTTTAAGTGTCAAGTCTAGAAGTTTGTAATACTACAGTTTACCATTCTATTGAGAGGTTGGGAGATAAAGGTTAAATATTTAATAATGGCTGGCAGCTTTGACAAATTTGTTTTTCACTTATGTCATGTCATACTATGTCATCTTATGTCATGTCATACTAATTGACAAAGTAGGTTGACACATGTAGAGATGTGACAACAACGCAACAAATGTAGAGTTAACAATTGAATAGAATTGCGAGGAAAAATAAACATACGAATATCTTTCGAAATAATTAACCGATTCAAAAATAAATACTCTATATTAATTAGCAATAATAAAAATCATTTGGGGTGTCTGGGGTTTTTAGTGGCTCAAGTAACACGTTGTATATTTATTTCTGCTATATTTTATTGAAAACATTTTTGTTATATGTTGGTGTATTTTTCATATGTCAATTTAAATGTGTGAAGGCAATAAAATGTTTTGTGCTTATAATAAATTGGTGCCTTTGATATGTAAATCAATTTGATTAAATGTGTGTGGCACCAAATGAAATGTATCATTAAAAATAACATACATTATAGCTAAAATTCAGGAGCGGCCAAATGTTTATCATATTTCGGCTTAAGTACATTAAATTAATTTTAAAGAGCAAAATTTACATTGTAAAAAATATCGGTGTACATTTCGCTCGCATATAAAATGTTTTGAGAATAGTTTTTTCCTTAACAAATGATAACATTTAATTATAAAGTTTATAAGGATGGTTACTATCTATACTAGTCAGGATAAATACAGTCGCGACGATAAATGTCAATGGAAACATACGCTCTTTCAGAACACGATTTTATTACGCGTATTTTTCCATTACGTATTGGTCTTTTTTAGGGTTCCGTAGTCAACTAGGAACCCTTATAGTTTCGCCATGTCTGCCCGTCCGTCCGTCCGTCCGTCCGCGGATAATCTCAGTGACCGTTAGCAGTAGAAAGCTGAAATTTGGTACTAATATGTATATCAATCACGCCAACAAAGTGGTAAAATAAAAAGTGGAAAAAAATGTTTAATTAGGGTACCTCCCCTATACGTAAAGTGGGGAGTGATTTTTTTTTCATTTCAACCCTAACGTGTGATATATTGTTCGATAGGTATTTAAAAATGAATAGGGGTTTACTAAAATCATTTTTTGATAATGTAAATATTTTCGGAAATATTCGCTCCAGAAGTAAAACAAAAATGTGTCCCCTCCCCTCTAACTTTTGAACCATAAGTTTTAAAAATATGAAAAAAATCTCAAAAGAAGAACTTTATAAAAACTTTCTAGGAAAATTATTTTGAACTTGATAGGTTGAATAGTTTTTGAAAAAAAAATACAAAATATTTTCTGAACTAAGTTCGTAATTTAACCGTATAAGCAGGTGTTTATTGTACCTGTAATTTCTACAAAATCACAATGAAATGACGTGCTTTTAAATAAAGTAAAAACGGTGAAAATCGGTTCACGCAATAAAGAATTATCCCATAAAAATCATCTTCCATACTTTAAGCTCGCGCGCAATAGTTTACTTAATTTGCCGATAGATTTCGGTGTACGTGGAACGCTCATATCATATCCTACATGGCGGTGTTATTTTAACTCTTAAGTGGGGACACTTACTGTGACGGACGGAAAACTACGGAACCCTACACTGAGCGTGGCCCGACACGCTCTTGGCCGGTTTTTTAACCGATTGTACTAAAATGGTATTTAAAAACCTACACTAGTCACCTCTAGTGAGAGTTAGGAGAATATTTTATTAATCGTGCTAATTTTAATTGCACTGCAAGGCCCGTATGTACGTAACGTACAAATAGCCACGTCAGTTAAACGTCAGTCCATACATATGTATGACCGCCGGTCATATGTTTTCGGCAGAGGGGAACGCCTGTCAATGGCGACTCCGGTTTGTTGAATGCTCTAAGTGGTAACGAATCGTAAAGTCTAAAGCATACCTAATGTAGCTACTTTTAGAGTCACTGAAAGCTGTTTTTATAATCGGATTTTTTTGTCTAATATTCGTCTAAACATTTAAATAACAGTAGCTCATTTCTACCTATATAGTAAATTCATCATCACTTGTCTTATTCTGTAAATAAACACTTTTCGGATTATCACTCAAAATGTTGTTATACAGGGTGAATTTTAAGTCGTGAATCGTAATATGTTTTTCTAACTCCATAAACAACAAGCAATTGAATGCCCCAACTCTTACTAAAATCAGACAATAAAATTATTGTTTTTTTATTATTCTTTTGTCGTTTATTTTACTTTTAAAAGTGATCATGTGGAATTAAAACAGCTTTATGAGATATTTCAGATGAGAAATTAAGTAAATTTCATTTCTAACTAGGACAAATGACAAATTTTATGTCAATGACAGTTCCGATTCAAAGAGGCAATTCAATTTACTAATTTAAATATCCTAATAGGCCGTTGTAATATCCTAAATCCACTTTTAAAAGTAAAATAAACGAGAAAAAAAACAAAAAAATACAAAAAAAATCTTGTCTGATTTTAGTAAGAGTTGGGGCATCAAATCGCTTGTTGTTTATGGATTTAGAAAAACATATAACGATTCACGACTTAAAATTCACCCTGTATACTTAAAGAAGCTCACAAAGTATTCTGAATTCAACCAAGTAACCACTGAAAAATATAATTTCTAATAAAATATTCTTCAATAATCGAAGTAGCGAACGAATAACCTGAAAAATAACTAATTCGGTATGCTAATAATGTAACATAAAAATATTACTAGTATATTAATAGTTATTTAAAATAAAACTACATATAAACTAAACTAACACTAAAACCTAAAACGTAATAAAAAATGGGCTTCAAGGCGGATCCGACCGGTAGGGTGCCCATTAGGCTGGCGGCATTGCCGCGTTGGATGGCAATACCGATGCGCTGGGCAAAGTATGCCCTAGCCTTCTGAATAACTGACATTTACAGTTGTTTACATGATATGACAATTAAAGATGAATTCTCTATAGAAAACATTATAAACGATCTATTTAATTTAAAAAAAGTAGGCTTTACTTGAATCATAATAATCAGTTGAACTGAATCCTTTAATTTTGTTTAGGATCGTCGTAAGTATGTGACACAACTTAAATTATGTGGATTTGCTAAAAAAAACTATTTACTTGTTTTTTTGGGATGTAAAATATTAGAATTATAAACTTGATGATATAATATAAATTATATTATCTGAAGTAATGAGAATTTCCTATTTTTAAATCCAAATATTAGCCGAAATCTTATGAATGTCGTGTGCTGATCTGAACGCTTATTATATGTTTAACAGTTATATTGTTAAGATGTACAATTTGTATTTATTTAATTTATTGTAATAAAGAATATTTAATAATTAATATGGTCTTTTCTTTTGTTTTGAGACTACATAAAAATTTAGTATTCAACCCTAGCCTGCCAGTTCGTAGACGTAAGAATAAAGTTGCCCCTCTCCCATTAGCTAAATCAATGTTTGCTAAACGCCAGTATTCAGCACAATCGGCATTTATGTATAATGAAGTGAATGATAAAATAAATATTTAACCACTGCAATATTATAAGTGTAAAACAACTATAACTAAATGGCTACATAGTCTCACTTATGAGGAAACAGAAAAACTTCTATACCGAGCTAAAGCTAATACCTACTCGTAGTACAGTTTATACCTATAGTTAATCATGATAAGTCTAAATAAAAACACACACACACACACTTACACACACACACACACACACACACACACACACACACACACACACACACACACACACACACATACACACACACAATATCATCTAGAATATAATTTAATTTAGTAATGTATAAAAACGCCTTGTTGTTTATTTTACTTAAAAATCATGTATGACTCTTTGTTATGGAGGAGCGAGACTTCCTGATACAGGTATTTTTTACTTAATAGGAAGTTTCCACCTTGTTGTAATTATGCCAAAATTGTAAGGAAATAAAAATATTTTTAATTTTTTTTTAATTTTTTTCATTTTTCGTTTGACCGTACCGACAAAAAAACGATACAAAGGCTACATTGCATTTTACCAAATAAATAGAGGAACACTGTCTAAGAAATTTTGGTGCTCCAAGTTTGATAGCTTTACTATAGATAGTTCAGATGGTGATGGATCGTTCAGATGGCGCTTCAGAGTTATCGTATAATACGGGGCCGTACAGCGCCATCTAGTAAATCTATCCAACTTGAAGCACAAACATTTCTTAGACTGCTCTATTTATATTTTATACATTCTATTTTCTATGGGTGCTAGGCGACGATATACATACTTAGATACTTTTATACATAGAAACGTACATAACTCAGGAACAAACGTGTCGCTTAACTTCAAACTCTGATAAATCTGTCATGTGATTTAAGTATTAAGAAAATGTAATAGGGTAGATATTTGCTGAGGGTCGAATGGATTTATCCGAGTTAGAAGTTAAGCGACACTAATATCCGTGATTAAACACACAAACAAAAACCCTGATCAGGATTCGAACCGGGGATCTCCTGTTTCGTAGGCAGAGTGACTGCCGACTAGCTAGGAGGCCGTCTCAAAACTATACATTTAATAGTAGTTGTATGAATACATCTCCTGCTTTTGAGTCCGTCACTACGCATAAGAATTTAAATTAAAATCGCTCGCTAAACGTAAACGTCACGACTTTACCGCATGCGTGTACGCAGTGACGTGCCCCATACGAAATGTTTTTGACGCGAACCTTCCAAACCGTATTTTGAGCAGCGGTCTGGAGGGCATGCGTTAAAAACGGTACGGATACGATGCGTCACTGCGATTCCGTAGCGTCACCGTATTTTGAGCAGCGGTGTGGAGGGCATGCGATAAAAACGGTACGGATACGATGCGTCACTGCGATTCCGTAGCGTCACCGTATTTTGAGCAGCGGTGTGGAAGGCATGCGATAAAAACGGTACGGATACGATGCGTCACTGCGATTCCGTAGCGTCACCGTATTTTGAGCAGCGGTGTGGAAGGCATGCGAAAAAAACGGTACGGATACGATGCGTCACTGCGATTCCGTAGCGTCACCGTATGTTAAGCAGCGGTGTGGAGGGCATGCGTTAAAAACGGTACGGATACGATGCGTCACTGCGATTCCGTAGCGTCACCGTATTTCGAGCAGCGGTGTGGAGGGCATGCGATAAAAACGGTACGGATACGATGCGTCACTGCGATTCCGTAGCGTCACCGTATTTTGAGCAGCGGTGTGGAGCGCATGTGATAAAAACGGTACGGATACGATGCGTCACTGCGATTCCGTAGCGTCACCGTATTTTGAGCAGCGGTGTGGAAGGCATGCGATAAAAACGGTACGGATACGATGCGTCACTGCGATTCCGTAGCGTCACCGTATTTTAAGCAGCGGTGCTGCCATCTACTGAAAAACTCGATAGCGGTAATCCTCATTGGTTGGTACGTGTCCTGAAAGGGCTAGTCGAGTCTTTATCGTTGAGATAGTTTTCATACGAAAAATTACTAAATATATTTCAAAATTCTAATTTAATATATAGGGTAAATCGCCAGTAACTGGCCACCTTTTAGTAACTGGCCACCTTATGATTTCTATTTATAGGTGAATAAAGTTCATTTTAGTACAAGGTATAAATTAAGTAAAAATTTCAATAACTGGCCACATTTTAGTTACTGGCCACGTATACTAAAAATGAATTCTATTTAAAGGTGAAGAGAACTCATTTTAGTATGAGGAAAATGGCCAGTTACTGGAGATTTGCCTACTAGCCACTCGTTCAATAACTGGCCGCCTCTTACAAAAATGAGTTCATTCACCTATACACAGAATTCATTTTAGTATGGTGGCCAGTAACTGAATGGTGGCCAGTTACTGGCGATTTACCCTACCTACTCGTAAACTTAATTTAAATTTCGCCTTATACACAAATCTATAGGCTCATCACACTTACTCTCCCTACACATGCTTGCTCTCTGAGCCTGTAATTTCAAATCCACAGGCTTACATAGCTCCAATTTCAGGCTAGACTGTTCGAAGTCCTTCACGCTAGCCTGTCCCTCACATTCCAATAGACTGAGCTTAGATTTACACTTGTATAGTTCAATATCTTGACCGAAGTTTGATACCTTCAAAACACCGTTGACTTCATAATTACTTAAAGCTTTATAAAGTTCGCTGCCTTGTCCAAAATTCTTAAAATCTTTGTCAATGCTAGACTGTGATTGGTCAGTTGACTGCTGGTTGACCTCTTGATGAAGGTCTGGTTTGGGTTCCAATGTTCCGTGTCGGAACACACTGCCGTATATTGGCACGGGGGGTTCCGAGTTCTTGAGTTCCGCGTTCTTTGCTGAGTTCTTTTGGTGCATCCTGGGGATGAAATTAATTATGAAATATTTGGGGATATTCTTTCACAGCTCAAGCTAGCCCGAAACTTAGCAAAGCTGTTGTGAATAATGCTAATTTTTAGGCCTAAATACTCGAACCCTTAAAACTAGTAAGTCTTCAAGACTTGACTATATTTGAGAGTTGTATTAATTTGCCGCGTATGGATGCAAAAAATCGTCTTTACCGCATTTGAATCCTTAAGCCTTGAAAGGATCATTATTAACGTTAGCGTCTCGACGCTCCCTGAGTGGTCAGTCTTGTCATGAGGGATTTAATAAATTAATATGTAATAATATTGAACATTAAGAATAAGCTTAACACTAAATAGAAAGTAAAATTGGTGTCTAAGCAAATAACACTACAGTAAATTGTTGCCGCACTCCGTGATGCAGGCGTTTGTATATCACGAGTCATGTGTGTGACGTATGTGTCATCGTCGCGGAGTGCGAGGGGAGCTCACGTATGGGGTCTCGTGCATTTGGCTTTCCGCAGCGACGAGATGTGCCCGCTAGATATAATAATTTAACGGCCTAGTACGGCAAACAAAGACATCTAGAAATGTGCTACCTGAGAACTAATTAATCTCTTAAATAATAAGTTTTAAATTTAATTTGTGCGTGAGTGTTTTCCCCCGCTTGGGGGCCTCGCCACCTAGATCACCAACACCGGCTCCGGAGTCCACAAGTTGCCCCACTGTGCAGTGCAGACCTGCAGACGTGACGTCACCGTGTCCATGCGCACCCACCACCACAGCACCGAGCGCGCAGCAGGGAAGTGGCACTCGTAAAAAGCGTGTACAAATAAATACGGGCTCGAACTAAGTTGTATTCAAGGACCTACCCCTGAGATACTAATCTTCTATTAAATCTACCCTCCGTTATCATCTTTTATTCTTGTATAAAGTCATTTTTTTAAGTAGTCTTTTTTATTGTACCGGTTGTTTTTAATTTATAAAAAAAAACTAAATAATGGATAGTGTTACAACACGATATAAATGACTGGACAATATACACTAAGTATAGATAAATACGTAAATACCTAGATATCAAAAATCCATAACTCAGGATAAACACACAAATAAATGGGATTCGAACACAGTACCTCCAGCTTCGTAGGCAGGGTCACTACCGACCGATTATCAACTATAGTCGACGAAGGCTATTTGCTTTTAATAATTTAGTTGACTTGAAATGAGAATAACGCCTTGGTTAGAAGGGTCATCATCATCATCATCAGCCTATACTAGTCCACTGCTGGACATAGGCCTCCCCTAATGAGCGCCATAGCGCCCTGTCTTCAGCTTGCCGCATCCAGCATAAAGGGTACGGGTATAAGGGGATAGAAGGGTACGCTCAACCAATTTGATTCCTAGGTAAATTTATAACCTTGTCACAATAGCTAATTTAGTAGTGCAAAGTTACGTTTAAACCATCCAAGAGCAACTGCCACTATGACCATCAAATTGGTTGATCGATCTTTTCCAGGTTTCCTTGGCGGTCTCGGACTAGTAGCGGCCCTAACTGAACGCTCCTCCCCTGCCATGAGGGAAGTGCAGGTGACACCCTACTCACTTGTACTTCCAGCAGGCGTCGGCCCGGTGGCGGTCTAGGTATCGTCCCTGGCTGAACGCCTTGCCGCACTCCGCGCACCGCCACTGCCAGGAGTGGTGGCCGCGCGTGCGCTGGTGCGCGCGCAGGTTTGACCTGGAATCACAGGGATGACACGTCATAATACAAAACTGGTTTGAGCGCCTTTGTGTGCACGGCACATCTGTACACGCTTCAATGTGTCCGTGCGTCTTAGGGCGCTGTTTCCACTGTCGTAAATGACGTTTGACAATATACCGCCGTTTTGCTTTTTATCGATGCGCTGCTAACCTGACTAGCCTACTAGTTCCCTACCAATCGGCCGCCGCGGGGTAAGGTCATTCCGATCGGGGCGGGGCGGAGCGTGGCCTTTCTGTATGAAATACTATTATTTATTCTGTGCTGGAACGAATGTCCATAGTGTTGGCTCAGAGTGTCAATGATTTAAAAACAAATTCGAAAGTAATCAAAATAGTCATTAGTGCTACGTGTGCGGAAGATAATTGTATCCAAACATGTGCCGATACATTATGTATTGTATGTAGGATGTATGTTTTACACCCTGTCTACAACCCTCCTTTCTTCTTTTTCGTTCCAAAGTTTCACTGCTAAGGGTCGCAACTGTATGTAGCTGGTTTCCATAAAGTGCGGTCATAGGCCATGTGGACTGCACGGTTCCTGACACACAAATAAATGCCCTGACCAGGATTCGAACCCGGAACCTCCTGTTTCGTAGGCAGGGCACAGACGTAGATATGACCGATTTAGGCGGCCAAAAGTCGATTTTGCAAAAATCAACATATTGATAAAAAAATACCACGTGGAGGTAGTCTATATATAATAATATGACCCTCCCCACTCCTTATCATCAAACCTGAACCGCATAACAGGCAGTCGAACTCTGACTATCGCTCAGCGCGCAAGTTTCTGTTCTCGACGCTCCAAAATATTGCAAGTTTTCCCAAGTGTTTAATTGGTTTTTCTGACGTTTTCATAAAGTTTTTTTGATGGATTCCAGTTATTCAGGTAAGAATTTATATATCTCAATAATTTTATATTACATTTTTGACATTTATCATATATTTTGAGCTCGTTAAATATGACCCTTCACAAAATGTTGTTTTTTCATAGATTTTGATTTTCAATGGTATTTTTGTTATACTTTAGGGTGCGTCCCTGTCTTGTATTGTATATGCCTGAACAGATTACTTAGTCGTCTTTATGGTGTCTCAGAAATTAGCCGCCACTAGCCGCCCCTATGTGGTCTTAGAGGCTTTCAAAGATAACCTATGAAAAAAAATAATTTACGCACATTTAAAAAAAAAATTGTTAATTTAGTTTTATCTTTTTACAGGTGAACCCAGTGCTTCGGGGAGAAAAGTATTTGCTCGAAAATATATTTTTGAGCAAATACAAGAGCAAAATTTGCCAAGTTTAAGTGAAAAGTGCGATTATTATGAAAATTATCTTGTGCTTACCTACGGAACATCGGAAGAGCTCAAAAAATATATAATACATGAATTTTCTTATGTGAAATCACAAATAAAACAAAAGTGGTTGAAAGCAAACAAACAATAGATAAGTTTTTAAAATTGAATGAGTCTTGGTTGGAAGGAACTTTTGAGATTCCAGTGGCATCCTCTAACACGTCAGGACGACCGTGTAAATCCTTTGGGGAATTAAGTGAGCGAAGCAAGAGAAGGAAAACCGAAAAAATTCGAGCCGCCCTACCTGATGAAATTATTGTTCATGCAGCACAATCGGTTCTTCAAACTAGTGGCAAAAGAGATGCCTCAAAAGTGCTTAAGGATATTACTAATACTCCAGAATGTGCTAGTAAATACAAAAGATCATCCAGCGTTAATGAAATAATCGCTCCACTGACACCACAAGAAGCTCTACAAATGTATGTAGATGCTGACCTCAGCAGGCATCAATACGAAATAATAAGGTCAACAAACAAAAAACACTTCCCCTGTTATGATCTTTTGCTGAAAGCAAAACAAGAGTGCTACACGCCAAAAGTGTCCCTACGGGTAACAGCTACCTGCGCAGAAACTAATCTACAATCCCTGATGGATTTGACCGCCACTCGCTTATCAATGTTTTTGGAAGAAGTGCTGATAACGCTTAATGACCACGTGAGAAAGTCATTAAAGTTAATTTGTAAATGGGGTTGTGATGGGTCTCAACAATCGAAATTCAAGCAACAATTTGATAATGAGAGTGATTCTGATGGAAATATATTTATGAGTTCTTTTGTGCCTTTACAGATCGTTTGCGGAGAAGAAGGCAAAAAAGTGGTTTGGAATAATCCGACACCGTCTTCGACACGATTTTGTCGTCCAATCAGATTTCGTTACGTAAAAGAATCAACAGATGTTACAAAAGAAGAAATTGATTATGTGCAGAATTCTGCTGCGCACCTAAATGATTCTAAAGTGACCTTGCATGAAAATGAATTTTTGTTTGGGTATATTTTTAAAATGACCATGGTTGACGGAAAGGTCTGTAATGCTGCAACAGATACAAAATCCACGAGCAAGTGTTATATATGTGGTGCTAATCAAACGAAGGATTTTAATGATCTCAACAAGAAAAATGAGGTGAGTCCGGAAGCTTTGGATTTTGGATTATCAGTCTTACATGCTAGAATCCGTTTTATGGAAAGCATCCTGCATTTAGCGTACAGATTACCTACAAAGAAATACAAACAGAGAAAAACACAAGAAGAAAAACTTATGGAAGAAGAGAGAAAAAAGGATATCCAAGAGAGATTCAAAACTGAGACAGGATTGCTGATTGATATGCCGAAGGCTAACTTTGGCAACACCAATGACGGCAACACCAGTAGGAGATTTTTTGATAATCCGGAATTGGCGGCTGATATCACAAAAGTCAGCTACGACTTGATTTTTAGGCTGAAAGTTATTTTAGAGGTAATATCTAGTGGTCATAGAATAAATATTGCTAAATTCGACGAATACGCTTATGATAGCAACATTATATAAGAATTTGTATGGGGAATGGCATCCTATGACTCCAACCATGCATAAAATTTTGATCCATGGGGGACGCGTAATAGAAAACGCTCTATTACCCATTGGCCAGTTGTCGGAAGAAGCAGCAGAAGCCCGAAATAAACATTTTAGGGCATACCGACAAAATTCTGCAAGGAAATTTTCAAGAGAACAATGTAATTTTGACGTTTTTACTAGACTTTTACAAACATCCGATCCACTCATCAGCAGTATGAGACCAAAAAAGCAATCGCCTTGCAACAAAGCCTTTCTTCCTGAGACAATCGAGCTTTTGTTGCCTGCCGAACCATATATACCAGTGTAGATTTGTGTGTATTTTAATTTTGTATTAAATAAATTTAAAATATTTTTTTTTCATAATTTTTTTTTATATTTTTTTTTATATATATTTTTTTGTTTTTAATTGACAGAATACAATTGATTTTAGTATAAAACAACGTTTTTACATTTTTTATCCCATTTTGTACCGAATTATACCCTAAAATAATTTTGGCCGTCTAAATCGGTCATATCTACGTCTGTGCAGGGTCACGACCGACTAGGCTAGGAAACCGTTAACCCCTGAACACTTAACCCAGAACAGAGGAGTTTTGAAAACTACAGCCAAATAGCACTAGACCCTCTTTGTTAACAGCGCTTTAAGTATCAGGATCGTCAACCCAGAATAATCGGTACCATTAACCCTTTGATCACCAAAAACGTCATATCACGTGCACGGAAAGTCGTGCCCTCAGCGTCAGCACGTGATATCACGTCCAAAATATACCCGGTTTGCCTTGCGCGCTTGCGCTAGCGCTGAGGGCACGATTTTCCCGTCCGATGCTTGGCGGTCAGAGGGTTAAAGAAAGAGTATCTTACTAAGAGTAAATATCCTCAACGGTCTACAAAGGTCCAGGAGCAGTCCTTAAACCGAAAAGGTGGAAGGCGAAAAATGTTGGTAACTCTCTAAGCGAAGAAGTATTTTTATCTCAAAGGTGGACTCAGCAACTACTATATGTATAAAGTTTGATTTTCCTCTGAAGAAAACTTGGAAGGCAGAAAAGGAGAAACATCGTGGTAACTCACTAAGTAGAAAGAACTATTTTTATTAATAAGGTGGCAAGATGATCTTACCGGTCTGCAAAGGTTAAGGGCAGTGTTTATGAGGGCAGGGGAAGGGCCGCTCTCCAGTGTGCAGCCTGAGGTGTTCCTTCAGCACCCACGGGCGGTGGACCCGCTAGCCGCAGTGCAGTACGGATTGATGATACCTTCGTATCTTCATGAGATGCCATTGTTGAAATCAAGACACCTTTGGAATTTTCCTTTAAGAACTTCCTCATCCTAGGAAGCTGTCTCGGTAACTACTATGTATAAAATTTGATTTTCCTCTGAAGAAAATATATCCGAAACTTGGAAGGCAGAAAACGAGAAAAATCTTGGTAACTCCCTAAGTAGGAAGAAGTATTTTTATTAAGGTGGAGAGATTAGCTTACCGGCCTGCAAATGTCCGAGGGCAGTGTTTATGACTATGTTTACTACTATGTATAAAGTTTGATTTTCCTCTGAAGAAAAATTCGAAACTTGGAAGGCAGAAAAGGAGAAACATCTTGGTAACTCCCTAAGTAGGAGGAACTATTTTTATTAATAAGGTGGCAAGATGAGCTTACCGGTCAGCAATGGTCCTGGGGCAGTGTTTATGAGGGCAGGGGAAGGGCCGCTCTCCAGTGTGCAGCCTGAGGTGTCCCTTCAGCACCCACGGGCGGTGGACCCGCTAGCCGCAGTGCAGTACTGATTGATGATACCTTCGTATCTTCATGAGATGCCATTGTTGAAATCAAGACACCTTTGGAATTTCCCTTTAAGAACTTCCTCATCCTAGGAAGCTGTCTCGGTAACTACTATGTATAAAGTTTGATTTTCCTCTGAAGAAAATATATCCGAAACTTGGAAGGCAGAAAACGATAAAAACCTTGGTAACTCCCTAAGTAGGAAGAAGCATTTTTATTAAGGTGGAGAGATGAGCTTACCGGTCAGCAAAGGTCCTGGGGCAGTGTTTATGAGGACAGGGGAAGGGCCGCTCTCCAGTGTGCAGCCTGAGGTGTCCCTTCAGCACCCACGGGCGGTCGAACCGCTTACCGCAGTATGGGCAGGCGTGGCCGCTGCGGCCGGGTTGGTCCACTGGCGGCAGCGAGGGGGTTGGCTCTAATCAGTTAAAAAAAAAACTTATTAAATTGGCGCAGATCGGGACTCAACTCAAAACTGAAAAATATTTATTTGGTGTAAAGAGAATAGAAGCATAACATGAAATACACAAAAAATATTTTGTTTACACCAAAATGGTTCCCACTCAGCATGAGTCATAGCTGGGTAGCCACAACACTGATTTTCAGGGCAACCAGAACTTAAAACTAATACTTAACCTAACTAGTGACACAACAATATTTCCATGACAATATTATCATGGCGGAGACGCTCTGAGAATAGTTTATTGTTTTTTTGTCCATTTTCGTGGTTCGGTTTATTGTACGGTAATCTAATGAACAGGTGTGCAGCTAATCAAGAATTAGTCTCAAAACGTGTGTAACCATTCGCCGGACCTCCTCGTAGCTGTTTTTACGGAGCTTTTGTATCACTACAAAAAGCAAGACCTGTACCGAACAACGTTACCTATAACAACGGTCCGATGGCAGTCGTTTTCGTGAAATCTAGTGCCTACGCCAATTCATGGGATTAGGTTGTCAAGCGGACCCCAAGCCGGGACAACACTAGGAGGAAGAGAAGATACATAATACTGTATTTTGTATCTTCTCTTCCTCCTGTAGTTTTTTTATTAATTTTAGGGCAGCAACGCGCACCTTCACAGTTGGTCCCATTGTCATCAGGTCAGGATCTGCTGATGAGATCCTGGAGAAATCGAGGGGACCCTTCAACTATTATAGGCACACCTATAGTGATTTGAGTATTTTTTACAGCAGCTCGAGCATTTGCTTTTGGAAAGGTGGATGGTAAGTGAACTTGGTTATTTTTGTTTAAAATTATATTAGTTATTAGTTGTACCTTTCTCCTGAACTTCGTTTCCCTTATCTTCGTTCTTAACTTCGATCTTCGCTTGGTTTTTATCTTCGTCCTCCTTAGCTGCGTTTCTGAAGGCTTCCGTGCAGGACAGCAACTCCTGGTGCAGCATGTGCTCCGAGCTGCTCCTCATCAGACTCTTGAGCTTCTCAGCGATCTTGTCGATCTCCCAGCCGCCCTTGTTCACAGTCCTTGAAATAATCAATGAAATAATTGGCAATTGCCCCTGTTGTCCCCTCTTGTATCCGCGCCTGCGTCAGACTTTAAATTCGAAGGTCGCGGGGTTAAAACCCCGGCTCGTAACACTGAGTTTTTCGGAACTTATACGAAATATCATTTGATATTTACCAGTCGCTTTTCGGTGAAAACATCGTGAGGAAACCGGATCTAATCCCATCAAGGCCTAGTTTCCCCTCTAGTTTTCGTAAAAACTAGTGCCTACGTCAATTCCTGGGATTAGGTTGCCGAGCGGACCCCAGGCTCAATGGAGCAAAAAGCTGGGACAAACGCTAGGAGGAAGAAGTACTTTTATATACTTACGAAAATATGAAAGTACATAGTAGGCGCTTTGACAGATGAACAATGGAGTTAGATTGAGCTGTAATTTAAATGGGGATTGAGCTGTAATTTAAATGGGCGAACGCTTCAGCTGTGGAATGAATTACGTGCTGAGGTTATCCCAAGGGATAAGGGTTCTTCAAAAAATGAGTGTACAGGATTCTAAATGGTCGGCAACGCGCATGTGCCACTTCTGGAGCTGCACGCCTCCATAGGCTGCGGTAGTAACCATCAGGGGGCCAGTATGCTTGTTTGCCACCGTCGCGGTATTAAAAGAAACAGGGCCATACCCATTATGGTTAAATGTTGGCACCATTTACTGATTACTGAATAGACGAACAAAGTAAGTAAGGAGTTTGTTAAATTTACAATTTTTTTTATACCATGACGGTGGAAAACAATAATTACGGCCCGCCTGAAGCAGCTACCGTAGCCTATGGACGCCTGCAACTCCAGAGGTGTCACATGCGCGTTGCCGACCCTTAACAAAAAGGAGGATTCACTGTGTTGACGGCTAAAGGAACAAGGGGGTGCCTCATCGTCAACACACTGGGTCCTCTTTGAGCTCTTTAGCACCATCAGCAGGAACACAACACAATGTTACAATGGGTGTAGTACTATTTGGCTATGGTTTTCTGTATGGTGGAGGCACTTCCCCAGTCGGGCGCTGCTCCAGATTTGAGCGAGATGACATTCGCTGTGCTGTGCCCTACCACACATAGCGAAATGACATTCGCAGTATCCCTATACCTCTCTTTTGGATGTAGTTTAAGGACATAGCCGTGTCCAATTTGTCCGTGTACAATTTTGGTACAGTCAATTAATTTTGTATTAAGCAAAACGTCTGCTAACGATGCCACAATGTTAAGAAATAAGGAAAAGTAGATAGAAAACATATCCAGTGTCTCGCCTGAGGCACTGGTCCCACCAAGAGCGAGTAAGCGAGTAAAGTTAAGCGAGTAGCATTACGGTTTGTCGAGGTATAGAGTGATCGATCGACCTTTCAAGGCCAGCGATGTAATGCTACCGCTTAACTTTACTCGCTTACTCGCCGCCGGTGGGACCAGTGCCTGAGGCAGTGGATATTACTACCTTTCCTTTATGTCTAAACATTGTTGGTACAGTCAAGTCTGGAAATATGGATACATTTAATGTGACAAAAATATGTAGCCACGACTTTATTACCAACGCATATAGTCTTGGATACATGTTTTTGTTACATTTAGGCACAGGCGAGTAAGCGAGTAAAGTTAAGCGAGTAGCATTACATCGCGGGCCTTGAAAGGTCGATCGATCACTCTATACCTCGACAAACCGCAATGTAATGCTACTCGCTTAACTTTACTCGCTCTTGGTGGGACCAGTGCCCAAATGTATCCATTTTTTCCTTAGATTATTATTCAAGAAATCGGAGTCGCCATTGACAGGCGTTCCCCTCTGCCGAAAACAAATGACCAGTAGTCATACACATGTATGGACTGACGTTTATCTGACGTAGCTATTTGTACGTTCTTTACGAATAGCCATACACTTGACGTTCCCCTCCCCCGCAAAAATCGGACTTTTTTAGGGTTCCGTACCTCGAAAGGAAAAAACGGAACCCTTGTAGGATCACTTTGTTGTCTGTCTGTCTGTCAAGACCAGTGATCGGAATAGGTAGTGCCATTTCGGGTGAATGACCTTAAACATTGTAAAGAACATGGATAAGACTTGAGATTCTTCGACTCGTATTTCTCACAGAAAATTTTCTTCAAAACACAAAAGTTAAAAAAAATGTCATTATAAATACACCATTCATTTAAAATTACTTTCGTTTAACAGTTACAATTAACAATAATACAATCATAAAACAAAACACGAAACATCAACATCATTATTTTAAATGAACATAATTAAATAATTACTTTATTTGAAATTATAGTACCAAACCATATTTTTTATCAATATTTTCTACTGTCAATCTATTTCTTTTGACGTCCGATATCTAACTGAAACCACATTTTCCATACTTACGTTAGGCCCGCGGTTCTTAAAATATTTTTAAACCAAACACAAACTTTATAATTTTCATATCAAATCCCGGGGTAAAAAACTATATCCATACTAAGCTTACGCACCGAATTCCCGCGAAATGGCACTACGAGGGTTGCTACTTATATATCCGGAAACAAAAAAACAAACAAACGTACACGGCTGAAAATGGTTTTATTGTTTTTCAAAGTATTCCCCTTGATGATCTATGCACTTTTGCATTCGCGTGAACCAATTTTTAAAGCACTTCTGCCACTCCGCCTGAGGTACCTCCATAACGTGTTGTTTGAATGCGTCGACAGCATCTTCAGCGGTCGAAAATCGTTGACCGCGTAATTTATTCTTTATATTTGGAAATAAATAAAAATCGTTGGGTGCCAAGTCAGGGCTGTACGGCGGATGACCCGTTAATTCCACATTTTGACCCTCCAAAAATAGAGTTGTTTCGCGTGACGTATGACAGCTGGCATTGTCATGATGAAGAATGATTCTTCGTCGCTGGTTAGTTTTACGAATTTGTTCAAATACTTCCGGTAAGAAAATGGTCGTGTACCACTCTGAATTAACCGTTCTACGGTTTTCTAGTGGCACTGTAGCTACATGGCCATTAATACCGAAGAAGCAGGCCACCATTTGTTTCAATGTACTTTTTGCACGAGTAACTTTCGTAGGGTTCGGCTCATTTTGAAACACCCATACCGTTGATTGTTGCTTCGTTTCGGGATCGTATGCATAGATCCAGGATTCGTCACCTGTATAGATGTTATAAACGGCTTTTGAGTCACCACGGTTATATTTTTTTAACATTTTATTGCACCATTCGACGCGAGCATCTTTTTGCTCTTTTGTTAAGTTGTGGGGTATCCAACGCGAACAAATTTTTTTTACAGCCAAATAATTATGTAATATGCTATTAATGCTGGTCATAGAAATACCCAGAGTCGCCTCTATCTCGCGGTACGTAACATGTCGGTCGTCCATTATAAGTTTTCACACAGCCTCGATATTTTGTTGTACAACGACCGATTTCGGGCGACCTGCCTTAACTTCGTCCGTAAGCATACTACGTCCACGATTGAACTCACTAAACCAGTGATACACAGTAGTTTTAGATGGGGCTTCATCACCAAAAGTTGAAGTTAGTTGATCTATGCACTGTTGTTGCGTTAAACCACGCCGAAAATCATAATAAATCATAGCACGAATATTTTCACGAGTGAGTTCCATTCTTGCTGCGAGATGACATTTAAAACCCGTCAAAAACAAAACACGAGCGTTAATAAGAAAGAAAAAATATACCGGCCAGTACTTAAAAAAGTTCAAATTTTACCATGGAGGTCAAATATGCTATTTAAGAAGATTGTAATCCCGGTTTCCGGATATATAAATAGCAGCCCTTGTACCTATTCCGATCACTGGTCAAGACCATTTTTCTCAGGAACGCGTGGAGGTATCAAGCTGAAATTTATGTCAAATACTCAAGTCTATTGTCCCTTGGAGCTGTCAAAAAATCAAACTTAAAAGTCAACGCAATCAAAAGATACAGTCGTTTATGCTGCAAATTTTAGAGTTTTTCGGCACTCGCAAAACCTACGGGGTAGTTCCCGTGAACTCAAAAACTTGAAATTTCGCACGAAGCAACGTCATATAGCATATACAATGGAAAAATTACAAAAAGCAGACATTTTTAGTAAAATCATACAAAAAATTTTTTTTTTAAATTTTATACTTACTACCTTTTTCCTCATAAACGCGTGGAGGTATTAAATTGAAATTCATGTCAAATACTCAGGGCTATAGGACCTTTCAGATGTAGTAAAACCAAACTTTTACGTTAACGCAATCAAAAGAAATAGCAATTTAAGTCGCATGTTTTGAAACTGAAGTACTCGCAAGAAACTCAAAACCTAAAGGGTACTTCCCGTAAACTCAGAAACTTGGCACGAAGAAACTTCATATAGCACAGACAAAAATTACGAAAAGTAGACATTTTTAGTAAAATCATACAAAAAATATTTATTTAAATTTTAAACTTACTACCTTTTTCCTCGTAAACGCGTAGAGGTATTAAATTGAAATTCATATCAAGTACTCAGGTCTATAATACCTTTAAGCTGTAACAATTTCTATGTCAATGCAATGGGTGAACTTTTACTTATATACCAACAGGTTTGTACGGAACCCTCGGTGCGCGAGTCCGACTCGCACTTGGCCGGTTTTTTTTGTATAGAAAATTGACAGACATGGCTACTCCATCCGGGTTGAATTGTAAAACGTAAAATTATAAAACGGCTAAGTATTTACTAACTTAGCTGCAGGCACTACAAAGTAAACACATAAAAATAAATAACAAAAATATTGGGTCATAAAAATATGGATACGAATATCGTTCTTTCACCTCATTCATTTACCTTGTCGTACCAAGTCACGTAGCACTACAATACACGTATTTTCACCGACAAATATGGCAGCTTGTCGGAGAAAAACGTCACAAGTCAATGGCCGTTTGTCTGACATAAGACTTTTTAACATTGAGCGCTCACTTACCTCAGTGGCTCCCGGTTCCGTATTTCCTCAATGATTGGTGCCAAAGGCATTTTGAATTTACGTTTCACCGGATGCTTCTGTTCGGAAACGCTCTGCGTGTCGTTGACAACTTTTCTTCTGGTGCGAGTTTTCGTTGCGAAAACCTTGCGTTCCGTTTTTGCTTCGTTTGAACGTAGGTTGTAACTTGCTCTTTCGACTTCCTTCTTAATAAAGTTCTTCTTATAATGCAATTCTGGTGAATTAGTTGCTCTTTCACTCTCCGAAGCGTATTCGTATATTTCTGTCTCTATGAAGTTTGGCAAGAATTGGCTTTTTTTCAAGAGTTGTAAGTAAAAACGAGTGGATATAGGAACTTTGTCATGGTACAGCGTTTCGTTCTCCTTTAAGATAGTTTTGTGTCTTTTCGAGGACATTTTTGGTAAACGTATCGGTTTAGTTTCAAATAAAGCTGAAAATATATCAAAATTGAAGAAAAATGGCATATACAGTTGTAAAATAATTGTTTTGGACCTAATATATGTAACAATATCAATAGTTTTGTGTGAAAGGAAACATTAACAAGTACGTAAATAAAATATATACCTACTTTCGTCTATAAAATTACGAAACAAAGTAAAGCAAACGATATTTTATTTATTTTGTGTAAAAAATATACTATTTCCTCCATATACCTAATCAAAATACTGCAGTTAATTCATATGACAGAATAATTTGATAAAAATTACTAAAAGAAAAATGAACTTACTTTCAACTGAAAAACTATTCGTTTCATGTATGAAATTGCCATTTTGCGACCGCACGGACTTAAGAAAACACCTAGGCATTATACCAATCTATAAAATGGAAACTGAAACTTGGAAACAACTCAAATATACCTTAAAAACGCAAATCAAAGTAAGTAAACAACAAATACTTGTAGGGCACCTGCTGAAGATATGACAGAAACAAAAGCGTATTTATTTTAAGAATTCCAAATTCGAATCGCCGCCAGCCTGTTTCTTTTAATCGTGTTTACGGAGTTAGCTGCGACGCGTGACATATTGAGACTCCTTCGTTCGGAAAAGCTTTCATTTGAAAAGCGTGGATAATTTAATAGTGCGCGCGCGAGGCGCGGAACGGAGGGCGGGGACGGCCAAGATCGATTTATTCGCCGCCTAGCGCTCGGCCCGCGAGCACGAACGTTTAAATTTAGAATTTCCCCCCGAAACGATCGCAAAGCCGGGAGATGAGTGCTGCAATATCTTACGTGTGTGATAAATGTGTTTAGTGAAGTGCAGTGTGACATAGCGGCGGGATGGGAAACTCCTGCAGTTCAGGCCAGGCGCATAAGGACAAGGACAGCCAGTCCCAGCATTCTGAAGAGTGAGTATGAAGGTCGCCACACAATGGAGGATGAAAACAACGACATGTTTTATTTGTGTGGAATCGCTGTATTGTTAAGATAACGGCTTGAGACGGTTGTGAGACCGTAAATAAATCAATAAGTTGACAACGCGTCTTTAACAGGTTGTCTGGAAGAGACGCACGTACTTAACCTTTGGTATTGATAGGTCACTAAGATTCAAAGCGCTCTTTTTATTTTTATGGAATTATGTAGGTACCTATTACACATTTTCTGAGTTATTTTCGCACCATAACAAATTAATTAAAATTCATAATTAATGGTGGAGGTATTTAGGCTTTCGTAATAGTAGATAAACACTAGTAAACTTGGGAGATGAGTTTGAACCAAACCCGTCTGGTTTATTTATTCAAAAGCTTTGTCGTTTTAACAATATACTTATAAATGAATCCTAATTTTAAACAAAAAAGAACCGACTTCACTTAGCCTACACTACACCTTTCCAAAAGCAAATGCCCGAGCGACTGTAAAAAATACTCATATCACTGTAGGTGTGCCTATAATAGTTGAAGAGTTCCTTAGATTTCTCCAGGATCCCATCATCAGATCCTGACCTGATGACAGTGGGACCAACTCTTTCAAAGAAAAAAATAATTTTCCAAATCGGTCCAGCCGTCTTCGCTTAATAAAAAAAATTAAAAATGGCAAAAACAAAGATCGCGACAAATTAAGAACCTCCTCCTTCGTAATCTTGAAGTCGGTCGAAAATAGCGTAGCTGCGTAATTATGGTATATTACAACTCCTTCTCTTAGTTGACTACAAAGTCAGTAGATATTTTTTTTTTTTTTTTTTTATACCACGACGGTGGCAAACAAGCATACGGCCCGCCTGGTGGTAAGCAGTTACCGTAACCTATGGACGCCTGCAACCCCAGAGGATTTACATGCGCGTTGCCTACCCTTTAGGAACCTATACACTCCTTTTTTGAAGAACCTCATACTGTAGCCCACTGGGAAAACCTCGGCAGGGAGTTCCTATTAGGTATTTCATGGTTGAAATCATAGTAATTATTCGTTATAGGGGATAAAATTATATTTGTTACAGAAGGTTTTAGTGTGACTGTATCACTGTACCCCTATCCAGGAGGGTGTGCCCTACAGGTTGGAAACACATATCCAGCAAAACGCTAACCCTTAAGAGGCTGACAACACCCGATGACCTTCAAATTGACTTAAACAGTGTTTCAGCTATAACTACTTGTTTTGAGAAAATAAAAAAAATGTATGTTAATATTCGTTATATTTGGAAGAACTTCGTTGCGTCCGATACACGATTGGACGAAATCGGCTCGATAGAAAATAATTCCAAAGTTACATCTTAAAATTAGCTTTAAACAGTTGTATGTCTTTATTATCTTGACTTATACGTCTGTAACTAAGGACAAAATTCCACCACAGTAATACTAAAAACTTCGTTGCCTTATATTTCTCAATTAATGCGTCGTTTTTTTTTAATTCATTATTTTGTAAAATTTGCAATGAGCTCCCATACTAATCGTAACACAGTGTTTCTCTTTCACTCGCGCTGAATAAGATAGGGAGGGAATTTAGCTGTCAGCCCCTTAAAGATAGCTAAAGTGTGCAAATGAGAGGCCTCCCCACTTATATAAAGCATTTCATTAGTAAAAAGGGACAGACCAATTAAAAAAGTGTGAATACTTTTGGGCTTTTATAAAATCACATAAACTCGCTTGATTGGCTAGAATATAGAGTTATCGAGCTAAAAGTACGAAAAAATGTATTATAGATACGGTTCGTGTATTGGTATTGAAACTTAATGTTACAAAAGGAAAAAAATACTACAACCTTAGAGAATTCAACCAACCGGAGCGGCCATGTCTGTTATTTTCTATTTTTTTTAATCTGCCGATTTTTGGGGGGGAGAGGAACGTCGTGGCTTCTAATGGCTATTCTTACGTAACGTACAAATTGCCACGTCAGATAAACCTCGGTCCATACAATAAATATGACGACTGGTCATATGTTTTCGGCAGAGGGGAACGTCTGGCAATGGCCGCTAAACTTTAAATCCGAAACTTAAGTAACAAAGTTTCAATATTTTTTTAATAACATTTCAAAACTTCAAATGACACCTGACACGATGATGTTTTTGGTCACACTTTTAATTCTTGTCATATATGTCTAAGCTATAGATAGAGCTATCATATGATAGCTTTATGGTTGCATGGGAATTGAAACACTTTTCCTTATAATTTGAACTGCGTGACTTATTTCGTAGCCCTACACCGTAGCGCGTAGCAGGTGTTTCCCGCTTTGCAATGAGGACTCGTAGAGCGTATAGACTACCTCCCATAGACTCCTTTTTATGAACTATTTACGAAGACCACAAGCCGCGAGGTCATAGCTCATAGGCGTTTTCATACGCCTAGTATTAAGGGGCATCCTGGCGCCGATGACTTTCGACCTGAATCCCGTTGTATTGTAGATTTACATAATTTAAAAAAAAAAATGAAATTATTCATATAGCTTATTATATGATCAACAGTGGCCTTAAAAAATATTTATTTCAAAAATCATTGCCTTGAAATATTTGCCAATAAGTTGAACAATTTCTAGGCCAAAAAACTGGTTTTCTGGCCATAACTTTTGTGTTAATTAGTTTAAAATTAAAATCACTCGTAAGTTTTTGGAGATGTCAAAGAGCAACCCTAATATGTGGATTTCTTACATTTAAGATCCTTTACAGCATTAAAATATTGAAAAAACCATACACGTATAAAAAAAATATATAAAAAAATATTCCGCTCTACACAATGGAGATAAAAGATTATTCACTTATTAATAACATTCTATCGTATTGCAAATGTAGGAATATCGACTCAAAACTTGTTAAAAATGGATTAAAACCGTGTGGAGCCCCTTAACAACAATAATATTGCTTTGCTTTTCCTCGGTACGTGCTCGTCGATTAGTACAGTCACCGGCAATAGTATCTTCCTACACGAAGGCCGCAAAAAATGTGACACGCTCTATTTGTAGAGCCATAAGAGCGTGTCACATAATTTTGCGGCCTTCGTGTAGGAAGATACTATTGCCGGTGACTGTACCAACCATAGACTAATAATTATCCCAACACCCCACATAGCCGCACGACCCCCGCTGCCAAGCTTGAAGTTATTTCACTCTATTTCTAAATTATTGGAAGTGACAGTAAACTTAGTACGTCTCCATGGCAACCATTAATGTCTGACTCTCTCTTATGCCCCACGGAACAATCGCGCGTCCCTTGTCTAGCATTGCGTGTTCTCCTCTCGCACCCGAAGGGGGGCATTTTTGGCAGCTCAGGTTTCGAAGAAATAACGCGCTAAGCGGAGTATAGAGATATCTTGTTTATGGTACCAACCCTTACTTGCGTATTTTTTGCATTTAATCACGACACGTTGTCGTCACGTCACGCCTCTACGAAGCATTTCCGCTACATAGCAGGAAACAAATGTTATCGGCTACGGCGTAGCGCTACGCGCGTAGCATAGCAGTGAATGTTCCCACCCTCCATAATTCAATCAATTTCCTACATTTCACTCGCTACAAGTCCAACTCTCTCTTAGCAGGTTTAAAAAAAAATTGACTTTAATCAGAAGAATAAATTTAATTTACCAATAAAATAAAACTTTTCATTCTCATTAGAAATAAAATGTTAATTTTATTTAATGTTATTTTCTATAAAAGAGCGTAACCGTAAAGTCCTCATTCTAACAATAGATAATTATTGTTTGTATGATTAAATAAAGTTTTATTACTGTATAGTGTATCTATACACTAGTTTCTTTTCTTGAAGTATTTATTAATTAAAACCATTCTGACACATCGAGGATAAACGCGCATCGTTCGTTTGATAAAACTTAACTTTGGATATGCCAAAATCACACAAAAAGGTTTGTAAACTAATTGGTTCCAAAACAAAAGAACACGAGGTTTGTCTTTTCAAACAAGGCACAATTTATTATCTGTGGGTTTTTATTTTATCCTCATTGACCGAGCGATAGCGAAGGTCTCCATGTCAGCTTAGGTAAAAAAACCGGCCAAGTGCGAGTCGGAGTCGCGCACGGAGGGTTCGGTACCATTATCTATAAAAACTGCAAAAAAATCATGTCTGTTGTATTGTATGGGAGGACCCTCAAATATTTATTTTATTCTCTTTTTTAGTATTTTTTGTTATTGTGGCCAGAGAAATACATCATCTGTGAAAATTTCATCTGTCTAACTATCACGGTTCATGAGATACAGCCTGGTGACAGATAAAAACGGCAAATAAATCATGTCTGTTGTATGGGAGCACCTTTAAATATTTCTTTTATTCTGTTTTTTAGTATTTGTTGTTATAGCGGCATACATCATCTGTGAAAATTTCAACTGTCTAACTATTACGGTTCTTAAGATACAGCCTGGTGACAGACGGACAGCGGAGTCTTAGTAATAGGGGCCCATTTTTACCCTTTTGGTACGGAACCCTGGAAATGCATTTCGTATGTCCGTCGGGCGTCTGTCCGAATGTTCTCCTCTACACGTCGCATTTCTCAATCGATTCCCGTGAAATTTAGTGAGCAGTCGTTTTGTTATTTGGATAATGTTTAAAAATGGTGGGAATTGGTATAAAGGACTTCAGCGCCATTAATGGTCTATGACGCTTAAGACCATTGTGAATTCGTTAATACATAACATATAATACAGTATCATACATCTATTCGGTTATAGCTACTTATATTCTTACAGAGCCACAAGTAATAAGACTAATAAGTAATAAAATGTTATGACATAGTTAAAATATGACGTTGTTAATTCGTAAGGGCGTATGATATTCTAGTTGAATATAGCAAATATTTATATATTTTTTATTGCTCATAACTCATAAGAATTTAATGTCATAAGGCATATTAATTATAGGGCCATTTTTATCTAGAAAAGTCAGAATAAAATCAGAAAATGAGGTTGGCAGGTTCATTATGGTGAGTAAGGTTGCCAAAGAGGTTTATTATGGTGAGAAGTTGACACTAAAAAAATTAAAGTTTCAGGACTTTTACCACTTATCATTAACTGTCTGTGTACCATTAATGGCCGGTTAGCAATCGTCACAAAACTGACCGTCAATGTCAAATACCATACACATAGACTAATAACCCAAGACGCCGCATAGCCGGGCGAACCTCGCTGCCACGCATACAGTCGCTTCACTCGACGGTGTGAGAGAGAAAGTTGTCTTTCCTTTCAGTCCTGTATGTAACATCGCTTGCTTGCGGCATTAAAACGCATTATTGTTGCATTTAATTGTGACGCAGAAACACTATAACATCTGGTCTGCAAAATTTTGGCATTTCATTTCACTGGTAAACCGTTTTTTATCTTAATTACCTATTAAAATTTGTCCGGAAAGAGAAGTGTCGTAGTTTATAAGGAAGCTCATACATTCTACGACACTTGTCTTTCCGGACAGACTATAAATATAATTGTAATTATTGGATATGACAGTAAACAAGTGTGTTACCATGGCAGCATTAATGTTTGTCTCTCTCTTATGCACCACGGAACAATCGCGCGTTCCCTGTCTAGCATTGCCTGCAATCGCTCGGTTCCCCTCCCGCACCCCTCGGTTTTGGCAGCTTTGGTTTCAAAGAAATAACGCGCTAAGCGGAGTATAGAGATATTTAGTATATGACCATACATTTTGTCAGCAATGTGACAGTGACACGTTACTGAAACACGAATTAAACATTGAATTAAATCGTGCTTTAAAGTAGAAGTAAAAAAAATAATTAAGAAGTTAAAGCCTCGGTACCTTGTTACAGCCGATATTTTCTATACCTATTCCAAATTTCAGCTTTCTACGTTAAACCGTTTCCGAGAAAGACGCGTTTTACCGATTTCGGCGACCGGAGTGATCCCATAAGTGTTTCGTAAACCAAGTATTGGTACGAAACACTAATAAAAATGCCCTTATAAATCAAAATTATTTGGTAAATTTGCTATCAAGTTTAGCGTCGGTGAGATCAAGTTTCTAGGTCACAGCAAGGTTCCTAGGTACGTTATCCGAAGCCCTGGATCCCGGCGATATTTAGGTCAAGCTCAGGCTGGAATATCGATGTTTCACGAGCATTGATAGCTCGCTGAAGGTAAAACTATACCTATAAATGATCACCCATGAATCTGTATCATTGGTAAGAGGTAAATCATGTGGTACAATTCCTCTTACCGTGTCGCACAGTAATCTACCAAGCATTTTTGAATTTATCTCTCAATGACCCTACTCTAAGGTTAGCTGAAGGAAATCCCGCAAAGTGATAAGTTCGCCATTTATGCGAATATTTTGTGCTATATGACTTACTGTACTATGATAGTACATTGCAGCATAGGCCGGGAAAATAGGGATTACCGGTCAAGTAGGTATACAGAATGATTTCGCGGTCGTGTAGTAAGAGAACAGGGCATGATACAGAACTTGAGGATGAATTTAAAGAGGTCGTTATTTTTTTTTCACCAATATTGATAATTATTTTTCAGATGATAAGCCGTTTTGGCATATTATTTGGTCACCCTACTCACTAACGTCTTTTCACGTTCCATACAGCGAATGTCAAAAGTCATAGGCTGACCATGATTTCTTTAGTTTAAGATTAATCCTACTTAAAAATAACAAAATATTAAGTAGAATTACTTCCATTCAAATCATTCGGTTTCGAACACAAACTATGCTTATGTTGATCAAAACCAGAAATCACCTGTAGAGAGGATAGGAATATCAAACCAGGAATACGTTTCCACTTCAAGGTATAAACCTATACTTAGTGCTTTTCTCAAATATGCAATGAAATATACCTACCAAAATTAAAATTTTCAAGAAAAAATATGTGTATAGTTTCCGTTAACTCTTAATATAATGTATTTAAATAACTTCTATTATAATATATTTATTATTCTCACTTAAGATATGAGCCTGTCTCAACAAAAATTAAGAAATCAATATCGTTAATGCATATGCCCGAAATGTTGTATGGAATCCCATTACAGTTCTCTGCGCCTTAAACAGGATACTTCCGAGCATATTATAGGCAACAAGGAGAATATTTTATTGTATGTTTGAGAAAATACATTATATATTTATTTTGTTTGCTCTATCTATACCTTACGTTATACGAGAAGCTTACTTAGAAGTTAGTAAATAATATTCTGAAGCCCTTTAGCTTCTCTTAAATTAAAACCCCGCAATTTCCCGGTGGGGTTAATATTCAACGGGAATTTACGTCATATTTATATTAAAATTTGATAATACAATATCCAACGAAGTCTTCATAGGAATAGCAGCTCTTTATCAGTTATCTCAAGACTTATGTTACAACAACAAATGAAGAGGTACATTGCGAGTTTGAAATGAATTTTCAGGATCCTTGCGGTTTGAGACAAAATTGTTTTGATGTCGGTGAAATATTTAGCACGTTCTTTTTGCTCGCGTCGTTACTATCTGCAATCTATATATATATAACTCAAAGGTGACTGACTGACATAGTGATCTATCAAAGCACAGTCCAAACCGCTGGTTCTAGAGATTCCAAATTTGGCAAGTAGGTTCCTTATAAGGTCTAGGGGTGCGCTAAGAAAGGATTTTTCAAAATTCATCCCCTAAGGGGGTGAAATGGGGGTCCAAAGTTTGTATGGGGAAACAAGATTAGACAGTCTATTTAATTCGAAACTTCACAGAAGTATTCCTAACAATAAATGAGTAAATACGTATTGCAGGTTTTTTGAGAATTCAACCCCTAAAAGGGGGAAATGTGGTCAAAAAGTCTGAAAATCAACATGGGTATTGTTTCTATGGTTCATCGGGTCGTTGATTACGAAAACAACAACGATTTTAAAATCCGACGTGGCGGACGTGAAATACCATCTCCTCTGTTAGGGTACAATGGGGTTGAAATGTCTAAATATCCATATGGGTGTCGTTTTTGTGATTTTTTGGGACGTTAATTAAGAAAATGGCATCGATTTTGAAATTTAATATTGTGGACATGAAAATTCTTGAAAGTATTTGTGCCAAATTGCAATCTTCTTCTAAATATATATAAGAAGAAACTGACTGACATATCAACGCATAGCCCAAACCGCTGGTTCTAGAGATTCCAAATGTGGTACGTAGGCTCCTTATAAGGCATAGGGATGCACTTAGAAATAATTTTTAAAAATTTACCTCCTAAGGGGGGAAAATGGGGTTCAAAGTTTGTATGGGAAACGAGATTAGTTCAACTATTTTATTCGAAACTTTACAGGATTATTCCTAACGATAAATGAGAAAACAAGTGTTTCAGCTTTTTTGAGAATTCAACCCATAAGGGGGAAATGTGGTGACAAAATTTAAATATCAACATGGGTATTGTTTCTATGGTTTATCGGGTCGCTGATTACGAAATCAACACTTAAGGGGGTGAAATGGGGGTTGATAGTTTGTATGGGGAATTTTTAAACGTTGAACCAATTTAGATGAAACTTGGTATAGAGATAGTTTGTGTACCGGGAAACGACATGGGACAGTTTTTATCTCGAAAATCAATCTTTAAGGGGGTGAAATGGGGGTTGGAGGTTTGTATGGAGATTTTTTTACCGCGAACCGATTTAGATAATTTTGTTGTGGATATAGTCTGAGTCCCAGGAAACAATATAGAATATTTTTTAAGCCGAAAATCAATCTTAGAGGGGTAGAAAACATGTTGGTAGTTTGTATGGCGAATTATTAACCGCTGAACAGACGATTGAAATGAAACTTGGTACATATTATATAGATTGAGTCGCGGTAAACAATATAGGATAGTTTTTATCTCGAAAATCAACCCTCTAGGGGGTGAAACGGGGGTTGAAAGTTTGTATGGAAAATTAATAACCGTTGAACCTATTTAGATGATTTGGTATGGAGATATTTTGCGTTCTGGGGAAGGATATATAATAGTTGTTATCCCAGAAGTCATTCCTTAAGCGAGTAAAAAGGAGGGTGGATTACTAATTCCACGCAAATGAAGTCGCGGGGAAAAGCTTCTATTCAAGAGTAGAAATCTGTATTAATCATAATCTCTCAGTAGTAAGTCGTTGATGGCGTAACAATTAAACAATTATTGCAATAATTTCTTTAAAATAAAAAATGAGGGAACCGCCGTCTTCAAAACGTGGTATACCGAAACCTCCAGAATGTAACGAATACTTTTCCGAAAACCGCTTCTAAATCAGTTCAGCGAAACGCAAGATGATCGCGGACAAACATATATTCCTACATACAAACATACGAGTCTAACTGAGAACCTCCTTTTTTAGTACTTTTAGTACGCGGGCGAAGCCGCGGGAAAAAACTAGTATTATATAAACCCTCTTTGTTATTAACAAAATTGTTTACGTAGTGAAGAAAAATGGAAACGAGTCACTTTCTATGGAAATTTCAATACAAAATTACCTAATATCATAAGTCTTTTAATTTAAATTTAAAAATTAATTTAAATTTTTGTTTGTACATATTATATTTTTTACTAACTTTAGGCTAAGCTAAGATAAGCTGCGATCCTAGTTGGTCGAAACAAATGAATTGAATTTGAATTTGAATTAAACTCAACTACAGCCCGAAAGCTCCTAACTATGGTTATCTGCGTTAAGATGTTTTTAGGGATTCGTATCTCGAAAGGAAAAAATGGAACCCTTATAGGATCACCTTGTTGTCCGTCTGTCTGTCTGTCTGTCTGTCTGTCAAGACCCTTTTTCTCAGGAACGCGTGGAGGTATCAAGCTGAAATTTATATCAAATACTAAGGTC
Source organism: Pammene aurita (assembly GCA_947086415.1). NCBI lineage: Eukaryota > Metazoa > Arthropoda > Insecta > Lepidoptera > Tortricidae > Pammene > Pammene aurita. The sequence goes on from OX352310.1 coordinate 17,275,181, forward strand.
TACTGTCCCTTAGAGCTGTAGAAAAATCAAACTTCTAAGCCAACGCAATCAAAAGATACACCCGTTAATGCCGCAAATTTTCGAAACTCGCAAGGGAATCAAAACCTACAGGGTACTTCCCGTGAACTCAGAATCTTGAAATTTGGTACGAAGCAACGTTTTGCGAAAAAAATTGCGACAACCGTAAATTTTTTGTTACATCATATAATTTTTTTTTTTAATAATTTTGAAGTTACTACCCCTATACACCTACAGGTTTGTACGGAACCCTCAGTGCGGGAGTCCGACTCGCACTTGGCCGATTTTTTTATTTTAATGACGCCGTTCTAAGGCAAAATGTGTTCATAAATGAATGAAAATATACACACCAACATTTAGCAACCGACTTCAATGAAAGAGTATACTTTACAGTGGGTCCCATTGTCAGCAAGTCAGTATCTGACGATGGGATCCTGGAGAGATTGAGTATTTTTTTCGGTAGCTCGGGCATTTGCAATTAGAAAGGTGGAGGCTAAGTAAAGTCGGTTCTTTTTTGTTTAAAATTATATAAATACTCGTATTTCTGATAATTTACAATGGTTACTGCTTTCCTAAGGTTGTCTGGATGGTCGGGAAGCTTGGTAGCTTTTTTGAAAAAAGACCGCCGTATTATTATTATTAATTTTATTTATTCAGACAGATGTCCATACTAAAGCTATAGTAGTTTATGTAACTGTTACGTAATAAGGGTCCTTAAAACATGAGTGTGGTGGTGGTAATAACTAATAAGATCAACACGAGTGTTTTAAGGCCTAATTACGTACAGTTGCATACACTGTTTTATCTACACTCATATTATTTATCCTAAATGCCGTATTCCGAAACCATAAAATGGCCGCCATTGCACCGCCATGGCCAACTCGATTGTGCCGGCGGTCGCGCGGGCGCGTGTCGGGCTGTCGGCGGCCGCGCGGGAGCGTGCAGGTGTACATTATGTTATCAAAACTCATAACACATCAATAGTTGAGCATGTAAAGTTAAAATTACGTTACTGCCACACATAAAAAGCTTATCATAGTAAAATCGGTTGTAGTAATGCTAGCCATTGCCTACCGTTTTTGAACACGTTTTAGAGGACTTACAATGTGAGTGTAGATAAACATATTTACATGACAATATTAATAAATTAAATTACAAAATTACAATTAAAAACACATTATAAATTATTAATTACTTGTTAAATGTATTTACTGTCCTTAATTATTTAGAGGTAAGGAAATCCAAAGAAATGTGCCCTTCCCCTTTAACTTTTTGATCCGTGGGTCCAAAAATTATGAAACAAATCATGAAAGTAAGGTTTCAATTAAAACTACATTGGCCAAAGGACGTAAATGCCGCAAAATATCATTTAAAAACGCCCTGTTAAGTGTGTGTACTATGACGGATCAGCAACCACTGAACCCTACGTTGAGCATGGCGCGACATGCTCTTGGTTGGTCTTACCTCATTTGGTTGGCAGAACAATGTATCTATAGATTGCCAAGGCCTATTAAGTCATAATTAGGAACACTACTCTAATGGTGAACTGATAAATTTAGAGCAATTAGGGTACAGTTAAAAAAACCCTAAAAACGGATATTTTGATTTGTAATTTTTTCATAGAAACAGTACTATGTAAATTAAGAACTGTTTTCAGTTTATAATAGGGTTTCTAAGACTGTAGCGTTATTAATGGAGACAGTTGAATCGTTGAAGGTAGGAATTTGAATAGTAAAGTACCTATACCTATTTTTATATGTTGTATGTACCTACTGTAGGTAGCCTAGCGTAACGTTGCATATTTTTAATTTAACCCTTAGGGGGATGAAACGGGGATAAAAATATTAGAGGCCAGGGGCCCGTTTCTGAAAAGCTTTTAAAACATGCAGAAGTCCCTTTCTAATAAAAGAGGTCAAAACTTGACTTCCGCTAGTTTCACAACTTACAAGTTATTAGTGTTTGAGAAACGGGCCCCAGCACTCAATTAAAAGCGTGTACGGTCAACCAATTTGATTCTGTAGAACCTACGTAATGACAGTTGCCCGTGGATACGTATAAACATGACATACTTAGGGCGGGTTGCACCACGCACACTTAACGAACTCATCATGGTTACAGTAGACGTCAAGTCCGTTTTTCCGTTGCACCATGCACTTTAGCAGTCAGAAAGTTACGTTAACCTTAACCAGCCGTCGAGCACTGGTTAACTCAAATCTACGTTTAAATATGGCTGACAGTTTGCAAAAATGTCTCGTATTTCAAGGATAAATGCATTATTAGACAAAAAGACAGTGATATTTGATGAAAAATATTAAAATATTGTTTGCAGTAATAAATATATGCGAGTATCTGAACGTAAAAAGGCGTATACGATTGACGTTTGGTTTTATTCACAATTTTCAGATCAGATAACGCCGATAACGGTATTAAATAATAAGTACATAAAATTCTTTGTAAAAAGTGCGTTATTTAGTTAAAATCGAGTGCCGAGTGACTTCAGGTTGAAATAGTACAGACTTCTGTTATGTATCACAAACATACCAGAACCTACAGTCATTGTCATGAAAGCCGACAGCCGTAGAATGAGCAGGACCAGAATCATGACAACCATTAAAAAACCACTCTGTTTTTGTCAATGAAGACCAAACCTTTGGAAACAACGGTTGACTTGAATACTGCAAGGTAGAAGACAAAAGGGAACGTAAACCTCCGACGCGGTGGAATGACCAGGTCAAGAAGAAAAACAAGTTTTATGACACGGTAGAACAGGCCACGAACGGGACTTGATGGGAGCAAGTCATACTATTCAAAAGATGCCAGATGATCAGAGAGGTTTCTTTAATGCTTTTAATAAGGGCATGAAGTTATACCACCAAACATTTATCGCCAATGTTCTACAGAAATCGAGCCTCAACACCTAACTAAACAATGTTCAGAACAGTACATGTAAATAAAGTGTGATGCGGAATTTACAATCAAGTAAATAAGAGTGTCATGTGTTGTGGGACAATAAAAAAATAGTTCAACAATGGTTAGGTATCCACAAATTCAAATGTGTATGAAAATTCATTATAGTAATTCATATAATTCTTGTTTTTTATTTGATTTCATTATTTGCCTTAAAACAAGCACAGTAGGCCTCTATTTAATGACAACTTGTGATAATGTCACAAAATGTCCGGTCCCTTGAGTGTTGATAAAGAGCTTACACTGTATTTCAGTTTAATTTGTGAAATAAACACAAAGATTTTACAGATCTATTGAAACATTAAACCCATATAAATAAATAAACTATCTACTGACAATTTGGTAATAGCATGGTTTAACTAATTTGACTTCATGTGTGTCGCTCTTCTATGGCAATTGTTACCTACCATTTGCTGCTCGTCGCTGCAATCAGGATTATGGCCAATCAAGTGTTTACAGCCGGTGCCGGCATAGGTTGTAGTCTCAGTCCTACCAATAGTGTCAAATTCTTGTTTTATTTGGAATTTACTGGCATTAATTTTAGCCCTTTAAGCCAAATCTCATTCAACAAAACTAGTGGTAGGTGCCTACTTATGCTGGCACCTCCTGACTTTTGACAGATACCTTCCCCATTAGTATATTTTAAATTGGACATTATTATGAACATGCTTTTTTTAATCCAAATTGTACTCACTGTACAGTTCATGTAGGAAGATACTATTGCCGGTGACTGTACGCAAAATAAGTACATGCATTTCATTTTGTAAGTATAAAAAGTAGATATATTTTCATACTTACATTTCTATAAGGGAAAAAGCTTCCTAAGATGATGTATGTATGCATGCATTTTTGATTAGTCCTAGTCCTATCATCAGTGCTCAAAATCAATTATAAAATATGTGTTATGTTATGATTTTACTATGAATTTATTAGTAATAAATAATAAAGGTCTCTCTTTATCATATATCCAACCAGCATAGGTACCTATTTACAAATAAAACATAATAGTAACTAGGTACCTACCTACATGGCTGTTGTATGACTTGTAAACATATATCATTACAAAGAAATAAATGATTATGATTATTAAGATACAAGTGATAAGAAAACATTTTTGGAATCCTAGCCACACTGTTTTATGGTCACTTTTACCTGAATAATATTTGTAACATGTATCAAGAGTAGAGTATTGTTAATAACCATTATCAAAGATCTGTGGTTCAGTATATGAAGTTTTTTGTCCGATCAATAAGCTGGCTCACTTTGGCCAAGGGTCCGCTTCACACTATCCAAGAACTGATTGACCTCACTTAAAATACTTCAAGTGTCAAGTTTCATTGATTATTTATGCCAAGTGCTAGAAAACTGGTGAATAATATTTGCAGTAGAAATATGTTTGGAGGGGGGAGGATCTTGCTTCCATCTACAAATGAAAACCTATGCCAGTGTTTGAATAATAAATAAAACAAAAATAAGGTAACTAAATAAATATAATTATGTATTTTATTATCAAAATTGAAATACTGATTGATTAGGTTAGTCTAATTATACTTTATTTTTACATTGAGATTCTACCAATTTCTTGAAATCACTGCATTTTTACTTTCAAACATTCTGGAGTTAAGCACTGAGTAGCACAACAAGCCTCGATTTCATCTTGTCTTCAATACCAAAGGTAAATTCAAACCTGAAATAAAAAACATTGTGTATCATTATTCATTAGTGTAACACATGTGCTACTCATCATTTGTTAACAAAGATGCTTTAGAACACTCATTTAATAAGTAAGTACATGTATAAGTTCAATATTTAGGACGTTGGTTACAGGGCCAGCCATAATCAACCAGGTTGGAGGGATTCAGTACCCTATTTTTACGAATTTTCAAGAGTTAAAACTAGTGATGCCTTTGTTTTGCGATTGGGCTCCTTCTCGCCATTTGGTGCTTCCAGCAACGGCTTTACTTGTTTAGGGTTCTGCAAGTAGTAATAAACTAGCAGGATGATTTACTCACTATAATATAATGCACAATACACCAGCCGACTATTCTGGCTTTCGCTTTAAACTCCACTCTCAACACAAGTTGCATTATCCTTTGAAAAAATTTCCTCGTAAGGCGCAATGGATAGCCCACTTTTTGATTGAGTAATAAACATGTTCAGGAATGGCTAAATGTTTGTATATTCTTGATTTTCAAGCTGCAGAGTGCAAAGTTAAGTTTAGTTCGCGCTCCTTTCTTTAGATTTTTTTCTTCGTGTGACGATTTTGACAAGTTTAGTTTGGCATTTATGGTTGAGTTGCCATATTGAATAAATATTCTACCATAAAAATGTGAGTAGAAATGCGTTTAGACAGTGGCATCCCGCTTAACTCTTACGTTCTGTTATTTTGCACTTGGTGCAACCCATTTATGTTAGCAATCGTTAAGTAGCTCCGATTAGCGTAACATTTGGCTTACTTTTACAGGCGGTTTGGTGCAACCCACCCTTAGTCGCTACCAAACTAGCTATTGTGACAAGGTTCTAGAGTGGCCTAGGAATCTAATTGGTTGACTGTACCTATCAAATATTTTATTTTTTGACAACAACTTATATTAAAGTCCGAACAAAGAGATGTCGCGAGAAACTGCCTTGCGGGCGATTCAATTAGCAAACCCCTAGAGAAGGAAGAGATTAATTGAGCCACCAGTGGCGGCGTCTATTATAGACCTCCTCCGATGAATAGCTGCCCGATTCCCGGATCTAGTACCTATATCAAACTAACTAAACGTTCCTCCAAATTTCGTTTCGTTGCTCCAAATTTTGGCACAATTGCCATAGCTATTAAACCAAATCCGCTATTTTGAAACTTAAAAAAAAACCCTAAAATAATAACAAAGTAATTAAAGAAAAAAATGTTTTTACGATAATAGGTTGAGAAATGCTACCTTTAGAAGAACAACCGGATATCCGGACATAGGGAAGCACTTTTCCCCAATCTGAAACACAGATGCTTCGCTCGCTTCACTCCGTTGGTCAATTATTAGGATTATTAATACCTAGGCGCTCTGTGAGCTGTATACCTATATAAACTAAATAACTGTATACCTAAATAATAAATAAGGACCATACATTGTCATATTACTTTTACAAAAAGATCCCAGGTGTAGAAAAGGATCACACGGCAAGCCAATAACCTAAATACTTCGGACACCAAGAACAAATTACGGCAGAAAAAGTAGGTATTGTGTACGAAGGGGCACATCTGTATAACAAATTACCAAAAGACATTAGAGACGCAAAATCCTTAAAAGTGTTCAAAAAGGCGCTCAATCATTACATTGTTAAAACTGTTCTCATTAATTAAGTAAATTATATATATGACATGTTTGGTTGTGTACACATCTACCTGCTCTAGTTTTAATAATAGAATAGTTTAGTTCTATACCCATAGTTGCTAAGACATTGACCTGACATTGAAATTTAATATGTACCCTCTTCTTGTACTTATGCATAATTAAAGTAAATATTGTATTTCTCAGTAAGTGATTATCTGTAATAATCTTTTGAGAAATAAATATCTTAAACCAAATACCTCTCCAGCATTGGTTAAACTGAATAAATGTTTGGCTCCGCCATTTTGATAGGTACCTCTACAAATGGTTGAGAAATGCGACCTATAGGAGAACAAGCCGGACAGACAACGCTTCGGACGGATATATTCAGAGTAATAACGCGTAGTTTCGGTATCCGCGAGGCAACCGGATGGCTCGCTGTATTTAAGCTCCCTACGTGTTGTGGAACCTCCCTGTGCAACTCGAACTGACCCACGTAGGACTTGGTTTTTCATCCTCCACGTCCTCAATTTCCAGTATCTTTATGTGATGAAGAACGACCATGCAAATTGCCATTCACACCGGCCGGTCCGTCAGAGTTGGAAGCCGAAAAAAAATTAGGGAGGGGGAGATGAAAAACTAAGTCAAACGTGGGTCAGTTCGGGTTGCACAGGGGGGTTCCACAATTCGTAGGGAACTTAAATACCGCCAGCCATCCAGTTGCCTCTCGGACACTGTAACTATGCGCCATTGCTTTAACTAATACGAAACCATTTAGCCCAAGCTGAGATGGAGAACTTCGCTATCGCTCGGTCAATTAATATGAACAGTCATTCATAATCGGTTAAGCGTGGTCATTGGTATGCAGTGTGGTTCTGCCCCGTTACTTACTTTAATCCCTCGGTCACGTTCAAAATATCGACTTCCACGCTTAAAGGATGACTCACAGTTACTGCGTACCGTGCCACATGAGCGTCGTCCGGTGCTCGGTCAACTCAGTATTCTTCGACCCTGTTTTTGGGAGGTCAAAAGTTTCTTAGGCACCATACCTTTTCAAAACTTGAAATGAAATAGGATTGGAATTCGGAGTACTTATTTAGGTATCTGGGTGAATGAACTTTTAGGACACCAATTATGGAGATATATACAAACTTAACAGACAACTTTAGGATGGTAGTAATCACGAAGCGTTATAATTATAATTAGACTTCCTTTACCGATCACACCTATTAAATACATCAAATGTCCCTTAATTGTCAAATAAAACCGGTAACGCAGGAGAAAATGTAGGGTCAGGGAGGGTACAGTCGCTAGGATTTTTTCAACAGGCTGTTGCATGAAAAATATAAATCCTTGAACTAATTGTTACAAGCACAGAGCACCGTGCATGATTAAACTTTCATATGTACCAAATAGATTTGCTATTACTTTCACCAAAATATATATATCCATTATTTTTTTTAAATTGGGAATCGAGCCACTGTGTACTGGTTGCTGTACACAGTGACTAGGACCCCCTAGTACACAGTGGTTCTAACAGTACACAGTGGCTACGTAGGAATCGAGCCACTGTGTACTGCTGCTCAATTATGTGGGCCAATCAACTTTTTGACTGTCTCTTGCGTTACTCAATGTGTATCTGGAGTTACCAAGAAATCGGACTTCTAATATACATAGTTTCTGTTTATTATGTTTAACAGTTGGGGCCTCGAATGTTTCAACATAAAACATTAACTGGAACACAGAAAATCCATATTTAAAGGTGAAATTTTACAACAAAATTTAAAAGTTGAGGACAGATTTGTATCGGTCAAAGAGTTGATTCGCCCAATTATGAGGCTAAGAGGTTCTGACATTTTTAGGAAAAATAAAAAACTGATAAGGATTGGGATTTTTTTATTAAAGTTATCTTTGGATAATTCGTAATTATAAAAATGTAGTAAATCTTAAGTACCTACCTACTTTTAAAGGCAAAATCAACAAATGAACTAAATTAATAATCTCTTCCATAGGCAAAACGTACGAAAGACCATAGTTACACTAACTTCTAATTGTGAATTAAATAAACTCAACAACAACAAAAGAACATAGTTGCACAAACTTCTTATGAATTAAATAAAGTCAACAAGTTTGCCTTGTTAAGGCAAAAAAAAACATAGTTACACAAACTTCTAATTGTGAATTAAATAAACTAAACAACAACAAAAAAACATAGTTGCACAAACTTCTTATGAATTGAATACAGCCAACAAGTTTGCCTTCTAAAGGCAAAAATAAAAAGAACATAGTTACACAAACTTCTAATTGTGAATTAAATAAACTCAACAACAACAAAAAAACATAGTTGCAAAAACTTCTTATGAATTAAATAAAGTCAACAAGTTTGCCTTCTAAAGACAAACATAAAAAGAACATAGTTACACAATCTTCTTGTGAATTAAATAATTTAATAACCATATCTTATAAAGGTAAAAATTTGTAACGGTGACTCTTAGAATTGTCGTTTTTTGTTTAAATCGCTTATCTACTACCTACTTAAAAATTGTTGTCACAGAATATTAAATCACATTTTAGCTTAGGGTAAATAAATTTAATATCATTTTCTTTTATCAAAGAAAGGTCGGGTTTATCTGGGAGAACAAATTTTGGATTTTTGTATCGAAGAAAAGATATGTAATATTCCAAATCATCATTCCTCTCGTCCAATACTTTTCCTATATACCAAGATTTACGTTTCTTTGTGGCAAATTCGACCAACACGTATTCACCTTCACGAGGCCGGCGAATAAGTGGCTTTTGTAGATATTTCTCAGTTAGAATGATAATATTTTCTTGTTCTTCAATATCTTCTTCTTCGAATTCATCCCAATCATTGTCAGAATCTGCTAAAACTATTTCCCCTTCCTCTTCTTCATCTTCACTTTGCAACACTTTACGATTAACTTTTTTCTTTTTTACCTCTTTTTTCTTTTTAGAAGCAATCTTCTCTTGTTCTAATTGATGCTTTTCAGGTGTATCTGTTGCAATCAGGCTGCGTCCAGCTTTCCTGCGTTTTCTTTTTGATTGCCTTGGCCCAGCTTTGATCGGATTTCTGAAAGCAAAAGGAGATATAAAAGTGTTCTGTACCGATTTTAATGGACTTGAAGTGACGGCTGCCTGCACTGTATGTTGTGTTTCGGTTGAATTTAGTTCCTGTGCCTCTTTCGGTGCATATATATTTTCAGCTGGAATTCGTAGTGCAACAAGCTTGTTTGAGGACAATTCACGTGACGCTGAGTGTTGCAGCTTCATTTCACCTGGTTCTTCTAAGGTGGCCGTTTGTTGATAAGAATTCATCAATCTTGAAACAACAGCAGAAGCTAATTTCGTAAGTCTTGCTGGACTTGACATGCAATACCCCGACACAGGAGCCGTATGTTGTGCAGTAGTCATAGGACTTCCTAACCCCACCCAACGTACGCAGTTCCATTAAATCATCCGGTTTTTCTAGGCACGACATGCTTGCTTCCATTGAAGAGACCGGCATTGCTACAGGAGCTGTGTGTTGCGTGGTCTTCGTAAGCAACAGACGAGTGTCTGAGGACGACGACTTGCTTGGTTTCATTGAAGCATGCGGCATTGCTACAGGAGCTGAGTGTTGCGTGGTCGTCGTAAGCAACACAGGAGTTTCTGGGGACGACGACATTCTTGGTTCCATTGATGCATCCGGCACTGCTACAGGATCTGTGTATTGCGTGGTCGTCGTAAGCAACATAGGAGTTTCTGGGGACGACAACGTGCTTGGTCCCATTGAAACATCCGGCATTGCTACAGGAGCTGAATGTTGCGTGGTCGTCGTAAGCAACACAGGAGTTTCTGGGGACGACGACGTTCTTGGTTCCATTGATGCATCCAGCACTGCTGCAGGAGCTGTGTATTGCGTGTTCGTCGTAAGCAACATAGGAGTTTCTGTGGACGACGACGTGCTTGGTCCCATTGAAGCATCCGGTATTGCTTCAGGAGCTGTGTTTTGCGTGGTCGTCGTAAGCAACACAGGAGTTTCTGGGGACCACGACGTGCTTGGTTCCATTGAATGGTGCGGCATTGCTACAGGAGCTGTGTGCTGCGTGGTTGTCGTACGCGTCATGGGACTGTGTGGGCGCGAGTTACGCGGCACTAGTTCAGTATCATGTGCACGGGGTAAACAATCTGGGCAGGGACGATCAGTAACTGAACTTGGAAGAAAGTCTTCTTCTGTGAATCGGTGTCTATCGAATGGGACGATACCACATTTAGCAAATGCATGGATGATGTTGCTTGGAGTCATAGCTTTTTGGAAGGCCGTGCCAATGATTTCTCCTAAATCATAAATCGTCACTGGCTTTCCAGGATTTCTTAGAAGTCAAGAGTCGATGGCGGAGTTTTAGTAAACTTTGAAAGGGCTATATATGCCTACATCTAACGGTTGTAATTTTGCTGAAGTGTGGGGATGTAACGTCAGGATGTGAACTCCAGAATTTTTCGCAAGGTCCAACGCCTCGATACACAAGTGAGACTCGTGGTTGTCCATGATAAGGATGGATGGATTCTCTTTTGAGGAATTCGTGTGCTTAATGAAATGCTTCATGACTTCTGGGAAAATTGAAGAATTCATCCATCCAGTGGGTGCTGCCAAACCGAGTGTACCTGGAGGTGTATTTTTAATCATGTGGTCTTTGAAGACTTTTCGGGGAAACACCATCACTGGAGGCAAAAACTTTCCACTTGCACATATGATGCAACAAGTGGTCACTAATGTGCCCCTTTCTCCACTAGTTACTTTCGATACAGTCTTCTTCCCTTTCGGAGCTATAACCTTCTGAGGCTTCTGAACAGTCGTGGTTGACGTTTCATCTAGATAGTAGATGCGTGTGCCATCTCCAAAAGAAGGGTGTCGACTGATGAGATTCTCCAAATTGTCGTAGAACTTTTGAACGTTATTTTGGTTAAACGCGGTGGCCCGCGCAAGACTACATGGTTCTGGTTTTCTGAGTGTAATATCATGTCTCTTCCTGAATGCCATGAGCCAATCTTTACCGGCCATTTGATTTTCAGTCCACGATTTCGGGATTTTTAAGTTATTGATTTGTGCACATTGAAACGCGATCTGTAGGCACTCGTTTTTAGTTAAACCATAAAACAATAGAGCACAGTGGCTAAAATAATCTTTTAGAAATTGCTCTTGTTCGGAAGTGAAGATTTTATTGACTGAATAATTTGGTTCCAGTCTTTGGTCTTCCAGAGAGACGCAAGTTTTAGTTTTATTGTGATACGATTTCAGTGTTGTAAATGGAACTCCGGTAGTCTCGGCAGCTTTTTTAATAGACATACCATTCCTAATTAAGTTTAGCCCGCTCTTAATTTCTTCTGCCGTACGGTTTCCAATTTTCTGAACTTTCTATTTATTTTTAGTTTTATTTAATTTTATTCAAATTTAATTTGATTTGATTTTATTTAATTTTATTCGTTTTTTTCATTTAGATTTATTTATTTTGTTCAATTTTATTTACCTAATTTTAATTTTATATTTCAAATAAATCATTAGTTACAGAATAAGTTATGCCTATTTCCCGTTCAGGTTCAGTTTGCCATCTACCTGATTAAACTGATAAAAACTTTAGAAAGGCCAAATTTTCTATTTATAGTGTAGGTATGTACCTACCTATTTTGTGAGTTATTTTTTTAATTTTTAGCTTTTATTTTAGAAAAACATGAACATAAATAGGTACCAACCTAAGTATGGACGGAAATACTTGAATATAAATAGGTACCTGGGCGAATCAACTTTTTGACCGACACAAATCTGTCCTCAACTTTGAAATTTCATTGTTCAATTTCACGTTTAAATATTGGCTTATCTGTGGTTCAGTTTATGGTGTATGTTAAAACATTCGAGGCCCCAGCTGTTAAACCTAATAAACAGAAACTATGTATATTAGAAGCCCGATTTCTTGGTAACTCCATAGACATTTTGAGTAACGCAAGAGACACTCAAAACTGTAAGTCGGTCAAAAAGTTTATTGGCCCACCTAACTAAGTGAAGTAATATGAACCTAAACTAGACAATATAAGCTGTACAATGAAATATAATACATTTAAACACCTAAGGGTACCTAATTCAAGATACCTATTCTTTTTGCATCACAAAGCTGACAAAATCGATAAGTGAACGAAAGCTAGCACAATTACCCTACCTATAGGTGGGTAACCAATCGTATTATAAAATTAACTTTACACCAAATAACATTATTGTTGAATCAAACGTTAATTAGAATAGATAGGTAACCTACCTAAGCCCAATTGCGAAATAATCGTTCCGTGTTTTATTCTTCATTTAAAATAGGTACCTACTCGTACCTACCTGAATGTCGCATGATTATTCACTTTCATGTTATTTTAAATAACGAGTGCAAAAATTTTTCTTATTAATAACAGAATTTTTAGGTATGCTTATTCATACTTAAGTTAATTTTAGCTCAACTCTGTAAGGTACACGGTGGCTCGCGAACCACCGTGTACTTTTCCGAAACGAACGACTGTTGACCTTGGCGCCATTTTGTATTTTAGATCAAACAAAAAATAAATACAAACACCGAGGGCCTTGAATTATGAGCCAATACTAAGTAGATTAGACACACTCTTCGATAAAACCATAATCAATTAAATATCTCATACGAATTAAGAAAAAAAAGAAGTGAAACTTACCTGAAAATGTAATTTTGATAGCGTTGAACTTAAAAACGCACGACAACACATCCGCATGGCGCCGGAGCGGCTTACTAACTAGTTTGTACATGATCGAGTACGGAACGCTTCCGATTGACGTAGAGGAGTGACATAAAGCTCTTTCCCTTTCTCGTACAACACATTTTAGCCACTGTTCCCACCGAGCGACTGTACCCTCCCTGACCCTACATTTTTCATACAAAACCTGGGCAACGTGCTCTCTGCGTTACCTACCATACATAAATAATTAAAAAATGTATATTTTCGTAAACTTATACACTGAAGTGTTGGCTTGGTTGTCTGACTTTACAAACATGTAGACAGAATTGTATGAGTAAACAATTTACTCGCTTTTCTAAAATTTAATATTTCGTTTCTAAAAGTCTACAATTAATTTTGTATTGTGCACGGAGAGCTGGCCACGTCAGATATGACACAATAATGAGAGCAACGAAACCCCTCTAGTTAGTTTTCTATACTATGCTTATTTCTAGATCCAAACATCTGTCAGCTGTAAAGTGGAGGAGGTTAAATATTGCAAATACTTGAAGAAAACTGTCCTAGAGTTCTGGGTGTGATGCAATATTATGAAAAGTTATGTAGCTAATTAGATTATATCATAGCCAGAAGTTTCTATTGGGAGAAACAATGTAGTGCCAAATGATGTATAATGCAATTTATAGTTAGTCTAGCCTACTGTTTTTGTTTCCGCAATAATACACACAGATTTTTGTTCTAATATTAAAATATATGACACAACTTCGGCAGTTGTTACGTTTTTTGGTATTAGTTTTTTCCAACTGAAAAACCTTCTTGGCCTGTCACTCGGACCCATTAAAAGCTGCCAGATGCCCGGATCTAGCAATAATGATGGTATAGCAATCTAACTAGAAAGGTTTCATTGCTCTCATTAGTGTGTCATATCTGACGTAGCCAGCTCTTAGTCCATAAGCAGAATGTTTGCTAACGATACCACATTGTTTAAAAAGTGAAGGAAAGTAGAAAAGTCCGCTGCCTCCGGTGAGACTCGAACCCGCGACTCCGGGATACATGCCCGTCGCTCTGACCAACTGAGCTATTGAGACTCACCATATGGTGGAGTAATCACAGGTGAGTCTCAGTAGCTCAGTTGGTCATGGTGAGCGACGGGCATGTTTCCCTGAGTCGCGAGTTTGAGTCTCGTCGGAGGCAGTGGATTGTTCTACTTTTTCTTTTCGAACGAGTGAAGCGTAAGCGAAGTGAAGTTCTTACAAACAACTTCGGCTACTGGGACGTTTCGGCATTTCGATGGCTTTTTGATTTTAACGGGTTTGTTCCGTGATAACTTTAGTTACGTTTTTTGATCTTTATGAATTTTTTTTGGGGTTCTAGGAGAAATACATATAATATGAGAGTTCGTATATGAGCAGGATCGATCAAGGGGTTGTGGAGCTAGAAGGCGAAAAAAAATCTTCAGAAGGGCCTTGTTATATTGGTCATCTCGTTTGTAAGTAAATCGCGAGTTCTCAGTTCGAGTTCGTGTTCGAGGCGACTACTAGTATACGGGTAAACATTGCGTATTAATCTAGTCTCCGCTACGCTTCATATACGTACGTGGAAACGCTCGGAGCGTTTTTCTCGTAGCCAAGGCGTCGACCGGCGATACAATATGCTTTTGTTTTTTCTGCAAGGCCGTTTGTACCAACAAGTGTATTAGGTCATAAATATTCATATTAAACGTTAACGCCAGCGAAATCTTTCCTTTCCGCTTATTATGACGTGTGTGCACAGCAGTAGAAGTATACGGGCGAGGTATTCGAAATGATCTTTACAAGGTCTGATTAATTTAATTTAAGGGGCTGACAAGTGACAATAGCTAAATTCCCTCCCTATCTTTTTCAGCGCGAGTGAAAGAGAAACACTGTGTTACGATTAGTATGGGAACTAATTTGCAAATTTCTTAAAGTACTCAGCTTGCTGAAAATTAGATAGCCCTATGGGATTCGAGTTCTCTCTAATTGACGCTTCGCTACTGGTACTTTCCTTTAAATAGCTGTGAGCTCCGATTCCGTTCGGGTCATATCGTATATTAAACGGAATCCTGCTGTACACCGGTGGCAGCCGGACCTCCGTCCGGAAATCCTGACCCCTGACCCCGGAACCTGGACCGGAGATGTTATATATAGTTAGGTTAAGTTGACACACACAGTTGAGCAATTATTTAATTTGACTTCAGAATATGTATAGATAGCATAGCAAGATCTTTATTTATTATTTAAACGGATAAATATAATAATGCCAACTATAATTTGCATACCTTCCGTAATTTTCCTCAGTCCTCGGTCTGATCTGAGGGCTCGTCACCGTCCAGTACATGTCAACTATGGAGCACTAGTGTGTTGAGCACTGGGATTACCTCACACTATTTTTTATTGTCCCTGTTGCCCCCCCCCCTGTATCCGCGCCTGACCACACATAGCGAGATAACATTTGCAGTACCCATACCTCTCTTTTGGACATAGTTTAAGGACATACCTGGGTCCATACACTAATTAACGGCCTCCGAGCCTAATCGGTAGTGACCCTGCCTACGAAGCAGGAGGTCCCGGGTTCGAATCCTGGTCAGGGCATTTATTTGTGTGTTGATCACTTATATTTGGTACTGAGTTATGGATATTTTCTATGTATGTATTTAAGTATTTATCCATATTTATCTATTATATATATTGTCGTCTAGTACCCATAACACAAGCCTTATTGAGCTTACCGTGGGCCTAGGTCGATTTGTGTAAGATTGTCCCATAATATTTATTTATTTCATTACAATACAAGTAATGCATTTACCCGTTGCTGCTGATTCATATATTTCATAATCGTTCGTCCCTATTTTAAACCGACTTCAAGATTTCGAAGGACGAGGTTCTTAATTAGTCGGGATCTTTGTTTTAGACTTGTAGTTTGGTTTAAATTTTTTTTATGTATTTTCACCGATTAAGTATTCGAAGACTGCTGGACCGAAATGAAATTTTTTTTTGTGATTGAATGGGTATACTTGACAGTTGTTCCCACTGTTATCAGGTCAGGATCTGATGATGGAATCCTGGAGAAATCGAGAGGATCCTTTAAATATTATAGGCACAAAGGTGCAATAGCCTTTGTAAAGACGGTTCTTTTTTTCTCTAAAATTATTTATTTTGATGTTTGTGTTTACTAGAATAAGTAAGGGGGTTAAAATCGTTAAATTATTGGGAATATTTGACCTAAAAGCACACGCGTCACTATCATAAACACAAGAGGTCATCATTCATCAACGTACCACCGTTCAAACTGTTAACCAACCGTAAACTCTATTACAAAGGTGCAAGGTTCATATTTGTCAGTATAGTGTTGCTGGTGGTCACGAAGATAAGAACCAATGGAAGTTGCCGTCCCTTTTTTCCGGATTATCCTCTTGACTGTAGCTAAACAAATACTGTCAAGCCATTTCAGTGTTATTACGCAAATTCCTGAGGTCATAAGGAGTAATAAATATTATATGAATTTAGGTCAATTTCGCCAAAAAAAAATTTTTTTTCTTTTTTTTTCGATTTTTTGAACATAAAAACATAAATGTTATTGGTAAAACTGTCGATTAAAATTTGTACATTTTTTTTTCGTAAAAATTAGTTTACGTAAAGTATTCCTTGGCACTTTGATATCTGTCAATAAGAATGTCTAGACTAGACCCGATAAAGGGTGAAATCGCCATCAAAAAAGCGTTTTGCACTAAGTCACAATAAAAAAATATTTTTGATTTAATTGGTAGTAACTCTGAAACTAGGCGAATTCCAGAAAAGTTTATAAGACATTTAAGTCTCCAATTATGATCAGGAATACGCTGTTAAAATTATTCGGTTTCCTCATGTTACACCGTGTATGTATATTATAGAAGAAGAAGAAAGAGACAAGTTTAACCGCTTTGTGTGTCTGTGTATCTGTCTGTAGTACTGTAGCACTAAAACAGTTGAACCGATTTAAATGCATCTTCCTTCTAGCATTTGTCCCGGTCTTTCGCCACGGCTCTATTGAGCCTGGAGTCCGCTTGCAACCTAATCCCACAAATTGGCGTAGGCACTAGTTTTTTATACGGGTTTTATTTATTTAAAAGCAGGTTTTTTACCGAGTGATCTTAGACATGTTTTATAAAAAGTGGTTCAGCAGTTTCGGGGGTTTTCCTATCATTTATATTTATAATAGCTGAATGCTAAATGATATAATCACCTGCAGAAGGAAACAAAGCACGAAGCTCGGGTGGATAAACTTTCCTTCAACCGAGTATATGAGATGCAAACTCCATCGTTTCTAATATCCATGTAAGTATTCACGTGACACTTCAAATGAAATTACTCAATTAACGTCAGACAAATCGCCAGAAATGTCAGACAGCTTTTATGGTCCAATCAACGAAATAAGTCGGACAATAATACTTAGGAGTCTGACCCGAGGCCGAGGGTCACGGGACGCACGAGCGACAAATTAGCATACTGCCCAACGCAGACGCAGATAGCGTTGTAACCGATTAAAAACATCTCTTTACATTTGTCGAAATCATACACCATGGTAATTTAGTCTTTACGTATGTGGGTAATAGACGGAGAGCTGGCTACGTTAGATATGACACAATAATGAGAGCAACGAAACCCCTCTAGGTAGGTTACTATGATATCCTTATTTCTAGATACGGACATCTGGCAGCTGTTCATTGGTAGAGGTCAAAGAATGCAAACCACTTCAAAAATACAATTCGTAGAGTTCTAGTTTTGATTATATCATTGCCAGGGGTTTCTGCGGGGGGAAAGTAGTGACAAAGATGTATAAAGTAGTGACAAAAATTGAAAATAGATGTCATATACTTCAGAAAAAGTGACCAAACCCTCCGGTGTCCGAGGCCAGATTTGAACTGGCGTCTTCAGCTTTCGCGGCTAACGTCCTGACCCCTAGACCACCCGGTCAGTTCAAATCTGGCCTCGGACACCGGAGGGTTTGGTCACTTTTGTGACCGGGTGGTCTAGGGGTCAGGACGTTAGCCGCGAAAGCTGAAGACGCCAGTTCAAATCTGGCCTCGGACACCGGAGGGTTTGGTCACTTTTTCTGAAGTATATGACATCTATTTTCAATTTATATATAGTAGTGTAACTAAAAATAGATGTCATATACTTCAGAAAAAGTGACCAAACCCTCCGGTGTCCGAGGCCAGATTTGAACTGGCGTCTTCAGCTTTCGCGGCTGACGTCCTGACCACTAGACCACCCGGTCACGGCGGAACTTGACAAATTTTCTCATGTATATGCAATCTCTGAATTTGAAACGGCTAGGCGCCGTTGACCATGCTCTAAGGGCATGCGCAGTACGTGCTTGCACCTCCTATCCGAATTACTTACGTAATTCTGGTATAGCGAGAGAGATGGTGCTGCCATCTATGAATCTTGAAGCAAATCAAATTATTTTGTTCAATATTTTTTGATTTGCAATTTTTTAAGTAGTTACACTACTATATATAAACTGAAAATAGATGTCATATACTTCAGAAAAAGTGACCAAACCCTCCGGTGTCCGAGGCCAGATTTGAACTGGCGTCTTCAGCTTTCGCGGCTGACGTCCTGACCACTAGACCACCCGGTCACGGCGGAACTTGACAAATTTTCTCATGTATATGCAATCTCTGAATTTGAAACGGCTAGGCGCCGTTGACCATGCTCTAAGGGCATGCGCAGTACGTGCTTGCACCTCCTATCCGAATTACTTACGTAATTCTGGGACACCGGAGGGTTTGGTCACTTTTTCTGAAGTATATGACATCTATTTTCAGTTTATATATAGTAGTGTAACTACTTAAAAAATTGCAAATCAAAAAATATTGAACAAAATAATTTGATTTGCTTCAAGATTAATTAGTAGTGTAACTACTTAAAAATTGCAAATCAAAAAATATTGAATAAAATAATTTGATTTGCTTCAAGATTCATTAGTGACAAAAATGTTGGAATAACCTTTCACCGCCATTGAGGAATCTGAAAAGTGTGCAGAGTTTCAAGGTCAAGATCAAAAAAGAGTTGTACGAACACCAGCAAGGGCAGAAAGATCTCAGACATGATACCAGTTTTCTGTAAGCAACCCTAGCCCAGACACCTGACAGAGACATACCTGAAGTTTGTATTCCATAAGCCTGTAATACTTTGTGTCTTGCCCTTCTTGTTTTCAAATTATAATATTTAGCATGTACGAGTAGTATAGCATATCTAGTACGTAGTGTGCGTAGTTTTATTTTATTTGAGGTGAGTCGAGCTTTTGTTTTATATTCACTATCTTCTCTCTATCTGGTCGGCTTGACAGTGACGTTTTAAGTTTTTATTTCTTTTTTTTTCTGTTTTTTTTTTTATTGGCAGTTTGTTTTTGCAAGTTTTGTACCATAGATTAAGAATAATTTAAGTGTGGTATGCACGATCATTTAAGAAATAGAGTTATAACATTTATATAACCAAAATTGTAGGCTAGTATAGCCGCATCGTCGACGCACTGTGGCACACCTGGGCTACAACGGAAGATCAGCGCTGGCTTCGCCAGCTTCATGCTGAGTTGTGGCCCTTTTGTGACAAACTATGTGACGCCTATTTTATGTATTATTATTTTTTTGTGTTACCTGTGTTTGTCATGAATAAATGTTTTTCTTTCTTTCTTTCTAATGTAATTCACAGTTTGTCGCCTACAGGTTTTGTTTCCGCAATAATACGCAGTTTTTTGTTCTAATGTTAAAATATAGGCATATGAGACAACTTCGGCAGTTTTTTTCCTATATTGGTATTACTTTTTTCGAACTCAAATTTTTTATTTGTTTGTCACTCTGACCTCCACCCATTAAAAGCTGCCAGATGCCCTGATCTAGTAATAAGGATAGTATAGCAATCTAATTAGACGGGTTTTGTTCCGACGTGGCCAGCTCATAGTCCATTTGCATTTCTCGAACCCATACACCGTGGTAATTTGTCTCTGGCTTTTCATGGAAACTTTTGGAAATTTACTGTGTCAGGCGACACTAGAACTCTAACATCCCACAACTATATGTTTATTTCTCACCACAGATACCTTACTTACTTACTCCGTTGGCTCAGCGACCCAAAGTGAATCTTGGCCTCCGATACGAGAGTGTGCCACTTTCCTCGATCCCGCGCTAGCTCTTGCCAATTACTGATTTGGAGTTCGCGCAGATCCGCCTCGACCATGTCTCTCCAGTGATACCGAGGTCGTCCAACAGGGCGTCGCTTTACCGGACAACCATGGTATGCCTTCTTCACGTTCCGATCTTTCCCCATCCTCTCGAGGTGGCCGAGCCAGCGGAGTCTGTGAGCTTTGGTCTCTCCTATAATATTATTAGGTACCTGTGAAGTACTTCACATTCAAGGAAGACGTGAACCTAATTGCTATGTCTGAAATGAAACTTGCGTTTCTTCTAAAGAAGGCCAAATATGATCACATTATTTTTTGATGAAAATTTTGGCTTCGTAGAAAACGATCACATCTAATCGACTAAAATGTATGAAACAGCCCAAATTTTTTCACGATTTCGGGTTTAGTCCCATAGCATAGTTTAAGTTGTTAGGTATGACCTACCTAATCACCTCGCTCAATATAACTGGTTATTAAAATTTCACTCTGTATACGACAAGATTATTCACATCTGTAACGGAGTAGCCATTGACAGGCGCCGCTGCCAAATCATATGACCAGTGGTCATACACATGTATGGACTGACGTTGATCTGACGTAGCTATTTGTACATTACGTACGAATAGCCATACATTTGACGTTCCCCTCCTCCGCAAAAATCGGCAGTCTTTTTTTGTATAGAAAATGACAGACATGGCTACACCATGCGGGTTAAATTCTGTCTGTAACAGTAACCTATTGAGTCATTTAATCCCCGACGCGACGCGCGACGCCTAATTGTGTCCATTTACAATGTCAAGTGTCCAATAAAACACGGTCAGGTTGATAGTCCACCTCAAGCGAAAATATCCCTATTACTTAATACGAGTCACCCTCATTACCTGGGCAATAGTCTACTGAAAAATATCAGGCGAGTATATCCTCCTGTTTGTTGAATAGGTCTTTAAAAAAATGAGGACTTGGGAAAGAATAGGTTAAAAATGTGTTTCCACACAGTATCAATACTTCAAAATAGGGTGAATATAATGTCACGTTACGTGCTCTTCCAACTAGATAGGAAAAGAACGTAGTAGGTGCAGGCTCGCCCTCAGAGGCGAACGTAGTAGCTGGGAGGCTCGCCCAAACTAGGCGAACGGAGTAGATAGCTCGCCCTCAGAGGCGAAAGGAGTTGCTGGAGGCTCGCCCTCAGAGGCGAACGTAGTTGCTGGAGGCTCGCCCTCAGAGGCGAACGTAGTGGCTGAAGACTCGCCCTCAGATGCGAACGTAGAAGCTGGAGACTCAGGAATTAGTAATCCGGAGAGTTTATGCCAGGAGAGAGAGAGGTCGCTCCAAGTGCGGGGCCACTTCGGCCCCGCACAGACCTTTTGTTTGGAAAATAACTTCTTGGAAGCTAACCAGAAAGTCATTGACGTTTGTCAGTGACAGGCTTATATAGGGGTAGCCAGCCAATTCAGAGTTCTTACATTGAATTTTCAAAAAAATATCACAGGCCAGGACAACATGAGTAAAAATATTTAACAAACTTAGCCAAAAGTATAGAACCTAACTGCATGGTTATACGAATTTGAAGCTTTGACAAACTAGACAGAGTATGTCACCATGGAAAAATCTAAATAAACATTTCAAAATAGTATGAAAAACGTACAATTACATGAATAAAAGAGAAAATTAATAACCAAGCATAAGTAAAACTAAGAAAAGGTGAGAAATCTAGGTTTCTAAAGTCGCTTGAGGCTGTAGGTCAAAGATCCGCGACAAGGAAGTGTAAAAAAGTATTCATGTTTTAATATCCACATTCTGCGTATTTCAGAGCATGAAAATTGAATTTCTAAGATGAAGACAAGGTTAGAAGAATAGCGCACGATGTTTGAGAGCGCCACGGGATTTTCGTATGAGTGCGTGTGTTGAACAAGGATTGCAGAATAACTAGGAAAGTGCAACACAAATAAGATAAATGCTCAGCCCAGCATTGCAGCGAATCAATCCTGAGGTATGTAAGGGATATGCTACAATAATTGTAAGCAAAACAAAACCGACTTCACTCACGCTACTCCACCGCAACAGCAAATGACCGACCTAGTGTAAAAAATACTCAAATCAATAGTTGTGCCTAATATTTAATAAATATTGGAAGAGTTCCCTCGATTTTTCCAGCATCCCATCATCAGATCCTGACCTGATGATAATGGGACCAACTGTCAAGTATACCCTTTCAATTAAAAAAACAGCAAAGTGCAACAAAGATCCCGACGAATTTAGAACCTGCTCCTTCGAAATTTCGACGTCGGTTGACAATATGAAAGCGAGGCTGAAAATTATTCGAACATCATCGGGGTCAGTCTTGTTTAGTTATCACAAAAAAAATCGTTTCAAAGGTTTACAACTTTCAATAATGAGTCTCTGAGCTGGTGATATTTATTGCATGGACTGACGTTTATCTTACGTGGCTACGTATGTACGTTACGTACATACATTTGACGTTCCCCTCTCCCACAAAAATCGGCAGACATAGCCGCTCCGGTTGGTTGAATTCTCTTAGATTTTCTTATCTATAGCCCAGGATATCTGCCTGACAGAAATGGCGGGCGTATATGCCCGGTGTACTAATCCGGCGAGCAGATGTATCTTATTGCTCCAATCTGCAAGAGCGATAGCAACTATAGCGATGCAGAATAGGCAGATAGCATAGACATACTAGCCATAGATCTGTCATGGTAATAACAAAACCAATATCGAACGGGATGGTCTTATTACACTTTCAATAGGTACGACAGAGAAGGTGCTACTTGTATTATCGTTGGTCCTTGTCATAGTCTCACCTGTTTTTGTTACCCTCCACGCCATTACTTATAGCAGTGAGGGTCACAAACAGATATGATTCACGATTTATTCAAGAATTTCTGTGTTTACTACGAGAAAACCTGATATTTTTCTTAGAAAGTTATGTCGGCTAAGTTTTTGTTTTGTACTGTAGAAGTGATATTATCGTCATCTATGTCTATCCCTTACGGTAATGTTACGGTAGTGTGCGTGTGCGGTCTCTAGTTAAATTCTTGCTCTGAGGCAGATAAATAGTCAATAGTCAGATCGCGGTGCCCTGTTGTGTAGTATAGCTGTCAGTGCGCACGCACCGCACCGCGATCAATCATGAGAGTATGCGCGTGAGTGTCACTTCGGCACTTAACGCGCGACGCCGTGTCATGCAAACCTGCGCAATGTAACATTCTTTTTGTACTAAGCAATGCAGATGCGTCTACTTAATATATGTTTTAGGCACCGCCTTAAGGCGCATAAGAAAAATATAGTGGAAAATTTCGTTGTAGATTGGTAAGACTCGGTAGCTTATTTGGTAGTTTGCATAAGGATTTTAGGGCAGACTTAAAATTTCTCGTACATTCGTCCAACTTGGAATGCATTTTGTAGAAATATAGTATTTTATACAATCGTGACATAATTAAGAGCTTTTCAGTCGAGTACCGTGTTTAGGCCACGAGGCTTGCTGAGTGGCCCTAAATATGGTACGAGATTGAAAAGCTTAAATATGTCACCATTGTATATAATACTTTTTTACGAGTGCTAAAAATATGCAAGCCGGTAAGAATTAAGTTTGACGGAAGTCCTACGCAACCTGCTCCCTCTATACAATTTAGTAACTTCAATCTCCCGCTGGATTGTACCGGCGGTCGGGGAAGAGGACGATCCTCCTCCTCGACCATTGTATAATATTGTATGAAAATCAATTTCAGTTTAGACGACGATGCTAAAATTTGCGTCTTAATCCTAAAGCTCCATCGAAAAGTATGCGCTAGTAGTCCCGCTGGATTGTACCGGCGGTCGGGGAAGAGGACGATCCTCCTCCTCGACCATTGTATAATATTGTATGAAAATCAATTTCAGTTTAGACGACGATGCTAAAATTTGCGTCTTAATCCTAAAGCTCCATCGAAAAGTATGCGCTAGTAGTTCAGTCTAAAAAATCTCAATTCAAGCATTATAGTCGAGGAGTAGAATAGTAGTATTCGATACAAGTGCGGGAACGAGAAGTATGTCATTTTGCACGAGTACCGAGGTACAGGCGAGGGTCAAGACTCGGTGGACTCGGGACGAGTGAAAATGTCACTTCCGCACGTGTGTCGAACAACGTTTTTTAATACAATTGCGAAAAAACTACAATGAAATAAAATTACATTTATATTCTGTACGAATGACAGCTTCATTCAATCGCGCGTTGCTCAAGTAATACTATTGGGTCTCGCATAATTACTCCTTAATCGCGCGTAGTTCAGGTGGGTCATTGATAAGCGGGTCTCGCATAATACTCATTTATTTAAAATTCTGATCTGCAAATCGTGCGTAAAATCAAACTTTACGCACGATTTGCAGATCACATTACTTTTTAGCACTAGTGCTTAAAAACAAACTTTACGCACGATTTGCAGCTACACTAAACTTTTTTAGCAATTGTATTAAAAAAAATGTTTTATGGTATTCGTGCTTTTGTAATAAGGATTCGTGATGCACATCAAAGGATCTCTAACCCTCGTGTAATCTCCTACACAATTGTGCAACCATTTTGTGAACTGTGAAAATGCATTTGCGAATTAATTCGCGTTTCTTAGCGAATGCATATCTGACAACCACTCACATGGCTGCATTCGCAATCGCATATTTTATTTTTATTTTTATGAAGGATAGGCAGACGTTTGACCGCTATCTCACCTGATGGTAAGTGATGATGCGGTCTACGGTGCACGCTTACCTAAGAGCTGCCTATTTACTCTCGCTTTGAAGAGACCCAAATTGTACTCAAGTCGCAGTGTTGTAGTCGCATATACAGTCACATATGTTTATATGTGTGTGTGTGTTATTGTAGGTATGTACACAGACAGATCATGCACGACGACATGTAAAAGTGGTCTCAGTTTATCTATTGTTGTTGACAGTTCGTCTAGGCTACAACAACAAGAGACGTATCGGCCATCAACCTTATACACTCGGACTCATTGGAGTATTAAACCCGGCCAAATGCTAGTCAGACTCGCGCTTCAAGGGTTCCGTATCATTAGAGATTTTTATTTAAAAAAATCCTTGACCAATTAAAAATGTTCTTTTATAAAAGTTTTCGTACATGCCTTAATATAAATGTTATAGCGAAAATTCAATTAGAGGACAGAAAAATCATCCTTCGCCTGTTTCCTGGGGCTAAAGGATTTCCGTGATAAAATAATCCATATTGTGCTTCCCCGGGACTGAAAATATCATCTTCACGTTTATACAGGGCCCGATTCGATATGCCAAACTGTGAGACGTGGATGTCACACTTGTATCGCTAGTGGATAGAGTGATATCCATCCTGTCCACCCGTGTCCACACCTAACTGTCAAGCTGTCAGTAGGTCTCGCTAGAGCGTTTTGTCTATGGCTATGGCCTCCATTTTAGATATCACTCTTGAGTGATTCCACCCCGATTTCAACTGTCACAAAAGTGTGATATCTTAGTTGTCTCGCAAGCGACTGTCAGTTATGCCATGTCGAATCGCCGCCCAGCTTAACAGATTTAAAAAAACCGGCCAAGTGCTAGACGGACTCGCGCACGAAGGGTTCCGTACCATTATCTATAAAAACGGCAAAAAAAATCATGTTTACTTTCTTAGTAAAAGTGAAAGTGAAAGTGAAAGTGAAAGTAAAAGTAAAAGTAAAAGTAAAAAGGAGCTATACCGGTACCATCTGCTCATCAGTACAGGTCGAATGAGCCCAAATAGCATGAGTCTATGATGCGCCAAACCCGAGATCCAGTAAGGATCCCCAGGGTCCAGCATGAGCTCCAGATTTTGATACCGGTACCATCTGCTCATCAGTACAAGTCGAATGAGCCCAAACAGCATGAGTCTATGATGCGCCAAACCCGAGATCCAGTAGGGATCCCCAGGGTCCTGCATGAGCTCCAGAGTTTGATTCCGGTACCATCTGCTCATCAGTACAAGTCGAATGAGCCCAAACAGCATGAGTCTATGATGCGCCAAACCCGAGATCCAGTAGGGATCCCCAGGGTCCAGCATGAGCTCCAGATTTTGATACCGGTACCATCTGCTCATCAGTACAAGTCGAATGAGCCCAAACAGCATGAGTCTATGATGCGCCAAACCCGAGATCCAGTAGGGATCCCCAGGGTCCAGCATGAGCTCCAGATTTTGATACCGGTACCATCTGCTCATCAGTACAAGTCGAATGAGCCCAAACAGCATGAGTCTATGATGCGCCAAACCCGAGATCCAGTAGGTAGCCCTAGGGTCCAGCATGAGCTCCATCTTGTGATATTGGTCCCGACTTCCGAACCCGAGATGCAGTTTTAAAATTAATTATTAGGGTAAGACAGGATAGGGTGGTAGATTGCGAAATTATGATTGGTGAAGAAAGACTGGAACAAGTGAACGAGTTTGTGTACTTGGGGACTTTGTTTACAAGAGATGGTAAAAATGAAAAAGACATTGAAAGGAGAGTGAATGCTGGGAATAGAGTGAATGGGGCACTGAACGCTTTTATGAGCAGTCAGAAGGTGTCGCAAAAAGCACGCCTGGCTGTGCATGGAGGAGTGTTGGTGCCTACACTTATGTATGGTAGTGAAAGTTGGGTGTGGCAGAAAAGACATCAGAGTCAAGTGAACGCAGTGGAAATGAGAGCTCTAAGAAGCATGTGTGGTGTGAAGTTAACAGACAGGATCAGAAATAGCGTAATAAGAATGAAATGCGGAGTGGATGAAGATGTAGTGACAAAAATTGAGATGGGTATGTTGAGATGGTTTGGACACGTAGAGAGGATGGAAGAAAGAAGATTAACGAAGAGGGTGTACGAAGAAAGAGTGGAAGGGTCAGTTCGAAGGGGAAGACCTAGGCGAACTTTCCTCGATCAAATCGGGGAATTATTGCAAAAAGGCCAGGTCAGAAGTACTCTAAACCGACGAGCATGTATGAGGAATATTATGAAAGTGGGTGAAGCGAAAGTAGTTTGTCAGGATCGTAGTAAATGGAAATCCGTGATCTCTGCCTACCCCTCTGGGAAACAGGCGTGAATATATGTATGTATGTATGTATGTAAGACAGGATTAATTTAGTTACACTAACGTTAATCTAATTAACTGTAATTCTTATTAAATTTTCGAGACGTTAGTGTAACTAATAGCTTAATTCTAATTGACGGTTAGTGTAATTGACGACGTCACAAAATCAATGCGAACTAACGTTAGTAAAAATTGATGTTAGTGCAGTTACGGAATTAATCTTCAATCTTATTGATCAATTTTCAATTCTAATTGAAATTAATGGCCAACACTGGGTACTAGTATACAGCGTGCCATGCCTTTGACTTATGGGGTTACTATTTGAATAAAGGTTATTTAATGATTATATTTTTTTCATACAAACTAAATACTATTTTCAATGTACAACATTCAATGAAGCAATGAGTGTTTCCGCGATCGAGTTTTACACTAGATGGCAGCACCGTGGCAAGAGGTCTTTTTAACAGCAGCTGTCAAAATCCACCAATCATAAAAATACATGATTAAACATGATTGGTGAATGATGACAGCTAGACCTCTCGCCACGGTGCTGCCGTCTAGTGAAAAACTCGATCGCGGAAACCTTCATTGAAATGACACAATGAATTGAATGAACACGATGGCAACAGCGAAATTCCATCCCTATCTTTTTCAGCGCGAGTGAAAGAGAAACACTGTGTTACGATTAGTATGGAACCTCATTGCAAATGTTGTAAAAAGAAGAATAAGAAAAACTACGCATTAATTGAGAAATACTTATAAAAGAATAAAGTTTGTAGTATTAGTGTGGTAGAATTTTGTCCTTACAGACGTATACAGGGTGATTCATGAGACGTGAGCAGGAACAACCCTACACACTTAGTTAACGATAATGAATCGGCCGCCATCATGTTTATATGAAACAATAACGCCTTTCAATTTTTTTTTACCTTTTTGTGTCGTAGAAATTTTGTTCCCTGTAATCATGGTCACCCTACATAAACAAATCCATAAAGATCTAAACCTCTTTAACAATCATGACAGCACTTTGATTATGAAAAATAATTGTCAAATTAAGTAAGATACGATGTTTCCAAAGTAACCAGACATCAATTTGACAGAATATTCTCTTGTTTTTCTGTGATATGTGTAACATCAGTACGCGACGGAGTATTCTAATTGAAGAGTGACCATGCGTGTCGTAACTAATTTTAAACTTTTTATTTTTACTTAAAATTTTTTTTTTGCTCTTATCACACTAATACTGATATCAAACAATAGCTTATTATTAACTGAATCCGTAGGGTTAAGCCTGCTCACGTCTCACGAATCATCCTGTAGATCAAGAAATACAACTGTTTAAAGCTAATTTTAAAATGTAACTTTGGAATTATTTTCTATCGAGCCGATTTCGTCCAATCGTGAATCGGAATTTAACTAACAATCTAGTTAAGTAAAGTCAATTTGAAGGTCATCGAGTGTAGTCAGCCTCTTAAAGCCCCATCCCATGGCCAATGTCAGACTGTATAGTATACAGCGTATACAGTATTAGTACATTGTGAATGCAAGCGGTGAAGAACCATTGAACCTCATTGGGCGTCCGCGCACATTGTCGCGCATGCGTGCCACAGATTACGTGTGAGGCAATGAGGTTCAAAAGTGACTATCTTTTTTTTGTATCTTTTAGTGTCTAAGTAAGGTTATAAAAGGGTTTCAACCGACTTCAAGATTTCGAAGGAGGAGGTTCTCAATTTGTTTTTGCTATTTTTTATCTATGTTCACCGATTATTCGAAGACGGCTGAATCGATTTAGAAAATTCTTTTTTTGTTTGAAAGAGTATACTTCACAGTTGGTCCTATTGTCATTAGGTCAGGATCGGATGATGGGATCCTGGAGAAATCGAGGGAACTCTTCAAGGCACACCTATAGTAATTTGAGTATTATAACTTTTATGACAATTGATGCCAGTCGATCCCATTTCCACCAAGGATAAAAACCTCAAGAGAATCCATAAATAATAACAAAAATATTTTTCATACAATTACTATGGAAAAAAGTGAAATTTAAGAAAAAAATCTGTGAATGCAGTTCTAGTTTTGAGGAAAAATAAAAGAATGTTTCCTTTCAGCGAATTAAGCTATCTCAACGTTTTAAGGTATAGTTTCCCTCCAGGGCCCGACTTATCTTTCCACACTGTATATTGATTTTCAGGACAGCAACAGCCTTAAATAAGAGTATTACATATAAATGGTTACATAACAGATGGTTAATGACAGTAGAGTAGGTAGTAGACTGTCGCAATGTTCTTCCAAATTGTAAGGTTCGTCAACACCTCGTGACCCATCACTCTTGGGCGTGCGTCCGCTCAAGTCGCCTACTAAGCTAGCTGTGCGCTTTTTTACCACCGGCGTTCAGAAATACCTGGAATGTCTATTTTTCTCTAATAATCTATAATAAATTACTTATATTGGCCGTGCGACGAACGGTTTATGATTCACTGGAGGCCAAGATTTAAAAATAAAATAATGGCGAATAAAACTCTGATGCGGTTATAGTTTAGGTACATAATATATAATATTGTGTTGCTGATGGACTAGAACTAATGCTCGTTTACTTGTGAGTCTTGCAAGAAAGAAGTCTAGTAATTAATTGCTATATAATACTTAAGAGGCTGACAACACCCGATGACCTTCAAATCGACTTAACTCAAATAGTATATTAGCTATAACTACTTGTTTTGAGAAAGTAAAAAAAATATATGTTTATATTCGTTATATTTGGAAGAACTTCGTTAATTCCGACATACGGTTGGACGAAATCGGCTCGATAGAAAATAATTCCAAAGTTACATCTTAAAATTAGCTTTAAACAGTTGTACGTCTTTAGTTTCTTGACTTATATGTCTGTAACTAAGGACAAAATTCCACCACACTAATACTTAAACTTCGTTGTTTTATATTTCTCAATTAACGCGTAGTTTTTTTTAAGTTCACCATTTTGCTAAATTTGCAATGAGCTCCCATACTAATCGTAACACAGTGTTTTTCTTTCACTCACGCTGAATAAGATAGGGAGGGAATTTAGCTGCTGTCAGCCCCTTAAAACAAGATTTCGTTAGAGTATTTATACTAACATGGGCTTTCCTAAGGGGCTGAGTATGAGGTTCTTCAAAAAACCGGTCAAGAGCATGTAGGGCCATGCTCAATGTAAGGTTCCATAGTTACCGGCCCGTCACAAAACAACCAATCAAAAGGTCGTTTTATTTAGGGTATTTTGCGGCACTTACGTCATTTTACGATGCGGCACTTACGTCCTTTTACTATGCGTTTTTTATTTTTAGCTCAAAAACGGCTGAACCGATTTTATTCAATATTGTTTTCATTGAATGTACTTATTAGGCCTCACTTTCATGAATTTTTCAATGTTTTTTGGATCCACGGTTTGAAAGTTAGATGGGGAGCGCCCTTTTTTTAACTTTGATATTATAAAATGTTAAATTGACAGTATTCGCTGTCAGGAAAACGTGATCCTCTACCCAATGAAACAATCAAAGTGTAAAAGACAAGTTTCAGAATGGTTACTATCGGTTACATATTATGCCACTGAATCGCTTGTTGTGGTTTAAAAAGGAAAATTACAAAAATAAACACACACATATACACTCACACACACACACACATACGCGCACACACACACACACACACACACACCTTATCTTAATAATAACAGCTTGTATTAATGTGTATAAACCTTAACTAATAAATAAGTAAGTTTTTGAGTATTATATAGGGTGGGGCCTGTAACTAAAGCAAAAAATTAAAACGTAGATTCTAGTCCTCAAACTAGACAACTTTTGTGTAGCAACTTCAAAATTCAAAATCATAAAGTTTTTAGATTGTTATTTTTTCAAACAAAGTAAATAGTATTTTCAATGTACTTAAAACTCCGTCTAATTGACATCGCCTGTCAGTCTAGTCACTCTACCATCGACATATAATATCAAGACGAGTAAAGGCAAGCAAAGTTCATGTGAAAACACGACCCATTTTCACGTTTACAAAACTAAAATGTCTTATGTCTTATTAACCAATCAAGTACTCATTCTTTGAGCATATTTTTTTGTGTTAACCTTAATTCCGCAAAGGTTTCATGCCATTTCACCAATAAGAAAAGTTACCGTGTTGTGAGTGGTCAAAATCAATTTGACAATGAAGTTTAATTGGACAGGAGATACTCAAATGAAATAACTGAAATGTCAAGTTGACGTATAATAAATACGCCTAAGCTTGACTTGGATGGGTTCACGTAATAAATAATATTGCAATCAATTAACAATTTATTTTTTAGTGCATTTTTCATTACTTATGTAATAATATACGTAAATTTAATCGTTCTTGGAATAAGGAATAATATGAAAGCCTTCTATTTATCTTTCATTTATTTAATAAAAGTGCTTAATTACAACATAGGGACTCACATACTACAAAATAAGCATAAATTAACATAAAATAGTAAAGATTTTGAACTTTTTTACAATTTTATAAAGACGTTACATTAGGGAGACCCTCTTGGTTTCAAGCAACGTATTGTTAAGCAATTAAGGTTGATTATGGCAACAATAAAACGATTATTTTTTTACTTTATTTATGACCAGACTAGAAAATAATAGCATACCTTCAAAATAAATAGTTAAAATTCTCTTTGCTTCCTCGTTTTTAGAACTAAAAAAATAACGGATGAGTTCGTTATGTGTACTATTTATTTTAGCAGGCTTAGGGAAATACAAAGATAAAGGAGGATGCCCAGATTCATATGGACTCTGGCCTAAAAACCAATAATGACAAGCCATATGTCATTTGAAAGGTTTTTTCATATTCTAAAACTTTTTGTATGGCGGGAAATCTTAAATCGCTGTGTGAAACAAGTTATGGCAAAATTAAAACATCCCCTCAATAAGATTTTTTTTACTGATATATCTAGGGTTTAAGTTCTATACAACGGTTTTTAAACGTTTTTACATAAATACACATAAGAAAACAACTAAATATCGATTGATATACCATAAAACAATGACTACTATTCTTTAAGCAAAAGGGTCATCACATCAATTATGAGCTGTGTTAAGTGCCCAGCTGGAGGAATAAATACTCCGTGTCTTCCTGCACCAAGGTACCAAACTATGGATACTACATGTGCACAACTTTTTTCACACAAAGATTTGGGATTACCTGCTATAGTAAAAGTTTTAGAACTTTGAATAATCAATAGGCCAATTTGACCACCCTCCTTTACATTTTGTATCCATTTTTTTATACTACAACGGTAGCAAACAGGCATACGGTTCACCTGATGGTAAGCAGCTACCGTAGCCTATGGACGCCTATAACTCCAGAGGTGTCTCATGTGCGTTGCCGACGCTTTCATATAAAAGAAGGTTCACTGTGTTGACAGCTAAAGG
The DNA here is from genome assembly GCA_947086415.1 of Pammene aurita. Lineage (NCBI taxonomy): Eukaryota > Metazoa > Arthropoda > Insecta > Lepidoptera > Tortricidae > Pammene > Pammene aurita. The sequence continues at coordinate 17,307,897 of OX352310.1, forward strand.
GACAAGAGGATCCCCCGTCATCAACACACTGCATCCTCTGAGCTCTCTGGCAACCTTACTTACCGGCAGGAACATAACACTATGAGTAGGGTGTAGTGCTAATTGGCTGTGGTTTTCTGTAAGGTAGAGGTAGTTCCCCAGTCGGGCTCTGCTCTAGATTTGATAATTAAAGACTGCTATGAAGTGATAGCATTCATTATTAATGAAAAATAAAAGTCATACCTATTAGTCAGTTCGACTAGAAATGGCACGGCCAGAATGGTATGATATTACCAGAGTAAGTATGGTAGGTACTAATTCGAAGGGTTTTGTTCTGTCGATTTCGTTGACTTTACTTAATATTAGTGATTTGAAGAAAAAAAAACTTTAAACATACACATACTGTTGAAGTCATCATTATAACAGAATTTAAATTATATTTAGTAGGTAAGTAAAACCGACTGAGGTGGAATATTCAGATTGTTTATTAAGTACGTATCTCATATCCCCAATATATGAGTACAAGGGAGACATTTCAATATTATCAAAGTAGTATAATATTGATAAAGATTTATTCCAATGACCCATACTGTACATCGAAAAAAACAAACTGAAAAGATTCGTTGTTATAAACGGAAACCTAACTACTATTACTACTAGGTAATACTTATAAATGAACATTCATTATATTTTTCCTCAAATGAGTTATGTTTACTTTTCCAAAACTTATATTGCATAACATCGACCAAGTCCGTAATGTATGAGAATATCTATGCGTGATTTACTTACCGATGAAAAGAAATATCATCATCTTTGGCGCCTGTGTGGCTCCTGCACCAATGCACGGTACAAGCCGGCATTTTAATACCGATATATTACCGAAATTTCATAGGCCGAAAAAACTAATATTTTGACGACATGACAATTTCAAAATGTTTGACATGACATTAGGGCACCGCTGTCACAAGCTCCGCCCACTTTGGCACCAGGAAAGTGGAGCACATTTTGAGCGTTGATTACGCTTCCTTACTTATTATTCTTCCAAGCACTCTACAGACATAATCAATTTCATAGTACATTGCGTGTTCGAATTAACTTTAAAATGTAATAAAATTCAAACCGCAAGTTTTTTTTCAAAGTCGTCAAACAAACGTTGCGTAGTTTGAGGAGAAGAATGTACATTTTAATTTTTTGCTTTAGTTACAGGCCCCACCGTGTATAGAGTCTATAAAACAGAGTTTAGTTTTCAAATTATACCTAGTTATAAAATATTAGTAATTTAGTAATATTATATTACTCTGGAAAAATATTATCACTATGTCAGCTTTTCGTTTTACGTTTATGTCTAGTAAAATAATCTTAAAAAATGTTCATAAATAAGTTGTACTTAATTAGTATCCACTAAACTGTACCAGAACTAATCCGTTTGGAAGGAGCGGTATCTCCTAACACAAGCATTATTATACTTACCAGGAGGTACCTGCCGCAAGATATTTTTGTAAACCTGTGGGACACCAATAAATATATTTTGATTTTGATTTGATTTGATTAAATATTCTAAAGATATTTGGGCTCAACATGTTATATAATTTAATGTTTCTACCAATAAATAACTCAACATTTTACATTATTAGCTCTACGTAGGTATCTTAAATAAGCCTAATTAACAAAATAACGACACGAAATCCGTCAGTAGTAGAATTTATATTCTTAAAATATTTATATTATCCCGTGACTAAAATATATACCAACTGAAAATTATTTTTAGACCATTCGCAAAGTCACAATTAGCGGCGCTCTTAATTCTGGATATAAATAAAGAGCCATTGAATTCAGAAAACAACTTTAATTAATCTGTATCTATGAAAAAATGTTTCTCACTTTGCAATGTCTGGCCGCTTGCCAAGACTACGTAGAGTATACCAATTTATCCTTTCGCATTGAAAATCCTTACCTCTCTACAATAAAGTTCATTTTTGATGAACTGATGACTAAGGTAAGTTGGTGTTAATGGAGTTGCCAAATAAACAAGAAGCTGTTGGGACTCTTATCGCATCTGTTTAAAGGTTATTTTAGCGTGATTAGGCAACGATATAAGTTTGTTGTTTTCAGTAGAACAATGTGTACGTTCCAGTTTATTTGTTTTACAATTAAACGCGATGGCCAATAATAATGCGGTCTACAATATTGCACTCACCTTATTAACCGATTCCTCTCTGCCTTTAAATTGCACTCCACTAATTCGTAATGAGACGTGCACACTGAGGCCTTAAGTAATACGAGGCAGGCAATTGGCCTTTGATTGTGCTGTTTTGATTCCAGTAAAATGAGGTGTAACCCACACGACTTTGTTATACAGGGTGTAATCGTTAAGTGTGGCCAGGCCATAATTCCGTAAATATAACAGATATCAGAAAACTTCCAACTGATATCGAAAGTGCGTTAGCCAATGAGTAAAATTACATTAATAACTTTTTTTACAACAGCCATACAAAAATTAAGGCAAAGGTCCTAAACAGCCGAAACATAACATCTGTATCTATTATTTATAATGTTGGTACCGCGACTTTTTAGTTATCTCGAATAGCTTGCGGTAATTTCGGAAGAAACATACACTTCCAATTTTTTTTTATAAAAAATATTTATACACGGCAAAGCTTAGCGTGTACCGCGAACATAGAAAATGGAAGTTTTGACTATATCTGTCTCTGTCACTCAAAATGGTAATAGAGATGGAGATATATGACTCGAATCGAAATTCTATGTTCGCGGTAGCGGTTATCCTGTTAACCTAGAGGTTATTCTGAAATACACTATGTCAATATTGTTTTTTTGTTCACCATCGTGCTGGTTTTTGGCTGTTTTGCATCATTTTTGAAAAAAGCACTATATTGGACTCGGCGCGAAGGGCCATTGCTGGCTTCGTATTAAATTAAACTGACTCCCAAGGTCGTCCGTTTAAACATAATACTCCGCCCGCAATGTGCTACTTCGCCTCCTCGGCAATAATGTACTATTTTCTTACGTTTTCATATTTAGAATACGATACCAATTATGCCCTTAAAAGGAACACCAGCATTTTTGTTACACCTTATATATATATTAATATAAGACAAAATATACATATCTATACATATAACAAAGCTGAAGAGGGTCGAAAGTCTGTACATGGAAGATAATCGAAAAAAAGTTGGCTGGGGATACTTAGAATCGATAACAGAACACGTTCCAACAATTTTTAGAATTTTTTTTGTCTGTTTATCTGTTTATCTGTTTGTTTGTTTATTTGACCGCGCATCACGTGAAAACGGCTGAACGGATTTTGATGAAATTTTGTATAGAGATAGTTTGAGTCCCGGGAAAGAACAAAGAATAGTTTTCGTCCCAAAAATCAACCCTGGAGGGGGTGAAAAGGGGGTTGAAAGTTTGTATGGAGAATTTTAATAGAATTTAGTATGGACATAATTTGACGAAAATAAACCCTTGTGGGAGTGAAAAGGGGGTTGGAAGTTGGTATGAGGATTTTTTTACCGCTGAACTGATAAAGATGAAATTTGGTATAGAGATAGTATGGGTCTCGAGAAAGTTGACAGGTTGTTTATTCATGTTGTTTTAACCTATGTAGTTAAATTTTAGTTTAAATATTGAATGTAAATGTAGTGTAAAAGCCTCTAAACTGTTTTGAGTGTTTTTTTTTTTTTTTTTTTTATACCACGACGGTGGCAAACAAGCATACGGCCCGCCTGATGGTAAGCAGCTACCGTAACCTATGGACGCCTGCAACTCCAAAGTAGTCACATGCGCGTTGCCGACCCTTTACAAAAAGGAGGATTCACTGTGTTGACGACTAAAGGAACAAGAAGGTCCCTCATCGTCAACACACTGGGTCCTCTTTGAGCTCTTTGGCAACCTTACTCACCAGCAGGAACACAACACTATGAGTAGGGTCTAGTGCTATTTGGCACACCTGTTATTGGTGCATAAATATTTTACGTGTCAGCTTGCTCTTAATGTCATTTACATGTTCTGTTTATGTACTGTTGGTGTGTCTTATAATAAAATAAAATAAAGGACAAAGGATAGTTTTCACCCCGAAAATCAACCCTGAAGGGGTGAAAAGGGAGATGGAAATTTGAATAGGGAATTATTAACCGCAGAATCCATTTAGATAAAATTTGGTATGGAGATAATTTGAGCTTTCTCTGGAAAAGGAAATAAAATAGTTTTATCTCAGAAATTATCCCTTAAGCGGATGCAAAATGGGTGGTAGTTTACATGGGCAAGAAACAACCAATAACCACTGTACGTATTTAGATGAAATTTGGTATTGAAATAATTTGTAATTTTTGGTCAAGGTGTTCATATTTATAACATGTTACCCGTCGATGCTTTAAATTTACCTTTACCCGCTCTTAAGAAATATTTGAAAATGTCATGAATGTCAAAGGGTTATTGCAGGTTCGAGGACTATATATGACGTACAAAGATGCATGGCCCAAACCAAAAAACTACTACAAAATCATCTAACATTTATAGGACACCTTTTAGGTAGAAAAACATATCAAACGTTTTGTGAAGCAGTCAGATTAGGATTTATTTTTCTTTATAATTAAACAATGGGTACATTATCTGTCTCTCAAGCTGTTTTGATATGTCTTTTTGAAGAACTACGCATTATTTTGTATTTTTGAGATCTAATATTTAATGTTTAGAAAAAATGGAAAAGTAAAAAAATCCACTGCCTCAGGCGAGACTCGAACTCGCGACTCTGGGATACATGCCCATCGCTCTGACCAACTGAGCTACTGAGACACACCTGATGGCTGCGAATTTCTCCACTATATTCCATATGCGTCTTAGGGGGACGCCTAGCGACATCTGCCGAAGAAGTCTTACACTTCTCAACCGGCCATCGGAGTCCCAAGTTGTATTGAGAATTCACCGATAACAATGCGCTACCCCATACTACAATAAATTTTGTATTAAGCAGAACGTCTGCTAACGATACCACAATGCTTAGAAAAAATGGAAAAGTAGAAAAATCCACTGCCTCAGGCGAGACTCGAACTCGCGACTCTGGGATACATGCCCATCGCTCTGACCAACTACTTTTTTCTAAGCATTGTGGTATCGTTAGGAGACGTTCTGCTTAATACAAAATTTATTGTAATATTTAATGTATTACTGTTTTGAAAAAAATTAGTCCGGTCGAGTTTCTTTTCGGTCATAAATGTCATAATACTTCTTGGGCCTTGGGAGGTGTAGGGTTAGAACAGTTACCGGTGGTAGTTTTGGAACGAAGTTCCTTATCGGACGGTTCGCGGATGGGGGGGGGGGGGGGGGGGGGCTAGGCGAAAAAAAGTCACGTCACCGTCACGAAAAAGCGTCAAGTCACGAAAACGCGACACCCATATGATTGAGAAACATGTAAAATGGAATGAAATAAAAAATATATAAAATATAATAAAGTGAAGTGAAGTGAAGTGTATTGAAAAGTGAAAGTGAGAAGTGACAAACTGATAAAAGTAAAAAAACTCGAGAACCTAAAAGTAAAAAAATTTCAAAAATGGCAAAATTTATAAATTTCAATAATTTCAAAAACTTCAAAAATTACAAAAATCTCCACAATTTCCAAAATTTCCAAAATTTCCAAGATTTCCAAAATTTTCAATCGAGTGTTCCACGACATTCACGTATTTTATTTTTCTCTGACGTTCATTAGTACATTGTCATGTGCTTACATTAGTACATTGTTGTAGAGGCTTGAAAGTAAGCTTTAGGTGGATCGAGTTAGGCCGACCCGCCAGGGGAGGCCCTCGAAGATGCGAGTCCACCTATAGCGCTTTCGGCCGAGATATTACATAGTGCTTTTCACGACTACTGTGAGGAAATAAAAAAAACATTTGTCATAATAACATAAATGCTTTAATAGAAATTAACAGTTTTTCAGTGAAACAATATCCAATTCAGTATTCCATTCCCGCCTTTTTACTTTTTTTTCACTGTCAAGAAGCGTTTTTCTGTTGTTTGCTTCAAACCGACTCATTACTTAGAGGCGTTTTTGATAGAAAACCACAAACGGCTAATAAAGTAAAAACGCCTTAAGGGTGAATAATAGTTTTGACGTTTTTTTTTAAACAGGTAGTTGGCCCGATAAACAACTTTATTTTATTTTTGAAACATAAAGTTGTGCCAAAAAAGACCTTTTAATGTTTTTAATGAATGCAATGACATAACTGGACAATTTACTTTCCAACTAATGACATTTCATCGCTACAATAACATTGCTGTAGTGGTGGTTCAGGTGCTCGGTACAGCAAATGCTTACTTTCCAGCTTGGATTTTGACCATCTTTTGTCACATTTCCGAACAGTAGCGTGAAAAATAATATCTTGATCTACACCAATATCATAAATCCTCTATTCCGCGTTCGGAACCGTATGTAATTACCACCATTATTGCAACCAGTAACGTAACATCAGTGTATTATCTGTGACAGTGTGGTAAAAACGTATGAAAATTCATTACCTACGGTAACGTAATGTAAAATCCGCCTCCCCTCCCGATCGCTTTTTTTTTCATTGTTATCCCAGAAATCACCCCTGAAGGATTACTAATTCCAATTCAAGAAAATCCCCAGCCAGGTTATACGTACGTAGCCTATAAAAATTCAACGTCTAAAAGGAGGGGTGGCCACTACACTCGAGCGAGTTAAATTTGCATGGTCATGGACCCCCCTCCCCCTCCAAGTGCACCTCAAATAGAAAAAAATCATATCTGAATTTGTGACCCCCCCCCCCCCCATTTCAACCGCGCCTGTTCTTACCTTTCATGCTTAGACTGATTTGACGGGAGGATCGATTTGGATGATATTTGCCGTAGACATGAATGTACAAATACAAAAGTGGTCCTGTATCGTCCGATATACACCTACTATTCTATGTCGTTTAAATCATGCCAAAAAATAATAATATGAGAAAAAAAGTGCAGTTTCACTTAGTGGTAATTGTAAAATATTTTATTAGGACTACTGTCCTCTAGCGTATCCATCTGTCAACTTCACTTCAAGTTCCGCCTCCAGGGTAGCGGGAGAGAAATTAGGGGTGAATTAGTCGCTTACTGACACAGACCGAATTCCACGCGGGCGGAGCCGCGGGCACAGCTAGTATGAATATAAGACAAAAATATGCCGCCTTAGTATACTTATAAAATGGAACAAAATAATAATTTTAATAATCTAAAGTTTAAATTGTTGTTCGTTTTACAAAGCTCACCTTGTATGTAGTTACTCCGCCATGGTATGTAGTATCGTATGGTAGTATGCCTGTTAGTTACGGTAGGTAAGCGCGTCATACATGTAGTTTTAGACGACTAGTACGGCAACAGTTCGACATGCTATAGCCACTGGTCCTACCGCGAGCGAGTAAGCTATGAGCTATCGGCTATTTTCTAGCCCAAGAAACGAACAAAAAATAATCGTTCCCGTGTAAATAAAAGAGAGAGATGTATATTTATAGTTCATCGCAGTGTGAACAGCCAGCGATGAACTATAAATACATATCTCTCTCTTTTATTTACACGGAAGCGATTATCTTTTGTTCGTTTCTTGGGCTAGAAAATAGCCGATAGCTCATAGCTTACTCGCCCGCGGTGGGACCAGTGCCTTAGGCTGGATCTACACCTACAGGCGGGAAATCGAAACATAGCTATGGCGTTCCAGTACATATGTGCAAATGAGGATTAACACGTAAAGCTATGCGCAGATGTTATCGGTTATCAGTTATTTATTGCTTTCATATAATTAATACAAATTAAATTAATTTAGTATGGGTTAGCGCATTGTTAACGATGTTATTCCAATATGACTTGAAACTTCGATGCCGTTAACGTGTTTATACACTTACGGTAGCACCCTCTGAGGTAAGCAATGAAGAAACTGATGGAAAGCTTTTCCGAGGTTGAGTAACGAGTCGATGGCTCAGTTGGTCAGAGCGATCGGACCGGTGTTCCGAAAGATCGCAAGTTCAAATCTTGCTCGATGCGGTGAACTTTTCCATTTTTCTTTCAATTATAAAAATTGAAATTTCGCTTGCAGGCGTTTCTGCTTAGTACAAAATTAAGTTAATATATGTTTTGTCCTTATTCGTCACTTTGACAGTTATGTTTGTTAGAAACAGACGACACATAAATTAACTAATTAAGAACTCAGAGACGTTTATGAATAAGGGGGGTTAGACTCGGAGTATTCAAACTACGGCCCGTAGCCCCGTAACCTGAACGCTAAACGAAACGACTCGCACCTAGCCGAATTGTTCTTAGTTCTCCCATGATGTGTTATTATTGCCAGCTACCGAGGTTCTCCTTACAACCATGTACACCCAGATTCAAAATTACATGTACTATTTATGAATGAATTCATTCATAATGTGTCGATGCAATTTTGAATTTCATCGTACTTACGTATTACCGCCGGTGAACCCCCAGCTTTACCGACGTGACGTAGTTTGAGCGTCACGCTAGGTCACACTAGGTATCGACAGGCGTCACGCTAGTGCTGCCGGATTTCTGCGCCTTTCATATTTGATTCTATGATTTTTTCATACCTAGACCCTGGAACCTTTCATTTTATTTATTTGTATAAACGCGTCAACGTGTTGACTGGCTTTAGCCCACTCACCGTCTAAATTTCCGGGAGTTCCTTGAGAGTTATAAGATAAACATCCGTGTGTTCGTCAATGTCCCAGTACATGTCATGTTTAAACTTTTTTTTTTCTTTTAATTAATGGCTTTTATTCCTCGCCTATTTAAGCGAGGTGAATTCTGCCAATGTCAAGGTACACTTAGGATTTTATTCATTTTCGTAAAATAAAATAAAAGCAACGTTGTTCGGTTAAGGCCTTGTTGATTGTAAAGTGATAGCCTCCTTACAAACACGTGGGTGGCCGGGACCCCGGATAACCGTTTGTTCGACTAAAGGGTGGTTACTCGCGTTTTGGGACCAATTTTTCATTAGCTGCACACTTGTTCGTTAGGTCACCGCACAATAAGCTATCAGTATTACACACTGAACTACGTACTTAAAAGAGCAAAAAAACAAAAAACTATTCCAAAGCCGATGCAGCCATCTTGAAGCTCAAACGATTATCCCTATGTTTAAACTTAAGTAATTCGCAGAGAAATGGGATGACAATTTTATATCTATGGTAATTCGCAATAAAAGTGACATCAGGGTGTCATCTATTGGGCATTAGCGTGTCAAACACTGGGACGTTTACCTATTATTTAAGTAGTATACCGAGTTATAAAATTAGTCTAAAAATCCCTGAAACAGTAAAATTGTTAAAATATCTCCGGAAATGTTGACTTCAAAGGCTCCTGATCAAAGACTAACCTAATCAGGAATCGGGAAGTTTGTAACGAATTGACGGTCTTATAGGGCGCCCTTTACACCGTAACCGACGAGTCGGCTCGCGCTCCGTTCGTCCCGTAGTGACCCTTCATCATACACTTAGGATATACAATACATACTAGATATACAGAGTGTAACAAAAATAGTGGTGAGCCGTTTAAAGGCTTACTTGGTATCGTATTGCGTCTAAGAAATAGTTTAATATTAAAAAAAAAAAAATTAAAAAAAAAGTAAGACAAAAATTTTTTGACGCGAAAAAAAAATATTTTTTTTGCGTGGGACCGACCCTTCAATCCCTCCATACAAAAAAAAAATTTTTTCGCGTAAAAATTTTTTTTGTTACTTTTATAATTATAATATATACTAATTATGTCCTTAAACGGATCACCAGTATTCTTGTTTCACTTTGTATATGAGTCAAGGTAATAAGAATACCAAGATCGAATGGGATGGTCATTATGGAACTTTCAATAGGTAGGCAGAGAAGGCGCTATTATACGTAGTTGGTCTTTGTCGTAGTCTCATATCGTGATTATTGCTTACTATCAAAAGGCCCTAAGTACAATTAAAATACTTTTGTTCCCCTCTAACTGGGGTGCAACAATTACACCAACCCACGAAATTACGTAGGCTGGTCAGGATTTTTTTATTTCTGCGAGCTAGAACGGGAAAAATAAATCTAGCAACAAAAACGAGTAGAAAGTAATACAGAGAAAAAACCTGATGGTAACACAATCGCATAGGAAAATAAAAAAAATTGGGGAAATACGCGAATGTGGAACTTACGCGGAACTAACGCGTTAGGCGAATTGACCGAGCTACTCCATTAAATGCGTGAACCAGGAGTGCGATTTTTGAATCTCACCAAGTGACTAATTCTCACCGATGTGAGTGATTTCCGAAAGTAAATCACTCACATCGGTGAGAATTAGTCACTTGGTGAGATTAAAAAATCGCACTCCTGGCGTGATTCTGCGCACGCGAAATGTGGAACCGATTTCACGCATATTCAGAAATTTCAGAATAGTCCACGAACATCGCGGTCGCTGTCACGCTTGTTTAAGGCACTAAACTACTTTGCCTTTATGTTCGAATTGAAATCAATTCGGTAAAAAAATCGCCCAAAATCTACGAAGTAATTTATGAACGCCACCAAATAGATGAACGAAGTTGTTCGAGGTTTTAGTCCTTCAGTCGTGGTGGTCAATGGTTCGGCCCGGTGTTGCACGAGCCACCCTTTCTGCCAGCGATCACGAAAGTTGGTCGAGTTTATTTTATAAAATGGACGAGATCGGTAATAATCATTTTGAATATAGAATTTATTGGAGTTGACAATAGGTAGGACAGCTTTCTGCTTAAGTTTTGAGTCTAGCAGACACAATGGTGCCTAATTTGAACCACTCATTGACAGATTTGTTCATTGGTGCATCTGGCGGAGACACCAACGGACAGATATGTGCGTGTATCCATTACTAATATTATGGGTCAATTTTATATTACAAATCAGTCTCTTACTCAGTTTCATGATTCCAGCTCAATAAATTTAGACTTCGATTGAATACAAGGCAACGATATAAACGTAAAAAAAGGTAAGTAGGTACTTAAATATAATAATCTTTCAAGGAAACTGTCCTTATAAAGTGTCATTAAAACTTTCTCTAAAAAGACTTTTGTATACATGAGAGTTACAAACTTTACAAAGAAGCCAATGAAGTGTGTTCGTATAATAACAGGTAATGATTGCTTTAGAGAAAATTGCCAAGTGCGATTCGGATTAGGGAGATTTATTATTGAAGTAAAATGGTTAAACTAAAGTGGTAGTGGGCGGGGCACATTGCACGTAGAACCGATGGCCGTTGGGGCGGAAAGGTTCTCGAGTGGCGACCACGAAGCGGAAGGCGCAGCGTGGGCAAGGTGGACTGATGACCTGGTAAAGGTCGCGGGAGTCAGCTGGATGCGGGTGGCGCAGGACCGGTCATTGTGGCACTCTTTGGGGGAGGCCTATGTTCAGCAGTGGACGTTTTTCGGCTGATATGATGATGATGATGATGAAAATGGTTTAGTCGGTGACTCGATAATCGGTACCTACCTAGATTTGTAGATTTTGCGCCTACGTTGGTATCGATTACGCTATCAAAATGTACCGACACTCCTACAAAAAAATTATGACTCCAGTAAGTAAATTTGCACATGTCAATAGCAAAACATTGTTTCATAATCGACCATCGAGTTATCGACGATAAGCTCGATCCATCGTTGCACCGTTGGCAACGCCTCAAAGTGCATTCCACGCATCAGGTGCGAAGATTACCACCATCTTGAATTTTATTTTTAATTCCCGCATCCACTCCGGCATCTCCGGCCAGTTATTTCTGGAGGCGATAAAAATGTGACAATGTTTTTGGACTAAGAGCTGGCCACGTCAGATATGACACAATAATGAGAGCAACAAAACCCGTCTGGTTAGATTGCTATACATCCTTATTGCTAGATTCGGGCATCTGGCTTTTAATGGGTGGAGGTCAGAGTGACAGACTAACAAAATTTTTGAATTGGAAAATACTAATACTAAAATAGATATGCTAAAGTTGTCTCAGTTATAAAGGACAGGGCCTATATTTTAACATTAGAACAAAAAACATTGCGTATTATTACGGAAACAAAAACAGTAGGCGACAAACTATGAATTATATTACACGTCGTTTGTCACTATACTTTCCGCGAACAGAAACTTTAGGCAATGATATAATCTAATTATTTATATAATTTCTCATAGTATCGCATCAAACCCAGAACTCTAGGATCAGTTTTCTTAAAGTGGTTTGCATTATTTAATCTCCACCACTTTACAGCTGCCAGATGTCCAGATATAGAAATAAGCCTAGTATATCAAACTGACTAGAGGGGGTTCGTCGTGTTGCTCTCATTATTGTGTTATATCCGACGTAGCTAGCTCTCCGTCTACTTGGATTCTTGCCTATCTGCCATATTTTTTATAACATCAACTGACGATTTGTCGAAATGTAACGTTGGCGCGATAAAAATTTTTTTTACATATTTCAACGTGATTAACGTGAAAGATCTTTTAAAAATAGTAATTAACAAAACTTGACATTTTGCCTTGGATGACATTTAAATTTAATATTTATTGTTTGTACAACAGCAGATGTCGCTAAACAGGCGAAGTGTTCAGAATGAGCTTAACAAGACCATTGCTAAGGCGCAATAAAAAAAAGTTTAAAGTTTAAACTGTTTATTATTATTATGAATTGTATTTATTATAGAAAGTTCACATCAATGCAAAAAATCACATGTTATAAAAAGTATTATCTACATAATGTCAAAAATTAAACCTAATAAAAACATACAAAAACAACATTAAATAAAACTACAACTAAACCTATATTATGAATTTGGTTAATAACAATTTCACTTAACTTAGTATTAATCTTTTACATTTAAGATTGTATTACCAAGCTTACAATTTGGGGTTGCAATATACCGGGTGTGGCCTGTAATAGGATCAAAAAATTAAAACGTAGATTCTAGTCCTCAAACTAGACAATGTTTGTTCAACGACTTTTCAAAGTTATGTAGATTTTAGATTGTCTCTTTTTCAAACAAACTAAAAAGTATTTTCAATGTACATCAAGTTCCGCCTAAATGACATCGCCTGTCAGTCTTGTCACCCTACAGATATTAATCAATGTCGTAGTAGTGTTCGAATAAACTTTAAACTGTAATAAAATTCAAACTACAATATATTTTTAAAAGTTGTTGAACAAACGTTGTCTTGTTTGAGGAGTAGAATCTACGTTTTAATTTTTTGCTCTTATTACAGGCCACACCCGGTACACTTGAGCGGAATCCAGCTATTAGGTATTGCAAACTCAGCGGCGGAAAGCCCAACTTCTGGCTAAATTTAGCCTATCGGCTCCATACAAAGACTCAGCCACCCAGGGAGCAACAAAACCCGTCTGGTTAGATTGCTATACATCCTTATTGCTAGATTCGGGCATCTGGCTTTTAATGGGTGGAGGTCAGAGTGACAGACTAACAAAATTTTTGAATTGGAAAATACTAATACTAAAATAGATATGCTAAAGTTGTCTCAGTTATAAAGGACAGGGCCTATATTTTAACATTAGAACAAAAAACATTGCGTATTATTACGGAAACAAAAACAGTAGGCGACAAACTATGAATTATATTACACGTCGTTTGTCACTATACTTTCCGCGAACAGAAACTTTAGGCAATGATATAATCTAATTATTTAAATAATTTCTCATAGTATCGCATCAAACCCAGAACTCTAGGATCAGTTTTCTTAAAGTGGTTTGCATTATTTAATCTCCACCACTTTACAGCTGCCAGATGTCCAGATATAGAAATAAGCCTAGTATATCAAACTGACTAGAGGGGTTTCGTTGCTCTCATTATTGTGTTATATCCGACGTAGCTAGCTCTCCGTCTACTTGGATTCTTGCCTATCTGCCATATTTTTTATAACATCAACTGACGATTTGTCGAAATGTAACGTTGGCGCGGTAAAAAATTTTTTTACATGTTTCAACGTGATTAACGCGAAAGATCTTTTAAAAATAGTAATTAACAAAACTTGACATTTTGCCTTGGATGACATTTAAATTTAATATTTATTGTTTGTACAACAGCAGATGTCGCTAAACAGGCGAAGTGTTCAGAATGAGCTGAACAAGACCATTGCTAAGGCACAATAAAAAAAAGTTTAAAGTTTAAACTGTTTATTATTATTATGAATTGTATTTATTATAGAAAGTTCACATCAATGCAAAAAATCACATGTCAATTATAAAAAGTATTATCTACATAATGTCAAAAATTAAACCTAATAAAAACATACAAAAACAACATTAAATAAAACTACAACTAAACCTATATTATGAATTTGGTTAATAACAATTTCACTTAACTTAGTATTAATCTTTTACATTTAAGATTGTATTACCAAGCTTACAATTTGGGGTTGCAATATACCGGGTGTGGCCTGTAATAGGAGCAAAAAATTAAAACGTAGATTCTAGTCCTCAAACTAGACAATGGTTGTTCAACGACTTTTCAAAGTTATGTAGATTTTAGATTGTCTCTTTTTCAAACAAACTAAAAAGTATTTTCAATGTACATCAAGTTCCGCCTAAATGACATCGCCTGTCAGTCTTGTCACCCTACAGATATTAATCAATGTCGTAGTAGTGTTCGAATAAACTTTAAACTGTAATAAAATTCAAACTACAATATATTTTTAAAAGTTGTTGAACAAACGTTGTCTTGTTTGAGGAGTAGAATCTACGTTTTAATTTTTTGCTCTTATTACAGGCCACACCCGGTACACTTGAGCGGAATCCAGCTATTAGGTATTGCAAACTCAGCGGCGGAAAGCCCAACTTCTGGCTAAATTTAGCCTATCGGCTCCATACAAAGACTCAGCCACCCAGAGAGCAACAAAACCCGTCTGGTTAGATTGCTATACATCCTTATTGCTAGATTCGGGCATCTGGCTTTTAATGGGTGGAGGTCAGAGTGACAGACTAACAAAATTTTTGAATTGGAAAATACTAATACTAAAATAGATATGCTAAAGTTGTCTCAGTTATAAAGGACAGGGCCTATATTTTAACATTAGAACAAAAAACATTGCGTATTATTACGGAAACAAAAACAGTAGGCGACAAACTATGAATTATATTACACGTCGTTTGTCACTATACTTTCCGCGAACAGAAACTTTAGGCAATGATATAATCTAATTATTTATATAATTTCTCATAGTATCGCATCAAACCCAGAACTCTAGGATCAGTTTTCTTAAAGTGGTTTGCATTATTTAATCTCCACCACTTTACAGCTGCCAGATGTTCAGATATAGAAATAAGCCTAGTGTATCAAACTGACTAGAGGGGTTTCGTTGCTCACATTATTGTGTTATATCTGACGTAGCTAGCTCTCCGTCTACTTGGATTCTTGCCTATCTGCCATATTTTTTATAACATCAACTGACGATTTGTCGAAATGTAACGTTGGCGCGGTAAAAATTTTTTTTACATGTTTCAACGTGATTAACGCGAAAGATCTTTTAAAAATAGTAATTAACAAAACTTGACATTTTGCCTTGGATGACATTTAAATTTAATATTTATTGTTTGTACAACAGCAGATGTCGCTAAACAGGCGAAGTGTTCAGAATGAGCTTAACAAGACCATTGCTAAGGCACAATAAAAAAAAGTTTAAAGTTTAAACTGTTTATTATTATTATGAATTGTATTTATTATAGAAAGTTCACATCAATGCAAAAAATCACATGTCAATTATAAAAAGTATTATCTATATAATGTCAAAAATTAAACCTAATAAAAACATACAAAAACAACATTAAATAAAACTACAACTAAACCTATATTATGAATTTGGTTAATAACAATTTCACTTAACTTAGTATTAATCTTTTACATTTAAGATTGTATTACCAAGCTTACAATTTGGGGTTGCAATATACCGGGTGTGGCCTGTAATAGGAGCAAAAAATTAAAACGTAGATTCTAGTCCTCAAACTAGACAATGGTTGTTCAACGACTTTTCAAAGTTATGTAGATTTTAGATTGTCTCTTTTTCAAACAAACTAAAAAGTATTTTCAATGTACATCAAGTTCCGCCTAAATGACATCGCCTGTCAGTCTTGTCACCCTACAGATATTAATCAATGTCGTAGTAGTGTTCGAATAAACTTTAAACTGTAATAAAATTCAAACTACAATATATTTTTAAAAGTTGTTGAACAAACGTTGTCTTGTTTGAGGAGTAGAATCTACGTTTTAATTTTTTGCTCTTATTACAGGCCACACCCGGTACACTTGAGCGGAATCCAGCTATTAGGTATTGCAAACTCAGCGGCGGAAAGCCCAACTTCTGGCTAAATTTAGCCTATCGGCTCCATACAAAGACTCAGCCACCCAGAGAGCAACAAAACCCGTCTGGTTAGATTGCTATACATCCTTATTGCTAGATTCGGGCATCTGGCTTTTAATGGGTGGAGGTCAGAGTGACAGACTAACAAAATTTTTGAATTGGAAAATACTAATACTAAAATAGATATGCTAAAGTTGTCTCAGTTATAAAGGACAGGGCCTATATTTTAACATTAGAACAAAAAACATTGCGTATTATTACGGAAACAAAAACAGTAGGCGACAAACTATGAATTATATTACACGTCGTTTGTCACTATACTTTCCGCGAACAGAAACTTTAGGCAATGATATAATCTAATTATTTATATAATTTCTCATAGTATCGCATCAAACCCAGAACTCTAGGATCAGTTTTCTTAAAGTGGTTTGCATTATTTAATCTCCACCACTTTACAGCTGCCAGATGTTCAGATATAGAAATAAGCCTAGTGTATCAAACTGACTAGAGGGGTTTCGTTGCTCACATTATTGTGTTATATCTGACGTAGCTAGCTCTCCGTCTACTTGGATTCTTGCCTATCTGCCATATTTTTTATAACATCAACTGACGATTTGTCGAAATGTAACGTTGGCGCGGTAAAAATTTTTTTTACATGTTTCAACGTGATTAACGCGAAAGATCTTTTAAAAATAGTAATTAACAAAACTTGACATTTTGCCTTGGATGACATTTAAATTTAATATTTATTGTTTGTACAACAGCAGATGTCGCTAAACAGGCGAAGTGTTCAGAATGAGCTTAACAAGACCATTGCTAAGGCACAATAAAAAAAAGTTTAAAGTTTAAACTGTTTATTATTATTATGAATTGTATTTATTATAGAAAGTTCACATCAATGCAAAAAATCACATGTCAATTATAAAAAGTATTATCTATATAATGTCAAAAATTAAACCTAATAAAAACATACAAAAACAACATTAAATAAAACTACAACTAAACCTATATTATGAATTTGGTTAATAACAATTTCACTTAACTTAGTATTAATCTTTTACATTTAAGATTGTATTACCAAGCTTACAATTTGGGGTTGCAATATACCGGGTGTGGCCTGTAATAGGAGCAAAAAATTAAAACGTAGATTCTAGTCCTCAAACTAGACAATGTTTGTTCAACGACTTTTCAAAGTTATGTAGATTTTAGATTCTCTTTTTCAAACAAACTAAAAAGTATTTTCAATGTACATCAAGTTCCGCCTAAATGACATCGCCTGTCAGTCTTGTCACCCTACAGAAATTAATCAATGTCGTAGTAGTGTTCGAATAAACTTTAAACTGTAATAAAATTCAAACTACAATATATTTTTAAAAGTTGTTGAACAAACGTTGTCTTGTTTGAGGAGTAGAATCTACGTTTTAATTTTTTGCTCTTATTACAGGCCACACCCGGTACACTTGAGCGGAATCCAGCTATTAGGTATTGCAAACTCAGCGGCGGAAAGCCCAACTTCTGGCTAAATTTAGCCTATCGGCTCCATACAAAGACTCAGCCACCCAGAGAGTTCTAACCCAGGAGAGGCCTTAGGTATCATTTCCCCTCTGTCAAAAATATTGGCAGGAAAATCTAGTACATCTATAAAAACTATTTCAATAATCGATGTCACGCATTTTCGTCATCGCTGTCGATGGATAACAAGCTCCGTGAAAATGCCCTTCTACGCTGTTTTTGGATGTGAAAAATGTTATATTTCGTCTAGTTTACAAAAAGATGAAACACCATTTCAGATGTAAGTACAGTTTTACTTTATTTATCATTACTTTCGTAATAAAAGATTTAACTTAAATCGAAAATCAAGCTTCGTTTACAGACTCGATTCAAAGACAATCGTTTTCTTTCTGAAGGGCAGTAACTATTTGACGTTTGACACTTCAACATATTTAACGCGCTTAAGGATTGCTGTCTTCTATATGTTGTTTGAAAACACAATCAAAAATGATCCTTGGCTTTTTTGTTTGACATTTGCAAAGACTGCATCCAATAATGAACCATATGTTGACATTTGTACAGTCGACTATCTATTGCTCCATTTAGTGTTATGAAGTATAAAAAGAATATGTCAAATATGTTTGGTGTTTTCAAGTCAAAGGTACATCTTTGTCGGTTGTAAATAAAGCGTTGCTGCCAATGAATCATTTAGAAATAAACTGTATTAACAACCGACAACGATGTACCTTTGGACTTGAAAACATCACATGCGTGCTACCACGCCCCCCTCAGATTTTGGCAGACTTTTTTGTTTGGAAAGATGAGGCGAAGCGTACTCCATTTATAGAGCTTTATGCAGCCACCATTACAAATTTCGTCCTTCCGGCAGATTTTTGTCAGTCATAGCTGAATTCCGCTAAGTGTTATTTGCGCCTAATAGAATAAAGACCTGTCAATATCTTTTTAAACAACATTTATAATCGTTTAAGGGTATTAGACATTACGATTTGTAGGGCCCAATCTGTCAGGTTGGGAGGTGTAATAAGATTTAGGGCCCGTAGGAAGCTGAAGGAGGGGAGGGAGAGGCAAGGTAGACGACAGATTCGCCCCTACAAATTGCAATGTCTAATACCCGTTTTAGCAGACTGGATGTTTGTAACTTATTATAATTATGCTTTTGTGTATAAATTAATATACCGAGTGTTCCCTGTAATAGGAGCAATAAATTAAAACGTAGATTATACTCCTCAAACCAGACAACGTTTGTTCAGCGAGCGGCTTTTAAAAATAACTTATGGTTTGATTTTTAGTACACTTTAAAGTTTATTCGAACACGCAATGTATTCCGAAATTGATTATGTCTGTAGGGTGACAAAACTGCAAGCATTGCCAATTAGACGGATTTTAACGTACATTGAAAATACTATTTAGTTTGTATGAAAAAGATACGATCTAAAAAATGAATATTTTTTAAAAGTTGTTTAACAAAAGTTTTATTGCTTGAGAATTAGAATCTACGTTTTAATCCATTGCTCCTATTACAGGAAACATCCGATATGTATTGTTTTAACAACGACGGACAATATTTAGGTACCTTTTAAGTAAAGCCTGACCAGAAATATATAATCATGCGCCATGTTGCGGAATTTCATTGGAACTAATTTCTTGAACTGGCAATCATTCTACTGACAGAATGATATGCATGTGTGAGGGCATGTGATACGATGTCCCTGTTGTCAGTAATGAAATGACACAGGCGGTTTACTTGAATAATAATAAAGTGTTGATAATAGCGCCCTCTTGACAATAATCATATATTTCTGGTCAGGCTTTGGTTAATAATAAATGTAATTAGTATTTAATGTTACAATTATAAAATTTCTTTAATTTTGTGCAGGTACAAGTTGAAATCGTCAACGGGGAATGAAAGGTTAACGTTTACGTGTGCGTTACCGTTGTGATTGTGATTAACGTGGCCTCTATTCGCTACGCACCCGATAGGTATCTTTTCGGAGATACATGGTGGTTTTGTTATGTTTGACTGTAATTAGGTTAACAAATATGTATGTCATGCCATATAGACATATACAATAAAGAGACGTGGCACCGTAAAGACAAAACTGTGATTCCATAATAAGCCGATTTCTTTGTGTTTACCAAGGATGATATAAACATGGATAGACAATACCCATACAAAATCGCGTTCTCTTTTCAGGTTAAAGCACTAGCGTCATCTATCGGTCACACCAGACCCTAAATCATATTATTAGAAACTAGGATTTAGCGTCTGGTGTGACCGATAGATGACGCTAGTGCTTTAGCCTGAAATAAAGGAACGCAATTTTGTATGGATATTGTCCATCCATGTCTATATCATCCTTGGTGTTTGACGCACGTTACGCACACATACAACTCGTGGACGAGCGGTGATTGGTTCAAACGTCAAAAGTGAATGTGTGTGTACGAGATCGCGGCTTATTATGGAATCATAATTTTATCTACGTGGTATTACGTCTTCTTATTTTATATGTCTATGTGTCATACTAAATAATTTTAAGTATGGAAACAACCCTGAAAACAAATAAATTAAATCTGCTGTTTCATATATTTCAGTTAATTATACGAGTCTTAGGAGTGTGTTATTTCTTTGGAACAGCAGGTTTTTTTAGTGATTACGGGTTTGACTTCATAGTCAAGTTGTTTAGTGTGATATGTTCACCATAACAAAACCATTCTCTATGATGCTAGAAGTAAGAGTGCAATATTACAGTACGGTGGGTAGCGAATATTGGCATTGCATGAATGTTGACACACTACACAAACACTTTGATGAATCTTGACACACTAACAAAGACTTTGATGAATGTTGACACACTAACAAAGGCTTTGACGAATGTTGACACACTAACAAAGACTTTGATATTGTGCTTAATATTGTATTTTTAATTCAAGACAATCTTACAGTTCCTGCCTTACATTGTAAATCACTTTGTATGTCAGATTACTGTCTAAAATTAAAAATACGATATTAAAACGTCTCCCATGCTTCAATTAGTTAATTTATGTTTTGTCCTTATCTTTTACTTTGACAGCTGTGTTTGTTAGAGACAGACAAAACATAAATTAACTAATTGACCCCTGAGAGACGTTTATGAATATGGGGGTATCTTTGGTGTCTATTCTTGTTAGCCTACGGAGCTGGAGATACTGGGTTCGAATCCTAGTAAGAATGTTTTAGTGTCTATCGTGATATCTGTTCCTGTATGCATGTATTCTATGTATGATACGGGTGGCCTGTAATACGAGCAATAAATAAAAACGTTAGATTCTACTCCTCAAACAATCAAACTTTTGTTTAACACCTTTTTAAAAATATGTTGTCTTTAGATTGCCTCTTTTAGCATTTTCAATGTACGACTAAATAGTATTTTCAATGTACGTTAAAATCCAGCTAATTGACATTGCTTGTCAGTCTTGTCACCATACAGCTATAATCAATTACGCAATACATTGTGTGATCGAATAAAAGTAAAAGTTTAAAGTGTATTAAAAATCAAACATCAAGCTATTTTTAAAAGTTGTTTAACAAAGTTTTATTGTTTGAGGAGTAGAATCTACCACTATAAAATATAACGGTTACACTCACGTCACTTTAGTCACTTCGCGCGACATGTTTCGGAGAGCTTAGGTCTCCATCTTCAAGCACTGAGAGTGCTATTTTGAACCGGCCCGTAGCGCGCTGTTGCACGACGCGTTGCCGGCTGCCGGCCTGCGTCCCGCTCGCCGCGCAGCTCGTGTCGCCCGCTCTGATAAAGCTTGTTGAGGATGATCTTGCGCCGGCGCTGCTACCGTGCTTTGAGCGTCTGTGCGTGTTTTTTTTTGTGAGTGTAACCGTTATATTTTATAATCTCACGAAAGTTTAAATTTAATAGTAGAATCTACGTTTAAATTTATTGCTCTTATTACAAGCCACACCCTGTATATGTATCGTCTTTTTTATTATTATTATGTGTTTTGGGTTCATAGTCGACGTTTTTGATACTTGGAACTTTCAGTACCGCTCTACCCGTATCAGCGTGCACCGTACACTAGAGAATGCAATAGGTACCGGTATTTTTGTATAGCTAATCCCGGGATACCTGTATTGGACCATAAGAAAGATACCATTATTCAGAGCAATGACGCGTAGTTTCAGTGGCCGCGAGGCAACCGGGTGGCTCTCGGTATTTAAGCTCCCTACGTGTTGTGGAACCCTGTGCAATTCGAACTGACCCACGTTGGACTTGGTTTTTTATCATCCTCCCCTCCCTCAATTCTCAGTATCTTTATGTGATGAACGAGCATGCAAATTGCCATTCATAGCGGCTGGTCGGTTATCGATTCGCAAGAGTTGGAAGCCGGAAAAAAATGAGGGGGGAGAGATGAAAAACGAAATCCAACATAGGGTCGCGTTATGCCATACACATTTTAACAATATTAATAATTATAAATAAAAAAACTGACTACGAGCTACTATAAAAAAATACTCAAATCACAAGAGGTGCCTTTAATATTTGAAGATAAGAGAGTTCTCTCGATTCCTACAGTTCGGGTTGCACAGGGTAGTTCCACAACACGTAGGGAGCTTAAATACCGTGAGCCATCCGGTTGCCTCGCGGACACTGTAATTACGCGTCATTGCTTTATCTACAGTATTGCATTCCCAAGCATGCACTTTGTACCTAGTTGCGTTGGGCGTACCGTTTCTTGTCGAACTTCTAAATAGTCATTCACGTTTTGGCAAAAGCTGAAGTTTAAGATGGAATAATGCTGCTTTGCATGGTGATTACCACGCCTCTTAAATACTCACTTGCTTCTGGTAACTGTAGTTGCCAGCCATCACCCTTATTACCTATGGAATAGAATCCAATGAAAAATATCAATTAAATGAGTGGGGTTTAAAATTTGGGCTATTATAATAAAAAAATCGTTTATCTACACCCACATCATAAATCTCCTATTTTGCGTTCGGAAACCGTATGTAATTACTACCATTATTGCAACCAGTAATGTAACATCAGTGTATTATCTGTGCTAGTGTTGTAAACATTTATGAAAAATCATAACCACATCGATTTTGGTAACGCAATGAAAATCCAGTCCTCCTCCCCGACCGCCGGCACAATCTAGTTGGCCATCGCGGTGCAATGGCAGTCATTGTAATGGTTTCCGAACACGTCATTTAGGATTTATAATATAAACACTCGCGTGATCTTATTATGAAAATCGCGGCTCGTTACCACACTCGTATTTTAAGGACCCTTATTACGTAACAGTTACATAAATATTATACATTAATAGGATACCTACACTATTATATGATTCCCTATTATCACCATGCAAAGCAGTATGCCTTCATTTTTAAATAAAGTTCCATAATTACTAATAGGCCAAGAAAAATAGATTTTTTCGAAGAATTAATTCCTAGCAGGCTGGAAATCACTTTAATACCTTCATGTGGATGTAATCCGAGTTTGCCCAATCCCAAGAAGTGTGCATAACTTTTTAGCGAAATTTTTGCTCTTTGTCAGGTTTTTGCTTGTAGCTCGAAAACAGTACGTCCGACAGAAAATGTCATGTATATAAATATGAAAGAGGGTTAAATTCTGCGTCGAGTGAGTAACTTAACTTCTAATTCGGTTCAGCGGTACAGCCGAAATCAAAAGTTATAAACCGGGAAAATGTCTCATTTAATTGAAAAACTCGTATTTTGACTTCCATACCACATATCTTTGAAACAGGTGAGTCCTGTTGAAAAACCTATAGAATAAAAGTTGTAGAGAATACAATTTTACGTTATATCGACATCTCAATTTTCAAGTAAAGTCATTTTGAAAGACTAAAGGCATGAATTCAAAATCAGTTTTTTCTAAATCCTTCTGAGTTGCATATTTTCCATAAAATATGAGGTGTGAGGCGTACATTTAACGCATCGTTACAACTAAAAATATTTAATTGCAAATTTCTAAAACGTACCCAATCAGAAAACTATTTATACACCGTATTTCAAAATGACTCTACTTGAAAATTGAGATGTCGATATAACTTGAAATTCAATTCTCTACTACTTTCATTCTATTGGTTTTTCAACAGGAGTCATCTGTTTCAAAGATATGTGGTATGGAAGTCAAAATACGAGTTTTTCAATTAAATGAGACATTTTCCCGGTTTATAACTTTTGATTTCGGCTGTACCGCTGTACCGAATTAGAAGTTAAGTTACTCATTCGACGCATAATTTAACCCTCTTTAATATTGATATATATATCACTTTTTCCGTCGGACGTACTGTTTTCGAGCTACAAGCAAAAACTTGACAAAGAGCAAAAATTTCGCTAAAAAGTTATGCACACCTCTTGGGATTGGGCAAACTCGGATTACATGCATTTAGGATCACATGAAGGTATTAAAGCGGTTTCTAGCCTGCTGGGAATTAATTCTTCAAAACACTTTTTATAGATCTTATTTGCTTGGCCTATAATTAGTAGGTATCACTATACAGGGTGGAAAGATAAGTCGGGCCCTGGAGGAAAACTACCTTAAAACGTTGAGATAGCTCAATTCACTGAAAGGAAACATTCTTTAATTTCTTTAAAGGGACATAACTGCATTTACAATTTTTTGGAAAAGAGTACAGTTCTCAACAAAAGTATTTATTTTGTCATTTTTGCCATAAATAATTTTTATGACAATTGATCCCAATCGATCCTGTTTCCAACGAGGATAAAAACTTCTAAATACCAACCAAGTTTAGGGCACAAGAGAACCCATAAATAATAATAATAATATTTTACATACAATTAGTATGGAAAAAAGTAAAAATTAAGAAAAAAAATGTGAATGCAGTTTTAGTTTTTAGGAAAAATAAAAGAATGTTTCCTTTGAGCGAATTGAGTTATCTCAAGGTTTTAAGGTAGTTTTCCTCCAGGGCCCGACTTATCTTTCCACCCTGTATACTACTTGGGAGGACAGTGTTAGTTAAAACTATGCATGTGTGTTTTGTGTGTGTGTTCCATGTGTGTCTGTTTGTGTGTGTGTTTGTGTATACAGGGTGGATTCTCCAGTTGGGTCTGTGAGCAGTTACGGGATCCAGTGATTCTACGCAACAATCATCTTAGGAGACCTTTCTTAACTGGTTGACACTCATACTCTTTAAATAAACGCTGAATGATTTGTTACTATGGGAGTTTTATGTGACTTCACCATATACAAGGTGTAGCAAATTGCCGTTTAAGGGCATAATTGGTATCGTATTCTAATTATAAAAAAACGTTTTAATAGTAGTTTATGTAACTGTTACGTAATAAGGGTCCTTAAAACATGAGTGTGGATCACACGAGTGTTTTAAGGCCTAATTACGTACAGTTGCATACACTGCTTTATCTACACTCATATTATTTATCCTAAATGCCGTATTCCGAAACCATAGATTGGCCGCCATTGCACCGCCATGGCCAACTCGATTGTGTCGGCGGCCGCGCGGGCGCGTGCACCACCTGCACCTGCGCCTGCATTATGTTATCAAAACTCATAACATAACACATCAATGTTTGAGCACGTAAAGTTAAAATTACGTTACTGCCACAGATAAAAAGCTTATCATAGTACAATCGGTTGTGATAATGCTAGCCATTGCCTACCGTTTTTGAACACGTTTTAGAGGACTTACAATGTGAGTGTAAATAAAAATAAAAGTGTAGTAATTTGTTGAACGTGGTTGTTTTGTTTACCGCTATGCTACGCGCGTAGCGCTACGCCGTAGCCGATAATATGAGTTTCTCGTGTAGCGAAAATGCTTCGTAAAAGGGTGACAATGTGTCGTGATTAGCGCTGAATGGGTTACACGTGTATGATTTATGTTAAAGTAGCAAAATGACGTAGCCTACTGTAGCCTCGTAGCATTGCTGCGAAGGTGTAATCTAATTAACTCTAGATTTCACGGCAGATGAAATTATGGCATTTTATCAAGAGAACAAATCAGATTATTTTTGATAAATTTCACCTCTGTCGTTAATCTAGCTAGAAGATGCTGGTTTGTTTCCAGCCCTAGACCCTGGTCACTTTTTCCTTTGTATATGACATAGATTAAGCTTATAATTTATCAAAATACTGGCGACCGGCCCCGGCTTCGCACGGGGAAAATAAGGGTTATTGTGGGTTATCCCTAAGAGATAGACATATACCATCGCAAGTTTTTTTGTAGACCTTTTTCAGGTGTACAATACTGTAGTGCATTATTTTGATCTATCTCGTAGGGTTCAGCCAGCGTTTGCAATGTAAGCGCAAAAAATGTGTTTATTTTCGACATCCATTAGAAGCCTCTAAAATTAACAGTGTTTTTCTACTATATTATGCATGTATACATATAAACCTTCCTCTTAAATAACTCTATCTATAAAAAAAACGCATCAATATCCGTTGCGTAGTTTTAAAGATCTACGCATACATAGGGACAGAGTGGAAAGCGACTTTGTTTTATACTATGTAGTGATTACGCCATTTGGAGAATGTCTATTCTCTCTTATGCCAACACCCGGTACAGTCAGCAGCAGAAGTAGGTAAGCGGGCGAGGTGTTCAAAATGAGCTTGACACGACTTTATTGTTAAGAGAATAAGAACGTGTGAAGGTCATTACATTATGAACAAGTCACCCGCTTAGCTACTTTAACTGACTGTACCTCATGGCTGTTTGTTAAGTTCAAGGATGATTAAGACAAGGATGGACAATGCCTATACAAAATCGCGTTCCCTTGTTTCAGGCTAAAGCACTAGCGTCATCTATCGGTCACCACAAACACTAAATTCCTACTTAACCTTTCTGTTAAGCCCATTGGTTGACTGGTAGAGAATGCCTTATGGCATTAAGTCCGCCATTTGTACCATCTTATTTTGTACAATTAAGATTAAATAAATAAATTATAGTTTCTAAAATATTTTCTTCGGCGATTAGCGCTGACAGAATAACTCTACTCCAGACTCAACAGATGGCGCTGTGGCACTCAGTACCGAAAACAGACGTATAGCCTGAAGGTTCGACGAACGCGATTTTGTATAGGCATTGTCCATCCAATAGGTATTATTATTATCGTATGGCTTTATTTGGGTCTATTAAAAATACAGAATAATGATACAATAAAAATAAGAACAACGAAAAGAAAAACATGCAGCTATAATTTAATGTCTAGGTTTGATAACCAATCCCTGGCATCTGCAGTCAGTGCGTGTAGATCGCTCAGCCCGCCCTCAAACTGTCTTCTGGGTCCACAATATGGGTGGTTGTTTGATCTGGGGCGCCACAGTCGCAGTTCGGTGACGACTTGTAGCCCCATTGATGAAGGTTGTGGTTGCACCGGCTGACACCTGTCCTAATTCTGTTAAGCCTAACCCAGATTTTTCTTGGTTCGTCAAGCCCAGGTGGTTCCTTTGTTGGATCAAGGTCTCGGATATATGAGGGCGGCGCTCGCTCATTCCAAGTATTCCTCCATTGCGAGTTAGTGCAGAATCGTTCTGGGCCTTGAATATGGGAATCGGACCAGATAGGCCTACGAGATCGGAGACGCTCGGCAGGAGGGTTGTCCAGAATTTTCCTTATTGGAAGCATTGCCTTTTTGGATTTTTCCCACTCCCTTGAACTTGAAGCAGCGTATGTTCTTATGATCATCCAATAGGTAGCTAAGCATTTGCAAATAAACAAGAGAACCTTCAAATTTGACTAATTTTGTGTAAGCAAACGTCGATAAGTTAGGTACGTCCAAATACGAGACGAATTGGGTCAAAAACCGTTTAAGGAAACCGGCCAAGAGCATGTCGGGGCATGCTCAGTGTAGGGTTCCATAGTTGCCGGCCTGTTACAATACAAAAGCTCGTTTCAAAAGGCGTGCTGTTCAAAAGGTCGTTTATTAGGGGATATTATGTTGTTTGTTGTTGAAACGTATTGATGTTATAAAAACTCAATCTTTTTCAAACATTACTTCAGCACATAACAGATAATCAACCAATATTGAAATTCTATTGCAGTTGCATCGGAATAATTTTCAAGCAAATTCTGACAATTCTGATTCGGCCGTTTAGGCGATAGGTGCCTGTATTGCGTAGTTAACACATTGGAGTTGTATTTAAGTTGTATCGTGTTTCAAAGTTAGAATATACATTAAAATCTAAAAACACCACCATCATCGTCATATTTCCTATATTGCCGCGCTGTTGACAATCCAAACACGGCCGAGCTAAGTGTATAATGTGATTGGAAATTCCACCCTTCAGCGGGCAATATGTCAATAATGTCATGTCATCAATCCATTATATTTTATGGTAAAATGTGTCCAAGGTTATATAAATAGGTATACCGGGTATGGCCTGTAACACGAGCAAAAAATTAAATCGTAGATTCTACTCATCCAACTGGGCTGCGATTCGACATGCCAAACTGCGAGACGTGGCTCTCACACTTGTCTCGCTAGGTGATAGAGTGAAATCCATCTGTCCACACCTAACTGTCAATGTGTCAGTAGGTCTCGCTAGAGAGTTTTGTCTATGGCTATGGCCACCATTTTAGATGTCACTCTTGAGTGATTCCACCCCAAATTTCAACTGTCACAAAAGTGTGATCTCATAGTTGTCTCGCTACCTACTGTCAGTTATGGACAACGTTTATTCAGCGACTTTAAAAATTTACTTGTAGTTTGATGTTTAGTACACTTTATTTATTCGAATACCTACGCAATGTATTGCGAAGTTGATTATGTCTGTAGGGTGACAAGACTGACAAACAATGTCAATTTAATAATACTATTTAGTTAGTAGTATATTTTGTTGAGGATATGAACAGAATGGAGCAGTGTGGTTGATGGAAACAACGGATTTCAATACTGAAGATATTTATTTAAGAATAGGCTAGGCACACGACCTCACAGTAGGGCGGTGAGACGGAGAAGAGCGCAAACAAATTATGTCAATCATGGTTTTTGACTTTACAGTTGACAGATAAAGACCACAGATTACATATATAACTTAGTACAGGGTGTACAGTCAGCATCAAATAGATAGTGACAGGGAATACTTCCAAATTTACCGCAACATCTACAATAACCATTAATACCGGTTCGTCCAGAGTGATCAAATTCTTCGGGCCATCCGACGAGTACAAATATACCGGAGCACGCACAACGCCTAATACTTGGTTACTTCCAATCCGCTGTTAGCACTGGAACACCCACAACACCATCGATATCGTAGCATTCAAAGTATCCAAAATTACGGGACACGCTAGAAAAATTAACTTTATTTTTAATGACATAGAGCTCAAAAACATATTGATGTCAGTACAACGTATCAAATCGATATGCATGTAAGTGACAAAATGAACGATCAAAATTTAAAGTTCTAAGAAGTTTAAGCTACTTAACCGTTATAAGCCTTATTGCATCCGGAATAAAGTTTGATTTCATGTTGTATACATATTTATGAATACTTTGGCTGCTACGCAACCAGTGGCGGTGTGGTTGTACCGGTATTATTGCCGGCTTGACTGTTGTCAAGTATTAGGATTTGTGAGTGCTCCTGTATATTTGTAAACGGTAAATGGTCTGAAGAATTAGATTACTTTGTTTTAGTTATTATTAATTACTACTCTGGATGTGACAATATATTTGGGTATCTTAACAGCCACGGTATATATGATGCTGACTGTACATTACAACAATTTTTTTTAAAGTTATTAAACAAAAATTTTATAGTTCGAGGAGTTAGAATCTACGTTTACATTTTTTGCTCGGGTACAGGCCATATACTATTTAAAATAGGTAGTCGCGTGGAATACAGCTGCAGAAACAACGAACATCCTAAATTTTTGAAGGTATGACTTTGAAATTTTAAACATAATTGAACGAGCGAATGAAACGAGACTTCGCTAGGTACGTTTCTGCTTTGAGAAAATATATTTCGTGCCTCTCGTTTCGTACCTATCCACAGTCTGGCGGGTGTCTGTCTGTCCATGTAAAGGCCTTCTTTTCAAATCTTGTGAAATTTTGTAAGCAAGTTCAATAATTATATAAGGTGAGTCGGGGCAAGAGTATCATACTTTTATTAAAGTTAGATTCAAATAGCGTTTGTGATCTTATTATTGCATTAATTCGTATATTAAAGCCATAAAATATAAGTAAATTTAATATATTTTTAATTAACCTATTGACCGCCACAGTCGGCTGTGGCCGACATCAAAAAGTTGTGCCATGGACGCCAACGACGGCTACAGCCGACAGGCTTTGTAATGCAATAGGGACCTACGCGGGCTTCCGCAAAGTTCAATTTCGCTTGACAAAACGCGATTACGTGGCGTCGGTGGCGCGTCATTTTTGTTAAATGCTTGGCGGTCAAAAGGTTAAAACTACTAATCAAGCAAAGAAACATATAAAACATGCACTAATTTGTAAAAAAATAAAAATCGGCATGACTGTTCCTCTTGTCCCATGACTGGTGTAAGAGTATCGTACGTACCTAACTTGAACTAGGTTAGCTCCAGTGGATTTACGTATTTATTAACACAGTTGGTAGACGCTGTCAAGAGAATTAATACCTTAACAAGTTGATATATGGTTAAAAATTCTGAGAAAATGCGTTTATACATATTCTGGGGTAAGAGTATCATACTAGGTGTTATCAGGGGTGACAAACACAAACCACCTAACACTTAAATAAAAAATGCTATGAATTTTTTAATTCACTTTGAAAATTATACTATTTACGAGTAGGTATTACAGTAGTAGTATTTAGGCAGGTACACTTTTTATAAATTCTACTTAGCTTAAATCACAAGTAGGTACTCTCAGTCCATCTATCCGTCTTTCGGGCATAATTCCGCACCATGTTTCTGCAATGATTATTATTATTTTAATCTTTATTGCACAATAAGAAAACTTAACGTACAAAAGGCGGACTTAATGCCATGAGGCATTCTCTACCAGTCAACCTTTATTATAATGCAGCTCGTGTTTACTTTTGTCTTCAGTCAATAAAAATCTTTATTTTGTTTTAGTTTTATACTGTTATAGCGGCAACAGAAATACATAATTTGTGAAAATTTCAACTGTTCTGCTGTAGCTAGCTATCGCGGTTCTTGAGATACGGCCTGGTGACACAAAAAAAAATCACGTTTGTTGTATGGGAGCCCCCTTAAATATTTATTCTATACTGTTTTTTAGTATTAGTTGTTATAGCGGCAACAGAAATACATCATCTGTGAAAATTTCACCTGTCTATCACGGTTCTCGAGATATAGCCTGGTGACAGACGGACAGACAGACAGACGAACAGACCGACAGCGGAGCCTTAGTAATAGGGTCCCGCTTTACCCTTTGGGTACGGAATCCTAAAAATTCGCATCCTCAAATGTCGAAAAATCGCATACGCAACGTCCCTGAATTAAACAGAGCCAATTGGTAATAAAAATGACAAGTTATAAAAGGTTTGTCAGCCCTGACATGGGATAAGAGTAGCATATGACTCCCTTCCCCCGGACTGAACTGGCACTCTTGCCCCACTTAAATAATTCGAGGTTAAATTTTTATTGGATTGATAAAAACTCATAATCGATAGGAATTACAGAAAATAACGATGTAACATAAGAAATAAACTATAAATATTCGACTCACCGACAAACAAATCCGGATTAATAGCCATAAATCACACAAAACCACTTTTGAATTATACACGTGCACTTCCACTTATCACAAGTCGTAACCTGTCAAAATGAACCGCGTTTTGTTTCAATTTGGCGTGTGGCAGAGACATCTATGATTTGATGATGGAAGTAATACACGCCTGTCTGTTTTACCGCCGGTACAAAAAGGCGCTCAATTCAAAAGAATTAGCTGGAGAAGCTTTCGATCCTCTTCTCCCGATGTTACTCTTGCCCCGCCTGACCTTAATTTTTTGCCAATTCAGGTTTTCGAAGTTTTTCAAAATGGTATTGGTACAAAATATCTAGGTTGGCGCTTAGGAACATTGTGAGTTCGCTATGAAAATGAAACAACAAAAGAAGTATTTTATATCCGAGTATTTATATCTTTTAATCATTGAGTTAGGATATACCTATAGTAGAGGTACAGTCTCAACAAGATTTGCCGAAATATGGCTGGTGAAAATTTGTAACCGGCCATTGTTATGCCGTAATAAGACTGTCAGAGAAACTGCTGTACGAGTCGCTCTTACAGCACTATTGTGGTGCTATTTTTTGTGATGATTGTGTATCTTGCTCTTTATTACATATCCGTGCTTTTAATATAAGTATTTATTAAAGACACCCTGTTGTGACTTTAATTGTTAATGACTCAAGTTTATAACTGACATGTACTGTGACAATGACGATCACTCCTACATTTCCCTTACATCTTAACAGCACGTATGTTATATCAGTTATTTTCTTCCCCACTATCACCCACAATCACAATAAATAAACCGAGCCACAATCGAGCGGGCAGGCGTGGCCGTGACGTCACATCTGACGTCACGGTGACGCGCGCCCTACTTCCTAGCCTTTATTTATATACGTAAACGCGTCTGTGTGTAACGAACGTAAACTCGCTGTTGGATAAAATACGACTTTATGTTCTGCGTGGTTTGATTCAGATTTGAATGTTGGGGTGAAAGTGAGTTTTTGTTTTGTTTCACTTAAAATTTATTGTTTCAGCCTTGTTGTGTGCGCCGTGTGATGTTATTGTTCATATAGATAGTAATAGCGAAGCATACA
Source organism: Pammene aurita (assembly GCA_947086415.1). Lineage (NCBI taxonomy): Eukaryota > Metazoa > Arthropoda > Insecta > Lepidoptera > Tortricidae > Pammene > Pammene aurita. Next base: position 17,340,506 of record OX352310.1, read on the forward strand.
TGAACTCGATTCCGAACGGCTTTCCTAATTTGAGTGCTACTGTGGCTCATGATCATGAAACAAAAGGAATGTGACATTAGTTACGGCTTCCCCACGAACATGTTTGACTAGTTACAACTGTCATCAACATATACTTAGTTATTTCATATTAACACGGAATAAAATAATTTTAAACAGAAAATAACCGTTCTAAGTGAACACAGCCTCCACCTTTCCAAAAGCAAATGCTCGAGCCAGTGGCGTAGTTACCGAAGGGCTAGGCGGGGCAGAGCCCCGGGGCCCCCAAGCTCAGGGGGCCCCCAAAACCTGATGATTAGCAAACCTCTTATTGAACTAGCGAAAAATTCTCCCACCGTCCTAAAACCTAAACAGTTTAGGGGGCCCAGTTTTTTTTTGCCCCAGGGCCCTTAGTCATCTAGCTACGCCGTTGGCTCGAGCTGCTGTAAAAAATACTCATATGGGTGTGCCTATAATATTTGAACAGTTCCCTCGATTTCTCCAGGATCCCATCATCAGATCCTGACCTGGTTACAATGGGGCCAAATGTGAATACACTTCAAACAAAAAAAAACACAGATTTCGTGACTCACACGACTATCGAGCACATTGGAAATGAATCTACGGAAGTCGAAAAAATATTGTCGCTGAGCGACGAGAAAGTCGGGATAAGGAAAATGTTATAAAATAAAACTACGACGTTGAATGATAATTATTTTATTCTTAGATTAACATAAGTATCCGCGACATAACGCCTGTGAACCAGAGTTGGGCAAAAATTAACGTGATTGAAACTAAAGTTAAAAATGAGAACGTTACTCATAATCATATGAACACATGATTACGAATTCAATCATGAGCTTTCTAATCTGATTGACCACCGACATGAGTAAATCATGTCGATTTTTAGTTTCACTCATGATTAGCTGAAGTTATTACATTAGTAAGACAGTATGCTTAGTTAAACTAACGATTTAGTTGATTAGATGATTAGATTTTGATTAGATTTTGCGTAGCTACTAGCTCCTTCACTTTTTTCCCTGACGAAACAGAGGCGGTACCTAGGTGAGTATAATATACATTTAGGATAAATGGCTATTTGTGACAATATTTCTAAAGGTATCATTTGGCGGTTGGCGCTTACGTCTTAAGTTGTATAGTGCAGATTCAATATTGAGCAATAAAAGCGTAAATGCCAGTGGCAAATATTACCTTTACCAAACTATCGACAATTTTTTTGTTAGTTTTTGGTATGAGTGTACAAATGAATGCTCCCATTTAACTTTGAAACGGCCTGTTCGGTTTTATTGCGGTTTTCGGCTACAGTTAAGGCAGCTATCACACAGCAGCGGTTTCCACATGCGCTTTTCATTTTCATTCTCATTCGCATTCGCGTTCTCGTTCTAGTTCTCATTCTCATTATCATTCTCATTCTCATTCTCATACTCATTCTCATTCTCATTCTCATACTCATTCTCATTTTCATTTAGGATAATGAACATTTCTACATATGTATCTGGTTCAATATGTGAAATTCAGAACAAACGCCTTATTCAAGTAATAATATAAATCAGCTTAAGAACACTCTAATCATACATTCGTCAATCACATTGAACAAGTTAGTTGATTAGCGTTAATTTAGTTTCAATCAGCGCCCGTCGTTAATGATTTACTCATGGCGAAATTACTTGATTGTTTTGTGTTATGATTTAATCAGCGATGATTAGTAATCGATCACCGATTTTAATCAAGTGTGCACAGCAGAAATGAGAACCAACAAACAAATTGAAAAATTTCCACACGCATACCGAAGTTTGAATAATTGTCGCCGTGGCGCCTAATATACATATTTCATTTTTAGATTAATAAGCAGGATATAATAATGTTCAAAGTACAAGAAAATTATTACATTACAAATCCGTAGTCAACTCGAGAAATTGTAGCCACATAGCTAAATAATTTTTAAGCAAAAAAAACCGACTTCTTCAATGGGGGAAGCCGGTGAAGGATAATAATCCTTCACCGGCTAGTTATTTCATTGTATAGAGTGCACCATCTACTATTGTAGATGGTGCACTCTATACAATGAAATAACTTGCTTAACAAACACAGCGAAGAGGACAAATCGTCAAACGTGAACTATGCGTCGTTGAAGAATTCCTTTCTCATTTTACATTTCACATGTTTATGGCATCAGCCGCAGTTCCACTTCATTAATATGTCACTGTTTTCAATGAAAATGCTTGATTTGTTGATTTAAATACAAAAATAACTTTCTGTATGCCTTTAAGATTTGAGCAGTCCTCGATTCCTCCTGGATCTCATCATCAGAACTTAGTTTGACGAAAATTTGTCCTGAGAATCTAATTTGCTTAACAAACATAGCGAAGAAGACAAATCGCCAAACGTGAACTATGCGCCATTGAAGAGTTCCGCTCTGATCATCATCAGCAGTTTCACTTCATTAAATGTCACTCGTTTGAATGAAAATGCTTGATTTGTTGATAAAAATACAAAAATCACTATGTGTATGCCTTTAAGATTTGAGGAGTTCCCTCGATTCCTCATGTATCCCATCATCAGAACTTGAGCTTGACGAAAATTTGTCCTGACAATCTAACTTGCTTAAAAAACACATCGTAGAGGAGAAATCGCCAAACGTGAATTATGCGCCGTTGAAGAGTTCCGTTCTGATCATCATCAGCAGTTCCACTTCATCAAATGTCACTCTTTTGAATGAAAATGCTTGATTTGTTGATAAAAATACAAAAATCACTATGTGTTTGCCTTTAAGATTTGAGGAGTTCCCTCGATTCCTCATGGATCCCATCATCAGAACTTGAGCTTGACGAAAATTTGTCCCGACAATCTTACTTGCTTAACAAACACCGATGTGTGTTCGATAAGAGGAGGAATCGCCAAACGTGAACTATGCGTCGTTGAAGAGTTCCCTTCTGATCATCATCAGCAGTTCCGCTTAATCAAATGTCACTGTTTTGAATGAAAATGATTGATTTGTTGATAAAAATCACTACGTGTATGCCATTAACATTTCAGGAGTTCCCTCGATTCCCCATGACGGAGTTATGGAGTAACAAACATAAAAAAAAAAAACAAAATAAAAAAAACATACACGCTGAATTGAGAACCTCCTCTTTTGAAATCTTGAAGTCAGTTAAAAAAAAATTAATGTGAAAAATGTCGTTCTGACTTTTTAGGGTTCCGTAGTCAACTAGGAACCCTTATAGTTTCGCCATGTCTGCCCGTCCGTCCGTCCGTCCGTCCGCGGATAATCTCAGTGACCGTTAGCACTAGAAAGCTGAAATTTGGTACTAATATGTATATCAATCACGCCGACAAAGTGGTAAAATAAAAAGTGAATTTTTTTTTTATTAGGGTACCTCCCCTATACGTAAAGTGGGGAGTGATTTTTTTTTTCATTTCAACCCTAACGTGTGATATATTATTGGATAGGTATTTAAAAATGAATTGGGGTTTCCTAAAATCATTTTTCGATAATGTAAATATTTTCGGAAATAATCGCTCCAGAAGTAAAAAAATATGCGTCCCCCCCCCCCTCTAACTTTTGAACCATAAGTTTTAAAAATATGAAAAAAATCTCAAAAGTAGAACTTTATAAAAACTTTCTTGGAAAATTATTTTGAACTTGATAGGATGAATAGTTTTTGAAAAAAAAATACAAAATAATTTCTGAACTAAGTTTGTAATTTAACCGTATAAGCAGGTGTTTATTGTACCTGTAATTTCTACAAAATTACAATGAAATGACGTGCTTTCAAATAAAGTAAAAACGGTGAAAATCGGTTCACGCAATAAAGAATTATCCCATAAAAATCATCTTCCATACTTTATGCTCGCGCGCAATATTTTACTCAATTTGCCGATAGATGTCGCTGTACATGGAACTCTCATATCATATCCTACATGGCGGTGTTATTAACTCTTAAGTGGGGACACTTACTGTGACGGACGGAAAACTACGGAACCCTACAGTGAGCGTGGCCCGACACGCTCTTGGCTGGTTTTTTTCAAAAAGGTTAGGCTACAGGGCAGACCCTTAACCCGATCGTCTTTTTTTTAGACTTAAATTGTAGCTGACTAAATTGTTCAAAGGAGTTCTTCTCAATTTTTTGATATCATTCTTCGTTTCCAAAATATCGAATGCCAAAATCAAAAATTTGGAAAAAAAATGTTTTTTTTTTTTTCACTATTCCGGCCATAACTTTTTTCTTTTTTGATTTTCTCGAAAAATTCTTTTTGCATCTTACAGCTCTCGTAAATATGAGTCATTTTTGAATATCATATCTTTACAACTTTCCGAGTTATAAGGGGATCGCACTTTTTCGTGAAATCGGGGCCTATACTGGAACGAACGAAAAGACATTTCCAATGTCAAAATCCAAATCGGGCCGTCTTCGAATAATCGGTAAACATACATAAAAAAAAGCAAAATCAAAGATCCCGACGCATTGAGAACCTCCTCCTTCGAAATCTTGAAGTCGGTTGAAAAGGGTACAAGATGAATAAGACATCTTAAAGAAATATATTCTACTAATCTTATCTATTCTGTTCACGAGAATTTCCTTTGCCGAAAAGCGATTGAAGAATATCAAGTGAAGCTTAATGGGCAACTGTCACTATCACATTCCCAACAATGGTCCTTAGAAAAGCTATATTTGTATGGCGGGAAGTAGTTTTTATTTATTTTAGAGAAAATTACTCACTGTTTCGTCTCGAAATGACCGCAAGGGAATTTCGCAAGTTTCCTAAATACTCTAAAATTAAAATTCTGTAGAATAGAGCGACAGGGATTTTTTTTGTGTTTTTTAAGAATTTGACAAACGTCAAACCTACCAAACCGATAAACACCCGGTGTGATTCTGAGGTCGAAAACTCTTGTGTAACATAAGTATTTCATCACTATCATTATATAGGTAGATAGACGGAGAGAGGCTACGCCAGATGTGACACAATAATGAGAGCGACGAAACTCCTCTCGTTAATTTGCTATACTATTGCTTATTTCTAGATCCGGACATCTGGCAGCTCTAAAGTGGTGGAGGTCAAAGAATGTCATCCACTTTAAGAATACAAATCCTAGAGTTCTGGTTTTGATGCAGTAATATGAGAAATTATGTAAATAATTAAATTATATCATTGCCAAAATTTTCTGATGGGGAAAGTATTCCAAAACGACGTATAATGTAATTCATAGTCGCCTACTGTTTCTGTTTCCGAAATAATACGCAAAGCTTTTTGTTCTAATGTTAAAATATAGGCCGCGTCCTCTACAAATAAGACAACTTCGGTAGTTTTTACCTATTTTGGTATTACTTTTTTCCCACTGAAAATTTTCGCTAGTCTGTCACAGTGACCTCCACCCATTAAAAGCTGCCAGATGCCCGGATTTAGTAATAAGGATAGTATTGCAATCTTACTAGACGGGTTTCGTTCCTCTCATTATTGTGTCATGTCTGACGTGGCCAACTCTTAGTACATTAACATGTAAAAAAACAACCGTGCCTGTTTTGATGTTAGGCAATACCCCTTAACACCTACCATACCATTTCCATGAGCTATAAAACATATGCTTATTATAGTAGTTTAAGTATGTATATTATTTTATTAGCATTTAAATAAGCCAATAGAAGTAATTTAATCTAAATTGGAGTCATTTTCCGGGGAAATTGTATTAGACTAACCTAGAAATTCTCTGATTGGGTTTTCCTGCCAAGGTACCTACAGCGAAGGATATTATTATACTCCTATTATTTATTAGGACTCGCAAAAAATAATATTGTATAGAACAAGATGCACACTTTTGGACACTTTTTGGGGTGTGGTTATGAATGTCTTCTTATATCTTGTTTTATTTCGGTGTTATATTCGTTTTGCGACGTTTTTGCGATGAAATGTCCGAGCTATGGTATAACATATGAAGTGATTAAATAAATAAATATTATGGGACAATCTTACACAAATCAACCTAGTCCAACCACCACAGTAAGCTCAATAAGGCTTGTGTTGTGGGTACTAGGCGACGATATATATAATAGATAAATACTTAAATACATAGAAAACATCCATAACTCAGGAACAGATATCCGTGATGAACACTCAAATAAATGCCCTGACCAGAATTCGAACCCGGGACCTCCTGCTTCATAGGCAGCGTCACTACCGACTGGGCTAGAAGGCCGTTAATTAAGGCGAAGTATATCATGAAGCTTCGTCGTGACGCAGCTGCGTGAATGCAGCTGACGCATTTTTTTTGTGATTAAATGGCTGCCGTTCCTAAACCCACCAACGAAGATGTACCTAGTTACACCATACCTACATATGTATGTAATGTACCTAATACATTATAATGTCAAGGTCCTAATTATTAAACTACGCCATCGCCTTCTACGCCGTAGACCGTAGGTTGGCGTAGCATTGTTTTGTTTTTGAAGGGTTACGATTCTTTGTTACTGGGAATACAACTCGGGTCTTTTTAGTATAAAAAAACCAATGTCGGGCCATGCTCAACGTAGGGTTCCGTAGTTACCGGCCCGTTACAATACACCCACCCAAAAGGTTGTTTTTTTTATATGATATTTTGCGGCACTTATGTCATTTAACTATGTGGCACTGACGTCCTTTTTACTAGGTATTTTTGAGTTATAACTCAAAAACGACTTAACAGATTTTATTTAATATAGTTTTCATTGAGAGTACTTATTAGGCCTCACTTTTATATGAATTTTTAGAATTTTTTTGGACTCAAGGTACGACAGTTACGCGGGGGGACGCACTTTTTAAACCTTCAGAGATCATTATTTACGAAACTATTAGATTTATCCAATTTTTTTTTAAAGAACCCTATTGTTTTTAAAATACCTATCCACCGACATCCCACACGATAGGGTGGGAGCGAAAAAAAACTCGCCCCCACTTCATGTGTACGGGAGGTACCCTAAAAAATAAAAATAAAATAGATTTTGTTTTACCACTTTGTTGGCGTGAACACATAATCATACCAATTTTGAGTTTTCTTGTACTAACCATCACTGAGTAAAGGCGGGGATGGACAAACGGACAGACGGGCATGGCGATGTTGACGCAACTGGCCGTCTTTAGACTAGATAGGCTGGTCGGCTACAAGTCACAGCCTGCCTCGATAATTTGTTAATGCATTGTTATGGCAGTTGTCCGGACCTCTTTTTAATAGCCCAATCTTTGACCCCGCCAATCTTCAACACGATAGCCCAGTACTCTTCTCATTTTATTCGCAATAGACCTAACGCCCGCTGGAACCGGTTATATTGATGTACCCGTGAATGGGTTCCAGCAGGCGTTCTGTATGACATCAAAGCTTGCGTGTTGGATCTGCATCCGTGGCTGGTTATTGGCCCGAAAGATCTGAGAGTTTTTAAACGTAGATACAAATAATAATATATATTATGGGAAAATTTTACACAAATGTACTTGTCATGCAGTAAGCTAAATAAGGTTTGTGTTGTGGGTATCTGTTTAGACGTTTGCGTTTGTTAGAAAGATTTAAAATTTAACAGAGTTTTTGAGTTTTATGAATTTAAAGGTCATGAAATAACCAGTCTTTTTTATTTGCAGGTCACCGTCCTACCGCTCGAGAGCGAAAGAGAGGGAGGAACAAGCTGGGCCGACGCAGTTGCTGGAGCCGGCGCCCGCGCACCGCCCGCAGCTCAAGGGACCAAGGCCCGTCGGCTCCAGCGTCTCTGGTGCGTTGTCCTTGTCTAAAGCTTAGCTACAGAGAGAGAGGGAAGAACGAGCAGGGCCGACGCAGTTACTCGAGCCGGCGCCCGCGCACCGCCCGCAACTCAAGGGACCAAGGCCATTCAGCTCCAGTGTCTCTGGTGCGTTGTCCTTGTCTACAGTTTAGTTAAAGAGAGAGAGGGAAGAACAAGCAGGGCCGACGCAGTTGCTCGAGCCTGCGCCTGCGCACCGTGCACCGCCCGTACCTCAAAGGACCAAGGCCCGTCGTCTCCACCGTTTTTTGTATATTTTCAGCTTAATTACAAAGAGCGAATGCTAAAAGCTACGGTTTAATAGTATAAGTAAGTTGTGCAAAAAAAGAAGAAAGTTCGTATTTACCACGAGAATTATGAGCGTAGCGATTATCTTCCGCTTCGCCAATCTGCCAGAAACTAATCCACTTCGTTTTTTTGACGATTTACGAGATACATGCATCTATTAGGGGTGTAGACATTTTTTTTATTTACTTTTTATTTTATAGGTATACATACAATATATCTAAAAAAGTATTACACTTAAATTCCCTTAAAATAATTTCATTTTAAAATTTGCCGCTAAAACGCTAACTTCTGTCAAGACGTCGCTATGACGTCACGATCCTCAAAACGGACGGACGAGGTTCATATTTTCTTAGGAAATGGATGATGGTATAAAATATTGTTTAGAGGAACCTTAAGTCACGCGCTCTTTGGGGTCACGTGATAACAAGGATATATATTTTTTTTAAATTATTAATTTAATAGATATTATAAATATGTTGGAGGGTGAAAGTGTGATTATTGATAACTGAATATTAAACACTATACCTGGAAAAAAAATTATTTATTTACGTTAAGTGTCTACACACCCCTATTGTGTAAAACGAATGTGACAGTCATGCAACAATAACACAACGTGAGGCGAGTGATGATGGCGAGTATTGTAATTTTTTATTGAGTTCTAAATTCTAAATTTAGTCAAGTGTAATCGCATTTACCAAGTAAATTTACAATGAAAACTAGTTAGGATCCTAATTAGGATGCTAGTTAGGACACTAAAAAAAGTAAAGTGTAACAGGGCCTTAACTGTGAATCCGATGACTTCCGAAAGTTGCCGCTGGACTGATTACAGCGCCATCTGTTGAGAGCTTTGCGCTTTTGTCCTCGATTCTGAAATCTGACTACAGTTAGCAGATACAGACTGTAATAAAAATAGTGGTGATCCGTTTAAGGGCATAATTGTTATCGTATTGCGACTAAATAAAAGTCGGGAGATAAATTTTTTGAACGCGAAAAAATTTTTTTTTTATATGGGACATGTCATCCCAATTTTTTTTTTCTTAGCTTTTCATAATAAGAATACGATACCAATTATGCACTTAATAACGGATCACCAGCATTTTGGTACACCTTGTATATCGAAGAAGGTGTACTTTTCTATTTTTGGTGATATTGCCTCTGTCTAATAACAAACATTACATTACAGACTCAATCTCCCTATCATCTCCAGTGACGTGCGCCTCTCCCCGCGATGTCGAGGGCCCTCCCATGCCCAGCGGCGTGGCCTCGTTGCCCGAAGACCATAGAGCGCAACTACTGGGGAGGACACAGCAGAGGACGAGGAGAAAGAAGGCTATGCTGATATATGTGTGCGCGGCGGATTCACAAGGTACAGTTAACGTAATGTGTCATGGTTGCAACTGCAGAAAGACGTTACTGTGGCAACCACAGCAAAATGCAAGGAGAAAGAAGACCTAGACCTTCTCCTGCATTGACGTGAGCCTCTCCCCGCGATAGCGATGGGCCGTCCATGCCCAGTGGCGTCGCCTCGTTGACCGAAGACCATAGAGCGCAGCTGCTGGGGAGGACACAGCAGAGAACGAGGAGAAAGAAGGCTATGCTGATATATGTGTGCGCGGCGGATTGACAAGGTACAGTTAACGTAATGTGTCATGGTTGCAACTGCAGAAAGACGTTACTGTGGCAACCACAGCAAAATGCAAGGAGAAAGAAGACCTAGACCTTCTCCTGCATTGACGTGAGCCTCTCCCCGCGATAGCGATGGGCCATCCATGCCCAGTGGCGTCGCCTCGTTGACCGAAGACCATAGAGAGCAGCTGCTAGGGAGGACACAGCAAATGACGAGGAGAAAGAAGGCTATGCTGATATATGTGTGTGCGGCGCATTCACAAGGTAAAGCGAACGTTATGGTCTTGACTCTAAAGCTTTTAATGTTTTGTCACGGCTGCTCCTGCTAAAGACCTTGCTGATATATGTATGTGCGGCATCACAAGATTTACTTACTGAACGCAAGGTTGTGGCACTTAAAGGGGATAATAGGTGTCACCGTGATATACTTAATCTAAAGCTCTTGCATTTACAGGGGACAATATTTGTCACCGAAAATCAGTCCACCCGGTTCGAAGGACCACTTTGTTTCAAAATTATGATACGTTTTTTCGTTTTTGGTCTAAACTCCGGGTTAAAGTCTTGTTATTCAATAACACTGGCAGGTAATTCCAGTAAAATCCAAATATCAAAACGCCCCGTTCATATGAAGTTTTGTATGAACAACCTAGCATAACCTCATATACTGTGTGACTAGTTTAAGCCTTCAAAATTCCTCTTCATAATTTAATTAATTAATTAAGCCTTTATTTCCCATTACACTTAAATTACATAGGTAACATGTATATCTTAAACTAAGTTATTTTAGTGAGTAACGTTTAAAAAAGTTAACAATATAGGTATAAGCTAAGCTACACTAATTTTTATTTATTTATTTATTCTATTTGTTATTTTTTTATCTATATTTTTTGTAGGTAGTAGATATATTTGTATTATTTTAAAGGGACCCCTTTTGTAGGGTATAGGCCTCCTCCAGATTCTTTCACTTGCTTCTATCTTGTGCTATAACCAATCTTTGCCTGTTATTTTTGCAATGTCGTCTACCCATCTTTGCCGTGGATGTCCAATATTCCTTTTCCCAGCTGGGGCGGGCCATTTGGTAGCGGCGAGAGTCCAGCGTTGGTCGGTACATCTTGCTACATGGCCAGCCCATTGCCATTTTACTTTTAAAGCCTGGTGAAGTGCATCTGTAAGCTTTGTCTTTTTTCTTATTATTGTGCATTTTACTTTATTAATTTTTCGTAAGTTTAAGATGCTTCGCTCCATAGCCCGTTGACAACTCGTTATTTTATTTTTAACTCTGTTTGTGTAAGTCCAAGTCTGGGAACCGTATGTCAAGCAGGATAGGATACAAGTATCCATCACAGTTTTTTTCATACTTAGACTGTAGGCCCCTTTTAATATATCTTTATGGGCCCAGTACTTGTTCCAGCTACAGGTGATTCTTCTGTTAACCTCGTCCTCGTTGTTGGTATTAGAGAATGACACCTGTTTTCCTAAGTATATGTATTGGTCTACGTATTCAATTTCGACATTGTCTAACATTATTTTACCTTTAGTGCAGTTTGTCATTATTTTTGTTTTACTTAGATTCATATGAAGACCGGCTTTTTTACTTTCCAGGTTTAGTTGTTGTATCATTTTACCGAGCTTGTGATGGTTTTCAGCAAAGATGGCGATATCGTCTGCAAATCTTAGGTGGTGCAATTTTTTGTTATCTATTTGTATGCCTTCTGATATCCAGTTCAGTTCGCTAAATATATATTGCAGGACAGCTATAAAAAGCTTAGGGGACAATGGATCACCCTGTCTAACACCTCTACCTATTTTGATCTCGTCACCTCTGGTTTCTAGCTTGACTCTACTAAAATTATTTGAATAAATATTTTTTAAGAGTCTCGTTATATCAGGGCTTATTCTACATTTGTCAAGCGCTTTCCAAATGAAGGAATGGTGGATGCTATCGAAAGCCTTCGTGTAATCGATAAAGCATATGTATAGGGCTTTGTTGAACTCTCTATATTTTTCAATAACTTGCTCCATCGTGTGGATATGGTCCATGGTTGAAAATCCGGAACGGAATCCTGCTTGCTCTACTGGCTGCATTATATCTATTTGGTAGTCAATTTTACATTGTATTATAGAAGTGAATAGCTTGTATATGATAGAGAGTAAACTTATAGGGCGATAGTTGGCTATATCCAGAGGATTTCCTTTTTTATATAAGAGTACGATGTCTGAGTTGTGCCATTGTTTTGGAGCTTGTCCTGTGATAAGTGCCATATTAAATATACATGTTAGTGGTTTAACGAGTAGTGAAGCTCCTATTTTTAGTATCTCATTGTTCAAACCATCTGGTCCAGGGCTCTTCTCGCGCTTTAATTTGTTGATATGTTTCAGAACCTCGTCTTCCTGTATTATGGTGGGTTCGTTTGTGCTTTCTTCCATAGTTTCAGTTTCCAATGATTGGAACGAATCATAGGATACCGTAGCATAGAGCTCAGCATAGAATTCCGTGGCGCAAGATATTATATCTTTCCTTGACTTTGCTTGATTTGGTCCGTAATTTAAAGTCTGGATCCAGTCCTTATGGGTGTATAGTTGTTTAAAAGCTTTCTTGGCGCTCCTGTGTTTACTTAAGCTAGTTTCTAAAATTTTTTTCTTATGAAGCTGATAGTCTTTTCTTATCGCCTTGCTCGTTTGTTTAAACAGTGACGAAAGTTCTTTCTTCAGCTCGTATGTTTTGTTTTCGGTCTTTAAAAGCTCACTGCGTCTTTTCATTAACAGTTTAGTAGTTTCACTGAAAAAGTAACAGTTATTTTCCTTGGTTGGGCTCTCGCCTTCCAATTTTAAGCTGTTTTGAATGCAGCGCTCTACAGCGTCGTAAAAGTCTTGAATGCTTTCTTTATTGGTATTCGGTACGGCATTAATGCTGGTTTTTAGCTTGGAAAGATATGTTTTTATTTCTTCTTCCGTTTTCAGTGGTGAAGTCGAGCTTTTAAAGTGTTTTCTACACTTTTTAATGTTTTTTAGGCACACTGTTGCTCTTACTATTCGATGGTCTGATGGAAATTCTACATTATTTAGGACCTCTACATTCGTAATGTTTTTCGGAGAGTCCGACATTATAAAGTCTATTTCATTTTTTATTTTTTGGTCTGGCGATATCCACGTCTACCTTCGACGACTCTTCTTTTTAAAAAACGAGTTCATGATTGAAAGCTTATATTCAAGCGCATATTGAACGAGCTTTTCACCTCTTTCGTTTCTTGTTCCGTAACCGTGTCTTCCCATGACAAGCTTTTCGTTATTTTTTGGCTGCCCTATTTTAGCGTTGAAATCCCCCATGACTATTATTTTGCTACAGCTTTCTGAAAGCGTATGAGCTTTTTGTAGAGTTTGATAAAATTTCTCTAATTCTTCCTCGTTTGAACCTTGTGTCGGGGCGTACGCTTGAATTACGGCTAAGTTTGTATCGTTGAATTTCAGATGTAGCAATGCAATTCTTTCAGATAAGCCGCTGAAATGTACTATATTTGCCTTCCACTCTTTTTTAATCAGAAATCCTACACCATGTAGGCCCGGTGTTTCACCCACATAACAGAATATGTGTTCGTTATGCTCTTCAATTTTGCACCCCGTTCTTCGTATTTCAGCTAAGCCAAGTATATCAATATTTAAATTTCTAATTGCATACATTAACTCTACGTATTTTTCAGAGGTAGAGAGCGTCCGGACGTTGTAAGTAGCAATTTTTAAGTTTTCTTTTTGTTTTGTTCCCGATTTCTCTTCATAACTACATGACTTATTCAAATGTTTTGTCTAAGCTAAGTAGTTATTAATGTGAACTAACTTTATGTTCGAATTGTCCGATCCCCTTTTTTATCCAAAACTATAAACTAAACTATTCTACAGACTGCTGCGCGGAAAAAGGCGCGCTTCAATGCGGCGCGGCGGCGCGTCTACGGGTGCGCGCGCGCCGGCGCGGCTGGCGAATCCACGTCGCCGATCTACACTGGCGGTCGCCGCTAGAACAACAGAGGGACCACCGCTTCCCCGTGCTGTGTATAGCTGAACTTGCACGTAAGTGTAGTGTAAATAGAAGCTTGGATATATGGCGTCAGCGGGTGGGACGGTTTGTTGGGCTCACGGTCACGGTTACCCTGCAGCACCTTCAGGGTTTCACTCCATACTAAAAGGCCTAGAATCCATCGTAGATTGAAGTTTGAGAAGACCATCACAAGGCAGTATATGTTTTCGTATAGGTACTAGGGCAATCCCTTTTTTTCCTATTTTCCGGGCCTCTGCAGTGCCATTTGCTGAACTCTCACAGTCGGCCCAAAGCAGTATGATTCTACATTTCAAACTGTGACACGTTGATATCCATGTGACATTACTACTTGTTTGACACCTATACTCGTTGAATCTGACAAAGTGGTCTCACTGTCAGTTTTCGGTAGTCGAATTGGGCCCCCTCTTACTTCCTCAAGTGTAAGTGAGTGTAAACTCGGTTTCAGGTCAGTCGGAGCTCGGAGCAGTAGTCCCGGTCCTGTTCCTGAACTCGGGGCTGGGCACGCCGCTCCTGCCCCACACCCTGGAGTGCGCGGACTTCAAAGCGGCGCTGGACGCCGCGCAGGACGAGGCGGACAAGACGCTGCTGAACAAATGGTAATGCTCGGAGCAGTGCCGATCCTGTTGAAGTCTGGGCTGAAGCTGCTCTTGCCCTACACCCTGGAGTGCGCGGACTTCAAAGCGGCGCTGGACGCCGCACTGGACGAGGCGGACAAGACGCTACTGAACAAATGGTAATGCTTGAAGCAGTCTCAGTCCTGGTGAACTTGGGCCTACCGCCGATCCTACTCCATACCCTGGAGTCCTTGGACTTCAAAGCGGCGTTGGACGCCGCGCAGGACGAGAGATATAAGACGCTGCTGAACAAATGGTAATGCTCGAAGCAGTACCGGCCCTGTTCCTGAAGGAGGCTGAGCCGCTCCTACCCCACACTCCGGAGTACGGGGACTTTAAAAATATAACAAGCAACAGGAAAAAAAAACATTTTGTACAAAGGCAATAGGTCTTATTATAGGGAATAGTGAAGGCAGTCGGCGATAAACACATCAACAGATTTTTTCAATATTGCTAAAAGTGCCAATTGTTATTATTTTTTTCCTGTCTTTTATTATATATTGTGACACTTGCTCGTCTGATCTCTCAAATATTTTTTCAACACAGGTACAGCCTAGACGAGAGCAGGACGCCGCCATGTTACCGTCTCGTTCGCGGCGCGCCGGCACGCTGGCGTCGAGAGATGGCGAAGGCATTGAACGTGTTGGTCCGAACTCTACCGCAGGAGGCGTGCGACGCGTACCTTACTACTGTAGTAGAACAGGTACTGTCAAAGAATGAGTCAGATGCAGATTCATTCTGGAAGGCAGGGGACACTCAAGCAGTCCGTAGCTCCGGATCTTCACGGCCATTTTTCACGGGAATTCACCCTGTCTGCGAGTACCGCGAGATGCCCACGCGTGCATCGTAACATCGTTATGATCAAGTTAAAAGTAGTGATCGGCGCGGGATTCGAGGTAAGGGGGGCTTTGATAGTATAATTTACCTTGGCAACAGGAGTAGGTACAAAATACAGTAGAAGCGAGGTGAAAATGCAGAGACCAGCGACGTGGTACCTCACGACTATAGTCGTACAGGTAGGTATAATGATCAAAAAGGTACCTAATGCAGTCGAGAGAGATGGCTCGAGATAGTCGAGATGGCAAAAGCCTTCAACATCATGACCTAGATTTGTCTTAGCTTTGGAGGCCTTTACAGTTACACTTCCACTCACAAGGAACTTTTGTTGCTTACTTAAAAGTCCATGTGTGGAATAAAGTGCTCAAGGCCAGCGTTTAGGATTTCTTTGGTTCTAAGCTTAGCTTGCACTAAACTCCTTTGCGCAGTCTGGCAAAGACATGACTGGCATACCTCTAGTTGGCTAAATTAACTTCCAAAAACATATTTGCTTTGTCTAAAATGATCGCCTGTTATTCAGGAAGTCCAGCACACGGTGCTGATGAGCGTGGAGGCGGCGCGGCGCTGCGTGTGGGTGTGCCGCGCCGGCGCCGCCGCCGCCACCGAGCCCGAGGCGCCGGACGCCGCCCATCACCAGGAGCTCACCCGCCGGTTACATAACCTGCAGAAGGATCTGAAGGTATAATGTCCTTCAGGAACTAGCACACGGTGCTGATGAGCGTGGAGACGGCGCGGCGCTGCGTGTGGGTGTGCCGCGCCGGCGCCGCCGCCGCCACCGAGCCCGAGGCGCCGGACGCCGCCCATCACCAGGAGCTCACCCGCCGGTTACATAACCTGCAGAAGGATCTGAAGGTATAATGTCCTTCAGGAACTAGCACACGGTGCTGATGAGCGTGGAGGCGGCGCGGCGCTGCGTGTGGGTGTGCCGCGCCGGCGCCGCCGCCGCCACCGAGCCCGAGGCGCCGGACGCCGCCCATCACCAGGAGCTCACCCGCCGGTTACATAACCTGCAGAAGGATCTGAAGGTATAATGTCCTTCAGGAACTAGCACACGGTGCTGATGAGCGTGGAGACGGCGCGGCGCTGCGTGTGGGTGTGCCGCGCCGGCGCCG
Source organism: Pammene aurita (assembly GCA_947086415.1). Lineage (NCBI taxonomy): Eukaryota > Metazoa > Arthropoda > Insecta > Lepidoptera > Tortricidae > Pammene > Pammene aurita. The sequence continues at coordinate 17,356,818 of OX352310.1, forward strand.
CCGCCGCCACCGAGCCCGAGGCGCCGGACGCCGCCCATCACCAGGAGCTCACCCGCCGGTTACATAACCTGCAGAAGGATCTGAAGGTATAATGTCCTTCAGGAACTAGCACACGGTGCTGATGAGCGTGGAGGCGGCGCGGCGCTGCGTGTGGGTGTGCCGCGCCGGCGCCGCCGCCGCCACCGAGCCCGAGGCGCCGGACGCCGCCCATCACCAGGAGCTCACCCGCCGGTTACATAACCTGCAGAAGGATCTGAAGGTATAATGTCCTTCAGGAACTAGCACACGGTGCTGATGAGCGTGGAGGCGGCGCGGCGCTGCGTGTGGGTGTGCCGCGCCGGCGCCGCCGCCGCCACCGAGCCCGAGGCGCCGGACGCCGCCCATCACCAGGAGCTCACCCGCCGGTTACATAACCTGCAGAAGGATCTGAAGGTATAATGTCCTTCAGGAACTAGCACACGGTGCTGATGAGCGTGGAGGCGGCGCGGCGCTGCGTGTGGGTGTGCCGCGCCGGCGCCGCCGCCGCCACCGAGCCCGAGGCGCCGGACGCCGCCCATCACCAGGAGCTCACCCGCCGGTTACATAACCTGCAGAAGGATCTGAAGGTATAATGTCCTTCAGGAACTAGCACACGGTGCTGATGAGCGTGGAGGCGGCGCGGCGCTGCGTGTGGGTGTGCCGCGCCGGCGCCGCCGCCGCCACCGAGCCCGAGGCGCCGGACGCCGCCCATCACCAGGAGCTCACCCGCCGGTTACATAACCTGCAGAAGGATCTGAAGGTATAATGTCCTTCAGGAACTAGCACACGGTGCTGATGAGCGTGGAGGCGGCGCGGCGCTGCGTGTGGGTGTGCCGCGCCGGCGCCGCCGCCGCCACCGAGCCCGAGGCGCCGGACGCCGCCCATCACCAGGAGCTCACCCGCCGGTTACATAACCTGCAGAAGGATCTGAAGGTATAATCTCCTTTAGGAACTAGCACACGGTGCTGATGAGCGTAGAGGAATTTTATGATCCGAAATATCTGGATCCAAAATTCGACGATTCATTCAAACGCTTAAATAAAAACCACGCTCGAATCATCAGATGGTGATTAATGATGATTAATATGTTGAAGACCAAAAAGCATACGGCCTGCCTGATGGTAAGCAGCTACCATAGCCTATGGACGCCTGCAACTCCAGAGGTGTCACATGCGACACTTTACAAAAAGGAGGATTCACTGTGTTGACGGCTAAAGGAACGAGAGTCGCTCATCGTCAACACACTGGGTCCTCTTTGAGCTCTTTGGCTACCTTACTCACCAGCAGGAACACAACACTATGAGTAGGGTCTAGCTCTAGTGATATTTGGCTGTGGTTTTCTGTAAGATTTGAGCGATATGACATTCGCTGTGCTGTGCCCTACCACACAGCGAGATGACATTCGCAGTACCCATACCTCTCTTTTGGACGTAGTTTAAGGACATACCCGTGTCCGGACGTAGTTTAAGGACATACCCGGGTCCCGATCAATGATGATTAACATCTTGGAGACCTATGTTCAGAAATAAATTGTCTTTCCAGCTGCATCTAAGCGAGCGCAACATAATCCGAGCGTCCGTCCGTGGGCGCTCCGCCCCCGGTGGCGAAGACGAGTACACCGAGGGCGTACGCTCCGCGCTCGGCGAGCGACTCGAAGCCTTGCTCGACACGCTTATAGGAGAGAGCGAAACACCGGCTGGCTGTAACGGCATACCCACCAGGTTAGAGCAGACCACCTTTTGTTGACGCAGACTGTATTGCTCGATGTATTGATGCTCTTTTGTTCGAATTTATAAATCAAATTTCGATCGAAGAACTCGGAACCACCTCGGAACACTTCGAACCTATAATATTCAGAGCAATGACGCGTAGTTTCAGTGACCGCGAGGCAACCGGGTGGCTCGCGGTATTTAAGCTCCCGAAGTGATGAGGAGCCGCCCTGTGCAACCCGGACTGACCCAACTTGGACTGAACGGAAATAGAGGGGGGGGGTGCAAAATTTTTTTTTATTGCGAGGCAACCGATTGAAACAGCGGTTGCCAGAAAGAATGTACGCTGGTTATGTAACAAAATTTTAATGCTATCCTTCCTGGTTGGACCGGTGCCCTGTACGAAAGCGAAGAAAAAAAAGAAAAAACAATTGTCAGAAACGTCGTATCTGATCTTAAAACCATTATTTTTGCTTCCAGCTTGTTTGATGAGTTGAACGAACATCTCACCTTCTGCCAAAAGTCAGCTCAGAGTACCTCCAACCGAGAGATTACTCTGAATGAACTCAAGACGTAAGTTGCATTCCTATTAATATATTTTTATGTTTCTATAGCAAAAATGGCAAAAACGGAACTTATAGTTTTCCTCAGAAGTTTTTTGTGGTTGCCTTTTGCGTACGCCTCTTTCAGAATTTTCAATTTTACTCATGTTGCTGATTGGTGTGACTCACTGAGGATATCCGTTAATTGTCTTTTCAGATACGTAACCGGTGATAGTCAGGTCCCGTTGGCATTGATAGGAGGCGCGGGCTGCGGCAAGGCGACTTTAGTTGCCCGCGCGGCAACACTCGCGCCTACCTGGCAACAGGATCTCGCCGTCATCATCAGGTAATATTTCAGACCAGACCAGCCTCAGTCTGTAGCCTGTACTTACCCTACACCGCTGTTATATTAAACTGTAACTCATTGCCTCATGTCAAAGTAAATCTATACTTCCGGCCAAGCACTTTCTTTGCCTCGCATCACATGGCGACCCAGCACTCTCTTCGCGTTTTGTATATACGAATACTCTAGGTATTAGACAGATGGGTAAGTACCAGTGACGGGGAGTCTTTCTTCGGGACCATTGGGGACAATGTCGTCCCCGAAACGTCGTAGGTAATTTTAAAATTATATACGCGGTTAAGTCCCGTTAGTACAAATAGATATGTGTGAAAACCGTGAAAGTTTAAATCAGTGTGCATGTGCAGTAACGGGTAGCTCCGGCAAAGCGATTTTATAAGCTTATTTTATTTTATTTATATGGCAGCATTCGCTGGTTTTTGGCAAGAGCCAGGCCGCACTAACTCTGCGCTGACTTGCATTAACGTGTTTATACGAGAAACATACCTACTGTCAAGTCCACAATTTGCCTCGGACTGCTATAGTTATGTATTTAGTTCGGTCACAACGGCGGCTGTATAAATGAAATGAAATGAAATGTTTTGTTAATAACAAGGTTACAAATCAGGATAGTATATAGCAAGGTTTTAAACCCGCCTCATGGTGGTTTTTGGATAACACCAAAACGCTGTATTTTTTTTTAGATTCGTGGGGCTGACCCCGCAGTCGAGTAGCTCGCATCAGCTGCTCAAATCCATCGTGGACCAGTGCCATGTACTACACGCTGGCACACCCTATCGCGGCAGGAATGTAAGTACCTAAGATAATACCAGGCTTGTTTGTTTTTTAAAACAATATAATTACTTAGTCCGTCAAAAATTGAACACGTATTTTTACTGCGGAAGGAAGGTTGTGTTTTTCGGATGTCCAGGACTCCGTGTCGCCCGGCCTCGCGACCAGATGTGGCTTCGTTAATGTCATATGTGTATACGTCTGACTAATCGAAAATGCCGTCGATAATCATTTGCCCCAATCCTTAATTTTGTTCATTTTGTTAGAAAGAGACAAAATTTTACAGAGGATTGCTAAGTTTTATGAATGGCTGGAAACAGGCTCAGGGAGTCAGGCTTACATGTCAGGTTTCCGGATACGGTTACCAAATCAAGGCTCCTGAAGGCGCATATCTCATATTAAATACCAAAGCACTACAAACACAAGATTTTACTTGTGCAATCTCAAAACTTAACACCAGGACAGCATGCAAATAAGTTGACACTCAATCCAATTTTTTTTCGTTACAATACATCAATGTTCGATGATTGTTAAAGTAGTGTGATGTACGGAACCATCGAGGCGCGAGTCCGACTAGCACTTGGTCGGTTTTTTTAAGGTTTTAGTGTACGGAAGGTACAGCCACGAGGTGGTCAACTGTAGAAAGGGATTTAAAAGCCCAGAAACTTTCGCCAACGACAACCCGGGATAGAATATCCTAGCGCCGATGCACAAGGAGGCCCGACCCCAGATAAACTGGTACAAGTTATGTCTTGTCTGACATGATGTGTGTACAGGACGTGGCATCGCTATCAGCGGCACTGCCGAAGCTGCTGAGCGCGCTGGGGCGCGCGCGGCCGGCACTGCTGATGGTGGTGGGCGCGGACGCCCTGCGCGGCGCGCGCTGGCTCCCCTCACGTCTACCCGGCAATGTGAAGATGATCGTCACTGTCACTGAAGGTAACTCATTGCTCTGTAGGTGAGGCTGCATGTCGATGGCTTTTTGATTTTGAATGTTTGTTTTGCGATGACTTTAGTAACGTTCTTCTGATCTTTATGAAATTTATTGGGGTTGTACCCACTTGTCACTGTTCTTAATTTGGCCGTGTAATGCAAATCGGGGCCTAACTCGTACGAGGAAGACTCTAGAAATGCGACTTTTGCCGAACTCTGTTGACCAATGACGTTGACGGTGCTACGATTAAGTTATATCAAAACTCGGCTAACCAATGGTCGATCACGATTTGCATTAAAAAGTCGATCGAATAAACTCTCATTCATTAGAGAGTTTTCATGTGAGCTGGATTGTCCAGGGGGTTCTGGAATAAGGCCTAAAATAATTTTGTTATGGGATCTTCTTATACACCAGTAGTCTCGTGGTCTCGTTTGCAAAACTCGCTCCGTCTGTTTTGCTCCATTATTTGTCTTCGACGCAGCGCCAGACGCGCTGTCTAGCGTTGTTAGTTTGCATCCAAAGATTACTTACATTTAAATTATTTTTTCCAGAAACGGACGAGCCATCCAGCTCAGCAATAATGGCGGTGCTGTCATCGGAAGACGGGCCGAAGGTGGTCCGCGCGCCGCCGGTGGGCGCCGACGAGGCCCGCGCCGTGCTGGCGGCGTGCGCGGCGGCTTACAGCAAGACCGGCGCCGCCTCGCCGCCCGACGCGGCCGTCAAGGCTGTGCAGAAGTGCACCATACCGCTTTACGCTAAGGTACTAATTCCAATGATCACTGTCCTGACCCGCTGCGTTCGCGCTTCGCAAGACTAAGGCGACTTCCACTAAACTAACGAGCGGAGCGTAAGCGAAGTGAGTTCTTACAGACAACTTCGGACACAACAGAACTGTGAGCCAGCTACCGAGACACCCTGCATTTCGATGGCTTTTTGATTTTGAATAGTTGTTCCGCGATAACTTTAGTGACGTTTTTCTGATCTTTATGAAATTTGTTGGGGTTGAAGCAGAAATCTATACAATTTGAGAGTTCGTATATGAGTAGGATTGATCAAGTTGTTATGGAGGTAGAAGGCGCGAAACAGTCATCAGAAGGGTCTTATTATACTGGTCAACTCGTTTGCAAGGAAAACGCGAGTTCTCAGTTCGAGGCGGATTACTAGTACTTTTGAACTCATGAGAGCGAGTAACCAAAAATAGCAACGTGGTTTCTATACGCACATAGACATACTAGCCACCTGTCACGGTAACAATAATACCAAGATTGAACAAGATGGTCTTATTAAAATTTCAATAGGTATGACAGAGAAGGCGCTATTCGCGATTCGTATATGCGCGAAGGTCCTTGTCATAGTTTCAAATTGTAATTATTGCTTACTTGCAAAAGGCCCTAAGCACAATATAAGCGTTTGTTACCCTCCACCGCTTTTTGAAGGGGAACAAAGAAACCAAATAATTATGTAGGCTAGTTACGGTATGCTATCAGCCACCTTGAAACGTGTTTTAAAATTAGTTGCGTTGCGTGTATTCTGTCCTTCTTGGGTGAACGCGTGTTTCAACTCTAGAGATACTTGCTCTGAGTATATGCATATAACCTTGCCGTAAAGTAATCATCTTAAAACAAAACAACTGCCAGTAACCTACAACTTATTCTTACTCTACAGATCCTAGCCTGGCAGATCTCCCTCTCGGCCGAAACCTTCACTGAGCAATCCGAGCCAGAGACAGCTCCAGAGCTAGTCATCTGCGAAGACCTGGAAGGCCAACTAATACAGATCCTGGTGACGACGGAGGCGGCGCTGGGTGTGGAACGGGTTAAGACGTGTCTGGCGCTGTTGACAGCGTCGCGGAGAGGGTTGGATGACACGGAGATACTGGACATGTTGGCTCATGATGAGCTGTTTAGGAGCGAAGAGACTTATTGTAAGTATGACTGTTACAAAGAAAATAACGACTTAAAATTTCTATTTTTTTTTAATGGGACTTAATCGCGGCTTACTTTTATTATTTTTCTGACGTTTGCAAACACGAGCGTGCCCTAACGCTCGTGTTTGCAGGCCGACTGGCGCGAAATTGTATTAGCATCTCCTAGCTGCGCTGGTTTTCCGAACTACCCGCACTTGGTCTTGATTCTAGGGTGGTCACTTTACTTAAATTTGTTGTGTATAATTAATTATATTTAAAGATTGATCCACACTTGGTGCACGAAATATCCTCCACATTATACGGTTTCCACTTTCTTTGTCGCGGGACGAAGACAACAAAAATCGGGGAACGGAACGCGAAATCGTGGTATTCATAGTGTGATTCATGTTCATGTGTGTATATATCTCGTCTCGCTCTCACACTAGAGCCCGGTTTTTCATAAAACCAAGTTCTCTCAACAATACAATATTAATGACCCAATGGTAACAAAAATGTTATACAATAATACCTACTCATACTTAGCTACGTTTCATATCGTAGCTCATTTCCTAACAGTGCGTGCCATTGATAACTCCAACGTTCCACAGTACCCTGGGCTCCCGCGTCCTTATTCTGGCCGCAGCTAGCCGCTCTACTATCGCCGTGGCTTCGCTGGGACGCGCGCGGTGCGGCGCGGTGGCGCGACGCGGCTCTAGCGGGCGCCGCGCGAGACAGATACCTGCAGGACTGCGAGGAACAAGTGCGGAGGACTCTGGTCGACTACTACGAAGTATGTATCATTACATAGTACCCCGAGTCGCTATTCTGGCTGCAGCTAGCCGCTCTACTATTGCCGTGGCTACGCTGGGACGCGCTCGGTGCGGCGCGGTGGCGCGACGCGGCTCTAGCGGGCGCTGCGCGAGACAGATACCTGCAGGACTGCGAGGAACAAGTGCGGAGGACTCTGGTCGACTACTACGAAGTATGTATCATTACATAGTACCTCGAGTCGTTATTCTGGCCGCAGCTAGCCACTCTACTATCGCCGTGGCTTCGCTAGGGCGCGGCGACGAGCGAGACAGATACCTGTAGGACTGCGAGGAACAAGTGCGGAGGACTCTGGTCGACTACTACGAAGTATGTACCATTACATAGTACCTCGAGTCGTTATTCTGGCCGCAGCTAGCCGCTCTTTTATCGCCGTGGCTTCGCTAGGGCGCGCCGACGCGCGATACAGATACCTGTAGGACTGCGAGGAACAAGTGCGGAGGACTCTGGTCGACTACTACGAAGTATGTATAATTACATAGTACCTCGAGTCGCTATTCTGGCCGCAAATAGCCGCTCTACTACCGCCGTGGCTTCGCTGGGACACACGCGGAGCGGCGCGGTTGCGCGACGCGGCTCTAGCGGGCGCCGCGCGAGACAGATACCTGCAGGACTGCAAGGAACGAGTGCGGAGGACTCTGGTCGACTACTACGAAGTATGTATCATTACATAGTACCCCGAGTCGCTATTCTGGCCGCAGCTAGCCGCTCTACTATCGCCGTGGCTTCGCTGGGACGCACGCGGCGCGGCGCGGTGGCGCGACGCGGCTCTAGCGGGCGCCGCGCGAGACAGATACCTGCAGGACTGCAAGGAACGAGTGCGGAGGACTCTGGTAGACTACTACGAAGTATGTATCATTACATAGTACCCCGAGTCGCTATTCTGGCCGCAGCTAGCCGCTCTACTATCGCCGTCGCTTCGCTGGGACGCACGCGGCGCGGCGCGGTGGCGCGACGCGGCTCTAGCGGGCGCCGCGCGAGACAGATACCTGCAGGACTGCAAGGAACGAGTGCGGAGGACTCTGGTAGACTACTACGAAGTATGTATCATTACATAGTACCCCGAGTCGCTATTCTGGCCGCAGCTAGCCGCTCTACTATCGCCGTCGCTTCGCTGGGACGCACGCGGCGCGGCGCGGTGGCGCGACGCGGCTCTAGCGGGCGCCGCGCGAGACAGATACCTGCAGGACTGCGAGGAACAAGTGCGGAGGACTCTGGGCGACTACTACGAAGTATGTACCATAACATAGTACCCCGAGTCGCTATTCTGGCCGCAGGTAGCCGCTCTACTATCGCCGTGGCTTAGCTAGGCCGCGGCGTCGTGCGATAGAGATACCTGCAGGATTGCGAGGAACAAGTGCAGAAGACTCTGGTCGACTGTTACAAAGTATGTACCAGGAACCCCAGCAATCTCATTCTGGCCATGGGACGCGCGCGACCGATACTTACAAAACCCTATTACCCTGGGCGTCCGCGTCCTTATTCTGCGTAAAAATCCTCTGTGGTGTATTTGTGTTCTACCCGTCCTAATGATTCTCTGAGCTTTTGAGTAGGAATTTGCAGCCAGAATATTTTAGGTTGTCTTTGTACAGATGAGAATAGACGCCTAGCCCATCTCGTTATGATGAGGCCAGGATCCCATTATCCCATTATGATGGGATTCTGAGGAAATCGAGGTAGCTGTTCAAATAGTAAGGTTAAGGTTAAGGTTAACGCGGGCTGTTTTCCGCAACTCGACGTCTATATTTTGCGCCTGTTTTGCGTGTCGGGTGGCCTTATTCATGCCAACCCAGTTCCTCCAGGAAGCCTAGCAGACCCTTTATGTTGCCGACGAGTTCCGGGAGTGCCCTCGGCGAACCAAGATGTTTCGTTCAAATAGTAATAAGCGAAAACTTAATTTGTTTTTTGACATTTCATGTTTACAGGTTACAGGGCTCGTGCATTTGTTAATGTGGAACTGCTGATGAAGAAATGTTTTCAACCGACTTCAAGATTTCGAAGGAGGAGGTTCTCAATTCAACGGGATCTTTAGTTTTGCGTTTTTTTTTTATTGTAGGTTCAGCGATTATTCAAAGACGGCTAGACCGATTTGGAAAATATATTTTTGTTTGAAAGAGTATATACTTCACAGTCCCCATTGTCCTCAGGTCAGGATCTGATAATGGGGTCCTGGAGAAATCGAGAGAACTCTTCAAATATTATAGTGATTTGAGTATTTTTTACAGTGGCTCGGGCATTTCCTTTTAAAAAGATGGAGGATAAGTGATGTCGGTTCTTTTTTGTTTAAAACTATTTTTTTTATATTAAATATTATTGAAAAGTCGTTTAATTAGCTTTGTTTTGTCACAGGGTGTCTGGTACACAGAGAACGACGCAAAGATGGCCGGCCGGCTGATATCGCAGGAAAATAAGTTCTCAGAGGAATGGTAAGACTTACATGTTAAAGCTAAAAATTTATTCTTAGTGCTGACCGATATTAATTAAATGAAGAATGTAGAAAATATGAAAATTAAAAAAGGCGTCCCTCAAATTCTACAGCTGACGTAAATGGTCCAGTACGGCTACATTTGACTATTCAGTTTCCTCAATACGTGCATTAATTACGCTATTTAGTTCAGCTGACAAGTTCTTCGCTTAGATTCACACACGTTCTCAAGGGTTCCCAATGTTTGGTTGTTATTGTATTTTTTTATTTACCCTATTTTTATTATTCCCGATCCTAAAAGCATCACATTTCAGCTACAACACACGGAAACTGGACGAGCTGCCATTCCAACACTATCACTTGTCGAAGAACGATCCAGAGTCCTTCGCCACACGGCCCTACTTCACCGAGCTGAGCTGGGTGCATGATAAACTAGCGGCCACGGACTGCGGACATTTTCTGGAAGACATCGCTTTAGTGCACATAGACCCTTTGCCTGAACACATTGCGATACTAAAAGAGGTAGGTTTCAGAGACGGAGTCCATAGAATTTGATTCCATCGTGCTAGTCTAATTTTCAGCCTCTTTTATAATGATTTAAGTAAGTTTCAAATATTTTAATGTATTCATTGCTATAACTATAAGCTATAAGTAACACGCTTTACCGCTAGGGACCATACCAACACTAAACTCAATCACCCAAACACACATAATTCTGAATCTTTTGTTCCAGGTTTTCGAGCACCACTCATACGCTCTCGACTACGACCATAGACAATTCTACGGCCTCCTCCGAACCACCATGGAAAAACGCCAAAGGGAAGGCATTGAGATCAAATCCAAAATAGTCCACTCCTGGGTGGAAGAAATCTGGGAACCTCCTATACCCACCTTCTTTCCTGCCAATGAGGAGTTTTGGAAGATCGTAGAGACGAAGGAAAAGAGAGATCTGACCATGGTGGCTGGGTTCGATAGTAAGACATATGATCTGATTGTGAGGTTTGACACGAGAGGCAAGTTTGTGGCCACTGTGTCGACGGAGCGAGAGGAAATATGCGTTTGGGATGTTGTGCAGTAAGTCTATTTCTATTTTTGCCTTTAAACGTTTTCCTTTTATACCGTATAGTTAGCGGCGGCTTGGCGTACTCTCGGAATCATTAAAGCCTGACCAGAAATACATGATCATGCGCCATGTTGCGGAATTTCATTGGAACTAATTTCTTACATTGGCAATAATTTTAATTACAGAATGATATGCGTGTGTGAGTGCATGTGATAGGCTGTCACTGTTGTCAAGTGTTATTGAGACAGTTTACTTGAATAATAATAAATTACTTAATATGAAATAATAAACGACAAAAAAATCCCAAAATTATCCATATTCAAGAGCGAAACATTGTAAATAGTGTATATAATAAACCCCTGTAAATAATACACTCGGGAAATGAAACTATTTCGCTATGAAACATTTTCAAATTAACATCAGAGCTGACAGGTAAACAAATCAAGATGTCAGTATACCATAGACAATTATACGCTCTATGACTGTTGCCATATAAATTAGAATAATAGCGCCCTCTTGACAATAATCATATATTTCTGGTCAGGCTTTACAACGGTTGCTGTTATACTTTCCTTCTGAAATAAAACCTTCAACACAGAATAAATTATAGTATTTCATACAGAATACCACGCTACGCCCCGCCCCGAACGAAATTACCTCACCCCGCGGCGGCCAATTGGTAGGGAAATGGTAGGGAACTAGTAGACTAATCCGTCGGGTTGGCATCGATAAAAAATTAAAGTGGAGGTGTATTGTCAAACGTCATTTGCGACAGCGGAAACAGCGCCCTAAGGCGCAAGCACACATTCAACCAGAGAGTTCTAAACCAGGAGAGGTCCTGAGTATCATTTCCCCTCTGTCAAAAGTATTGGCGGAAAATCTAGTACATCTATAAAAACTATTTCAATAATCGATGTCACGCATTTTCGTCATCGCTGTCAATGGATAACAAGCTCCGTGAAAATGCCCTTATGCGCTGTTATTGGATGTAAAAAAATGTTATATTTCGTCTAGTTTACAAAAAGATGAAATACCATTTCAGATGTAAGTACAGTTTTACTTTATTTATCATTACTTTCTTAATAAAAGATTTAACCTAAATCGAAAATCAAGCTTCGTTTATAGAATCGATTCAAAGACAATCGTTTTCTTTCTGACGGGCAGTAACTATTTGACGTTTGACACTTCTCCATATTTAACGCGCTTAAGGATTGCTGTCTTCTATATTTTGTTTGAAAATACAATCAAAAATGATCCTTGGCTTTTTTGTTTGACATTTCCAAAGACTGCATCCAATAATTAACCATATGTTAACATTTGTACAGTCGACTATCCATTGCTCCATTTAGTGTTATGAAGTATAAAAAGAATATGTCAAATATGTTTAGTGTTTTCAAGTCAAAGGTACATCTTTGTCGGTTGTCAATAAAGCGTTGCTGCCATAAAAATTCATTTAGAAATAAACTGTATTAACAACCGACAATGATGTACCTTTGACTTGAAAACTTCAAATGCGTGCTACCTCGCCCCCTTCAGATTTTGGCAGACTCTTTTGTTTGGAAAGATGAGGCGAAGCGTACTCCATTTATAGATCTTTATGCATTCAACCTACTTCAAGATTTCGAAGGAGGTTCTCAATTCGTCGGGTCGGGATCTTTGTTTTTGCATTTTTTTTAAATGTATGTTCACCGATTATTCGAAGACAGCTGGACCGATTTGGAAAATTATTTTTGTGTTTGAAAGTCTATACTTCACAGTTGGTCCCATTGTAACCAGGTCCGGATCTGATGATGGGATCCAGGAGAAATAGAGGGAACTCTTCAAATATTATAGGCACACCTATAGTGATTTCAATATTTTTTACAGTAGCTCGGGCATTTCCTATTGGAAAGGTGGAGTCTAAGTGAAGTCGGTTCTTTTTTGTTTAAAATTATACTCAATATATAATGTCTAATTCTAATACCTATTTATATACCTAGATACTTATTTGCAGATGTAAATTGGTGAGAAAGATCACCGGTGTCACCCAACCAATCAACCTCGTACCCATAGACGAATACCGGTGCGTGGTGTTGTGCAAACGAGAGCTGAGGGTCTACGACCTGAACCAGGTCAGTTGAATAAGATGCGTGGACCTTACTTATCAACCGACTTCAAGATTATGAAGGAGGTTATCGAGTCGTCGGGATCTTTGTTTTTGTTAGGGTTCCGTACCTCGAAAGGAAAAAAACGGAACCCTTATAGGATCACTTTGTTGTCCGTCTGTCTGTCTGTCTGTCTGTCTGTCTGTCTGTCTGTCTGTCTGTCTGTAAGGACCATTTTTCTCAGGAACGCGTGGAGGTATCAAGCTGAAATTTATATCAAATACTCAGGTCTATTGTCCCTTGGAGCTGTGAAAAAATGAAACTTAAAAGCCAACGCAATCAAAAGATACAGTCGTTTATGCTGCAAATTTTAGAGTTTTTCGGCAATCGCAAAACCTACGGGGTACTTCCCGTGAACTCAGAAACTTGAAATTAAATTGAAATTCATGTCAAATACTCAGGGACCTATAGGACCTTTCAGATGTAGCAAAATCAAACTTTTATGTCAATGCAATCAAAAGAAATAGCAATTTAAGTCGCATATTTTGAAACTGAGTACTCGCAAGAAACTCAAAACCTAAAGGGTACTTCCCGTAAACTCAGAAACTTGAAACTTGGCACGAAGAAACTTCATATAGCACAAACAAAGGAAAAATTACGAAAATTAGACATTTTTAGTAAAATCATACAAAAAATATTTTTTTTTTTAATTTTAAACTTACTACCTTTTTCCTCGTAAACGCGTAGAGGTATTAAATTGAAATTAGTTATAAACATACAACTTTTCCTTGTTATAGATTTGTACGGAACCCTCGGTGCGCGAGTCCGACTCGCACTTGGCCGGTTTTTTTTATGTTTGTTCACCGATTATTCGAAGACGGCTAGACCGATTTGGAAAATTCTTGTTTTGTTTGAAAGAGTTCACAGTTAGTACATTGTAATGGTCAGGATCTGATGATGGCGTCCTGGAGAAATCGAGGGAACTCTTCAACTATTATAGGCACACCTATAGTGATTTGAGTAAGTTTTACAGCAGCTCGAGCATTTGCTTTTGGAAAGGTGGATGCTAAGTGAAGTTGGTTCTTTTTTGTTTAAAATTATTTTATTTATCATATGGCTACATGTCACTAGATAAAGATAGGCATTTCTTCCCTGGGGTAGTAGTAGTGGGAAAGCAGATGATGAAGAAAATCCAGTGAGTGCTGCGAGGTCCGGATGGGACAGTGCAGATGCCAAGTTTGTTACTCTGTTAGCACCACCCAGGGATCACGTGTAGGGTTGTCTAAGGTGTTTCCTACGGACGCAGAGTAACAGTGAACCTTACTATGAGTTTGCTAAACCAAACAATAGGTAAGGTTACCCTGCTCGCACCCTGTGCACTCTGAAACCTAAATGGTCAGGCACTGTGCGGTTTCAGAGTTTATAGCATTACATTTGCCAACAAACTGTTGTACAGTTTGGCGAAAATTTATGTTACTAAATATATTGTGTAATTACTGTTTGATAAATACATTTAAAAAAAACATGATGAAAGGTCGGCATCTATAAGCTACGGTAGCCACTTACCGACAATTCTATTATTTAACGGCCTCCTAGCCCACTCGGTAGTGACCCTGCCTACGAAGCAGGAGGTCCCGGGTTCGAATCCTGCTAAGGGCATTTATTTGTGTGTTTATCACAGATATTTCTTCCTGAGTTAGGAATGTTTTCTATGTATGTAAGTATTTTAGCGCAATAATTGGAGCATTTGCCTTACAAAAGGTGGAGTAGAAAATGTTTTAATGGTTATTGGTAGGCTATAGGCTGATTATGAAAATACTAGATTTGAGACCTTGAGGGGGGGGTGCGTTGGCCGCCATCTTGGTTTAAACGTGCCATAAGTCCGTTTTTGAACCTTGGCGCTTAAACGGTTATCAGTACCTATGCCTAAAATGTCTATGCAACGTATGAAGAACATAAAATTGTCTACAATATTTCCATACACAATACATCTGTAAGTCTTACAGATATAGAGATACAGGGGGTGAAAAAGTGTATATTTTCTTATATCATAAGAATTTTATTTATTAGCTTCAAAGTTTTGTGTTTCGAGATAAGGAAATGAAGTCTCTACCACAGTTTTGTCATATTCTAATGATTATTTTAAAAGATATTCAAAAGTTGAATTCACCCCTGGAGCGCTTATAGAGGGGGTGAAAGTAGTAAGTCTCACACACAAAGTCAATGTTCTATTACTCATCATAAAATACTACTAGGCGTTGTCAAGTATAGTAATCGATCAATTCGGGTATAATGAATTTAGATTTGACAAAAAACATATACGCTTTCATAGAAAAAATTTTTTTTTTAAACTTCATATAACTGTCAACTTATTATTAAAATATCGTATAGGCTTTAGCATTTTTTACATAATGCTTGAACAGTTGACTTTATGACAAAAATGTCTACGAGAAGTATAAAGACAATGAGTATGAGTAATTTTTTCCTTCCTGTAATTTCGTATCTTCTAAGACGACGTACAGAATAAATACAAATACAAAAAAAAAATAGAGTCTTTATAATTTTCGTAGACATTTTTGTCATAAAGAGAGCTGTTCAGGCATTATGTAAAAAATGCTAAAGCCTATACGATATTTTAATAACAAGTTGATAGTTATATGAAGTTTAAAAAAAAAAATTCAAGCACTTTCTTAAAAAAAAAAAATTCTATGAAAGCGTATATGTTTTTTGTCAAATCTAAATTCATTATACCCGAATTGATCGATTGCTATACTTGACAACGCCTAGTAGTATTTTATGATGAGTAATAGAACATTGATTTTGTGTGTGAGACTTACTACTTTCACCCCCTCTATAAGCGCTCCAGGGGTGAATTCAACTTTTGAATATCTTTTAAAAGAATCATTAGAATATGACAAAACTGTGATAGAGACTTCATTTCCTTATCTCGAAGCACAAAACTTTGAAGCTAATAAATAAAATTCTTATGATATAAGAAAATATACACTTTTTCACCCCCTGTATCTTTATATCTGTAAGACTTACAGATGTATTGTGTATGGAAATATTGTAGACAATTTTATCTTCTTCATACGTTCCATAGAAATTTTAGGCATACTGATAACCGTTTAAGCGCCAAGGTTCAAAAACGGACTTTTGGCACCTTTAAACCAAGATGGCGGCCGCCCCCACCCCTCAAGGTCTCAAATCTAGTATTTTAATTACCACCCTACAGCCTACCAATAACCATTAAAATATTTTATACTCCACCTTTTGTAAGGCAATGTATGGAGATGATTCCCCAATGATTGGATTATTTATCTACATCTATATATAATATTGTCTTCGGTTGCCGCGATAGTTATTCATGAAATAAAACAATTAAAAACGGATTTTATCGCGTGTATTGAGTTTAAATTACATCCCGACGTTTCAAACACTTTACAGCGTTCGTGGTCAACGGGTCGACCCGATAAAATCCGTTTTTAATTGTTTTATTTCATGTACATCTATATATTATATATATCGCCGTCTAGTACCCATAACACAAGCCTTATTGAGCTTGCCGTGGGCCTAGGTCGATTTGTGTAAGATTGTCCCATAATATTCATTATTTATTATTAACCGACTTCAAGATTTGAAAAGAGGAGGTTCTCAATTCGGCGTGTATGTTTTTTTTTTTTTTTATATTTTTTTTTTTTATGTTTGTTACTGTTAGTTCTGATGATGGGATCCATGAGGAATCGAGGGAACTCCTCAAATCTTAAAGGCATAGGTACATATAGTGATTTTTATATTTTTATCAACAAAACCATCATTTTTATTCAAAACAGTGACATTTGATGAAGTAGAACTGCTGATGATGATCAGAACGGAACTCTTCAACGACGCATAGTTCACGTTTGGCGATTCGTCCTCTTCGCTGTGTTTGTTTAGCAAGTTTAATTGTCAGAACAAATGTTCGTCAAGCTCAAGTTCTGATGATGGGATCCATGAAGAATCGAGGGAACTCCTCAAATCTTAAGGGCTTACACATAGTGATTTTTGTATTTTTATCAACAAATCAAGCATTTTCATTCAAAAGAGTGACATTTGATGAAGTGGAACTGCTGATGATGAACAGAACGGAACTCTTCAACGATGCATAGTTCATGTTTGGCGATTCTTCCTCTTCGCTATGTTTGTTAAGCAAGTTAGATTGTCAGGACCAATTTTCGCCAAGCTCAAGTTCTGATGATGAGTACCACGAGGAATCGAGGGAATTCCTCAAAGGGGGCGTCCATTAATCGCGTCATATTGCTTAGGGGGGGAGGGGGGTCAAGAAAAAATCACCAATGATCACCACAGGGGGGAGGGGGGTCTGGACACATATCACGTGTAATTTTTTTGTTCCTTGTGCTATACTGTATTATGGTCAATAAAATAAAAATTATCAACTTATAAATTAATCAATCTGTCAAAAGCAGAGTAAAATTGCACTAGCACTATGATTGTAAATAATTTTTAATGGCATTTGACATATTATTTTGTGAAGTAGGTTTTTAGGGTTCCGTAGCCAAAGTGGCAAAAGCGTATCCCTTATAGTTTCGTTATGTCCGTCTGTCCATCCGTCCGTCCGTATATCACAGCCATTTTACTCGGAAACTATAAAACGTATATCTTAATAAATATTTAAATATAAGGTGTGTTTTTGTATGCCGCTACTTAGTTTTGTAGTAAAACTGCTGAAAAATATATTTTACGGAGGGGCACTACTCCATACATGTAATTATTTGTCAAAAAAAATTTTTTTTACCAAATATCGACATGATGCACATCACTCGACAGGTCTTTCAAAATAACTCTTGTCTTGTTGTCCTGAACATCAATAAATAAAAAAATAAACATTGAGGTCTGTTTGATTTTTTTTTATTTAGTGAATATCTTAAGAAAAAATCACCCCGTAAGTCTAAAAACTTATGTCCCCCCTGTCACTTTTGAACCGGAGATCCAAAAAATATAAAAAAATTGAGAACATTATCGGTTTAGGAATTATTGAGTTATCTCCTAAAACATTTCATACGCAGATACGACCTTTTGATATTACTTTTTCGATAGTAGGTACGAAACCGCGTGGTCCGACACAATTGGCCGGTTTTTTTCTATTAAATATAATTTTATTTTATATGTATACATGTAGGTTCATGTTTTGCCCTTTACGTGTACGTACTTTACGTAAGTAGGTTCACGTGTTAGAAAACTGTAGGGTATTTGTGCTAGTTTCCCGTCCAGGTCCAGTTTACCGTCCACTTGATTAAACTGCTGCAAATAAATGTTTATATTTATAGTTTATTATTTTTTACTTTTAAGCTTTTATTTTGGGAAAAACCTGAAGATAAACATGTAAATAAGTATGGACGGAAAACTGACAAGAGTGGACGAAAACTAGCACAATCACCCTACTTACTTTAGTTAAACTTACTTTAAAAAATTACACGTCATATTGGACAGGGGGGGAGGGGTCCTGAAAATATCACCAAAGATCACCATGGGGGAGGGGGGGGTCTAAAACAAGCCAAAAACGTATGACGCGATTAATGGACGCCCCCAAATCTTAAAGGCATACATAAAGTGACTTTTGAATTTTTATCAACAAATCAAGCATTTTCATTCAAAAGAGTGACATTTGATGAAGTGGAACTGCTGATGATAATCAGAACGGAACTCTTCAACGACGCATAGTTCACGTTTGGCGATTTGTCCTCTCCGCTGCGTTTTTTAAGCAAGTTATTTCATTGTATGGAATCTAAGTGCACCATCTACAATAATCCTTCACCGGCTACCCCCATTGAAGTCGGTTTTTTTTTCTTAAAAATTATTATTAATTAAGTATGAAAAAAAAAACGTTATACGTAATATATAATTACTAAGAAAATCGCAATGAAGGTTTCGAAACGAAAATAATCCTTTACAATTTTTTATTTGTAGGGTAAATTCGTGGTATCCCTAAAAGGCGTGATGAACCAGAAGATGCCATACTACGGCCTCCACGACTCCAAGCACCTCGTGGCGCTGTCACGCAACAGGATGTACGTGAACCTGATGAACATCGAGACCGGGGACTGTGTCACCACGTTCAAGGCGGGCGAGGACAGGTTCCTGAACTCGCTGCTGGTGTCTGGTGATGGAAGGTATGGAATATCTTAGGTCTCCCTTTGACACCGAACCTTGGTCTGAAAAAGTTTTTTTTAGGGTTCCGTACCCAATGGGTAAAAACAGAACCCTATTACTAAGACTCCGCTGTCCGTCTGTCACCAGGCTGTATCTCATGAACCGTTACTGTTAGACAGTTGAAATTTTCACAGATTATGTATTACTGTTGGCGCTATAACAACAAATACTAAAAAATAATAAAAAAAAAAAAAATTGGTTGTTTGTAAAGTAGGTTTACGATCGAGATGTTTACGTGATAACGTCTAACCGCTCGTGAGGATTCCGCGTGACAAGTTTCACGGAATGACTGGCAGCGCTCGAGATGAGACGGGAGATCGGTCCGTCTCTCTCTCGTTATACCTGCGATCGCGCTCGTGAGGTTTTGGTGTGACACAAGTTTCTGAACATGTCACCCGACTAAAACGATTTTAAAGACGTTATCACGTCAATAATAAAAAAAATATTTTACGTCACACCTGGCCATAATGTGAGTTTTACCGCTCGCTACGCTTACGGTAAAACTCGCATTATGGCCAGGTGGGGACGTAAAATTGTGTACTCACCACGGGCAGTAAAAAAGAAAGCCCTCTATCGCATATTTACAACCCTCGCCTGCGGCTCGGGTCCCAAATACCTGCGATTTCGGGCTTTCTTTTTTTTACAGCCCTAGGTAAGTAATGTACTATAAGGGGGCTTCCATACAACAGATATGTTTGTTTTTGTCGTTTTATGGATGATGGTACGACACCCTTCGTGCGCGAGTCCGATTTGCACTTAGCCAGTTTTATTTACAAATATTGTTGCTACCCTCCGGACTGTAGCCAGAGATACATTTAAGTTGGTTTGTACTTTGTTGTAGTCGATGGTATTTCAAGGTAGGTTATTGAGATTTTAAGGTAGGGCATTGCCAACACTACGCCCCCATAAGCCACGGTCCTGGTTTGGTTGGTCGGCAGGTTTGGTCTGCTAAAACGGCTATTAGACATTGCAATTTGTAGGGCCCAATCTGTTGTATACCCTGCCTCTCTCTTCCCTTACTTCAGCTCCGAACGGGCCCTACCTCTTATTACACCTCCCAACCTGACAGATTAGGCCCTACAAATTGTAATGTCTAATACCCGTTTTAATAATTATTGTGGGCCAAAAACCAACGTGCCGATTGAGTCGAAACTCGTTAATCTTGACGTCTCGCTCGCTCTCGCTGTGTGTAGTGATTCGCGGCGCATCCTAGCTTTATTTTTATTACCCTACGTTGGTTTCACATTACCGAATTAGAATACCCAATTTATGAATTATTTCAGTCATAACGTGGGTATATAATCTTGCAGCCTACCGTAGACTTCAAAGATATATTTACACACTTTTGCTTAGTCCTTTGTTATAAGGTACAAAATGTAAACATATCTTTGACGTCGACCGTACACGTTCCGAACAAATGAGAAACGTCCGTAATCGCGCAGTAGACTTGATCGTCTATCTTACTCTATGACACAGGGTGCTGGTGTGCGGGGACGAGACGCAAAAACCGTTCCCTCTCCTGGTGTGGTCGCTGACGTCACGGAAGCTCCTCTACGACCTGCGGATCCCGCACCATGACTTCGTCACGTCCAAGGCTGCTATCACTTATGAAGGTACAGACACGATTAACTTTAAACGACTTTAGGATTATGAGCCTTCTGTCATCATTATGCTCTTAGCGTTTGTTCTGGCTTTTTGCCACTGCTCAATGGAGCCCGGGGTCCGTTTGGCAACCTAATCCGGAGAATTGGCATAGAAACTATTTTTAACGAAATTGATTTTGTATTAAGCAGAACGTCTGCTAACGATACCACAATGTTTAGAGATAAAGGAAAAGTAGAAAAATCTACTGCCTCAGGCGAGACTCGGAACTCGCGACTCTGGGATATAGTGGAGAAATTCGCAGCCATCGGGTAAGTCTCAGTAGCTCAGTTGGTCGAAGCGATGGACATGTATCCCAGAGTCGAGAGTTCGAGTCTCGCCTGAGGCAGTCGATTTTTCTAAACATTTTTTTAACAAATGCGACTATATAGGCCTTGTTGGGATTGCGTCTGATTTCCTCACGATGTTTTCCTTCACCGAAAAGCGACTGGTAAAATATCAAATGATATGTTGTAATTTCTTGGCAGAGGCATCATTTGTAGGTGCTTCTGCTTCGCGTCAGTAACTGGCTAGAAGTTGCGCAGGATTGGGACAGGTGGCGTGCTCTCATGTCAGATTCTCTTTGGATCTTTGAGCCAAACTAGTTAGTTAGGTAGACATATGTTCTGAGAAACTTAGTGATACAAGCCGGGTTTTGAACACGAGACCTCCGTATTGAATGTCGGGATTACTATTATTTTCCTATGAGCGTGCAGTGTGACGTAGTGGAAACTTAAATTTTGTAAGGGAAAGTTAGGACTATTGTTTTATTATCGAATCGAATATGCTCGTGATTCTGAGTAAAATGAGCCCAAACAAGTCCATGCATATCTGAAAAAAAAAAAGGTTTTTTTTAAATCTTTTAATTGAACTGAATATTCCAGGCTCATACGTATGCGTGGTCTCCCGAGAACTAGACGAGCCGAGCCCCAACTTCATAGTGGTGTACGACCTTCAGTCCGGCACGCTGTTCAAGAAGTGGAAGCCTGGCTGCGACACGGTGGCACTAGCCATCAGTTCAGTGGACGGTTGCGTGGTCTCAGGCCTGGCTGATACTAGGATCTTGGTCTGGGATCTAGTGACAGGTAATTCGATGTTCAAATTTGTAACGGTTTTGACTCGGACAGGACAGGTGGTGTACGATCTTCAGTCTGGTACGCTGTTAAAGTGGAAACCTGGCTGCGACACGGTAGCGCTGGCGATAGCGAGCTGATAAGCTCGGTGGACGGCTGCGTGGTGTCGGGGCTGGCTGATACTAGGATCCTGGTCTGGGATCTTATCACAGGTGATTCGATGTTCAAATTTGTAACGATTTTGACTCGGACAGGTCAGAGTGTATGACCTTCAGTCTGGTCACTGCTAAAGTAAGGGGTAAGGGGAACTGGGAACGTCGAAAATCGAACTGATAAATAGGCAACATGCACAGTCGCCATCAGATATATCGGAGCGTCCAAGGTGGTCACAAATATCTGAACAACGCCTCTATTGTCAAGGCGATAGAGTGCATGTTGTAAAGTGACGTGAGTGTAACCGTTATATTTTATAGTGAAAGTTTTATAGTTAAACTAGTGCATGTTCAGATACTACTAAATACCTTGACCGCTCCGATATATTTGATGACGACTTTACCGACCTTAATTGTGCACTCAAATGCTACACCACATTGACCGTTAACTGTGACGTGAGTGTAACCGTTATATTTTATACTTATAGTTCAAAATCTGTAAGAATGAACTTTTGACACTTCAGTATTGACGTCATTAGTGATGGGCTAAGACGTATCGTTTGTCAAATTTAGCGATTATTTATGAATTGTTCGAATCGATTTTACTACAACCTATTTTTTCTTGTTATATGTTTTTCTTGTTATGTGTTTGTATCACAAATCTTCTCAAATTATAACAATAAGAATAAGAGAATAAGAATAATGTTTATTGACTTAAACCTAATACAAGTGTAAGTAATATTTGCACAGTACGCTAATAGCTTAAGAGAGACTTATGTATTAGGTTTGAAACAGTTTCACCGGAACTGAGCCTTTGTCTCCCGAACTAGACGGATGCCTGTTACCCGGAAGTCAGTAATTCCACCGAGAATATGAGTTGAGATGAGTTGTATGCAGTTATGCCTAATATACAAAAATAAATTAATAAAGGTAAACTTAACTATAACAAAGCAGAAAATAAAATTATTTAGGAAATGATCATTTAATAATTGTTATCTGCTAATTATGTATGGCTTTATAATAATTCCATAATTAATACAATATGATAAGAAAGTCTTATATTGTCTATTGATTATATAATCGATTTTATCGACTTACGGAAATGTTATATGAATCGGAACAGCAGACATGGTCACAACACTAAATTTAAAAAAAGGAGGCGTAGACCGTAACTGTTTGCATGCTAAATTGTTATCGTAAAATATTCAATAACTAAGATATGAAAAAAATTTACATTGATTAAGTTATGTTTATAAAAAGTGAAATATTGTGTTTACGTAGGTACATGACAAGCTGTAAAATCGTTATGGAATTTCGTTTATAATTTCAAAGTGTCTTGCGCGTTTACGTTCTACGGACGTTGCGATGTGTCAAAAGTTCATTCTTACAGATTTTGAACTATAGTGAAAGTTTTATAGTTGAAAAAGTGCATGTTCAGATACTACTAAATACCTTGATCGCTCCGATATATTTGATGACGACTTAACCGACCTTAATTGTGCACTCAAATGCTACACCACATTGACCGTTAACTATCACTGAATAATTTTACAGTAGCTCGGACATTTGCTTTTGGAAAGGTGGAGGCTAAGTGAAGTCGATTCTTTTTGTTTCAAATTATCAATTAATTTTGGTTTTGAACTTCTCGGTCGCTATTGGCAACCGTGGTGTTGGTGTTATAATACTCGTACGTTTCGGCACAGGTAACTGCCGCCTGACGCTGCGCGGGCACGGCGCGGCGCCGGCGCGGCTCCGTCTCGCCCGCGCGGGCGGCGTGCTGCTGTCGGCCGACGACGCGTGCCGGGACCTGTCCGTGCGGCTTTGGGACCTGCACACAGGTATAACACCGATTCTCCTTTGAATCCGTTTATAATTGGAATGATTATCTAAATATATAAAAGAAGAAACTGACTGACTGACTGACTGACTGACATATCAACGCACAGCCCAAACCGCTGGTTCTAGAGATTCCAAATTTGGCACGTAGGTTCCTTATAAGGTCTAGGGATGGATTAAGAAAGGATTTTTCAAAATTCACCCCCTAAGGGGGTAAAATGGGGGTCCAAAGTTTGTATGGCGAATCAAGATTTGTTAGACTATTTAATTCGAAACTTCACAGGAGTATTCCTAACGATAAATGAGTAAACACGTGTTTCAGGTTTTTTGATAATTCAACCCCTAAAAGGGGCAAATGTGGTCACAAAGTCTGAAAATCAACATAAGTATCGTATCCTTTTTGAGTACTTATAGTACGCGGGCGAAGCCGCGGGAAAAAGCTAGTACGACATAAACGTGTTGAGAACAGATGTCATATACTTCAGAAAAAGTTACCAAGCCCTCCGGTGTCCGCGGCCAGATTTGAACTGGCGTCTTCAGCTTTCGCGGTTGACGCCCTGACCACTAGAACCCGGTCACGGCGGAAATTGTCGAACGTTTCAAATTCAGAGATTGCATATACTTGAGAAAATTCGACGAGTTCCGCCGTGACCAGGTGGTCTAGTGGTCAGGGCGTCGGCCTCGAAAGCTGAAGACGCCAGTTCAAATCTGACCTCGGACACCGGAGAGCTTGTTCACTTTTTCTGAAGTATATAACATCTATTTCAGTTTATAATTTATATATAGTGTAACTACTTAAAAATTGCATCTCAAAAAAATATTTAACAAAATAATTTGATTTGCTTCAAGATTCGTGTTGAGAACACTTGTATTCGTCTCATCCTCCTAGCGTTTATCCCGGCGTTTTTACTAAGGCCCTATGGAGCCTAGGATCCGCTCGACACCCTTGTATTCGTCTGATTTAATAAGAGCAACGATAACCTCACTTTTGAAACCTCCTTTCTGATTAAAACGCGTGAAAGTCAACATGCGAACTCAATGCAAATCAACTTGCAATATGCAAGACAGCGCTGCAATAGTAAAAAACATCTTCGTGATTATTCATTGGATATGTCAAATCCGTTCTGAACGCCGGTTTCCAAAAACCAAAAGACAGTTGGAACCATTCACTATTTATAGGTTTGTATGCTCATAAAGGAAGAGAGATAAAAGGTTGAGAACACAGCCAACGTGCGGACGCTTGAAGTTTGACCGTCCAAGTTGACCGAACGTCGTCCGATGAATGTCCGTTCAATAATAACTTCTACTTAAAAATTATGATCATGGTCTTTCTTAATCTGACTAAAAGTAGTAAGTAGTAAGTAAGTAAAACACTTTACTGCACAAAACAAGTACATGACCAACAAAAACATAGTGCGTATGTACAAAGGTGAATTTATCCCTTTAAGGGATCTCTTCCAGCTAACCTTTAAGCAACTGAAAAAAAAACAGTGATGGTCTAAGGTCTTTAAATCCTACAGGAAAGCTAATAGCAGTATACACGCCGCCCGAGAGGATCACTTCCTGCGAGGTGCTGCTAGGGGGCTCCGTACTGGCGCTGGCGCTAGAAAACTACAAGGAGATCCTTTGCGTCAAACTTTGCGGCCCTTCGGTGGAGTCCGTCACTCAGGTAAAAAATAGTAGATTGTACAACAAGTGCATTAATCGCACTATTTTATGCAAGGCGTTTCTCGCTCTCGCTCGCAAGCTCGCTCGGATGGATATTAAGTCGAGTGTAAAATGGATTTTATAGACGATTTTTACACTCTACTTTTCACTTCAATTGTGAGGAAATTATTTATCGTTAATCGTAAAACAATTTCAAGTCGTAACTAAAATATTACAATGAAAATAAATATGGATCAGCCAATTAATCTAGTAATGTTTTTAACCTTAACATGTAAATTTAGACTTAGATACTTGTTTTCTGCCCAGTCATAAAAACATTTCAGGGCATTTTTAAACAATAATGAAACCCTATATTATCTGATTTCATTCATTTAATAGTAGAAAACACGGAATTCAAATAGTTATAGCAAGAATAAAACATAACAATAAATAAGAAATGTTACTGCTTAATTAAATTGTGCAATATATTTTGACTGTGTTTGGCTGTTGAGCTTTATTATTTTAGTTTTAGAAGACAATTTAACTATATGCACTAGACCTTAAAAAGCGATTTTAAGTCGTCTACGCACGACTTAAAGTCGAACTTTGCGAGCATGAGAAGTGAAAAACAATTAAAATTTTTGCTACATACTTTTTCTCAAGAACGTCCCGCACGGCACGGTTGACTTTCCCGGTTTTACAGTAGGCGGCGAAGTGGATGTCTTATGGTCAGTCAACATTTCAAAAGTTAAAAACATTGCAGGCGCGATATCGCGACAATAATGTATACAAGTTTGTTGTTGAAGAGAAACTTGAACTTTAATGTCCACAACATCCGGGATTTATTGCGTAATTTTTGAGAAAAGCACTACTGTATTTGACTCGGGGCTAAAGGTCGTCCATTTAAACAATACTCAGCCAGGAAAGTGCTACCTACTTCGCCTCCTCGACAATAATGTACAGTCGCCATCAAATATATCGGAACGGCCATGGTACTCAAAAATATCTGAACATGCACTTTATCGCCTTGACAATAGAGGCGTTGTTCAGATATTTGTGACCACCTTGGCCGCTCCGATATATCTGATAGCGACTGTAATATAACGTCTATAAGTATTTCACCTCTGCAGCTCGAACATGCATACTTTGATAAGTACTCAAAAGAGTGCAAAGTTTCGAGATTACAGAATCTTTTGCTGGTCACTCAACATTAGCCAGTGTGTTGACGATGAGGGACCCTCTTGTTCCTTTAGCCGTCAACACAGTGAATCCTCCCTGATAAGGGTCGGCAACGCGCATGTGACACCTCTGGAGTTGCAGGCGTCCATACGTTACGGTAGCTGCTTACCATCAGGCGGGCCGTATTTCTTGTTTGCCACCGTCGTGGTAAAAAAAAAATTGCACTCGAAGCAAAATTTGATCTCTTGTTACACAAAAACTATTGTCCACAGGGTCGTGATTCCGAATACGACGAGCGACCGTACGGCGACCCGGCACTGGAAGGTCGCACGTTCGACGTCCGAGGCGCGGAGGCCTGCTGATATGGCCGCCGTGTCCGTTTCCGCGTCTCCTTCAGCCACTGCTTCAGAACTTGGCTCTACACTTCCATTGTGCGTTTTAAACACATCCAAATCGGGTTGTCTGAATTTGGGGGCACGGCAGTGCGCCCGCCGAGACTAACAAAAACACTCTAAATCCACTCAGTCACTGGGTAATATCCTCCTAGTATACAAATGGGTAAATATGAAGATCAAATAATGACCAATGAAATGGTAATTGGAATACCAAATACAAGAAATTGCGTATTAATAATTAATAAGTATGCTAACATTTAGGTACTTAAAAAAGCTTATGGACATGTTATAGTCTAAAAACTCTAAATATATTGACTAAAACGTTATTTACCTAAAAAGATTACTGGGCGCGGTAGAGCCAACATCCCTTAGTGTACTCAGTGTTTCACAATGTTAGCCTAAGTAAAAGACATTATAATCCGACTAAGCTAACTTTACACCAATTTTGCAAGAAGCAAAGTCAGCATAAATGTCAAATTTATTAAAAAAAATGGCATTTATGGTTCATATATTGCCACTGCAATGTCCATGAAAAGTAAGCTTGTTCGGACTTTAATATTGCTTGTAACCATTTCATATGGACAGACAGGTAGTACTTACTGACCAAAAAAGGGTTAAAATAAAGAACCAAAAGTTTACGTATTGAAATATAGGTTTATTTCAACCTTAGGATTGAAGAATTAGCTTATATTTAAAACAAACTAATAAAATAATAAAGACATGCCGAGTTGGGCTCAAAAAGTATTCGACAATTTATCCTAAAGGTATTTGGATGGAAAGTGTTTATGGTTGACGGACGCAATTCCGGAAATGTCTATGGCAACGGAAATAATCGCTAGTCAGACAGACCTGTCAAAAACCGGTATTAGACATTGCAATTTGTTGGGCCCAATCTGTCAGGTTGGGAGGTGTAATAAGAGTTAGGGCCTTTAGGGAGTTGAAGGAGGGGAGGGAGAGGCAGGGTACACAACAGATTGGGCCCTACAAATTGCAATGTCTTATACCGGTTAAAGAAATATTTGATCAAGCAGAACTTTCCAGAGTTCCTTTGCGTCTGTTCATAGTATACTTACAACTATTTCTTACCAGAGTTATTCAGCGGTTGTCAGAAGGAGATGGATGTTTTGTCTATGACGTGAAACACTTGTGCGGTGTGATGTTGCCAGTAAGTTGACACGGAATCGTATGGAAATAAAAAAAAAACTTAAATGTTTTGATCTATTACGCTTATTAATTACATAAAAATAAATGTATTTTAGTGAATTCTCTATCAGTAATGTTGATGTTTAGATGTAATTTTGTGGTGAATTTAAAATAAGTGATTTAATGCCCTAAGGAACGGGCGGACACGCGATACCACATGTATAAGTTGCATCAGAGTATGTAAATTTTACATGAGAATGTAACATTTATAACGGCAGTTCTACATTCTGTCATGGTAAAGTCTGTGCAGAAATAAAGTGGCCGGACTCTCTAGGGTGGTCGTGAAACTCCATGGGCTCATAGTTTCACCACACTCACTAAAGAACGTTCTATCTCACTTAAGAGATGACTCGAAGCTGGATACCTAATTTTTACGCACTTTAGCACGAAATTAAGTAAAACGTCGTGCAAAATTCGTTTCGGTAGGTTAGCATCCAACCAAAAGCAGCGCGTCATACAGACATTCTTATAATTGTCACTATACCATGTTTAATTTCCGTTTCGCATATTCAACCAACGTAGGCCAATCTAAAGGACGCAGCTATGCGTTAGAGGGAGCAAGTGATATTGCGATCTTGTTGCGCCCTTTACCGTCTCTTAATATTGGCTTAAGGAGTCTATACTCGCAGCGATATGGCGCCAACTTGATATCGCGATCGCAGACGTATTCTAGACGTAAAAATGTTCCAGGTTTTACAGCTGACCTCTTATTCTAACTATAGTTCTATCTCATTCTAATCGTTTGGCCAGTCGCTTAGGCCAGTATACCCTTTTACGTTGGTCTAATATGTGAATCATAAAAAATGGTCTGAATAAGACCAGTTGGATTGGTGATAAGCACGTATACTAGTAACTTATAATTGTGGTATCATTGTGATTTCTGGGTCCTTCTTTGGACGCTAAAACTTTATAAGTTGGTAGCATTGATACCTTTAGACTGTAAGTATGTACAATATTTAATTGACACTGGCAACCATTTGCAACATTAAAAACTTCCGTTAAAAACACTGCAGTGTTGCCGTCTGCAAGCAAACTTTTGATCACACTTTTGTAAAATTTTTGACTTAGTTGTAGTTTTATTCACTTAATGATTTAGTCTTCGAGTTAAAATTATCTATGCTATCAATATAAAGAGGAATATCATATACTTATAAATGAATAATGATGTGTAAGTCAATTTTAACATGTGTCGTTTCACTCTAGTCCACCCTCAATCAGTCCAATCGTTTATTATTAATTTTGTTGTTATGTTCGTCTTTCGAACGATTCTTAATTGCAGCTAAATAAATAAAGTAAGTAAATTTAAACTAAATACAAAGAAATGTTTTTCCACATCTCAGTAATATTTAAAGTTAATTTGGTGAGGTGTAAGAACAGATAAAAAAATGTAGTGTTGGTTTTGGTTAAAACCGGTATTAGACATTGCAATATGTAGGGCCCAATCTGTCAGATTGGGAGGTGTAATAAGAGTTATGGCCCTTAGGGAGCAGGAGGGGCGGGGGCGGGGGGAGGGGGGAGGGGGGGGGGGGGGGGTACACAACAGATTGTGCCTACAAATTGCAATGTCTAATACCGGTTTAAGGAAGCTCTAAAACTGGCCTTACTTTGTTTTGACGTTTATTGTGATTAAGAAAATGATCATTGATCAATATATTGATCGTTATGTTTGAGTCAGTAGTTTGGCACTCAGATGTTAACCTACATATTAATATTGACGATCATGTGGATTCATTAATTGCCATAAGATTCAAATGTATTTTCTACTCTTACGTTTAGCTTACACTTAGTACCTATATACAGCTTTATGCTATATACACCGTGGGCCCATATAACTAGACAGATTTTAACAGTGTATTCCTGATCATATTTAGATACTAAAATGTCCTATAAACTTTTCTGGAATACGCCTAGTTTCAGAATTAATACCGATTTAAAAAAAATACACTTTTTGTTATAACTCATCACAAAACGCCTTTGTAATGGCGTTGTTGCCACTATTGGACATAGTTTACAATACGTCCTTATTGGCAGACATCAAAGTGACAATGAAAGTTTTGCAGAAACTATATTTTTACAAAAAAAAGTACTAATTTGTTTTAGGCGATAATTTTATTAATAACATTTGCTTTTCATGTGCAATAAACATTCAAAAATTAAAAAAAAAAAAAAAAATTCTGGCGAAGTTGACCTGAAGTCACATAATATTTTTTCCTTCTTTTGGTCATAGAAATTCGTGGTTAAGATCTGTCGGGTTATTCCAGCCCACGGTGTATACACGTCACAGTGGAAATGAAAAATTTCGGCGGTAGGTATTTATTGGCTCTGAAGTGTACAGTCACCGGCAATAGTATCTTCCTACACCAAAAATATGGCCATACATCGTTATCGCGGGAGCAAATACAAATGTGTTGAAGAATATGTATAACGGAATATTATGCCTACACGTCTTAGCCTCTAAGAAGTTCTTCATATCTAGCACAATGTTTTTGCTAGAAATGATCAATCAAACTCGACTTGCTCCTTTTCTACGTTCGTTAAAGTGCGTTTTTTTGAGTAGAAATTTCGTTTAGCAGAAGATTAATTTTATGAAAATTACGAGTACCTAACGTTGATTTTTTAGAAAAAAATACTCTTCGTGGGTCTAAAATAATCCTTTATTTACAAGTCTAGACAAATCGAACATGAATGAAAAATGTTTTGAATAACGGGTGACTGAAGAGGTTGTCGTTAGGATTGCGTGGCTAATCTTTTTAGTATGTACTATACAAGCCCTAATGAAAATGAGTTCGTCTAGCAGGTAAAAAATGTACTAACCTAACTTTAACCTAAAAATTCAGGATGACAGCGATGTTTAGAAGATCATGTAATATAAAAATAATATAGAAAATAAATAATACTTTATGTATCGAATGAAAAAAAATAACAGCTTTCCACAGTGATAAAAAAAAAACATTGTTTTGCCAAATGAGATATTCGCAAAAAAGTTCGTCTTCGGTTTAGCCGATGCATAATAGACCGTCTACCACTTGGTGGTATCAACTTTTGCATCCAAAACGGCTTTGATCCTGAGCGGCATTGAATCTACCAACTCTCTACACTCTTCGGTGGTTATTTCATTTCAGACACAGGTAAGTTTCTCCTAAGATCAGCTTTAGATCTAGAAGGGTCCTTTCGCAGCCTTTTCTTCATTTTCCACCACAAAGTTTCTATGGGAGACAAGTCCGGGCTGCTGGACGGCTATGGTATGGTAGGGATTTTTTTGGACTTCAGCCACGCCATCGTTGTCTTCGCGGTATGGCATGCAGCACCGTCTTGTTGAAAAGTAAATGCATTTTTATATTTTAACTGTCGTGTAGACGGCAGCAAACTCTCTGCAGGATGCTTTGGTATTTCTCGGCATTGACGGTTCCATCTATAAATTGCAGACGGCCCACGCCCTGTGGCGACATACAGCCCCAAATCATTAAAGGTGCTGGAAACTTCACCTTTCGCTTGAGGCAGTCTTTATGAAATGCCTCTCCTTTTTCCCGAATGACTTTACTTCGTTCGTCATCAACTGTGACTTCAAATTTGGATTCATCACTCCATATTATTTTTCGCCACTGATTAGACAGTCCAGTTTTTGTATTTATTAGCGAATTTCAATCTGTTGGTTTTCTGTTTTTAGTAAGTAACGGTTTTTCTTCATTACTCTCTTGCAGGTATCGAATGAAATGTTTTTTTTAATATCGTCCCGCCACAATACGGTAAGTTTTCCTGCTCTTGCACGACGATTTTTCTTGATAATCTTCTTCAACATCCTGTTTTCTGCCTTGGAGGTTATTCGTCGACGGCCAGATTTCTTTAAACAGGACATTGTTCCATGTTTTCGGTGATGCTCGATAATCGTTTGAATTGTAGATCGTGGCAATGACATCTCCTTGGATATTTGGTAAGTAGATTTGCCGTTATTGTTACAGGAAATTATAATTTTCCGCACTTCTTCAGTCACTGGTTTACCTCGCACCATCTCGATAGAATAATTATTATAAAGTAATGAAAATTTGCATTAGCCATCTGTCATTTTAGATGACAGAGAATATTCTATATTCAATTTGAAATATAATTAAATATTAAACTTCTTAATAAACAGTTTTTATCTTATATAGACGACCTATTTTGCCTAAAATATGAACTAGACGTAATTTTTTGCTTGCTTAATGTTAACTTTACGATACAATTACTCCAAATTAAATAACATTATTACACTTTGTACAACGCAACATTAAACTACTTTCAATGGCTTTGTATGTAGCGTATTCCATTAATCATCAAAGTCAATCCGGATTTAAATAGCAGTCTTTAAAAAAATATCGTATTTTCAAGTGTGACTAGACGATCTAATATGCATTGGAGCTCGTAATCAAGTCGATTACGAAGTTTAGATATTAGAAAAAACATCGATAAGTTTTGAACTTGTAGGTACAAATGTTTTGATACTACTGTCACTTCTGTTATTTCTTATTTCTCATAATCTTTGACTACTGTCAAATCGTTTTTACTCCCGCGATAACGACGTATGCTTATGGCCCTAATAAGACTAATAAGAGCGTGTCACATACAGTTAGGTGCAAAACTGTCCCAATAGTAGCATCTTAGTAGAATGTGGAGAAGTGGATGTCGATCGAGGAGAGGGGCACATGATTAATACATACCAGTACTATTTAAAATTTCCTACAAATCAGCCTTACATATGATATACTTAGAATTTACGGTTATTTTGTAATTTAGAATCGAAAAGTAGAAAAAAACACATTTTTATTTTTTCGAATATTTCTAGTTCCTCTTATGGAAACTCCAAATAGGGAACCATACATAATTAAGAAATTCAGCCTCTATAAAATAAGGTATCAACTGTTTAAATCACAAACATAGTTTTGTAGTTATGGCAGAGTAAAAGTTGTCTTGAACATTGAACTAACAAACACTTTCTATGGCTGTTTTTAATGGTACACTTTTGCACCACCTAAAATAACCCACCTAAAAGTAACTTGAAAAATATGCCCCATAAAAGAATTGCATGATGATTTTATAGAGGCAGGATTTCTTAATTATGTATGGTTCCCTATTTGGAGTTTCCATAAGAGGAACTAGAAATAATTCTTAAAATTACAAAAAATTTAAATACTTATAATAGGAGCATAACCTAACTAAAAATAATACATCCGAATGAAATATTGTATAGAACCTTAGAGAAATCAACCAACCGGAGCGGCCATTGACAGGCGTATCTGACGAAAACAATATAACCAGTGGCCATTATATTTATTGTATGGACTGATGTTTATCTGACGTGGCTATTTGTACGTTAACGTACCTACGAATAGCCATACATTTAACGTTCCCCTAAATGACAGACCTGGCCGATTGGTTGAATTCTCTGAGTATAGAACTTAACTCTTCAAAATTAGATAAAGAAAGTTATATGAGTAGGTACGTAAAGTAAAATATCCAAATGTATAGCGACTGATCCGAATCAACAGTTTTTGTAACACTCGATAAGTCTTTATAAATAGATGGATGGATCGTACAGAGCCTATCATCGAAATTCTTCATCCTTGGACTTCACAATTATTGTATACCTAATTTAACCTTATGAACGCCAAGAGCCACTAAATCGGTCGTGGGCTGTCGTGCCTGCCACGCCAACGACCACTATAGTGGCTGTGGCGGACGCTGTCAAAGCAATTGCCATGCTGACAGATAAGGTTTATATTCGTTATTCACTAGTCGAGATATTGGCGTGTAGGCCACGTCTTGACGCGAAAGCGTTCAAAAGGTTTAAAATGTACCCACAAAGTACTTATCCTTAGTATAATTTGAATATTTCAACCATCAAAAGGTGGAAATATAAGTCTATACATATGCCCTTAACCGTTAAATGTAAGACTAAATGATGCTGGTACATCGCGCTAAAATTATACTATAATTATGTTAAGGTAACCATTTTTCTTTTAACATTTTGGGGGTCGACATAAGTTGTGTATACTGTTTTGAAGGCGAAAACACAGAATTTTAAATATAATAGGATCGTTTTACCTCGCAAAGCAGTATGCTATGGCAGTCTCAAAGAGATAACCCCCTTGGCGTTGCATATTCTAAATAAATAGAACAGATATATTATAGAATACACTTATTTAGAGGACACCATAGTCATGTAATGTCATTGGCAAATCGAGTGGGGAAACTGAAGTGTTGAGAAGGAAAAATTCACAGCCAACGGGTAAGTCTCGGCAGCGAATTTTCCATTTTTCCTTTATTTCTAAAACGCACTTAAAAATTATTAATCATTTTGAATACCTGTTTTTAAGTGTTGAGAAGGAAAAATTCACAGCCAACGGGTAAGTCTCGGCAGCGAATTTTCCATTTTTCCTTTATTTCTAAAACGCACTTAAAAATTATTAATCATTTTGAATACCTGTTTTTTCTAGGTATTTTTTGTCGTAATCAAGCCTTAGTTGCAAAAATAGAATACTTCCAAAACAGTTTCAAATCTTTTTCCCCACTGGACCTGCCCTCGCCAACGTTTCGACTCCACTACAACCAGGAACTGCCACCTTAGAAGTTAGCTAGGCTAAGTTATGTTAATAACTAAACGTGCACAATAGATACCTTATGCACAAAATTAACTCTCTCTATGTTGTCATTCTAGAAACAAATTATCATTTTTGTCACATTCACCCAGTTTGCTAAAGTTTTCCATATTCTTTTTTTTTTATACCACTACGGTGGCAAATAAGCATACGCCCCGCCTGATTGTAAGCAGTTACCGTAGCCTGCAACCCCAGACCATTCACGTGCGCGTTGCCTACTATTTAAGATCCTATCCTTTTTTGAAGAACCTCACACTGTAGCCCGCTGGAAAAATCTCGGCAGGGAGTTCATTCCACAACCGCAGCATTCGTGGTAGGAAATTCCTCTGAAACCGTACAGTACGCGACCCTTTAGGGTCCAGGGTGTGAGGATGAACACCCTGCCGATGCCGAGCGGTGCGGTGATAAAAAGCTGCCGTGGGCATCATATCAAACAGTTCTTCAGAGCACAACCCATTGTACAAGCGCGCTTGTACAAAGAGAGACTTTGCCTCCTTATGTGTGTTCTATCGTTTAAGCGATAGAACACACATAAGGAGGCAGTCTCTCCTTAGACTCAAAGGTTCAATATCGCTCGTGAATTTGGGATAGTCCACGATCCGCACAGCGCGCCTTTGCACCGAGTCAAAGGGCCCAAGCTGGTATCAATGTGCTCCTGCCCAAAGGTGACAGCAGTACTCCATATGGGGTCTGACTTGCGACTTGTATAGAGTCTCTGCCCGGGAGTGAAGTATCTCTTCGCTCTATTGGGCACACCGAGCTTTTTGGATGCCAGCTTGTCCTTCCCTTCAAGGTGACTACGGAATTGGACGTCACTGGAAATGTCGAAACCGAGGATCCCAATACTCCCTGACATTATAAGAGTTGTGCCTTGGAACTGAGGGGCTACAGTAAATGGGGTTTTCTTAGCTGTTATCGCGCAAACTTGTGTCTTTGTATATTCGTTGAAACCTCTAGTTTTGATGGGTGAATGGAATTTAGTACAAGTTCTTATTTTAAAATCTGGTCCCATAGTACTATCCCTTACGGGAAAGTTGGAAACCGTTACCAACCTTTAGTATATTGTTGGGCATGATACTGGGACCCCAAAACTGCCGGGAGACGGGGATGTAGGTGAAAGTCTCCCGCGTAATGACGTCATCAAAATGGCTGCCGTTTCGTTGCTTCCAAACAATGCATTTGCAAAACTGAATAATTTGTTTCTAAACACATTGTCTACTCGCATCACTTACTCTAAAGCCTAGGCTTTATTCGACCAAAGCAATGTACTCTAACCTAGTTTTAAATATTCGTACTAAACAACTTGCATCTCGAACTATCTCGATGTATTTGTGATTTATTGATGTAACTTTTGCTGCCATATTAAATGTATTCTATTCTAATTACTATGTACCTAATTCTTCTATTTTTATATTGTGTTATTTTAAGGGAATGGTTTTAAATTTTAATGTGCCATTTCACTAAAGGACTTGTAAATTAAACACTATCACAAAAGAACAAATAATTTTAACAGAGCAAATGTAACGTAAAGTCCTTCTAGGCTCTTTTTGTTTAACTTATTAAACAAAAGTGATTTAGTTATTGCGTGGAAATAATAGACGGCGCTGCTAGTCAATAGTTCTTTCATAGTAGCGCCATCTATGTGCGAGCCGTCTAATTGTTGTTTGATTTTCGTTTTATGTATCGCTGTCTATGTTACGGGGTATACATAAAACTGCAATATAGATGTAAAACAACTCGACTGCTCCACTTTTCAGCAATGTACAGCTGCGTCGCATTTTATTGTTGTAGTTACCTATAGTTGAACTAAAAGTGGCGGTGACACTAACGCCCCTGCTGGCGTGATTTGAAACTAAACAAGCTCCTTTAGGCAAATATAGAGTATTATCTCTTATAAGCAGTTCAAACTAAATCATACATACCTTTACAATTTCAGCGGTTCGTATAAGGTCGTATGGTTCCACTACTCGCCACTAGGGGCGCTTGTAGATCAACTGGCGCCATCTATGTTGTAGTTGTAACAGGCTGGT
Organism: Pammene aurita; assembly: GCA_947086415.1. NCBI lineage: Eukaryota > Metazoa > Arthropoda > Insecta > Lepidoptera > Tortricidae > Pammene > Pammene aurita. Next base: position 17,393,457 of record OX352310.1, read on the forward strand.
CCCTGTCTATCCCTCTCTAGGTGTAAGTTACGTAGAAATCAATTTGGAACTAAATTAAGGGATGTAAAATAATCAATAAGATGAATGGTGTAATCAATTGAATTGTTAAAATTATTTATGTATTATGGAGAGTTACGTATTACTTGTCCTGATTAAATTATTGCAAAAAGTTTGTTTTATGATTTACTGGAACTTTTTTCGTAGTGTATCCTCTCGTGCCGCGTTAATCTTGTTTTCTCTATACATGTGTAGCCACACTGGCTACACATGTAAGATTTCTCACCACTATGTAACTTTTGGTGGCGAATTAAGTTTCCTTTCTGAGTGAACGTGAAACCACATTGACTACATTCAAAAGGCCTCTCACCACTGTGTACTTTTTTATGAATTTGTAATAGATATTTCCTATTGCATTTATAACTGCAAACGCTACATTGAAAAGGTTTTTCCCCTCCGTGTATCATTTGGTGGTTTTTTAAGGATGATTTAGTATTGCACTTGAAATTACATTCATTGCATTGGAAGGGTTTTTCACCAGTGTGTATCATTAGGTGCCTTCGTAAGCTTGACTTTAGACGACATTTGAAATCACAGGAATTACATCCGAATGGTTTTACACCAGTGTGTAACGTGAGGTGCCTGTTCAAGTCTCCCTTTTCACTAGCCTTGTAGTTGCAATGGCTATATTTGTAACGTTTGTCACCCGTGTGTATGGTCAGATGAGTTTTTAAGTATCTTTTTCGACTACATATATAATCACAGTAGTTACATGCAAAGGGTTTTTCACCGGTATGTATGGTTTCGTGATCTCGTAGTCGCGTTTTTTGGCTGCACTTGTATTCACAATACTTACACGCATAAGGTTTATCTCAATACACGTATGGGTTTTCGTATGTATTTTTAACTGTGTATGATAGCCGCTCTTGTAATCGCACAAGTTACATGCAAACGGTTTTTCACCAGTATGTTTTCTCATATGTATTTTTAACTGTGTATGATAGCCGCTCTTGTAATCGCACAAGTTACATGCAAACGGTTTTTCACCAGTATGGGTTCTCGTATGTATTTTTAACTGTGTGTGATACCCGCTCTTGTAATCGCACAAGTTACATGCAAATTGTTTTTCACCAGTATGTATAGTTTCGTGTTCTTTTACTCGCGAAGTATGGGTGCTCTTGTAATCGCAAAAGTTACAAGCATAAGGCTTTTCTCTATTATGTATCCTCTGATGTCTTTTTAACTCCGATACATACCAGCATTTGTAAGTGCAGTAACTACATTTAACAGACTTCTCGCCAGTGTGTATCTTCTGGTGTTTTTGTAAGTATTTTTTCAGGCTACATTTGTAGTCACAAAAGTCACATTTTAAAAGTTTCTGACTACTGTGACTCTTTATATGAGCCTGCAATTTTTTCGTTGATGTGGTTGTATAGCCACAATCATCACAAGTAAATATTCCGGAAGGTGCGATCGACAAATGAGTGTCTTGGATGTGTTTTGTTAAAATATAGATGTTCTTGAAACTTTTGCCACAGTCCTCACAGCCGTATGGTTTATTTTCACTGTGAATATACGCATCGTCGCGGAGGCGCTCGAGCACCACGGAACAAGTCATCGCCAGCTTACTGATCGCGCCAAGGAACCTTGGCGCGATCAGTAAGCCCGTCAGAAGAGACTGAAACAAAACCTGTTGTCAAACAATCTGTATTTTGTATGCTACCCCCACTTTGGCGCTGTGGATCCTATAGTTCGGTTTTGGCAACCTAACTCCGATAATTGCACAGTAGTTTTATGAAAGCGACTGCCTTCGTGGCTTCCTACTCAGGGACGCAACTAGGCCTTAGTGGGGTTAGGCTTGAGGCAAATATTAGGTTTTCTAGTGAAACTCCCAGATACGGTTACCGAATCAGGGCCCCTGAAGGCGCATCTCTCGAACTAAATACTAGAGCCCCGCACATACACAGTGAAATCTGTGTCGAAGCGGTGGCATTCATGGTAATTAAATTGGGTCCAGGAAAGACCCGTCTCATGCTAGTTAATATTACTAAACCACGAAAAAAATAGGATTGAGATAGCTGTCAATCCATATTAATTTTGACGCAGTATGGCAAATCTGTCAAGTCTAACCCTATTCTCATCGCGGCTACATACTCGTAATATAGGTAAAATGGATTTTAACACTTTCGCAACCAAAAACCCGCCTGGTAGGCACTCGTAATGTTTGCTCAGATGCCGGGCGCGCGGCGTGCGGCATTCCGTTGCACTTCGTAGCCCGCCTGGCGGGTTCTGTCGGTTTCTGGGGTATTGTTCAAAATTTTGCCCGGTTGCGAAAGTGATAAATTGCGCGATCCTCTCAGTGTCTCATTTTGACTTTGCAACTCTAGTATATTCGTACTCACGCGGCGCGCCGTTCTCGTGCCCCGTCGTGTCGTCCCGCAGCTCCAATTCTAATGCGTGGTCCGAATCTAAAACGAAACGAAACTTTAAAAGGTATACTAATATTTTCGGTTACAAAGTTTAGGCAAGATTAGATTCAAAAACTCAAAAATGCAGGGTAAACAATTAGTCCATTTATTTATTTAATCCAAAACACGTTTACATGACATTACAGTATAACGAATGCGCCATGAAACTAATATATATATATATTAGTTTCATGGCGCAATATATATATATAATATACAAAGTCCTGTCGGTTACACCATTTATAACTCAAGAACAGCTGAACCGATTTTAATAATGTTTGATTTTTTGGGTTTATCTCTTCCCCAAATAGCAGAATAACTATACACATATTGGAGAAATAAAAAAAAGACGGGGAAACGTCTACTAGGCTTTCTTGATCGGATTCGTGTCAACATCCCCAGAACTAAGAACTTCCTGCCAGCAGATCTCGGTAACTATTTTTTAAAGGAGCTCATAGTTGCCTTTAGAGAAGTTTCAGTCCCGTTGCATGTCCACATTGCTAGGATTTAATCGTTCAACCCGGGGTTGGCAAACAATCCGTTGGAACCGAAATCTCCAGAGGAGGATGACGCATCCGAATTCGGAACTAGGCTAGTCCCGTCATCTCTAGAACCACGGTATTGGAAATGCGTTCTGACACCAGCACGACATCTAGCTTACTACCGTGCGAATTCCTCACCTCATTCGTCTCTTTCAAACCACAAGCAGCTAAGAAATAACAATAATAAGTCAGAACATTATTATTTCTTCGGATTTAAATTCAAGTCACCAAATATTAAAACTACATCCTTCAATGTGTCAATCACTGACTTGGTTTGAAACCAAGTAATTGTAAGTTTCGTCTGTTGCACCGGGAGGAATGTACACCACCCAAGCATGACACGGCACCTGCCCAATAGCGAACGTTACCCATAAGTGTTCACCAAAGGGCGTCTCCAGCTTCCGACATCGCCGTAGCAGAATCCAAATCAGGTGATGCAGCGCCATCTAGTTTACAAGTGTTAAATCGCTAAACTAAATTTATGGAACTTTGACCTGCTGCGTTAGTGATAGATGGAGCTAGCGCGTGTCTGAATAACGGGATCGCGATGTTGTAGACACAGTCCAGTCATATGGTTTTTGGTTCATACTCACACGATGTGGCGTCCTCGTCCCTATTCCCGGTATCCCACACCTCCGATTCGACTGCCTCTTGTGAATCGGACACAAAACCTTAACTTTAAAATGTTATCTACTATTTTCAGTAAAAAAAAAACCGGCCAAGAGCGTGTCGGGCCACGCTCAGTGTAGGGTTCCGTAGTTTTCCGTCCGTCACAGTAAATGTCCCCACTTAAGAGTTAAAATAACACCGCCATGTAGGATATGATATGAGCGTTCCACGTACAGTGACATCTATCGGCAAATTAAGTAAACTATTGCGCGCGAGCTTAAAGTATGGAAGATGATTTTTATGGGATAATTCTTTATTGCGTGAACCGATTTTCACCGTTTTCACTTTATTTGAAAGCACGTCATTTCATTGTGATTTTGTAGAAATTACAGGTACAATAAACACCTGCTTATACGGTTAAATTACAAACTTAGTTTAGAAATTATTTTGTATTTTTTTTCAAAAACTATTCAACCTATCAATTTCAAAATAATTTTCCTAGAAAGTTTTTATAAAGTTCTACTTTTGAGATTTTTTTCATATTTTTAAAACTTATGGTTCAAAAGTTAGAGGGGGGGGGACACATTTTTTTTTACTTCTGGAGCGATTATTTCCGAAAATATTTACATTATCACGTTAGGGTTGAAATGAAAAAAAAAATCACCCCCCACTTTACGTATAGGGGAGGTACACTAATAAAACATTTTTTTCCACTTTTTATTTTACCACTTTGTCGGCGTGATTGATATACATATTAGTACCAAATTTCAGCTTTCTAGTGCTAACGGTCACTGAGATTATCCGCGGACGGACGGACGGACGGACGGACGGGCAGACATGGCGAAACTATAAGGGTTCCTAGGCGACTACGGAACCCTAAAAACAATAATCCTAATTAAAACATTCATTCTGTGAGTGGCTTCATTCAAGGACCCTTTCACATGTCAATAAAATCTGCAGTCATAGAGAGGGTTTCCGCGATCGAGATTTTTACTAGATGGCAGCACGGTGGCGAGCGGTCTAGCTATCATAATCCACCTTTTACTCCTCGCCGGTTTTAGCGAGGTGAATTCTGCCAATGTCAGGGTGCATACTTTTGATTTTATATATATATTTTTTTAATAATATAAATAAAAGCAACGTTGTTCGGTTGAGGCCTTGCTGATTGTAAGGTGATAGCCTCCCTACAAACACGTGGGTAGCCGAGACCCCGGATAACCGTTTGTTCATCTAAAGGGAGGTTACGCGCGTTTTGAGTAATTTTTCATTAGCCGCACACTTGTTCGTTAGGTCACCGCACAATAAGCTATCAATATTACACACTGAACTACGTAAATGGGCAAAAAACAAAAAAACGGTTCTAAACACGCTGTCACCATCTTGAGCTCAAACGGGTATCTCAATAATTTTTCTTTTGATTGGTGGATTTTGACAGCTGTTGTCAAAAAGACCTGTCGCCACGGTGCTGCCATCTAGTCAAAAACTCGATCGCCGAAGCCCTCATTGAGTAACATGAAAGTACATTGCATGTATTGGAACATTACAAGTTGAATAGGTACATAGTTAGGTTTAAGGGACATTAGATGCATGTACACATCACGCAACACAGTTCTTCTACCGCAAATAGTATGAAGATCTAATGAAAAAGTAAAAACCATGCCATTGCCCATAGAACTCAATCGCCACTGGAGTTAACTAAAATGTCATTATGAACCTTTCAATATTAGATATCTATATTTTTTTAATAAAAAGATTGACCTGCCATGGGTCCGGGTTGATGTTATTTAATTTAATCCTAAATCTTTAGTTAGTTGATAGGTACATTTGGAAATTGCACATTAGTTTTGTTGCTATTTCAACCAAGTGGACAACAATGTGTATATAAAATAATATTTGTATATCTCTGCAATAGTTACCTCTATAATGAACTTAGAAACATACAAATTTTAGTTTGTTATTATATCAGATACAAACATTGAAAAAATAATCAACCCAGCAGGACTTGCACCTGAAATCCAGCATATTCCCGTTGTGACACTTGCGATAGAGTCGGCGGGAAGGGTATCTAACTCTAGTAGTTAGCACCTAGATGTCGCTCACGGCTGCTGTAAAGCCAATGTAGATCAAAATAAATGCAAAAAGATCATTGAAAATTTCGTCAACTTAGTAACTTGACCCATGGCTTAATTGGTAAAGCGATCGAGCCCCAGCAAGGTGTATCGTGGGTTGATTCTTTTTTCAACGTTTTCAATGTTTGTATTTGATTTAATAACATACTATTGTATGACTGGAATGGCCCACTTCCAAAACATGCAAAAACAATTATACAAATTTTATGCTTATTTCATGATAAGTTCTTAAGTCTTGGTATGAAATCTAGTGGCTCTATGAGCTGTAGATCTCGCGAGCATAGCTAAAACCATGGCAGAACAAAACGGGGTATCACTCTCCCTACGTTACAGAAACCACTTTGAGTCTCAAACTCTACATTTTGGGGTAATTTTATTAACTTAGTGGACATAGCCACCTTGCGGAGTGCCGGACCAGACTGAGGTTCCCCAGTGTTGCAGAATATGGAGAATCCACTAAGCCATGACTATATTATAATGACTAATTTAGCTAAAGCATCATTCTACTTTTTTGTGACCATTAATCTATTGCCCAAAAAGTATATAGCGCAATAATTGGAGCATTTGCCTTACAAAAGGTGGAGTAGAAAATGTTTTAATGGTTATTGGTAGGCTATAGGGTGGTTATTAAAATACTAGATTTGAGACCTTGAGGGGGGGGTGCGTTGGCCGCCATCTTGGTTTAAACGTGCCATAAGTCCGTTTTTGAACCTTGGCGCTTAAACGGTTATCAGTATGCCTAAAATGTCTATGCAACATATGAAGAACATAAAATTGTCTACAATATTTCCATACACAATACATCTGTAAGTCTTACAGATATAAAGATACAGGGGGTGAAAAAGTGTATATTTTCTTATATCATAAGAATTTTATTTATTAGCTTCAAAGTTTTGTGCTTCGAGATAAGGAAATGAAGTCTCTACCACAGTTTTGTCATCTTCTAATGATTCTTTTAAAAGATATTCAAAAGTTGAATTCACCCCTAGAGCGCTGATAGAGGGGGTGAAAGTAGTAAGTCTCACACACAAAATCAGTGTTCTATTACTCATCATAAAAAACTACTAGGCGTTGTCAGGTATAGCTATGGATCAATTAGGGTATAGTTAATTTAGATTTGACAAAAAACATATACATATATTTGATAAATAAATATTTAATGTTTTCAAAAAACATATAAAAAAAATATATGCCTAAAATTTGGCATACTGATAACCGTTTAAGCGCCAAGGTTCAAAAACGGACTTTTGGCACCATTAAATCAAGATAGCGCCCCCCCCCCCCCGTCAAGGTCTCAAATCTAGTATTTTAAGTACCACTACCACCCTATAGCCTACCAATAACCATTAAAATATTTTCTACTCCACCTTTTGTAAGGCAATGTATGGAGATGATTCCCCAATGACTGGATTAATAATAGACAATGAATTTGTGTATGAAATTGTATTCCCAAATTGTACCTGAACCAAATAATAGGATTTTTTAAATCAAAATTCATATATTAATTTTGATTAATGTAAATAGATGGGAATGCAGTGGTAAATGCCTTATTTTCATACAAATCGGGAGACAATCATGGACCACTGAATTACTGTGACAGTTTTTATTATTAAACTAAGTTATCGGAATTGATAGCCTAATTAAGACTCTGTCACAAAACAGCAGATGAAAGTAATGGCCAAGTATTCTAAAATATGCATTTTCAACCGACTTCAACATTTCGAAGGAGGAGGTTATCAATTCGTCGGATGTATGTTCACCGATTATTCGAAGACGGCTGGACCGATTTGGAAAATTCTTTTTTTGTTTGAAAGCGTATACTTCACAGTTGGTCCCATTGTAACCATGTTAGGATCTGATGATGGGATCCTGGAGAAATCGAGGGAACTCTTCAACTATTATAGGCACACCTATGGTGATTTGAGTATTTTTTACAGCAGATCGAGCATTTGGTGTTGAAAAGGTGGATGCTTAGTGAAGTCGGTTCTTTTTTGTTTGAAATTATATAAAAAAGTGTCAAAAACGTATGTACAACGAAGTAGAATGGCCCTAAAATGGTGTCTGTGAGTGCAATACCCCGTTTTGTTCTACCACGATTAAAACTGACTAAATATATGGCTCCACCAATTTTGAATCCAACAACTTAGCCAACTCACACTGGTCTAAAGCGCCATAAACCACTATGGGCACTTTCAAGTCTTTTGTGCCCATTTCCGCCATTTTAAACATTTTACAAAAAACGAAGTGATAGATAAATTCTAGGTAACTATAGAACCTGCTCACAAAAGCTTCACGGCAATCGGTTAAGAAATGTTAGAACAGCCTCTCGAAATAACTTCTCAAAGGTTAACTGTAAGAGATAAGTTCACCTGCTGTAGTTTTGTAAGTATTTTACTACTACTACTAGACCCCGGGCAGACATAGGAGAGCATTTATGGCCTAAAGGAGACCTTTGTTATCGCTCGATGGAAAAAAAATTATTTGACCTTACCTCTGATGTGGCTTGATCCCTGCAGCCACGCTTGCAACTTCACTTGGACCTGCAACTGCGCTTGGCTGTGATGCACTTGTAACTTGAAGTTGCTTGCATCTTGCAGACGGCTGACACATGCAGAGCATATTCCGTCATTGCCAATGAGTGTTAGCTATTTACGGTTTAAAACAAGATTAAAATCTGTGCAAAATGGGGCTATTGCCTGCTATCTTAAACATTATTATGATGTGTCGTGCGTTTTTTTGCTTTACTATTTAACCCCTTTTGGTAGCCAAAAATCTGAATAAATTATAATTAATGAGCAAAATCCATTAGTTGCTAAGTTGAGAATTATAATTATTATTATAGCAATTAAGAGATTTAGTAGTTGTTCTTAATGGTACCAACTTATTGTGGACCAGCTAGGTAAATAAAACTAACAAGTGTATTCCGGCATTTCCGGCCTAGTAATAAACAATCTACATATTTACATTTAAGTCGAAGCACTCTTTAAGCATGTGGGAATATATCTCTGTTTTGCCGAGATATGTGTACGTCCTCGTTAGGTCCTTCTCCGGAGGACACCGCAAGCAGCAACGACATGCATGTAGCACATCCATCGCGGTTACAAGTACGGCGACGATTTAGACAAGAAAAACAATTATTAAAGAAGAGATATGTGATACATAAAATAAATGTATTTTTACTGGTTATTTAAAAGCTTTGTTGTAACAGTAACTAACAACACAATTTTAGGATGTTGAAATGAAATAATATGAATAACGAAACCTAATCTCTATAATTTGACAGTTAAGTAGATGACACTGACAGTGACACATGTTGGTTGGTTGACAGTAGAAGGTGCGTTTCGAAACGTTATTGACCGGCGAGGAGTAAAAGCCATAATAAAAAGTAGGTTTACGATCGAGATGTTTACGTGATAACGTCTAACCGCTCGTGAGGATTCCGCGTGACAAGTTTCACGGAATGACTGGCAGCGCTCGAGATGAGACGGGAGATCGGTCTGTCTCTCTCTCGTTATACCTGCGATCGCGCTCGTGAGGTTTTGGTGTGACACAAGTTTCTGAACATGTCACCCGACTAAAACGATTTTAAAGACGTTATCACGTCAAAAAATAATAAAAACTTTATTGATACTCCATTAGGCTTATAGGCGACACTAAATCTCGGTTTCTTTCCGGCTCTCCTTAATTCTCACACAATAATTACGCCGCCGACATTCAATAAGAGGATTCGAGAATTCATGTTGCCTACAGTCGGCGTTAGACATAACGGAATGAAAGCATAGAGAAAATTTTATGTGAATGATTTAAGTACAAGAACATTTTTTCGTATGGGCAGCCGTTTCTGAGACATTTACGAAAAACCAAAAAGGGACCTTTACATGTACCTAATATAAACCACGACACGTCCCTTTGCGAACAAACTCTATTAATTAGGTATGTAGAGTTTATACGGAATGACAAGTGTAGTAGAATACATTTGTGCCCATAGAAACCACGACACTTCTTGTCGCGCCGTCCTCTGTACATATAGTATATCTGCTAACGAACTAAATGTAGGTAACTTCAGGAAATTATAGACTGCGGTAAATATCGAGGACGTCGCGACAATAGACCAATAGTGTGTGAGGTAAAATTAGTTCCTTACCTCATATCCGCAGTCTCGCCTAATCATCTGCTTCGCATGGCTCGCCTCATATGCTCGATCTGTGGGTGGAATAAACACCCTGACTTATATTGTTAATACTAACAATAACCCAATGTAAATTCGTTGTAATTTAAAGTATATATTTAGACATACAGAGAAAATATCACAAAAACATGATTGACATAACATAGTTCTTTTTATATTAAGAATATAAAGACATTACGAATATAGAACTAGTAGCTAAGGAGGTTATATTCTAACACTGCCCCTTACTCGAGCAAACAGAATATTGTGAGAGTACAATAACAAAATTGAACAATCTGAAAAATAAATTAGGTATGTTACTTTAAACCTAAACATTCAATGAAGTAATTGTGTTTCACCTTGGGTAAAGCTTTTGTAAAGATGTCTGCTTCCAACTCAGAAGAAGGCTTATAATCTAAACGAATCAATTTGCGATCAACACATTCGCGAATAAAGTAATGATGTACATCTATATGTTTAGTCCTACGAAAACACTCATTCTCTACCATTTTCAAAGTACTACGATTGTTGTTATAAATGGTGATTGCCTTTGATTCTAACCATTCTTTACAGTTAAGCTCCTGCAAAAAATTACGAATAAATTTCGCCTCTTTAACGGCATTGCCAAGGGCATAATATTCGGCTTCTGTACTAGAACAGGCCACGTTTTGTTGCTTGTGACTGTGCCAGTTTATAATGCAACTTCCTAACCTAGTAATAAAATCAGAGTAAGATTTTCTGTCATTGGTATCCCCCGCCCAATCTGCGTCGGATGAAATAATGACTTCCTTACTTCCTCTTTTAAAATTGAGTCCGTAGTCAGTTGTACCCGAAAGATACCGCAAAACTCGCTTAGCAGCAGTCCAGTGTGACTCATCATAACATGTGTTATATTGGCTTAGCTTACTGCACGCAAACTCTATATCGGGACGTGTACAAACAGCGAGATACATTAGACTACCTATTAGTTCCTGATACGGAAATCTTGAATCAAGGTTGTCTGCTTTTGGAAGATTGAAGTTAACTTCCATTGGTGTTGCAATTTTATGACACTCAGCCATCCCAAACTTGATTAACAGCTTTTTCACGTATTCAGACTGACTTAATTTCAAAATACCTTGCTCTCGGTTCCTCTCCACATTCATACCGAAGGCTTGTTTTACAGGTCCAAGTAGTTTAACTTTAAAGTTAGAATTGAGCAATTTGTAAAGCAATTCTTTTCATGGTCATTAGAACTGAATATGAAGAAGTCATCTACGTATAAGGCTATGATTACCTTATTTTTGAAATACACACATTTCTCAGTTTTTAGTTGTGTAAAGCCATTGGTAACTAAGACTCTGTTGACTTTTTCATTCCATGCTCTACTAGCTTGTTTGAGTCCATACAAACTCTTTTTGAGTAGACAGACTTTATTCTGCCCCTCAATCGCAAAAACAGCTGGTTGTTCCATAAAAATGCGCTCATTGAGGTCGCCATTGAGGAAAGCTGTATTAACATCAATATGTTCAATGTCCATGTCATTTTGAATTCCAATTGCAAAGAGTAAACCTAAGGTACAATGTCTAACGACAGGTGCAAAGGTTTCTTCAAAGTCAATGCCGTATTGTTGGGTAAATCCTTTAGCAACAAAACGAGCTTTGAATTTTTCGAAGTTTCCACTTGGATCAACTTTTTCTTTAAAAACCCATTTGCATTTTATTACGTTACTATCTTTAGGTCGATCTACAAGTTCCCAGATATTATGCGACATAAGAGAGGTATATTCCTCCTGCATAGCATCTAACCATTGTTTGCTTTTCTCAGACTTTATAGCCTGATTGTACGTTCGAGGTTCACTCCGTCCCATTAAGCCTATTTCAGTGAAATAGTTCATTTCATAATCGTTGAATCGTATAGGAGGACATCGTGTACGTATAGGTCTAGAGTGTTCTGCGATCTCTGAATCTGTATCAGAGTTCATAGTTGCAGGCTCTATATTTTCAGAAGCTTGATTGTTATTCAATGGTGAATTAGGAACATTTTGTTGATCAGAGGAAATCATTTCATGAACGATTTGCTCTTCATTAACAGGTTCATTGACAATAGGATGATCTACAACAGTACCGTCATTAAAACACCCTGAATATCCGAACGGATAGATACATTTGGTGTAGCATATTCATCAATGTCAGATTCAATAATGTCTGCCTGAGGAGTGTTCTGATTATAAACCGAAACTTCGACAGTATTAATTAAATCATCATAATAGTTATTTGTCAAATTACTATTTAACTTATTAGTTTTGTGTTCAACACCTCTAACGGTTTCAATAAACTCTACTGAACGAGCTTTAATAATTTTGCCGGCATCAGCTGGATCACCAAGTCTATAACCTTTTGTGTGATCACAATATCCTAACACATAATATAGGGTTTTGATTTAGGATCTAGTTTTGTACGTTGGCATTGTGGAGTAAGAGCATATGCTTTATAACCAAAGACTCTAAGGTGACTAAGGTTAATTTTAGAACCAGTCCACAGTTCTTCAGGAGTAGCCTTATTTAGTGCAGCTGTCGGACTACGATTCTTCAAATAGCAAGCAGTATTGACTGCTTCAGCCCAATACCTTTTTCCTAAGCCAGCGTCTTGCAACATTGCCCTAGCTTTTTCCAATAAGGTCCTGTTGAGTCTCTCTGCCACACCGTTTTGTTGAGGTGTGTATGGAACAGTGGTTTCGTGAACTATACCGCATTGCTTAAAATAATTCTCGAAACTTTTGTTGCAATATTCTGTGCCGTTATCACTTCTAACACGCTTAATCTTAAGATCGGTTTGGTTTTCAACAACATTTTTAAATTCAAATAAAAGTGTTCAAGACAGTAGTTTGATCCTTGCGATCCAGAAAATAAATAAAAGACTTTCGCGTAAAATCATCAGTGAAGCTAATAAAATAACGACTACCACTCCAACTATTAACGGACATCGGTCCACAAATGTCAGTATGGATTAAATCCAATTTTGTCACGCTTCTATGTGCTTGAGGAAAAGATTTAGCTTTTTGTTTACCTTCAATGCAAGGAGGACATGAGTTCAAATTTCCATTTGGAAAGTTAATATCGCGGGCCAAAGAATCACGGAGGGTTAACATACCTTTAAAACTTAAGTGTCCTTGCCGACACGACGATGCCATAGCTCCAACAAATCGGTGCTGGATACAAAAGCTTTACCTTCGGGGAAAATCTTAGGCTGTTGGTTGTTTAATAAACTTGAGTAACATTCCTGTCCTTGATCAATTTTGTATATACCATTCACATTAGTAGCTTGTAGCTCACAGGAACCAGTAACGGACACATTATCCCTCCTGTAAACATTACATTTATTAATATCAAATATTAAAACATAACCTTTCGCTGCGACTTTGCTAACCGACAAAAGATTTGCTGCTACCTTTGGTACATACAAAGCATCTTTAATAACTTTAACATTATTATCGCTTAATGTCACATTGACATTCCCTACTCCTTCACTATACATCGTATCGCTATTAGCTATAGTGATTTGGGATTTAACTTCAGAAGAGTAATTGAATAACCAATCCTTCCGATTAGTCATATGACTAGTGCAACCTGAATCTAAGATCCAGCTATCACGATCACAAACATTACTAACTAAAGTAGTTTCAGTTGAAAATAAAGAAGTATTTCCCTTTTTAGACCATGATGATGAATCATCTTGAGATGAATTGTTAAAATGTTTCTTCTTCTTCAACTTTGGACATTTAGGCTTGATATGTCCTTTGACATGACAGTTGTGACAAATAGGAACGAATTTGTTCTTTGCTAACAAAATCTTCTCGGATTCTAAATTCGAATTAGGTAAATTTTTCTTGAATTCGCTTTGGATTAACTGGCATTTAACAAAATCAGATGTCAGCTTTGTATTTGAAGCTTCCATTGCCATAATCAATGGATCAAATTCACTTGGCAAGCCAATTAACATCATTTCTGCCAATCCTTCATCATCAATACTGCAGCCAATATCTGCTAATTCTTGGATAACGGAAATTATATTTCCTAAATAATGATCCATGCAGTCAAAGTCATTATATTTTATTTGAGCTAGTTTTCTTTTTAAAGAAAGCCTTCTGCTTATGCCACAATTCTCATATGCAGATTTCAAGTTCTTCCATGCTTCGGAAGCGGTTTTGGCATTTTCACATGCGGGTAGCAGATGGGTTGTATATTCACGCAAATCTTTGCATACGCCTTTTGATCTTTGGTGGGATTCTTAGTAGCATCACCAGAACCATCCACATACTCCCATAAACCATGGTCAATCAACAATAATTTTATTTGAAATTTCCATGTACCATAGTTGGTGACACCTTCCAATTTACCGATGAGCATATTAGAACCGGTACTTACGATTAGATTATCTAACGAAATATTTTTCGTTGGATCGTCTTCGTTACTATGACGTAACTTTACTCACAAAATAATTCACGTAAATAATATTTACTGAAAAACAATAGTAACATTCACTGAATTTACGGTTATTTATTTACCCATAACCAATGTTAATACTAACAATAACGCAATGTAAATTCGTTGTAATTTAAAGTATATATTTAGACATACAGAGAAAATATCACAAAAACATGATTGACATAACATAGTTCTTTTTATATTAAGAATAACATTACGAATATAGAACTAGTAGCTAAGGAGGTTATATTCTAACATATATGTTGTTATGTGCCTTCAGTCTAGTACAGGTTATGGATTTAATAATGGTCAGCTATCAATAGTATGTCAGTCGGTTGTGTGCTCCTAACGTCTCTTACGGATCGTCATATGGACCTTCCTATCCTCGTCCGAAGGGTAGGCCACTCCTTCCCTCAACACAGTTGATTACGCCTAACAAGCTCATTGAAGGGGTCCGCCCAAACCAACAAGTGCCGGGGGAGAACACTGTGCACCTCTCCTAAGAACGAGGTCGCACCTGCCTAAGATACGATCGATCCTTACTCGTGCACTCTCTACTACTGGAGGGTAAGCATCCATTATGCGCATAGACTATAGGCAGGGTTGGGCAATATTTCAAATACATGTATTGGAAATACGTAGCAGAAACGAACACACGCATTTTGTACGCGCTGTATAGACTTTTTCGTTCGTGATAGTAGTCTCGGTCCATATACTGTGTCCGCGTAGTTAAATTGGGAGAGTATTAGAGATTCTACTAGAATTTCCCTTACTTTTATCGAGAGGTACTTACGAATCTTGTACAGTACTTTAAGTCGGTAGAAAGCATTTCTGATCTTTAAGTTAACATGTTCTGTGTACCGCAACTGTTCGTCCATGAGTATACCCAGATTCTTTACTTTATCTACTTGTGGTAAAGACTCGGTTCCGATAACAACATGTAAACTTTGCTCCTTTATTTTTGAACGTTGCCATTTATTCCCTATTACCAGATATTGAGATTTAGTCGGATTTAATACGAGGTTATTTCTACGTGACCAGTCAGCTACTATTTCCAAGTCTTCGTTAATTTTACTGAGAGACATGTCCAGGTCGTTTGGAGGAAAGGAATGGTAAAGCTAGGTATCGTCCGCGTATAAGTGTGTTTTACAGTACTTAAGATTTCCAACTAAATGAGCTGTGTACAAGATAAAAAGCAATGGGCTCAAAATCGATCCCTGTGGTGTACCACGGCTTATTATGCGCGTTTTTTATCTGACCACCTCACCTTGATCCCCGTCTATTTCGACGTATTGCTTACGGTCAGTAAGAAATGAGAAGAACCATTTACAAGACGTTGCGGACACGCCATAATAGGCCAGTTTAGCGATAAGTAAGGTTGAGGCAGTCGAAAGCCCGTGAAAAGTCCAATAGCACAAGGATAGAACCCATTCCTTTGTCAGACTCAGTAATTAGGTCATCTGTGACATTTGACATGGCTGTAGCAGTACCATGTTTACTGCGGAAGCCTGATTGTATTTGTGGTAGCAGGTTGTTATCCTCCAGGTACTTGGATAATTGCTCGCACACGACTCTTTCCATAACTTTAGAAAGAACCGGGAGGATACTGATCGGTCGAAGATCCTTATACTCTTCAGCCTTACTTGCTTTTGGAATTGGTTTGACCCTGGCAAGTTTCCAAGTCTCTGGAAAAGTGTTGGTTGCAATCGACGTATTAATAATGTGCGTTATTATAGGCAGAGTGGCATCAAGTGTTAACCGAATCATGTCCATCGTCATCCCATCGTGCCCACTGGCATTCGATTCAATCGATTTTATGTTTTTTAGAACTTGACTTTCTGTACAAGGTTTAATGATAAACTGCTTATCTATTGCGTTCCTGTGGAAAGCAGCCTGCGTTTCGCGATGGGTGTCCGAGTTCCCTGGTATATCTAGAAAAAAGTTGTTTATTTCGTCAGGATTACGCAGATGTTGGGGTATCGATAAGTTGTTATGGTCATTCAGACACGCAGAGTTCCTTAAGTGCTTCCACATTTTTTTTGGTTCAGACTTATTGTTATTTACGTAGAACGTAAACTATGCGGTTTTTTCCCGTTCTAATGCACCCGATGTGTAATTACGTAAGGCCTGAGGAGGCTATTGCCACTGCAACGCACTCGCCTAAGTAGTGATCCAACTTGCGTCTGATTGCGAAAAAGTCATCACTTCGCGCTTCCGCAAACATGCTAGACGCACTACAGTGCTTCGGCAGTCGCAACAGCATCCTCAAGACATTGTTATACTGGACTCTCAGTGCGTTGTATGCCCTTTGTGTAAAATTTACCCACAGACTGCAGGTGTAGAACGTCTGACAGTATGCTTTAAAAAGCGTCATTTTGACTCGTTCGTTACACCTTGCAAATCTGCGGGCAATCATATTACCACGCATTGCCATCGACCTTCTCTCCCTCTCTAGATCTAGGTCATCCTTCAGATCTTCTGTAAGGATATGCCCCAGGTATTTGAACCTCTCCACTCTCTTCAGGGGCACACCGCAAAGCATGATCTCAGGTATTGTAGTTGGGTTGTATTTATTGGCTTTAAAGAGGACGAACTCACTCTTGCTAGTGTTATACCTAAGACCATGCTCCTCTGCAGCATACCCCTCGCATATAGTGATGAGTTTTCGTAACGAGTCGCTCGACGGACCCAGCAACACCATGTCGTCTGCATAGCTGATGTTGTTGAAACACGTTCTTTCTATATGACATTCGACATGTGTGTTGCTGAGCTCCTCGATCAACCCATTAACGCCCATCTCACGCAATTGACCTGGCTGCCGTACCCGTACTTTAACAGTTCGACGCACTCACTCGGTATACCCGTTTTCGCTAACTTGTCCCACAGTACGTCGACACAACCAGGGCCTCGATTCGAGATGCCAAACTGCGAGACGTTGCTCTCACACTTGTCTCACTAGGTGATAGAGTAATACACCTAACTGTCAAGCTGTCAGTAGGTCTCACTAGAGCGTTTTGTCTATGGCTACCATTTTAGATATGTTGACAGGACATTGGGAATCCCATGGCAGAGTTGGGTGTTTTTTTTTAGTAGGTGTACGTAGGTATCGAACCATGGATGTATATGAAGTGGATCTCATTCTTCGGTCACAAAGTGAGGCCGACAGAGAAGCTTATCTAAGGGGGTGTCTCGTTTTGACTAAGGAGGTAATGACGTCATCAGACAATCAAAATGTGAATATGTGTCAAATGTGACAATTTTGTAACGAGTGCGAGTGAGGCACCGCCCCCCACTATTATGCTCTCTATTTTAGTACTTTTAAGGGTTCCGTAGCCAAAATGGCATAAACGGTACCCTTATAGTTTCGTCATGTCCGTCTGTCTGTCCGACGGACTGACCGTCTGTCCGTAGCCATTTTACTCGGAAACTATAAGACGAATAAAATAAAATTTAGACATAAGGTGTATTTTTCATGCCGCTATTTAATTATAGTCTGGCAAACCATTTTTTTAGTAGAAAAGCGCGGCAAATTCAAAATACGTACATGTGCCAACCCTTTGTGATGAGACACCGTGTTCGTGACGAACATTTCAATTCACATTTCTTTTACATTGAATTTGTTTCTAGTGCATTTCACTCTCTCGTCTTAAGCGCGAGTGAGATAGAACTCCTGCAACGTTCTACATTGAATTTAAATTCGTTTTTATGGCATATGTCAATTGCCTCAACCAGATTATTTGTTACAGTTGATGACAAATCAGACGAAATATATCCGTCTCCTTTTTACACACCGTGAATGTCACGTAATGAAAGAGGTGGAAATACCAACTAAAATTAAAAACATAGAATTTGATGATCATTGCTGCTTTTTCACTGATTCTTAGTGTTTTCATACTTTTGGTCGCTGTACATTGCTACTGCGTTCGTTGGCTGGCCAGACTATATGTAGTTAAATTGAAGGGTAAAATATTTTTATGGGGGGCGCTCCATGTAACTAAATTACAAAAAACAATTTTTCCCCTAATATCAACATGTTGCACATCAATCGATAGGTGTTTAAAAATAACATTGAGGTTTTCTTTGAACATTTTGTGATTTAGTGAATATTTTCAGAAATAATCGCCTCGAAAGTCAGAAAAATTGAGTGAACCCCCCCCCCGTAACATTTGAACCCTAAGTCCATATAATATACTTAAAAAAATTTGAGAAGATTATCTTATTTTTCTATTACATACTTTCTACGAAAATTGTTTTGAACACTATCAGTTCAGCCATTTTTGAGTTATCTCCAAAAAACTTCTTCCATTGGTATCAGATACGACCTTCTGGTATTAGTTTGGTTCTTATTCCATTGAAGGTACGGAACCCTCTATTATGCGTGGTCCGACACGCACTTGGCCGGTTTTATGCTAGTCGCCTATGAACGACTCTTTTACTCGGTAATAATTTTCAACTGTGGCTAGGGCACCGAGTAAACAATAGTACTATACAGAGGTCCCTCTTTGACGTTACGAATCATGTTGTCCCTTCTTCACGCATGGCAAGTTCTCTTTCTCACTTAGGCAAACGTATCGGATACTAGTTGTCAAATTCAATGACAGAAATGCACATCCTTGGTTAGGGACAAGGTTTAAGAAAAAGATCCACTTCATATAAATCCGTGATACGAACACAGATTACACCTTGTTAGCCCGCCCCACTGTAAATTTATCAAACATCTTATCGGTTGGCTTCCATATAGCGATATAGAGCCCATTTTCGAGATCATGATAAAATAAGTCTTACTAGGTCTTAAATGGGCGCTAGTATGTATAACACGATGAAAATTGTTCTTGAATAAATATCATATCATATCATATGGCATCAAGTTGAAAATACAAGAAAATAACGTTAATTAATCAGTGGTTTTACCGCTCCAAATTTGTACTCACGGTAAAGTCTACTTCAAATAACCTACATACCAAATTCCGGTGGGAGCATACAATAGGCATGGTGAATTTTTTTCATATATGGTATCAATCGATTCGTTTTGTTGTGAGGATCAAATGTCTATATGGGGCCGTGTCGTCAAATGGTTGCAACGGAAGACCAGTGCTGGCCCTGCCGGCATTTAACGCTGAATTGCGACGATTTCGTGGCAATTAATGTTTCGGGTTGTATATGTTATTGTTTATTATGTTTTTTTGTAATTGTCATGAATAAATCATTCATTCATTCATTCATTCATTCATGTTTCTAAAAGAATGCTTTAAATGTTCATCCATATATTTTTTTATTTAAAAATAAAATGGTATTCAATATTTTTATGACGTTCTAAATAAAACAATTTTTTTTAACGTCCTAGAACGCAATTTTTTTTATGGAAGTTACCAAAACTATTTAAAACGGGGTATTTACCATGGGTATTTGTTTTGTCGAGGTTCCGATATGTATTATATTATATGTATCGACATGTTAGAAACTAACAAACGAGGATGGTGGCAGCGTTTCTCCGCTGTATCGCAAAACTTATGAGTTGAGCGAGGAAGCTGCCAGCTCTTTGGTCACCAATTGAGTCGACGAGCCTCTTTTTGCGTTCTTTAAAAAATTACTGAGCACTGGGTCCCCACGCGCCAAGGGTCTCGACTACAAAAGGTATAAAAATGTTTTATGGGTCTTCAGTTTTTCAGCTTCTTTGGCCACCGCACCTGCTTGTTTATTGGTTCCGGTGAAGTGAGAAGCCGCCAGTGTGTCTACGCATATAGCATCCCACAGGCACGCATGTGGCATTTACTTAAGTGCCGCAAGAACACCTGTGTGGAGCACAAACACGGACTCAAAGCCGGAATCAGATTTCAATCAATCAGGTGCCGGTCCAGATACTATACGGTTTAAGACATTTATTTCTCAAAAAGATTTACATAAATCACTTACTGAGAAAACAATATTTATCTTAAAGCTAAATGGGAGAGGGTAGAATGCAAAAACTGGTGGAAGAGTTAAGAACAAAGGCGCTCGGTAACACCAAGCGCAATGCAACAATGTAATGTTGTGCATAGGGACCAGTTAAACCGAACTACCCGTTGGAACCACTGGTTAACTTACATATGATTTGTGTGTATTCATTAAGTGCATATTTTGTGGAAAAGCCTTAGAAGACGTTTTTATTTTAGTTTTTAACTTTTTTATGTTATACATTTTTGTACATTTATATATTTTTTCTTTTTTCTTAAAGTATTTTAATTATTTAATGTTATTATTATTTGACTTATTTCTATCCAGTAATAATGTCAATATTTCTGTACCCATCCTTTTCTATGTATATGAATGAAGGATGAGCAAGATGAGTAGAGAAATAATGTCATTATTACTGACAGTGTCTGGAAAAGCTGTCCACCCGTCACCAAACAGGAGGTTTGGTGACGGGTAAGCCGGTAGCCAGTGCTGCGCCTTAGGAGTGAGTGACTCAGAATAAATTTGGCACAATACGTCGTCCCAGCTCCAATGGCAATTTGGATGGCTAAAAACATCCTGACCCGCCAACCACTTCAACAAGCTTTTTTGGCCTCCTCTAAGCCCACAGTTCCATGGTTTGGGGGTGGGGGTCCTGTAAGATTTTAGTGACTTTACCTACGAGGCTGGCTGAGCTGTAGACGGAGGAGTGTCTTACAGTTGATGTTATGAAGCCGACTATTTCTTAAAATGGTCTTAAATCCTTATGCGCCCACCGGTATGGTCTTAAATTTGGTATTTTCTTACTAAACGGGTCTTATAGCTTATAGCTTCTGTAAAAATTTCGAGCAGTAAGCTCAAAAATAAATTAAGGGTCAACAAATTGCGATTTCAACTGGTCTTAAAACCTTATACGCCCACCGTAATGGCCTTAAATTTGGTAACTATGTAGATTTTGTGGGTGGTTAAGTAAGTGGGCTTCGCCGTGTGTCAAAATTTAAGCGTAACGATAAATTAACGTATTTTTTTGTATTTTCAACTTGACGCCACACATACTAGTGCCCATTTACGATCTTTAAGACTTATGTTTTCAATATCTCCGTGATGGGCTCTACAACGCTGTCAACGCTATATGAAAGCCGACCGGTAATTTTAGATTTTTGATAAATTTACAGTATAGCCGGCACCAGTATCTATAATGTTTAAGTAGTGAAGTATCAGATGTCAAACAATCCTTTAAGGCACTGACTACCAGGGTACCGATAGTAATGATGGAGGCGACCTCTAGTAATTGCCCCCACGAAACTTTTGCGTGAAGTTGATTTCTGACTATTCAAACTAGGTAAGATGCCTACTAGAAGTAATTATAAAATTGATATGATTTTAAGACATTTTCACTGAGAGCACATTAATATTTATAATTTTTATGATTTTTAATTGTAGGTATTTATTAAAAATATATAACTGTTAAAATATAATATGATTGGCATTACCTATTTAACCTAAAGTTCAATTAACATGCACAGTGTGAAATTTTACATCAAAATCGGACATGCCATTAACCTGAGGCAGTTTATGGCATTAATAGATAGCTTTAGAGGTGTTCGACGAAATAGCAAGGTCTGTCTATGCAAATTAATGATACTTTTTAAGATATTCATATTAATGTGCCGAATTATTTTACATGTTTTTTTAAAGTGGGGCATTCCACTCATACAATAGTATGTTATTCAATCAAATACAAACACTGAAAACATTGAAAAAATAATCAACCCAACAGGATTTGAACCTCGCATCGATACGCCTTACCGGGGCTCGATCGCTTTACCAATTAAGCTATGGGTTCAGTTACTGAGTTGACGAAATTCTCAATGCCTTCAATCATCTTTTTGCATTTACTTTTACATCGACTTTATAGCAGCCGTAAGCGACATCTAGGTGCTAACTACTAGAGTTAGACCCTTCCCGCCGACCCTTTTACAAGTGTCACAACGGAAATAATAGATGGCGCTGCTATCAACTCATAATTATTTTACATGTTTTTAAACATGTAAAATAATTATGAGTTGAGAATTTCGTCAACTCAGTAACTGAACTAGGGCATGCAATCCGTGATCCCGTGATCACGAAATCCCGGGATCACGGGCCAGTTTTACGATATTACAATACCGGTTTTCAAAGGACCAATATCGAAATATCGGGATTTCGAAATTCATTTTTCGACGTAGATTTCTAAA
This sequence comes from Pammene aurita, assembly GCA_947086415.1. Taxonomy (NCBI): domain Eukaryota; kingdom Metazoa; phylum Arthropoda; class Insecta; order Lepidoptera; family Tortricidae; genus Pammene; species Pammene aurita. Next base: position 17,416,003 of record OX352310.1, read on the forward strand.
GAAATAAACTATACACGACAATTATTACCTCTACTCTATCTCTATATTTGTTATTGTTAAACACTTTAGATGGCCTGGTTTGAAAAAGTATTTAAATTTAAAATAACACATGGTGGTGTATAGCACAAAGCTCGGGAAGTCGGGAACACTCGGGGTTTTCCGTCAGGATAATCGAGCCGCGCCGCAGGTAAACGGTTTGCCGCCATGAAGGACTGGGATTGGACCATATCGTTATCTATTGTTTTTGCATAGATAGTATTAGGACAAAACTGCATGCCTTAGTTGCTAAATAGCCACGATCACCAAAACTACGTATGTGTAGCCGATTTGTAAACACAAATACACTATTTGGTTTATGTTGGTGCTTAACTTTTTATTTGACTGACGTAACATATGAATTATGATGTGTGTTTTTTAGTGAATGTTTATGTGCCCGACAACGGAGAAAAATGTAAGTAATAGAAACCTTATTTATATTTATGTGAATTTATCTTATCGGTCTAATAAAATTATCGTCAGTTAAAGTTCGCCTGGCCGGTCACTGGCCAAGTGGCCATATTAATGATATAAAACCTAATGGTTTAAGTAAATACAATTACATTCTCGTAAACTCTCTCATAAAATAGATCCATGAGCGTCGATGTCGAAGTTTTTACTGTATTGTGATGGTATTTATTTTATGCCTTGAAAAAATCTGCGATCGAAACGGACGGTGCCACATCGCGGGATTAGAAACCTTAATAAGGAAGGACTTTATTCATTAGCCCGGATCTTGCGTAAAAAAAGTAATTCAAATTACATATAGTATTATTTATCTAAAAATTAAACACTAAAATATTGCATTTTTTTTATTAAGAACACACACTACTTAACATGATCCTAAATCATCCCAAATTAAATATAGGACTAATACATAATATATATAATATAACATGGTTTATAGGCTATTGACTCCGTGTATTTAATTTACCGTCCGCTACTCCGCTGCGATCACCACTGTTTATACTTTTAAAATAAGCTGGCATTATCACTACTAATACGTTGTTATACTTGGCTACTTCTTAGACGATACTGATTTATACAATTTTATTTCAGGTCTGCGCCAAAAGTAACGTATAGTAAAAACAAGAAAAGCTCCTTAGACATTTGGAACCATTTCGAGAAGGCGAGTGACAAACAATCTGCAAAATGCAATCATTGCTCAAAAGTTTTGAAAACCACTGGCGGGACAACTTCAGGACTGCATGTACATATCCGTTCCTGTCATCAGCATCTAATTACAACCACTGGAAATCCCGGTGAAGGCACATCGACATCGACCGCTTTAACTGACGCCGTTACTCCCACAGATGTTAGCATACCGGGCCCATCCACATTATCCACAACGATGAGAGACACACAATCATCAAAAAAGAGGAAACTGATGACGGATTATTTCAAGTCTTCGGACTCCACGGAAGCTGTCATCTCCCGCATGACAGCATTAGATGGCATCAGTTTTAGACTTTTTATTGAAAGCCGTGATCTGCGGCAGTTATTTAAAAACAGTGGCCATAACCTGCCCAGATCAGCGAACACCGTTTCCAAAATTGTTTTCGAATACGCTGAGGGTGTGAAAGACGATACTAAAAAAATCATAAATAAAATGAAAGTGCAGGGGCATAGATTTTCAGCCACATTAGATGAATGGACATCACTGCGCAGCAAACGGTATATGAATATCAATATTCACTGCAGACAATTTGAGGGCTTTTGTTTCAAAAATCTAGGCCTTGTACGAATATCAGGCAGAATGCCGGCTACTGCTCTCATAACTGTTTTGAGAGAACACCTGGAGAAGTTCGGCATCTCTCTCGAAGAAGACGTTGTCAGCTTAACTACCGATGGCGCTAGTGTCATGAAAAAAATGGGCACCTATTTTGAGGGTCAACACCAATTATGTCTAGCTCATGGTGTGCAATTGGCTGTAATTGACACAATTTACAAGGATTCTACTGTGCCTGAAACATACGAAACGGATTTTTGTGACTCTACTGAAACTGAAACTGACGACGATGGTATACTAACAGACGATGACGGCCACTTTGAGCTTGAAATTTTACGTGTACGAACAGATCCTGTAATGTACAAAGAGCCAATAGAGAAAGTGCGACGAGTAATCAGAATGATCAGAAAGTCACCACTGAAAGCAGATGCTCTAAGAGACTATGTTGTGCAGGAATTCCATCATAACATTGAGCTTCAGCTAGATTGCCGAACACGTTGGTCGAGCATGGCAGACATGATTGGTTCGTTTTTAAAAATAAGAAACTCGGTGTTAAAAGTATTGATCGACATAAATTCGCATATAAATTTCACAAGAGGAAATTCAATGTTTGATTGAGATTCATGAAAGTTTGGACATTGTGAAGATCACAGTTTTAGCAATTTGCCGCCGTGATGCAACGCTGTATACAGCCGATACAGCATTAAAATTCATGCTAAGCAAGCTTGATGAAAAAAACACATTTGTGAGTTCCAAGCTGGCAACAAACATGCGAAAACGCATCCAAGAAAGGCGTTTGTTAGTGGCTGGTGTGCTTCATTATCTCCATGATGTTGAAGGCTTTTATGCAACGCCAGAAGATGACACATTCCGCAAACCGACAGGCGACGACATTTGCGAAGCAATTGTCTCTGTCTTAAGAAGACTAAAATATAAACCGACAACGTTCAATGTTATGCCTGTAGAAGAACCTTGCGCCAACTTGGAATTGGAACCAACACCAGGCACAAGTAGCCCGAGACAGCTTACCATACAGGAGCAATTAAATAATGAACTCGAAAAATGTAAATCAGTTAAAACAAAGACAGGGCCTGATCCTTATCTTGACCTCCGAGGATTCGTCATGACCGAAAAAGCTATGTACGATAATAACGGAGAACGAGGCGTGTATTTGACGGAAGCATATCAATACCTTTGTACGCTTTTGCCAACTAGCGTTGAAAGCGAGAGGATTTTTTCATCCGCCGGGTATTTCTGTACCAATATAAGAAGTTCTTTATCCGACAAAATGCTCGACACGCTGTCATTTTTAAGGACCCATTTACAAGAAGAACGATTGACTGATAATAAATAAATAACTACATTTAGCATTAAGGAGATAATTTATATTTACTTTATAGGTATCATTTTTATCCCTTGTTTTAATTACGATGTTGATCTGTGATTCAGTGTTTAAAATTGTTGATTGTATTCTTTTGTTACCTTGAGATTTTAATTTATATGATTTTCTAATCGTCATTTAAAATTAATAACTACTTACGATTACGATACTGTTTTACGATGTTGATTTTTTTGCATTTGTAGATTAGATTCTAATTATTTACAGTTATTTAGCGTTTAATTTACTTTACAAATTGTAGTTTCATTTGAATATTATTATTTTTAATGACAATTTTATTTTTAATAATGACTGCCGCCTTTAAAAACAAATGATGACTAATATTATGACGTTGATTTCTTTGAATTTTTCTTTATTTTTATTGTTGTTGATTTAGCGTTTTTTAGGGTTCCGTAGTCAACTAGGAACCCTTATAGTTTCGCCATGTCTGCCCGTCCGTCCGTCCGTCCGTCCGTCCGCGGATAATCTCAGTGACCGTTAGCACTAGAAAGCTGAAATTTGGTACTAATATGTATATCAATCACGCCGACAAAGTGGTAAAATAAAAAGTGGAAAAAAATGTTTTATTAGGGTACCTCCCCTATACGTAAAGTGGGGAGTGATTTTTTTTTTCATTTCAACCCTAACGTGTGATATATTGTTGGATAGGTATTTAAAAATGAATAGGGGTTTACCAAAATCATTTTTTGATAATGTAAATATTTTAGGAAATAATCGCTCCAGAAGTTAAAAAAAATGTGTCCCCCCCCCTCTAACTTTTGAACCATAAGTTTTAAAAATATGAAAAAAATCTCAAAAGTAGAACTTTATAAAAACTTTTTAGGAAAATTATTTTGAACTCGATAGCTTGAATAGTTTTGGAAAAAAAATTACAAAATAATTTCTGAATTAAGTTTGTAATTTAACCATATAAGCAGGTGTTTATTGTACCTGTAATTTCTACAAAATGACAATGAAATGACGTGCTTTCAAGTAAAGTAAAAACGGTGAAAATCGATTCACGCAATAAAGAATTATCCCATAAAAATCATCTTCCATACTTTAAGCTCGCGCGCAATAGTTTACTTAATTTGCCGATAGATGTCGCTGTACGTGGAACGCTCATATCATATCCTACGTGGCGGTGTTATTTTAACCCTTAAGTGGGGACACTTACTGTGACGGACGGAAAACTACGGAACCCTACACTGAGCGTGGCCCGACACGCTCTTGGCCGGTTTTTTATTTACATTTGTATTTTAATGTTAATATTGTTGATTTTTATGTCCATTTTATCGTTAATAAAGACTGATTTACCACACAAAGGACTTTTTTTTAAATATTTCTTAATCCCGGTATTAATCCCGTGATCCCGGTATTGGAACTCAATATCGGATTTCAATATCGGGATTGAAAATGGTCCGATATTGCATGCCCTAAACTGAACCCATAGCTTAATTGGTAAAGCGATCGAGCCCCGGTAAGGCGTATCGATGCGAGGTTCAAATCCTGCTGGGTTGATTATTTTTTCAATGTTTTCAGTGTTTGTATTTGATTGAATAACATATTAATGTGCCGACTTAATTTTTTTTTTAAAAGTGAAATTCTTAATTTTCTTTAAATTCTTTAATTATTGGCTTGAACTTTACTGCTTATCGTCAGTATATTGTTACACAGTATTTAAGTTTCAAATAGCAATGTTTCTAATCCTTAAATAACAAAGATATCGTACTTTGTACAAAAAAACTAAATATCTGTCTTATTACCTTTTGATACTGTAAGCGAAGTTAGTTTCAAGAAAAAATATTCTTTTAACTTATTAAAAAATCATATCAAAAATTCATTAATTATCGTCTCTGGATTTGGAAGTTATTAAACTTCTATGTTTTTCTGATAATTCTGGTCTTTAGGGTTATCACACGACATTTAGAATTACCAGAAGCTTACAGTTCTTGCACTTCTAGATTTCAGTAATGCCTTTAACACGGTCGATTTTGACATTTTGCTCGCGTTCTTACAGTCTCTTAACATATCAGCTGCAGCGATTGACTGGTTCCGCAGCTATTTGGTTGGTCGTCGGCAAAGAATTAAACTAGATTCTTCGTGTTCTTCCTGGTGCAGCACATCAGCTGGTGTTCCACAGGGTGGTGTGCTGTCTCCTCTTTTATTTTCTATCTTCATTAATTCCATAACTCTTGATCTCTCCTCTTCGTATCACCTCTATGCCGACGACCTTCAAATATATTCGCAGGGTATGCATAGCGATTTCAATTCAGTTATAGAAGCCACGAATCTTGATCTGCTCCGCATATCAAATTGGAGTCAAAATTACGGTTTAAAAGTAAACCCCCTAAAGTCACAGGTAATTGTGATGGGTAGCGCTAAACAAATCTCCAAAATTGACTTTCTCAGGCTCCCTCCGATAGTCTTCGATGGTATCCAAATTCCTTTTTCCAACCAAGTGAAAAATCTTGGCGTAATCATGGATCGTTGTCTATCATGGGTGCCTCAGGTGAGTGAAGTGAGCAGGAAGATGTTTGCTGCCATAGGGTCTCTCAGACGGCTCCGGAATTTCCTGCCAAATGCTACTAAAATTGCGCTTGCTCAGTCGTTACTTCTCCCCATTCTTGATTATGCAGATATCTCCTATTTAGACCTAACCGAGGAGCAACTTAATAAGCTTGAGCGTATTCAAAATGCCTGCATTCGGTTCATTTTCGGATTACGCAAATTCGACCATGTTTCTAGTTTTCGTTCTCAACTCAAATGGCTCCCTATCCGTCACCGCCGTAACTCTCACATACTTTCTTTACTCTTTTCTATACTTTTTAACCCTGCAACTCCCCGCTACCTCAAAGAGCGTTTCTCTTATCTTAATTCTATTAGATCCTCTCAAAAATTGCTCCTAAAAGTGCCATCTTCATCTTCCAAATTTTATAATTGCTCATTTACGTTCCAGGCCGTTCGTTTGTGGAATTCTCTCCCTCTCAACATTAAACGCGCGCAATCTATTGGTAGCTTTAAATCGCAACTTAAGGAATACTATTTATCTCTTCCTTAGGTTTTTAAGTTGACACTGTTGTTTCTTATTGTGTGTATTATATATGTATATATGTACGTATATGTATGTTTATTTTGTATTTATTTAAGTATGTATATTCATATGAATGTGCTGTGTTATCTATTTCGTCTCTTTTGTTTCTATGCACCACCTACTGCTTATTGTTTTTCTCTAGTCTCCACTACCCAAAGGTTGTCTGGAAGAAATCGCTCATTAGCGATAAGACCGCCTGTTGTTACCTCTACCTAAATTTATCTAATTGTAAAATTTGTGCTTGTAACTGTATGAGGTGTGCAATAAAGAGTATTTATTATTATTATTATTATTCTCTTTATTCATTTTTATTCTTAGGATTAGGTTTTTTACAATATTTATATAAAAGTAAAATATAAAAATACATCGAAAACATACAAAAACAATAAAAACATTATAAAAAACCTATCCTAGGGTGCCGCCGGCAACGGAGCAAGGCCCAGGCTGCCGGTGGTCAGGGTCGCAGAGAGAGGAACCTTCGGACTATGCGCGCCGTGTCCAGGATAACTGCCTTCTGGATCTGAGCCTTGATCCAACCACAACCCCGTAGCGAAAGTCTCTCTAGGTGTTGGTCGAGATTCTTCGCTATGAGACCGTTCGCAGAAACAACTATCGGCACAATGATCGCCGAATCAACCTCCCACATGGCGGTTACCTCGTGAGCCAAGTCTAGGTACTTGCTGGACTTGTGCTTCTCGGCCTTCACGAGGTTCTCGTCACATGGGACGGTGATGTCGACGAGCATGGCCCGGCGTTGCGGTCGATCTATTACCACGATATCAGGCTTATTGGCTACAATAGTCCTGTCCGTGATAATAGATCGATCCCAATAGAGCGTGGCACGACCATTTTCGAGAACTGGTGCAGGTGTGTACTTGTAGTACGGCACTTCGTGGTCCACAAGACCGTATAGGAGAGCAAGCTGCTGGTGTATAATCCTGGCTACGAGGTTATGTCTGTGCAAGTACTCGCCGTTAGCAAGATGATAATAACAATAATAATTATTATTATTATTAGTTTGATAAAACAGAAATCGAATAACAGTAATTACTGTAAAATTACCTAACTATGCTCCGGTCATCCAACTGGTTATTATCAATGATATTTACTATGAATGGGTTATACTCTAACAAAATGAGCACAAAAAATACTTCCAGAGTTATGCCATAACCTAACAAAGATTCTTTTATGTTTATCTATTTTGACAATCATTACATCTTTGTCACTCTCATTGTTAGAAAATTACAGTTTGTCTCTTTCCCACGCGGGTGACGGGAGTCATTGACACGTCCGCATCTCTCGCTTGCCGGAGCGTGACTAGCGACAGTTGTTTGAATTCACTCATATTAAGTGCTTCACTTTTAGAGCGTACATAACCCATCTGTCATTATTATATATCATAGGTTATTATTAGTAGGTTAGTAGGTAGTCTGTGATTGGACACCATACGTATAGATCGAGGACTTCACGGTGCTTCAATTTGACCCATTTCCTGCTGCCCAATTGAGCTGAAATATAGTATAGCTACTTAACTCAGATGACATTACAATGTTTTGGAACCATGATGCTGCAGCTGGTCTGATGATGGAGATCTGGAGGTAGCCATAAGGACTAGGTTATATAAAACAATGCATTCATTGTGCTTAGAGGTTTGTTAGAATCGTCTCGATGAGTAGTAGACGAGACGACTGTTGAAAGAAAAGTATAGTCGGCGATAAAAGCTTGTCTTAAAAAATTTTTTTTTGTCACAAAACTTTATGACGCAAACGCTCTATGGAATGAAAAAACAGTTTGCATGCATGCCTACATGGTAAAACTCTATCCTACAAGCTAACGCGTTAATAAACAAGTCAAAACTTTTACTAAATTATTTTGCACATGTGTGAATAAAGCGACATATTCCCATACTGTTTTTAAAGGAAAAAAAGTGAGTGAGAAAGTGAGAATAAGATCTCTTCTGATACCTGAATGACCCTGATACCTGTATGAAAGTTTTCTAGGATTTGAATTACTTCGTCCACCACACCACGGTCACTTTTCTCTAATTTAAATTAAGTAGGTTTTATAGGTAGATACACAATTTCTCAATCGTTATAAAAATTGGAGTCCTCTGATTCCAATAGACTCCAATACACAAATTATGGTGGTTAACGTCACGTTTTTTTAATTATGTACCCTTTTCGAAATAATAAAATGCTATGTGGTAACTTTGCTATGTTAGATGAATCAGGCGCTTTACCAAGTAGCAGCCCTAACACATATATTTAATTTGCTTTAAATTGTAAATCCTTTCATTAACGTTATTCAAATTAATAATGTAGACTAAATATGGTATAAAGAAGTCTCTAGTTAAGAATTAATTCCGCATACCTTAGGATTTTTATTTAAAAAAATTAAATAGTTTAACTACTAAATTGCAAATTTCTCAGATCAGAATAATTTTTTAAGGATATTTTTGGTCTTAAAATTTTCAGTCGGAAGAGATATAACGTTTAATATTACACGAAAGTTTATAAAGGCACGTATTCATGAAATATTACCACTTCTATGATTTTTTTGGAGATTCTGAAAGCAATCTTAAAAATGTGGTTTCTTGAAAACTATAAGGAATTAACTAGTGGGGATTACATATTTATATTTAGTATTAATTGAGCTTTATATTACGCCATTATTTAACCCATGTCCGATTTTTATGTAAAATTCCACACTGTGACATGCCATAAAATAAATGTCGATATCTGGCCGAGGAGCGAATGGATAAACATCAAAAAGTGCGATGAGTTGTAGGTGTTCTTCCACCCTGCTGTTGGGAATATCTCTACAGTACCCTGCATTCACTGTGCTCTGCAGTATTTTGTGTAATTCGGATGCTATGTTAGAGTAGATTTCCTCAGATTAAGCAAGCCACTAGCAATAAATCTCCTACAACGCCTTGACTGTATGCGGCTGTATAGCCATTCCCCATGTACATGTGCATGTGGGATACTACATGCGAAGATACACTGGCGGCTTCTCACCTCCCCGGATCCAATAAACATACAGATGCGGTGGCGAAAGCAGCTGAAAAACTGAACACCCTTAAAAAAATCGATGTTTAAAGAAACAAGTATGTATAGTTTAAAGTGCCATGTGTAACCATATCAATTCATTATATAAGAAATATAATATGATATAATATTGGAATATAACTTACACGTAAGTCAGTCAGATACACAATTACATTTACTTGCAGTAAACGTCAACTTCTTTTTAGAAATGAAGACCCATTGGTTTTCATATCCCGAGTCTACTAAATAGTAATTCAAAACTTGGGTCTTGTTAGTGGCAATTAGTTATAATCATGAGGATTATGACTAGTACTACTGTGCACTGTATTTATTTACCTGATATGTTTAAATTTCCATAACATCCTCAACTCTCAGGATTAGGAATACCTTTGTAATATAAGAGTCTTACATTAGATTAGAATCTATGGAGAATATGTGTAAACTTGTTTGAAGGGTCTAAAACCTTAGTTAAGTTAGGAGGCAGTAGTAGGAGCCAAGTTTGAACCCGCGATCCTTAGAGCGTAAGTCGGGCGTCTGGCCGCCAGGCTACCAGAGTTTGTTTTGATAATTACTATACTGTTGCTCCATTTTTCTACTATGTTTATCTGCGTGAAATATTAAATGTCAAACAATCCTTTACGGCACTGACTTCCAGGCTACCGATAGAAATAACGGCCTCCTAGCCCAGTCGGTAGTGACCCTGCCTACGAAGCAGGAGGTCCCGGGTTCGAATCCTGGTCAGGGAATTTGTTTGTGTGTTTATCACAGATATTTGTTCCTGAGTTATGGATGTTTTCTATGTATTTAAGTATTTATCCATATTTATCTAATATATATATATACTCGTCGTCTAGTACCCATAACACAAGCTTTACTGAGCTTACTGTGGGCCTAGTTCGATTTGTGTAAGATTGTCCTATAATATTCATTAATTTCTCGAATTTAATTTCTTTTCTGATGTTTTTGAAATGCCTCAAACTTTCCATAGACGTTGACGTAACAAAGACTGCAGCACTATAAGTAGGTATTAAAACAGACCAAAACATTGCAAAATTAAATCCACATCAGCACCACCGCCTATCTTGATTTTTTTAAAGCGTCAGTAAAATTGTTTTTTTTTCACAAGGGAGAACAGTAATTACTTTATGTTATGGAACGATGATTTTGAACCGTAAATATTTGGCAGAATTAATTTGTTTTGTTTTATGTATTTACCTAAGCTTGTATTTTTTTGCCGTGGCGTGGTGAAAAATGCTGTAATACTCTCGGCAGCAGTTTGTTTGCTTCTAGTGCCCCCCGCAATGCTCAAGATACCACTTTTTTAACCATACACTCGTTATAATTTTGTAATCTTTCACTTTTTCGGGTCTCGATATAAACACGTGAGATAGATATCAAGGTTGTATTCTTGATATTATAATTTATTTACACTAAACCTTTTCTACATAATATTGGATCTACGTGGTCGGTTTACAAGTAACACAAAAAACATTTATTGGTTACAAGAAATCTTAAAATCATTCATACCAGTCATTTTTATTCAATATGTAATATTTGTCACATATCTTTTACCCAAAGCACAGGTTTCGTCATAGTTGCTACACCCAAAAATGCATCGTCAAATCTAAAAAATTGCTTGTAAGCTGTCTATGTAGACTACCCTAGTTCTAGCCTAGTATTTTAGCACGAAAATACACGTATGATTTATACACATACTCACACACGTATTTAGTTTCAGAAGACATTCAGAGATGTCGCTTTCAAATGAGTTTTCATAAAATGCTTCAAGGCTCTCTTTACCTACTAGAGGTAAATAAATGCCTTACGTGGGATTCCCATAATTTACTGACGTCAACGTCAAAACAATAAGATGGCGCCCATGCCAATAGAGAAATTCCTCTAGCGAGACCTGTTGATTTTGACGTAGGTGGTTAGGTGAATCAACTGTCACAAAAGTGTGATATCATAGTTGTCTCGCATGCAACTGTCAGTTATGCCATGTCGAATAGACTCCCAGGTCAAATGCTTTCGACAGGTCCAGAAAATACGCATACATGGGCGTATTCCTGTCTTTATAGTACCTGATAGCCTTCTTAACACACAATATTGCAGTCTCTGTAGACAATCCCTGACGGAAGCCGAATTGTGCATCATGTAGCTTCACGTATCTACAAAGTTGCTCATTAATAAGGCTATCAAGTACTTTGGCAAGAACAGTTGCCAGAGAGATGGGCCTGTAATTTCCTATGTCCGACAAATCCCCCGTTCTGTTCTTTACCAGCGGCACTACAACTGTCCTAGTGAGCTTCCTAGGGAGATAAGCGTGTCTTAAGCACATCGTGTAGAACATCATTCCGGAGCTAAACTCCACTGAGTTAAGACGTGATTGTGAAGTGCATAGTGATAAGCCAGTGTAAGAGGACCCCTGTCATACGGAATTTATTCAAGCCTCTCGCGACTATTTACGTTGGTCTCCTTGCGACCCTCCGCTTGCGACAGGGATACGACTGCTCGCGTCTAGGACGACTAGGCAGCGGCCAGCTTAACTAGACCCATTGCTTACGGCGTATACACGAAGGCTTCGATTCTCGCACGACTGGTTTTGTGAACTGACCCGCATATTTTTGTTTTCTAATCTACCTCGAATATTTACAAGTGCACGCAAATTACAATTAGCACGCCGAATAATGGCATTCGGATGTTGTACCAATGAAAATAAGGACGGACAATTTACAAACTGTACGGCATGTAAACAATCTTATCACATGGATTGCTTGTTGGGAGCAGTGCCGGGGTTTAATCCAGATACCGTTAAGAAACCGGGGTGGACATGCATGCACTGTTTGTCTGACGTGTTCAAAAATGCTAGGATGGATTCTACACCGGTACGCAATGTTAATACTACGGCAAGGGGCAACAAGCGGCCAGCCTTGGGCACGCCGCCCGGTACCCCTGACGATGACGGTGCTACAAATATCACAAATGACGCTGTCCGTGCAATCGTGCAGGACGTCCTTAAGCAGGAGCTTGCCACGGCAGTAAAGACGTTCACTAACACTGTGAGTTCCATTGTGTCCACTCAGTTGGCACCCCTAAAACATGAGCTAGAACAAGTTCAGGCATCAGTGAACTTTATGAGTGCCAGGTTTGATGACATCGAAAATGAGCAAGCATCTGCAAAGAGAACTGTGACTGAGTTACAGTCAGAAAACGTAAAGCTAAAGAGCACAATTTCCGATTTGAGCCACCGTATCATTCTAATTGAACAACAAGCGCGCTCCAACAATGTGGAAATACAGTGTGTGCCGGAAAAAAAGAACGAAAACTTATACACTGTTGTCAGTACTGTTATGAGGGCAGTGAATTGCGATATAACTGATAGCAGTATTCTGCACTGCACCCGCATCGCCAAACTCAACACTGAATCTTCTAGGCCCAGGTTGATCGTAGCGCAGTTGGCATCTCCGAAGGTGCGTGATCAGTTACTTGCTGCTGTCAGTAACTTCAACAAAACCAACTCCAACAACAAACTAAACTGCAGTCATCTTGGATACACTGATAACAACTCCCCAATTTTCGTCGTTGAACATTTATCCCCAGCCAACAAGAAACTTCATGCGACCGCAAGACACGCTGCCAAGGAGAGGAACTACAAGTATATCTGGATACGGAACGGGAAAATTCTCATTAGAAAAACCGACGAATAGTTTAAAGAAAATTGTGTAATTTAGTATTAAGTATTCTTATTTAAGTTTAAAGCATGTTATCATATTATAACGGACTTTAAAGAGTTTGAGTTAAATGTGTATTACCAAAATAGTCGTGGATTACGCACTAAGACTGATGTATTTTATAGAAATCTATGTTGCAACGCATACGATGTAATCGTCTTAACTGAAACATGGCTTAATAGCTCAGTTCAAAGTAGTGAGTTATTCGACGACAGGTATGTGGTCTATAGAAGAGACAGAGAACAATCCAGTACCCAATGTGGCAAGAGAAGAGAAGGTGGAGGAGTTTTGGTTACCGTTCGAAAATCTATTATATCTAATCGAATAACTAAATGGGAAAGTCTCTGTGAGGATCTGTGGGTTGTTATCGAAATTCCAACACGTCCTTTTCGGCGGGTAGTTCTCTGCTGTGCATATTTGCCACCACCCGTTATTCGTAGTTCTTTAAAATATGTTGATCATTGAACTCGATTTTGGAGGATATCGACTTTGAAGTATTTATTATTGGAGATTTTAATTTGGGGGCTATTCATTGGAATTTATTTAATGATGAGAGTAGTAACTATGTAGCTCCAGGTTTTAATAATATATTGACTGATTTTATGCATGTTAATAAATTTAAACAGTGTAATCTTGAATATAATAGTGCCAACAGAATTCTAGATCTAGTTTTAACCACTTTAACGCCTACAGTTAAAAGTAACTCTTACCCCCTAACAAATGTCGATTCATTTCACCCCCCTCTTGATATTTTATTTTCCTTTGATGTTGACGCTCGACTAACCTACAACTACACTGACAAAAGACCTAACTTTTACAAAGCTCGCTATGACTTTATACGAGATGAACTACGTAACACTATTTGGGATGAATTGTTTTCGGGTACCTGCGATGTAAATGGTATGGTCACGATATTTAGAGATATCATACAGCAGGTTATTAAAAAACATGTACCTTACACAAAACCACAAAATAATCGGTACCCACCCTGGTTTGATCATGTGCTAAAAAGGAACCTTAAGTGGAAAAACAAAATTAGATTACGTTATAAGATATATAAGAACCCCCGAGATTTTATAGAGCTACAGTTAATTAGCAAAAGGTGCGACAAATTAGCTATGTCCCGCTACAATGACTACATCTCTAAAATAGAAAATGATATAGTGACTAATCCTAAATTATTCTGGTCTCATGTTAAGACTAAACGTGGTGGGTCAAGTGTCTATCCAGCATCATTATCTGATGGGTCTACCGTTACATCTGATAGCTCTGGAATTTGTGACATGTTTGCTACATACTTCTCTTCAGTGTATACGTCGGATATAGATGCTCATGATATCGATAGCGATCACTTAGTACAGATGATTAACACTCAGTGCTTAATAGCTCCTGTAATCGACCAAGACACTTTGCTAAATAAACTCGTAACTCTAAATATCAAAAAAGGTGCAGGACCCGATGGTATTCCACCAGTTTTCATAACTTCTTGCGCAAAAGAACTTGTTTACCCCCTATGGTTGATTTACAATAGATCCTTAGAGTCAGGCGTTTTCCCTGCAGAGTGGAAAATGTCTAAAGTGGTTCCGGTTTTTAAATCAGATAGTGATAAGATAGTAGCAAACTATAGACCGATTTCTATCCTACCTACATTTGCCAAGATTTTCGAGTCACTTCAAAAGCATTTTAAACTATATTTAACCGACCACCAACACGGATTTATTAACTCCAGGTCAACTAGCACTAATTTAGTTACTTTTACTGAATTCTTAGCAGACGCTATTGACTTTGGCAAACAAACAGACGTTATTTACACTGACTTTAGTAAAGCATTTGATAAAGTGCCCCATTCGATTTTAATGCATAAACTATCAGTGTATGGAATATCTGGGTCTTTACTTAACTGGCTTAGCTCGTATTTAACTAACAGATAGTTTTACGTGGTGGTTAATGGCTATCGATCAAATTGTCATCCCATCACATCTGGAGTTCCGCAGGGTTCACATTTGGGTCCCTTGCTATTTAACATATTCATTAATGACATAACTGATTGTTTTCATCATTCGAGGGTCTTTATGTATGCAGACGATCTTAAGTTGGCCCGTAATATTTCATTGATATCGGGTGTGACCTTACTTCAAGATGATATTGATAGGCTAAGTAACTGGTGTAGACAAAATCGTATGCACTTAAATACTAAGAAATGTGTCCATTTAAAATTTACTCGAAAGCATAATGTTATACCTTCCGCCTACTTTATAAATAAGCATAAGTTGGATGAAGTTGATAGCATTCGGGATCTAGGAGTTCTATTTGATCAAAAACTTACTTTCATACCACATATAGAGAATACAGTCAATAAAGCATCGAGAATGTTAGGATTTGTTATTAGAAACAGCAAACCTTTCAAATGTAGCAAAACAAAATTACTACTTTACAATAGCTTAGTACGGAGCGTTCTGGAATACTGCACCGTTGTCTGGCGACCCCATTACGCAACGCACTCTTTGAGACTAGAACGAGTGCAAAAACGCTTTGTACGTCACTTAGCATTCCATGAACGCGTCTCGATAGTTGCTAGAAGGAGAACAGCGTATAAGCGAAGACTACGGTACTTTAAAATGGACTCCCTTGAGATTCGAAGAACCCTTCTTGATGCTTTATTCCTGCATAAAACACTTAATTATAAAATTGAATGCCCACAATTATTAGGTCTCCTACGATTTAGAGCTCCATCTAGAGTCCCACGTAACCCTATTACACCCTTGTGTCCACCAATCAGAAGCTCTGTGGCAGGTAAGAACTCTCCACTTGGCAGGTTTTGTCAGATCGCTAATGAATATAGTGGGGTCTGTGACTTTCACTTCGACCCACCAAGTAAAATACGCACAGTTATAAAAAAACTGGCGATTTCTTAATTTAATTAACCTTATTTTATTTTTATTCAATTAGATAGTCTCTAAATAACAAATTGAAATTACTAATATGTCCTTTGTTACTTTCGGCCATCTAAAAATATTTAATAAAAACACACGTAACATTGTATGATTTCCTACAAAAGCTAATCTTTGGAATATGATGTGATGTAAAATAGCTAAGGATACCTTATGCACGCCCTAATGTTAAAGCCCTTTAAGTGATATATATCAACGAGTGAAATTTATATATACATATACATTTATGTGGGAGTATATAACCTATCTATAGCAAAGAAGCCTGTGTTGCTATATTAGTTTTAAGAATACTTTACCAATCATAAATTTTGTCGCATGTGGAGTTTACCTTTAAGTAATTATTACACTGTTCTCAACATACAAGCATGTGAATTAAAAATAAGTATTGGTGTAAATAATTGTTGGTAAACCTTTAACAATAAAAAATACTTGAGATGCTCTATGCTGAGCCCGTCATGCCCCGGCGATTTACCCCTTTGCATGTTTTTAATCACATATTTTGAACTTGCTTAGCTGAGAAACTAAGGGGGAGGTAAGCCTAAAACGGGTAGCTCGCCTAAAACGGGTAAGCTTGTTAGTTTGCGTATTACGGCTGTTATTGAGAATGTAAGAGTGCGGTGCGGTGGCGTGATTGTAACCCAATCACAGGCAGTCGGGTCCCCGCTGTGACGCAAGCGCTGGCAAGGTAAGACGAAAATCATTTTTTTTAATGTTATTAATAAAAAAAACCGGCCAAGTGCGAGTCGGACTCGCGCACCGAGGGTTCCGTACAAACCTTTACAACTTAAAGATATTATAGACCTGAGTATTTGATATGAATTTCAATTTAATACCTCTACGCGTGTACGAGGAAAAAGGTAGTAAGTTTAAAATTTAAAAAAATATTTTTTGTATGATTTTACTAAAAATGTCTAGTTTTCGTAATTTTTCCTTTGTCTGTGCTATATGTAGTTTCTTCGTGCCAAGTTTCAAGTTTCTGAGTTTACGGGAAGTACCCTTTAGGTTTTGAGTTTCTTGCGAGTACTCAGTTTCAAAATATGCGACTTAAATTGCTATTTCTTTTGATTGCGTTGACATAAAAGTTTGGTTTTGCTACATCTGAAAGGTCCTATAGCCCTAACTATTTGACATGAATTTCAATTTAATACCTCCACGCGTTGACGAGGAAAAACCTAGTAAGTTTAAAATTTTAAAAAATATGTTTTTGTATGATTTTACTAAAAATGTCTACTTTTTGTAATTTTTCCTTTGTCTATTCTATATGACGTTGCTTCGTGCCAAATTTCAAGTTTCTGAGTTCACGGGAAGTACCCCGTAGGTTTTGCGAGTGCCGAAACTCTTAAATTTACAGCATAAACGACTGTATTTTTTGATTGCGTTGGGTTTTAAGTTTGATTTTTTCACAGCTCCAAGGGACAATAGACCTGAGTATTTGATATAAATTTCAGCTTGATACCTCCACGCGTTCCTGAGAAAAATGGTCTTGACAGACAGACAGACAGACAGACAGACAGACAGACAGACAGACAGACAGACGGACAACAAAGTGATCCTATAAGGGTTCCGTTTTTTCCTTTCGAGGTACGGAACCCTAAAAAATAGAAGTAATCAAACTCTGAATACTCAAATATTGTATGTAATATGTTTACTTAAGTTTTGTGTTGTGAATTTGCAAGGAATGTGCTTCTAAATTTCGAAAACTCGTTGTTGGTCTTGCGTTCTGTTTTGGGGTTATGGCGGCTGAAAACAAAAACGTGCTTTTGGGCATAACGGGTAGGGGTAAAACGGGTATGCTCGTGTAGGTGGTTTGGGTAGTGGAGATGGAGTTTTAATTTTTTTTATTTCTAGATGGCTAAAAAAATGTAAATGAAAACCTCCTAATGCATTATGGGACGAGGAAGTCATGAAACTTGCTATGTAAAAAGCTGGTGAAACCTCGGTGAATAGTGCGGATAAGAAGTACGGTATAAACTTATCCACGTTATTCAATTGGCTTAAATGAGCAAATGTAAGTATTATTATGTTACAAAAAAGTTTTATAACTTTTAAAACATGTTATTTTGTTGATCGATCTCATTATTTACCCTTTACCCATTTTGCCCAGACGCATTACCCGATTTAGGCCCCCCATAAGGGCAATACGGGTAATTGGAAGGGTTTTCTATATTGTGTTTTTCTAAGATTATTGAAGAGAAAGATTATGTTTGTTTTTATTTTTTAATACTTTATTAGATGAACGTGTCTTGTAATAAAAATGTTTGGTACATTTACGTTTTTAAATATGTTTTAATTCAGATCTCCCTTAGCTTACCCGATTTAGGCTTACCTCCCCTACTTTCACCCATAACGGACTCAGCACATGGCACCGCTTTTACAGGTTTATGGAGGATTGGGTCTATAGAAAACACTCGCTTGAAGCTATTCGCGATGCCCTTCTTGTCGCTAACTCCCCCTACATTCCCAGGGACACTAGGTCTCACATTAAGCTTATTAGTGCTTTTCCAGAAGGCTTTGAAGTCATTTGTTGCTCATTTAGTGGCAAGGATGTCGGCTTTAATTTGGTCCTGCAATGAACAATGAATAAGGATAAACGCGCAAAAATATGCACAGATTTTGTTTTAAAAACTAGTGCCTATGCCAATTCCTGGGATTAGGTTGCCGAGCGGACCCCAGGCTCAATAGAGCAAAAAGCTGGGACAAACGCTAGGAGGAAGGAGGTTTGTTTTAAATTCCAAGATGGCGGAAATACACTTTTTCGTATAAATGGTCATGGCTACATTTTCGACTATTTAGGGTGTGTAGATTTCGAAAATGATGTCTGTTTTAAAATCCAAAATGGCGATTATATACTTTTCACCTCAGCAGCTCGAACAAGGGTTCATTGCTGTCTAAAAACAGTGAGCAAAATTCGATTTTGCTGCGAGAGTGAGACAAAATGACCTTGAAGTGACCTTGAAATTAGAACGTCAGTTCCACTCCCGAGGTCTAATACAAAATCGAAATGCTTCAGTCTATTAGAGTTGTCTTTTTCACGTCATTAGTAAATGGAAAGAGACAGAAATATTTTAATCGTCATTTGATCGTTTACTGAACTTTCAATGTTTCAATAGTAGACCCCTGCAACAGAATCAGAACGAAACGTTCCAAAATACGTAGAAGTATTTTTGCAAACATTATTTATTTAAAATCTATTTTCTAAAAGATGTAAACATAAAAAACTTAAAATAATTTACGTACTTTATTTTAAAATAAAACATGTATAGCCGGAAAAATCATAAGATTATCACGTAAAAAATAATTTATCTCTTTTAAATATATTCTTCCTTGTACTCCTTAAGTGCCTCAACTCTAATTCGGACCGAAAAAAATGAAATCCAATGACGGCTAGAGTCAGAACGAAACGTTCAGAATCGCGCACGAGTATGAACTTTTAGTTGTATTTTCTTTAAAATTATTATTTTATTTTAATTATCCTACAATAATTGACATAATTTACTTGTTATATTGTAAAATAAAAACAATAAAGCTAAAAAAACGACAGACGAATAACAATATAAAAAAATAATGCAACATCTTTCGTACCAATATTCTAGTAAGTAGGTAACCGAACGCTCTTTTAAAAACAAATGCGCGGTTCATTGTTCGTTTCTTAAAATATTTTTCACAAGTTTCAACTGTTTGTTCTGTTGTGGTGTAAATTCTAATATTTTTTGTATCTTTGCGAAAACATGAGTGAATCGAGTGACGATGAAGCTGGTTTAACTCCAGAGGAGCTAAAAGTAACAGTTCAGAATGCTGAATTGAATTTTCTTCCCGATAAATCGCGGGAGAAATACTTGAAAGCCTATGAAAATTTCAACAAATGGAGAATAGAAAAAGGTGCTAAAACTTTTTCAGAGACTGTCCTTTTGTCGTACTTTATCCATCTGTCGGCAACGAAACAACCCTCCACAATGTGGAGCATATTTTCGATGCTAAAAGCTACTATCAAAACACTGAAAGACGTGCACATCGAAAAGTACTCAAAAGTGGTATCATTTTAAAAAAAGTCTGCGTTGGGACACAAATCTAAGA
This sequence comes from Pammene aurita, assembly GCA_947086415.1. Lineage (NCBI taxonomy): Eukaryota > Metazoa > Arthropoda > Insecta > Lepidoptera > Tortricidae > Pammene > Pammene aurita. Next base: position 17,436,043 of record OX352310.1, read on the forward strand.
AGTCGAAAACTCTCACAGCGTCCAACGTAGGGAAATTTATAAATGAAGCTCCAGATAATAATTTTCTGGCCGCGAAAGTAAGTACCTACCTATACTTACTATTTGTAGTATTTGAGTTGGCAAGACCGGCTTTGATGAGATTTTATTATTTTGAAGCATCATTCCATGTTTACTTTTTTACTATATTTCTAATAAATAAATTTGTAACTTTGTTGTACAAATCTTAATGTCATTATTTTGTTGCAGGTTATTCTCATAATTGGAATAAATGGAGCGTGTCGCACAAACGAGCTCTTAAATCTCGCTGTAAATGCAATAGAAAAGCACTCTGAAACGTTACTGTTAATAAACCTGCCAAACACAAAAACACATATTGATAGGTCCTTTGTTGTACGTGAGGAGTATGTACAATTAGTTGAAACGTATAAATCTTTACGCCCTGCAAATACAAAGACAGACCTGCAATATCATAATGGCAAGTGTACAAGACAGCCTATGGGCGTCAACAAAATAGGTGGGACACCAAGAGAAATTGCTACATATTTGAAACTTGCTGATCCTCCACTATACACTGGGCATTGTTTTCGACGGACATCGGCCACCCTTTTGGCAGATTCCGGAGCAGACCTCACAACGCTGAAGCGTCACGGCGGCTGGCGGTCTAGCACTGTAGCAGAAGGATATATAGAGGATTCGATAGAGAATAAATCCAAAATCTGCCAACGTATAGTGGAAGCCATAAACATGAAAAACACAGACCCTGCATGTCCAGGTAGCTCTAATCCTGATACCCGAAATAAATTCAACATCATACATACCTCAGATTTGAAACACAATAGTAAAGAAAGCAAACCAGAAACATCAAAAGAATACAGAATTGGAGATCGATTAAAGTCAATATTAGAACAACAGACATCAGACCCATGGAGTCGACCGGGCACCTCCAAGGAAAATAATGTTCAAAGCATGTACACAAATTCAAATAGCCCTTCTGAGTCCCCTACTTTTACAGCTACTATAGATCCTGCACAAATAGAAAATTCACCTGCAAAGAAAGAAAAATTAATAAACAGTCAAACACAAATTGCTAACATTAATAAGCCAAATAAAACCATCAATCTTACTATAAATAATTGCAACAATTGTACTTTCAACTTTTAACTTTAAAATTTAACTAGTATCGGCCTTAATTACAAGTTATAAATAACTAAACTTAATCTTTAACTTGTCATAAAAAGATTTATTGAACAAAGCAAAATAAATGAAATAGCTGGTAGCTACATATGTGTGCGTGTGTGTGCCTGTCTGGATTTATTTTATTTTGTTTGGTTCACTTATCATAATTAAATGTTGGTATAGTCATTATTGTACTGAGTAACTAAAAAACTGCTTGATGAACTGTTTTAGGTACTCCGAGTCCTACCCAGGTTGGTGTACAGTCAGCAGCAAAATAACTTTACTAGACCTTTATTATTATTTTTAAGATGATTTTCAGCACCTCACCTGCTTTGCTACTTCTGCTATTGGCTATAATATATAAGTTTAGTTCGGGGCTGTTGACTTCGGGGTAAGATCTGGGTCAAGCATAGTTCAAGTATGTTACTAAACCAGGTCTTAGTCTTAGTGTGGGTTTGAGTCTGGATCTGGGACATGGTCCAAATCTAGGTTATGGTCTGATTGAGGATCTTGGTCCAGACCCGGGTCATGGTCCAGGATCATGGTCCACTTCTTCGTTTTTAGAATTTTAAATGTCATATTCGAGCGCTCGAATCACAAAAATCGCCCCCTGGACTAGGGTAGAAAATAGAAGATACCAAAATTAAAAACAATTCCGTTAGTTACATGAATGTGCCATCTAATCTATATGAGTGATTATTAGTTATTGTTATTAACTTATTTAATGTGTACTTATTCATACTTTTGAATTCCCGACGACGGCGACGCAAAAAGAGTTATGCATGTACGAGTATGTATATGTCTGCTTCCTGTATGTGCACTCTAGCTCTTAAATGGATGAACTGATTTGAATGAGGTGTTTTTTTGTGTTATTTAAGTAAAAGTTTGTTTTCTATCTATGGTTCTTAGAAATGTCTTCTCAAAATCGGTTTAGCCGACTCTGCGATTATTTAAATTTAAAATGGTTATTGTCTGTAATGTTTTCGTCGACACTGGATATAGTATAATTTTAATAAAAGTGATGTTATTACATTCATGTTGCATTTTATTTCTTATGTCTTTGTTCTCACTGTTGAGGTGAAAAGTTGTATGAGCAACATGAGACCAAAGTTATTTGCATCTCGTGCCTTTGAGTCCCTCACTACGCTCAAGATTCTACTTTAGAATCACTCGCTACGCTCGTGATTCTATTATAGAATCTTTCGCTTGCTCGGGACTCAAAATTAGCACTCGTAACAAAAACGAACTTTGGTCTCTTGTTGCACAAATATCTATTATTCTGAATAATCGTAATGGTAGGCCTTTTCGGCTAATTAGGGGTTGTAGATTTCGAAAATTATGTTTGGTTTAAAATCCAAGATGGAAATACATTTTTTTGTATAAATTGTCATAGTAGTCATTTTCGAGTATTTCGGGTGTGAAGATGTCAAAAATGATGTCTGTTTAAAAAAAAAGATGACGAATTTTTTTTTTTTTTGAAAAATCGTAATGGTAGTCGTGTTCGGCTAATTAGGGGGTGTAGATTTCTAATATTATGTTTGTTTTAAAACCCAAGATAATACACTTTATTCTGAAAAATTGTCATGGTAGTCGTTTTCGGCTAAAAAAAGGGGTGTAGTTTTCAAAAATTATGTTTGTTTTAAAATTAAAAATGGTGGAAATACCAATGTATTCATTGTCATGGTAGTCCTTTACGACTATTTCGAGTGTGTAGATTTCAATTTTTTTTAATACCACGACGGTGGCAAATAAGCGTACGGCCCGCCTGATGATAAGCAGTTACCGTAGCCTATGGACGCCTGCAAACCCAGAGGATTCACATGCGCGTTGCCTTCCCTTTAGGAACCTATACACTCCGTTTTTTGAAGAACCTCAACCTCGGCAGGAAGGTCATTCCACAGCCGCAGCGTTCGTGGTAAATTATGTCTGTTTTAAAATACAAGATGGCGAATATACTCTTTGTCTGAAAGAGCGTGTTGGTAGTCATTTTCCGCTAATTAGGGGGTGTAGATTTCGAAAATTTAACTCCTGAGTCCATCACAAGACCCCGGATTTTATCTCAAGCGGAAGTGCTCATCAAGGTAAGTCTAATGAGCCCAAACACAATGAAGTTATGATGAGTAGATAGGGAGTGCTGGTGACCGACTCCTGACTCCATCATGAGACCCTGGACCTCATATCAAGCGGAAGTGCTCATCTAGGTAAGTCTAATGAGCCCAAACACGATGAAGTTGTGACAAGTAGATAAGGAGTTCTGGTGACCAACTCCTGATGAGACCCTGGACCTTATCTCAAGAGGAAGTGCTCGTCAAGGTAAGTTTAATGAGCCCAAACACTATGGAGGTGTGATGAGTAGATAGGGAGTCCCAACACGATGAAGGTGTGACATGTAGATAAGGAGTTCTGGTGACCAACTTTTGACTCCATGAGACCCTGGACCTCATCTCAAGTGGAAGTGCTCGTGAAGGTAAGTCTAATGAGCCCAAACACGATGGAGCTATTATGAGTAGGTAGGGAGTTCTGGTGGCCAACTCTTGACTCCATCATGAGACCCTGGACCTCATCTCAAACGGATGTGCTCGTCAAGCAAAGTCTAATGAGCTCAAACACGATGGAGTTGTAATGAGTAGATAGGGAGTGCTGGTGACCGACTCCTGACTCCATCATGAGACCCTGGACCTCATCTCGAGTAGAAGTGCTCGTCAAGGTAAGTCTAATGAGCCCAAACACGATGAAGTTGTGACAAGTAGATAAGGAGTTCTGGTGACCCAACTCCTGATGAGACGCTGGAATTCATCTCAAGAGAGCACTCATCAAGGTAAGTTTAAGGAGCCCAAAGACTATGGAGCTGTGATGAGTAGATAGGGAGTCCAAACACGATGAAGTTGTGACAAGTAGATAAGGAGTTCTGGTGACCAACTTCTGACTCCATCACGATCCCTGAACCTTATCCCAAGCGGAAGTGCTCGTCAAGGTAAGTCTAATGAGCCCAAACACGATGGAGCTGTGATGGGTAGGGAGTTCTGGGCTGAATTCCGCTAAATGTATGTCGCGCCTAAAAAGTATTTCATAAAATGTATTTTGTATTTGAAATACATCATTTTGAAAACTGTATTTTGTATTTCGTATTTCAAATACCTGTCGCCAAAGTAGTTTGTATTTTGTATTTCAAATACCTGTGGCCAGAGTACTTTGTATTTTGTATTTCAAATACAATGAACCCAGTATTTTACCCAACCCTGACTATAGGGCACCTACTACCCCCTGGTGATAGGCCGCGCCCGCGCATCTAACCCGAAGACCCACCTGCCTTCGCTAGGGCGTTAGGAGTACTTGACTCTCCACTGTTGAGCCTGTGGAGGATTTACACCTACCCCCACGCTGCCTGACCCCAGGGTACTACACAAATCGCCCGTGCGCAATATACTACTGGGGCGGCTACCATTCCCGCAGATGGGCAGCCCTCGCCCTGCGCACTTCCCCTATCCAACAAGGGGGCCCTAAGAGAGCGCTCACCTCACCCGCCGATGGGCGTGCATCGCCGTGCATCTACGCACGAAACTAAGCGCATAGACTAAGGGGCACTGTCCACCGTGAGACTGTGGTCCGGGCCCGCGCAGGGGATAATTCAAGGGAGGAAACATATATCACCTTTGTTTAGTCCCGTCTCGTTGGCAATATTTTGAGGGTTAAGTTTCGAAAATTCTAAAGTCACTTATTATTGAAGTTGGAAATACAGTGTGTACATGAGAATCTTTCAGTGCGTTTTGTGTCATATTCAATTGGTGCTTTTTTTGTAATTCAATAATTTGAGGTTAACTTTTTTAGCTTGCCATAACTTGAGTAAAAGAATATTAGAGTCAGAAAATATAACTGTTTTGTATTAAGAACAGTTTTATTGTTGTACAAAACTAGTTTGTGTCATTTACGTCGAGTGCAATTTTATATAGTATGACAACGCAAAAAAACTACGTATAAATAATTAGAGTTCATAAAATAAGGATTAACTATATCATCACCTCAAAATATATCAATAAAATCAATATGTGTCAAATTAAGCAATGAAAATTTAAGTTTCTTAGTAATTTGTTTTTTTAGGCTGTTATCGTTTCAATAAATTATTAAAGTCATCAGAGTTCACATTCTAATAATCAAAAAGGGATTTTAAAGTAGATATTTAAATTTGTGTCACTTTCATCAATGATATTTCGTCTAAAATTAAACAGAAACAATATTTGCGTTCAGAGGAAATCTTCTTAACTATAGCGCGTGACCTTGATGGCACGCCTGTTCGGCTTACTTCTGTAGCGACCACTAGAAGTAGACCCCCGGCTCGCTTCTTAACAAGCTAATCCATGGGTCAACCAGTCGCTGGCATCTTAGCTGTTACGATGTAGGTAGGTACTTGCTCACGGAGGCACGCGCGGGGTGATAAAGCTGACATACACGACAAAACTGAGCGGAGGAGCGAGTCGCGGGCAATGAACTCGTGCGTACCTTTTAAGCGGTAGCCGGTTTGTTTGTGTTTTGACAAGACTGTTGAGTACATTTTCGAAGATTTCAAGCATCGTGAATTATGGGTAGAAAACGCAAAGCATTGAGAAACATGTGAAATGGAATGAAATAAAAAAAATGAAAAATAGAATAAAGTGAAGTGAAGTGAAAGTGAAAGTGAAAGTGAGAAGTGACAAAGTGACAAAGTGAAAAAAGTCAAGTTAAAAAATTTCAATAATTTCAAGAATTTCAAAAATTTCAAAAATCTCAAAAATCTCAAAAATATCAAAAATCTCAAAAATCTCAAAAATCTCAAAAATCTCAAAAATCTCAAAAATCTCAAAAATCTCAAAACTCAAAAATCTCAAAAATCACAAAAATCACAAAAATCACAAAAATCACAAAGATCACAAAGATCACAAAAATCACAAAAATCACAAAAATCACAAAAATCACAAAAATCTCAAAAATCTCAAAAATCTCAAAAATCTCAAAAATCTCAAAAATCTCAAAAATTTCAAAAATCTCAAAAAAATCAAAAAATTCAAAAACGACAAAAATTACGAAAAAGTCAAAAATAAATAATATTACTTCGTTCTAACCGAGTGTTCCACGACACTACCGTATTTTGTTTTTACTTTTGTTTATTTTTGTTTTTTATTTTCGTCTGTATTTTGTTTTTATTTTGTATTGAGTCTGTTTTTATTCCGTTTATTTTGTTTTATTGTATTCTTATTTTACTCTTTTTTTTTATATACCACAACGTGGTAAACAAGCATACGGCCCGCCAGATGGTAAGCAGTAGCATATGGATGCCTGCAACACCAGAGGTGTCACATGCGCGTTGCCGACCCTTTACAAAAAGGAGGAACAAGTTCAGAGTCCATTACCTCGGCCGATGGTTTTAGAGCATAGTTTTTTAAATAAAACACGCTTATTTTAGCGTATTCTATATGGAAAAATCATAAAAAAGTACATGTTATAATGACGTCCCGTCGATGGGTTTTTTTTCGAAATCCAAATAATATATAAGTTCAAAGTCCTTTATCTCGGCCATTTTTGATTTGAGAAAAAAGTTATAATGGCGTCCCGTCGATGGTTTTTTTCGAAATCCAAATAATATACAAGTTCAAAGTCCATATTATCTCGGCCATTATTGATTTTAGAGAAAAGTTTCGTAAAACACACTTATTTTAGCATACTCTATACGGAATAATCATAAAAAGTACACGTTTTAATGAAGTCCCGTCGATGGTTTTTTTTTCGAAGTCCAAATTATATACAAGTTCAGAGACCATTATCTCGGCCATTTTTGATTTTAGAGAAAAGTTTCTTAAGTAAAACACGCTTATTTTAGCGTATTCTATATATGGAAAAATCATAAAAAGTTCATGTTATAATGACGTCCTGTCGATAGTTTTTTTTTTACAAATCAAAATTATATACAAGTTCAAAGTCCATTATCTCGGCCATTTTTTATTTTAGAGAAAAGTTTCTCAGATAAAACACGCTTATTTTAGAGTATTCTGTACAGAATAATCATAAAAAGTACACGTTATAATGACGTCCCGTCGATGGTTTTATTTTGAAGTCCAAAATATATATAAGTTCAAAGTCCATTTATCTCGGCCATTTTTGATTTTAGAGAAAAGTTTGTCGAATGAAACACGCTTTTACATATATACAAGTTCAAAGTCCTTTAACACGGCCATTTTTTATTTTAGAGAAAAGTTTCTGAAATTAAACAAGCTTATTTTAGCGTATTCTATACGAAAAAATCATAAAAAGTACACGTTATAATGACGTCCCGTCGACGGTTTTTTTCGAAGTCCAAATGATAAACAAGTTCCATGTCCAATCGGCCATTTTCGATTTTAGAAAAAAATGATTTTAAAATAAAACACGCTTATTTTAGCGTATTCTATACGGAAAAATCATAAAAAGTTCATGTTATAATGACGTCCTGTCGATAGTTTTTTTTTTCAAATCAAAATTATATACAAGTTCAAAGTCCATTATCTCGGCCATTTTTTATTTTAGAGAAGTTTCTCAGATAAAACAAGCTTATTCTAGCGTATTCTATACGAAATATCATAAAAAGTACACGTTATAATGACGTCTCGTCGATGGTTTTTTTCGAAGTCCAAATGATATACAAGTTTCATGTCCAATCGGCCATTTTTTATTTTGGTGAAAAGTTTTTCAAATAAAACATGCTTATTTTAGCGTATTATATACGGTAAAATCATAAAAATATGCTATATAATGATACCCCATCGCTGGTTGTTTTTTCGAAGTCAAAATTATATACAAGTTCAGAGTCCATTATCTCGGCCATTTTTGATTTTAGAGAAAAGTTACATGAGTAACACACGCTTTTTTTAGCGTATTCTATACGGAAAAATCATAAAAAGTACACGTTATAATGACGTCTCGATATTCAAGTTCAAAGTCCATTTTTGATTATGAAGAAAAGTGTTAAAATAAAACACGCTTATTTTAGCATATTCTATACGGAATAATCATAAAAAGTACACGTTATAATGAAGTCCCGTCGATGGTTTTTTTTCGAAGTCCAAATTATATACAAGTTCAAAGTCCATTATCTCAGCATTTTCGATTTTAGAAAAAAATGTTTTTAAAATAAAACACGCATATTTTAGCGTATTCTATACGGAAAAATCATAAAAAGATCATGTTATAATGAGGTCCTGTCGATAGTTTTTTTCCAAATCAAAATTATATACAAGTTCAAAGAACATTATCTCGAATTTTAGGGAAAAGTTTATCAAGTAAACCAAGCTTATTTTAGCGTATTCTATACGAAATACCATAAAAAGTACACGTTATAATGACGTCCCGTCGATGGTTTTTTTTTTCGAATTCCAAATGATATACAAGTTTCATGTCCAATCAGCCATTTTTTATTTTGGAGAAAAGTTTTTCAAATAAAACAAGCTTATTTTAGCGTATTCTATACGGAAAAAAATCATTAAAAGTACACGTTATAATGATACCCCGTCGCCATTTTATTTTTTAAGTCCAAATTAGTCCATGTAGTCAATCTTCAAAGTCCAGTAACTTCGATGTTTTTGGGTAAAAAAAATGTTTCTTATAAAACTTGCTTTTTTTAACACATTCTACAAAATAAAGTATGTGTTATAATGATACCAAAATAGTCCAAATTGTACTTAACCTTCAGGGCCCCATAACTTCGAAATTATTGAGTTAAAAAAAATGTGTTCAAGAAAAGTTGCTTATTTCTATGTGTTATATACGATAAGTTAATAAAAACATAGCCTTATTATGACATCACATTGATGAAAAATTTATTAAGTCCAGCCCGGCCCTTTGCTAGTCCAACCGAGAGGCAGATAACGATATTTAGATTTTCGCGTTTCACGATAGCCACTCTGTAAACACACCGCCTTGATGCATAAACTACATATTTAGTAGTTACAAGTTACAATTTGCCAAAATACTGTTTAAATGGTAAACTAGGTTTACCGTGGCACACAGATCCGCCGTTGCAGTCCCTTATGGACTACGTTTACGTTAATTATCCTTAACTTACTTAAGTTTTATATTATTGCTTTCTTTACTATGAAAAATAAAGAACTGCGACTGAAAAATCGCTGTTTGTCTTTGTCGCACTTATTACTACTATTACTATATGTATGTATAGAGTAATAATAGAAAACAAACAAGCCGCTAGGCAGCCTGGTCGGCACATGAACCCCGCCCGCGCTTTACCCTTCCCCGCGCATGCCCGTTATGCAAAACAAATTTTCATTCCGAAAAATAAAAATAATCCATTGATTATAATGACACAAATTTCAAACATTGTTTCGATACGCTTTTATAAAAATATTGATGCAAACTTTAATAACTTTAATATTTTATTGTACTGTTAACAGGGGTCATACAAGAAAAAAAAATAAAGTAAATAAATATCATTGATTAATATGGCACAAATTTATTTAAATAATAGATACCGATATTTTAGAAAGCACAGTATCTAATCGATCAACTCTAATTTTATATAGGCTTGTAAAAGTCCACATATATGTGCTGATTGAACGTCAGTATTCCCATTGACGAAAGTGACACAAAACGCGTGCGTGCGTCAGTAACAACTTTGCTGTTACAGTGAAAAAACAATTTTGATCTCTAATTTTCTATTTAACGAATAATGTTTAAAAAAAGAAATGTCTAAGTTTCTACCTACGCAACAACCTAGGATGACACAAATTATTATTATTAGCTAAGTTGAATGGCCTGAACTCTGTATGCGAATAATAAGCATCTTTAACATTATCGAAACTTCATAATTTATCGGTACGGGTCTAGTTGTCGCGAACAAACCGATCCGATTCCGATTAAACCGGATCGTATCGTGTCGCAAAGGTTTAAGTATATTGAGTCTGGCAATACATTCATTCATCCATTCATTTCTTCCTGTACAATGGAGGTAGAATCATTTAAATATCATTTTCGCTAACGGCGCGCCCTTTTGCCCGACAATCGTTCTCGAGTGTAGACGTGTTAATGTTAAAGTGTTATCGAAGAAGAGAAAGGCGATGGCGCGTGGAGTCGGGGACCACACAGCTGGTTTACCAGAAAGCTAAGTGTTTATGGCTTTGTATTTTAATGTTCTCAATGTCTTGATGTGTCCCAATCTTATATACATATTCGTACACCCTAATTATGGTTTCCAATGACTATTCGTTAACTTGCCATGAAGGCAAGCGGTGCATTGTACTGCATTGCTTGCTTGTCATGGATAACGTATCAAAGCTGATGCTGGAATTGGGCCACGTTATTTATGTCGTGGAATTCGCATCCGAGCCCATCTTACTTAAGGTAGCAAGAGTTCACCTTCTAGAGGTGCACGACTGTTGCTACTGTTGCTTCCCGCTCAGAGCTTTGAGCTGTGCGGGGGAGATCAGTGGTGAGCGTCGGGTACTTTAGGAGTGCGGTGGCCATGGCTGCCGGGTACTCCGAATTGAAGCTCAGGAGCCCCCCTGAGTAATAGAGGTGTGGTGGCTGCGGTTGCTGTGTCTGCTTGTGCTCGGTGCCCGCCGTGCTAGGAGGTACAGTGACTTCAGACGCTACGACTTCGCACTGGAGCGCAGGACCCCCCTGTGCATAGAGATGCGGTGGCTTCGGCTGCCGGGTATCTCAAACTGGAGCGCAGGACCCCCCTGTGCATAGATATGCGGTGGCTTCGGCTGCCGGGTATCTCGAACTGGAGCGCCGGACCCCCCGGTGCAAGAGGTACGGTGGCTGATGCTGCTGTTACGTCTTAAGGAGGTAAAGTAGCTTCAGACGCCGGTACTTTAGGAGTGCAGTGGCTTCGGCTGCCGGGTACTCCGAACTGGAGCGCCGGACCCCCCGGTGCATAAGAACGCCGTAGTGACGACTGCAAGGTATTCTGACTAGTGTGCAGGTCATTGCGCTGCCCTGCACATAGAGATGCGGTAGCGACGGCTGCCGGGTATCTCGAACTGGAGCGCCGGACCCCCCGGTGCAAGGTGCCTTCCTGACCTTATAAGATGAGCTCACCTAAACCAATAGTAAGTAATGGAAACTTGTTGTTGTTGGTCCACAAGGACATAACGAACCATTCCTCAAGGAATTGTGATCCCCGTAACGTGGTGATATTGGTCCACAAGGACATATGCACAGATGCAATGGTGCTGAGCATTGCGTCAGGGCATAACATATTTGGAAGACGCTTATTGTACATGACTGACTAACGTACCCATTATATCTGACGATTCATATCACTTGTTCCATACTTAGCTGTAGGCATTTAGTGACTGTTGTTATCATAAACCCATTTCACCCTTAGATGGTGCATACGAGGCATTCAGCGAAGCAGATAGAAGTGACCACGACTTCCAAGAGTTAGGTAAGGAACAATCAATCTTACCTAACACACCTAATACCTATTCTATCGTCGCGTCGTCCTCTACTTAATTTTGTTTTCGTGGTCATATATGTATTTGACCATTTATATCTACATGGTTAACTATATAGTATGGTTTACTCATAAAGAGGACGTCCGATGACATTTGTAGCAATCGTAACTATTATTAGGATTATACTTAGATGACCGAGACATAGAAACATCACAATCATTACGTATACTATAACTGTAAACACTTAACTTTCGGTAAACCATCTAATGTGGCTACTATCAATCCATGCGCCACGGACTCCCACACATCCCCTCTGTTCTCGTAGGGATACAACCAACCTTCACTAAGTCGTACGATAAAATGACCGCGTCAACGGTAATACGAATATTTGCCATTTCTTTATCTACTTGGACCCGGGGTATGTCCTTAAACTACGTCCGGACCTGGGTATGTCCTTAAACTACGCCAAAAAGAGAGGTATGGGCACTGCGAATGGCATCTCGCTAAGTGTGGTAGGGCACGTTCAGCGAATGTCATCGCTCAAATCTGGAGCAGAGCCCGACTGGGGAAGTACCTCCACCTTACAGAAAACCACAGCCAAATAGCACTAGACCCTACTCATAGTGTTGTGTTCCTGCTGGTGAGTAAGGTTGCCAAAGAGCTCAAAGAGGACCCAGTGTGTTGACGATGAGGGACCTTCTTGTTCCTTTAGTCGTCAACACAATGAATCCTCCTTTTTGTAAAGGGTCGGCAACGCGCATGTGACTCCTTTGGAGTTGCAGGCGTCCATAGGTTACGGTAGCTGCTTACCATCAGGCGGGCCGTATGCTTGTTTGCCACCGTCGTGGTATAAAAAAAAAACTCTACTATTAACAGTAAAAGTACAGAGTCTTGAATATTCGATAAGTTAAATATGCGACAGCGCTCAAGCGCGGGAAGCTTTCTTGACAGTTCGGTCCGATGACAGGTGAGCTGTCGTCTCGGCGATGTTCTAAAACTACTTTACAAATATGGAAAGTGATGCTACATGGAATGTTGCTTAAACGTTCGCGACACGATCTGATCCGGACACCCTGACCTGACGGTCCAGATCGTTCGTCCTCGTATATAAAAAGTATTTATACTTTATATTACCAAATGAAAACATATAATACCTGTCCCCTACTTCCTCACACCTAACTTAGACCGGTATTAGTAAAACGCAGAGAGTTCTAAACCAGGAGAGGCCTTAGGTATCATTTCCCCTCTGTCAAAAGTATTAAGTACATCTATAAAAACTATTTCAATAATCGATGTCACGCATTTTCGTCATCGCTGTCAATGGATAACAAGCTCCGTGAAAATGCCCTTATGCGCTGTTTTGAATGTAAAAAATGTTATATTTCGTCTAGTTTACAAAAAGATGAAATACCATTTCAGATGTAAGTACAGTTTTACTTTATTTATCATTACTTTCGTAATAAAAGATTTAACCTAAATCGAAAATCAAGCTTCGTTTACAGAATCGATTCAAAGACAATCGTTTTCTTTCTGACGAGCAGTAACTATTTGACGTTTGACACTTCTCCATATTTAACGCGCTTAAGGATTGCTGTCTTCTATATGTTGTTTGAAAATACAATCAAATGAAAACAAACAGGCGAAACTCGACAAAGAGAGAGCTCCAAAAATAAATATTATCCTTGAAAAAGTAAATGTTAAGTCCAGTTATATACATATTCATCTATGGTTAAGTCTGCTTGGAGTGCGGGACGGGTAACGTCATTTGAAAATTTCTTGGACGAAAAAATATTTATTCTAAGTATTTCACGAGTGGATTGGGGTTGTATTATATGTAGATAGCTGTATTTTAGTTGTAGATATATAATTTTGTGTATATAAACGAAACTTTGCACAATCCAAATAGTTTTCTACAGGCCGGCAGGGTGATGGGTTCCTCCGGCCCATCACCGAGGCCGGCCGCCGGTTTACCAATGGAGACGAATTCTCCTTTAAGCCCTCCACTGATAGACCGACACGCTTCTGTCTCACCAGATTTAGATGCAGAGGAATTTGTTTTAGCCAAAACAGGTACCCTAAAAAGATCGTCGACAAATTCAAAAGAGGCGGTTACAGTTGATCCCACCAAAAATAAAGTAATTAAAACTAAAATACCACAAGCGGCAGCTAAACCTCCCATTGGTAGGCAGTGCTATTCATATAACGATGTTGGGCCTTTTGTGGTCCACGTCCAATTAAAACCGGTCCCAACAAACGACGGCAACATCCCCCTACTGCACCCAGTTAAATTCGGGCATTTTTTATGTGAAAACAGTATTAAAGGGCTTATTGAGGAAGGAATCCATAAGATTGGCAGGAACCGACTAAGTTTAGAATTCTCAAATGGCATTACTGCTAACAGATTTCTGGACATGATTAATAGAGAGGACAGCTCACGTTACCTAGCCTTTATTCCCACATATAACGTTTCCCGGATGTTCGTAATTCTCAAGGTTCCTAAGGATTTGACCAATGAAGAAGTCGCAGCTAATCTGGTTATCCCTGAGGGGTTCGGCAAGGTTATAAAAACCAGACGGTTTAATGTTAAAAAAAAGGTTGATGAGGCCCATGAATGGATCCCCACCGAGTCACTGACTGTCACCATTGACGGTCAGAAAGTACCCCAAAGAGTTTTTCTATTTCATAACTCTTTCAAGACAGAGAAATATAATTTACCAATCATTCAATGCACACAGTGTTGCAGATTTGGTCACGTCATGGCTCATTGCAGATCACAACCTCGGTGTTGAAGATGCCGACAACCTCACCTGACTTCAACATGCACCTCCTTCAATGATGTGGTGTGTCTATTTTGCTCCGGTGCCCATCCTGCTACCGATAAAAACTATCCAGAATTCGACCGACAACACAAAATAAAGGCTACCATGGCTGAGGAGTCCATATCCTTCAGCGAAGCATCCCAACGTTTCCCATCTTCAAAACGGTCATACGCTGAAGCTAGCTCTACATCATCATATAAGAAAACTATCACGATCACCCGAAAACCCAGAGCCCCTCTCCAGGAGGGATACGATAAAAAAGCCCATCAGGCTATCATTAATAACTTTCGCATCCCGGACCCTCAAAATGGTTGCGCCCTTCGAGAAAGGAGCAATTTCGAATTAGGAGACTATACTAACGGCGTCAGCTCTTATCAGCCTATGGCTACACACAATTCCCAAAATTATGAATCTGCCTCTGAAAACACTCCATTAAATGACAGAGTCCTTGACTCCTTACTAAATACTTTGTTAATGCTCTTAAGCCTAGAGAACCTACCGTACCACGTTGCTTCCAAAATTGAATCTCTCTGCGTTATCTTAAATAAACGTTTACAGGATGTGTACGGCAATTCAGTGGAACGCACGTAGTATCTTAAACAAAAAACCAGAGTTGTCATATTTCAATAATAAATATAATCCAGTTTTATTTGCTATATCTGAAACATGGCTTAAACCTCAGCAATTATTTAAATTACCAGGGTTCTTTACTCTTAGAGACGACAGGGTTGACGGGTGGGATGGTTCTGCCCTTTTAATTAAAAACAAAATTCCTTTCCACCAAATTTATCTTCCGGCTCACTCTAATAATATATATATTGTTGCAGCTTCCATTAATAAAATTTCTTATGTTTCAGTGTACATTCCGCATCCTTCTATACCTAATCTATCTGAATTTTACTCTATAGTTAAGGACATCCCTAAACCTATTATTATCATGGGCGATCTGAACTGCCACCATACGTGTTGGGGTTCAGGCGCTATTGATAACAATGGCAGATATTTACTTGGCTTATTAGATAAATTAAACCTCTGTTGCCTAAATGATGGCAGCCCTACACGACGCACGGCTCCTAACCAACATTCCTCAGCGGTAGATGTAACTCTATGTTCTACCAATCTAACCTCCCAATTATCTTGGACAATTTCTTCCTTATCCCATAACAGTGATCACTTCCCTATTTTTATCTCCTTTTCTGGGCAAATGAGCCCATCGAGCCCTCTTCCTCCCTTATTAAAATATAACTTAGGTAAAGCAGACTGGGATAAATACTCTTCTTGTCTAGATAGTAAAGTACAGACTCTCGCCTCTGTCATCCACCCAAATTTAAATGACTTTCATGAGCTATTTATTAATGCTATCCACAAATCAGCTGAGGAATCTATTCCCCTAAAAAAGCCTTATATTCGTCGCAATAACATGCCTACCCAGCCATGGTGGGATGCAGTGTTCTGCCGCGGTAAAAGAACGTAATGAAGCTGAGCTGTCATATGTCAATAATATAAACATAGAAAACTACATCAAGTTCAAGAAAATTTGAGCAAAATGTCGTAAAACCCTTTCAACCAAAAAGTTCCAGGGTTGGACCTTATTTTGTGAATCTATTTCTCCTTCCACTCCTTCAACGCTAGTATGGAAGAACATACGTAGGTTCCGTAGAGGCACTGCCCCCCCGTCAGCCTTAGGATCATCTTTTACCTGGACCAACGATTTCCTTAATAAATTAGCTCCTTCTACTGTTCCCAACATGTGTGATATACCAGATACCTATTCATTTAACCAATCAGATAATTTCTTGGATACGAACTTTAGCTTAGATGAACTTAAAACTGCTTTATCTGCAGTGACTGACTCATCCCCAGGGCTTGATGGCATTGTTTATTCCTTTCTGAAAAAAGCAGGCCCAGTGTGCCACAATTTCTTCTTAAGCCTAGTTAATAAAATTTTTGAAACTGGTGATATCCCAGAGTCATGGAAACACCAAACCATTCTTCCCATCTTGAAACCGGGAAAAGATCCTGAAAATTTCATCTCATACCGCCCTATTGCTTTATCTTCGGTGCTATGCAAAATAGTTGAGCATATGCTAAAAAACAGACTAGAATGGTATGTTGAGAATTCGGGTTTCCTCTCAGAAACCCAATTTGGTTTCAGAAAGGGGAGAAGCGTTACGGATAGTCATGCATTACTGACAACAGATATTAGAATAGCTTTCTCACAAAAACAATCTGTCGTTGCTACTTTTCTTGACATATCAGCTGCTTATGACAATGTCCTAATCCCGGTACTTCGCAACAAGTTACGCTCTATGAGAATTCCGGAGAAAGTAGTTCTTTTTATAAATAATCTTTTATCAGGTAGAAAAATCTCGCTAAGAGTACAAAATATGCAAGATATCTCCAAAGCTGTTTGGAAAGGTCTACCACAAGGCTCAGTTTTAAGTCCATTGCTATACAGTATATATACCTCTGACCTGGACCAGTCCATTAATCAGCATTGTAATGTTCTTCAGTATGCTGACGATATTGCAATATATTCAGCCCATAGGAACATTGTTGATGCGGCCTATTACATTAACAATGCACTTCATTCCCTAGGCCTTTGGCTAGACGACCATGGATTAGATTTATCCCCCTCCAAGAGCTCTGCCTTGGTGTTTTCAAGAGGACGTAACTGTCCTCCAGTTAATATCTTGTTCCGTTCCCAGGATATTCCGGTTCAACGCAACGTGAAATTTCTTGGAGTATCTTCGACCCGAAATTGTCGTGGGCTGAAAACATTAAATATGCTGTTGGAAAGTGTGAAAAAAACATAAACATAATACGGTCCCTATCTGGCTCATGGTGGGGAGCCCACCCTTATTCCCAGAAATTGTTATATAATGCCTTAGTCAGATCTCACCTTGACTTTGGATCCATTATTTTTGAACCATGTTTTAAAAAAGATTTTGGAAAATTTGATAGGATCCAATCAAAAGCTCTCAGGATAGTTACTGGTGCCATGAAATCGTCCCCCATTCGAGCACTTCAAGTAGAGTGCGCTGATCCTCCTCTAAGGATTCGTCGTCAATATTTAGCAGATAGATACCTATTTCGTATCGCACAGTTAGAATCCCATCCCCTATTCCCTAAGTTACAATTGTTAAAAGACTATGTAGACCTAAGCCCATTCTGGCTTAGAAAGACAATCCCGAATCTCGTTACTAGTTTAGTAAGACTAAACAATATCGACGCCCCTTTAAAAAAAATCTCAAAGATTCCTATATATACAGTTCCTTTTGCAGCCCTTACCTTCCAGCAGCAATCTGCTAACATTGGTGTCGACCGAAACTCATCTGACATTAATGACAGATTCCTGGTCACAGTGAGAAGTAAATGGCAGGGTTGGAATTTAATCTTCTCAGATGCGTCAAAAACTCCCCAACAGTCTTGTTGGTAGTGCCTTTATTCACGACAATTTGGGTTCCACTCACAAATTTCAACTGCCATCAATTTGCTCCATTTTCACGGGTGAATGTATTGCTATTATGGAGGCAGCTAAATATATATTTGAACACAAAATACCTAAATCGGTAATTTTTTCAGACAGTCTAAGTTCGATCCAGGCCATTACTTGTAACTCTATTAAAAATTGTTCTAAATCCCCAATAATTTGCCTTATAAAAGAAGCCTTATTTTCCTGTCATTTGTTAAACTTAGAAGTGTTGCTTTCATGGATTCCAAGCCATAAAGGCATACATGGCAATGAAAAAGCTGATAAAGCTGCTAGAGATGCGAGCACAAATGGTAACAGGTCATGCTTCCAATATTTTAGCAGAGACCTGGATCCAATCTCCTCAGAAAGACTTTTTACTGATTGGTCAAATCTTTGGATCCTTAATAATAAGTTACAGTATTTCCAAATCCAACCAAAGATCTATCCCAAACCCTGGTTTTTTAAATTTAAATTCAAGAAAACAGTAACGAGCTGTTTAATACGTTTAAGGCTAGGTCACGTATGCTCCCCAGAGTTTTTATTTAAGATCAAAATTAAAGATAGCCCAGAGTGTCAGTGCGGGAATGAAGTCGGCTCAATTGACCATCTTTTCTTAGAATGCCCCTTAAATCGCCTCTGTTTTCATGACCTGTTGCTCAAACTTAAAGTCGATTTCCCATACAATGTCAAAACCTAACCAACCCCGATCCCAAAGTTTTTAAAACACTAGCATATTTTATTGATAAAAATAATATGTCTCTATGATTTGTTTATTTCTATATGATTGATTACATTTACTTAATTATTACTATATTTAAAAGTATTCTTAATATTTGTTATCTCATAACAGCAATTTATTATATATGTATATTAGTTATATTAGTCGAAATTTTGGGCAAAATTTATAGGTGCACTCTTCAGGTAAACAGTACCTAAAATACTTGACATTGGCAAAGTGCCCTAGCAGCAAAAGCCATATTATACAAAAAAATACAATCAAAAATGATTCTTGGCTTTTTTGTTTGACATTTGCAAAGACTGCATCCAATAATGAACCATATGTTAACGTTTGTACAGTCGACTATCTATTGCTCCATTTAGTGTTATGAAGTATAAAAAGAATATGTCGAATATGTTTGGTGTTTTCAAGTCAAAGGTACATCTTTGTCGGTTGTCAATAAAGCGTTGCTGCCATAAAAAATAATTTAGAAATAAACTGTATTAACAACCGACAACGATGTACCTTTGACTTGAAAACATCACATGCGTGCTGCCTCGCCCCCCTCAGATTTTGGCAGACTTTTTTGTTTGGAAAGATGAGGCGAAGCGTACTCCATTTATAAAGCTTTATGGTAAAACGCCAGATATTTTCGACAGTTCCAATACCAGCAATAATAGGGAAGATGCAGCTATAATATTTACCATTATTTTGTGATCAAAATGTTAAAAAAACGTAAAATAATAGCTATTGAAACGTTTTTAATTTATAATAATTTTAAATAATAATTACGATTTGAAGTAATGTGATACGGAACGTGTTTTAATCTACCAATCAGCGTCTGGTGACGTCACTCCTGTTATGACAACTAATGGGGTTGGCAACTGTCTATAGGATTTGGCTTAAAGGGTAGCATCCAGGTCAAAAAAAAAAACACAAGAGTTTGACACTGTGGTGTGGACGAACAAATATGCGAGTGACACACATGAGTGATGTCACAGGAACTGTAGACCCGTTTAGGCGCGAAAATTTAAATTGTCAGTTTGTAACAGCAATTTTTGACTATAAATTATAGTATTTTAATTTTTTAATACACTCGTGGTCTATTATTATTCTACGTGCAATTCTTTCAAATGAAAGCATAAATGGAAAAACTGCATCTTGCCTATTGTGTCTTACTTTTACGTATAGGGTGCCTCTTCATTAGGCGGGGCCACACCTGACGCACCGCCTCGCGAGGAAATTTCCGCGCGTGGCAGGGCAGCGTCGGTGTCGTGAACCAGCCTATTAGTGTGAACCCTCACACCGAATGAGCCGCTTCGCGAGGAATTTGCCGCGCGAAGTGCGTTTGCCTCGGCCGAGGCACGTTTACACTGGCCGTGCTGCTTCGCGCGGAAATAAGGATGATGATACGTGTTGAATTTGGTAATAAAATTTTGAATGAGCAATATATCTTAATAAAGTGAAAATATAAAAAAAAATATGGAAATGGTTCAAAGATCTTCAGGCTTCAAAATGTTACGTGTTTAAAAAAAACTAAATTAAAAAACCAATGATACTATTACATTTTTCACATGTTATTACTGTAAAATAAATTGTATAGCAACCATATGCATAAACGCAATATTTCACTGTCAATATCGAAATTTCATAAATTTCCCCATACTTTGAAGAGGGTGACTTTGCAATAGTGACGTCATACTTTCACATCATTTTATTAGGAGCGTTTTGAGAAACAATAGTGAGCGTTAGGTTTCAAGTCTAATTTCTGACTTTAATGTTGCTTTAAAGATATTTGATCCTCACAACAACGTATAGATTGATACAATGGACAAAAAAAATCATCATGTCTATTCCTCGCGAGGCGGCTGGTTCAGTGTGGGATACGGTGTCGTGCCTTTTTGGCGAAAATTGTATTGCCGAATTTCACTTGCCAACCAACTTTTCGCAGACGTTTCATTTGGCCGAATAACTTTTACCAAATATTTATTTCGCAACCATTTCAATTCCCAACCCCGTATTTGGGAAATAAAAATTACCTACTAGGTTGGGTTAGGTTAGGTTGAATTATGTTAAGTTGGAAAATAAAATTCTGCTAAATGAAACTTCTGCGAAAAGTTGGTTGGCAAGTGAAATTCGGTAATACAATTTTCGGCGAAAATACCCTAGACCATTCAATTAGTGAGGAGTATATTATGATCGGCTATATTTGTTCGAATAGGTACCGCACAGGAATAAAAAAAGGTTAAATACCATGCACTAAAATTTTATTTCAACTAAGTTTTAAAAAAACATCACTCGGCTTTTGAGCCGTCTCCAGTCGAGTTTTTATTCAACACACGCACGACACACACTGTCACAGATACACAATGTATATTTCTGTCAGGTACTATTACTTATTAGATAGTATGAGGATATTATATTTTCTTATTCTATGTTGGAAATTTGTCTTCAATACAGTACAGACATATAAACAAACAAATAGAGACATAACTGCTTATTTGAGGACGTAACTTCAGAATTATTTTATACGCATTTATGGTCATGAAAATACCGAGTGTGTATTTAATATAACCGCAAAAGGTAACCAAACGCAGATTTTGAAGTTATAAGTCGATATCGCAATAATTATTAAGTGAACTGTTTATTGACACAGTAATTAAATACACACACACTAGGGTCTATACTAGCTACCTTTAGCGTTATATCAAAAATACACGCTGTATAATAAAAATTACCATTTGTATTACTTGCCTAACCAAACAAATAGTTTACTAGTTATTTCAAGATTATTCGCATTTAACTAGTGCATACAGGTGAAACATAAATACTGGTGATCCGTTTAAGGTATTGCAACTAAGAAAAAGTAGATATTTTTTTGTATGAGGCACGTCGTAGCCCGCCTAGCCGGCCAACTCTCCATACAAAACAATTTTTTTTCTTAGTTTTTCATAGAATACGATACTAAATACGTTTATGGTGGAAGGCGCTTACTTTGTACGTCGAACTCGTACAGTCACCGGCCGTCAAATGGTACCCTTTGATCTCCAATATCATATATCAAAAACTTGATAAATAAATTAACAATCCATTCAGGTTTTCATCGTATTAGGTGTTTTTGTTTTTTTACATTAACTAGCATAGTTGCAATCGGTGCGTCTATTATGCCTTTTCAGTGTGTTTTTTTAAGTGTATACCTAAGTGCTCTTTTCTACTGAACTTGCGATCACAGTAGCTACAAACATAAGGTTTCTCTCCAGTATGCAGCCTTTGGTGCCTGTTTAGGTGGTAATTCGTCCTAAATTTATGGTTACAGTGATTACATGTGTATGGTTTCTCACTAGTGTGTCTCATCAGGTGGCTTTGTAACTTAGATTTCTGACTGAATTCGAGGTCACAGTAGCGACATATAAAAGTTTTCTCTCCGGTATGTGTTTTCTGATGGCTTTTCATTTCTTCTTTATGGTTACAGTGGTTAAATGTGTACGGTTTCTCTCTAGCGTGTCTCATCAGGTGGCTTTGTAACCTAGATTTCTGACTGAATTCGAGGTCACAGTAGCTACATGTAAAAGTTTGTTCTCCGGTATGTGTCTTCTGATGGTTTTTCATTTCTTCTTTCCGATTGAATTTAAGGTAACAGTATGTACATGAATACATGAAATTCTCTCCGGTATGAATACTTAGGTGGCGTTGTAAGGATTCTGTGTCATTGCATTTAAATTGACAGTAGCTACATGAATATAGCTTCTCATCGGTGTGTTTTGTCTTTAAATGCTTTTCTAAGAGTTCTTTTCTAATGTACTTGAGATCACAGTAGTTACAACTAAAGGACTTCTCACCAGTGTGAATCATCTGGTGCCTTAGAAAGTGTGATTTCCGAATGTTCTTATAGTCACATTGGCTACATTTGAATATCTTTTGCCCTTCCAAATGAATCACTTGGTGATTTTCTAAGGGTGCTCTACATTCCAAAGGGGTTTCCTCGTTGTTCGTCTGGTGCTTTTGTGAGTATTCTTTTTTTGATTGTGTGGATGATGAGTGGGTGAGTTGTATATGGGTTGTTAAGACTGACATATTTTCGAAAGCTCTGTCACATTCTTCACAGGTGTATGACTGTCCTTCGCTTTGTCTGTCATCGTTGTGGAGGCGCTTGAGCCTCTCGGAATAATTCGTCGCGTGCTGTTGTTTGGCGTGAGCTGGCTTGAGTTGCTCTGACTCCCCAGCGGCTGGACACAAACAAGATAAATATTTACCGTTACAAACAACAATCTGGCGTTTAAGGTCAGTGTTAATATAAAAGTAAAATAATGTAAAAAAACCCATTTATTTATCTTCAATGCTTCGCAATCTCGCAATTTTAAGGAACAATCATGGTTTCAATGTCAATTTATAAACATAAACTTGTTATTTGCATTCACTTTTAGTAAAATTATACGGTAATAATTAATTTCTTCAATAATATTTTGACCCGTGTAAAATGCTTTTTAGAGTTTCGTAGCGAAAGTGGCAAAAACGGAACCCTTATAGTTTTGTCATATCCGTCCGTCCGTCCGTATGTCACAGCCATTTTACTCAGAAACTATAATCCCTATCTTAATAAAATTTAGATATAAGGTATATTCTGTATGCCGCTATTTAGTTATGTAGTTAAATTTCAGAAAAAAAAATAGTTTTAGCGAGGGCGAGCATACATGTAACTAAATTTGTAAAATTTTTTTTTTTGCCGACATCAACATGTTGCACAATTAACGATAGGTCTTTAAAAATAACATTGAGGTTTGTTTGAACATTTTGTTATTAGTGAATAATTTCAGAAATAATCGCTTCGAAAGTCAGAAAAATTGTCCCCCCCCCCCCCTTTGTAACTTTAGAACCGTAAGTCCAAAAATATGAAAGAAATTGATAAGATGCGCCTTATAACATACTTTCTACTGTCTAATACGGCTGTCAATCAGCCATATTTGTTTATTTTATTTTACTTTTCTATTGACACAGAATTTATTAAGTAATATGTTAAAAACGTAAGTTAACAAGACTTATGAAAATAGTCAAGAACGCTCTAAATCTGAGCTATCTAACATTAAACTGTAAGCATAAGCACTCACCTGCTTCTGAAGAGTCACTGATACTCATCACATCGTCCTCCGCTTCCGACTGGAGTAGAGGATCTTCATCTGAAACCGAAACTGCAATACAGAT
Organism: Pammene aurita; assembly: GCA_947086415.1. Taxonomy (NCBI): domain Eukaryota; kingdom Metazoa; phylum Arthropoda; class Insecta; order Lepidoptera; family Tortricidae; genus Pammene; species Pammene aurita. The sequence continues at coordinate 17,459,848 of OX352310.1, forward strand.
TCGTATACAACACTGAGTTGATTGATATATTGTAAGAGGAAACCTTCATCTTAACACTGCGATAGATTGATTATTGTTTTTAATGTGATGTGTTTTCCAGAGTCTTCCATAGTTCATTTTTTTATTTTTATTTATAGGACAATCTTACACAAATCGACCTAGACCCACAGTAAGCTCAATAAGGCTTGTGTTGTGGGTACTAGACGACGATATATATATAATAGATAAATATGGATAAATACTTAAATACCCAGAAAACATCCATAACTCAGGCACAAATATCTGTGATAAACACACAAACAAATGCCCTGACCAGGATTCGAACCCAGGACCTCCTGCTTCGTAGGCAGGGTCACTACCAACTGGGCTAAGAGGCTGTTGCATTTGTAATAGGCATCTTTTTTTTAAATTGTGTTACGTCGATTATTTTTCCTTGTTCCGTGCGACACGTACACTTTGACAACTTCAGGTCAGAGCGGTCAAACAAGTAAAAACCGATACGTGGTTATGTGTACGAAATCGGCGTGTTATAAAGGTCTTAGACATGGGTCACTTTGTATGGGTATCTTCCCTTAGTTAGTCATGCTGCTGAATGTAATATACAATCATCCATACTAATATTATAAATGGGAAAGTGTATGTGTGTGTGTTTGTTTGTTTGTTTGTCCGTCTTTCACGGCAAAACGGGGCGACGAATTGACGTGATTTTTTAAGTGGAGATAGTTGAAGGGATGGAGAGTGACATAGGCTACTTGTTGTCTCTTTCTAACCCCCCACTTCCCTAAAATGGGGGGTGGAAGTTTGTATGGTTTGTTACCCCGAATTTAACTCGAGCGAAGCCGCGGGCAAAAGCTAGTAAATTATAATAATAAGTTACTAATACGGATATACACCTAAATATGTGTGTGAAGAAACTTACCCAACACTTCCTCTGGTTCATTTATGTCGTCCATCTCTGCATTCTTTGTGGTTTCTTCATCTGAAGCAAAAGTGTATTTTTTTACGTATCTAGTAGGTTAGAAATTTTAATTATTTTATTTATTGCCTTTTTGTACAGCCAGGTATGTCTACCAGTTCTAATTCTCCCTCAACTGCTCAAAGGTTGACTGCAAGAGATCTCTTTAGGGATAAGTCCGCTTTGTACAAATATTGTGTATTCTTCCAGTTGAATTTTTCTTTGTTGTACAATAAAGTATTACTACTACTAAAATGCAATTAAACTACCGCTCATAAGTTTTAGGCCCTCGTAAATATTTGCATTATATACAAAATCAATTTTCACAAATATCCCGCCAAGTTGCAGTCGCGTCATCGCGTCGCGCGTATAGTGAATTCACCCTTACTTGTAAACAAACGTGTGTCAATCTATACATAGTGATAAAATAAACTAGACAAAAATCAAAAATAGACTAGACTGTGCAAAAGAAACACAAGTGCTGTGATATACACGCATCAGCTCTTGTTACTTCTATTTATTGAAGAATTTTTTTGTTATAAATGATATTTTTCGCTGGTATTTGATTGAATTAAATACTTTATCTACACTCACATTGTAAGTCCTCTAAAACGTGTTCAAAAACGGTAGGCAATGGCTAGCATTACCACAACCGATTTTACTATGATAAGCTTTTTATCTGTGGCAGTAACGTAATTGTAACTTTACATGCTCATATATTGATACGTTATGAGTTTAAAATTCCGAACATCGAATTTGATAACATAATGAAATCCTTTCCTCCTGCCTGACCAACGGCACGCGCCCGCGCGACCGCCGGCACAATCGAGTTGGCCATGGCAGTGCAATGGCGGTTCATTCTATGGTTTCCGAACACTTCATTTAGAATATATGAGTGTATACTAAAATACATCTAGTCCGCACCCTTGTCTTCTCCATTGCTCTATACAGTACAGAGACGTGGACATTCAAAGCCGCAGATAGGCAGAGAATCGACGCTTTTGAGATGTGGTGCTGGCGACGTATGCTACGAATACCATGGACGGCCCGCCGCACCAACATATCTATTCTTAAACAATTAAAAATAGAAAAGACTCAACGTCTATCCACAACCTGCCTACAACGAATATTGCGGTATTTTGGCCATGTTGCACGCAGGGATACCAGAAATTTGGAACGCCTTATGGTGACCGGTAAAATTGAGGGAAAAAGGCCTAGGGGTAGAAGCCCAAACGATGGTCGGGCCAAATAGCGGAGGAACTGAAAATACCTGTCAGCGACGCACTCCACCAAGCTACAGAACGGGACCGATGGAGACAACTAGTTGACGGAATCAAACGGAGTCACGATCCTCAGCAATGAGGGACCGATTGGAGAGAGAATATGAGTGTAGATAAAGCAGTGTATGCAACTGTACGTAATTAGGCCTTATTACGTAACAGTTACATAAACTACTATTGTGAGTGTCTTTAAGTATGCAACAACATTTTAAGTGATAATCCCAGTGAAGTGTGATGATTTCTTTCAGAAGTGTTTGTTTACATGATACGAGAGGTAAGGATGAATAGAGTATATCAGTTTTTTGTGCAGTTTACTTTTTTAATTTAGCACTTATCGAGCTACAAAACGATGTGTAGAAATACCTTTCTAGATATCGCGCGGCGGTACGTCAGGTGTGGCCTAATGGTGATGTTCCCTTAGTATTTTGCTACAGACGGCACGCGGGTTTTCATACTTATACTAGCGGTAGTTTTCTTATTTCTAAGCCAAATTTTCTTTGTTTTTGGATATAACACCTGCCTATGTATGTGTTTAGTTTAAAGCTGCGTTTCCACCAGAGATGAGCGAGGATGCGTTGCGGGGAATGTGTATGTTAAGCACCAATATAATCACTTCATTTGTTTATCCTCGCACAGCGCAGCTCTAAGATTGGTTCTTAACAAGCACATTCCTCGCAACGCATCTTCGCCCATCTCTGGTGGAAACGCAGCCCAATGCCTGCTGTAACTATACAACTCCGTACTTACCCAATACTTCCTCTGGCTCGTTTTCGTCGCCCATTGTTGTATTCTCCATGGTTTCTTCATCTGAAGCAAAATTGCAATTATATGTAGCAACTAATAATAACTACTAATGTTTAATTTCACAGCTGTTGGATCTCCAAATAAATAAAATAAAATAACATAAAACTAAGACATTAGGCGTGTTCCCACTTGACGCACCGCCTCTCGGGGAAATTGCCGCGCGAGGCAGCTCGGCTAGGCAAATGCACACGCGGCGCGGTCGCAATGCCTCGGGCGAGGCACATCCACACTAGGCGAGCTGCCTCGTGCGGCAATTTCCTCGCGAGGCGGTGCGTCAAGTGTGGACACGCCTATTGAAGTTACATTTGTTCAATCATATATATTTAGTACATACCTGACAAAACAACTGTGCTGACATCAGCATCCGACATCTCAGGCAAAACTGGGGGCTCCACTGGAAAACATATGCAATAAATTGTGTCATTATTTTCGTAAAGGTACCATGTGCCATCACGTCACTAGTGCATCCGGGATGTTTGCAGAGGCGCACACGGATGATTTTACGCAATTACACACAACGGATCGCCGTCACTTATGCGGAGAGTGAGTAGCAGTGGCAATAGTATTTTTTTTACATACCACGACGGTGGCAAACAAGCATACGGCCCGCCTGATGGTAAGCAGCTACCGTAGCCTATGGACGCCTGCAACTACAGAGGTGTCACATGCGCGTTGCCGACCCTTTATAAAAAGGAGGATTCACTGTGTTGACGGCTGAAGGAACAATGGGCTCCCTCATCGTCAACACACTGGGTCCTCTCTGAGGGCTTTGGCAACCTTACTCACCAGCAGGAACACAACACTATAAGTAGGGTCTAGTGCTATATGGCTGTGGTTTTCTGCAAGATTTTAGCAAGATGACTTTCGCTGTGCTGTGCCCTACCACACATAGGGAGATGTCATTCGCAGTACCCATACCTCTCTTTTGGATGTAGGTAGTTTAAGGACATACCCGTGTCCGGACGCAATTTAAGGACATACCCGGGTCCTGAAAACGTTGGCAGGTAAGTTGGATACACCATGACTCAAGCACTGGAACAGCCTACATGTGGCAGCGTCAGATGTTGTGAAATAGTGCATCATTATTTAAAATAACTATTATTTAATGTTAACTATACTCTGTTTTTTATTCCGTAGACTAGAATGACATTTCATGTGTTGCTTGTTTTTTACGTCTTATAAATAGTGATGTGCTACAACCGGTACTAACCGAAAATAAACTATAGGGAGATACTTTTTGATAAAGTGCCTGTAACACAATGAATGGATAATCCGTGAAGTGCTAAAAGGGGACACTAGGAAAGGTATTAAAAAAGGTGAAATAGTGTAGGTAAAAATGCCATCATTTTGAAGTATTTAGAAATTTTGTATCTAGGACCAGGACTATAAACAATATTTCTAATACTTTTTTTTTATACCACGACGGTGGCAAACAAGCATACGGCCCGCCTGATGGTAAGCAGTTACCGTAGCCTATGGACGCCTGCAACCCCAGAGGATTCGCATGCGCGTTGCCTACCTTTTAAGAACATATACACTTCTTTTTTGAAGAACCTCGGCAGGGAGTTCACTCCACAGTCGCAGCGTTCGTGGGAGGAAATTCCTCTTTAACCGTACAGTGCGCGACCCCTTAGGCTCCAGGGTGTGAAGATGAACACCCTGCCGGCGGCGAGCAGTGCGGTGATAAAAAGCTGCTGTGGGCATCATATCAAACAGTTCTTCAGAGCACAACCCATTGTACAAGCGATAGAACACACATAAGTCTCTCCTTAGACTTACTCTTATTAGTCTACTTAGTCTGATTGTAAGATTAACAGTCACTTCGAAGCTGCATATCATATAGCTCAAAATGCACCAAGTTACTCATCCTATTTCTCTACATTTAACAAGTTTCATTTAAATGAGAACCTAACTTTGTACTTTTCGCAACCTGTTTTATAATGGTACAAAAATTTCCCTATGGGTCTCTCTTTACATCAAATATGTTTGTTAGAAACGGAGCCAAACAGCGAAACTTGTTGCTTTATAAAGTAGGGCACTGCTTGTAGCTACTTACAGCTAAGCCATGATCTATTGCAAGGGTTCCATATTTAACGGGTTAAGTACTATCTAAAATTCTTATTGAGGGGATGTTTTTATTTTGCCATAACTTGTTTCACACAGCGATTTAAGATTTCCCGCCATACAAAAAGTTTTAGAATATGAAAAAACCTTTCAAATGACATATAGCTTGTCATTATTGGTTTTTAGGCCAGAGTCCATATGAATCTGGGCATCCTCCTTTGCGATGACTTTATGTACTTTCTCAGTAATTCTCGTTTAGAGAGAACGTTCTCGAGAAATTGCGGAAATTCTTAGGAGAAGAAATTCTCGAGAGCGAGAACGTTCTCGCCGGCACAACTCTAGGTGAGCATAGTCACACATTAACAAATACGTGGCATTTCCGACGGCGGTATATACTCAATAATGGCACCATAAGCTCTTCCTCACTTCATTTACCGATATATATCGGGTCGGCTCGGCGATACGGCAATGTAATTTTTTTAAATGTTTCAGTCTCCAACTCTTCAATAATAGTGTAGATTTTATTTATTATTTATTTACATTACAATAACAATTTTGAATCTTAAATTAATTTAATATTTATCGGTTATTCACAAACCGAAATCAAAGATCAGCACTATCTGTTTTAAGCTGGTCACATTATTTCTACGTTTGACATTTGTGGTTGTCATTTTAGTCTACGGAATAAAAAAACGAACTTTAGGTATACTGTACCGATTGCTTTCTGTGTTTACTTTTTTTTTAATTATTATTTACAATTCTTTTGCACTAACCCTAATTTTTAAGCCTTCTCTGGCTGTATGTACTAACAATCCTTGATTCGAAAAAAATAAATAAAATTGAATTGAATTTGGCGGTTGACGCTTATGCCATACATTGTACAGTTTCAATATTGTAATCAAGCACTAAATCAACCCAACACTAAATCAAGCAATAAAAGCGTAAGCCCGGCCCCCGTGGTTCCTTTACCAAAATATTAACTCAATTAGAATAGCATCAAATGAATTTAACTTCATTATTAAACTTTGCACTAAATCAACCCTTTTAAGGCCGATTACGAACCTAACTCGATTTTATGCAATTATAATTATCAACTCTATTGGTAATGTATCAGAGTTCAAATTAACTGTTAACTTATAAGTGATTTAAATAAATGAAAAAAATTAAAGATTTTTTTTAGTTGGTTGTTGAAGCTCGCACCGGGTGGACAAACGAGACAGCGCTATACACATGCAGAGACCTCTCGCTCGTACACCGTCACCACATGCGGAAACCGCAGTAGTGTAATAAGTATCAATGAAGATTTGCTTGAAACCTCTCATTAAACACTACACAAAACTAGCTTATATAGTACAATCTCCCTTTCTGTGAGTGTGGTAATTGGGTCTGAGAAATGACCAAAACAGGGAAGATGCAATTAATGAAAATTGTGATCAAAATGTTGATAATATTTATTATTTATTTATTTATTAAGGTAATTAACAATAACATACTCATACAAGAGTATCGGTAAACCGGTGTGGTTTGTCTCGATACCGATTCCGCATGTAATATTTATAAATAAATTTTTGCAATCAGTTTAAAATAAATAATAGCTATTGAAACGTTTTTATTTTAGTTTATACTAATTTCAAATAATAATTACGATTTGAATTAATGTGAAACGAAACGTGTTTTAATCCGCCATTCAGCGTCTAGTGACGTCACTTTTGTTATGACAAGCTAATGCGGTTGGCAACTGTCTATGGAATTTGGCTTAAAGGGTCAAAAATTAAAAAAAAAAACAAAATTTTGACACTGTAGACGAACAAATATGGCCAGTGACATACGTGACGTGAGTGACGTCACAGGAACTGTAGATCCGTTTAGGCGCGAAAATTCAAATTGTCAGTTTGTAACAGCAATTTATGACTGTAAATTATAGTATATTAATTTTTTAATACATTCGTGGTCTATTCTATGTGCAATTCTTTCAAATGAAAGCATAAATCAAAATATTGCATCTTGCCTATTTCATACAATATTTTCGCCAAAAAGCAGAGGTCCGTTGGTAAAATCTAATTATGAAATTGCAGATATCATATGAATAAACGAATTATGTAAGACAGAGTAAACCTTTAACAAGCAGTGCTTTCTGCAGCTCTGCCTCGCTGCGCTTCACTTGCAGCTTGAAGTGGCATGCATCACGCAGACGGTCCACACATGTCCAGCATATCCCGCGTGAGGCCTCATCAACCAGCTTTACCTACATGTTAAGGAAAGAAATTAAAACAAAGCACAGTTTAAAATCTATACCCCAGTACTCAAGATTAAAAATATAAATAAACCATAAAAACCGGCCAAGTGCGTGTCGGACCACGCATAGGAGGACCTTTAATGGAATAAGAACCAAACTAATACCAAAAGGTCGTATCTGATGCCTATGGAAGAAGTTTTTTGGAGATAACTCAAAAATGGCTAAACGGATAATATTCAAAACAATTTTCGTAGAAAGTATGTGATAAGGCGCATCTTATCAATTTTTTTCATATTTTTTGGACTTACGGTTCAAAAGTTATAGGGGGGGACACAATTTTTCTGACTTTCGAAGCAATTATTTCAGATAATATTCACTTATCTTATCACAAAATGGTCAAAGAAACCTCAATGTTATTTTTAAAGACCTATCGATTGATTCGTCACATGTTGATATTTGGTAAAAAAAAATTTTTTGAAATTTAGATACATGTATGGAGCATTGGAGCCCCCCCTAAAAATATATATTTTTTTAAATTTGACTACATAACTAAGTAGCGGCATACAAAATACACCTTATTTGTAAATTTTATTCAGATATGTTGTATAGTTTCCAAGTAAAATGGCTGGTACATACAGAGAGACAGACAGACATGACGAATCCATAAGGGTTCCGTTTTTTGCCATTTGGCTACGATACCCTAAAAAGGGTTTACATAGATTGATACATCTGTCTATAGATATAAACTCGTCTTCCCATCTCATTTTCGGATGTCCACTATTTCTCTTACTGTATGTGGATTAGAACAACTCGTAACAGAGAAGAGTGGAAAATATTGGAGGACGCCTTTGTCGGAAATCCCGACAACCTGCTTACACAAAACAAATAAGACTAAATATTATATTAATAAATGTAAATAACAGTCAGTGAATAAAGGCTACTTGTATTTGTATATATATAAAACAGAGATATGTCAGTTACACCATTTATAACCTAAGAATGGCTAAACCGATTTTAATGATGTTTGATTTTTGGATTTATCTCTGCCCCAAATAGCAGAATAACTATTAAAATATCAGAGTTCGCCGGGTCGACTATTAATAAATAAAACTAGAAAGACAAAGTTCACAATTTAGCTGATTAAATCTTTTTTAAGTCACTATAAAAATTGGAGGCATCTTATGCCAGAGAAAGCATTTTGTTCAAATATGTTTTTCGGGTTCCGTACCTCGAAAGGAAAACACGGAACCCTTATAGGATCACTATGACTCGATTGTCGTGATGGGTGAACTTTTACTTATATACCTACAGGTTTGTACGGAACCTTCGGTGCGCGAGTCTGACTCGCACTTGGCCGGTTTTTTTAGATATGGATATATAATATAAATATCTATGGATATTTTTGCTATTGTAATGCTTTAGTTTCATCAATATGAAATCAAAGAACAAAATATGAAACATTAAAAAAAATTAAAGTTCGGTTGCATCAGTTTGCAAAGATTTTGGCGCAGTAACTAAATTATTTACATGAACATCGAAGCACTTCTTGAGCATGTCGGCATATATCTCTGTCTTGCCGAGATATGTGTACGGCATCGACAAATCCTTGTCGGAAGCGCCCCGCAGGCAGCAGCGACATGACTGCAACACGTCCATAACTACAGGTCTACGTCTTCTAGCTAGGCTCATATAATACTTATAAACAAATACCACATTTAACTTAATGGACACTCATTTCTTTTCTTGTTTGTTTCTAAGGGTCAAACTAATGAAAATACCACTTTAGGTTTTTTATTTTCGTTCAACTGGACAGGCAAGAAAATACCACAAAAATAATAACAATTTCACGGCCTTCATGTCACTATTGTATAAATTGTATTGTATTGATTGATTGACATTCATTTGACAGACAGATCAAATCAAAAGTCGTTACGTACGGGTGCGTTTAGATACCAAAACTATTGCCAACTATAGCAACTCTTCAGAATAAAAAAGGCATTTATTTTACAAACTTAACTTTGCATAAGTTTTTTTACCTTCTTTTCAACGCACACTAAGTAAACATAAAATAAATACTTTTAAACGTAGCTGTTATTACACGGATTCGCTTAAAACCGAATTAGACATTGCAATTTGTAGGGCCCAATCTGTATTGTTTTCACTATCTATCACCGTGCTTCACTAATACAATTTTTTGATGTTTTGAAAGCGTCTCTGTAAACGTTGAGTTAGGGCCGGTAGGGAAGATTTATCATTGAGCTAGGGTCGCTAGGGGCGTTTTGTAGGGAAAGTGTAATAAGGGGCGTTAGGGCCGACAGGACAGGAATTGGACACAGCAGATTGCGCCCAACAAATTGCAATGTCTAATACCGGTTTTAGCTTCCGCTTGACTCTTTACCTCACCTCACTTCACTAATAGTTTACCTCATTCCTTCGTTCTTAAAATAGACGCTAGATAAATAAACAAACAAACACATAATTCGTTAAATAGGCTTATTGGTGTTATTATATTACTTAACAAGGAGTGTGCGTTATGGACGTGATGAATTCCTGTCGCTGCTGCCTGCGGTCTCCCCCGGAGATGGATCTGACGACGCCTCATATATATCTAGGCAAAACAGAAATATATTCTGATATGCTCAAAGAATGCTTCGATCTGCAAGTAAATATAGCATTTACTTAATTATATATAATCCCTCTCGTGTGTTTAAAATTACATTTAGTGCAAAAAATTACCGGTAATTTTATCAGTTGTTGACTAATTTCATGCGAACCTAGTTATTGATTATCAGCATATTATCAGTGATCGGAAAAAGCAGAGTATAAATACCTAAACTTAGTAGAACAGAGATAAGAATTGGGGACTTCCTTCAAACTAATTTTTTTGGACGACCGGCTAAGGCAAGTCAGAGGCAGGGGACGTGTCCCACCCATCCGACAGGGCACCCCAGGGCCACTCAGGTACGTGAAGTCGCTACTCTTCAACAGGTTGCCACAAGCTGCCCTGCTTTAACTGATTGCGCTGGTAAAAACCAGTGGGCGATGGGGTTGTCGCATCCCTACACCATTATTATTATTATTATTTATTAATACACTAGCAGCTCTTAGAGCTGATGTGTGTATATCACAGCACTTGTGTTTCTTATGCACTTTATAAAATTCTAAGATAAGAGTCTAGTCTATTTTTGAAAGAGTTTACTGATGGTGCACTAACAACAAATTCTGGTAGAGAGTTACCACACGATTTGGTAAGAAGTGTTTTCTAGGATTCATATTACACAGAGGCTTGACAAGTTTTTTAGAGTGACCTCTCAACCTTGTATTCTGGCTTAATTGGTACAGGTCTTTAATATTTGCAACATTGTAGTGATCATACAAAATTTTATAAGTCTCAATACGGTCGCCTCGCTTCCTTCGGTCCTCCAATGTTGTAAGACCTAATTCCTGTAGCCGTTCCTCATACGACTTTTCTTTCAATGAGACAACTATTTTAGTTGCTCTTCGCTGCACTTTCTCTAGCAATGTGATATCTTTTTTAAAGTAGGGTGACCATATCTGAAACGCATACTCAAGTAAAGGACAAAGGTATGCCCTATTATTTATTATCAATGGATTACCCATAACTTTAGTGTCATCAGCAAATATTGACAGTTCTGACTGTACTACACTCTTCAGATCCGTTATAAATATATCGAACAGGATCGGTCCAAGCACTGATCCCTGCGGGACACCGCTATAGATGTTGTGTGCATTATTTGTACTATTATTATTGTACTTACAAGGAAGTCCCCAGTTCGTCTCTGTTCTACTATGTTTAGGTATTTACACTCTTCCTATCACACGCACATCACTGTTGATTATTTAGCAAATTCATAATTATTTTACATGTTTTTTAAAGTGGGTATTCCACTCATACTCTAGTATGTTATTCAATCAAATACAAACATTGAAAACAAAGAAAAAATAATCAACCCAGTTGGACTTGAACCAACATCGATACGCCTTCAATCAGCCTTTCTTCAGCGATGTTGGTTCAAGTCCAACTGGGTTGATTATTTTTTCAATGTTTTCAATGTTTGTATTTGATTGAATAACATATTTAGCAAATTCTTAAACTTTGTTACTAAACATAGCTGACGCCGTTTGGTGATGACCCATGCGGGATCTGCTCGGCGTGTGTGGGCCGCCTGCGAGACGCGAGCGACTTTAAGCTGCAAGTGCAGCGCAGCCAGGCAGACTTGCAGACCCTAATGGTTAAAGGTAAGCTTCTAGTTATACTCTGTATCTTTAGGTATTTAAATAAAAGTAAATAAGATCTACCCTCTAATGGCTCCATAAGCCAGTTGAGGGTAGATGAAAACATTACACGATCAAATAATATTGGTTAAAGCCAGGTCGTTAAGTGACAGATCCAGGCAGTTTTGTATTTGATTGGTTAACCAATAAAAGTTATAACTACCCGAAAATGTAAAAATTGTTTGTTTACTTTTATTTAAATACCTAAAGACAGAGTATAGTGTGTTATATTATAACAGAGTATTACAATACAAACCCATAGATTTATAAAACAATTGCAGATACCGTAACATGTAGATGTAGTGTAGGGATGGCTGGCAGGACGCAGGCGGGCTGCCGATCGCCGGATGCGTTAATTCAGCCGAATATACAGTAGTGACAAAAGACAAAGATTAAATAGATCTTACAGACAGATACTTATCTCTAAATGTAATACCAAAATACCTATACAAAAATTATAGATTACCTGGAGGATATTGTTACCTTATCATTATGGAAACCATTTTCGAGTAAGCCAATGATGTGCTTGCCGAATAAATAGGGTTTGTTAAGTGCAGCCCTATGGAATACATAATTCAACACCCCTGTATTGATAACCGGTCCCAGTCCCTGATCTAAATCAGAGGTATAGCCGGACCACATTAAATCTTTCGGGTTATATGGCAACACTTCTTATGTCTCAAACAAATTGATAGAGACAGATAAGAAGTATTGCCATATAACTATAGCACTATTTCACTTTGTAGGCTAGAGTTTTCAACCAACTTCAAGATTTCGAAGGAGGTGGTTCTCCATTCGTCGGATCTTTGTTTTTGCTATTTTATTTTTATTTTTTTATGAATGTTCACCGATTATTCGAAGACGGCAGGACCGATCTGGAAAAGTTATTTGTGCAACAAGAGAGGAAAGTTGGTTTTTCTTGCGAGTGTTGATTTTGAGTCCCGAGTAAGCGAAAGATTATATCTTGAGCGTAGCGAGGGACTCAAAAACACGAGATGTAAAATAACTTTGCTCTCGTGTGACACATACAACTTTTCACCTCAGTTGTAAGAACATATTAAAGGTTAAAAATATGTATTTCGAATTTGTAATAGACCCCGAAATATGAAGTGCCAGTTCATGGCCTTCACTAAATTAAATAACTACCTTGTCTCACTCCCTGGAGTGACGAAAGTCGCACTTTCGTCACTGTGTATTCGCAGGGAAGTAGGCTTGTTCGAGCTGCTGAGGTGAAAAATTATTTTTTTGTTTGGAAGACTATACTTCACAGTTGGTCCCAATGTAACCAGGTCAGGGTCTTATGATGGGATCTTGGAGAAATCGAAGGAACTCTTCAAATAATAGGCACATTATAGTGATTTAAATGTTTTTTACAGTAGCTCGGGCTTTTCCTTCTGGAAAGGTGGAGTCTAAGTGAAGTTAAACCTTATTGGGATTAGGTACGGTTTCCTCACGATGTTTTCCTTTACCGAAAAGCGACTTTTTATTTTATTTTTATTAATGGCTTTTACTCCTCACTTATTTTAGCGAGGTGAAATCTGCCAATGTCAGGGTGTACTTATGATTTTATTCGTTCTTGGTAAAATAAAATAAAAGCAACGTTGTTCGGTTAAGGCCTTGTTGATTGTAAAGTGATAGCCTCCTTACAAACACGTGGGTGGCCGAGACCCCGGATAACCGTTTGTTCAACTAAAGGGTGGTTACGCGCGTTTTGGGACTGATTTTTCATTAGCTGCACACTTGTTTGTTAGGTCACCGCACATTAAGTTATCAATATTACACACTGAACTACGTAAATGAGCAAAAAACAAAAACCTATTCCAAAGACGATGCAGCCATCTTGAATCTCAAACGATTATCAAAAAACGACTTGTAGAATGATATGTCATACTCCTGAAAAACTCAGCGGTCGAGTTGGGGTTTGAACCTGAGAGCTGCAGATTGAAAGTCGGTTGTCTTACCGCCAAGCTACCAGCGCTTAGTAAGTAGTATACTGCATTATTTTACTTTAAAATCTTGTACGTTTTTTCAGAGGACAAGGAGACCTTGATCAAGTATGAGCTGACTGACGATGGCAGTGATAACTCTGTGTTTGAAGACTCATGTAAGTTGTTTTGAGGGAACGAGAAAGAAGAAGTTTTTTTTAACGCGCCGTCGACGCGCGTGTGTGATACACTCGCGAGTCAGACGCAGCTTGTAGACCTATGCACACCTACAGCTACTGCAGTAAAACACTTCTATAATTGCATTAACACGTTTAATTTTGAAGATAAAGTAAATTATTTAAAATTAGCAACAATAATCAGATTATTTAAAATTAGCACTTCACATAAAAATGACGATAACGGTATCTATATAAAGATATTTCGCATTCAATAACTTCCTTGTGGTTAGAATGTAATTAAATTACAATAATCAGAATATTTAAAATTAGCACTTCACATAAAAATGACGATAACGGTATCTATATAAAGATATTTCACATTCAATAACTTCCTTAGTGGTTAGAATGTAATTAAATTACAAGAATCAGAATATTTAATATTAGCACTTCACATAAAAATGACGATAACTGTATCTATATAAGTATATTTCACATTCAATAGTTACCTTAGTATCGTAAACGTCTACTTTCCGCACAAAAGGAAAATAAAAAGGATGGAGTACTAGCAAAACTGGTAAGTACAAATAAAGACTCGGCTGGTAATTTGGCTGCAGGAAAATAATGGATTAATGAGGCGGGTGATATGGATGGTGACAGATGATTCGCTGGCTGAACGTAGCCTAAATTAAAGAGCCAGGTCTTTGTACGCCCGTCAAACGAGGCAATTAGAATTTTGGGAAGTTTAGCAAAACAACAAAAAAAACTATTATGGCACAAAAACACTGGATACAAAAAAAAAGGAATCGGATTTATAACGTTTTTAAAAAAATGAAAATAATATGATATTCTCGAGTGTCCGCTTTGGTTTAGGCGGACCCAATAGCTCGCTGAACTCTCTTTCTCACTTGGAGAGCCCGCTGGATGCGGGCTCTAATTCTCCGACGACGGTGAAGAATCACGCGGAACACGCGGCGGTTGCAGACCGTCTCGCCGGTCCGGCACCCACAAGCGCCTTCCGGAGTCCTTCCGGCTCAGGCGCTCCCACTGGTGGCCTTTATGTAGGCTACAACCAAAGAGCAGCAACGGCTTGCATGCAGTGTTGTTGGAACCTTTTGTCTGGTAGCGTATTTGGTTTAAAAAGGATTTGTATTTATTTTAGCAATGTATTATCAGATTATCACTTGCTACATCATGTTTGAAAGCAAAAATTATGGATGATAAATCTAGAGAAATAACTCGCATTTCAACACGATGCTACTAAGCGAATTATAGCAAAACCCTCAGACTAAACCAGAATATGTTTTTTTCTTTCGAAATCTCCCCGTCGATCTGACACACTCAATCAAAATCAACTTTTTCCTTTTTTGACAATCTGGAATACCTCAAAAATTCATAGTCAAAATTAGCGCGAATATTATCTCAATTTATAACAGCCAGTCGTATTACAAAATGCGGACTGATATAGGCGCCATCTACCCGTAATGCCGTGAATCACAATGTACGCTTTTTTATATATCAACCGCGACTTAGCCTTAGACCTTCCTTAGACACGGAAGTTCTGAAGAAAGTCGACAGATGTCGTACGATAAACGTAGCGTCATGCTACACTACATTCTAAGGACGCGCCATCGACGCGCGTTTGTATTGATACAGATGCGCCATCGACGCCCGTTTGTATTGATACGGATGCGCCATCGACGCGCGTTTGTATTGATACAGATGCACCATCGACGCGCGTTTGTATTGATACAGATGCGCCATCGACGCGCGTTTGTATTGATACAGATGCGCCATCGACGCGCGTTTGTATCGACACAGATGCGACCCAACACGCGTTTGAATCGATACAGACGCAAAAATACGCGAGTGTCGTGGAACACTTGGTTGGAACGAAGTTATGTTATTTTATTTTATTTCATTTATACTTTTGTGCCATTTTTGTAATTTTTGCAATTTTTCTAATATTTTTAGTTGTAATTTTAGGCATTTTTTATAATTTGTTTTTTTTTTTACTTTTTTGATTTTCCACTTTGTCACTTTGCACTTCACTTCACTTTATTTTATTTCATTTCACATGTTTCTCAATCGTATGGCTTTGTGTCACGTTTTCTTGACGGTCACGTGACTTTTTTTCGCCCCCATCCGCGAACCGTCCGATAAGGAACTTCGCTCCACTAAACTGCTCCGTGGAATGAAACACGCGGTGTGCATATAAGGCATTGAACATTTTGTCAGCATAGTTACTTGAACCCATAGCTTAATTGGTAAAGCGATCGAGCCCCGGCAAGGTGTATCGTGGGTTGATTATTTTTTCAATGTTTGTATTTGATTTAATAACAAACTATTGTATGAGTGGAATGCCCCACTTTAAATACATGCAAAACTAAGTATGATATTACGAAACTCTGCAGAAGGGCACGTAACAATCTGTTACATCTTCCCGCTTAAACTGCTGAATTGATTAGGTGAAATGATGTATAAAGATATTTTGAGTGATGTAACCAGACCCTGTTATCCGTGGTGAAAATTTAATGAAAATGCTACGGTTGGCATTGCACATTCATATTTATCTACACTCATATTGTAAGTTCTCTAAAACGTGTTCGAAAACGGTAGGCAATGGCTAGCATTACCACGACCGATTTCACTATGATAAGCTTTTTATCTGTGGCAGTAACGTAATTTTAACTTTTCATGCTCAAATATTGATGTGCTATGAGTTTTGATAACATAATGTACACCTGCACCCTCCCGCGCATCCGCCGACAGCCCGACACGCGCCTCCCCGACACAATCGAGTTGGCCATGGCGGTGCAATGGCGGCCATTCTATGGTTTCCGAATACGGCATTTTGGATAAATAATATGAGTGTAGATAAAGCAGTGTATGCAACTGTACGTAATTAGGCCTTATTACGTAACAGTTACATAAACTACTATTTTAACATGATGTATAAATAATTTTATGAACCTTTTTTATTATATTTTAAGGCATCGGACTTAAAAGGGGTTTAATTTGGTATTTAAACTCTACAATATGTATGTCAATTATAATTGATGTCATATAACCACTTGAAATAACCATATATCAGAGTTAGCATGAATATGTAATACGAAATATACATATATTGTATGATTCGTTTGTTTTAAAATTTCACCACTGATAACGGGGTCTGAATATAACTTAGATTTTTTTTACAAAAATCATTCAAGTTATGATTCTACACAGACAAAGCCACTTGCAATAGCTACCGCATTATATATTCGTAAATATTATAATCCCGCCGATGTTTCTGCTGCTTGTACAACACAGCTTAAAACAGTACTTTTCTCTTTCAGATGAAGTTTCTCTAGTGAAGTCGGAGCCCCAACCTTCATCGGATTCAGCAGAGGCCCGGGTACAATTTGCTTGCAAGACTTGTGGCTCCTCATTTCAAACTAAATTGATGTTGTTAGAGCACGAGAAAAGCGAACACAGTTCTACAAAAAAGTGTAATGAATGTGACTTTACCTCAGATAAAAAAAGGCGCTTGCAAGATCATATAAAGTACCACAATGTTGAAAACCTTTTCAAATGTGGTCAGTGCAGTTATAAAACTCTGTATAAATCTAATTTAATCGAACACCAAATTATACACACGGATGAAAAACCCTATAAGTGCAAACTCTGTGATTATCAGTGCGCCCGGAAAGATAAACTCAAAACTCATCAGTTGACACACGTCAACGAAAAACCCTTTAAATGTACCGATTGTGATTTCAAATGTAAAAGGAAACTAGAGTTACAAAGGCACCAGATGACACACACCGGGGAAAAACCTTATTTATGCAGTCACTGTGATTACAAATGTACCAATATAGCACATTTAAAGAGACACGAGAGAATACACACAAACGATAAGCGTCATAAATGTAGTCAATGTGATTACAAAACAGTTGACATATCACACTTAAGACGTCATGAGAAAATACATTCTAGCGAAATGCCTTTCAAATGTAGCACTTGTGAGTACCAGTGTCGAGAAAAAGAACATTTACGCTATCACCAAATGAAACACGTCGGCAAGAGGCCTCATGGATGTAGCGAATGCGATTTTAAGTGCACTCGAAAATCGGATTTAAAAACTCACATGAGAATACACACGGGGGAGAAACCTCACGAGTGTGAGCACTGCAGCTACGCGTGTCGACAGAGACATGTGTTACAGGCACATATAAAATCGAAACATCCCGATGAAGTGGCTTAGTATTAAACCGCAAGGAGCCAACGGCCCAAAGGTTTCCACTTATTAAGGGAGGTCTGACTGAACAGTATAAGAGATTTGGTTGGAGTATAATAGCAAGGCTCCGCATATTTTCTTTTTTTTTTCAGAACTCGTAGTTTTTTCAACCGACTTCAAGATTTCGAAGGAGGAGGTTATCAATTCGTCGGGATCTTAATTTTTGCTAGGTTTTTTTTAAATGAATGTTCACCGATTATTCGAAGACGGCTGGAATTTTTTTGTTTGAAAGAGTATACTTCACAGTTGGTCCCATTGTAACCAGGTCATGATCTAATGATTGGATTCTGGAGAAATCGAGGGAACTCCTCAAATGTTATAGGCACACCTATTGTTTAGACTGTTTTGGAGTTTAATATGTCAGAGTTCTCTTTGGTTTTTAATGAAATATATATGTCAGTCAATAAAGTCATGTTGTGATATAAACACGTTTTCTTTGCTACAAATATGATAATTAACACTAATATCGTGAACATGTGGTCCTTCGATCCGGATGTTAGTAAAAGCAGTGACCTATATCAATTTCCAAAATAATTAGACAGATTTACGATACGCTTTTGTAAGTACCTATTTATGCGAAACTAGCTTTTTCGGCTTCGCCCGCGTGCTATAAGTACTCAAAAAGAAGAAGGTTCTTAGTTAGACTGGTATGTTTGTACATATGTACTATCAGCTGCAGAAATGCGTATGCAGCCTTAGGCTCAAGTTCGCTTGACAGCAGATACGCACGTAGCAACGGAGTTCATAAAAAATATACTAGATGGCGTTACTGGCGAAGCTAGTTAATTTAAGTTCGAATACGAATATATACATTTAACAATAGAACAAAGGTCAATGACACATTTAGGTTGATACCTCTAGTCTCTAGAAATTATTTTTTATAAAATATTAACAACTTAGCAACTCCTATTTAACTTACTTCTTCCTCCAAATATGGATCAAAATTTCAACGGTTGGTATAACGGAACAGGTGGCTCAGTCGGTAGACACCTTGCTTAAAACAAAAGTCAGTCCATGATGGACCCGAGATCGAGTCTGGGGTCGTGTTTCTTTTGATTTTTTTCTAAAAGTTAAATATCCGTATTTTTATAACAATACTTTCGTTTACTTTAAAAAATAAATGTATTTTAATATCATAGTTATAGTGGGAAATAAGACACTATTCAATTTTTTTTATTTTATTTTATTATCAGATCTATTTAAATTACAGTCAAACCTGAAAACAAACAGCTAATACAACTTTAAATAATAATATTACACAATTTATACTAGCAAAGTCAGAACGCGTGGATATTGTATGATAATACACTACGAGTATTACTACTTCAGTTTCTATTGCATGAGTGTAATGGCCAACTCTTACTTAAAGAAAATACCTGTTTCGCTCTTATGATTTAAAATATTACAATTACACAGTTTTGAGAAGGGGGTTACTAAACTTTTAAATATTGAGGTTAATGAAGGCTTAAATTACATTTCTGGCAACACAGAAAATTATTGAAACCTTCACCTCAATAAAGATAGCAGATTATTAATATTTCACTTTTTATAGAATGTCTACATAATATATTTGAACATTTATAGATAACTGTTATTGTAAACCTTTTCTTTGTCAAAAACGTAATAATTTTACAATCACAAAATAAATGTGAGTAAAGGATAAATATTTGGTTATTATTGTAACCCGCCCAGAGACAAGAATACGTAATTAAGACTGTTAATCTTGATATAAAGTCACGTGCCTCATCAATCTCATCATTGTTATGAATTTTAAAAAGTTGGCCAATTGAAATTTAAAATAACGAATTATTTTATCACTCCTCCTAGAGAGCTTATTAGATGACATTGCAATTTAATTATAGGCTGTTGTCTACTATCTTTTTAGATAGACTAATGAGTTGCATGACTTTGTGGAGTTTAACAATCTATGTTATTTACTTACTTTTGTCTTTTCTCAGCCGACAGCGATATACTTAACCCGACACAGTGGATATTTAGTGTTTAACTATCCTAATATTTAGTATAACCCCCTTCCTTATCAATTACAGCTTGCAAGCGAGAACGCATTGATTTAATAAGATTTTGACATAAACTACTTCCTCGAATTTCATTCCAAATTTTCAAACAATGCGCTTCCAATAATTCTGGAGTTCGCTCGTTGCAATTATCCCAACGCTGGACGATAACACCCCATAAGTTTTCAATAGGGTTTAGATCCGGTGACTTAGCGGGCCAAGGAATGACTTTTATGTCATTTTTATGTTGGTCTAACCACTCCTTCACATTACGCGAACGGTGTATAGGACAATTATCTTGAATAAATCTTAAAAACGGCATTTCTTCTCTCGGATACACATTCCGAACTGTGGGTAACATTATTTCGTTAAGCACATTCACATAATCATCACTGTTGGCTCGGCTAGGAATTCTGATGAGCTCTCTCGGACCGGCTTCAGACATCCAGCCCCACATGTTCACTGATATGCGACCTGACTCCATATTTGGCACTAAGTGGTTGCTGCGTATCGCGTATTATTTCGACGCCATAAATGAAGACGTCCATGCTGACAAGATTTAAAAGTCTTTTCGTCCGTAAAAATTACATTACTCCAGTCGTCGTTTAAATGTTTACGGGCAAAGTTCCATCTTGTAGTTTTATGATCTGCTGTTAGCAGAGGTCAGGAGGTCAGGAAGTTTAACAGCAGGCCTCCGATGATGTAACCCTCTTCGAACAGTATCCACACTCGTGCCAAATAAACCGGCGTAGTGGCGTGTTGGCTTGAACCCATCCTCTTCGTACTCCTTAACCATGAGCTGACGTTGCGGTATGTCTATAAGACTAGGCCTACCGGTCCTTTGTCGGTTGAGCAATGACCTTTCCTCTTCGTAACATCACCCCGTCACTATGAAGCACTCTTCGAACAGTATCCACACTCGTGCCAAATAAACCGGCGTAGTGGCGTGTTGGCTTGAACCCATCCTCTTCGTACTCCTTAACCATGAGCTGACGTTGCGGTATGTCTATAAGACTAGGCCTACCGGTCCTTTGTCGGTTGAGCAATGACCTTTCCTCTTCGTAACATTTCACCCTTTTACAAGTGTCACAACGGAAATAACAGATGGCGCCTGCTATCAACTCATAATTATTTTACATTTTTTAAAGTGGGTATTCCACTCATACATTAGTATGTTATTCAATCAAATACAAACATTGAAAACATTGAAAAAATAATCAACCCAGTTGTATTTGATTGAATAACATACTAATGTATGAGTGGAATACCCACTTTAAAAAATGTAAAATAATTATGAATCTCAGACTTATTTAATCCTTTATGATGCAAATTAATTATTCCCGACTTTTTAATTAAGTCGATATTGCAATTAGAACTCATTGTTGCTTATAAAGTAACAATAAAAGGTCGCAATCATAAACAGGCAATAACAAAGTAAAGAACGGAGAAACTAAGAACGGCAAAAGAACAGAATGACAAAGAAATCTGTAAGCAATAAAAACTTAAATAGTAAGGTATACCATAAAACTTTAGTCTACCCTCCTAAGTTTTTATATTAAAAGCGTTTCTTGTAAAAACTGTCAAACTCGGTGAATTGTTGTAGGTATACCGATATGAAATTTATTACAATCTGATAAAGCACAAATTCTTTTAACACTATGCATAACTCACCCAACATAAATCTAAAATATTACATCTCGTTCACACTAACGGCGTTCACATATACGCCGCCTTGTTGCATATTATACTCGATGCAGCTAATGATAAATTTCGATACCACGATTAATTGATCATTTGGTCTAGCGGCTCAATGAGGCGACTGAGGCGAGGCTTGCTTAGATGATCCTGGGATCAAATCCAGGCGGTGTATCATTGGAATGTATATTTTGAAGAAAAAAAAACTGTGGAGTTTATGGTGGTGAGTTTGGTTAAAGTGAACGAAGCAGTTCAGCTGAGAATGCTGACAAAATAATTTAAGTGAATATATTCCAGAAATCTCTCACTGTGACCGAACCGAAACTGGAAGGGGACGATATATGTATTTATATATGATTCATGAATTTAAATACAAACGGTTGTGGTTGGTATTATGTTGGTAATTAATTGATAGAACAATCAAAAATATTATTCCATGGAAGTTGTGACAGATTGCTACTACTGAAATTCCAACTACTGTTTTTTTATTTAGTAAATTTGACTGTTATAAACGCCATCTAGTGAGATCTAGGTAAACTAGTAAGGTGTCTTGGCTGGTAGTAAAAGAATGTTAACATGTCAGAGATTCAGATGGCGTTCATTCTTCATGCACGCCATTATTTTCTCAGGGTGGGTACGCATTTTTGCAGCTGATAGTACCACATTTTCCCATTTTAGGGGTTGAATTTTCAAAAAACCTGAAAGACGTGTTTACTAATTTATCGTTAGGAATATTCTTGTGAATTTTGAAAAATCCTTTCTTAGTGCACCCCTAGACCTTATAAGGAACCTACGTGCCAAATTTGGAATCTCTAGGACCAGCGGTTTGGGTTGTGCGTTGATATGTCAGTCAGTCGGTCAGTCAATCAGTCAGTCAGTCAGTCAGTTTCTTCTTTTATATATTTTTTTGAAAAATCCTTTCTTAGTGCACCCCTAGACATTATAAGGAACCTACGTGCCAAATATGGCATCTCTAGAACGAGCGGTTTGGGCTATGCGTTGATATGTCAGTCAATCAGTCAGTCAATCAGTCAGTCAGTCAGTCAGTCAGTTTCTTCTTTTATATATTTAGATTTCAAAATTAACATTCAAGATGAATCCAACTGAGAAACTCATGGCGCTTCAAGAAGATAGCTTGGTATTAATGGAAAAGGCTCATGTCAATTTTAAAAAGTCTCCTAAGGATATAATTACAGTGGGATATGTACAAGGTCGGCTGGAAACCCTAGAAAGCTATTATAGAGAATTTAAAGGAATACATCAAAAACTAGTTACAAGCGTTTTAAGGGAAGAAAAGAGCAAGTTGTCATATTTCGTGGAAGATGTTTTTGACAGTTTTGAAGAGCGTTTCTACATTTATAAAGGAGAGTTAACGACAGCTTTACAAGTATTATGCGCCGAGACACGTCAAAGTCTATCAAATACAAGTCAAGTGCCAAGCAATGCGGTAAAATTGCTACGGATTACCCTTCCGAACTTTGGGGGTGATTACACAGAATGGCAACCGTTTCATGATTTATTTACCACATTAATTGACAAGAACGGCTCTCTGACTGACGTGCAAAAACTGCATTACCTCAAGACCAGCCTGAATGGTGACGCTGAAATTCTTTTACGGCAATTTCCTAGCACTGGCGAGAACTATACACAGGCATGGGACACTTTGAAAAAACGTTATGATAATAAAAGGTTTATTGCAAATTGTCATATCAAAAAGTTCTTTGATCAAAAGGCACTCGTTCAAGAATCAGCCACTGCCATAAGGCAGCTGCTAGATACATCCGTCCAATGCCTGAATACTCTCAGAAATCTTGACTTACCAACAGCTGAATGGGATGCTATTGTTATTTATACCATCGTGTCAAAACTGGACCCAGAAAGTCGCAAGAATTGGGAAAAGTTGGTAAATGAAGAAGTATCAACAAGTTTTCCAAGTTTTGAGAAACTAAAGTTGTTCCTGGAAAATAGGTTCAGAACCTTGGAAATGGTGGAACCAGTTAACAAGAATCATAAATCAACAAATCCCAAGGCATTCCATGTCACGGCCTACAATGATAGCGGAGACATACAATGTTCATTTTGCAAGGAAAAGCACCACGTCCACAACTGTAAACAGTTTGCGAATCTACCAGTGGATGAAAGATATGTTTTTGTTAAGATGCACAGGCTCTGTTTCAGCTGTCTTATACCAACTCACACAGTATGGCAATGTAAGCAAAGAAAGACATGTCAGGTGTGCAAAAGACGACACCATTCGTTGTTACATAGAGGTACAAAACAATTGGAACAAAGGCAAGAAAACAAGAAGGTGTATAACATGACTATTAAAAGGGACTCAAACGTAGTTGCACATGTCAGACAAAGTACAGAAGATTCTGAACATACAATTCTGTTGCCCACAGCGCTCGTAAACGTAGCGTCGGAGTGTGGTCGACCACAAGTCTGCAGAGCACTGATTCGTCAGGGATCTGAAGCTTCATTTGTCACAGCTCGAGTAGTTTAGCTGTTAAAGTTAAAGAAAACAGCAAATAGCAATGAAGTCCCTGGAATCAGCGAAGATAACAGCATACAAAACAAGGTGGATTTACAAATCTGGTCGAAGTATGAACCTGAATTTACTGTGAAGGTAAAAGCTTACGTAAAAAAATCGTTGAGTCGAAATTTACCAGCTAGAAACATCGATTGTAAAAAATTACCTCAACTTGATAAAATCAAGTTAGCTGACCCCACTTTTACCACTCCGAGCGGGGTTGATATTATCCTCGGGGGTGATGTTTTTGGCAAAATTATTGACTCTGGGTTTATGAGAGGACAGGGCGAGGTTGTCGCTCAATTAACACACCTAGGGTGGATTTTATCCGGTGACGTCAACACTGCTTCTGACCATTTACAAAAAACTTTATGTTGCCATCACACATTAAGTCAATGGTAAGGCAAAATTTAAACAAAAATTCACACATGTACCGGCTGCTAGTGTTAGACCTCATCGCACTAAAGTCAAAAACAAAGTTAACCTTTTCTCCGATCAGACTTAATGTGCACTGTTGGTTCAAGGTGGGCGGTTAACGTCATTATATAATTACGAGGTAGGTATAATATACATTATTGATTTGTAAAATTTTTCTTGCTTTCATTGTTTATTTGCTTATTTGGTTATGTTTTATCAATGTTTATTGAACAATTAGTTTAAAATTAAGCTCTGGATTAGCTTTATGTTTTTATTATGATAAAGGTTAATTTACTCGTTACATTTGATATATCGATATGTTTTGCGATTTGGGATCGATATGGTTTAGTTAACATCCTTAATTAGAAAATAAGTATTTTATGGTAGGCGGTATGTTTACTCTTTTGGAGTTTAATATGTCAGAGTTCTCTTTGGTTTTTAATGAAATATACATGTCAGTCAATAAAGTGATGTTGTGATATAAACACGTTTTCTTTGATACAAATATAATAATTAACACTAATATCGTGAACACCTATAGTGATTTAAATATTTTTAGGGTTCCGTACCTCGAAAGGAAAAAACGGAACCCTTATATGATCACTTTGTTGTCCGTCTGTCTGTCTGTCTGTCTGTCTGTCAAGACCATTTTTCTCAGGGACGCGTGGAGGTATCAAGCTGAAATTGATATCAAATACTTAGGTCTATTGTCCCTTGAGGCTGTGAAAAAATCAAACTTAAAAGCCAACGCAATCAAAAGATACAGTCGTTTATGCTGCACATATTAGAGTTTTTAGGCACTCGCAAAACCTACGGGGTACTTCCCGTGAACTCAGAAACTTGAAATTTGGCACGAAGCAACGTCATATAGCATACACAACGGAAAAATTACAAAAAGTATAATTTTTTTGTAAAATCATACATAAAAATATTTTTTTTAATTATAAACTTACTACCTTTTTCCTCGTAAACGCGTGGAGGTATTAAATTGAAATTTATGTCAAATGCTCAGGGCTATAGGACCTTTCAGATGTAGCAAAACCAAACTTTTATGTCAACGCAATCAAAAGAAATAGCAATTTAAGTTGCATATTTTGATACTGAGTACTTGCAAGAAACTCAAAACCTAAAGGGTACTTCCCGTAAACTCAGAAACTTGAAACTTGGCACGAAGAAACTTCATATAGCACAGACAAAGGAAAAATTACGAAAAGTAGACATTTTTAGTAAAATCATACAAAAAATATTTTTTTTAAATTTTAAACGTACTACCTTTTTCAAACGCGTAGAGGTATTAAATTGAAATTCATATCAAATACTCAGGTCTAAATACCTTTCAGCTGTAACAAAATCAAACTTCTACGTCAACGCAATGGGTGAACTTTTACTTATATACCTACAGGTTTGTACGGAACCCTCGGTGCGCGAGTCCGACTCGCACTTGGCCGGTTTTTTTACAGTAGCTCGGGCACTTCCTTCTGGAAAGGTGGAGGCTAAGTAAAGTCGGTTCTTTTTTGTATCAAATTATTAAATGTTACGTCCGCCATTTGCACATACATTTTTGTATTTTGTACGATCAAGTTGAAATTAAGAGAATTTATAGAAAAATATGAAAAAGTGGTTCTCAATTTATTTGTTAAATCTTTTATATACGAATTCTTGTAATACGAGCGTGTTATTTAAATTTATACGTAAATGATTTTTACCTGAGTCAGGTATTTCATTCATGCGTTTAAATAAGTGCGTCAAAGTAAGGTAAGGTCTCTCCTTAGGTAAGTAGCTGGTTTATGAGTAATGTAATCTTGACAATGACATGTTTATCTGTCTATCCCGTGACCACGGGCGATGTAGAGAGCTCGAAACGTTGAGAGATTTTAAAAATTAGTGCGAACACGCGATTAATCCGTTTAATTGTAACAACTATAATGAATGACCATCGCGACAACAGAAGACAATATTAAGTGCGTCAAAGTTAAGGTCATCATCATCATCATCATCATCATCTCAGCCATAAGACGTCCGCTGCTGAACATAGGCCTCCCCTTGGACCTCCACACGTACCGGTCGGAAGCGACCCGCATCCAGCGTCTTCAGCGTCAAAGTTAAGGTACTATTGAATAAATAAGTAATTATTTTGACGTTCAGATCAATCATGTTACATGTATAAGCTGTACAAGTAACTTTGAAATTATTTAGCAAACAACACCAAAAATAATTCACGATAAACATTAATAGTAGTTTATGTAACTGTTACGTAATAAGGCCTAATTAGGTACAGTTGCATACATTGTTTTATCTACATACATATTATAAATCCTAAATGAAGT
This sequence comes from Pammene aurita, assembly GCA_947086415.1. Taxonomy (NCBI): domain Eukaryota; kingdom Metazoa; phylum Arthropoda; class Insecta; order Lepidoptera; family Tortricidae; genus Pammene; species Pammene aurita. Next base: position 17,486,850 of record OX352310.1, read on the forward strand.
GTTCCGAAAGTAGAATGACCGCCATTGCACCGCCCTGACCAACTCGATTGTGTCGGCGGTCGCGCGGGCGCGTGCCGGCGCTCGGGGAGAGCGCGGATCTTCGTAACGTTACCGTGGGTAATGAATTTTCATACGTTTTTACCACACTGTCAGAGATGATACGGTTGCAATAATGGTGGTAGTTACATACGGTTTCCGAACGCGGAATAGAGGATTTATGATATTGGTTTAGATAAAAATTGATATAGCGCGCTATGTTAAAGTCGGCAGCGGGTGAGTGGCAATGGAGACTTACTTCAATTCAAGTTCCTGGCGGCGAGAGGGTTAAAATTTGTACATTACTCGTGAGCACGTATAAAAGGTAATTATGAGTTTATTGGGCAGATTATTAATTACCGTGCAATCAGCGTAAAACGGCTGTATATGGGCTGTAATTGAACAGCCATGGTGAAGTTCGGACTCGTGTTCATAGCTGCGTGCTGGCTTGCCGCTATTGATGCTTTACTTGGTAAGTATTAGGCCTTGTTTAGTAATAACGTGGTTTTGTATTATATGTACTTGTATAATTATAAACATATTTTAAAATCATCACTAACGATTTATTTCACGTAAAAAAATTTTTCAACATTTTCTGGCGCGATGGCGCTTGCGTATATATGTGCGTAGCCAATGTGCCAATCGTTAACGTTCCGTAGCGGACGAAACGCATCTGTTACTATCCCACGTAGGGAAGAGTGATAGAGAGGTGACTACGATACGCTGTTGGCTATTACATACCCGGTCTGTGACACCGCAGCGCTATAAGGCTAGGTGAACTGATTTAAATGCTATTTTTTTTTTAATTGAAAGCAGGTTTTCTAGCGAGTGATCTTACACATGTTTTGTCAAATCGATTCAGCCGTTTCGAGGGTATTCCTAAATTTTTAGGTAATAAAACTTATCTCGAATCTGTCTGCGGAAAGTGCGGAAACATAAGTCTTATAGAGATGCTTATTATTCTTGCACAAACTCTAGTCTCCATGAATACCTGTCTTGCTCTATAATAAGGTTCGATTTAGTTTAGCAAAAATGTAAAAGGGCACTACTGGGTATATGTGGACGAGTTTAGTGGACCACTTTCTCGGTTTAGATGGATACTTCATTCTTTCGCAAAGAGTTAGCCACCGATCAAATAATACAAGGGATACATAGTCAGCCCAAAAAAATAGCCCCACAATAGTACCGCAAGAACGACTCGGGCGGTACTTTCTTTGACAGTCTTATTACGATATAAGCCGGTTACAAATTTTCATTAGCCATAGTTTCAGTAAATCTTTTTTGAAACTGTACCTGCTTTACATTGTTGCTCGAAGCAGTTAGCGTAGTATATTGTATAGTTTTAGGAAGTACTAATAACTATATCGATGAAGTGGGACCTATTTCCCTGCACTAACATGTCTGACACATATTGTTTGTAAGTTCATCATAAAAACAATGTTCCAGGCATCAATATGCAGTTAGATTCCAAGAAAATTTCAGCAGATCTCAAAAAGGTCACAGCAAATTCGAGTTTGGAAGAAGTGCAGAACAAATGTACGCCTGGCAAGTTCTACAAGAGGGGCTGCAAGAGGTGCTTCTGTGATGACAAGAGGAGGCCTATCTGTGGGGCTACCGAGGACTGCAAGTTGGCCGATAAGTGTATGTCGTATGCTTTGTTCCTATCTGGCCTCGTCTCAATCGCGCGCAGTGTAGCGATGGTGAACACAAATGGGAATGATTCCTAAGAAGAAAACTATTCCTATATGTTCCCTTCGGGCACAGGTGGTTATGCACCGTCAGCTAGAGATGTACCTACTTTTGACATGAATCGATTTTTTAATAATCAGTTATTTTGAGGTAAATGAAGAATCGATTAATGGATAATCATTTTGTAATCGATAGGTGGAATCGAATTTTGACATAAAAAAGGTTTGTATTATTTAAATATATAAGGTGGGATCCCTTAGCCTAAACGTTACGTAAAGTCCCAGTGCCTAAACTAAGTACCTAAGTAATACAAAAACTGTACAAGTACAGCAACATTGAATGCCACACGGTAGCCAACGAAATTATTTATCTTTGTACCAATATCACACTTCGTTACCTTAAGAGGCCTTATTCCCATGAACGTTCCTCAATTTCACGAAATCTTACTCGATAGATGGCAGTAGCGCTCAGTACGCGACCGCTGGCAATGACCGACGATCGAACGATCTTGATCGTTTTCAACTTCAATTACAAGTAAAATTCTTTTTACGCATAAGTTACACACAGGCTACTTATTTTCTTTTATATGGAAGATACTACTAATTAAAGTATGTAGTAGGGACTGTTGGAGATACTTTTCGAATTAAAAGTATAATAAATTTCGAATTTCGAAAATTAGGTTTGTTTAGTATTTTAAAGAGTCTATACAATACTAAACAAACCTAATTTTCCAAACAGTTTATACTATAGACTGTTTTTTACACTTATGTTTCATTTTTTACCCTCCTTCAATATGCCTGTATTCGGTAGGAAATAATCTATTACTTATACATACATGGGAAGTATTTTTTTATTCCAATATGGCTGGAAATTTTTTTTTTGTAAAAATGGTCATGGTAGCCAATTTCGACTACTTCGGGTGTGTAGATTACGAAAATGATGTCCGTTTTTAAATCGAAGATGGCGGTTATATACTTTATTCAGAAAAATCGTCATGGTAGTCCTTTTCGGCTAATTAAGGGGTGTAGATTTCGAAAATTATGTCAGTTTTAAAATCCAAAATGGCGGTTATACACTTTATTCTGAAAAATCGTCATGGTAGTCATTTTCGGCTACTTAGAGGGTGTAGATGTCGAAAATTATGTCTGTTTTAAAATCCATGATGGCGGAAATATACTTTTTTGTTAAATCGTCATGGTAGTCATTTTCGGCTAATTAGAAGATGTAGATTTCGAAAATTTTGTCTGTTTTAAAATCAAAGATGGAGATTATAATTTTTTTTCAGAAAAATTGTAATGGGAGTGATTTTCGGCTACTTACGGGATGTCGATTTTGAAAATTATGTCTGTTTTAAAATCCAAGATCAATCCCAAATCTGTGGATATTGTCGTTGGTCTCACACTTTGTAATTTTTGTATTGTTACTATTAGCCAAAATCTCGTGTGTTACTGTTTTTTGTCCCAAATAAATTGATAAAAAAAAGATACACTTTATTCTGAAAAATCGGCACGGTAGTCATTTTCTCTTAATTAGTGGGTGTAAATTTCGAAAATTATGTGTTTTAAAATCCAAGATGGCGGATATACTTTTTTTTCTGAGAAATCGTCATGGTAGTCGTTTTCGATTAATTCAGGGGTGTAGATTTCGAAAATAATATCCATTTTAAAATTAAAGATGGCGGAAACGAAAAATGTTGTCAAAATCGCCATGGTAGTCATTTCCGACTAATTCGGGTGTGCAGATTTCGAAAATAATGTCTATTTTTAATTACAAGATGGCGGTCATACACATTTTTAGTAAAAATCGTTATGGTAGTCATTTTCCATTAATTCAGGGAGGTAGATTTCAAAAATAAAGACAATTTAAAAATCCAAGATGGCGGAAATGGATAATTTTTGTCAAAATCGTCATGGTAGTCATTTTCGACTGATTAGGGTGTGCAGATTTTAAAAATGATGTCTATTTTGAAATCCAAGACCGCGGTCATACACTTTTTTGGTAAAAATCATCATGTTAGTCGTTTTCGATTAATTCAGGGGTGTAGATTTCGAAAGTAAGGACCGTTTTAAAATCAAAGATGGCGGAAACGGAAAATTCTGTCAAAATCGTCATGGTAGTCATTTTTGACTAATTCGGGTAAGCAGACATCGAAAATAATGTCTATTTTGAAATCCAAGATGGCGGTCATACACCTTTTTGGTAAAAATCGTTATAGTAGTAATTTTCGACTAATGCAGGGATGTATATTTCAAAAATAAAGACCGTTTAAAATTCAAGATGGCAGAAATGGTAAATTTTGTCAAAAACGTCATGGTAGTCATTTTCGACTAATTAGGGTGTGCAGATTTCTAAAATGATGTCTATTTTGAAATCCAAGACCGCGGTCATACACTTTTTTGGTAAAAATCATCATGTTAGTCGTTTTCAATTAAATCAGGGGTGTAGATTTCGAAAATAAGGACCGTTTTAAAATCAAAGATGACGGAAACGGAAAAAATTGTCAAAATCGTCATGGTAGTCATTTCCGACTAATTCGGGGTGCAGATTTCGAAAATAATGTCTATTTAGAAATCCAAGATGGCGGTTAAACACTTTTTTGGTAAAAGTCGTCATGGTAGTCGTTTTCGACTAATTCGGGTGTGCTGATTTCGAAAATAATTTCTATTTTTAAATCCAAGATAGCTCTCGCACACTTATTTGGTGAAAATCGAATGAGTGTCGTTTTAGATTAATTTGGGGATTTAAATTTCGAAAATAGACACCGTTTTAAAATTCAAGATGGCTGAAATGGACAATTTTATTAAATTCGTTATGATAGTCTTTTTTGTCTCATTTGGGTGTGTACTGTGTAGATTTCGAAAATAATGTATATTTTAAAATCCAAGATGGCGGCCATACACTTTTATCTAAAACAATTTTATGGTAGTCGCTTGTGATTAATTGAGGGGTGTAGATTTCGATATAAGGACCGATTTGAGATCCAAGATGAGTGTTAAAGGACAATTATTGTAAAAATCGTCATGGTAGTCATTCTTACTAATTCACGTGTGTAGATTTAAAAAATAATGTCTGTTTTAAAATCCAAAATGGCAGTCATAAAATTTTAGTTAAAATCGTTGTTGATTAATTCGGCAATGTAAATTCCGATAATAAACACTGTTTTAAAATATAAGATAGCAGTGATGACCTTTTTGTGAAAATCTTCATGGTAATCTTGTTCAACTGATTCAGGTGTTAAGATTTCGAAAAAAGGGTCTGTTTTAAATTCCAAGATGGCGGCCATACACTTTTTTCTAGATAATCGTTATGGTAGTCATTTTCGATTCAATTGGGGATACAAAAAAGTATATGGCCGCCCTCTTGAATTTTAAAACAGAATTTGTTTTTGAAATCGACATATCTGAATAGCAACGACTTTTATAAATGAATGACCATTTCTGCCATCTTGGATTTTGAAACGGACTTTATTTTTGAAATCTACACGCCTGAATTAATCTAAAATGGCTAAAATAACAAGTAAAGTGTGTGATCGCCACCTTGGATTTCAAAATAGACATTATTTTCAAAATCTACAGTAACCGAAATAGTCGAAAACGACTTCCATGGCGAATTTGAAAATTTTTCATTTCCACCATCTTTGATTTTAAAACGGTCCTTATTTTCGAAATCTACACCCCTGAATTAATCGGAAATGACTACCATATGGATTTTGACGATAGTGTTTGATCTCCATCTTGGATTTTAAAACAGACATCTGCATTATTTTCGAAATCTGCACACCCGAATTAGTCGAAGACGACAACCATGACGATTTTGACAAAATATTCAGTTTCCCCCATCTTTGATTTTAAAACGGTCCTTATTTTCGAATTATTCATCCCAGAATTAATCAGAAATGACGTCCATTACGATTTTTAAGTAAAAAGTGTATGACCGCCATCTTGGATTTTGAAATACACATTATTTTCGAAATATACACCCCCGAATTAGTCGAAGACGACTACCATGACGATTTTGACAAAATTTTCCATTTCTGCCATCTTTGATTTTAAAACGGTCCTTATTTTCCAAATCTACACCCCTGAATTAATCGAAAACGACTAACATGATGCAGCTATTTGGTTGGTCGTCGGCAAAGAATAAAACTAGATTCTTCGTGTTCTTCCTGGTGCAGCACATCAGCTGGTGTTCCACAGGGTGGTGTGCTGTCTCCTCTTTTATTTTCTATCTTCATTAATTCCATAACTCTTGATCTCTCCTCTTCGTATCACCTCTATGCCGACGACCTTCAAATATATTCGCAGGGTATGCATAGCGATCTCAATTCAGTTATAGAAGCCACGAATCTTGATCTTTGTCCCAAATAAATTGATAAAAAAAAAGATACACTTTATTCTGAAAAATCGGCACGGTAGTCATTTTCTCTTAATTAGTGGGTGTAAATTTCGAAAATTATGTGTTTTAAAATCCAAGATGGCGGATATACTTTTTTTTCTGAGAAATCGTCATGGTAGTCGTTTTCGATTAATTCAGGGGTGTAGATTTCGAAAATAATATCCATTTTAAAATTAAAGATGGCGGAAACGAAAAATGTTGTCAAAATCGCCATGGTAGTCATTTCCGACTAATTCGGGTGTGCAGATTTCGAAAATAATGTCTATTTTTAATTACAAGATGGCGGTCATACACATTTTTAGTAAAAATCGTTATGGTAGTCATTTTCCATTAATTCAGGGAGGTAGATTTCAAAAATAAAGACAATTTAAAAATCCAAGATGGCGGAAATGGATAATTTTTGTCAAAATCGTCATGGTAGTCATTTTCGACTGATTAGCGTGTGCAGATTTTAAAAATGATGTCTATTTTGAAATCCAAGACCGCGGTCATACACTTTTTTGGTAAAAATCATCATGTTAGTCGTTTTCGATTAATTCAGGGGTGTAGATTTCGAAAGTAAGGACCGTTTTAAAATCAAAGATGGCGGAAACGGAAAATTCTGTCAAAATCGTCATGGTAGTCATTTTTGACTAATTCGGGTAAGCAGACATCGAAAATAATGTCTATTTTGAAATCCAAGATGGCGGTCATACACCTTTTTGGTAAAAATCGTTATAGTAGTAATTTTCGACTAATGCAGGGATGTATATTTCAAAAATAAAGACCGTTTAAAATTCAAGATGGCAGAAATGGTAAATTTTGTCAAAATCGTCATGGTAGTCATTTTCGACTAATTAGGGTGTGCAGATTTCTAAAATGATGTCTATTTTGAAATCCAAGACCGCGGTCATACACTTTTTTGGTAAAAATCATCATGTTAGTCGTTTTCAATTAAATCAGGGGTGTAGATTTCGAAAATAAGGACCGTTTTAAAATCAAAGATGACGGAAACGGAAAAAATTGTCAAAATCGTCATGGTAGTCATTTCCGACTAATTCGGGGTGCAGATTTCGAAAATAATGTCTATTTAGAAATCCAAGATGGCGGTTAAACACTTTTTTGGTAAAAGTCGTCATGGTAGTCGTTTTCGACTAATTCGGGTGTGCTGATTTCGAAAATAATTTCTATTTTTAAATCCAAGATAGCTCTCGCACACTTATTTGGTGAAAATCGAATGAGTGTCGTTTTAGATTAATTTGGGGATTTAAATTTCGAAAATAGACACCGTTTTAAAATTCAAGATGGCTGAAATGGACAATTTTATTAAATTCGTTATGATAGTCTTTTTTGTCTCATTTGGGTGTGTACTGTGTAGATTTCGAAAATAATGTATATTTTAAAATCCAAGATGGCGGCCATACACTTTTATCTAAAACAATTTTATGGTAGTCGCTTGTGATTAATTGAGGGGTGTAGATTTCGATATAAGGACCGATTTGAGATCCAAGATGAGTGTTAAAGGACAATTATTGTAAAAATCGTCATGGTAGTCATTCTTACTAATTCACGTGTGTAGATTTAAAAAATAATGTCTGTTTTAAAATCCAAAATGGCAGTCATAAAATTTTAGTTAAAATCGTTGTTGATTAATTCGGCAATGTAAATTCCGATAATAAACACTGTTTTAAAATATAAGATAGCAGTGATGACCTTTTTGTGAAAATCTTCATGGTAATCTTGTTCAACTGATTCAGGTGTTAAGATTTCGAAAAAAGGGTCTGTTTTAAATTCCAAGATGGCGGCCATACACTTTTTTCTAGATAATCGTTATGGTAGTCATTTTCGATTCAATTGGGGATACAAAAAAGTATATGGCCGCCCTCTTGAATTTTAAAACAGAATTTGTTTTTGAAATCGACATATCTGAATAGCAACGACTTTTATAAATGAATGACCATTTCTGCCATCTTGGATTTTGAAACGGACTTTATTTTTGAAATCTACACGCCTGAATTAATCTAAAATGGCTAAAATAACAAGTAAAGTGTGTGATCGCCACCTTGGATTTCAAAATAGACATTATTTTCAAAATCTACAGTAACCGAAATAGTCGAAAACGACTTCCATGGCGAATTTGAAAATTTTTCATTTCCACCATCTTTGATTTTAAAACGGCCCTTTTTTCGAAATCTACACCCCTGAATTAATCGGAAATGACTACCATATGGATTTTGACGATAGTGTTTGATTTCCATCTTGGATTTTAAAACAGACATCTGCATTATTTTCGAAATCTGCACACCCGAATTAGTCGAAGACGACAACCATGACGATTTTGACAAAATATTCAGTTTCCCCCATCTTTGATTTTAAAACGGTCCTTATTTTCGAATTATTCATCCCAGAATTAATCAGAAATGACGTCCATTACGATTTTTAAGTAAAAAGTGTATGACCGCCATCTTGGATTTTGAAATACACATTATTTTCGAAATATACACCCCCGAATTAGTCGAAGACGACTACCATGACGATTTTGACAAAATTTTCCATTTCTGCCATCTTTGATTTTAAAACGGTCCTTATTTTCCAAATCTACACCCCTGAATTAATCGAAAACGTTGGAAACGAAACGTATTTGGTTGGTCGTCGGCAAAGAATAAAACTAGATTCTTCGTGTTCTTCCTGGTGCAGCACATCAGCTGGTGTTCCACAGGGTGGTGTGCTGTCTCCTCTTTTATTTTCTATCTTCATTAATTCCATAACTCTTGATCTCTCCTCTTCGTATCACCTCTATGCCGACGACCTTCAAATATATTCGCAGGGTATGCATAGCGATCTCAATTCAGTTATAGAAGCCACGAATCTTGATCTGCTCCGCATATCAAATTGGAGTCAAAATTACGGTTTAAAAGTAAACCCCCTAAAGTCACAGGTAATTGTGATGGGTAGCGCTAAACAAATCTCCAAAATTGACTTTCTCAGGCTCCCTCCGATAGTCTTCGATGGTATCCAAATTCCTTTTTCCAACCAAGTGAAAAATCTTGGCGTAATCATGGATCGTTGTCTATCATGGGTGCCTCAGGTGAGTGAAGTGAGCAGGAAGATGTTTGCTGCCATAGGGTCTCTCAGACGGCTCCGGAATTTCCTGCCAATTGCTACTAAAATTGCGCTTGCTCAGTCGTTACTTCTCCCCATTCTTGATTATGCAGATATCTCCTATTTAGACCTAACCGAAGAGCAACTTAATAAGCTTGAGCGTATTCAAAATGCCTGCATTCGTTTCATTTTCGGATTACGCAAATTCGACCATGTTTCTAGTTTTCGTTCTCAACTCAAATGGCTCCCTATCCGTCACCGCCGTAACTCTCACATACTTTCTTTACTCTTTTCTATACTTTTTAACCCTGCAACTCCCCGCTACCTCAAAGAGCGTTTCTCTTATCTTAATTCTATTAGATCCTCTCAAAAATTGCTCCTAAAAGTGCCATCTTCATCTTCCAAATTTTATAATTGCTCATTTACGTTCCAGGCCGTTCGTTTGTGGAATTCTCTCCCTCTCAACATAAAACGCGCGCAATCTATTGGTAGCTTTAAATCGCAACTTAAGGAATACTATTTATCTCTTCCTTAGGTTTTTAAGTTGACACTGTTGTTTCTTATTGTGTGTATTATATATGTATATATGTATGTTTATTTTGTATTTATTTAAGTATGTATATTCATATGAATGTGTTGTGTTATCTATTTCGTCTCTTTTGTTTCTATGCACCACCTACTGCTTATTGTTTTTCTCTAGTCTCCACTACCCAAAGGTTGTCTGGAAGAAATCGCTCATTAGCGATAAGACCGCCTGTTGTTACCTCTACCTAAATTTATCTAATTATAAAATTTGTGCTTGTAACTGTATGAGGTGTGCAATAAAGAGTATTTATTATTATTATTATTATTATGATTTTTACAAAAAAAGTGTATTACCGCGGTCTTGGATTTCAAAATAGACATCATTTTCGAAATCTACACCCCCGAATTAGTCGAAGACGACTACCATGACGATTTTGACAAAATTTTCCATGTCCGCCATCTTGTATTTTAAAACGGTCTTTGTTTTCGATTTAACGATTTTTACCAAAAAAGTGTATGACCCCATCTTGGATTTCAGAATAGACATTATTTTAGAATAGAATAGAAGAAATTTTCGATATCTGCTTACCCGAATTAATCGAAAATGACTACCATAACGATTTTTACAAAAAAAGTGTATGACCGCCATATTGGATTTCAAAATAGACATAATTTTCGATATCTGCTTACCCGAATTAGTCGGAAATGACTACCATGACGATTTTGACAGAATTTTCCGTTTCCGCCATCTTTGATTTTAAAACCGTCCTTTTTTCCGAAATCTACACCCCTGAATTAATCGAAAATGACTACCATAACGATTTTTACCAAAAAAGTGTTTGACCGCCATCTTGGATTTCAAAATAGACATTATTTTTGATATCTGCTTACCCGAATTAGTCAGAAATGACTACCATGTCAATGTTGACAGAATTTTCCGTTTCCGCCATCTTTGTTTTTAAAACGGACCTTATTTACTAAATCTTACACCCCTGAATTAATCGAAAATGACTACCATAACGATTTTTACAAAAAAAGTGTATGACCGCCATCTTGGATTTCAAAATAGACATTATTTTCGAAATCTGCACACCCGAATTAGTCGGAAATGACTACCATGACGATTTTGACAGAATTTTCAGTTTCCGCCATCTTTGATTTTAAAACGGTCCTTATTTTCAAAATCTAAACCCCTGAATTAATCGAAAATGACTACCATAACGATTTTTACAAAAAAAGTGTATGACCGCTATCTTGGATTTCAAAATAGACATTATTTTCGATATCTGCTTACCCGAATTAGTGGGAAATGACTACCATGACGATTTTGACAGAATTTTCCGTTTCCGCCATCTTTGATTTTAAAACCGTCCTTTTTTCCGAAATCTACACCCCTGAATTAATCGAAAATGACTACCATAACGATTTTTACCAAAAAAGTGTTTGACCGCCATCTTGGATTTCAAAATAGACATTATTTTCGATATCTGCTTACCCGAATTAGTCGGAAATGACTACCATGACGATTTTGACAGAATTTTCCGTTTCCGCCATCTTTGATTTTAAAATCGTCCTTTTTTCCGAAATCTACACCCCTGAATTAATCGAAAATGACTACCATAACGATTTTTACCAAAAAAGTGTTTGACCGCCATCTTGGATTTTTAAATAGACATTATTTTCGAAATCTGCACACCCGAATTAGTCGAAAATTACTACCATGACGATTTTGACAGAATTTTCCGTTTCCGCCATCTTTGATTTTAAAACCGTCCTTTTTTCCGAAATCTACCCCTGAATTAATCGGAAATGACTACCATAACGGTTTTTACCGTAAAGTGTATGACCGCCATCTTTGTTTTTAAAATAAACATTATTTTTAAATGCTGCACACTCCGAGTTAGTCGAAAATGATTACCATGAGGATATTGACAAAATTGTCTAGTTTTCAAATAAAAAAACATTTTACGTCACACCTGGCCATAATGTGAGTTTTACCGCACGCTACGCTAATTGTGTACTCACCACGGGCAGTAAAAAAGAAATCCCTCTATCGCATATTTACAACCTTCGCCTGCGGCTCGGGTTACAAAAACCTGCGATTTCGGGCTTTCTTTCTTTTACAGTCCTTGGTAAGTAATGCACTATAATAATATTAAAGTAATGTAAATATTTCAATCTTTTATTTCAAGGATCTTTATAATTCAATCGCACTTTTCGCAACTATAGGGCAATGGAAACAGGTCACTACGTGTTGGGGATTTCATACAAGGTTACCCGTTTTAGTGGCCTCTTAGTGTATCTAGCTGGCAAACTTACGTAATGCGCGTAGGACGATTTAGCACAGGTCCGTCGTCTGTGAGCTCTCGTTCCATACTGAACCAGAGACGACGGCGCGATGTGTTTTGTCAAGTTTTTAACCGATTTAGAATCATCTTCAAAAAATTACACTTTATTTAAATTTTGCGTTACAGTAATGATATTTTTTTTCGTGGTAGATCTATAGCTGAACTTTAATATATTTATATTTTTAGGGCAGAATATTTATAGGACTTCCGTGAAAAAAATTAAATGTAAACCTGTTTTCATCAAAAAAATTGCAATATTCAGAAAGTATTTTGTCTATTATCCAAGATGAATCTTCAATTTTTCTTACCATGGCCGTCTTGAACATGATATACTGAATTGAATTGTATTCAAATTTTATAAGAAAGGTTCCCTTTATTTGAGTAATCTGAAAAAAAACCAGACGTCTAACTGCAAACTCTGAAGAGGCCTTGCTAGGCCAAGAGAAGCCTTGTTTTTCAGGTTTTTTTCTTAAAAAATATATTTTTTTTTTCCCATGGCCGTCTAGATAAAGGAACGGACTTTTATATGCATTAAAAGTTAATTTAAAAACACAAAGCATATTCGCTATAACCTCCGAAGAAAATGATGCATTTCGCAAAATACGCGCATTTTGGGAATAAGGCCTCTTAAAAGCGGCAGAGATATTGAGGTTTGAAATTTGGGTGTTGATTTGTTGGACAACCTACCCTAATGAAATTTGGGTGTTGATATATTGGATAACTTACCCTAATAATTCGTCTCACAGACCCAAAAAAAGCCAACTTCCTCCGGTCCTTCTCACCCTCGGAAATGCAGAAGCTGCCGTCTCTCCCCCACCAGTCTTCCAAGTGCACGCCTGGCGGTTCGTACCGGGTAGACTGCGACACCTGCATCTGCCTAGCGAATAAGAACCTTCTGTGCAATGATCTGCTGTGCCCGAGCTATGACGGTCTTAACAGGGTGCTGGCTAAGGATATGACTGGTTAGTGTGTTCTACGTCAAACTATGCAAATCAATGGTCTGTAATGGATCTTAAACTATTTTCGACTTTTTTCGAATCGAATCGACTCATTATAAAAAAAAAATATTATTGGCTAATCGAATATTACGAATGGGATGCGATGATTAATAAATCGATATATTTTTGCTTCGATTAATCGATTGATGGAATTGATTTTGGACATCCCTCGATCATAGAGTTGATAGATTTACAGAGTTAACCACCGTTCAGACTAAGGCGCTCCACACACTTGTTCTGAATTCATCAATTCATAGACAATTGTCTATGGTGGCGGAAATTTGTCTATGGCCTTCATATTAAAAAATTCAGCTACCATAGAGAAATTTCCGCAACCATAGACAATTAATTGTCTATGAATTGATGAATTCAGATCAAGTGTGGAGTGCCTAATATGTGTAATATCAAGCCGATGTTGCAGGCCGACATATTCACACATACCTATTCACTTTTCTATTTACCACTCAACTCTCATATTTTACTGATAGTTGTATTTCCCTTCATCTTTCCTTCAGTGTTCTTCGCCAGATGAAAAAAAAATTAGTTAAACCATCAATATGAGCCGCGCTCGGCGTAGGATCATTTTTCAGTTAGGATTCCATAGTCATTTCTACTGCGTTGTGCTCTGCCGACCGGGCTATAGTGATGGGATAATTGCCAATCTTTCAATACTTCTGCCCTCCAGGAAAAACATGTACACAGGGCGAAAACAAGACTCAGGATTGTATTTCGTGCTCTTGCAACAATGGGGTCCTCAAATGTGAAGCAGAACATAACTGCATTCCAAAAGACGGGAGAAGGGATCTCCAGAAGGAACCGCCTATTGATTTGTCTGTGAAGACTGAGAACCGCCAGTGTACTAAGGGAATGGTTTACAAGTAAGTCTAAACCATGAAGTTATCATTTTAAACTGTAGTATACTTTTCGGTCACAAAGTGAGGCCGAAAGAGAGGGTTATCTGGGGGACTGTGTCTCGTTTACTAAGGGGGTAATGACGTCATCAGACAATCAAAATGTCAATACGTGTCAATTTTGTAACGAGTGCGAGTGACACACCGCCCCCTACATTATGCTCTCTATCGGACCGTTTTTACAACTTTTTACTGAACTACTGTTTTGCTCGGTAAGAAGGTTCAACTCTGGTTATGGTCTAAGAGCTGGCCACGTCAGATGTGACACAATGAAACTTATCTAGTTAGACTGCTTTACCATCCTTATTGCTAGATCCGGGCATCAGGCAGCTTTTAATGGGTGGAGGTCAGAGTGACAGACCAACAAAGTTTTTAAGTTGGAAAAAAGTAATACCAAAATAGATAATTTCAACAACTGCCAAAGTTGTGTCATATATAGAGAGCAGGGCCAATATTTTAACATTAGAACAAAAATCATTGTCTATTATTGCGGAAACAAAAACAGTAGGCGACTAACTAAAAATTGCATTATACATCATTTGGCACTACTTTCCCCCAACAGAAACTTCTGGCTATGATATAATCTAATTAATTACATAATTTCCCATAATATCGCATCAAACCCGGAACTCTAGAATTTGTTCTCGTCGAGTTATTTCTATTCTTCGACCTCCACCACTTTACAGCTGCCAGATGTCCGGATCTAGAAATAAGCATTGTATAGCAAACTAACTACAGGGGTTTCGTTTCTCTCATTGTTGTGTCATATCTGACGTGGCCAGCTCTCCGCCAATAGGGGACTGTGTCTCGTTTTGACTAAGGAGGTAATGACGTCATCAGACAATCAAAATGTCAATATGTGTCAATTTAGTAACGAGTGCGAGTGAGACACCGTCCCCTACATTATGCTCTCTATCGGACCGTTTTTACTAGTCACCGAGCTGAGCTACTGTTTTGCTCGGTAATAAGGTTCAACTCTGGTTAGGGAAATAGAATAAGAGTAATGACTGGTTTCTCTCTTGGACCGTGGTCTAAAGTCGCATTTAAACTCGAGTGCAATGCGAGCCGAATGACCAGGCGAATAGCGCGCAGACTGTCTACAGAACAGCCTTTCCGTTCGCCCGCCTCGTCGCCCTATTATTTTTAAAAGACCTATCCATTCTATCCAACGATCCCATACAGCCATTTTCGGTCGCAGATTTTTGAAAGTAGCTGCAAGTAGAAAATGTTTCGTAACTGTTACGACACAATCAATGTGACTGTGTTTGGCATTCGCGTCACTATTTGCCCGCCTCATTGCTTTATTATTTTTAAAAGACCTATCCATTCTATCCAACGATCTCATACAGCCATTTTCGGTCGCAGATTTTTGAAAGAAGCTGCAAGTAGAAAATGTTACGTAACTGTTACGACATCACAATGTGACTGTGTTTGGCATTCGCGTCACTATTTGCCCGCCTCATTGCTTTATTATTTTTAAAAGACCTATTGACGGGTTGAAGCTTTCTAGTACTTACTAACGATTACTGTGCTAAGCTACGGACAGACATGGCGAAACTGTAAGGGTTCTTACAGTTGAAGTTGACTACGGCACCCTAAAAAGCATGGTTAACGTTACGTTTGTAGCTGATTCCAGCGTTTTCTTCGTATGTAGAGGAAAACAGCTGGACGTTAAATATTTAGAAACACCATCTAATCAACTCAAAGCACGTATTACTATTGAGTTGGCAAACGCGTGCGCCAAAGAGGAACAGAACCATGACAGAAACATACGCAATGCGACTGATCGGAAATCGCATTTCAAGATGGCTGACAGTACACTTACCGTGATTAAAATAGCCTACGTAATTTAGTCGGTTTCGTTCTTGCACTCCAAATTGTTGGAGGGGAACAAAAAGCTTATATTGTACTTACGGCCTTTTAGCAAGACCACAGACAAAATATTTTTTTTAAGCAGTTTATAGTAGTTGTTTTGTGCTTAAATAATAATTAGATTGGGCAAATAAAAATAATAAATCTGACATTTATATAGTTTTGTATTAAAATTATTGACAGATTAGGTAGATTGGATTAGTGTACTTGTCAACGTCGTCTAACGTCGAAAGATAAAATTGTATGGAGACGTCATGTGTCACCTTTCATCAGTCAAAGTTCTGTCAAACACTGATTGTGTAGGGAAGATAACCTTCTGTATGAAATTATGTATATTATTACTAGCTTTCCGCCCCGCGACTTCATCCGCTTATGATAGCACCTTCGCACCCCTATTTAACCCCCTCAGGGGTAGAATTTTCCAAAACGCTGAAAGGACTTTTATTGTATTTTAATAAGTTATCTTCCCACAAAGTTAAAAGTCTCCAGCTCAAAAAAATAAATTTCCCCTATACAAACTTTGAACCCCTTTTTATAATAAGTTATCTTCCCACAAAGTTAAAAGTCTCTAGCTCAAAAAAATAAATTTCCCCGATACAAACTTTGCACCCCTTTTTAACCTCCTCGGGGGTGAAATTATCCAAAACGCTAAAAGTACTTTTATTGTATTTAACTAACTAATCTTCCTACAAACAAACTTTGCACCCCTTTTTAACACCCTCAGGGGTGAAATTATCCTAAACGCTGAAAAGACTTTTATTGTATTTAAATAAGTTATCTTCCCACAAAGTTAAAAGTCTCTAGCTCAAAAAAATGAATTTCCCCCATACAAACTTTGAACCCCTTTTTAACCCCCTCAAGGGTGAAATTATCCAAAACGCTAAAAGTACTTTTATTGTATTTAACTAAGTAAACTTCCTACAATGTCAAAAGTTTCTAGCTCAAAAAAAAATATTTCACCGATACAAACTTTGCACCCCTTTTTAACCCCCTCAGGGGTGAAATTATACTAAACGCTAAAAGTACTTTTATTTTATTTAAAGGGGTAATCTTCCGACAAAGTTAAAAGTTTCTAGCTCAAAAAAATAAATTTCCCCGATACAAACTTTGCACCCCTTTTTAACCCCCTCAGGGGTGAAATTATACTAAACGCTGAAAGTACTTTTTGTGTATTCTTATAAGCAATATTTCTTCAAAGTTGTAAGTCTCTAACTCAAAGAAAGAAGTTTTCCGCATACAAACTTTGCACCCCTATTTAACCCCCTCAGGGGCGGAATTATCCAAAACGCTGAAATCACTTGTATATTTTTATAAATACCAGCGAACGTGCGAAGTTTCAAGTCTCTAACTTAAAATTTAAAATCCTACACATACAAACTTTTAACCCCCTTTTTACCCCCTTATGGGTTGAATTTTTCAAAATCGCTTCTTATTATTTGAACACGTTAATAAATGTAACCCGACCTGCAAATAACAACTTTATAGCTTCAGTTGTTACGGCCTCGCTTTAATACAAACTTTTCAACCCCGTTTCAACTCCTCTGGGGTGGAATTTCGAATAACGCTGAAGTTAGTTTTTTTGCTTTTAAGTAAGTAGTCTGCAAACGAAATTTCAAGTTTGTCATAAAAAAAATTTTAATCTCCATACAAACTTTCAATCCCTTTTTTACCCCGTTAGAGGTTGAATTTCAAAAAACGCTAAAATTGTTTTTATTGTTTTTTAATTATCAGTAAGCGTACAAAGTTTCAAACCTCTAACCTTAAATTTTAAGCCCCATCCATACAAACTTTCAACCCCCTTTTTACCCCCTTAGGGGATGAATTTTTCAAAATCTCTTCTTATTACTTGTATACATTACAAATTTCATCAGACCTGAAATTTTCAACTTTCTAGCTTCAGTAGTTTCGGCTCTGCGTGGATCAGTCAGTCAGTCAGTCAGGACAAAGGCATTTATATATATAGATATTATTCTGTGCTTTTAGTAAGCAATGATCACAATGTTAGATTATGATTAGAACCAACGCTAATAGCGCTTCCTCTATCACACCTATTGAAAGATCCATAAGAGCATCCCGTCCGGTCTTGGTATTATTATTATTATTAGCTTATTTATCCCTTCAATACCTAGTATCCTAAAGTCTATGCTAACTATAAAACTTGTTCTCAGACGCGACTGCAACCGTTGCTACTGCCAGAAAGACAACACCCTCCGTTGCACTCTCATGAGATGCCTCAAGCATACCGAGGTGCAACGCTTGAAGAGATTGCGGACTCACCTGGAGAGGGAGGGTCTTTGAATACAATACAATACACTAATTCATAAAATTACTCTTTTATTACGCGTAACACCGCTGAATTCATATAATAAAAAAACCGGCCAAGAGCGTGTCGGGCCACGCTCAGTGTAGGGTTCCGTAGTTTTCCGTCCGTCACAGTAAGTGTCCCCACTTAAGAGTTAATAACACCGCCATGTAGCATATGATACGAGAGTTCCACGTACAGCGACATCTATCGGCAAATTAAGTAAACTATTGCGCGCGAGCTTAAAGTATGGAAGATGATTTTTATTGAATAATTATTTATTGCGTGAACCGATTTTCACCGTTTTTACTTTATTTGAAAGCACGTCATTTCATTGTAATTTTGTAGAAATTACAGGTACAATAAACACCTGCTTATACGGTTAAATTACAAACTTAGTTCAGAAATTATTTTGTAATTTTTTTTCATAAACTATTCAACCTATCAAGTTCAAAATTATTTTCCTAGAAAGTTTTTATAAAGTTCTACTTTTGAGATTTTTTTCATATTTTTAAAACTTATGGTTCAAAAGTTAGAGGGGGGGGGACGCATATTTTTTTACTTCTGGAGCGATTATTTCCGAAAATATTTACATTATCGAAAAATGATTTTAGTAAACCCCTATTCATTTTTAAATACCTATCCAACAATATATCACACGTTAGGGTTGAAATGAAAAAAAAAATCACTCCCCACTTTACGTATAGGGGAGGTACCCTAATAAAAAAAAAATTCCACTTTTTATTTTACCACTTTGTCGGCGTGATTGATATACATATTAGTACCAAATTTCAGCTTTCTAGTGCTAACGGTCACTGAGATTACCCGCGGACGGACGGACGGACGGACGGGCAGACATGGCGAAACTATAAGGGTTCCTAGTTGACTACGGAACCCTAAAAAATCAGCCCTATGCTGAATATTGTCTATGGGCTCCACACAAGAAACCAGAACCAATAGACACTACACTGCTGATTTTTAATGCTGAATTCAGTTCAGGTGTGGATTTCCTTGCAAACCTCTGCTCTACATATTATTATTAAACCAGTAAGGACGTCATTATCCTGAAATATAAAGCCTGACCAGAAATATATGATCATGCGTCATGTTGAGGAATTTAATTGGAACTAATTTCTTGCACTGGCAATCATTTTACTGACAGAATGATATGCATGTGTGAGTGACTTTTGTCAGTGTCATTGTCGCGGTTTATTTGAATAATAGTAAAGTGTTGAATATTAAATAATAAATGTCAAAAAAATCCTACAATTAGGTATTCATAGTCAAGAGCGAAACATTGTAAATAGTGTATGTAATAAACAGCTGTAAATATTAGGCTCTATTATTATTTCGCAGTGAAACATTTACAAATTAACATCAGAGGTGTCAAATAAAAGAGGTAAACAAATAAAGATATCATAGACGTAAGGCTTGTAAGGCCTAACCTTAGGTAACCTTTGGTAACTAGTTACGAAATGAGAAAAATCCCAATACGTAACAAGTATTTTTTGCTCATTTTAAACAGTTGAAACTATTCTTGTGCCAAACTAAATCCATATATGGTATATGCTGCACCCTTATGAGATGCCTCAAGCACACCGAGGTGTAACACTTGAAGAGACTGCGGACTCAACTGGAAAGTGAGGGTCTAAGAATACAATGCGCGTAATAAATAGGTACGATCGTAGCACACAGTTGCGGGTCAAACCTTCTTAGAAATAGAAATATAAATAATAAAACTAATAGCACCGCTTACCATTTTGGTAACCGGTTACAACTTGGGAATTTACTATTATCATGTCATACATGATTATCAAATTAGTCACGTAATTTTACTTTATGTATGACATGTTGTAGTGTCATACATAATGACCTTCAAAAGAAATTTGAAATTTAGTTTGTTATTAACCTTCCAATCAGAGTACTATCTCTGATTGGAAGACTGCTGACCTGCTTGAGCGTATCCAAAAGAAATTTGGTAGACATCTGTATAAGAGACTCTACGGGTATTATCCTTTTTTGTACCCATCGCTTTTTGTGTCAGGGATGGTCGGGCTTCGCACACTCGAGTCTCGGCGAAAACTACTGCAATTAATCCATTATTATCAGCTGCTAAACAACAAAGTGGATAATCCGACCGTACTGGAGCGAATGGGGCTGCAGGTTCCACGAGCGAATGGGGCGGTTGAAGGCGCATGCGGCGCGGGCGGTGCTGTGGCGGTACATCGCCCTCGGCGGCTATTCGCTGCCGCCGGAGCGCGTACGCAGCGCGGTGCTAACGCTCCCACCGCTAGAGCAAGAACGGTCCTAAACCATATTCTAATAGAATGTAACGACATCGATATCTTCGCTGATCGTATTGGTGTATTTTGCTATAAAGTCTTAGCATTAATGTAGTTAGTATCTAGTACAATAATGGTAAAATTTGTATTTGTTGTGTTTGTTTCATATTTTATACTGTGTTTATTGTTCTTATGTTTCTCTTATAGTTTATACCAATTTTATAAAGTATATTGTATTAGCATATAAGTGTTTTGGTCAAATACTGTAAACTTATGTGTTATTTTGAATAAATGATGATGATGATGATGAAGTTAAAGGAATTACAATAAAATCTGAAAAGTTTTGTATACAGCAGTTACACGGCTCATTAAATTTTCTAACCCAACCTTGTAATTGTCAATATTGTTCATAATTTAAGGCATTAATTAAAAATTCCATGAACTTTATGTAGCGGGTAAATTAAAAAGAAGCATTTTACTACCTTTTTATTGGTTCACATGGCGCGTGAAATTTCTTAATTAACTTAACTTTTTGTCAATCGTACATTTTGGAAGTATTTAGTTAGAAATGTTCCGGGTCGTGACATTTCTAACTTTACTGTATCTTCTTCGGCTCGCAAGGTGCAATTTCCGTAAGTGTCTTCTCTTGTCTCATTATATACTTTTCGATTTTCTTTAATTTTTCATTTTTCCGAAGGCACGTGCGTTGCGAATACGCAGTTTTTTCTGAATGACCGCATATGCTACTGCGACGGGAAAGGGCAATGGAGTGAAGCGAGCTGCCATAAGCTCTGCCAGCCTGGCCAGACAGTAAGACACGGCTGCAGCCAATGCGTCTGCCAAAACAACGGGCAACTCTTCTGCAACAATCTCAACTGTCCAGAAGATCAAAAAATAATCCCATCTATTAAAGCCATAAATTCTATGGGACACTGGTGTACTCCTCTAAGAATATACTACGTTGACTGTAATATCTGCGTTTGTCCAGAGTCGGGGAGGACAGCCAATGTACACTGCGTCAAAGACAGCTCGTGTACAGCTTTAAGAACCCCTTCAATATCCGACCTATTAGCTTCCAACAAAAACACATGTAAACCAAGTATATTGTACGTCTTCAATTGTCTCCAGTGCTTATGCTCCGAAGAAGGGTTCTTTAGCCTTAGTAATTGTATAGAAACTTGTCAATCTAAGCCAAAGACAAGTCTCACACGTCCATGCACACCTCGCTCATTCTACAGATCTGACTGTAACGTATGTCTGTGCCCAAGTGACGGGATACATAGTGACTCTACCTGCACTCAAGAAATTTGTGATGGTAAACACAAATATAAAGTCCTTCAAGCTTTAACATCTGAAAGTAAAATGTGCATACCTCACCAATTTACCGCGCCCCAATGTCTGTACTGTCACTGTAACCAAGACGGGACGATTAATCAACAAACCTGCTTAGAGCTGAACTGCTTAAAGTCAAATTTCAACGAATACGTCGCTAGAAACTCTTGCAGCCCAGGAGAAATGATACCGTTCTGCACGGAATGCTTCTGCCTTCGTAACGCTTCAACGCATCACGATTACTGCACCATAGGTTGTTCTTATCGGAAAAAAATACTAGTTCTAGAAAAGGTTTTCAGTGACTCCAAAAATTATCCACTACTTGACTGGGATTCCTTAGATACAACTTCAAGCGCATGGACATGCAAACAGAATTCCATATATGTAGAAAACAGTAAATTTTGCCTATGCCCTGATAGTCAAACTAAAGAGAAATCCTGCTTAGTAGCAGTAAAAAAAACATTGAATTTCGAATATCCCGCTCCAAAGATTGCGTTCAGAAAGAGTAAAATAAATATTGACTTCAGTAAATCATGTATGCCAAGCACATTTATAGAATTTGATTGTAATACTTGTTTTTGCTCTAAGAATGGTACAATTGATCCCAATTGGTGCACCTTTGATGATTGCGAAGCCATACGAATAATTCAAGAAGCTCAAAAAGCTCATGGACTCGTGGCTAAAGAGAAACCCACATGTATCCCTGGAGCTATAACCGAAATGGCTTGTAATTTCTGCATCTGTCCAGACAATGGTTTGTCAAAGGAGAGAGCGTGTACAAAAAACCGTTGCTCTGATGTGGAAACTCCGGTGACGTCAACAGACAATTTTGATTGCGACCCGTTAGAGTATTACGAGGTCGATTGCAACATCTGCTCATGTCCAAGTGACGGTATTAAAAACGTGGCGAAGTGCACTAAAAACGTCTGCGAAGACAATTTCCTACGATCAGATGCGTGCGTTCCTGGAAAGCTATTTAGCCAAGAATGTAACATCTGTATTTGCCCTCCTGACGGTTCCAAAAAAGATAGAGTTTGTACCAAACATGACTGTAAAAAGGCTGACTCGACATGGAAGAAGATATACCAGTACGCGAACAGTATTGTAGAAGAACTGCCTGATAACGGCGACGGGGCAGAAAAGAAGATGGACCATTGTTTCCCCGGAGAGCAGTTCACGATAGACGGGCGGTTTTGTGTTTGTCCCGAGATGGGTATCAAAACGTATGCGACATGCTCGAGCTCCGTTCATGAAGAAGACATCTATAGCCCGGGCATGAGAGCTCGCCTTGTAAGTACTTGCGTAATTTTAAACATTGAAATGCTCACATAAATAATAAACATTAATACTTACTTAGCTAAATGTAGACAGCGAAATCTTGAATGAATGAATGAATGAAATTATTTATTCACAAAGAACATATGGTAACATAAGATGTTGATGGGTTATATACAGTGCTTCCCTTAATATATTCAGTCCATGTAGACATGTGAAAGTCGTTTGAAAGCGAATTGGTTAACAATATAATAAATAACTATCAAGAAATAATTTTGAATAAAAAACAGTAATTCAATTAATAAAAAGTCCATAACATAGTTAAATTAGTGTAAAATTACAAGTCAATTATTAGTCCATTTAAATAGTTAGAAGTCAACATAATAATTTTTTACATACAAGCACAATTACAGATATGTCATTTCACATTTAAAAATTGTACGATAAAAATTCTGTAACACTATAATAGTAGTTTCATAATAAGATCACACGAGTGTTTTAAGGCCTAATTACGTACAGTTGCATACACTGCTTTATCTACACTCATATTATATATCCAAAATAAAGTGTTCGGAAACCATAGAATGACCGACATTGCACCGCCATGGCCAACTCGATTGTGCCGGCGGTCACGCGGGCGCGTGCCGTTGGTCAGGAAGGAGCACTGGGTTTACATTATGTTATCAAATTCGATGTTCGGAATTTGAAACTCATAACGTATCAATATATGAGCATGTAAAGTTAAAATTACGTTACTGCCACAGATAAAAAGCTTATCATAGTAACATCGGTTGTGGTAATGATAGCCATTGCCTACCGTTTTTGAACACGTTTTAGAAGACTTACAATGTGAGTGTAGATAAAAACAATTGTCAATCAATATTTTATACAATTTCGTTTTAAACTTATTAATAGGCAATGTATTTTATTAAAGATACACATGTTATTAGCGCTTTGAGTTGTCAGTTATTGAAAATATTTCCAGATAGGGTGATTGTGCTACTTTCCCGTCCAGTTCCAGTTTACCGTCCACTTGATTAAACTGTTGCAAATAAATGGGAAAAACTTTTTAAGGTCAACAAATTTTATATTTATAGTTTATCATTTAGTATTTTTTTATGCTTTATTTTGGGAAAAACTTGAATATAAACTTATAAATAAGTATGGACGGAAAACTGACAAGAGTGGACGAAAACTAGCATAATCACCCTACTTATCGTTGGCAAATAATAATAAAAATACAGTCGTCAATAACTTTTACCAAATACCTAACACATTTACGACATAAATAAATTGCTTCCCACCATTTTGCTACATTCGTATCTTTTAAAGATTTCTTATCTATTATATTGAGACCTCGCCTTTGACTTAGCTGTCTACTGTCAGCGTCAGCAATAGTTCCACAATGTCGGTTAAAAAGTACCGTTTATGGTTTTTATCACCATTACTAATTTTTACAATCTCTTCCAGGAAACCAATGCAAACACGACTTTAGGCATTATTGATTCGTTTCCGAGTCCAAAACAGCCAGATCAAGTACAAATGTGCTCCATTTACAACACATCAGCGGATACATCGGGTGTAAAATGTGCTTCAGGATCTCTGTACATTAAGGGGTATGATTAACGTCATCTATATTTTTAAACAAACGCTAACACTTTGTTTTTTTTAAGTTAAATTTTTGATAGGTACTAATAATTATATAGTCATCCGACTTACTTATGTACGTTTAACTTTCAAAATTTGACCACAGAAAAATAATAACCGTATTACATACAGAAGGTTATCTTCCCTACAAAATCAGTGGTTGACAGAACTTTGACAGATGAACGGTGACACATGACGTCTCCATACAATTTTGCGTTTCGACTTTCTAGAGTTGACAAGTACGCGATAAATTTGATAGATAAATGTCTGATTTATTACCTAATTCGCCAAATCGCTTTTTGCGGTAAAATCCTCCTCCAGATCGTCCCAGTTATCTCTATCCTGTGCCGTTCTTGCCCAAAGCGCTCCAGCTAAGAGTTTTTAGCAAGTATAAGGCGCAAAACACACTTGATCAGAATTCTCTCACACTTGATCAGAACTATTTCAAATTGAAACTGTGACAAAGATAAACGATATCTACATCTCTGCCACACTAATTGAAAGTTCCATGAGACCATTCCATTCGGTCTTGGTGATCCTCTTGGCGTTTCTCTCGGCTTTTGCCACACTCAATTGAGCCTGGGGTACGCTCGGCAACCTAATTTCGTTACGTTTAGTCTTGGTATTATGTATGTTTGTGTTTTCAGATGTCAACAATGCCTCTGCCCCTCCGCGGACGACACGATAGAGTACTGCCGCTCTCTAAACGCGACCGCCGAGTGCAATGCTACCGATATCTCATCCATGAAAAGCAGTGGAGGTAAATATTAAATAAATATTGATAATGCTCCCAGTACATTGGAGCCGGTAATATCTGTTTTTCCGGCCTCTGCTGTAATATACTACCCATCAAAAACATAAATGTGAAAGGCTGCCAAGTTCGATACTATGGGAATGCTTCGCCTATAAAAGAAGTGAGATCTGAATAAGTACCAAGTTCCATAAAAATACCTCAAATCATAAATAGTTATAGGAATGCACACTTGATTTCCAGCAGTTTTTAAGGTACATTTTGAATAAGTATCACGTTACATAGAAATACCTAAAATTATAATAATCAGAAAAACGCACACCGGTTTTTTAGCAGTTTCCTGATAACATTTATTATTTTCAGTACTTTTTAATGATGTAACTTGGCAAGTTTTAATAGAAAATTATATACTTGACACATTGCAGTCCAAAGATGTCGATTCATTGCATTGAAAAGGTGTGTGGTGTGTGAAAACTTGCCAAGTAACATCATTAAAAAGTACTGAAAATAATAAATGTTATCAGGAAACTGCTAAAAAAACCGGTGTGCGTTTCTCTGACTATTATAATTTTAGGTATTTCTATGTAACGTGATACTTATTCAAAATGTACCTTAAAAACTGCTGGAAATCAAGTGTGCATTCCTATAACTATTTATGATTTGAGGTATTTTTATGGAACTTGGTACTTATTCAGATCTCACTTCTTTTATAGGCGAAGCATCCCCATAGTATCGAACTTGGCAGCCTTTCACATTTATGTTTTTGATGGGATTTCATTTATTTTTGTTAGGTGTAGGTTCTTTATTATTTTTTTATCACGGACGGCGCGAGCGCGGCGGACGAGTGTAGGCAGCGACGGAGGGTGCGCGAGGCGGGGAACGGAATTTTTATCTAGTATCACTATACATACATATATCGGGATTTCGGGATCGATCGGGCATCGCGAGTACCTATAATCTATGATAAATCCTATTTTACTATTTATTTATAGGTGATTTTTACAAATAAACTGGCTCCCTACACCTATAAAATGTACCTACTTACATATAATTACATACATCAATAACGTACTTTATACTGTTTGTAAGTACGCTACCTACATAGATAATTAATAACTTGGTAATACCTACCTACCAGTAGGTATTATAATTAGTGGCCTATTATGTAGCCCTAGAAGTGCACCATCCCATCTCATCCCGTCAGATGGGCAGTAGTATATATAATTCCATCTTATATATGATTTCCATGTTCTTGAATCTGCGATTTTATTAGTTGTAAAATTAGAAATTATTTAGACTATGCGAGAAAAAATAGTCTTTTCATTTTTGTTTGACTGGTTTAGCGCACCTAGTGTACCTAGCAGTGTTGGCCGAACGTTAGTGTGATTGAAAATTAAAAATTGAAGATTGAAACACGTTAGTTAAAATTGAACATTAATAGTTTAGTGCAAATTGATTTCAATTAGAATTGAAATTAATTGTAACTAACGTGTTAATCCTTTGCGAATAACTAATAATTGAAGATATTTAATTTTTAGTCTTTCTCAAAAATTTAAACATTAATTTAATTTTTAGTGTAGATTGAATTGGTAATTGACATTAATAATTTACCTAACTAAACGCGAATTTAGGTTAAGCTACGAGGTTTTGATTACTTTTACCTTGACCTTGACCTTGACCTTGACCTTGACTTTCACTTTCACTTTTACTTTCACTTTCTTTAACTTTCACTTTAACTTTCACTTTCACTTTTACTTTGACTTTCACTTTGACTTTCACTTTCACTTTCAATTTGACTTCCACTTTGACTTTCACTTTGACATTCACTTTGACTTTCACTTTCACTTTCACTTTGACTTTCACTTTCACTTTCACTTTCACTTTGACTTTCACTTTGACTTTCACTTTCACTTTGACTTTGACTTTCACTTTGACTTTCACTTTGACTTTCACTTTGACTTTCACTTTGACTTTCACTTTGACTTTCACCTTCACTTTCACTTTGACTTTAACTTTCACTTTGACTTTCACTTTGACTTTGACTTTCACTTTCACTTTGAATTTCACTTTGACTTTGACTTTGACTTTGAATTTGACTTTGACTTTGACTTTGACTTTCACACAAAGAAAGTAAAAGTAAAAAGAAGCTCCAGATTTTGATACCGGTACCATCTGCTCATCAGTACAAGTCGAATGAGCCCAAACAGCATGAGTCTATGATGCGCCAAACCCGAGATCCAGTAGGGATCCCCAGGGTCCAGCATGAGCTCCAGATTTTGATACCGGTACCATCTGCTCATCTGTACAAGTCGAATGAGCCCAAACAGCAAGAGTCTATGATGCGCCAAACCCGAGATCCAGTAGGGATCCCCAGGGTTCAGCATGAGCTCCAGATTTTGATACCGGTACCATCTGCTCATCAGTACAAGTCGAATGAGCCCAAACAGCATGAGTCTATGATGCGCCAAACCCGAGATCCAGTAGGGATCCCCAGGGTCCAGCATGAGCTCCAAATTTTGATACCGGTACCATCTGCTCATCAGTACAAGTCGAATGAGCCCAAACAGCAAGAGTCTATGATGCGCCAAACCCGAGATCCAGTAGGGATCCCCAGGGTCCAGCATGAGCTCCAGATTTTGATACCGGTACCATCTGCTCATCAGTACAAGTCGAATGAGCCCAAACAGCATGAGTCTATGATGCGCCAAACACGAGATCCAGTAGGGATCCCCAGGGTCCAGCATGAGCTCCAGATTTTGATACCGGTACCATCTGCTCATCAGTACAAGTCGAATGAGCCCAAACAGCATGAGTCTATGATGCGCCAAACCAGAGATCCAGTAGGTAGCCCTAGGGTCCAGCATGAGCTCCATCTTGTGATATTGGTCCCGACTTCCGAACCCGAGATGCAGTTTTAAAATTAATTATTAGTGTAAGACAGGATTAATTTAGTTACACTAACGTTAATCTAATTAACTGTAATTCTTATTAAATTTTCGAGACGTTAGTGTAACTAATACGTTAATTCTAATTGACGGTTAGTGTAATTAATGACGTCACTTTTGGACCCGGGGTATGTCCTTAAACTACGTCCGGACTTGGGTATGTCCTTAAACTATGCCAAAAAGAGAGGTATGGGCACTGCGAATGGCATCTCGCTTAGTGTGGTAGGGCACGTTCAGTGAATGTCATCTCGCTCAAATCTGGAGCAGAGCCCGACTGGGGAAGTACCTCCACCTTACAGAAAACCACAGCCAAATAGCACTAGACCCTACTCATAGTGTTGTGTTCCTGCTGGTGAGTAAGGTTGCCAAAGAGCTCAAAGAGGACCCAGTGTGTTGACGATGAGGGACCCTCTTGTTCCTTTAGCCGTCAACACAGTGAATCCTTCTTTTTGTAAAGGGTCGGCAACGCGCATGTGACTCCTGTGGAGTTACAGGCGTCCATAGGTTACGGTAGCTGCTTACCATCAGGTAGGCCGTATGCTTGTTTGCCACCGTCGTGGTATAAAAAAAAAAAAAAAAAAAAAACAAAATCAATGCGAACTAACGTTAGTAAAAATTGATATTAGTGTAATTGATTAGTTACGGAATTAATCTTCAATCTTATTGATCAATTTTCAATTCTTATCGAAATTATCGGCCAACACTGGTACCTAGTGACCTGCTTTGCACTTCGTAAATCGTGGGTTCGGTTCCCGCAACAGACACACACAGAGTGGTGAACAATTTTATTGTTCTTGTCTTTAAGACAAACATGTATTGTCTTAAATTGGTATGTATCTAAATTTAAATAAGTCTTATCTCATTTCCACTCCATACCTACTTATAGTAGAACAAAATTACACATTCGTTGTTTTCGAAACTGACTCACACTTGGCCGTTTTCAGATTTTTACTTTATTTCGACCTAAAGACAAACCTTCGAGCCAAATTTCAGTTCGGTACGACCATTGGAAGATATACCCATTTAGTTCATTATGACTTCATAGTAGAACAAAGTTACACCTTCGCTATTTTTAAAACTGACTCACACTTGGCCGTTTTCAGATTTTTCCCTTTACTTTGACCTTAAGACCTATCTCCATGCCAAATTTCAAGTCAGTACGACCATTGGAAGTGGTCTAGGTTTTTGATGAGTCAGTGAGTGAGTCAGTGAGTGAGTGTATAGTAAAAATAGCGATTTTCTGACGTCAATATCTCAAGAACTGCTATAGGTAGAATAATGAAATTTTGTATTCTAGACAATTAAGGGGATGTCAACAGACACTCGAAATTTCATATGCGTAGATAAAATATGTTTTGAGTTATAGGGGGGTCGAAATTGGCCCGAAATGGTTCGTGTAATATAACCCACGGCCGGTGTGTCGCTTTTTTTTGCTCGAACTTGGCGGACACACTGCCGTGTGTCTAGATTTATGTAGTCTATTTAATCAACCGACTTCAAGATTTCGAAGGAGGAAGTTATCAATTCGTCGGGATCTTTGTATTTTGCTATTTTTTTATGTATGTTCGCCGATTATTCGAAGACGGCTGGACTTACATCAGAGGCCGGGAAAACACTCGCTTCGCTCGGCCGTCTATACCTACTTGGCCGGGAATCCGTTTTCACGCCGAGGCATGTATAGTGCTTTTCTCAATCATGCAATGAAATAAAATAAAATAAAAAACCAAAAGGACAATGTTTTATTCAATCTAAAAAGCGACCATGAAGTAAAAATTAAAAAGTTAAAATCAGCTGTTCGTAAAACCTGCCGCCATCTTTGACGCTGTCTGAATGAGGTTGGACGTTGAAATAAAAAAAGTTACTTTGCAGGCCTAGGCCTGAAAAGTTGTATGAAATCCCATTTCAGGCCGCCTCGAGATGCTGCGCCCGAAAAAGGATACTTCCGAGTCTATTAAAAGGAACGTAAAGAGAATATTTCATTGCATGTTTGAGAAAACTCTTTTTTTGTTTGAAAGAGTTGGTCCCATTGTAACCAGGTCACGATCTGATGATAGGATCCTGGAGAAATCGAGGGAACTCTTCAACTATTATGGGCACACCTAAACACCTTTTGTTTAAAATTATTTACTTAGTATTGATAAATGGCGCACAAAATATTGCTGAATTGATTAGGTGATATCTTTCCTGTATTCGGTAGTAAGTACATAAGTTTACAATTATCGTTCATATTTGTAAGCAATATGCGGTTTTACATTTATTGTCCCTATGATTGTAGGTAAGTAACTAGGTATATCGAACATAGCCTAAACCAAAAACGTCATCTGAGAAATTTTGTTTGAAATCATTCGTATCATCGTCTTCCTAGCGTTTTCCCGGCTTTTGAGCCTGGCAATCCCATCCCATTCCAATGTAGGCACTAGTTTTTATGAAAGCGACTGTCATTTCATCTTTCAACCCCGATCCAGAGGGAAAACTAAGCCTTATTGTGATTAGATCCAGTTTCCGCACGATGTTTTCCTTCACCGAAAAGCGACTGGTAAATATCAAATGATATATCGTAAACGTTTCGAAAAACTCAATGGTACGAGTCGGGGTTTGAACACGAGACCTCCGGATTGAAAGTCGTCGTTACCGCCAGAGTTTGTTGGATATGTTCAGTCGCCATCAGATATATCGGAGCGGCCAAGGTGGTCACAAATATCTGAACAACGCCTCTATTGTCAAGGCGATAAAGTGCATGTTCATATATTTTTGAAAACCTTGGCCTCTCCGATATATTTGATGGCGACTGTATAAACGCTGCGGCTGTGGAATGAACTCCCTGCCGAGGTTTTCCTAGCGGGCTACAGTATGAGTTTCTTTAAAAAGGAGTGTATAGGTTCTTAAAGGGTATCCGACGCGCATGTGAATCCTCTGGGGTATTTTTTATTTATGTATTTTTAGTCAGTTTTTAATATTTATTTAGATATTTTTGGGAGTTTGTGTGTTGGTGTGTAATTTGCTCTCTTTCTTTGCACTACCTGTTATCTTAAATTCATTCTTCATTTCCTGTTACCCAAAGGTTGTCTGGGAGAGATCGCGTTTTAGCGATAAGACCGCCTGTTGTTACCTTATTTTACGTTTATTGTAAAAATATTTTTATTATTATTGTATTTTGGGGCAATAAAGAATATGTACTTACTTACTTACTTGTTTGCCCGTCGTGGTATAAAAAATGTGTCATTAGGGAAAATTTGCCCTAAATAATTTTATTATTCTTACTTTTTCTTCTCACAGATCGCATATCAAACAAAACAATAGAAAAACTCGCCCTAGCACCACACCGACACACTCGCTACAAGTGCGCTGCGAACGCGACAGTGAGGGACGTATGCCACGTGTGCGAGTGCGAGCAGGACAGCATTATACGCGAGCATTGCTTCAGTAGCTCTGCTGCCAAGTGCGCGGGAATCGAACCAACGTTCTTGAAAGAAAGGATTTCGAACTGAGCAGTTGTTTTTTTATCAAATTCTATCATTGTATTGTCTAATAGGCATGTTTTTTTTTCATGTATGGTATCAATTGGTTCGTTTTGTTGTGAGGATCAAATGTCTACATAGGTCCAATTGCGTTAAAGCAACACAAAAGTCAGAAATGAGATTCAAATTTTAACACTAGCTTTTGTTTCTCAAAACGCTCCTAACAAAATGATATGCGATAGTGACGTCACGGATGCATAGTCTCCTTGTTTGAAGTATGGAAACATTATGAAATTTCTGTTTTGACAGTGAAATATTGCGTTTATGTATATGGTTGCTATACAATTTATTTTTCATTAATATGTGCCATTATTTTATTTTATTTCGTACTTTAAAATATTTCAACCATTTCAATCGATTTTTAAAATGTTAACTTTATTAGGATATATTTACTATTTTGCATCTATTCAATTTAATTTAATTACAAAATTCAACATGTGTCATCATCCCTATTATGCCTGCCGTACAATTAAATAATGGTCTAAGAGCTGGCCACGTCAGATGTGACACAATAATGAGAGCAATGAAACCTGTCTAGTTAGACTGCTTTACCATCCTTATTGCTAGATCCGGGCATCTGGCAGCTTTTAATGGGTGGATGTCAGAGTGACAGACCAACAAAGTTTTTAAGTTGGAAAGAGGTAATATTAAAATAGGTAAAAAATGCCAAAGTTGTGTATTTTATAGAGGACAGGGCCTATATTTTAACATTACATTAGAAACCATTGTCTATTATTTCGGAAACAAAAACAGTGGGCGACTAACTAAAAAATGCATTTTACATCATTTGGCACTACTTTCCCCCAACAGAACCTAATGGATATGATATAACCTAATTATTTACATAATTTTCCATAATATTTCATTAAACCCAGAACTCTAGGATTTGTTTTCTTAGATTTATTTGCATTCTTTGACCTCCACCACTTTAGAGCTGCCAGATGTCCGGATCTAGAAATAAGCATAGTATAGCAAACTAACTACATGGGTTTCGTTGCTCTCATTATTTTGTCATATCTGACGTGGCCAGCTCTCCGTCTATAAGGAGTGTACAGATTTATAAAGGGTCGGTAACGCACATGTGACACCTCTGGAGTTGCTGGGATTCATACAATATGGTATCTACTTACCATCAAACGGGCCGTAGGTATACTTGTTTGCCACCGTCGTAGTATAAAAAAAGTAAGTAAATATTAATTTATACCGGCGTGAATAAGTTTTTCCCCTTTGCGCATATGCATTATATTATAATATATACATATATATATATTTAATAGTATGTATATATATTGGTATTTGTGTAGTTTATGTTGTAGTATGTATCGAAGTATATTTAAATACAAATTAGTTTTAGGATAAATCAGCAAGTTTTCTCATACAGCACCCACTTTAGCACTTCTGCTTGGCCCTATGGTTGACTGGTAGAGAATGCCTCGAGGCATTAAGTCCGCCATTTGTACTTATTTTTATTGTGCAATAAAGTTTAAATAAAATATTAAATAAATAAATAATTTAACTTATAAAGCCTTCTCTTACTTTCTTCTAGCTGTCTAAGGTACTTAAATAAGACTAAAAGATGCTTCACGCTGTAGTGTTCCGCGTCTTACACTACATGACACTTCCGACACTTAACACTTTCGCAACCGGGCAAAATTTTGAACAATACCCCAGAAACCGACAGAACCCGCCAGACGGGCTAACAAGTGCAACGGAATGCTGCACGCCGCGCGCCCGGCATCTGAGCAAACATTACGAGTGCCTACCAGGCGGGTTCTTGGTTGCGAAAGTGTTCATTTTGTATAGATAACGTCACGTGACCTCCGAGGATCACGTGACGCTTTCTATACAAAATGAAGTGTCGGAAGTGTCGTGTATGACAACGCTACAGCGTGAACCATCCTGAAAGAAGAGACATTAAAACCCCTGAGTAAACTATAATAACGACATCTATTTATCAAGTTTAAAGCTCTCTGAGAACCATCGCTAGTGTACAGTAAACGCCAGAATAATGTAAACAATTTTGAACCTTATTACAATTGAGTAAGGAGCAAAAATGTACATGTTTGGCGTACACAGTAATGAGAGCAACGAAACCCGTCTAGTAAGATTGCTATAGTATCCTTATTGCTAGATCCGGGCATCTGGCAGCTTTTAATGGGTGGAGGTCAGAGTAACAGACTAGCAAAATTTTTCACTTGGAAAAAAGTAATACAAAAATGGGTAAAAACTGCCGCAGTTGTTTTATTTATAGAGAACGGGGCCTATATTTTAACATTAAAACAAAAAACATTGCGTATTATCTCGGAAACAGAAACAGTAGGCGACAAACTATGAATTTCATTATACGTCGTTTTGGACTACTTTCCCTCATCAGATAGTTTTGGCAATGATATTATCTAATTCTTTATATAATTTCTCATAATACTGCATCAAAACCAGATTGATTTGTATTCTTAAACTGGTTTGCATTTTTTGACCTCCACCACTTTACAGCTGCCAGATTTCCGGATCTAGAAATAAGCATAGTATAGCAAACTAACGAGAGGGGTTTCGTCGCTCTCATTATTGTGTCATATCTGACGTGGGTAGCTCTCCGTCTATTGACTTTACCACTCCCACTCACGCTTGCTGAGTTTACCGTAGTAAACCACGCCGTACCTACCACAGGATCCGCCGTAGCAGTCCCTTACGGTGAAGTCTTTCGTATTACATAAATGGACAGGTACCTATTTTTTTTAATTAATAGGTATGGTTCTATGTATGCATAAAGACATGGACCGTTTAATTTTCTAATTAAAATTGATTAAAAATACGTTCCGAATGCTGAAACAGTCTTTTGTAAATATGTTTTATTGTATTATTACGTTTGTATTGCTAATAGAGAATGTATTTTCAAAACAGTTGGAAAATCCTGGTTAGTAAGCCATTGTTAAATAAGTTGTATAAATGACTCATAGGCAATGACAATTTATATGTAGCTAACAATTGGTTTATGGTTTTCCAGCTAAGATAATCAAGGAATCATGTTACTTCGGAGACATTGTCGAAAACCTATGTACCAAGTGTGTATGTACTACAAAAGGGTTGTACAATTGTACTCAAAGCGATTGTCAAACAGGTCAGTATACCTGAAGTTTTTTCTTTAATATCCTGCTGTATTCTTATATTAATCAACATTGTATGCCCTTGTCCTAGTTAAAGAAATCTATTTAGAGAAACCAGAAGCATGTGAGCCGAACACGATATACGTTCAAGGTTACACAAAATGTCTTTGCACAACAGAAGGCGAGTGGCCTCACAAAGTCTGCTACGATCACTTTAGATATTTGCCGAAGTATTCCATAAGGAAACAGACATGTGAACCTCAAGGATACGCCAGAGTTGACTGTAATATATGCAGATGTAACAACCAAGGTATAGTAGATGCCAGACGCTGCACTGACAATGAATGCGATACAGAAAAACATATATACAGAAAGAACAATGATGAAAAACCAAGCTTATTTGGTCAATGCATATTAAAGAACTGGTATTCATTAGCACCATGCCAGTTTTGTTACTGTATTGATACCAACAAGCTCATGTGTAGCACCAGTATTCTTCCGACCAATAGACAAGGCACCATGACTTTAGGAGAGTCTACTTTAACACTATGCGGACCTGGACTTCTGAAAGAGATTGCTGCCCTGGTACCGAATAAGTTGAATAGATTAAGAAGTGTACTTTCCTCTAATGAAGACGTAAATTTGATGAATGAACATAATGAGAATATGGAAGACAATGAACCATTTATAGCAAAGAGATCGGGATCAGTAGTAGATACTCAGGCTGAAATAGCTCAGAATACTGATTATGATGGTAAAAAATATCAAGCAGTAGTCAATGAAAATAAAAATAGCTTACAAGACGTGTCAATAGATATATCAGCTTCCATTGATGCTAATAGCAATCGAAGACGAAATGCAGATGTAGAATCTTTACGCGCAGCAAGTAAATTTTTTAATGTCAGAAGATTGCTGACTTTAGATGGGGGTACTAAATGTAAACCGGGGACAGCTGTTAATGATAAATGTAACTCTTGTCACTGTCTAAAAAATGGCAAATTACTTTGTACTGATAATAAATGTAACTACTAATTGCAGTTTTAAATTACGATGTACATCTATGAGTTATTGACTACTATTAGTACTAATCTTTACTAATTACGGAACTCTCATTATATCGATGACATTTTCATATATGTAATAAATTCAGCGGTTTCGTAACCCGTTACAAATTAGGAACCAATAATAAATTTGTTACGGTTAACTAAAATCATGATTAAATGTTGATTTGTCATTTAAATATAAGTGACTCCATTTAACTGGCGAGGTTTTAAATACTTCTAAGGAATACCAGATCAAAATGGCAAATTACTTTGTACTGATAATAAATGTAACTACTAATTGCAGTTTTAAATTAGGATGTAACATCTATGACTTATTGACTCCTAATAGTAATAATCTTTATTTTACTAATTACGTAACTCTCATTATGTCGATGACATTTTCATAATGAAGAT
Source organism: Pammene aurita (assembly GCA_947086415.1). Lineage (NCBI taxonomy): Eukaryota > Metazoa > Arthropoda > Insecta > Lepidoptera > Tortricidae > Pammene > Pammene aurita. The sequence continues at coordinate 17,523,318 of OX352310.1, forward strand.
GTAATCTTATTGCTGGTTAAGGTTAACTTTTCCTCGCGTTTGGATTAATTCTAATTCAGCGGTTAAAACCCGTTACAAATTAGGAAATTATAATAAATTTGTTAAAGCTGACTGAAATCATGCTTGAATGTTGATTTGTCATTTAAATATGAGTGACTCCATTTAACTAGCGAGGTTTTAAATACTTCTTAGTGATACCAGATCAAAATGGCAAATTACTTTGTACTGTTAATAAATGTAACTAATAATTGCAGTTTTAAATTACGATGAACATCTATGACTAATTGACTACCAATTACGTAACTTTCATTATATCGACAACATTTTCATGATGTATTCTTATTGCTGATAAAGGTTAACTTTTCCTCACGTTTGTTGGATCACATTTTGTTTATTTCAGGGGTTTCGTAACACGTTACAAATTAGGAATCTATAATAAATTTGTAAAGGCTAACGAAAATCATGCTTGCATCTTGATTTGCTATTAAATATAATTTTAAACCAAAAATAACTAAGTTCACTTGGCCTCCACCTTTCCAAAAGCAAATGCTCGAGCTGCTGTATTAAATACTCAAATCACTATAGATGTGCCTATAATAGTTAAAGAGTTCCCTCGATTTCTCCAGGATCCCATCATCAAATCCTGAGCTGGTTACAATGGGACCAACTGTGAAGTATACTCTTACAAACAAAAAAAAAATTTTCCAAATCATGTGAATCAGGTGAACATACATAAAAAAAGCAAAAAACATAGATCCCGACGAATTGATAACCACCTCCATCGAAATCTTGAAGTCGGTTGAAAAATGAAAAGACAAAAACTTATTTAACGATATTTCTTAGGTGGTTTCTTTTCTACCTATGCAATCAACAATGCGACTAAATCATATCTCCGTTTTTAGGGTTCCGTAGTCAACTAGGAACCCTTATAGTTTCGCCATGTCTGCCCGTCCGTCCGTCCGTCCGTCCGTCCGCGGATAATCTCAGTGACCGTTAGCACTAGAAAGCTGAAATTTGGTACTAATATGTATATCAATCACGCCAACAAAGTGGTAAAATAAAAAGTGGAAAAAAATGTTTTAATAGGGTACCTCCCCTATACGTAAAGTGGGGGGTGATTTTTTTTTTTCATTTCAACCCTAACGTGTGATATATTGTGATATAATGTATAGGGGTTTACTAAAATATTTTTTTTATAATGTAAATATTTTCTGAAATAATAGCTCCAGAAGTAAAAAAAAATGTGTCCCCCCCTCTAACTTTTGAACCATATGTTTTAAAAATATGAAAACAATCTCAAAAGTAGAACTTTATAAAAATGTCTAGGAAAATTATTTTGAACTTGATAGAATGATAGAATAGATAGATAGATATAATGAAGAAATAGTTTTTGAAAAAAAATTACAAAATAATTTCTGAACTAAGTTTGTAATTTAACCGTATAAGCAGGTGTTTATTGTACCTGTAATTTCTACAAAATCACAATGAAATGACGTGCTCTCAAATAAAGTAAAAACGGTGAAAATCGGTTCACGCAATAAAGAATTATCCCATAAAAATCATCTTCCATACTTTAAGCTCGCGTGCAATAGTTTACTTAATTTGCCGATAGATGTCGCTGTACATGGAACGCTCATATCATATCCTACATGGCGGTGTTATTTTAACTCTTAAGTGGGGACACTTACTGTGACGGACGGAAAACTACGGAACCCTACACTGAGCGTGGCCCGACACGCTCTTGGCCGGTTTTTAACTTCATGATGTGTTATCATCGGCACGGCACGGCACACTTTGGTCATATTTCTCCCCTGATGTGACGTCACATTTTTAACAATTTTATTTCAAATTTTAATTACTTAAATCAACATAACAATTATTATTACTTCTATTTTCAATATTTTTGATTCATTCAACAAAAATAAATTAAATACCGAAAGTGATTGAATGTCTAATTATAATTACACGCGAATTAAAAAAAGCGAATATATGAAACCTCCCCACACCCCTTGTCACAACTTGTCACACTTTGTTGTTTCTCCTCTCAACTCAACGTCGTGACGTAATTAATAGATGAACCCAAAGCTGTTTGCTGTATCATGTGGATAACACTACCATCATATGGCCGCAAGATAGACTCAGTTCGGAAAGAGAAATATCGTAGAATGTATGAGCTGCTATACAGTGTGGAAAGATAAGTCGGGCCCTGGAGGGAAACTACCTTAAAACGTTGAGATAGCTCAATTCGCTAAAAGGAAACATTCTTTTATTTTTCCTAAAAACTAAAACTGCATTCACAGTTTTTTTCTTAATTTTCACTTTTTTCCATAATAATTGTATGAAAAATAATTTTATTGTTATTTATGGGTTCTCTTGTGCCCTAAACTTGGTTGGTATTAAGAAGTTTTTATCCTTGTTGGAAATAGGATCGATTGGCATCAATTGTCATAAAAAATATTTACGGTCAAAATTACAAAATAAATAGTTTTTTTGTAAACTGTACTCTTTTCCAAAAATTTGTAAATGCAGTTATGCCCCTTTAAAAAAATTAAAGAATGTTTCCTTTCAGTGAATTGAGCTATTTCAACGTTTTAAGGTAGTTTCCCTCCAGGGCCCGACTTATCTTTCCACACTGTATATAGCAGGACACTTGTTTTTCCATAAACTAACATTGGCGTGTAATTTATAATACGATATGATATAAATATAATTGATGGAAAGCTAGCGCGGGAAAATTGTACACAATAACGAGAGCAAAGAAACCCTTCTAGTTAGTTTGCTATACTATCCTTATTTCTAAATCCGAGCACCTTGCAGCTGTTCATCTGTGGAGGTCAAAAAATGCATACCACTTGATGAATACAATTCCTAGAGTATTGGTTTTGAAAGTAATGGGTAATTATGTAACTAGAATATATCATTACCATGCCTTTATGTTAGAGGAAAGTAATGCCAAGTAATGAATAATATTATTAATAGTTTGTTGTCTACTGTTTTCGTTTTCGCAATAATACGTTTCTATAAACGAGACAAATGGGCCAGTTTTTTTACTAATTTTGGTACAAATTCAATTTTTCCAACTGAAAAGTTTTGCTGACCTGCATCGATGAATAGTTGCCAGATGCCCTGCACTAGCAATAAGTTCTGTAACAGAAATTTCTGTTACCACGTTGTTATAACCTAAAGCAATTAAAGTTCCTAGGTACATGAGGTTATTTTCCATTGTACCATTTTATTCAATCAAATTACATCAAAAAATAATTACCATTTTAATGCGTGGAAGTTAATTGGATTCCTTCTTTTTTTAACCAGTTGATCTTGAAAGATGGCCGCCACAGTTTTGTGGTTATTTTCACTGGCTTTTACAAACGTACTTAGTATAAATATTGGTACGTATAACTACGCTTAATAGTTTTAAACAAAAAAGAACCGACTTCACTAAGCCTCCACCTTTTCAAAAGCAAATGCTCGAGCTGCTGTAAAAAATACTCAAATCACTATAGGTGTGCCTTTAATAGTTGAAGAGTTCCCTCGATTTCTCCAGGATCCCATCATCAGATCCTGACCTGGTTACAATGGGACTAACTGTGAAGTATACTCTTTATTTTCCAAATCGGTCCAGTCGTCTTCGAATAATCGTTGAACATACATTTAAAAAAAAGCAAACTCAAAGATCCCGACGAATTGATAACCTCCTCCTTCGAAATCTTGAAGTCGGTTGAAAATAGGATCCTTTAATGATCGCTTTATTAACCAGGCGAACTTCGTATCGCGGTTTCACTTCATTAGATGTTTTTTTTCCAATACTTTATTAGTTGAACTGCTACTTGGGGCATCATTCATGGAAATCGGTTCAGCCGTTCTCGAGTTACCGACACGAATTTCTTTTATATAGATGTACCAGGATGTAACAAAAATAGTGATCATCCGTTTAAGGGCATAACTGGTATCATATTGCGACTAAGAAAAATTAGGAGAAACATTTTTTGGACGTGAAAAAAAAAGTTTTTTCGTATGGCATGGCTGGCATGAGCCAGCCGGCCGACCCTCAATACGAAATTTTTTTTCGCGTGAAATTTTTTTTCTTAATTTTTGTTAATTAGAATACGATGCCAATTATGCTTAAACGGATCACCAGCATTTTTGTTACACATTAAATTGTATATCCGATAGAGCATTGGTCGCTTAGTGGTTACTTTCAATCCGTAGACCACGGGTTTCAACTCAGACTCTTAACAATGAGTTTAACTTCTTTACTATCCGCCCAAAATGAGCAATAAACCTATAGTTGCTCGGGTAATTTGGGTATGATGATAAAAATACAAAGCGCCTTATTAAGATTTCTGGCTAAAAAAGGGCTGGCTACATTTTCGCCAAGAGAATCCAGCCAAGCAAAATAATTTTAAAGAAAAAAGAACCGACTTTACGTAGCCTCTACCTTTCCAAAAGTAAATGCACGAGCTGCTGTTAAAATTGCTGTAATAAATACAAAAAATAAACAAAGATCCCGTCGAATTGAGAAATCTAAGTCTCCTCCTTCGAAATCTTGAAGTCGGTTGAAAAGCCAACATTGTTAGATATCTGCATAAATACGGCCAGGCTACCTTACCGTGACCAAGTCTTAGGTCTTTTTAATTAGTTTCTATAATGTTATTAGTAATTATTATTTATTAATCATCAGTTTTTCTACAGACCAAAAAAATTCTATACACCATGAACGCTGTCATAAAGGAGACAAAATTCTGAACGACTGCAACTGGTGCCGTTGTAAACACGGTTCGTTCGAATGCGAGGCTCGTAACTGCAACACAGTGGACATGTTCGGACATTTTAACGGTAATTATTTATACAGAACTAGCGACCTTCCCCGGCTTCGCACGGAATAAAAAATGGTTATTGTGGGTTATCCCTAAGAGATTGACATATACCATCGCGGACTTTTTTGTAGACCTTTTTATGGTGTACAATACTGTAGTACATTATTTTGATCTATCTCGTAGGGTTCAGCTAGCGTTTGCAGTGTAAGCTCAAAAATGTGTTTATTTACGACATCACATTAGAAACATCTAAAATTATCAGTGTTTCTCTACTATATTATGCATGTATTATACATATAAACCTTCCCCTTGAATCACTCTATCTATTTAAAGCAATCCGCTTCAAAATCCGTTGCGTAGTTTTAAAGATCTAAGCATACATAGGGACAGACAGCGGAGAGCGACTTTGTTTTATAACAATTTTTTTTCTTAGTTTTTCATAATTAGAATAAGTACGATACCAATTATGCCCTTAAACGGTTCGCTAGCATTTTTGTTACACATTAATTGTATTTTTTATGATGATCACTAGCTAGGAATTGCACATGTCTTATCTAACTAATTGTCCTAGTAAGTAGGGGGATGGGCATGGGGGGGGGGGGGGCATGATGCTAAATTTGGAGACACTCGAGCGTCGTCAGGACCTATACCATTTTGAAGACTACATTGTAAAAAATTAAAAATATATATACAACGTGTTACTTGAGCCACTAAAAACCTCAGACACCCCAAACGATTTTTATTATTGCTAATTAATCTAGAGTATGTATTTTTCAATCAGTTAATTATTTCAAAAGATATTCGTATGTTTAGTTTTCCTTGCAATTCTATTCAATTGTTAACTCTACACTCGTTGTTGTCACATCTCTACATCAGTCATGTCATGTCATGTCAATCTATCAACCTACTTTGTCAATTTGTATGACATGAGATAAGATGACATACTTTGACAATGACAACCTACATGACACTATTTACAGTAAAACAGCAAATTTGTCAAAGCTGCCAGCAATTATTAAATATTCGACCTCTCTCCTAACCTCTCGATAGAACGTTAAACTCTAGACTTCGAAACTTTTAAACTCGACACGTAAAAAAATTGAAAAATAAAGTAAAAGTATACCCATGTTAAGATATACTGCAATCGATTCCACTCTCGATTCGGAACAAACACTCTTCAGGTTTTTAGTTTTGGCTGTAACACGTTGTATATAATGCATATACTTTCATCGGTGAGTGTAGCTTCTATAGGCTTTCAAAGATTTAAAACAAACAAAAGATTACATGTACTTACTTGCTCGAGCGCGTCAGATATTGAAACTGGATGCTTGCGACGTGTCACTGATGAGTTGATGACGCAGTATGATAAATATGATAATCTAAAAAAATGGATGATGGGATTGAAATTTACGATGACCTTCATACAATAACAATACAATAAAAAATTCAATCCGTCAGATTAAGAACATTCCTAAAGATAAATGTCAGATTATAAATTAGCACAATCAAAGCATCAACTTGGAACAAAATGATCGAATCCACAATACACCAATCAATTATTTAACTGCCCACCAAGGGCGCCGGCTAAAAACGGTTGAGGGATGTCTCGACGGGTTGCAAGATATCGCTAGGTATATCTTAATCTGACACGCTCGAGTAGCTCCAAAAATCCCCTTTTGGGCTCTCCTACTACTACGCTCACCCGAATAGATAACGCTTGGCGCGTACATCCTTGTACGGTCAACCAATTTGATTCCTAGGCTACTCTCGTAACCTATTCGCTACAAAACTAGCTCTTGTGACTGTACGTAAGTGTAAGTATAATAGGTACGTTTCGCCTGATGGTGAACGGACAGTTGTAGATTCTTCAAATTCAATACAATGCAGCTCTATATAAGATTCATTTTAGCTTAGAGTAGCGTAATTCCTCCAATTTACTCCTCTTTACAGACGCCATCCAAGAGCTCGACGTGGGCATGCAAGGCCACGGCACTTGGCGCTCATCGGTTACCGCCTGTGAGCCCCACGTCCACTACCGCCGTGGCTCCATGCTGTGCGTCTGCGGTGAGACCGGCGACTGGCCCAACCCCATCTGCCGAGATGTCTTCCAAGTACTCCATCCCGTCGAAATTTCCAGCCAAGCAGGCCAAACCTGCGAACCCATGATGCTGTACCTCAAAGAATGCAACGTCTGTTTCTGCCCCAGCACGGGACAATTAGATCCCAATCTGTGCACTAAAAAGGACTGCGATCAAGACGACCCAGTCATGAAAGAACGGGCCACAGAAACAACCACAAAGGAGGCTACAGATGTTTACGCGGAATGCGAGGTTGACATGAAATACAAAATAGACTGTCAAACCTGCACATGTCTAAGAAATAACAGACTTTTGTGCGGCAATTGCACGAATACGAAAGAACAAGACCGGAATTACTGTAAGATCAATCCTCCTAATCTGATGTTCAATGTTGATTGCAATTTATGCTTCTGCGATTCAAAGGGTCAAATGATATGCTCGGCGAAGCGTTGTCTTGGAGAAGTAAACGAGTCAACAAGGAGGCGTCTAATGGATATAGATGAGCGTTATTTTGAGCTGGTAGATCGCCCCGTAGCTCTCCACACTTGCAAGATCGGAACTAAATATGTAAAAGGGTGTAACACCTGCATTTGCCTGAAACACGAATCTGGTAAAACCATGTTCGCGTGCACGGTGAAACGATGCAAGCAGGACGAGTCTTTAGTCCGGACTATTAGGGAAGGTTGCGTTCTCCACAAAACTTACGAATTGAATTGTCTGAAATGTTCTTGTGTTATGTCTAACGATGAGCAATGGCAGTGGTGCGAGACTGAAAGCCGATGCTCGAACGTCAAAAGCGAGAGTACGGAGTTGAGCAGCATGCATGGTTACTGTGAGCCGTTGCATAACTATGTGAACGACTGCAATAACTGCCAATGCCTCTCCGACGGCCAGCTAGTAATGTGTTCGGACATGAAATGCGATCAGGCGAGTATTTCTGTGGAGATCATCCCGGTGCTGCAGCACGGGAACAACTGCCCAAAAGGAAACGCATATAAAGTCGATTGTAACATTTGTTACTGTTTGTTCAATGGAAATTCTTTGTGTACTACGCTGGATTGTAAGAAGGAAAAATCATAAAATGTGTTTCAATAAAGAATACTAAATATTTACAGTAAAATAATATTTTCCTTGCTGGGTTTCCCAACCAGTGGGACGCGCCCCCCTTGGGGGGCATAGAGTGACCCAAGGGTGGGCGCAGCGAGCGGCTCCAGATTTAAACTGTATAAGGCCTGTACCGCGGCGCTAACGGTCCCCGGTTTTGACTATCCCCATTTGGTCCCCAAGGGGGGCGTAGAGTTTTATTATAACGTTTGGTGAGGCGCATAGGGTAAAAGGTTGGGAACTCCTGCTCCCTGAAAGGTTAGGTCCTAAGGTTTCCAACCCGGTTCCATCTTGTCCGGGGTATGGAAAATCAGATCCGACATCTTTTCCGTTATGGATTTGGATTACAAATCCTACTTAAACTGACTTAACATGTAAATTGGATGTTAAGATAAGAATTATATAGGTAAGAAATAAAACTAACTAATAAGTTTAACAACTATATTTAAAGAAAACTTCAATTTAAGACGTGGTCGTGCCAAACGAGTATTAGGAATATAAATAATGAATTATATAGCGTTAAGAACAACCACGCCTTAATGTCCATCTTTTCATTACAATTTGAATTAAAAGTAAAAACAATTTAAATTAAAAATATCTTAAGAAGTAATTTGTAACTTGTACTCAGCAAGCAGTATTTTGTTTCTATGTTGTGCCTTTTGATCACTTACGTAAGTACCTACAGTCGCGTCTGAAAATATGGATACATTTAATGTGACAAAAATATGTAGCCACGACTCTATTACTAAGACGTAAAATCTTGGATACATGTTTTGGTCACATTAAATGCATCCATTTCAGATGTGACCGTACAATATTAACATACCTACACCTAAAATTACTTTATGACATTATAAAATAAAGTCTAGCTGTTTCTGTCACGGGAAAATTAAATAAACAACCTTCGCACCTTATTTTACAAGAAGTTTCTGCATTTAACATGATAAAGGGATTGAGAGAAAATTTCTACACAAAAGGAGTATTTTACAAATTTTACTATTAAAATTACGCGTTCTTTGTACAGTCACGTCTGAAAATATGGATACATTTAATGTGACAAAAATATGTAGCCACGACTCTATTACCAAGCCGTAAAGTCTTGGATACATGTTATTGTCACATTAAATGTATCCATATTTTCAGACGTGACCGTACACCAAGGATCATTTTATTACATAGACTAATATTGTCTATATAAAATCGCATTGCTCCAAGATTCAGGCTCTCTCCTCTCTGTTTTCGGTTTCAGGTTCCGCAGCGAAAGTACTTATTTAGACAGTGTCAAATCGCAGATTAAAATGTGACAGATGGCGCCAGTGCGTTGGCCTTGAGTTACAGGGACGGGATTTCGTACAGACATTGCCAAGTATGAATATGTCCTTGTTACACATATTAGCCTGTCAGTGAAAATAATACGGAATAAGTAGTCATAGTACTCATAGTATAATACTTCATAGATTAAGAATATCATTAAATGGATGGTTTTTGATGTTTACTGGCAGGCATCCGTGCATTTAGAGGGCGTGAGATGTAATATTGCCGTCAAATCACATTAGGCATTAAGTACACAGTTTCGCAAAGTTATAAAACGGGAATTCAATGTTGAAACCATTTCCGAAACGGGAATTATTAATCAGTTAAGAAACAGGAATCCTTGATCAGAATCACCAATACATTTTTAAACCAGTTACGAAACGGGATTTTTTAAATTAGTTTCAAAACAGACAAGAAAGAGGAATTCTGAATCAGTTACGAAAATAGTTACAAAACGAGAATTCTTAATCAGTTTTCAAACTAGTAACAAAACGGAAATTCTTAATCAGTTTTTAAAACGAAACGAAAACGGAATTTTTAATCAGTTTTCAATCAAGATAGTTACAAAACGAGAACTCTTAATCAGTTTTGAAACCAGTAACGAAATGGAAATTTGTAATTGATCTCGAAACTAGTTACAAAATGGGAATTCGTAATTCGTTTTGTAACCAGTTACGAGACGGGAATTCCTAATCAGTTTTTAAACCAGCTACGAAATAGGAATTCGTAATCAATTTACAGCTTACACACAACATTTACAATTTTAAGCTTTATTTTGACAGTACGTAGACATAATTTTTAATTTTAATTGGACTGCTATTTTTATTATTACTTTGGACATGTAATATTTCGTTGTAATTTAATTTATTTTATCTGTGCCAAATGTTATTGTTAATTATATACTTTGAATTGGATAATTAATAAAAAAAAAATTTAAAGCTGAGCCCTCCTAGTGCACTAAAAACTAACGGTCAAATCTTTACCTACTGATAAAATCTTCTAGTTAATTTACATAGGTAACTTACAAGTATAGAAAGCAAGTGCACTTCATTTGTTTTTAGGCTATTTTATCTATTTTATTTTAGCATAGAATTCACATCAATCGGAATTGGCGTTCTTACTATAATCAAAAGAATGTCAACCGTCTATATAGCAGTTATAGTTCATTTTTAAATGACATTGCGGCGTTCGAGGCTTCTGGCGACCTGCGGGCCTATTATGGTTGGAGTTATCGCGGATAAAATGGTAAATGATTGGTAAATGACAGTTGCTGCTTTCATTTAAATATGGAACCTTAAATGTTTATAGAAGGTTCAAATTTCTTAGTAAGAGGCGCTCTGATTCCGGACATTTTGTATGTGAATCGTACATTGATAATTAGCGATCGCAGAGAGAGAGTAAGATAGATAGTTTAAAGTTTTATATAGTAAACGTGGACATAGACAAAGGTATTAAATACGTAAAGTAGTCAATTTTGCGGTACTGCAAAGTGCAAAATTGATATGCATTCAATTGCACAGTACGACGAAATGCGGTAACCGAATAGTCGATCCCCGTTTAAGGCCTTAAAGCACCATCTACTTCTACCGTCTGCGGCTACAATTTTGTTACTATACTTAACACATTCATTGCCACCCAACCAAACAAGACATCCACGCCAGGCCACAAATATTTCGTCATATAAAGCTGTAGTACCACGATCCCGACTATCGGGTCGTCCGGCCTGGGAACGAAATCATCAAATACCCGATAGTCGGGTTTTCGGCATTGAACGTGTTAACGTGTATTTCATTATCTATGGCGGAAACCCACTACACCACATACTTGTTATTTAATTTAATAATAAAATAATGTTCAATCCCACAGCGGCGCATGGCTATATATGCATAGCCTTGTAACTAATTATAATAAAGTAATCAAAAATACTGTTATTTTTATAACATTTAATAAAATTGAAGGTTCAACATTACACGAGTATAATTGTTCATTTTATCTATAAATCTGTAATTATTTGTATAAAGTGGAAATTCATAATTACTTACTTAGAATCAGATCTAACTATTGCCCTTGCCAATACTAGTTTTAACCATATACATAATTTTACTAATGATGCTAAATTTGGAGTCACTCGCACGTCGTGAGGAACTAGAACATTTTGACTACATTGTAAAAAGAAAAAACTTTAGATATAGATAATGTATACGAGCGCGTCAGTTATTGAAACTGGAGGCTTCTGACGTGTCACTGATAACGCAGTATGATAATCTGACAAAATGGATGATGTGATTAAAATTTACGATGGCCTTCATACAATAAACTCAAAATTAAAATTGAATCCGTCAGATTAAGGAAATTCCCTAAGATAAACTTGATAAATGTCAGATTATGCAAGTTGATCCTTTGATTGTGCTTAAAGCATCAACTTGGAACAAAATGATCGAATCCACAATCCACCAATCAATTCTTTAACTGCCCACTAACCCCCAACCAATCAACCCACCAAAGGCGCCGGCTAAAAGTGGTCGAGGGAGACCTCCCCGGGTTGCAAGATATCACTTTATTTTAATCTGACGCGTTCGAGTAACTCCAAAAATCTCTTAGGCTCCCTATATTTATCAGTGTGCTTGTGACAGCTGTTGTAATTCCAGTATAATATTTTTATTTTTGGCAACCATTGAGCCGTAGGCAAGAAGGTGTCGTTGACCTTCCGGCTCCAGCGTATGAAGCAGGCGTGGTGGGGTAGCTTGCGGATCTTTGGCATTAATAACCAAAATGACAAGAAAAAACTGAGAATATCGGAGAGCGAGTACCAGGAGCGCATGAGTTACAAGAAGGCGTCGTTGACCCGCCATCTCCAGCTTATGAAGCAGGCGCGGCGGAGTAGCTCGTGGATCTTGACAATAAGATATTAACAATCGCATAGGCTACGTCGTACGATGACCACTTAACACGTGAATCGTATTTTCGTTAGCATTCAGTCATGGCTACTGACACTCGAAATGACACGAATAAAAATGAGATTAGCAAGGAGCGAGTACCAGGTGCACATGAGTTACGAGAAGGTGTCGTTGACCTGCCGGCTGCAGCGTATGAAGGTGGCGCGGCGGGGCAGCTCACGGATCTTGGCCGCGCCGACGTAGGTGCACGCCGAGCGGAGCCCGCCGAGGATGTCTCTAACTGTGGTGCCGACGTCGCCTCGGTATGAAACTTCTACGGTTTTACCTAGAAACAGAGGGAAAACTTATAGGTGAAGTGGAGCCGTTTTATATGGTCACTGGCGGAGATAGGTATAGTGTGGGCATTAGCGACATCAAAATGCGCAGCCTGGGGCTTCAGTAAAAGTTGTGTGAATACGGTATTAGGTTTTCACGAGTGGATGAATGAGAAAGACAGTCATAAATAACTATAATAACCAAGCCTCGGATTTTTTATCGCATGGTAAGATGAAAGAAAACTATGGAGTCGATATTAAAACAAAAATTTTACCTCATATTCATATTCATAGGCAATTGACATACTCATTCATTTAATTAATACCGAAAGTAAGTTTATATTAAACGCTCAAACTGCATTATTGAACGTAAATATGTTAAACGAGCTCAGTTTTATAAAATATAATTATAAACTAATTGTTGAATCGATCACAAAATTGCAGTGTACCAATATTAAAAGCAAAAGCAAGCAAGCAATAAAGCAAGGGTTTTTTGTATAAAGCAAGGTTTTTAAATATTACACGAAATGAGACAATAGAAATCCGGACTTTATAGACATAAGGCAGATGGCAATTAAGTACTTAACAATTTGAGCGAGTTCTAGTCGTTCTAGAATATACTACTCTAACGTCTGTTGATGTGTGTAGAACGATCTTTTTCAAGTCACAAGTGGATTTTGAACCAATATAGAACCTGTTTTACTCCAGAATATATGGCAAAAGTCGCCATTATATACTCACTTTACAGTTGTAATCTCGAAATAGACAATACACACGCCATACCCTGTCAAGATTTTGAAGCACTCATTCCTGTATCTATAGTCTGGCCAGCCAACGAACGCAGTAGCAATGTACAGCGAACAAAAGTATGACAACACTAAGAATCAGTGAAGAAAGCAGCAATGATCATCAAATTTTATGTTTTTAATTTTAGTTGGTATTTCCGCCCCTTTCACATTTACGGTGACATTTACGGTGTGTAAAAAGGAGACGGATATATTTCGTCTGATCTGTCATCAACTGCAACAGATACTCTGGTTGAGGCAATTGACATATGCCTTAAAAATGAATTTAAATTTAATTGGGAACGTTGCAGGAGTTCTATCTCACTCGCGCTTAAGATGAGAGAGTAAAATGCACTAGAAACAAATTCAATGTTAATTGAAATGTTCGTTATGAAATACGGTGTACAAAGGGTTGCCACATGTACGTATTTTGAATTTGCCGCGCGTTTCTACTGACAGAAATGGTTTGCCAGACTATACATGCCTTATGGATATCATAAACTAGGAACTTTCTTAATGTTCATTAGGATTCCGTACCAAAATGGTAAAAAAAAGGAACCCTTATGGTGCGACTCTGTCTGTCCGTCTGTCACAAAGCCAATTTTCTCAGGAACTATTGAACCGATTGAGCTGAAATTTTGTACACATATGTAAGTCAGCGACCCAAAGGAAAAGGGCTTAATGTGAGGATTTCTAATATATATTTTTTACAATTTTAACATATACAGTTTTGAAGTTACACTGAATACTGATAATACGTATAGATTACAGGAAAAATAATAAGATTCTGCAGTCAAGCGTGAGTCGCACTTAAGATTTTTTTTTAAATTAAAATCGGAGCGCGAGTCCGACTCGGGTGATCGATCACTCTATTAAATTCTCATGCTATAAGGGTCTTTTTTCACAAAATATATTAAAAACCGGCCAATTGCGTGTCGGACCACGCATAATGGAGGGGTCCATTCTTCGTAACCAAATTAATACCAAAATGTCGTATCTGATGCATAATGTTCAAAACAATTTTCGTAGAAAGTATGTAATAAGGCGCATTTTCTCAATTTTCATATTTTTTGGACTAACGGTTCAAAAGTTACAGGGGGGAACACAATTTTTCTGACTTTCGAAGCGTTTATTTCAGAAAATATTCACTTGATCGCAAAATGTTATTTTTAAAGACCTATCGATTGATATGCCACATGTTGATATTTCTTTTTTTTTTAGTTAGATGTATAGAGCCCTCCCCCTAAAAATATGTATTCCTGCAATTTAACTATATAACTAAGTAGCGGCATACAAAATACACCTTATGTGTAAATTTTATCAAGATACGTTTTATAGTTTCCGAGTAAAATGGCTGTGACATACGGACGGACGGACGGATGTATCAGACTCGCACTTGCCTGATATTTTTTTTATTGTGTAGCAGTTCTTTTTTTATTTAAAATATAAGTTTAATCCATTTCAAATTATATATTTCATTTTTAATTTACTTTCGGTATTATTTAATGAATGAGTATGTGTACGAATATGAGTTAAATTTTAGTTTTAATATCGACTCCATAGTTTTCTATCATCTTACCATGCGATAAAAAATCCGAGGCTTGATAATAACTGTCGCCGATTGGTTTACTTTGATGACACTCTTAAATTTTACCTACAGAAGGCTAATCGGCTATCTGGCTTCGTGACGACCTCTCCACCACACTGATTGTGTCAGCGTACATCCCACTATCCATTGGTTCAGATAGGTTTATATTGGCCCTCCTTAATCTTAGCTTCAGCTGCCGCACCACCAGAATATCTACCCAGAATGGGATACAAGAGAGCATTTTCTATAAGAAAGATACATGACAATGATTCTAACCTTCAGAAGACCTATAATCCGCTACACCTCCAGAATGCTTCTCCATGGCAGTAGCAGAAGCCATGCCATAGAACAGCTTGACTTTCTTCCCGTCTGGCTTGGTGACGACCTCACCACCACACTGATCGTGGCCGGCAAACATGCCACCTGCCATCACGAAGTCAGCACCCGCACCGAAGGCTTTGGCTACGTCACCGGGGCAGGTGCAACCGCCGTCCTGATAAGAGAATAATAAGTAATAAAATATTACTGTCTGTTAAGTAATCGACGAAAACGGCAGGAGAAGAAGACCGCAAAATTTACCTAATCTGTCTATTCCCCAAAACCTGTTTGTGTACAGTCGAGGACAAAGAGATGTATACACTTTTGGACCTTATTACAACGCAATAAGGTCCAAAAGTGTATACATCTCTTTGTCCTCGACTGTACGAGCACCGAAATGATCCGAAATAAAAAAAGCTATGAGCGGATTATGCTTAAATTATGTTTTATTGTATCTCAAAGTATTCCCCCTCGCAATTAATGCATTTTTGCATTCTATTAAACCAGTCATTAAAGCAGTAATTCCAGTCTGAAGTAGATGTTGCCGAAATGGCCGACTTGTATGCTTCCACGGCGGCTTCTGGGTCATCAAACCGCTGACCACGCAATAAATCCTTAATTCTGGGGAACGTAAAAAAATCATTTGGACTCAGATCAGGGCTATACGGAGGATGGGTCATCAACTCAATGTTTTCCTGGTCCAAAAAATCCTTCGTCTTACGGGCGGTGTGGCGGCGGCGGGGTGTGTGGCGCATTGTCGTGATGTAAGATGACGCGACGTGTCGGGTTGCCTCTGCAAAGTTCGGCCATCATCTCTGGTAAACAAACCGAAGTGTACCAATCAGCGGTAACCGTTCTTCGTTCTTGTAAGGGAATTGTGGCGATATGCCCTTTTTTTGAAACGAACGAGGCGACCATTTTCTTGGAAACGCTACGGGAACGCACGACTTTCGTTGGCTTGACCTCGTCTTCAAAGACCCAAACTGCCGATTGATGTTTTCTTTCAGGCTCATATGAATAAAACCATGATTCATCACCTGAGACGATGTTATACACGGCTTTTGACTTCCCTTCGTTGAAGCGTTTCAGAGTAGATCGGCACCAAGCAACATGAGCCGTCTTTTGCTCTTCTGACAAATTATGGGGTACCCATCGGGAAACTAGTTTTCTGACACCCAACTCACTATGCAAAATAGTTTGGATTGCAGTCATCCCAATGCCTACGGTTGCCCGGATCTGGTCATATGTCACATGTCTGTCTTCTATTATTATTTTTTTCACAGCCGCGACGTTTTCAGGTGTCACCGCTGTTTTTGGTCGACCTGTAGAAGGTATGGTACTGAGAGAGACACGACCCCGTCGAAACTCCGCATACCAGCAATATATTGTCGTTTAACTAGGCGCTTCAATATTATATATCGAAACAAGCTCATTGAGACATTCATTTTGAGATAACCCTCGGCGAAAGTTGTGATAAATTATGGCACGGAAATTTTCACGCGTGAGCTCCATTTTGTTTACCGACTTGTCAATTATAAAACGCTATAAATATAAATAATAAATATATTTTTTAAATGTGACAATGTCATCGCGATTATAAGTGGCCAGTATGCATGTAACAAAAAAGGTTTTATCCTAACTCAGTATAAAGTATTCAATTTCGGATCATTTCGGTGTGCCCCTCGTATTGGATTGGATATACGTGTAAACTGGTTTCACTAGTAGCGTGTAACTTACGTAAAAAATGGTTTAAACCCCCATACAACACCAATCTTTTTAGTGTGACAGACGCTCTACATCTTCCAATCTGTTAACACTATACAAACAAAAGTCATGCATGCGATTGCATACCTACGATACCTACTGTCAGCGTAAGTAACTCACACTTCTACTACCTACCGCACCCGATGGCGGCCGAGGCCTGCGGGTAGCCCACACCCGTTTTGATAAGGGTGGTACACGGAGCCACCTGACCAATGACTTACAGAAACGATGCGTCCATTGAGCCCATGTGCCGCGTCCGCGCACTCGATGACGCCGAGAGCTGCGGATAGCCCACACCCGTTTTGATACGGGTGGTACACTGAGCCACCTGACCAATGACTTCCAGAAATTATGTGATCCTTTGAGCCCATGTGCCGCATCAAAGCACTCGATGACGGTCGAGAACTGCGGGTAGCCCACACCCGTTTTGATGCGGGTGGTACACTGAGCCACCTGGCCAATGACATACAGAAATGATGCATCCATTGAGCCCATGTGCCGCGTCCGCGCACTCGATGACGCCGAGAGCTGCGGATAGCCCACACCCGTTTTGATACGGGTGGTACACTGAGCCACCTGACCAATGACTTCCAGAAATTATGTGTCACTTGAGTCCATGTGTCGCATCCACGCACTCGATGACGGTTAAAAGCTGCTGGTAGCCAGCACCCGTTTTTATGCGGGTTGTACACACTGAGACACCTGACCAATGATTTACAGAAATTATGCGTCCCTTGACCCCTTTGGGCCGCGTACGCGCACTCGATGACGGCCGAGAGCTGCGGGCAGACCACACCCGTTTTCATGCAGGTGGTACACACTGAGCCACCTGACTTACAGAAATGATGTGTCCCTTGAGTCCATGTGCCGCATCCGCGCACTTGATGACGGCCGAGAGCTGTGGGTAGCCCACACCCGTTTTGATGCGGGTGGTACACACTGAGCCACCTGACTTACAGAAATGATGTGTCCCTTGAGTCCATGTGCCGCATCCGCGCACTCGATGACGGCCGAGAGCTGCGGGTAGCCCACACCCGTTTTGATGCGGGTGGTACACACTGAGCCGGGGCCGATTCCGACCTGGAAAATAACATAATCACTAATATTGAAACTTTACATTTCTTAAAATTTGATTTCAATCATGTACGTGGGTCTCCGAAACATGTTGCGCGTAGTGGCCAAATAAATATACGTAAGTAAAACCGTAATGATGTGGTGGCCAAATAAATATACGTAAGTAAAACCGTGATGAATGAGCGAGCGCAGCGAAGCGAAGTTCCTACAGACAACTTCAGACACAACAGAACTGTCAAATGGAAACTACTGGGACGTTCGTCCGTGCAATGGCATTTTGATTTTGAATGTTTGTTCCGCGATAACTTTATTAACGTGTTTCTGATCTTCATGAAGTTTGTTGGGATTGTACCTGAGATAAATATTATTAGAGGATATATTGACGGGGGGATCCTGGAATGACAGCCTACAAGAGTTTAGTTAAGGGGTCTTGTTATATTGGCTCTTCGTTTGCAAGAAATGCGAGTCCTTAGTTCAAGGAGGACTACTACCTTTATAATATCTGCTCCAGATAAAATTAATTCTTCTACCATCTCTCCAGTTACCACGTTGCCTGCCTGAAACAAAATGTAGATATAACTTATATGTACTCAAATATGGTGCATTTTGGCGTAACATTATCATAGATTGTGGTTTGGTTATTCCGGTTTTGCTTTTTAATGACATTTTTTATTTGGATGATTCTTACGCGATTACTCCGTCAATTATGAATAGATTTTTAAAGATAGACTAAATCATTGTTTAAAAAAATATTGTGCTAGTTTTCGTCCACATATATCTAGTTTCCGTCCATAATTATTTATACATTTATACAAAGTTTTTTCCCAAAATAAAAGCTTATAATTAAAAAAATCTACAGAATAAACTAAAGATAGAAAATTTGTTGTTAATCATCACCTTAAGCTATAACCTTATAAAGTTTTCACCATATATTTGTAGCAGTTTAATCAAGTGTACGGTAAAACGGGCCTGGACGGGAAACGAGCACAATCCCTACCTGCAAGGTGGTCCCATTTCATTTTGGTTTTTAACACGTCCACTGTCCAGTGCCCCATATATGGATCACGCTGAACTAACTCCACACGTCCGTGCTCCACAGATGGGCCACTAACGACCGTGTCCGCACTTAGATTAGTTAGTATCACTTCAGACTGCATGATAATATAGGGATAATTCTGATATAATAATGTTTTTGGCTAGTTAGACAACAGCATACAGAAAGATATTGTACTTATTCGAAAGCGTGCTTGTTTGTTTCTTCGTGACCCATATGTGGAGCATGGACGTGTGATTGAAGTAATTTGCTTGGATGTACGAGGAGATGCATACACATTGTATGGGGACTGTTAACGTGTTAACTAATGATGGGATCCATGAAGAACAGAGAGAACTCTCAATCTTGAATTTGTTTTATGTTTTTCTTAAGTACCTAATCGAGTAGGTATTTGCTATAGAAACAATCTGAAATATTCGTCTGCATAACATACAACTAGGTACTAGAGTATAAACGTAACTTGATTGGGTTTTAAATTGCCGCACTAGTTCGATAATTTAATAGAAAACCCCGCGTGTATAATATCTAGGATTATTAGCCTAAAAACGGTGCAATAACTACCCTGTCACAGGCAAGTATGTTGAAAAACGTCGTATGAAACGCGTGTGCTTGATCATTACATAGCTCAGCTTCCTTATGCGCACTCAGGTGCGTTCGTACGCATAATATCACTTCGATCAACTTAGCACACTTGTATCATAATGTACCATTAAACTTACAATGATAGTATGTTTCGGGTACGCCGCTCTCACTTTCCTTAAGTGCTCGACGAAGTGTTGAGAATAGCCGTTGGCGACGTCTAGACAGATGAACTTGAGGTCTTTCACTGTGTCTAGTATTTCGGCGAGACGGTTGAAGTCTGCCTCGGCGGTGCCGGAACTGGCAGCTGGAGAAATTATATGTTAAATAGAATACCTCTAAAAACGGGTTATTCGCGGATGGTCTAGAACGCAATAATATTTTAACAATATCGCTCTTAGTCTACATCGCGAGCGGTCTAGAACGCAATATGTCTACATCATTTTCGTCGTTTTATCTTTACGTTAGCGATGTCGACGGAGCCCCGCCGCGGGGCTCCTATTTCTGTGCTGTTTGTCCTTCGGCCATTAGAAGATAACTAACGAACCGAACCTACCTATGAGTGGTCATTTTACGTTCTAGACCGTTCGCGATGTAGACTCAAAGCGATATAGCCAAAATATTACACTAGTCATTTTGCGTTCTAGACCGTCCGCGACTATACCATAAAAACGTTATGCATGACTATGTCTAACCCATTCTGACAAAAATCGCGGCCATATACTACCAAAAACATAGATATATAAAATAGGAAGATGTAGGGGGCGATTTTTCGGATTCGAGCGCTCGAATTCAAGGTAATCAAACTCGAAAATCATGGCACACAAACGCTTGTCGCCATTACTTTCCCATGAAATAAATACTTTAATTAATCATGATTTTAAATTCCTATCGCTGTTATTTTTAAACTACCATTTAATGTTTTTAGACAGAGTTTTAAATGTCAGATTAGAGCGCTCGAATTTCAAAAATTGCCCCCGTGGTCCCACGAAGATAGAACTGTGATTCCATAATAAACCGCGGTCTCGTGCACACACACACTCACTGTTGACGTTTGAACCAATTACCGCTCAAGGAAATCGGCTTATTATGTGCACAGTAAAGAATATTTTCACCTCAGCAGCTCGAACAAGGGTTCTTTGGTGCTCAATAACAGTGAGCAATTTTGCTGCGAGCGTGAGACAAAATGACCTTAAGATGTCCTCAGTAAAAAGACAGAAAGTAATATTTTCAAAATTCATATTCTCGCTTTTCTTTTTTATTTGAATATCAGACCCCCGATGCACACCAAAATAGCTTGGATACCTAATCACAAGATTTGGCGCAGGCACTAGTTTTTAGTAAATGTGCTATTTGTAATAAGTGGCGAAATTGGATCGGAAGTCAGTAATAGAGGCGAGAATTGAGTGGGCGTCAGTGAAAGTAGAGCGGAAGACAAGCGGAACTGGGTGGAAGTGGAGCGGAACTGGCGGAATTGGAGCGGAACTGGAGCGGGATTCAGTAAAAGTTGCGGTAATTGAGTGGAAGTAGAGTGGAAGTGAATCGGAACTGGTCGGAAGTGGAGGAAAACTGGCGGAAATGGAGCGGAACTGGCGGATTTAGAGCGGAATTGGCGGAATTGGAATAGAAGTCACTAAAAGTGTCAAAAATAGACTGGAAGTCAGTGGAAGTGTAGCGGAACTGGGTGGAAGTTGAGCGGAATGGCGGAATAGAAGCGGGAATTGAGCGGAACTCATTAAAAGTGGCGGGAATTGAGTGGAAGTCATTGAAAGTAAAGCGGTGTACAGTCAGCATCATATATACCGTGGCTGTTAAGATACCCAAATATATTGTCACATCCAGAGTAGTAATTAATAATAACTCAAACAAAGTAATCTAATTCTTGAGACCATTTACCGTTTACAAATATACAGGAGCACTCACAAATCCTAATACTTGACAACAGTCAAGCCGGCAATAATACCGGTACAACCACACCGCCACTGGTTGCGTAGCAGCCAAAGTATTCATAAATATGTATACAACATGAAATCAAACTTTATTCCGGATGCAATAAGGCTTATAACGGTTACGTAGCTTAAACTTCTTAGAACTTAAAATTTTGATCGTTCATTTTGTCACTTACATTTGATACATTGTACTGACATCAATATGTTTTTGAGCTCTATGTCATTAAAAATAAAGTTAATTTTTCTAGCGTGTCCCGTAATTTTGGATACTTTGAATGCTACGATACCGATGGTGTTGTGGGTGTTCCAGTGCTAACAGCGGATTGGAAGTAACCAAGTATTAGGCGTTGTGCGTGCTCCGGTATATTTGTACTCGTCGGATGGCCCGAAGAATTTGATCACTCTGGACGAACCGGTATTAATGGTTATTGTAGATGTTGCGGTAAATTTGGAAGTATTCCCTGTCACTATCTATTTGATGCTGACTGTACTAGGTGGAGGTGGAGCGGAACTGGCGGAACTTGAGCGGAACTCATTAAAAGTTGCCGGGATTGAGTGGAAGTTATTGGAAGTAAAGTGGTACTAGGTGGAGGTGGAGCGGAACTGGCGGAACTCGAGCGGAACTTAAGCGAAACTCATTCAAAGTGGCGGGAATTGTGTGGAAGTCAGTGGAAGGGGAGCGGAACTGGGTGAAAGTGGAACGGAACTGGCGGAATTGAAGCGGAACTTGAGCGGAACTCATTAAAAGTGGCGGGAATTGAGCGGAAGTCATTGGAAGTAAAGCGGTAAACTAGGTAGACGTGAAGCGGAACTGTCGGAACTGAAGCGCAACTGGCGGAACTTCAGCGGAACTCATTAAAAGTTGCGGGAATTGAGTGGAAGTTATTGGAAGTAAAGCGGTACTAGGTGGAGGTGGAGCGGAACTGGCGGATATCGAGCGGTACTTAAGCGGAACTCATTGGAAGTGGCGTGGATTGTGTGGAAGTCAGCGGAAGGGGAGCAGAGCTGGGTCAAAGTGGAATGGAACTGGCGGAATTGAAGCGGAACTTGAGCGGAACTCATTAAAAGTGGCGGGAATTGAGCGGAAGTAATTGGAAGTAAAGCGGTAAACTAGGTAGAGGCGAAGCGGAACAGTCGGAACTGAAGCGCAACTGGCGGAACTTCAGCGGAACTCATTAAAAGTTGCGGGAATTGAGTGGAAGTTATTGGAAGTAAAGCGGTACTAGGTGGAGGTGGAGCGGAACTGGCGGATCTCGAGCGGTATTTAAGCGGAACTCATTGAAAGTGGCGTGGATTGTGTGGAAGTCAGCGGAAGGGGAGCAGAGCTGGGTCAAAGTGGAATGGAACTGGCGGAATTGAAGCGGAACTTGAGCGGAACTCATTAAAAGTGGCGGGAATTGAGCGGAAGTCATTGGAAGTAAAGCGGTGAACTAGGTAGAGGTGAAGCAGAACTGGCGGAACTGAAGCGGAACTTGAGCGGAACTCATTAAAAGTGGCGGGGATTATGTGGAAGTTAGTGGAAGTGGAGCGGAGCTGGGTGGAGGTGGAGCGGAACTGGCGGAACTCGAGTGGAACTTAAGCAGAACTCATTCAAAGTGGCGGGGATTGTGTAGAAGTTAGTGTAAGTGGAGCGGAGCTGGGTGGAGGTGAAGCGGAACTGGCGGAGGTGAAGCGAAACTTGAGCGGAACTCATTAAAAGTGGCGGGGATTGTGTGGAAGTTAGTGGAAGTGGAGCGGAGCTGGGTGGAGGTGGAGCAGAACTGGCGGAACTCGAGCGGAGATTTTTTTTTTTATGAAATAGGAGGCAAACGAGCAGACGAATCGCCTGATGGTAAGCAATTAACGCCGCCCATGGACGCCCGCAACACCAGAGGGGTCACAAGCGCGTTGCCGGCCTTTAAGATGGGAATACGCTCTTTTCTTGAAGGTTTGAAGGTCGTATCGGTCCGGAAATACCGCAGACGACAGTTCATTCCACAGTTTTGTTGTGCGAGGCAGGAAGTTTTTCGAGAAACGCACAGTTGAGGACTGCCAACCATCTAAGTGGTGATGATGGTAATGCTGTCGCGTAGGACGATGGCGGAAAGAAGCGGCAGGGATTAATCTGAACAATTCCTCGGAGCACTCTCCATGATAGAGGCGGTAGAAGATGCAGAGCGAGGCTACATCTCTACGCAGCGCCAATGAGTCAAGCCGATCCGTAAAATCCTGGCAGCCGACAATTCGAGTCGCTCTCCGTTGGATGCGGTCCAGAGGGAGAAGTTGGTACTGAGGCGCTCCCGCCCACAGATGAGAACAGTATTCCATATGTGGGCGTACCTGCGCCTTGTAAAGCTGGAGGCGGTGGGCCGGAGTGAAATACTGTCTCGATCTGTTGAGCACACCGAGCTTTTTTGAGGCCAACTTGGCCTTACCCTCTAAATGGCCGCGGAACTGGACTTCACTCGAAATGTCGACGCCAAGGATTCGGACACTGGCAGTGGCAGTTAAGGAAGTGCTCTCAAAACGAGGTGAAACGACAAACGCAAGCTTTTTTGCGGTAAACGCGCAAACCTGTGTCTTGGTAGGGTTAAAATGGACTAAATTTAGTCGACCCCATTCTGAAACTTCTTTAAGGGAAGTCTCAACTTCAGACACAAGTTTGTCCCGGCTCTCAATGACATTCTCCCGAGAAATGTTGGTTCGGCCGGTGTAGTAGGCATCACCCGTACTATCGTCTGCATAACAATGAATGCCGCTAATCTGCAGCATGTCATTGATATGCAGAAGGAACAGCGTGGGTGATAGCACGCAGCCTTGGGGGACACCAGCATTCACAGTCATGGAGTCAGAGCATTCACCGTCAACTACGACCTTGATGCGTCTGTCTGCAAGAAAGCTACTGACCCATTCACACAATTTCTCGGGAAGCCCATAAGAAGGAAGTTTCGATAGAAGTGCTTTGTGCCATACCCGATCAAAGGCCTTCGCAATATCCAAACTAACTGCCAATGCTTCACCCTTTGTCTCGATCGCCTGCGCCCAACGATGTGTCAGGTAAACTAGAAGATCACCAGCCGAGCGGCCCCCACGGAAACCGTATTGGCGGTCGCTGAGCAACTGGTGGTCCTCTAGGTACCGAAGGAGCCGAACGAAGGAGCTTAAGCGGAACTCATTCAAAGTGGCGGGGATTGTGTGGAAGTCAGTGGAAGGAGAGCGGAGCTGGGTGAAAGTGGAACGGTACTGGCGGAATTGAAGCGGAACTTGAGCGGAACTCATTTTAAGTGGCGAGAATTGAGTGGAAGTCATTGGAAGTAAAGCGGTATTAGGTGGAGGTAGAGCGGAACTGGCGGAATTGGAGCGGAAGTGATTGGAAGTGTGGTGGGAGTGGCGGAAATTGAGCGGAAGTGAAGTGGGATTGATCGGGATGGAGTGTAAGTCAGTGGGAATAAAAAAACATTTAAATTTTCTGCTATGTTCTCACTGCTGAGGTGAAAAGTTGTATGAGCAACATGAGACCAAAGTTATTTGCACCTCGTGCCTTTGAGTCACTCACTACGCTCAAGATTCTAACCTAGAATCACTCGCTACGCTCGTGATTCTATTATAGAATCTTTCGCTTGCTCGGGACTCAAAATTAACACTCGAAGCAAAAACTAACTTTGATCTCTTGTTGCACAAATATCTATTTCACCTCAGCAGCAGGAAGGAGGGTTCTTTGATACCTAAAAAGAGTGAGCAAAACTCAATTTTGCAGCGAGCGTGAGACAAAATGACCTTGAAGTGACCTTGGAATTACAAATATTACAATGCCAATTTCGCGCGCGAGGTCTAATACAAATTCGAAATACTCGGCAGTCTATTCGCGTTCTCTTTTTCACCTCGTTAGTACATAGAGAGAGACAGAAATATTTTAAATGTCATTCAATCTAATTTTATTTAATTTTAATTCGTATTCCGAACTTCCGATAGCAGACCCCTGAAACAGAGTCGGAACGTAATGTAAGGTGAGGGTTCGGAGTTGAGTGGAAACGAGTGTTCAGCTTAAGTGATACTTTATTACTGGCATCAATACATGAGTAAATGGTTCATATATACATCATATGAGCTAAGTACATAATTATATCTAGTATACACTACACCATTCATCGCAAGATTAAAAAAAATAAACAAGAATTATTTTATTTTTTTACCTACATTGCCTATAAAGCATTAAATTAAACTAATATTAATCTAAATTAACCTAATTTACACACATTAAGTAATAACAACAAATACATTCTTATGAAATACATGGCTTGGTGCGATTTTTGTGCACAACATCTTCCTTGCCATTTTTAAGTAGTATTTTAACATTACATCCTAAATCCTCTAAAACTAAATAAGGTCCTAAATAAATGCTTTGCATCTTATTATCTGACGTATTTCGTAACTAGATGTAACTATCCTTACTATAGCCGACAGGCCTCGTATGGGAGTCATATTTCTCCTTTCTTTTAAGTTTGCTGTTTATTAAATGTTTACGAGCGTCTGCCTGTGCCAGCTGTAATCTATATTTTAATTCTAAAGGATAACTACCGTGATTATATAAGGGATTAACGTTACTATTTCTTAAATTACTAGGAAGCATGCATAACTTACCGAAAACTAATTCATGAGGCGTGTACTTCGTCTCCGTGTGCACCGTGTTGTTACTCGTATACGTAAAGCACCAGTAAGGCAACCAGTCGCTCCAAGAATTCGGTTTATTTTCGCATTGTATTCTTAAATAAGCTCCCATAGTTTTATGCGAATTCTCTAGGGCTCCGATTGACTCATGGTGATACGCTGTGGAGGGCAAATGAGTAATTTTTAATAAATCACATACCTCTTTCATTGTGCTGCTGATAAACTCAGTTCCTCGATCTGTTGCTATTTCGAGTGGAATTCCATATCGTAGTACAAAGTTCTCTACGAATGATCGAGCTACAGTGGCTGTATCTTTGGAACGTAGGGGATACGCTTCTACAAACTTTGCCAGTTCACACTGTAGGGTCAGCACGTAACAATAACCATGTTCATCTTTTGGAAGAGGTCCTACGGTATCTAAATAAATCTTTTCCAAATCACAATTAGCAGTAGTTGTTATCTCCATAGGTTGTTTAGTTGGTGCACAATATTTTTGTTTTTGGCATTGAGTGCATTTTGACACAAAATCACGTATGTCCTTTTCCATACTAGGCCAATAATAGTGCTTTTTTATATTATTAGACATTCTCCTAATCCCCGCGTGGCCACTTGTGGGAAGTAGGTGAAAGTCATTTATTATTACTATTTATTACGCGTCTATCATGTAAATTATTTATTCTTTGTACATTACTTAACACACATATTCGCGGTCCGGACCAAATATCGTATCTATTTATTTCTTGTATTAAGCCCGCAATAAAATCTTTATTTACTTCGTTCCTTATTATGCATAATTCATTAACATTTATTTTCTTGCAAATTGAATCCAAATCTCTCGCTAATTCGGCTCGCGACAGTAGCGATTGAGATGTAGGATTAAAATAAACACACGATTTTCTGGGCACGTAACTAAAATACTTAGACGTGTCTTTCACGAAATTTTCTCTAACAACTTTTTTATAATCTCTACATGACGTAACACATAACTCAGTAAAATTTTCCGGTTTTTTAATGATATCCACAACTCTTGGGTGATCAAGCCTCGAATCAGTGGGCACATTAGTAACCGATGAATTTGTACTGTCTGTACCTTGCATACTCTCGATTTTTCGTCTTTGCGCTCGCGTCATCACATTCATAACTTGCTCATTCATATGTTTCAAATCCTCTGACGTGACATTAATGCGAGACAGAGCGTCTGCCGCAGAGTTCTCAGAACCTTTCAAATACTCGACGGTAAAATCATACTCCTCTAATTGTAATCGGAACTTTAGTAACCTGCTGCTGGGATCTTTCATGTTAAACAAATACACTAGCGGTCGGTGGTCTGTCTGTATTTTAAACTGTCTGCCGTACAAATAAGGTCTAAAATAGCGCACACTCCATACTATTGATAAAAGCTCCTTTTGAACTGTTGGGTAATTCAATTCAGCCTTGTTAAGACTTCGACTAGCGTATGCGACAGGGCGTCCATCGCCATTGCACAGTACTGAGCCTAAAGCTTTTCCTGAAGCATCACATTGTAAAAGGAACTGATTTTTTTCTGATAAATCTGGATATTGAAGTACCGGTGGTTCAACTAAAGCTGATTTTAAAGTTTGAAAAGATTGTTCGCATTCTTGGGACCATACAAATGTTACATTTTTGCAACATAACTTATTGAGTGGATACGCTTTATCTGCAAAATTTACAATAAATTTACGATAGTAACTAGCGAATGCCACAAACCGTTTAACTTCGTCGGCGTTTTGCGGAGTCGGATAATTATTAAGACTTTGGTTTTCTCAGGATCCGGTAAAATTCCATTTTCTGAAACTACATGACCGAGATACAGTATTTGTTTTTGTAAAAATTGGCATTTGGCAGGGTTAAGCTTTAAGTTTACCTTTCTTAATCTACTAAAAACATCTAACAAATTTTGATTATGTATAGCAAGGTTTCTTCCGAACACTACTAAATCATCCTGGTATACCAAACACTGTTCGTAATTTAGTCCAGACATGGCCACGGTCATCATTCTTGAGAAAGCGTTAGGGCTAGTTTTCAACCCTTGGGGTAATCTAGTCATCTGATATTGATTTTTACCGGTTTGGAAAGCTGTAAGTGGGCGGCTAGATTTGTCTAAATTAATTTGATAAAAACCCTGATATAGATCTAAATGCGAAAAATAGATAGCACCCGATAATGAATCTAAAACTTCAGTTATATTCGGAAGGGGAAATTTGTCATCTTTTATCTGGTTATTTAATTTTCTATAGTCGATGACCACGCGCCATTTCTTTTGTTTCGAAGAATCTGATTTTTTAGGGACTAACAGTAACGGACTCGACCATGCGCTCCTCGCCTCTTCAATTATTCCATCATCTAACATTCCTTGAATTTGCCTATCAATTTCGGACTTTTGCGAGTAAGGTAACCTGTAAGGTTTTACATAAACTGGTGAGCTACCCGGTTTCAATTGTATCGATTGGTTATAAAGCATTGTGGTGGTTAATTTATCACCCGGTAGGAAAAAGACATCCGGATATTTTGCACATATATTCTCAATGGATTTCTGTTCTTCTTCGTTTAATTTACTGAAATCTAGTGCAGAAAATAATGACTTAACTCTATCGGCATTCATAGTTGGTTTGTTAAATTCACAAATAAAGAAATCGCTTAATCTACTCTTATTAATTGTGAAACGGCTTAAATTTACGTCACTATCTCGTGTATTTAAAATTTTAATGGGTATTTTACCCAGGATTGGTTTAACTATAGCACTTGCTACGTATACTCCCTCGCATAATTCCTGGCTATTTACTACGAAGTCCTCCGTAATACTAGTATCCATATAATGTATGAACTCACTACGAGCAGGAATAGTTAAATAACTATTCTTTGGGGCAGACGAACAACTAAACCCGATTTTAACCAGTTGTCCATCCTGTGTAACTAATCTTAAAATATTTGTTTCAAAGTCAATATTAGTTCAGTATTTTCTGAAAAAGTCTTGGCCTAAAATACCATCCGCGCTACACGATAAATTCTCAAATACAAAAAAAGAATGCTCAAATTCATATCCATTGTAATTTAGTTTTAAAATAACATATCCATTAGAAGTTACTTGTCCGCCTATACCTGTAACGTGTAACGTCTTTTTATGGAATGGGATGTTCCAATTTCGGATGATTTCATACTTTATCCCACATAGAGAAGCTCCCGTATCGATTAGCCAGCTGTAAGCGGTTGTGCCTATATTTATGGCCACCCTATTTAAATTATTACACGTGTAAATGAAATCAGTCTCGAAAAAAATGATTCAGCGATTCCGTATTTGATGCACTAGGGTGATGACCGGCCGCACCATTTTGGTCGTGCGATATCACGTGCATGTTGGCACGGACACTGACCCCACGGCTGCGGGACCCGAAATACGAGCCACCCCGTGCTGGCCTGCCTCGTGACTTGTAACCACGGGCGCCTCCCCGCGAGTTGCCTTGTTGGGGCTGAGGATAGCGACTATGCGAGTACTGTCGCGGACCCCTGTGGAAACGATGACGATGACCTCTATATGAGTTGTGAGCAGACCCTCTGTAGTATCTGTTAAAAGAGTTTTGTGAGCGGTACATACCCATGACCTCTGGTTGGCTGGATGTTGACGGCCGCGGAATGTCCTCGTCCTGCGCAGCCTGGATCGCATCCTTCAGACTATTGAAGTTCCGCGCCGTAATGATGGTGCCGAGCCTTGGGTCCTTCAAGCCATCTGCGAACTTTTTAATGCACATCTTTTCGTTCAGCGGCTTTAATAGGTCATAGCTCGCCGAATCACCTGCCGCCTGAGTGATAGTTAACTCAGAAAAAAGTTTTTCTATCTCGGACCCGTACTGATCTATGCTACGCCAACCCTGACTTATATTTTGAAGTCGGGAATGGATGGCTGTGAAAGATTTTTTAGGCAAAAGAGAGTTACGCAAATCCCTTATAAGTTGCTCTACGGTCGTATAAGTACCTAACATGCGCAATTTTGCACTTTCAGACAGTCTTCCTTTTAACACAAATACAATCAAAGATTTTTGTCCTGCCTCACTAAGCATGTCTGAATACATATCTACAGCATCAATTAACCTCTTTGTTGTCTCCTCGGTACCGTCCATAAGGGGTATAAGGCTACACGCCGATTTTAAGTCGAACTCCATGGTGTCAATTTCAAAATATTTACTGTCACTACTTGTATTTTCCTGTACCTCAGGCTCTGAACATAACTTTAAAATATCATCATGTAAACAAGTAATTTTAGCATACAAATTATTGGTCTCCTCAATAATTTCAGATTTTATGCCCGTAAGTAAAGAAAATTGAGTAATAAATTGGTTGCACCTAACTATAATATCATTAACTTTTGACAGTTGATTCTTTGTTATGTTACCTTCAAACCTCGATTTTCCTTTTTTAACTAATTATTTCCTTATGTAGATTAATTCCTCGTAACATTCCAATAATTCATCTGCCATTACAAAATAACTACTTATTTTAACTTACGTTTGCGATTCACATTAACTGTTCATTGTTTTCTTCTTTTAAAAGTTTGTTCACCAACACCGTTAGTAGTCTATTTTCCAGTACGTAATTACACTACCACCAGAAACCGATATACGCCACTAACACCACACTCAGACACTTATGGGCGCTGCACGAGCAGCACGCTGCAGCTCACAGAGAGCAACCTCCTGACGCATCCATTTCTTCTGGGTTTTCTTACACCTTCTGCACAGGGCGTAGCCTCCTCCAATGACGAATATGACGAGCATTATTCCCAGGATAACATTAGTGGTACTTGCGTGGAATCGAAGATCGTCGGTGCTCGCAGAAGCCTTATTGTCACCTCCGGCCGCAGTTTGAGCGATGATAACCTCTTCTTTCGATTTTGTGGCGCCCATGATAAAATTCTTGATTAGCCACAATTAATTAATTGTCTACTTGCACTATGTTAACATTATAATTAATTGTGCTCTCAATATCACCCGATGACTGACCGCACGCGCGACACCGTATATGGCAGGGTCGCCATGTAAGGTGAAGGTTCGGAGTTGAGTGGAAACGAGAGTTCAGCTTAAGTGATACTTTATTACTGGCATCAATACATGAGTAAATGGTTCATATATACATCCTATGAGCTAAGTACATAATTATATCTAGTATACACTACAGTAACGTTCTGAAACGCGCACAAGTACTAATTTGTAAATATAATTTATACAAATTTTAATTTTTAAATGTTTAACCATACATCACTTGAAATAATTTACGTTCTTTATTTCAAAATCAAATAAGTATAAACGAAAAAATGACAAGATTACCATGTGAAAAATATTATTACTTACAACAATCTCTCGTATTGTGATCAAACAGTAGTTACCGAACGCAGAGAAAAAAAAGTTGACAAAAGTCAAAATGGCGGTATAGATATTTTAAAAATATTTAGTTTATTTTGATTATTTTTTGTGTTATTAAATTATTACTGAGGTTTTTGAACTCAATTGTAAGAATATTATAATAAATACGAGTGAATAAAGTGACAAAGAAGGATTAAGCATCACCCAGGTTGTATTTTTCCATGTCTTCTTGCTGCTGAGGTGAAAAATAGTGTGTTCAACATGAGAATAAAGTTATTTACATCTTGTGCTTTTGAGTCCTTCTCTACGCTCAAGATTCTAAATAGATCTAAATAGAATAATAGAATCTTTCGCTTGCTCAGGACTCAAAATTAGCACTGAAGTAAATATGAACTTTCTTCTCTTGTTGTACAAATATCTATTATTATTGTTATTATTTTGTCTTCACTATGTTCTTCACGGCACCGCGTCGTCTGGGTGACTGTTTCAGTAGAAAAAAACTTTTTAACAAAAAAATTTAACCGCCGAAAAAAAACTAAAAGCCAATAAAAAACCGGCACTAACACGAAACGAATCGACCAACAAAAAACAATAGCGCACTGAAAAGAAAAAAATAATAATTTGGTCTTCAATAACGTAAGTGAATACCTACCCTACAATTACAATTATAATCTATTTATATACACTTTCTATATATCTAATACAATCGCTAGGCTTATATCAATTTAATTACATCTAGAAAGTATGAACTATATACATACTTCTGAAATCAATCACACAAATCTGCGTATTTATATATTTACAATCAGTTATTTTTGGAGTCGGTGCCAGCCTCAAACAAACTTGAGCACCTTAGTGAAGAGTTGAACGCAACACATTCCAAAACTGCAACCTCCGCCAAGCGCCCAATACAAGGCGGCGCTGCTTACGTGCGGGCGGAGCGAGGGGCACGCGGTGGAGTGCGCGACCCGAACGCGGGCAGACGCGTGAGGGCAGACGTCATTGACGGTCGTGTCAAAATATTGAATTTTCAATGCGCAAATCTTACTTGGTCAGGCTAATGGATGAGTAAGTAATCTTAAGACGTTTATCTATTTCGTGTATTAGGTACTACCTTTTCCATTAATATTTGTATTGTAAATACCTGTTTATGATTGATATAATAGTCTCTTTATGTTGTTTGTGTTTATGAGTAGTTGTATAATAGTGTCTTTTGTAGATCAGATTTGCTACTTATGAATTGACGTATAAATAAACTACAAATTTACGTTTCGTACGAATAGATTTATTCCTATTACGGGACTGAATCTGTTGGTGCGTGATTTTAAAGCTGTGTAAATACTTAACCTACCTAATTAAAATTTGTGTTGCGTTCAACTCTTCACTAAGGTGCTCAAGTTTGTTTGAGGCTGGCACCGACTCCAAAAATAACTGAATGTAACTATATAAATACGCAGATTTGTGTGATTGATTTCAGAAGTATGTATATAGTTCATACTTTCTAGATGTAATTAAACTGATATAAGCCTAGCGATTGTATTAGGTATATAGAAAGTGCATAGAAATAGATTATAATTGTAATTGTAGGGTAGGTATTCACTTACGTTATTGAAGACCAAATTATTATTTTTTTCTTTTCAGTGCGCTATTGTTTTTTGTTGGTCGATTCGTTTCGTGTTAGTGCCGGTTTTTTATTGGCTTCTAGTTTTTTTCGGCGGTTATTTTTTTTTGTTAAAAAGTTTTTATTTTATAATTTTCTGTGGCTATAATTTATACAAATTATTACATGCTTAATTTTTGATTACTTTTAAAATAGCTACCTACCTTGCTTTAGCTATTAACTGTTATATTAATAATCCTACTTTAACTATTATTTTGTTCTGTAATATAAATACATAAAAAAGAACAGGCTTTATATACCAACATGGGTAGGCCTACAAAAAAATCTGCTCGAATGAGAAAAAGATATTTAGAAGAATCTAATAATGAGAAAAAAAAAGGATGGAAGCAAATAGAAAGAGAATTCGATTAATACGTTCACAGGAGAGTTTAGATCAGCGCGAGGAAAGACTGTCGAGGATGAGAAGCTACATTAACGATAGGTTATCTCATGAAGGTGAAAAGCAGCGCGCTCGTCGCTTAGGTCTTGTAAGAGAGCGACTTTCAAATGAGAGTGTGTTTGCCAAAGGGCAGGCATATGTGGCAGAGTGAAAACACTTGAGGGTATTGCTTTATCTGACCTAGAGCCAAATAAGGTATTACACAAACCTCACGATGAACGAGCTTTAGCAGAAATGCAGAGACTGAGAGGTTTACACACGAGAGACTGGCAGGTCTAAAACTCATTGTCAAAACTCGTGAGGTTTTTTTTTGTAAAAACTCTGCTTTAAAATCTGTGAGTGAACAATAAATTACCCCTATTTTCCCACCCTTAGGGCAGGATTTTTTCCAAAAAATCGGACTACTCTGTAAAAAGTTATGCGTGGTCATACGTTACAATCGGTAAGTGAAAAATCAATCATCCCCTATTTTCCTACCCTTAACGTTGGAATTGTTTTTTCCAAATTTATATGGGACCAATTTCGGGGTATACCCTTTCCAATAAAAAAATAATTATCAAAATCGAACTACTCTGTAAAAAGTTATGCGTGGTCATAAATAAAAAATAAAAAAAAATACGCGTCGACTTGAGAACCTCCTCCGTTTTTTTCGTCGGTTAAAAAGGGGGGCAAATTTGATACAACAGGGACGATACCAATTTTTTTAATTTCGTGCCTTTTCTGTTGGTAAATTGATTTGCCAGACAATAATACACGACCATCAATCAATAGGCGTAGAAACGATCCGAATACAGCAGGTAAAAGACAGTACAAAAAAATTTGACATCAAAATACGAAAATCATCCTTAAAGTCTAATCCTTATTCGATACTGATTCTGATCGGGGAAAAAATAACAAAAGGGGTATTATTAGGGATCCGTATCCAAAGAGTGCCGTTCCAAAAAAATCCCTATACCATTATCCTTGTTTTTTATACCATTTCTTGTACAATTTAACTAGTGGGACACTGCACAGGACGTAAAGAAATATTATATTTCTTTCTTTATTTCTTGAACGTCCCTCTACTTGTTCGTTTCGTTTTTTAGCAATAGATCGCAACATGTATGCAGGTATAGTATTTTCTTAAGATGTCCCTATTAATCGTTCGAATGTATCTCGTATGTAGTGTAAAATATAACTATACATACCTACACCGTTGAAAACTTACACTTGACCAATTTTTTACAACTCGTTTTTGTTAAGAGGCTTTGTGTTAAAAATACGTATTGAATTTTGGAAGGGAGGATTAAGTTACCAACACCTCATTATATTTTACAAAAGGAATGAATTAAATGGATTTTAAAATGTACGACGACATTGATATAATAGGGCTCTATCTATTGTAGCATGACGCTACGTATCGTACGACATCTGTCGACTTTCTTTAGAACTTCTGAACTTCTGTGTCTAAGGCTAGGTCACGGTTGATATATAAAAAAAGCGTACATTGTGATTCACGGCATTACAGGTAGATGGCGCTTATATCAGTCCGTATTTTGTAATACATCTGGCAGTTATAAAATTGAGATAATACTCGCGCTAATTTTGAATGTGAATTTTTGAGGTATTCCAGATTGTCAAAAAGAAAAAAGTTGATTTTTGATTGAGTGTGTCAGAGCGACGGGAGATTTTTAAAGAAAAACAGATATTCTGGTTTTGGTCTGACGGTTTTGCTGTAATTTGCTTAGTTGCGTCGAGTTGAAGTGCAATCTATTTCTGTAGATCTTTGCGCTCAAACTTTATATAGCAAGTGCTAATACATTATTAAACACCAATTTTTAAAAACCAAATACGTCGCCGGCCAAAAAGGCAACCAGAGGGACCAACTGAGCCGGAAGGATTCCGGAAGGCACTTGTGCGGTCTGCAACTGCCGCGTTTTCCGCGGGTTTCTTCACCATTCATCGGAGAATTAGAGTCCGCATCCAGCGGGCTCTCCAAGTGAGAAAAGGAGTTCAGCGAGCTATTGGGTCCGCCTAAATCAAAGCACACACTTGCCCACGAACTCTTTTTAATATAAAACAACAGCTTTAGCCATCCTGCTTTCGAGAGTATCAAATTATTTACATTTTTGTTAAAAACGTTATAAATCGGATTCCTTTTCTTTGTATCCAGTATTTTTGTGCCATAATAGTTTTTTTTGTTGTTTTGCTAAATTCCCCAAATTCCAATTGCCTCGTTTGACGGGCGTATAAAGACCTGGCTCTTTAATTTAGGCTACGTTCAGCCAGCGAATCATCTGTCACCATCCATATCACCCGCCTCATTAACCCATTATTTTCCTGCAGCCAAATTATTACTAGCCGAGTCTTTATTTTTACTTACCGGTTTTGCTAACTATTGAATGTGTAATGTCCTTGTTTAGGTACAGTTGTCTTCATTTTTAAGTGAAGTGCTAATATTAAATATTTTTAATTATTGTAATTTAATTACATTCTGACCACTAGGGAACTTATTGAATGTGAAATACCCTTATTTAGATGCCGTTATTGTGATTTTTACGTGAAATGCTAAATTTTAAATAATTGATTATTTTTGCTAATATTAAATATTTTTACTTTGTCGTCAAAATTAAACGTGTTAATGCAATTAAGAAGTGTTTTACTGCAAAATGGCGCCCGATAAGGTAAAGAACTCTGGATTTACTTTTAATAATTGTAATTAAATATTTTTTTTGGATTTGTGAGACGGTGACCGTAGACCGGTCGCGGTTCTATTAACCTTGATTTTGGTTTGTTTCAGCCTGCTGTCTCCTTACGTCCCATCACTAACCCGAATTCCGTCATATTAAAAAAATTGCTTTTATTTATGTTAAAAAAAAACGAATTTATCTGTTGCCCTTTACTTATGCCTTTTTCTCAATTACCCGTAACATATCCCGAATACCTTATTTCATAGTCTGAGTCCTGTAGTTAGAGCCCGTAGACGTTAGGGAATTCGCAGGTAAGTCAGACATAGAATGTATGATTTGCGTTTTGTTATTTTTTTCAGAAACTGAACTTGTTTTTTTTTTGAATTCGAACTCTAACTTGGCATTTAGACTTCGAGTGTTATTTTCTTTCTTTGACTTAAGCGCTTGGTTTAGACCACGGATATACTCGAACTTCGGATTTTATTTTTTAGGTAGATTAACTTTATTTTTTGTTTGAACTTGCAACGCAAGACAACATTCGACTTTTCGCCATGTCGCACTTAAGTAATGAAGGATCAATTGCTGAGACACCTCATGCGCACTCATCTTTAAACTCGTACGATCCGAGGATTTTAGATCCAATGGCAGACGATGAAGAACAGTTTTTTGATTCTGAACCACGACCCCAGGCGATGCATATGTCCGGACTTCCCCCGCCTTTTCCTTTCAAAGATTATTCACTTACGAAATGGAACTTGAACTTTTCCGGGGACACTTGTGTTCGCGAATTTTTCTTTCGAATCGAGGAAGAAGGTATGGCGCGTAACGTCAATCCTTCATATGTTGTCAGACGTTTCCATGAATTGTTGTCAGATAGTGCCTTGAAACATTTTAGGGCAATCAGATATCCGGGTCTTACTTACGCGGAATTAAAGTCTGAATTCGTTAAAACCTTCGACGTAGCCGATTTCGATTTCAAGCTTGAGAGCCAACTTTGCGCTTTATCACAGAAGGACAACCAGTCAGTGGTTGATTTTGTTATTCAGGCGCGCGATCTAAACGCAAAGCTTCGTACACCGGTTGCAACTAACGTGGTCAGGGATATTGATGGTTTGTTAGAAGTCGCGAAAAATTTTGAAGCCTTTCAAGGTTCACGTCCAGCACGTTTGGCTATTGCACCGATTAGTGCTCAAGTTGTAGGTCAACCCAGTTCTATAGTGTGTATGAAGTGTGATGCAACTGGTCACAACTATCGTAATTGTCCTAACGTTTCAGGGGCAGTGTGCTTCAAGTGTAAGCGTGTTGGTGCAATCACACGCGATTGTCCTAGTTGTAATTCTGGTCCATCAAAAAACGAATAAGTGGCGCACTGAGAGGTCCATCGGTGTCGCCCGTTTATATGAATAATTCCCCGGATAATAGATTTTTTATTGATGTTTTAGTTGCTGGCTCTTCGGTAAGAGCTCTTTTAGACTCTGGTGCTCAGGTTTCACTAATTGATATATCCCTCTTATCGGAGCTCGGTATAACATATCACGAGGATATCCGGCCTTATGTTGTCTCCGCCGACAATTCTCCTATTGAAATTCTAGGCGGTTTGGACGTCCCCATTCTTTTTAGTGGCATTCGCGTTCTGCACCCCTGTCTAGTAAGCAGTAATCTTCCTACTGCATTTATTTTAGGAATTGAGTTTTGGAATGCTGTTGGTCTCATTGACATTTTAAAGAAGGCATTCCGTGATGGTTTGTCAGGTAAGCTTTACGTCGCTTCACATCATGTTCCTGTCGCAGTCCCACGAGTAGGTGAGGTTCGCTATGTCCACCCTCGTACGGTGCTTGCACCACTGCAGGAATCAAAACTCCAATGTGTTATTGACGAGTTTGAGGAGATTTCTTCTGATAAAGCTGGATTAGGTTGTACTTCGTGGCTTTCGCATAAGATTGAGACTGTTGGTTCGCCCATCCGTCAACGTTACTATCCCTTATCTTCAGTCAAACTCAAGATTCTCAACGAAGAGATCGACAAGATGTTAGAGTCAGGCGTTATTCGTCCCTCACGATCACCCTGGGCTTCCCCAGTGGTGATGGTTACCAAGAAAGATGGTAGTGTCAGGTTTTGCGTGGACAGTAGGAAGTTGAACAGCGTTACCATCAGGGATTCATACCCTCTCCCGCGCGTCCAGGACATCCTTGATAACCTACGAGGTGCCAAATATCTAACTTCGTTGGATTTTAGGAGCGCCTTTTGGCAAATCCCCTTAGCTGATAAGGCCAGTTGTGAGAAAACGGCCTTTTTGTACCCCAAAGGGGCCTCTTTGAGTTCGTTCGTCTCCCTTTTGGTTTAACCAACGCTGCGTCCGAGATGCAGAGGCTTACTGACATGATTGTCAATTTTGAATATACCCCTGAGTCTGAGGATTTTATCTTCGGCTATGTTGATGATTTGATTTTGGTGTCTCGTGATTTTGACAGTCATATGCGGCTTATTCGTAAGGTTCGTGATAGGTTGAAAGAAGCTGGTCTTACGGTTAATTTAGATAAGTGCGAGTTTTGTAAGTCTGAATTGAAGTATCTCGGCTACATCGTCAATGAGCGTGGTCTTCAAACTGATCCAAAGAAATTAGAAGCTATTAGGGATTACCCTACCCCTTCTTCTGCCAAGTCTCTACGTGCTTTCATTGGTATGTGTTCGTATTATCGCCGTTTCGTGGATGGTTTTTCTTCGATTATTGCTCCTCTGACGGCACTTATCGGTAAGAGAAAGGGACGTGATCCCATCGATTGGAACGATAGTGCTAGTGAAGCTTTTTCTAAATTGAAGGATGCCTTGATGAGCGCTCCGTTGATGGCTTGCCCGGATTTTTCGAAACCTTTTATCCTTCAATGTGACGCTAGCCAGGTTGGCTTAGGCTCGGTCCTGGCTCAAGAGTTTGACGGCGTTGAACATCCAATTGCTTATTATTCTCGTTTATTCACTAAAGCTGAACGTGGATACGGGACAACCGAACATGAGCTTCTCGCCGTTGTTGATTCCATAAAGCATTTCCGCGGATATCTCGATGGAATGAGGTTTAAGATCATTACTGACCATATTGCTCTTAAATGGTTGATCACCCTTGATAATCCTACCGGGCGCTTGGCTCGTTGGGCAACTTTGATTTCCCAATATAACTTTGAGATTGAACATAAAAAAGGTGTCCTTAATGTTGTTCCAGACGCCTTGTCCCGCGCTCAAGTTGGGCTTATCTCATTCGCGCGTGGCATGGATCCTTCTGGAGATCCTTGGTATGAACGAATTTACCAGGGAGTTTTGGACAATCCTCAAATGTTTACTGCATTTGCTCTTCGGGATGGTGTCTTAATGCGCAAGGTATCTATCGAAAACCCTTTAGCACCTAATCCATGGCGTATAGTTCTTCCTGCTTCAAGGACTAGAGAGGCGGTTGCTGAAATTCATAATGGATTTCCCAACGTTCATCCTGGTGTTATGAAAACGTATTTAAAAGCTCGTGACTTATACTATTGGCCGAATATGTACCGTGATGTTACAAGGTTCCTTTCCGAATGTCAGATTTGCAAGTCTTATAAAATTGCAAATTCACAACCTCGTGGACTTCGCTTATTTCCTCGTCGTGTTGCGGCTCCAATGGATCTTCTTTCCATTGACTTAATTGGTCCTTTACCGGTTAGCCGCAATGGGTGTCGTTATATTTTGACTTTGGTTGACGTTTTTACCAAATTTGTTTGGTTGGTCCCTTTGAAGTTGGTGAATGCGAGGTCAATATCGATGGCATTAGAGTCGGAGGTTATTTTGCGGTACGGTGTTCCTACTAACATTCTCTGTGACAACGCTACAGTTTTTCATAGTCGTCAATTTCTGGATTTCCTGGCGAGCTATAATATTCCAGGTCCGTGTTATACCCCATATTATTCGCCACAAGCGAATGTTGTGGAGAGATATAACCAGGTCGTGATTACTACTTTGAGCATTTTAGTTGAAAATGACCAACGCAGTTGGTCGGGTCATTTACATCGGGTCGCTCTTTATTTAAACTCTTGTATAAATTTGGCTACTGCTTATACACCGAATTTTTTGATGTACGGCCGCGAGTTGTCAATGATTCGTGAACGTGTTGAGAATCAGGTTGTGGACCAAGATGTGGGACTCAGCCGGATGGAACGCGCTTCGAATCTTCAGACGCTTCGTGAGGTGTACGATAAAGTTTCTGATTCGATGGCTTTAGCCTTTCATCGTAACGCCGCCAAGTTCAACACGAACCGTTCTTCGCCAAGAATCGTTGGTGACCAAATCGTTTGGCGCCGGAATTTCCAGCGTGGATCCGCTGATCCTTTTCGAGGCGGTAAATTCGCTCCACGTTTCGTTCGGTGCCGTGTGGTTAGACGGGTGTCTCCACAGGTATATGTACTGGCTGATACCGATTCCGAGCACGTCGGTACCTATCATATTAAAGATATCTTGAAATAGTTTCTTCTTTCGGCCCGTTCAGTATTCTCAAAATTCTAAAATGCGCTTTAGTCCGCCATTCCCTTATCGGTAATCCTTGCTTGATTCGTTTCTTATCGTTTTTTGTTTTCGTTTGAGCGTTTCCTTGCTCCTTTTTCCAGGTTTGACTTTTTTTTACCGTTGGTGCTTAAGGCTTCGTTTATCTTTCCCGGTCTATGATAGCCTGGTTGTATAATTTGATGACTCGATGTGAGGGATTAAGATCTGTGGCCAGGTGCAGTTTCTGTCCTATCCCGGCCGTCACGTCTTGGACCGCGTGACGCGTTGGTTGGCGTTTTGTCATCTTCTTAATCTATTAGATTAGTCTTTAGGGGTAATGTTAATAACTGGTTGGTTTTGTTTTTTTTGTAATTCGTTTAGGGTTCTCTTGTTGTACCTTTTTTAGCCTTAGAATTAAGTTGTGTTTTTTTGTTGCTTGGGGCTAGTTTTCTTGTGTTTTCTTGTGTTGTTGTTTGTTTGTTTCTTTGTTTGGTAGGGAGATGCTGTAGCATGACGCTACGTATCGTACGACATCTGTCGACTTTCTTTAGAACTTCTGAACTTCTGTGTCTAAGGCTAGGTCACGGTTGATATATAAAAAAAGCTTACATTGTGATTCACGGCATTACAGGTAGATGGCGCTTATATCAGTCCGTATTTTGTAATACGTCTGGCAGTTATAAAATTGAGATAATACTCGCGCTAATTTTGAATGTGAATTTTTGAGGTATTCCAGATTGTCAAAAAGAAAAAAGTTGATTTTTGATTGAGTGTGTCAGAGCGACGGGAGATTTTTAAAGAAAAACAGATATTCTGGTTTTGGTCTGAGGGTTTTGCTGTAATTTGCTTAGTTGCGTCGAGTTGAAGTGCAATCTATTTCTGTAGATCTTTGCGCTCAAACTTTATATAGCAAGTGCTAATACATTATTAAACACCAATTTTTAAAAACCAAATACGTCGCCGGCCAAAAAGGCAACCAGAGGGACCAACTGAGCCGGAAGGATTCCGGAAGGCACTTGTGCGGTCTGCAACTGCCGCGTTTTCCGCGGGTTTCTTCACCATTCATCGGAGAATTAGAGTCCGCATCCAGCGGGCTCTCCAAGTGAGAAAAGGAGTTCAGCGAGCTATTGGGTCCGCCTAAATCAAAGCGGACACTTGCCCACGAACTCTTTTTAATATAAAACAACAGCTTTAGCCATCCTGCTTTCGAGAGTATCAAATTATTTACATTTTTGTTAAAAACGTTATAAATCGGATTCCTTTTCTTTGTATCCAGTATTTTTGTGCCATAATAGTTTTTTTTGTTGTTTTGCTAAATTCCCCAAATTCCAATTGCCTCGTTTGACGGGCGTATAAAGACCTGGCTCTTTAATTTAGGCTACGTTCAGCCAGCGAATCATCTGTCACCATCCATATCACCCGCCTCATTAACCCATTATTTTCCTGCAGCCAAATTATTACTAGCCGAGTCTTTATTTTTACTTACCGGTTTTGCTAACTATTGAATGTGTAATGTCCTTGTTTAGGTACAGTTGTCTTCATTTTTAAGTGAAGTGCTAATATTAAATATTTTTAATTATTGTAATTTAATTACATTCTGGCCACTAGGGAGGTTGTTGAATGTGAAAGTGAAATAGGTACAGTTGTCTTCATTTTTAAGTGAAGTGCTAAATTTAAATATTTTGTTATTGTAATTTAATTGCATTCTGACCACTAGGGAACTTATTGAATGTGAAATACCCTTATTTAGATGCCGTTATTGTGATTTTTACGTGAAATGCAAAATTTTAAATAATTGATTATTTTTGCTAATATTAAATATTTTTACTTTGTCGTCAAAATTAAACGTGTTAATGCAATTAAGAAGTGTTTTACTGCACTATTCAATACTAATGTTATAAAAACGGCCAAGGCCATGTCGGGCCACGCTTGGTGTAGATTCTGCAGTTACCGGTACTACCGGAGGTTGCGGAGAGTTTAAAAAAATGGTTAAATTCACAAGAAATAAAGGAAATTTAAATTAAGGAACGGCATGGTTTCAATTGCCATACAAAATTATGAAAACTTTTCCTATGTGAAAATTTCCACAATTTTGGAATGTTTCTGTCGGCACACGCACACCACGCTCAGTAGTTACCGGGTTACCTTTATATAGGTATTCGTAATACACACACTTAAATGGGCCTTTTTATATAATACTAGCTTTTGCCCGCGGCTTCGCTCGCGTTAAATTCGGGGTAACACGGTTTCCCTTTCCTGATTGCCCCCCGTAATGCTCCATACAAACTTTCACCCCCCGTTTTAGGGAAGTGGGGGGTTAGAAAGAGACAAAAAGTAGCCTATGTCACTCTCCATCCCTTCAACTATCTCCACTTAAAAAATCATGTCAATTTGTCGCCCCGTTTTGCCGTGAAAGACGGACAAACACACACATACACTTTCCCATTTATAATATTAGTATGGATTTTGCGTTAGTTACAGGCAGAACTTTTACTTGCAGTGTTAGTTACCCAACGATATTAGTTTATCGATAAATCCTTATTACAGTTATAATGTATACAGTCATCGGCAATAGTATCTTCCTACATGTAGGTCGCCAAAATATGTGGTCGCCCTTATAGTCCTACAAATAAGAGCGTGTCACATATTTTTGCGTAACTAGGTTCTTAGTTGACTACGAATCCTAACAGCCCTGTTACACTTGTCCTCGTTAGCTTCCTAAATGATTTAGTTTCTAAATTTAGTCAAGTCTAACCGCATTTAGCAAGTAATTTTACTATTGATAGAAGTTAGGATCCTAATTAGGATGCTAGTTAGGATACTAAAAGTAAAGTTTAACAGGGCTCTAAAAATTTAAAAAGGCAATTTTTTGAGAAGTTGTACGAGTAATATTTACCCATATGTTCCAAACACTCCGAGTTCTCTTCTGCGAATTTCTTCCAGTCATCTATCGAGTAATATTTGTGTATGCACGTGAAGAGCCCGTGCTGAAAAACAAAGCATCCAATTAATAAACCGATTTAGAAAGAAAACTAGTCCGTCCGAAACTCTAATAGAAGCCAGAGAGCGATGCCGAGAGCTTTTGTGACTCGACTTGGTAATATGTTAAGACCCGTCCTGTACCTATGAGTATGTGTCTTCATTCCACACAGGCGGATGGAAGCGAACACATTTGCGAAGCGATCCGAAGCGGTGACACGTGAATTCAATGCGAGGCGGTGCGAAGCGGCGGCCTTGTCCTTGTCCTACGTGCCCGCGAATCGCCCCGCAAACGTCACTCAGACAGACAATCGCGCGAAAATATCGAACCAACTGATCGCGGTTGCTTCACTTCGCGCCACGCTGTTTCGATTTCGCGTGTAGTTTGGTCACGTAGTAGTGTAGTAATTCCTTCGCCATTTCGAACGTCCTCTAATGTTTCAGGTCATGACCGAGACTTTCCGGTTTTTCCGTCCGGTATTCCGGAACGTGATTTCCTTATTATTTTCACACCTAAGACAATTCCTTCGCCATTTAGAACGTCCCAACAGTTGCCGCCGGGATTCCCCGGACCGTCTGTCCGGAATTCCGGACCACGATTTCCTTGTTATTTTTATACTCACCTTGGATAATCTTTCGCCATTTCTAACGTCCTCTAAGTGTCCTTGTTTCAGGTCATGACCGAGACTTTCCGGTATTTCCGTCCAGAATTCCGGAACGTGATTTCCTTATAATTTTCTCACCTTAGACAATTCCTTCGCCATTTCAAACGTCCCT
Organism: Pammene aurita; assembly: GCA_947086415.1. Lineage (NCBI taxonomy): Eukaryota > Metazoa > Arthropoda > Insecta > Lepidoptera > Tortricidae > Pammene > Pammene aurita. The sequence continues at coordinate 17,567,963 of OX352310.1, forward strand.
ACGGTGTCCATATTGCTGGCCATGACCGGGACTCCCCGGTACGTCTGTCCGGAGTTCCGGAATGTGATTTCGCGGTGCATATCAACCTGAAAATGATAAAAATGGTTATATTAAATACCTATTGGTTATAACTGGTGACTCTATGAGCGAACTCGCGAATTCTACTTAATAATATATTACATGTAAAAATAAAAAACCGGCCAACAGCGTGTCGGGCCACGCTCAGTGTAGTGTTCCGTAGTTTCCTGTCCGTCACAGTAAGTGTCCCCACTTAAGAGTTTTTGAAAGCACGTCATTTCATTGTGATTTTGTAGAAATTACAGGTACAATAAACACCTGCTTATACGGTTAAAACAAACTTAGTTCAGTTCAGAAATTATTTTGTAATTTCTTTTCAAAAACTATTCAACCTATCAAGTTCAAAATTTTCCTAGAAAGTTTTTATAAAGTTCTACTTTTGAGACTTTTTCATATTTTTAAAACTTATGGTTGGTTCAAATGTTAGAGGGGGAGGACACACATTTTTTTTTACTTCTGGAGCGATTTTTCCGAAAATATTTACATTATCAAAAAATGATTTTTATAAACCCCTATTCATTTTTAAATACCTATCCAACAATATATCACACGTTAGGGTTGAAATGAAAAAAAAAATCACTCCCCACTTAACGTATAGGGGAGGTAAGGTACTTACCCTAATAAAACATTTTTTTCCACTTTTTATTTTACCACTTTGTCGGCGTGATTGATATACATATTAGTACCAAATTTCAGCTTTCTAGTGCTAACGGTCACTGAGATTATCCGCGGACGGACGGACGGACGGGCAGACATGGCGAAACTATAAGGGTTCCTTAGTTGACTACGGAACCCTAAAAATGGTTACTTGAATCTTTCCTTTCCTTTTACTATCACGGCGAACTATCAACTCAAAAACGGAAAACTAAGCCCCATAGATTCTAATAATAGCCCTTTAGATCCTTGGCACTTATTCCGCCTCCAAAAAGATAAAAAATCTATATCTAGACACACGGCAGTGTGTCCGCCAAGTTCGAGCAAAAAAAAGCGACACACCGGCCGTGGGTTATATTACACGAACCATTTCGGGCCAATTTCGACCACCCTATAACTCAAAACATATTTTATCTACGCATATGAAATTTCGAGTGTCTGTTGACATCCCCTTAATTGTCTAGAATACAAAATTTCATTATTCTACCTATAGCAGTTCTTGAGATATTGACGTCAGAAAATCGCTATTTTTACTATACACTCACTGACTCACTGACTCACTCACTGATTCACTGACTCATCAAAAATCTAGACCACTTCCAATGGTCGTACTGACTTGAAATTTGGCATGGAGATAGGTCTTAAGGTCGAAGTAAAGGGAAAAATCTGAAAACGGCCAAGTGTGAGTCAGTTTTAAAAATAGCGAAGGTGTAACTTTGTTCTACTATGAAGTCATAATGAACTAAATGGGTATATCTTCCAATGGTCGTACCGAACTGAAATTTGGCTCGAAGGTTTGTCTTTAGGTCGAAATAAAGTAAAAATCTGAAAACGGCCAAGTGTGAGTCAGTTTCGAAAACAACGAATGTGTAATTTTGTTCTACTATAAGTAGGTATGGAGTGGAAATGAGATAAGACTTATTTAAATTTAGATACATACCAATTTAAGACAATACATGTTTGTCTTAAAGACAAGAACAATAAAATTGTTCACCACTCTGTGTGTGTCTGTTGCGGGAACCAAACCCACGATTTACGAAGTGCAAAGCAGGTCACTAGGTACCAGTGTTGGCCGATAATTTCAATTAGAATTGAAAATTGATCAATAAGATTGAAGATTAATTTCGTAACTAATCAATTACACTAACATCAATTTTTACTAACGTTAGTTCGCATTGATTTTGTGACGTCGTCAATTACACTAACCGTCAATTAGAATTAACCTATTAGTTACACTTACGTCTCGAAAATTTAATAAGAATTACAGTTAATTAGATTAACGTTAGTGTAACTAAATTAATCCTGTCTTACACTAATAATTAATTTTAAAACTGCATCTCGGGTTCGGAAGTCGGGACCAATATCACAAGATGGAGCTCATGCTGGACCCTAGGGCTACCTACTGGATCTCTGGTTTGGCGCATCATAGACTCATGCTGTTTGGGCTCATTCGACTTGTACTGATGAGCAGATGGTACCGGTATCAAAATCTGGAGCTCATGCTGGACCCTGGGGATCCCTACTGGATCTCGGGTTTGGCGCATCATAGACTCATGCTGTTTGGGCTCATTCGACTTGTACTGATGAGCAGATGGTACCGGTATCAAAATCTGGAGCTCATGCTGGACCCTGGGGATCCCTACTGGATCTCGGGTTTGGCGCATCATAGACTCTTGCTGTTTGGGCTCATTCGACTTGTACAGATGAGCAGATGGTACCGGTATCAAAATCTGGAGCTCATGCTGGACCCTGGGGATCCCTACTGGATCTCGGGTTTGGCGCATCATAGACTCATGCTGTTTGGGCTCATTCGACTTGTACTGATGAGCAGATGGTACCGGTATCAAAATCTGGAGCTAGCTTCTTTTTACTTTTACTCTTTGTGTGAAAGTCAAAGTCAAAGTCAAATTCAAAGTCAAAGTGAAAGTCAAAGTCAAAGTGAAAGTGAAAGTCAAAGTGAGAGTGAAAGTGAAAGTCAAAGTGAAAGTCAAAGTGAAAGTCAAAGTCAAAGTCAAAGTTAAAGTCAAAGTGAAAGTGAAAGTGAAAGTCAAAGTGAAAGTCAAAGTGAAAGTCAAAGTGAAAGTCAAAGTGAAAGTCAAAGTGAAAGTCAAAGTGAAAGTCAAAGTGAAAGTCAAAGTGAAAGTCAAAGGTAAAAGTCAAAGTGAAAGTCAAAGTGAAAGTCAAAGTGAAAGTCAAAGTGAAAGTTAAAGTGAAAGTCAAAGTCAAAGTCAAAGTGAAAGTCAAAGTGAAAGTCAAAGTTAATGTCAAAGTGAAAGTGAAAGTCAAAGTGGAAGTGAAAGTCAAATTGAAAGTGAAAGTCAAATTGAAAGTGAAAGTGAAAGTCAAAGTGAAAGTGAAAGTAAAAGTGAAAGTGAAAGTAAAAGTGAAAGTTAAAGAAAGTGAAAGTAAAAGTGAAAGTGAAAGTCAAGGTCAAGGTCAAGGTCAAGGTAAAAGTAATCAAAACCTCGTAGCTTAACCTAAATTCGCGTTTAGTTAGGTAAATTATTAATGTCAATTACCAATTCAATCTACACTAAAAATTAAATTAATGTTTAAATTTTTGAGAAAGACTAAAAATTAAATATCTTCAATTATTAGTTATTCGCAAAGGATTAACACGTTAGTTACAATTAATTTCAATTCTAATTGAAATCAATTTGCACTAAACTATTAGTGTTCAATTTTAACTAACGTGTTTCAATCTTCAATTTTTAATTTTCAATCACACTAACGTTCGGCCAACACTGCTAGGTACACTAGGTGCGCTAAATCAGTCAAACAAAAATGAAAAGACTATTTTTTCTCGCATAGTCTAAATAATTTCTAATTTTACAACTAATAAAATCGCAGATTCAAGAACATGGAAATCATATATAAGATGGAATTATATATACTACTGCCCATCTCACGGGATGAGATGGGATGATGCACTTCTAGGGCTACATAATAGGCCACTAATTATAATACCTACTGGTAGGTAGGTATTACCAAGTTATTAATTATCTATGTAGGTAGCGTACTTACAAACAGTATAAAGTACGTTATTGATGTATGTAATTATATGTAAGTAGGTACATTTTATAGGTGTAGGGAGCCAGTTTATTTGTAAAAATCACCTATAAATAAATAGTAAAATAGGATTTATCATAGATTATAGGTACTCGCGATGCCCGATCGATCCCGAAATCCCGATATATGTATGTATAGTGATACTAGATAAAAATTCCGTTCCCCGCCTCGCGCACCCTCCGTCGCTGCCTACACTCGTCTGCCGCGCTCGCGCCGTCCGTGATAAAAAAATAATAAAGAACCTACACCTAACAAAAATAAATGAAATCCCATCAAAAACATAAATGTGAAAGGCTGCCAAGTTCGATACTATGGGAATGCTTCGCCTATAAAAGAAGTGAGATCTGAATAAGTACCAAGTTCCATAAAAATACCTCAAATCATAAATAGTTATAGGAATGCACACTTGATTTCCTGCAGTTTTTAAGGTACATTTTGAATAAGTATCACGTTACATAGAAATACCTAAAATTATAATAATCAGAAAAACGCACACCGGTTTTTTTAGCAGTTTCCTGATAACATTTATTATTTTCAGTACTTTTTAATGATGTAACTTGGCAAGTTTTAATAGAAAATTATATACTTGACACATTGCAGTCCAAAGGTGTCGATTCATTGCATTGAAAAGGTGTGTGGTGTGTGAAAACTTGCCAAGTAACATCATTAAAAAGTACTGAAAATAATAAATGTTATCAGGAAACTGCTAAAAAAACCGGTGTGCGTTTCTCTGACTATTATAATTTTAGGTATTTCTATGTAACGTGATACTTATTCAAAATGTACCTTAAAAACTGCTGGAAATCAAGTGTGCATTCCTATAACTATTTATGATTTGAGGTATTTTTATGGAACTTGGTACTTATTCAGATCTCACTTCTTTTATAGGCGAAGCATTCCCATAGTATCGAACTTGGCAGCCTTTCACATTTATGTTTTTGATGGGATAAGTAATTACTGAACCTGCTCGCATAATTTCACAACATTCGGTTGAAGAATGCGACGTGAGAAGACTGACATTTGGATATACAAAAGATTTTTAGTCCAAACTGAAACGTAGACGTTTCTCTCCTTTGACTCGCTCGGTCAATCACAGGTCAATCCTTCCGTTTAACATATTGTTTACTTAGTTACTTTGTATAAGTTTATATCAGCATATTCTTGGAACGCAAACACCATTCTCATAGTTGGAGGAAGTCGATAACATTGTGCTTTGTGCACAAAATGTTACATCCTAACAACCTATAACTAGAATTTTAAGTTGCCCATTATAAAACAAAGGCCAGAGCAATGGCGCGTAGTTTGAGTGTCCGCGAGGCAACCGGATGGCTCGCGGTATTTAAGCTCCCTACGTATTGTGGAACCACTGTGCAACCCCAACTGCGTTGGACTTTGTTTTTCATCTCCCCCCCCCCCTTCAATTTCCAGTATCTGTATATGATGAATGAAAAACGAGCATGAATTCACACCGGCTATCGATCCGTCAGAGTTGGAAGCCGGCAAAAATGAGGGGGGGGGAGATAAACGAAGTCAAACGTGGGTCACTTCGGGTTGCACGGGATGGTTCCATATTACATAGGGAGCTTAAATACCGCGAGCCATCCGGTTGCCTCTCCTACACTGTAACTACGCGAATCTGCGTCGGGCCACACGCAGATTCAGAAGTGGCGTGAGCCGACCCATGCGCTGGGTTCAGGCCACCGGTCACTCAGGTACCGGCCTACAAGGCCTTTATAGCCCGGGGCGTCAAATTTCAAAATATGCCTCTGGACTAAGAGTTTCGCCACGAATTCGGGCAGTGGAGGCAACGTCCATAGGCTATGAGCGAGATACACACACTACAAATGTTTTGCTTTTATCACAGAACAAATATTAAGTTAGAAGAAGCAATCGGAATGCGAGCATTTTGTGGTTTGTAGCGTAATCTCTTTTCTGTAATTTATTTTTTTATTTAAATTTATTTAGGTATATGGCGAAATTATAGGATTTATAGGTATATACTAGGTAGGGTCTCAGTGGCGAGTGTTTGGAGGCGCGTTTGGCGACGCGTCCAGCGTTGTTTCGAGCTTCCAAGGGGTTTGAACTCTTGTTGTTGGGATTAAAATTTGAATGTCTTTGAGAAGTTTTCGTACACGACTAGACAAGAAAGGATGAATTCACTATACGGTCTAGCCATGTTAGCTACGGAATCCAAAAAACACAAGCTCTTTCATACCCTTACTGCTACATACCTCCACTTCCGTATCAATTGTATGTGGGAGACAAAATAGTACCTACCTTAATCCATTGTAATAAGGTTAAAAATTACATTAGTACAGTTGCACCTGTCGATCGATGTTAATAGTGCTCCGCTTCCAACCTCAACGCATAAAGTCGTATGTACATTAGCAAACTAATTTGAATATAGACTTTATTGTATCGGAATACGGTTGAGAATTGAATCAGTTTTCAAATAACTTTACCCTACGAGTATGTAATTATATCCGTCTGTCATCAGCCAATTTGCTCCAAAATTACGTGCCCGTTTTGAGTTAAAAGTATGTGATCATCATCATAATTTTACGAGCCTGGCTCTTGTCGGCGGAGTAATCGCCATTCCGTTCTGTTTTCCGCTAATTCTTTTAGCTCTTGATAGTCTTCTCATGACGTTGGCTTTTTCTTTGGCTTGATCTAGAAACGCACGTCTTGGTCTTCCTAGGTCTTTTCGTTTTGGTATTCTCCTATTAATAATCGTCATGATGTACGAGTATCAAGTGCCCCAACATATTTCCCCTTCTGTTTTCAATCTTACAAGTACACTCATATAAGTCGGTGAAAATAAAATACGTCAGACTTCGGAAAAAACATTGTTGAAATTGGCAAATCCACAGTAATATTATAAATGCAAAAGTGTGTGTCTGTCTATCTGTCTGTTATCTCTTCTCGCTTAAACCGTTGAACGGTTTTTGATGAAATTTGCTATGAAGATAGTTTGGTCCCGCCACTCCCGGGGAAGGACATAGTATAGCTTTTTCATACAAATTATCCTTTGAGAAGTTGAAAAAGGCGGTATAAATTTGTACGGAGAATCAGCAATCGCTGACTCGATTTTTTTCTATTTGTTGTACATAATAAAATAACAACAATTAAAGGTATAGGTATATATCATAGCACAATAACCTATGTTAACGATATTGTCTTCGTAAAACGTAACGCTGAGAGAAAGTAACGTAGCCTCGTATTCTGTATAAATAGCCGTCTTAATTTATCCGCGTAGCTTCCTACGGGCGAGCTGCCAGCGACTGGGACAATGTCATCGGACCTTAGGTATCTACGGTTACCAATCAAACTGTTCATAAGGTATAAAACAACCCTATTTCCCTGTTAATATGTATTATGAATGCGAAAGTAGTTGTCTGTCTTTACCTCTTCACGATTCACGTTTTCATCACATAAATCCCCGGTTGAAAATGGGGGAGGAAATTTATGAGCTCTAATTAAATGTTGCTATTACTCGTACATAAAATTTTGGTAGACTCGTGTTCCCAGATATTTGGATACAATGAGTCGGCGTCACCTCCTCGGGCAGCTAGAGGCCCACCTCTATGTCCCGTATTCCACAAAAAAAAAAAAAAAAAAAGAGTGGATTGAGATAGCCCAAAAATCGGTGAAAACTGCCAATTATCTTATAATAAACTTAGTAACTATATATTTTTATTATGTATTTTTTTTCTACCTAGCTTCCTATGGGCGTACGAGGGTTGCTACTTATATATCCGGAAACAAAAAAACAAACAAACGTACACGGCTGAAAATGGTTTTATTGTTTTTCAAAGTATTCCCCTTGATGATCTATGCACTTTTGCATTCGCGTGAACCAATTTTTAAAGCACTTCTGCCACTCCGCCTGAGGTACCTCCATAACGTGTTGTTTGAATGCGTCGACAGCATCTTCAGCGGTCGAAAATCGTTGACCGCGTAATTTATTCTTTATATTTGGAAATAAATAAAAATCGTTGGGTGCCAAGTCAGGGCTGTACGGCGGATGACCCGTTAATTCCACATTTTGACCCTCCAAAAATAGAGTTGTTTCGCGTGACGTATGACAGCTGGCATTGTCATGATGAAGAATGATTCTTCGTCGCTGGTTAGTTTTACGAATTTGTTCAAATACTTCCGGTAAGCAAATGGTCGTGTACCACTCTGAATTAACCGTTCTACGGTTTTCTAGTGGCACTGTAGCTACATGGCCATTAATACCGAAGAAGCAGGCCACCATTTGTTTCAATGTACTTTTTGCACGAGTAACTTTCGTAGGGTTCGGCTCATTTTGAAACACCCATACCGTTGATTGTTGCTTCGTTTCGGGATCGTATGCATAGATCCAGGATTCGTCACCTGTATAGATGTTATAAACGGCTTTTGAGTCACCACGGTTATATTTTTTTAACATTTCATTGCACCATTCGACGCGAGCATCTTTTTGCTCTTTTGTTAAGTTGTGGGGTATCCAACGCGAACAAATTTTTTTTACAGCCAAATAATTATGTAATATGCTATTAATGCTGGTCATAGAAATACCCAGAGTCGCCTCTATCTCGCGGTACGTAACATGTCGGTCGTCCATTATAAGTTTTCGCACAGCCTCGATATTTTGTTGTACAACGACCGATTTCGGGCGACCTGCCTTAACTTCGTCCGTAAGCATACTACGTCCACGATTGAACTCACTAAACCAGTGATACACAGTAGTTTTAGATGGGGCTTCATCACCAAAAGTTGAAGTTAGTTGATCTATGCACTGTTGTTGCGTTAAACCACGCCGAAAATCATAATAAATCATAGCACGAATATTTTCACGAGTGAGTTCCATTCTTGCTGCGAGATGACATTTAAAACCCGTCAAAAACAAAACACGAGCGTTAATAAGAAAGAAAAAATATACCGGCCAGTACTTAAAAAAGTTCAAATTTTACCATGGAGGTCAAATATGCTATTTAAGAAGATTGTAATCCCGGTTTCCGGATATATAAATAGCAGCCCTTGTAGTGCCAACGACTGGAACAATATCGTCAGACCTTAAGAATCTACGGTTAGCAATGAAACTTTTAATAAGGTTACCGTTTTCAACCGACTTAAAGATTTCGAAGGAGGAGGTTCTCAATTCGTCGGGATCTTTGTTTTTAGGGTTCCGTCCCTCGAAAGGAAAAAACGGAACCCTTCCCAAGTAACACATCAAAGCAGTATAACGGCCGTCTTACAGCATATCTGTATGCTTTTAGCATTTTGAGTTCGTTTTATAGTAGCATTATAAACGTTTATAGTGCTGATATAGGTCTTAAATGGGCACAAATTACCCAGCTTGAGATCATATACAGGTCATTTAATAGCATTGCAGGCGCATTATGTCTGCGCTATTAGCATTATCGTTGTCATGGAAAGTGCCAATCGCATTAAAGAATCATTAGTACGCTCTATTAAGTTGCCAACTGCATTAAAGAAGCATTAATACGGCCAAAAAACTTGCTAATCGCAGTAAAGAAGCATAAGTACTCTCGATTAACTTGCCAATCGCAATACAAAAGCATTATACTAGCATAAGAGTGTAGTAAAATAAACCTTACGTCAATGCAAAAACGTCTCTAACACCGACGCAACAAATGTTATAATACAATGAACGTTGTGATTTAACTACTTTGTCTCGCAATATAAAATGGACGAAGACGGTACAAAAAACTGAATGAGTGACACGTCATATTTGTTTGCATCCTAACAAAATTTATAAAAGTTTTTGACTCTTTTACGTTATTATATCCTTCAAATATTACTGCGCAATGTAGTTTACTGTAAATGTGTATATAAGTTTCATTGAAAATTTTCACGCGCCTTTGATTTATTGTGGTTTTGCTATAAAATATTATAAAAAGATATGCGTCAAATAAACAAAACAATTGTGTAATCCTCGTATAGAACGAGTTTTGCATTATTAACACAATAGTGTTGGTTGAGCAGTCTTAAATTAAGTAATTTCATTATTATATAGGTATTTGTATAAATAGGTCCGCATGATTTTATTTTTAGGTTATAAATTATTTACAAAATGGCGTTGGTCTATATAGACGAAGAGCTAGCCACGTCGGATATGACACAATAATGAGAGCAACCAAACCCCTCTAGTCAGTTTGGTATACTATGCTTATTTCTAGATCTGGACATCTGTCAGCTTTAAAGTGGTGGAGGTCAAAGAATGCAAACCATTACTGTTTTTGTTTCCGTAATCATACATCGGGGTTTTCGGTGCGGGAACGATTTGAGAAAGAGTAGAGTAGTGGCTAGCTCTTATAGCAGCTCCCTATCCCAGTGACCCTTAAAAAATGCCTTATTTATGCCTACAGCATTACACGTGAATAATTATGCTATTAAACAACATTAAGCATTTATTTATGCTATTGTAGAACCTAAGGCACTAAAACCGCTAAAAGCTGTATAGGGGCTGTTCATAAATTACGTCATCAATTTTTGATGACTTTTACCCCCCCCCCCCCTAAAATCATCCAACCCTCCCCCTGCCAAATAGAGTGACGTCATTAAAAAAAATGCGTTTTAAGCTTAATTGTAAAATAAAAAACTATTTAGTAGATAATATTTTATAGCATTAAAAGTTTAAAGAAGCACGACTTTCATTCCTTTTTTTACACATTGATGATGTGATCTTCGGAATGACCGCCCCCCCTCCTACGTCATGCTACCATCATCCGATGTCCAGACCCCCCGCATTTGAAATGACGTAATTTATGAACAGCCCCTTATAGTGAATTACTTGGCTTTATAATGGTTTATATTATTGCTATTGTACTGCATTAGGAACGTATTACCTACTTATAAATGCTATTGTACACCCTAAGGCATTAAAAATAGCTGAAAGCTGTATAGCGAATTTACGTGGCATTATAATGGCTAATATTCATGCTCTTAAACAGCATTAAGCATTTATTTATGCTATTGTAGAACCTAAGGCACTAAACCAAACCGAAGCATTAGTGTAGCAAACCAAAACGCAACTGTACAGCATTCAGCTGTACAGTTGCATGTTGTTCGCTGCACTAAAACTAATGGCTAAACAAAAGCATTTACATATGCCATTATACAACCGTTATACAGCGTAAAGCATCATAAAATGCTATTGTAGAACCTAAAGCACTAAAAACAGCTGAAAGCTGTATACCGGATTAACGTGGCATTATAATGGCTAATATTCATGCTCATAAACAGCATTATGCATTTATTTATGCTATTGTAGAACCTAAGGTACTAAACCACACCGAAGCATTAGTGTAGCAAACCAAAACGCAACTGTACAGCATTCAGCTGTACAGTTGCATTTTGGTTCGCTGCACTAAAACTAAAGGCTTTAAAAAAGCCTTTATACATGCCATTATACAACCGTTATACATCTTAAAGCATTATATAATGCTATTGTAGAACCCAAAGCACTTAAGTGCTTTTAAACAGTCGAAAGCTGTACAGTTGCGTTGTGGTTTGCTGCACTAAAGCTAAAGGCTTTACAAAAGCATTTAGATATGCCATTATAAAACCGTTATACAGCTCAAAGCATCATATAATGCGACAAGTTGCTCGGTGAACGTATATAAGAGTTTATACGCTCCTTAAGTTCGAAATAAGTTAACTATTCATATGTTATAATGCTTCCTGTGTTACTTGGGTTATAGGATCACTTTGTTGTCCATCTGTCTGTCTGTCTGTCTGTCAAGACCATTTTTCTCAGGAACACCCTCCACGCGTTCAATTCAATCAAGCTGAAATTTATATCTAATACTCAGGTCTATTGTCCCTTGGAGCTGTGAACGCAATCAAAAGATACTGTCGTTTATGCTGCAAATTTTAGCGTTTTTCGGCACTCGCAAAACCTACGGGGTACTTCCCGTGAACTCAGAAACTTGAAATTTAGCACGAAGCAACGTCACATAGCAAAGACAATGGAAAAATTACAAAAAGTAGACATTTTTAGTAAAATCATACAAAAAAATATTTTTTTTAATTTTAAACTTACTACCTTTTTCCTCGTAGACGCGTGGAGGTATTAAATTGAAATTCATGTCAAATACTTACTCAGGGCTATAGGACCTTTCACATGTAACAAAACCAAACTTTTATGTCAACGCAATCAAAATAAATAGCAATTTAAGTCGCATATTTTGAAACTGAGTACTCGCAAGAAACTCAAAACCTAAAGGGTACTTCCCGTAAACTCAGAAACTTGAAACTTGGCACGAACAAACTTCATATAGCACAGACAAAGGAAAAATTACGAAAAGTAGACATTTTTAGTAAAATCATACAATCACTTTTTTTTAATTTTATACTTACTACTAGGGTTGCCACCTTTTCAGGCTTTACATAAAGTATTTCTGGACTAAAAGGTTCATAAAAAAAGTACCCAGCATAAAAATAAAGTATTTTATTTTTGTTTTTAAAAATTACGATGTTAACTTAAGGCCTCAAATAAAGTATTTTTGTGTACTTTGTGTGTCTTGTAAAATATAACGTACGCACAGTCGAAATAGAGTACAGAACTTTATAACAAAGTACGTGTGGCAACCCTACTTACTACCTTTTTCCTCGTGTTTACGAGGTATTAAATTGAAATTCATATCAAATACTTTCTATAATACCTTTAAGTTGTAAAGGTTTGTACGGAACCCTCGGTGCGCGAGTCCGACTCGCACTTGGCCGGTTTTTTTATTGTTTGTTCAACTACTATTCAAAGACGGCTGGACCGATTTAGAAAATTCTTTCTTTATTTGAAATAGTATACTTCACAGTTGGTCCCATTGGTACCAGGTCAGGATCTGATGATGGGATCCTGGAGAAATCGAGGAAACTCTTTTTTTTCATAAGTACACCTATATCGATTTAAGATTTTTTTACGCTAGCTAAAGTAGTATTTTTAATTGAAGACAGTGATCTGAAAGCTCTTGGCATATAAAGTGGTTTACAATGTACGGTAGGAGCTGTCAGATTATTGTCTTGAATAAAAAATACTACTTTAGTATTACTTCGTTTCTGCTAGACAAATATCTAGCTATAGTACGTTAGATATAGTTCAGTATGTCATAGAATTCGATAATGATTGACCGTGCGACCCCGACAGTCTGGCTCCGTTGATGTAAGGCTGTGACGTCATGCTGGCATCCCACACGCTAGATTGATGTTAGATAAGATAAAACATTGGGATATCTACTTCCAACAGTTAGAGGACATCACATAGTTATATGAGCTGAATTTTGTGCTAGCGTTGTATTCAGCGCATTAATAGGTTTTTTTATTACTCCGGTCCGCCTCGAACTGAATACTCGCGATTTTGTTGCAAACAAGTTGATCAATATAACAAGACCGCGTGTCTAGATAGGTAAACTCCTACTTTAGGCATGAAAACAGACGATATAAATAAATATATACAGATATAGTTGAAACCTGCCAGTTTTCAATCTGATTTGGAAGCGCCTCTTTAAGGTGTGTAAGACTAATGAAAGAAGGAAGTGATGACGGGTTCGAATCCTGGTCAGGGCATTTATTTGTGTGTTTGTCACAGATATTTGTTCCTGAGTTATGGATGTTTTCAATGTACAGCCTTGGCCAGAGGTGTTGAGCACCCTTGCGATTTTCATACAAAACTCGAAAGTTTAGACCGGCGTTTCTATCTTTTTTAAAGTTATTTTATCAATTAATTCAAACTGAATAGGCATGTTTTGTTGAAGTGAGTAGTAACTGCTTATAATATTTGCAATTTTTCGTACCGACCTAAATTCGCATTTTTGGGACCTCAACTTTTCATATTTTATCAGTGAAGTTTTCTAGATATATCAATATAATATAACATTTTACGTCATCGTACATTGTTATGATAGGGAATTAATACTTAACATCAAAATTGTAAACAAAAAAGAGCTATGCTCAACACTTCTGGCCAAAGCTGTATATAAGTATTTATTCATATCTATCTATTATATATATCGTCGTCTAGTACCCACAACACAAGCCTTATTGAGCTTACTGTGGGACTAGGTCGATTTGTGTAAGAATGTCCCATAATATTAAAAAAAAAAATTAAATGATAAAGGTTTTACAAAGAATCATGTCAGTTCATGTAGCTTAGTTGGACAGAGCAAGTGGCTCTGTGATTCAGAAGGTCTATTTAGTCTACATGCAACCAATGGCCTGGAATTAAACCAATGGACACTAATTTAAACTACAATACGCGATAAAACAATTTACGCGGAAATGGGATTTAGATGAATTTGTTAAACATACTCCAGAACTAAGACAAATGTAACGATATTACTTCAAAATTTGCGAAACACTTTGAACTATTCAGTCATTGCAATAGGTACGACATAAACCTACGTAGTACTACGTACGTTTTATAGTACCTATAGACAAGAATTGCAAATGAATGTTTCTCAAAGAAGATGGGTTTATCATTACCGATTCTCAGATGACCGGAATTCATAAAAGTTTACAACTTAGAAACATGGTGATTTAGGCAGATTGTGGATGAAAATGTCAAAATATTTCAAGAGCTACCCATTTGGGGGACTCATTTAACGGGACTAATTTAGACGTAGGTATAGCCAGACGTTTGGGGGAACGCGATTTTGTATAGACATTGTCAATCCGTATCATATCATCCTTGACCCAAACTATATTATATGTAGGTACTGTGACACCGCAAATATGAATACATTTTTGCACCTTACCCTATTGCTTTAAGGTTATGTATCGTACGACAACACTATCAACATTCAATAAACTTGAAATACACACTAACTAGCAAGAATGATATATGACATGGATTAACACTGTTACTCCACTTCACTAAATCGCGTTCCTTCAAACTTCTGGTTATACATCTGTTTTCGGTAATAAGTGCCGCAGCGCCATCTGTCGAGTCTGGAGTCGAGTTATTTTGTCAGCGTTAATCGCCGATCAAAACATATGAAACAGGGATATTGTATGTGTGGTGACTAATAAATGGCGCTCGTACTTTAGCCAGAAATATGGGAACGCGATTTTGTATAGACATTGTTGTAGTTGTATGTAAAATCGTCGCTTCGCTCCGCACGATCGTTAAAATAAAATAAATCATAATAGGTTACAAATTCATAATACATTAATGCATATATTTTACCTTTATCTTTCTCTTGGAAGAAGGTATTAAATTCCTGTGCATCGGGCAATGAGCTTGGTTGATATTCACCCGAAGTATCATTAAAACATTGTGTCTTATTTTCGTCATAATCATCCTCCGTTTCTGGGACATATATTTCCCTAGTAGTAAAAAAAACAGTAAGTACGTATAGTATTGTGAACGTCGACGATATCATCACGTTTTACCGTCAAACGTCCTAATTTCATGTTATTTATTTTAAAATAGTAATAGTTATCACGCACTTTGTTATAGGTACACAAATATATTAAAAAAAACTATTAATTAAATGTGTGTTTTTCTTTGATACACGCGAGCAACGCTACGGTTCACAATTAATAGGCAATTCACGACCTTCACGTACCTGCAATAGACAGTGACTAAAAAATATGCCCCACCTAACGAAATCAGACCTTAGGTACCACCACTTAGACCAGTAGGTACTTATAAATCTCAAGGTAAGGGAAATAAAGGGATACCCGTTCCAAAAGCTAAGCAAGTCTTGTCGGCTATCCAATATACAACTAAGCCGTTCCCAGAGCTTATTTCTAGAAAGGGAAACCCCTTCCTACAGTTATGTAGCCGCGTAAGGGACACCCCTTCCTGTAGGAAACTCCTACAGGAAGCTGTAGCTCAGCAAAATGAATGGGGAAGCAATTCAAACGGTGAGCAAGTCGTTTGGGCTATTCAACGAAAGGGGAAAGCCGTTGAAAGGCTTTTGTCTGGGAAGGAGTTGACCGGTCCCTGGATGATTTTTTCGAGCCTTCTAGCTCCATAACCCCTTGATCGATCATGCTCGAACGAACGCTCAAATTGTATTGAGCTCTACTACAACCCCAACAAATTTCATATAAATCAGAAAAACGTTACTAAAGTTATCGCGCGACAACTACTCAAACTCAAAAAGCCATCGAAATGCACAGACGTCTAGGTAGCTGAAGTTGTTTGAAAGAACGCTCCGCACGTTCGAAAATATTCAAATCACTATAGGTGCCTATAATAGTCGTAGAGTACCCTCGATTTCTCCAAGATACTATCATCAGCTCCTGACCTGATAACAATGAGATCAACTGTATACCCTTTCAAATAAAAAAGATTTTTCCACATCGCCGCCTTTTTTTTCCAAATTCTTCGAAATCTTACTTAGAAGCATTGTGCTGCAATTCTTTCATGGATTTAGGTTTTCTATGGATTTTGTATTTTTGTCTTAAATATAATTTAGGCGCAAAACACTAAAATATCATGGAAAAAAAACAACCAGAAAGCTCAAGTTTGTCTATGGTGACTGAATATTTGTATGGAGCCCATAGACTAAAATTCATCCGGTATTTCCGCCGAAACATCCAAATGGTACCTTTGCCGAAATAATGACACATAACGCGACTACTAGACTGGTTTTGTTTAGATTATATAAATCGTGCAAATGTCGTAGTGCTATTTTTGGGAAAACGGTTTTAAATTCTGCCATTTTGCATATTAGTAGTAGTAGTAGTAAAACACTTTATTGTACAAGAAAACACAAAGAAAGACATATAACACAACATATACGTACAAAGGCGAACTTATCCCTTTAAGGGATTTCTTCCAGTTAACCTTTGAGCAATTAAGAGAGAAAGTTGGAAGTGCTAGGCAGACAGGTACTGTACGATACGGTGAGATGAGTACATATTACGTATCACTAATAATAATAACAAAGTAGTCTCATTCTTTTTCCCTGATATGGCGGAAACATAAAAAGATATATTGACGAAATCGACCGTTATTTTTCTAATCTGAAAAAATGAGTTAAGTACCTATAGATAAAACATGAACCCTGTACTGGATTTAACCGGACCGCTACGCTCGTGCGGCTAATTAATGTTGATTATCTACATTAGGGTTGTCACAAATATTCGCATTCGCATATTCGCATCATTTTTGACATTCGCATTCGCATCAAACGATGCGAATATTTTGCGAATGAAAATGTTTGCAAAACGTGTCGCGTTTTGATTTTGTCCGCAAAAACATGGCTGCCGGTCATATTATGCTTGTGCATTTACAGGACGCGAAAATGACGGTATCTTATAACTTATTTTTATCAATAATATATAATACTGTATTTTTGAACTACGGAAACATAAAAAGTGCGAGTCGGACTCGCGCACGAAAGGTTCCGTACCATTATCTATAAAAACGGCAAAAAATCATGTCTGTTGTATGGGAGACCTCTTAAATATTTATTTTATTCTGTTTTTATTATTTGATGTTATAGCGGCAACACAATTGAAATTTTCACAGATGATGTATTATGATGTATTTCAAATTTCAATTGTCTAACTATCGCGGTTCATGAGATACAACCTGGTGACATACGGACGGACGGACGGACAGCGGAGTCTTAGTAATTGGGGCACCGTTTTTACCCTTTAGATACTCAATCCTAAAAATGATGACAGAGATTGAGTTTTCTAAAGCTGTTTTGTAACATTCGTATTCGCATTCGTATTCGAACATTCGTATACTGAATATTCACATTCGCATTCGTATTCGCGAATGTGAGGGAAAGGACATTCGTGACACCCCTAAACCGACTATTGTTAGTATTAAAACTGTAGATGTAGACTACAGTTTTAATACTAACAATAGTCGGTTGCCTCGCGGACACTGAAACTACGCGTCATTGCTTTGAATATGCATCTTGTTGATGAAACTGACTGAAAGATTTGCTACCTAATTAAAAAATTGTTTTTTTTTTTTCAAAATACAGATTGAACCGCTGTTTTCGTATCAGCGTGTCCGCTAGCTGTAGGTACGAGTACTTAGGGGTTGCACGTTGCACGGAGCGTGGACGTGCTATCGAGCGTCTGATGATGGAAATGGAGACCAAAGGTGGAACAATGGAAGCTCTTTGTGTTTGGGTTAAGCAGTAGTTTTGCAAGAGTCGGCGTTAAAGTCTTGTATTAAAAATTTTAATCTTTGAAATATTGTATCTTATACCATCGTGATATAACGAAGAGCTTTTCAGACGATTACAGGGCCTCGATTTGACATGGCATAACTAACAGTCGCTTGCGAGACAACTATGATATCACACTTTTGTGACAGTTGAAATCGGGTGGAATCACTCAAGAGTGATATCAAAAATGGTGGCCATAGCCATAGACAAAACGCTCTAGCGAGACCTACTGCCAGCTTGACAGTTAGGTGTGGACACGGGTGCACAGGATGGATATCACTCTATCCACTAGCGATACAAGTGTGACATCCACGTCTCGCAGTTTGGCATGTCGAATCGTCGCCCAGTGTCAGTAAAGGTAGCAGTTGAAAAGCTTAATTATGTCACTATAGTAAACAATAGTTTTTTCTACGAGTGCTCAAAATAGGCAAGCCGGTAAGAATTTAGTTCGAAGAATGCCTGTTAACCTGCTACCTCTATACAATTTAGTACCCTCATTCTCCCTGTGGTGTTCTCTCTCCTTTATGCCGGCGGTCGGGGAGGACAACGTATGAAAATCCATAAGGTCATAGTCAGCGATGGTCTTATTGAATACCAGGGCCGCGATTCGACATGCCAAACTGCGAGACGTGGCTCTCACACTTGTCTCACTAGGTGATAGAGTGAAATCCATCTGTCCACACGTGTCCACACCTAACTGTCAATCTGTCAGTAGGTCTCGCTAGAGCGTTTTGTCTATGGCTATGGCCACCATTTTAGATGTCACTCTTGAGTGATTCCACCCCAAATTTCAACTGTCACAAAAGTGTGATCCCATAGTTGTCTCGCTAGCTACTGTCAGTTATGCCATGTCGAATTGAGGCCCAGGATTGTATGCGCTAGTAGTTAGGTCTACAAAGTCTTAATCAAGCATTAAAGTCGAGTAGAAAATTTTTTTTATTAATATTCTGCATCCAGTTCTTCATATTTCCAACGTGACGTCATTAAATGGCCGCATTTCGCGTATCAAGTCTTGCTTCTGCATGCAGACTCTATTAGTTCATATCCTTGTTTATTATCAACAATTCTCGTGTAATGAAACAATCATATCGATCGCATTCATTATGCACACGTGCCGTTTATTATACGACGTTTCAAATGTGCTATTGCTAATGTATTAGAAATTCAATTAGACCATACTAGTAGTCCGCCTCGAGTTGAGAACTCGCGATTTCCTTGCAAACGACATGACCAATATAACAAGACCTTTATGATGATTGTTTCGCGCCTTCCAGCTCCATAACCTCTTGATCGATCCTGCTCATATACGGACTCTCAAATTGTGTTGGTATCTGCTACAACGGCAACAAATTTCATAAAGATCAGAAAAACGTTACTAAAGTTATAACGGAACAAATATTCACAATCAAAAAGCCATCAAAATACAGGGACGTCTAGATAGCCAGCTGACAGTTCCGTTGTGTCCGAAGATGTCTGCAAGAACTGCACTTCAGTTACGCTCCGCTCGTTTGATAAAATTCGTATCCCCTTTTTACCCCCTTAATGGATGATATAGCCTATGTCTTTCCCCGGTTTAGGGCGTCCGCCTTGAATGCAGAAGAAGCTAGTTCTATTCCAGCTTGGGCCACGCTATGATATATCCAAAAGTGAAGCACTTAATATGAGTGAATTCAAACAACTGTCGCTAGTCGCGCACCGGCTAGCGTGAGATCCGGACGTGCGAATGAGCTCCCGTCACCCGCGTGAGAAAGAGACAAACTGTAATTTTCTAACAATGAGAGTGACAAAGATCTAATGATTGTCAAAATAGATAAACATAACAGAATCGTTGCTAGGTTATGAAATAACTCTGGAAGTATTTCTTCTGCTCATTTTGTTAGAGTATAACCCATCCATAGTAAATATCATTGGGGCCACGTATATGACATATATTTCAGGTTAAAATCGATTATTTGTCAGTAATTTCTATACTAACATTAGACTTGTCTTTGAGCAGCTGCTTCATCGGAAAACTCAAGGCCACCAAGTAGATCGAAAATTGTGTGTCTACTCGAACATTAAAAATTGTCACTAGATTTGATACTAATTTGTCATTCATTAGTCATTACACAATTTCGCTTTTGCTTATTGGTGAGTGCGAGATGCACTGCCGAGAACACATAACAGCCAAAGTACTCAAGCACAATGAAAATCCATACCCAGTGACCCGTTTTTACTTCTGTGGGTGTAGTTTTACTCCGAGTAATGACAAATCAATAGACAGAGAGCTTCAAGCAACAATGCAAAGGAGGTACGGAGTCAAACAAGATTCACTGAAAATATGGCTCGTGAAAATTGGTAACCAGCCAGTCTTATGCCGTAATAAGACTCAAAGAAACTGCTGCACGAGTCGTTCTTGCGGCACTATTGTGGACCATTTTTTTGGACTGATTGTGTATCCCTAGTATTATTTGATCGGTGACGGAGAGCTAGTCCCATAAAATATGACACCTACCTGTACAGTTACGAACCCGGATTGTTGAACTAGCTGTCAGCTGTCAGTAACATCGGTCATACATTACACGGCTAAATTACGAACAATGGCAAGTGGCTTAACAATCCGGGTTCGTAACTGTATCTACCTATCTAAAATCAGAATTTGAATTGCCTTTGTTTATAACAACGTGGTACCTAACATTTTTTTTCTGTTAGTTCAGAATCAAGAGTGGAATCGATTGCAGTATATCTTAACATGGGTACACTTTTTCTTTAATTTTCCAATTTTTACGAGTCGAGTCTAAAAGTTTACCATTCTATCGAGAGGTAAGGAGATAGAGGTTGAATATTTAATAAAGGCTGGCAGCTTTAACAAATTACTTTTTCACTGTACATAGTGTCATGTAGGTTATCATTGTCAAAGTATGTTGATAGGTTGACATGACACATGTAGAGATGTGACAACAACGCAACAAATGTAAAGTTAACAATTGAATAGAATTGCAAGGAAAACTAATCATACGAATATCTTTCAATATAAGTAACTGATTGAAAAATAAATACTCGAGATTAATTAGCAAGAATAAAAATCATATGGGGTGTGTCTGGGGTTTTAGTGGCTCAAGTAACACGTTGTATGGTAGAGGTACATCAGTTTCAATCAAGATTTATCGAAAATATGGCTCGTGAAAAATTGTAACCGGCCAGTGTTATGCCGTAATAAGACTGACAGAGAAACTGCTGTACGAGTCGTTCTTACAGCACTATTGTGGGGCCATTTTTTGGGCTGACGTATCTCGTTCTTTATTACATATCTGTGACCCAACAGAATTAAGTATAACTTATAGACTAAGAGCTAGCCACGGAAAATGTGACACATTAATGAGAGCAACGAAACTCCTAAAATTAGTTTGCTATAATATTCTTATTCCTATATCCAAGCATCTATATATATATATATCATAAGCGGTCAGAGAAAACTTTGGCAACTGTTTTAGGTACCCACTTTGGTATTCCTTATTTCTAACTGAAAAGTTTTGCTGGCCTGCCACTCTGACCTCCAGCGATGACTAGCTGCCAGATGCATGGATCCGGAATAAGGTTAGTAATTTTAGTGTTTTTGTGTAAATTATATTTTTTATTTGCATGTAGTTGCGCTCTCTCGGAAGGGTTTCCACGGGAGACCAGCGTCGTGGTCCTGAAAAGGTACCTTGACATTAAGCTGAGTGGAAACCATTTCAGTGACGCTTAACAATAATATACTGACAGTGTTTTTCTTAAAATAATAATACGCTTAAAACTATGTTTAAATAGTAGTTAAGTGTTTCTGAATAAAGTTTCTTCTATTCTATTCTATAGCAAATTAACAAGACCTATCATTGCTCTCGTTATTGTGTCACATTTTCCGAGACAAGTCGTAGTTATTAGGTTAGAATAGGCATCTTGTGAAAGTATACGTGACCGTTGCAATGGAAACGCTAAACAGATAAGATAACGCAATATTTTGATATAGACGGAGAGCTAGCTACGTCAGATATGACACAATAATGAGAGCAATGAAACCCGTCTAGTCAGTTTGTATACTATGCTTATTTCTAGATTTAGACATCTGGCAGTTGTAAAGTGGTGGAGGTCAAAGAATGCAAACTACTCCAAGAAAACAAATCCTAGAGTTCTGGGTTTGATGCAATATTATGAGAAATTATATAAATAGCTAGCTTTTGTCCGCGGCTTCGCTCGCGTTAAATTCGGGGTAACACGGTTCCCCTTTGCCCCCCGTAATGCTCCATACAAACTTCCACCCACCATTTTAGGGAAGTGGGGGGTTAGAAAGAGACAAAAAGTAGCCTATGTCACTCTCCATCCCTTCAACTATCTCCACTTAAAAAATCACGTCAATTCGTCGCCCCGTTTTGCCGTGAAAGATGGACAAACAAACAAACACACACACTTTCCCATTTATAATATTAGCATGGATTAGATTATTTCATTGCCAAAAATTTCTGTTGGGGGAAAGTAGTGCCGAAGGACCTATAATGTAATTCATAGTTTGTCGACTACTGCTTTTGTTTCCGTAATAATACCTACGCAATGTTTTTTGTTCTAATGTTAGAATATCGGCCTGTCACTCTGACCTCCACCCATTAAAAGCTAACAGATGCCCGGATCCAGCAATAAGGATATTAATATAGCAATCTAACCAGACGGGTTTTGTTTCTCTCATTATTGTGTCATGTCATATCTGACGTGGCTAGCTCTATGTCCTGTACTTGGTTACGGTGGTTTCGTACGTTTTCGGTAAGTATAGGTATTTAATGATGGCCGTTAAGAACAACCTCGAGCAACAATTGGCCATACTAACGAGCACAATAAAAGTTAAACGGGCTCGAGCTGGCTCGTCTGGCCCGAGGCTCGAGTTTGCTGAACAAGAGAGTAAAGAACTTGACAGAGTTACAGCTTAAATAATAGAACCGTTATGCGGGTATACTGGAATTATTAGTTTTAAATATACAAACAACAGCTGATGCTAGCTATAACATTGTGTATTTTGATTACAGCTTCTTGTCATGGCAGATCAGCATCTGAATCGGAAATATAAAACAAAGATCCCGACGAATTGATAATTGAGAACCTCCTCCTTCGAAATCTTGAAGTCGGTTGAATTATCTTTATAGTCAGGACAAAAAGTCGGATTCCTATTTCCTACAGAGTCACGTTAAATGAGTATTGGACCCATAGACTAATAAAATAACCGAAGACCCCGCATAGCCGGGCGACCTCGCTGCCGTGCTCGAAGTAATTTCACCCTATAGTGAGACACTAATTGTAAGTGACAGTAAACTTAGTACGTCTCCATGGCAACCATTAATGCCTGACTCTCTCTTATGCCCCACGGAACAATGGTGCGTTCCCTGTCTAGCATTGCTTGTTCCCCTCCCGCACCCCTTCTTTTTGGCAGCTTAGGTTTCAAAGAAATAACGCGCTAAGAGGAGTATAGAGATATCTTGTGTATGATTGGACCTCACTTTCTCCTGCGCCCGATCGCCCACACTGTTAACTGCTCATCGGTGGACCTTATGCCTTTTGTTATAAGGTCCACCGATGTACAGTTAAGAGTGTTGCTGTTTGTACCCTGCCTTCCACATCCCTGCTTGTACTCCCTAAGTGCCCTGTAATTATTATCTCCCCTTTCTAGAAATAGGGCCGGATGAAAAGTGAAATTTAATTAAATACGGCTATCAGTGGTGGCGCATCAAAAATATGTATGTATAGGCAAGCCGGAGGCAATTTAGCTTTCCTTTTCGAGAGATGTAAAAAAAGTGCTCAAGTGTCTGAAAATTAGTGAAGCCGGCAGGAATCGAGTTTTATGTACGCTCCGCCACTGCCGGTTATAGGATTAGCTGTGTTGACTTGACAGCTAAAGAGAAGCTTTAGGCGCAAACACACACTTAGCGGAATTCATGTATCATAGACAAAAATTTGACAGGAGGCGGAAATTTGTCTATGTCTGGTGACTGAATTTTTGTATTGAGCCCATAGATAAAATTCAGCCGGAAGTTTGATTTTTCCACCTTCCCACTGATTTTTGTCTATGATAGCTGAATTCTGCTAAGTGTGTGTTGTGCCTTATAAAAAAAATTAAAACAAATTTGAAACGTAATATTGTCTTCGGTTGCCGCGATAGTTATTCATGAAATAAAACAATTAAAAACGGATTCGTGGTCAACGGGTCGACCCGTTGACCACGAACGCTGTAAAGTGTTCGAAACGTCGGGATGTAATTTAAGCTCAATACACGCGATAAAATCCGTTTTTAATTGTTTTATTTCATAAATTTGAAACGGTTAATAATAGCTATCATTCAAATTATAAAATATAATTCAAATTCAACATCTATTTGTGAGTATATCTCACGAAGTTACAAAAAATGTACCTACAAAAAAAGATGTAGTAAACAACACTATCTACTGAAATAATAAATAAACATTGACTAGGAGTATAATAAAACAACAACTCTATTTAAGTAAAAGTGCATGTGTAATGAAAATGCTGTCATAAAACTTCAGACAATAGGTAAGAAAACACATTACGCTCTATTATGACTTGTATTTGCATCAATTAAAAAAATACGATTGCAGGCATAAACAATAGATTCGTATGCAAATCTAAAGGAAAAACGCATTGCCTTAGTCATGCGGTATTTTCACGTTAAAAAGTTACATCACAGCACAGACACTGAAAACTCCAACCTTGATCTTATAAACACTAATTAGAAAAAAAAAAAAAAAAACAAACTCACATCATTCCTGCTCCTAAGTGTGCTCCGCTTAGGCCTGAGGAGTACATCCTTAAAGTCTAATTTAACCTCGTTGATAATGTTGGGCATTTTTAAGTGTTTAACCAATATTTGTGCGATGAACGTTTTTGCCGCAAACGTGCGGAGTCCCCCGCGCGCGGTATCGACTGACGGTTTCAAGACTTTCAAGCGCTATGGGTTGCCTGGGTGTTATGAAATTTTTGGATATTCGTGTTATTTCTTGTAATTTCAGTACCTACTTTGTAAATGGTATAGTCGACTATGGAAAGCAACCTCTTTTTATTTTCGAATGCCAATATTTAAATGGATTGGGGCTTAGAATCTTAATATAACCAAATCTAAATAATAAACCAAATTCACCGGTTAAAAAACTTTTGCTCTTTACTCATCAATAAATAAATATAAATCTGTGATATAATAAAGCGCAAGTGTGGGCACTTATCATTTAGCGTGGACTGTAGGTACAGTCTCCATCATACAAGGTGTTACAAAAATAGGCCGTTTAAGGGCAGGATTGGTCTCGTAGGTATTCTAATTCTGAAAAAGTAAGAAAAAAAAATATCCACGCGAAAAAAAATTTTTTTTTCTATGTCCCACACAATATTTTTTTTTCGCGTCGAAAAACATTTTTCTACTACTTTTTCTTAGTTCCGATACCATACCAATTATGCCCTTAAACGGATTACCAGTATTTTTGTTAGGTACATTCTGTATATATCGGAGCGGCCAAGGTACTCGAAAATATCTGAACATGCACTTTATCGCCTTGACAATAGAGGCGTTGTTCAGATATTTGTGACGACCTTGGTTGCTCCGTTATATCTGATGGCGAATGTATACCTGTACATAATCTTTTTGTAATATTGCAACCCTATATAGGTTGTCTGGAAGAGACTTCTTATACCGAAAATACCGTCTGCAGTTGTTCCCATTACTTCTAATGTACATAAATATTTTTCTGTATTTATTTGTCCTACAATAAATAATAATATTCTAATCTTATTTATACTTACATCCAGGTACAGTCAGGGATCGAATACCGGTATTATTTATTAACCGGTATTCAATTTCGGTATCTCTGTTGTTAATGCATATTTTAATATTGTCTTTTTTACAAAGTTAACATTTATTTATAGTTTTATTTTGCCATCAAACAAATAATTATTAATTAACAAAATAAACTTAAATAACAATACGAATATAACTATTTATAAAACAAAAGTACTAAAATAAAGTTCAACTTAAAAAATAAATATATAACTTAAATCGACCCTCTAAACCTTGGTTCCTCGGTAAGGTGCCCATCACACAGGCAGATAATTTATTGTCCTTACCTAAATTATATACAGGGTGTAACAAAAATATCACCAGGATCCGTTTAAGAGCATAATTAGTATCGTATTGCGACTAAGATGAAGTAGGAGATTTTTTTTGTATGGGACAGATGGTCCCAGCCGGCCTACCCTCCATACAAAACCAATTTTCTTGTTGGCGCGAAAAAAAATTTTTTAAATGTTTCATAATCAGAATACGATACCAATTATGCCCTTAAAAGGGTCAGCAGCATTTTTGTTATACCTTGTATAAGAATATCGGTCAAATATTGCGAATACAAGACACTATTTCGATTTTTAGTTATACCGGTAACGTATATAAGAAAACTAGGTTTCCCCCTTTTCCATTAACCTGGCAACATTACAAACGCGAGCACGTGACGTCACAAGGGCGCAGCGCCAAAAATACGCTTTCAGCGCTAGGTGAAGGTTGCACATCGGGACCGAAAAAACCGGAATCACTTTTTACAACACTATTTAAAAAAAGTTTATATTTTTTAAATAGAAATACAAAGATATCCGTGCGGCCAGCTGCAGCGTTGCGTCATATAACAGTTGTAGAGTTTGTGCGGAAACAGAAGTCTCGTATTTTATGTGGGAACGCATGAATTCTACGAGACTTCTCTTTCCGCACTGACTCTATTGGATGCTTTGCTCGCCGGCAAAGTAAAGTTTGTCAAGCTATTGACATAACAATCAGCTGTTCCACGGCGGCGGCGCAGGCGTAAATAAGTAGTACTGTAAATTTACAAACTTGTCGACGCAACCAGACCATCGTCACATTAAATTTGTAAACATCTATACAGACTGAAATTAAAAATGTGATAAGTACAAGATAATAACAGGGATCGTAACCGGTATTACCGGTATAACTAAAAGGGTTATCTCATATCAAAAAATACTGACATGCACAGCAAAAAAATAAATCTGAATGCACATCAAAGCGATGTTTTAATGTCAATTTAGATTCTTTTGCTGCGCAAATTAGTATAATAGTTAGATTACGGCATAGACTAATTAACCCAAGACCCCGCATAATCGGGCGACCCCCGCTGCCACGCTCGAAGTAATTTCACTCTATAGTTAGACACTAATATTGAAAGTGACAGTAAACATAGTACGTCTCCATGGCAACCGTTAATGTCTAACTCTCTCTTACGCCCCGCGGAACAATGGCGCGTTCCCTGTCTAGCATTGCTAGTTCCCCTCCCGCACCCCTTCTTTTTGGCAGCTTAGGTTTCAAAGAAATAACGTGCTAAGCGGAGTATAGAGATATCTTGTATATGGGTTATTATTATTATCTTCTTTATTTATTTTTTGTCTCAGGTTAGTTTTTATAATATTTTTACAAAATAAAACATAAAAATACATCTAAAACATACAAAAACATTATAAAAACCTAACCTAGGGTGCCGCCGGCAGCGGAGCAAGGCCCAGGCTGCCGGTGGTTAGGGCCGCAGAGTGAGGAACCTTCGGACTATGCGCGCCGTGTCCAAGATTACCGCCTTCTGAATCTGACCCTTGATCCAACCACAACCTCGTAGCGAAAGTCTCTCAAGATGTTGGTCGAGACTCTTCGCTATGAGACCGTTCGCAGAGACAACTATCGGTACAATGATCGCCGAATCAACCTCCCACATGGCGGTTACCTCGTGAGCCAAGTCTAGGTACTTGCTGGACTTGTCCTTCTCGGCCTTCACGAGGTTGTCGTCACATGGGACGGTGATGTCGACGAGCA
This sequence comes from Pammene aurita, assembly GCA_947086415.1. Classification (NCBI taxonomy): domain Eukaryota; kingdom Metazoa; phylum Arthropoda; class Insecta; order Lepidoptera; family Tortricidae; genus Pammene; species Pammene aurita. The sequence goes on from OX352310.1 coordinate 17,595,773, forward strand.
TGGCCCGGCGTTGCGGTCGATCTATTACCACGATATCAGGCTTATTGGCTACAATAGTCCTGTCCGTGATAATAGATCGATCCCAATAGAGCGTGGCACGACCATTTTCGAGAACTGGCGCAGGTGTGTACTTGTAGTACGGCACTTTGTGGTCCACAAGACCGTATAGGAGAGCAAGTTGCTGATGTATAATCCTGGCTACGAGGTTATGTCTGTGCAAGTACTCGCCGTTAGCAAGATGAGAACAACCGGAGATGATATGCCTGAGTGACTCTCCGGGAGGGCGGCATGCCCGACAAATGTCGACCGTACCGTCCTTCAGGATATATCTCCGGTAGTTATTCGTCATGATAACTTCGTCCGCAATTGCACAGGCAAAACCTTCGGTTTCTCCGAAGAGGTCCCCGAATCGTAACCAGTTCACCGACGCGAGCAGGTCTACGTCGGGTCCCGTGAGGGCCCCGTAGAACCGCCCGTGTAGCTCCTTGCTCTTCCATACCGCCCTGCGATCCTCAGTACTTAGCACCACAGGTTTGCGCCAGTTCTCGTTTGCCAAGGAGAGCGGCGTGAGACCCTTATCTACTGCCGCCACATCACGATGCATCCCACACTCGTTGTTAAGGAAATAATTCCTGAGATTGTACAACCTCACGGTTGTGGAGATTTTTGGCGTTTAAAAAGCCGCGACCTTCACCCTTCCGTGGGATGTACAATCTCATAACAGAGGAGCGTGGGTGAAGCATACGGTGTGTGGTGAGCAATAGACGGACTCTCCGATCCAGGGCATCCAGCTCGGTCTGTGTCCACCTTAGTATGCCAAAGGAGTATGTGAGTAGGGGCATTACCCAGGCATTGAAGGCGCGCACCTTGTTTCCATCTGACAGAAGACTATTAAGTACTTTTGTCAGCCGACCGAAGAAGCGCTCCTTCAACGCCTGTTTAATACCCACATCCTCAATGCCCAAAGACTGTGACATACCAAGGTATTTGTAGGTTTCTGATTCAGAGATAGATCTGAACGTCATTGTCTCAGAAAGCTGTAGATTTGTTGAATTTACTATTTTCCCCCGCTGTACATGCATAACCGCACATTTATCAACACCAAACTCCATCTTGATGGAACTACTGAACACTTCAGTGGTCTTCAGTAGTTCCAACAAGTCCAGTCCATGTACAGAAGGTGAGATATGACTTCACCCTCTCTCCGAAGCCGGCAACCTAGCCCCGAATCCTTCAGCAGATTGCTGAGCGGATTTAGAGCTAGGCAGAACCACAGGGGACTCAGACTGTCGCCCTGAAATATTCCTCGCTCGATCCTTATAAAGTCCTGCGGGCCAGAGTGTCATCCCCGCCTCCTGGTTGACAAAGGACTGTGGTCCACTGCCTCATACACGCGCCAAGGAAGGATCTTAAAGCTGCATCAATTTTATATAACTCTAAGACCCTCTCCAGCCATGAATGAGGCACCGAATCATAGGCCTTCTTGTAGTCAATCCAAGCGGCCGAGAGGGCCCCCCTGTTCCGCCGGACTCGTTGGCAAATGGTCATGTCTATGAGGAGGAGCTCTTTAGTACCACGGGACCCAACCCTACATCCATTTTGAGCGGAGACCAAAATATTGTTTGCGACCATGTGCGCGTTTATTTTTGCTCTCAAAATGGATGTAAGAAGCTTGTAAAGCGTAGGCAAGCACGTGATGGGTCGGTAGTTCTTCGCTTCCGTGGTACTACCGGACTTATAGAGCAGGAAGGTTACACCAGTTGTTAAGGAAGGCGGAAGGGAGCCAAGTTCAAGGGCTTGTTGAAATTGTGTTGCCAACAGCGAGTGCGAGCATCGAAACCATTTTAGCCAGAAGTTATGCAACCCATCCGGGCCAGGACTTTTCCAGTTCTGGGCCGTACGGATCGCACTACTTACGTCGTCGGGGCTGATGGTGATAGCCCCCATTGGTTCGATGGACTCGCACCCACGTTCAACAACACTCATCCACTCGCCCTTCGTGTGTTCAACGGGCGCCGACCAGATGCTACGCCAGAAATCAGTCATGGCAGTAGCATCCGGCAGTCGCACGTCGGACACACGGGGGTCGGTTCCCTCCCACCTTCGGTATACCTTCCTTTGGTCACTTTGGAAAAGACGATTCTGCTTGAATCGGTCCACACGCTCTCTGTAACGGCGAATACGGCTTGCCCATGCATAAACTTTCTGCTTCAGAAAGTCGATGCGCTCTATGACGTTGGCCATGTAGTCGCGGGGCTCGATATCCGTCCCCGCGAACGCCTGGTGCACAAAGCGCATTACTCGGGGGGGCGGTTATTGCCCCCCCTGAAGCAGATCAGCTTTGCAATGAGAGTCCTAAATGAGTTGATACGACGCTCGATGCGCACCTGCCATGCGGGGACACCCCCGGCGGTCCTAGGTGCACGTTCAGCGTCCGGAAACTTGACTCGAGCAACACGGCACGCCGCGATGGCTCCGCAGTACATTATCGAGTGCGTATCATCTAAGTTTTTACTAGTCCGTAGGAATGGATCTAGCAAATCATTTAGGGCTCCCATTAACGCTAGATTGCGTCTATTCATAGGCAAGCGTGGTAATCGTGGCCTAGGGATGTTTGTGGATCGATACTGCGTAATTGCCTCTTCCAAAGTCCTCCTCAGTTGCTCATTGACTGAACTACTCACACTCTGATTCGCGATCCCCTCCTCATCGGCACTGGGATCAACCCGCGGTGCCCCCGATGCCAGGTCGGGTGCAGGCATCGGATCCGGCGACGTGGCGAGCGGATCCCGCGCCGAGGTGGTGGTCGCGCGAACAGAGAGAGTCTCCAGGCGAAGCCGATCAAGTGTCGCGTCATCCAACCGCTTTAGCCGCTGAATGACGCGCACCTGATCCGATAACCGCTGCGCAGTCGTGTCAATGGTTGGTTCAAGGGCCTGAAACAGAGGAAGTATCCGGTCACGATACGTGCACAGATTAGTTCCCCCCTCTGTAGCCCCATAGTAGGCGCGCATGACATTCTCGTTCATACTCTGAGACCATCTCATGCGACGCACTACACCACCGGCAGCGGGAGCTGTGGGCGGGGCGGAATGCCCCGCAAGCCCCAAGCGTGCCGGCAGCGGTGGCCGTCCGCGTCGCGCAGGTGTTTGTGGCGGCGGTGGCGGCGGCCCGCTTTTGTCACTGGATCCGTCTGTGTCGGGCGCTGTTTCGATGTCGCCGCCCGGCGGACGAAGAAGATGACGAGGCGGGCGAGGGTGGTGGTCGTGCGTGGGTAGTACCCGCTCTTGTTTTACTCCTTGTTATCATGCTTTGAAATGTACGTGTTTCGCCGAAATTTATTTGAGCACTAGCTGTCAACTGTCTATTTGTGATTGTGACCCGTCGTTATATTTACAGGCAATAACTGTAGCAACCTTCATATTGCCTTTGATTTTTGGGTTCACTTCGTGGTAAATAAGACCAAATAGAGGCAAAAACACGTATAATAACACGTAAATATTTAGCAAAATAAATTAACAAGGCGTGTGTCAGTGTCAGCGGCTTTTTTTTTTATTATTATTATTATATCGGTTTAGACAGGCAGCTCGCGCTGATAAGTCTAAATCAAAGTTCACTAAGCACTAAATCACAAATTTAGATAGTTTGTCGAGTCTATTTTAGAGCTGATTAACACTGTTGGAGTTCACAACTTACGTTATGTTTTTTGTTGTGCCTTTAAATACTAGCCTATTTATTTAAATAAAAATCGAAATCGCCATATGTACTCTAGATATTCTAAAATGTAATTTAGGTAAGGACAATAAAATTAATGTTAAGATTATTCAGCTAAAATTTAAAAATAATCATTGGTAACCGAGATACTATTGTTTTACCTCTGATTATTCTGTTTGTAACTTGTATTTTATGTGTTTCTTTATTTTGAGGTGTGCAATAAAGAGTATTTATGTTCTGTTATGTTATACCGATATTGAATACCGGTAAATTTGTATGATCTGTATGGGCGGACATCCTCAAACCCGTCAATATTCCACAATGTCTGAAAACTCGCCTCTTCAACCAATGTGTCCTGCCCACCATGACATACGGAGCCGAGACATGGACGCTCACTAAAGAGACTGTGGATAAAATCCAAGTGGCACAGAGAGCCATGAAGCGCGCCATGCTCAGCATCAAGCTTCAGGATCGGGTGAGGAATGTCGAGATCCGGCGTCACACCAAGGTGCAAGACGTGGGATACGTCATTACCAAACTAAAATGGAGCTGGGCGGGATGGGTAGTGGCCGCTTTCAGGCGAAAGAAGCCCCTGGCATTCGTTAGCTCGATGGGTAGATTACATCCGGAGGTTGCGGGTCAATTCTGGATGAAGTTACGAGTAGCTCAGGACCGGGACAAATGGCGTACACGAAGAGGCATATGCTTAACAGTGGGCGATAAAAGGCTGAAATGATGAATTGATGATGATGATGAATTATGATGGGTACAGCATCTCTCTAACCTGATCATCATTCTCCTTTTTGGCTTTCCCTACGGCTAAATTTTGAGCCTGGGGTCCGCTCGGTAACCTAATTCCATGAATTGGCGTATGCACTGGTTTTTACGAAAGCGACTGCCATCTAATCTTCCATTCCAACCCAAAGGGGAAACTTGGTGTTTTTGGGATGAGATCTGGTTTTCTCACTGGGTTTTTCTTCACCGAAAAGCGACTGGTAATCAAATGATATAAGACAAGTTTCGAAATAGTCAGAGGTACGAGCGGGGGTGAGGCTGCGTTTCCACCAGAGATGAGCGAGCAAGCGTTGCGAGGAATGTGTTTGTTAATCCATTCAGCGCCAATCACGACACGTTGTCGTCACATCTCTACGACGCATTTTCACTACACGGCGGGAAACCCATGTTATCGGCTACGGCGTAGCGCTACGCGCGTAGCATAGCGGTGAATGTGTAGGACCAATAGAATCACTTCATTTACTTCACCTCGCACAACGCAGCTCTAGGATTGGTTGTTAACAAACACATTCCTCGCAACGCATCCTCGCTCATCTCTGGTGGAAACGCATCCTTAGAACCCGAGACATCCGGATTGAAATGGGACGTCTTAACCGTCTCTCTAACCTGATGGAACACAATGGTTACAATAGCAATTTTTTTATGCAGATTTCTCTTCTTGTGAATAGGATAGAAATCAGATATATCGGAGGTGGTCACAAATATCTGAACAACGCCTCTATTGTCAAGGCGATAAAGTGCATGTTCAGATATTTTTGAGTACCGTGGCCGCTCCGATATATTTGATGGCGACTGTACAAGGGTCATGGAAAGCTCCGTCGTCACAGCGTTTTAACCGTGGTACCACAGCTTTTGTACCACAGGGGGACCACGGGTAATTATTTTTCCCGCCGCAAAATGACCACTCATAGGTAGGTTAGGTTCGTTAGTTATCTTCTAATGGCCGAAGGTCAAACCGCACAGAAATAGGAGCCCCGCGGTAGCGGGGCTCCGTAGACTTCGCTAACGTAAAGATAAACCCATTTTGGTGCAGTGGGTCTACGGGGAAATAAAATTACCCGTGGTCCCCTGTGGTACAAAAGCCGTGGTACCACGGACGGTTAAAACCCGACGAAACCTAATCTACGGAAGCTACTAGTGGCAATTTCCTTGATGTGGTCATGAAATGTTAGCCGTGTGTCGAATAAAACGCCAAGATCCTTCACTGAGACAACTCTTGCAATGGGCTCAGGTCCAAGAACAATAAGCTTTTATTTAGTTTCACTAGTCTTGTTGTCGGTAATGAAATCTTGCAAGTTAAAGGTGCGACCACACCGCTGCTTAAAATACGGCGACGTTACGGAATCGTAGTGACGCATCGTATCCGTACCGTTTTTATCGCATGCCCTCCACACCAATGCTCAAAATACGCTGACGCGTGACGGTACGGAATCGCAATGACGTGCCGTAAACGTCACGACTTTACCGCATGCTCTCCACACCGCTGCTCGAAATACGGTTTGGAAGGTTCGCGTCAAAAATATTTCGTATGGGGCACGTCACTGCGTACACATTGCGTCTGCGTATTTTGAGCAGCAGTGTGGAGAGCATGCATTAAAGTCGTGACGTTTACGGCACGTCATTGCGATTCCGTACCGTCAGCGTATTTTGAGCAGCGGTGTGGTCGCACCTTTAATGTTGTCGCTCACTGTGATCCTCTCCTAAATACACTCTCTGATACAGCATTAACGAAAAATAAGAAACTATTTAATGGTTCAGTATTTAATAATTAAATATTATAAACATTTCAATGTATGTAAACAACAGTAGAAATCAGTAATCAATTTAAATTCTATATAGGCCCGTTACTTATACTCGTAGGTACAATTACAATACAATAAATACATTTCATAAAAAATAATCACTTAAAACTTGTGAAGTTTGTAGGTCTCCTTCCGATTGAAGCAAAGTTTAACAAACCATGTTTCGTGCTTTGTCTCTTTCTACAGGTACAATCGACGCCAACTATTACAATTTTGAACCTTATTATAATAGCGTAAGGTGCAAAAGCGTAGGTATTTGGCGTCTACTACTGAAAGTAGGTAGTGTAGTGTTGATAAAAAAACTTCATTGGTTTTTGCCAAAGCAACTCCATTAATTCATGAACCCTGGTATGTTGCGAAGTCTAAGTGAAAGGCCTGAGTGGACGCTCGAGTTAGGCTTGCAGCGGGGCGGGACGTACGGCGTGCATGTTAAACAAATGAAACTCATACTGGTGTCTTGAGTCGACGCTGCAGAAAGTGAAAGCCGAACGCTCCGCCTCGAGCGTCCACTCAGGCCTTAAAGCCCTGTTACACTTTACTTCTTTTAGTGTCCTAACTAGCATCTTACTTAGGATCCTAAATTTTTTCCATAGTAAATTTACTTGCTAAATGCGGTTAGACTTGACTAAATTTAGAAACTTTTAGGAAGCTAGGACAAGTGTAACAGGGCTTTTACACAAAGTCTAGATATAATCTCGATACAAACCGCAATTTACGCATGCTAGGCTCCTTGAGTCACAGATTGATCATAGTCCGCTTCTACGACAACAGGAAAGATTAAATAAACTAAAAAGAACCGACTTCAAAAGGAAATACCCGAGCTACTGTAAAAAATACTCAAATCACTATAGATGTGCCTCATAGACTAATAACCCAAGACCATAGCCTAATTATAAAGGTCTGTTAAATTTTTGATAGCTCGTCCGAAAAGACCACACCTACGTCACATAATGATGCCATTCGTTGACATCTTCAATTCAGTCAGGGAGTTTTATTAATACACTATTCATGTTCAAAAATATTAGCGTGCCGTTACTAAGTTTATTTTGTGTTTTTTAATTCTCTTCTTAGCCGTACATTCTTGACAGAGTGGTCGTGGTCATGTCCCGGTCGATTTATCCGCCACGGCATCCCGTGCGATCCGTCGCCATGTGGCTCTGTTTTTGGTGGAGTGGGAGCAGTCATTGATTGTCGTTCCTGTGATGGACTTAATGAGGTCAGTCCATCGTGTTGGGGAGCGGCCACGAGATCTTTTGCCCTCGACTTTCCCTTGGACCACCAAACGTTCCATGGAGTCCTCGTTACGAGTGATGTGTCCAAAGAATTTGAGGATTCGCAGTTGCACGGTCGACGATAATCTCTCTTTGATGTTCAGTTCTTTCAAAATCGAAACGTTGGTACGGCGCGCAGTCCATGGGATTCTGAGCATGCGTCTCCAACACCACATTTCCAGCGCGTCAATGTTGCGACGGTCTTGCATCCTCAGCGTCCACGTCTCAGCCCCATACAGAAAGATTGGAAAAACCAGGCATCTCATGAGTCGAACCTTTGTGTTTCTGGTTATTCTGCGGTCCTTCCAAATCTTAGTGAGCTTTTCGACTGACGATCTAGTCACAGCGCAGCGTCTCCGGATTTCGTCTTCACAACCTCCGGTGTTGGTGATCGTTGAACCTAGGTACACATAACTACTGACAACTTCGCATCCTGCTATATTTTGGACGTCTGGTTGGTTGTTATTGGCGCGGTCTATGATCAACATTTTGGTTTTTTCGCGATTAATTGCCAGTCCAAAATCTAGCGCTGTGGTCTCTAGGAGACGTAGTAGTGTCTCGATTTCGCCTTCGGTTGATGCAAGGAGGGTCGTATCGTCTGCATACCTTAGGTTTGAGATTCTCCGGCCTCCCACGGATATTCCCTTGTTCCAATCATCGAGAACTATCTGCATGATATACTCCGTGTATATGTTAAAAAGCAAGGGAGACAATATACAGCCCTGTCTGACGCCGGCTTGCGTTTTGAAACTCTCGGAGTCGATACCATCAACACGAACTGCGGCTGTTCCGTCTTCATACAGACGTTTGATGAGGTGTACAAGGTGATGCGGTACACCCATTTCCGTCAGGACCAGCCATAGTTGACGGTATCAAACGCTTTCTTGAAGTCAACGAAGCACACGTAGAGCGTGATGTTGAACTCTCTAGCCTTCTCTATGATCTGTCGCATTATGAGTAGTTGCTCTCGTGTGCCACGACCCTTAACGAAACCAGCTTGTTCTGAGGCGATCTCACTGGACAAGTAAGCCTGAAGCCTTGTATTGATAATGTGTAACATTATCTTACTGGCGTGGGAAATGAGGGAAATTAGTCTATAGTTATTGCACTTTTTTGTCGATCCCTTTTTATGTAGTGGAATAAATATAGAGTGTGACCAATCGCTCGGCCAGATTCCAGTGACCCATATTTGATGACAAATGGTGTGCAACATGTCTACTCCGACTTCCCCCATGGCTTTAATTGTTTCGATCGGAATCTCATCGAAACCAACTGCTTTGTTCCGCTTAAGGTGTTTAATAGCTGCCCGTACTTCGTCTTTCAGTGGTGAAGGTTCTTGGATTGAGGTTGTGTCGTAGGCTGTTTCGATGTTCGGTGTCACGCCGACAAACAGAGACTTACAGTAGTCTTTCCAGACGCCAACGATCTCTCTTATCTCTGTGATGGTGTTTCCTGATGCATCTTCAATTGCCCAAGTCTTCGGTTTGAACTGACGGGTTATAAGTCTGATTTTCATATGTAAGTCTTTTGTTTCAAACTTTTGAGAATGGCATTCTATCTCTTCACACATCGTCAGTAGCGCTGTATTACGGTCTCGACGGCAAGCGGCTTGTATAGCTGCACTCATGGTATTAAGGTCTTGTACTGTGGCACCGCGTACTTTCGAGTCCCTACGTTTCTCTATCAAATTCCAGGTATCAGTCGACATCCAATGTTTTTTAATTATTTTATACCTAAAATAAGCTTCATGTCATTTTAGGTAATTTAATATAATACTTTTAGTTAGCAATTAATTTACGACATGGAATTTTATGAGGACTTTTTTTTTACATTGTGGCAATACAACGATTTGGCGAGTATTACACTGACAGACGGCCATATTGTACTATCTCTGTTTCTTTTAAACTTATCACGCCGTTTCATTTATGTCTGAGATTCCCAAATATTTGATAAATATATGATGTACTTATATAATAATAGTTGCTCGTAATAAATATTGGTATACTGCAACTGCGAGTAAAACTTCACACCAACGCACTAAAATGTGGAATCACGCTAAAATATTTTATAAGTTACGTTGTAATTGTAATGGAATTACATTGTAATCTTTATTAACATATTTATGAGTTTAATTTCTTTTTTCAATCGACTAAGCCGTTTAGTAGAAATCAATACGCAAATTTAACAGTATAACGGCATGTCGTTAACTTTGTATAACGGGGAAACTATAAGTAATAGGAATAAATCAAACGTTGGTAATATTGTACTTACATAGAATAATGATAAATATATTATTATTTTTGGATTGACCCATTACCATTAATGAGGAATATCCCATAGGCGCACCACACATTAGAGCGGAATTCAGCGCGGAATTGAGCTATTCATAGACAAAAGCGGAAATTTGTCTATGGTAGGCTGAATTTTTGTATTACAACAATATAGACAAATTACCGCTACCATAGCCCAATTTTCGCTTTTGTCTAAGAATAGCTAAATTCTGCTCTAATGTGTACCCCCTTCAAAACTATAGCAGTTTATGGCCGGCCATGAATTCCGTCATAGGGACACCATAAGTAGATAATATTCAATACTGTGCGGAAAATTGTCTATGGTTTATGGTTTGGACCCTGGTATGTCCTTAAACTACGTCCGGACACGGGTACGTCCTTAAACTACGTCCAAAAGAGAGGTATGGGTACTGCGAATGTCATCTCGCTATGTGTGGTAGGGCACAGCACAGCGAATGTCATCTCGCTCAAATCTGGAGCAGTGCCCGACTGGGGAAGTACCTCCACCTTACAGAAAACTACAGCCAAATAGCACTAGAACCTACTCATAGTGTTGTGTTCCTGCTGGTGAGTAAGGTTGCCAAAGAGCTCAAAGAGGACCCATCTATCTGCGGTAGACGTGTGCGCCGCGCCGTGAGACCTACGCCGCCGCTGCCGCCACGGATTTCAAAATCCACGCCGTTGGCCAAAATTTCAGAATTCGGTAAAAATTTTCCAATGCCAATTACCGATGAAGGAAAGTCAGTTGAAAATTTAACAACGTATATTGACGAATTAAAGTGAGCGTCAGGATGGCGGGTGGACCTCGGGAATTTTATCGAATTGTTAATAAAAGTACTGTACCTTTAGTGTACCTCAGTGTACCTTCAGTAGAAATCAGTGTACCTCTTTCTAAAACGAGATTTTTCTAAAAAAAGGTCCACCCGCCATCCTGACGTCAGGATGGCGGGTGGACCTGGTAAATGATACATTAAACCACATGTAATGTATGTGGTTATAGTGTACCTTCAGTGTACCTCTGTATAACTTTAAAAACAATCTGCATACCTCTCCTCAAAAGGAGCTACGCTCAAAATAAGGTCCACCCGCCATCCTGACGTCAGGATGGCGGGTGGACCTGGTAAATCCTGCACTATATCACTCAAAAGGATTGTGATTAGTTTGCATCTTCAGTGTACCTCAGTGTACCTTTAGTAAAAATCAGTGTACCTCTTGCTAAACCGAGATTTTTCCGAAAAAGTTCCACCCGCCATAAACCTTATTTTAAGCGTAGCTCCTTTTCGGGAGAGGTATGCAGATTGTTTTTAAAGTTATACAGAGGTACACTGAAGGTGCACTATTACCACATACATTATATGTGGTTTAATGTATCATTTCATAGGTCCACCCGCCATTCTTACGGGTGGACCTTTTTCGAAAAAATCTCGTTTTAGCAAGAGTTACACTGATTTCTACTAAAGGTACACTGAAGTACACTGAATATACAAACTAATTACACACCTTTTGAGTGATAAAAAGCAATATTTACCAGGTCCACCCGCCATTCTGAGGTCAGGATGGCGGGTGGACCTGGTAAAACTTGCACTATATCACTCAAAAGGTATGTGATTAGTTTGCATCTTCAGTGTACCTCAGTGTACCTTTAGTAAAAATCAGTGTACCTCTTGCGAAAACGAGATTTTTTGAAGTAAAGGTTCATAGCGGGTGGACCTTTTTTTCTTAAATCTCGTCTTTGCAAGAGGTACACTGACTTTTACTAAAGGTACACTGAGGTACACTGAATATACAAACGAATTACACACCTTTTGAGTGATAAACAGCAATATTTACCAGGTCCACCCGCCATCCTGACGTCAGGATGGCGGGTGGACCTGGTAAATCGTGCACTTTATTACTCAAAAGGTATGTAATTAGTTTGTATCTTCAGTGTACCTTTATTAAAAATCAGTGTACCTCTTGAGAAAACGAGATTTTTTGAAATAAAGGTTCATAGCGGGTGGACCTTTTTTTTAAAAATCTCTTCTTTGCAAGAGGTACACTGATTTTTAATAAAGGTACACTGAGGTACACTGAATATACAAACGAATTACACACCTTTTGAGTAATAAAGTGCAAGATTTACCAGGTCCACCCGCCATCCTGACGTCAGAATGGCGGGTGGACCTGGTAAATATTGCACTTTATCACTCAAAAGGTGTGTAATTAGATTGCATATTCAGTGTACCTCAGTGTACCTTTAGTAAAAATCAGTGTACCTCTTGCTAAAACGAGATTTTTTCGAAAAAGGTCCACCCGTCAGAATGGCGGGTGGACCTATGAAATGATACATTAAACTACATATAATGTATGTGGTTATAGTGTACCTTCAGTGTACCTCTGTATAACTTTAAAAACAATCTGCATACCTCTCCTGAAAAGGAGCTACGCTTAAAATAAGATTTATGGCGGGTGGACCTTTTTCGAAAAATCTCGGTTTAGCAAGAGGTACACTGATTTTTACTAAAGGTACACTGAGGTACACTGAAGATGCAAACTAATCACAATCCTTTTGAGTGATATAGTGCAGGATTTACCAGGTCCACCCGCCATCCTGACGTCAGGATGGCGGGTGGACCTTATTTTGAGCGTAGCTCCTTTTGACGAGAGGTATGCAGATTGTTTTTAAAGTTATACAGAGGTACACTGAAGGTACACTATAACCACATACATTATATGTGGTTTAATGTATCATTTACCAGGTCCACCCGCCATCCTGACGTCAGGATGGCGGGTGGACCTTTTTTTAGAAAAATCTCGTTTTAGAAAGAGGTACACTGATTTCTTTCTACTGAAGGTACACTAAGGTACACTGCAGGTACAGTACTTTTATTAACAATTCGATAAAATTCCTGAGGTCCACCCGCCATCCTGACGCTCACGAATTAAACCATAAAAACGTCTACAAACTAGTCAATTCCTTCTCTAGCAGAACCTGAAATTGAAAAAATTTTGCGCATCGAGAAAAAGTTGTGAATTTAACATATTTTTAATGCGAAACGTGACGTGGCCAAAAGTGACCTTGACGCCAGCGTGTCAAAGAATATCTTAGACTTTTGTGATTTCTCCTGTTACTCAATGTACTATACTTGGTTACAACTATCTTCCCTTTTGGAACCCTCGTCTTGTTTTGTCTATGGTACCGTATATGTTTGTTTTTTGTTTACGGTGTCGTTTAGATATACCCAGCAATTATATCATGTCCAGTAATTACCTCTATAAAATAATTTCCCTATTTTTAAAGTTTGAGAACCGTTTCATTCCCTGATGACGTCAGTGTGGTTACTGACGTCACGAGGTGTCAAAAATTTAACTGACCTGTATAATTAGGCTATGCCCAAGACCCCGCATAGCCGGGCGACCCCCGCTGCCACGCTCGAAGTAATTTCACCCAATAAACTTCGTTTTTTTTTGAGATTAGAAATTGAGTAAACATAGAAACAGTAGTTGCCAACCTGTTCTAAATGTTCAATTTAAACACACTGCAAGCACACCAACAGGGGATTAGTTAACATGATTAAGAGTTCACATTTGTGAATAGATAATAACAATTTGCAGATTAAATAATCCAACACAACAATAAATACACAATTTCGTTTTAGATTTTGTATGCCAACGTTAGAGACACGTGAAAAATGAAAAACTGACCTGGCAGTGACGCACGTACGTTCTAAAACGAAAACTTAAGATCTAGTTTCTTTTATCAGTATTCACGAAAATTATTTAATTGACAATCATAATATGCACTTATTAATCAATTTTCGTAAATAAAAATGCGTCAAAACGTTATTTAATAGTTTTATTATATAATACTAAATAATAAAGCAACTGTCTTAGGTGATGGTAAAAGATTTGGTGGACTACGAGGTGGCTTTTCTTGTTGTATGCCACTCGGGCCTGCCTCTGATTGCTCCATAACCCTCCAACCAAACGCACAATAATAGAGCAAGCAAATACCTTTACTTAAATAAGAATCACATTAAGCTTTAAACATTAAAAACTATCCAGGTATGGCTGAGAGTTACTAATGAGGAGGGCGGAATAGCTCATGGCAAAAATCAAACGTCAATAGAGTTGGAACGTTGAATTTTATCGACTATCGAATAAACTGAAATTATATTTACCTATCGTATCTTTATTTTTTTATTAACAAAACTAAACCTCAAATCCATAAGCATACAATAATAGACTTCATATGAACATTACGGAATAACATGTGGATTATATATTTTTTTCCATGGAATGTTGCAACAAACCAGAAATATTATCAAATCTAGATATAAACTATTATCGTTCTTTTCCTCTTTGAACTCAGGTGAATGTGTTTTACTCGTTATGTGAGTTTCAACTCAATATTTTTTTAGTTGATTTAAGTGAACCATACATTTACAACCAAGCATTTTATTCTTAAGGTTATTTTATTTTTTATTTTTGGAATTTAATGATTATTTTAGGTACATTTTAATTACTTGTGTAAGTATTTTAGCAGAATATTATTTCAAGTTGTAAGTTGTTATTCTTTAAAATTACAATAAAATAGAGCAGTATATTCGTTGTAAGTAAGACAAGGGTACTTCTTTATCCCTTTGTTAATGGTTTTTTTTTGGATTAACCAATTTGTATAAAACGTGAATTAGTTGCAAAAAGACTAGTGGCAGAAATGACAGTTAACTGCCATGCAATTTACTTTTAATCTTATCAAAGAGGTAAATGTTAAATTCAGAAATGTAGAAGGTGACTGAACTTATCGATATCTGAAAAAGTCGATAAAATTCAACGTTCCAACTCTATTAACGTTTGATTTTTACCATGAGCAATTCCGCCCTCTACTAATGACAGATGACGAGAGAAAATATTTAAAAATATAACCATCCGTTGCGAACCTCTTCTTCTCTAGGTATTTTATTGTGCAACATTCACAAGAACATTAACAATGATAAAGAATAAAATATTTAGTGCATATAACAACTACCAAAATATTGTTAAATACTCAATATAACATTTACAGATACGTAGGCATGGCTTTACTATAAATACAAATATATTTAATTATGTACTGATTTAAACTTACACGATGTTCACTCATTATTATGACAAAAACGGGACTTAATCGCGTACACTTACTTTTATTATTTTCCTGACGTTTCTGAGAGTCTGCCTGCGACCACGAGCGTTACGGCACGCTCGAAACGTCAGGAAAATAATAAAAGTAAGTGTACGCGATTAAGTCCCGTTTTCGTCATAATAATATTTAATTATGTTTAATGACGGCGTAGGCACTTTGACAGTTGTGACATTTATCGTGCCTAATAAAGAACTCTGTACATCGTTCTGTCAACGTTTTTCTAATCTCAAAAAAAACGAAGTATAGTTAGACACTAATTTATAGTAAGTGACAGTCAACAGTACGTCTCCATGGCAAACATTAATGTCGACTCTCTCTTACGCCCCACGGAACAATCGCGTGTTCCCCTCCCGCACCCCTTCTTTTTGGCAGCTTAGGTTTCAAAGAAATATCGCGGTAAGCGGAGTATAGAGATATCTTGTATATGTGTGCCTAATAATATTTGAAGTGTTCCCTTGATTTCTCCAGGATCCCATCATCAGATCCTGACCTGATGACAATGGGACCAACTGTGAAGTATACTCTTTCGAACAAAAAAAGATTTTTCCTAATCGGTCTTCGAATAATCGGTGAACATACATTAAAAAAAAGCAAACAAAGATCCCGACGAACTTAGAACCTCCTCCTTCGAAATCTTGAAGTCGGTTGATTAGTAAAACTCGCCTTCGACCTTGAAAGGATCCAGCCATAAACGCGTCTTAATAAGCGTATTATATGTGATCGTATTAAGCGCAGAACCTGTGTTGAGGCCGTGAAGTGCTAGCACAGATTATGAAAAATAAAAATAAAACAAACGAATTTCCTCCGACGAACGCTGCGGCTGTGAAATGAACTCGCTGCCGAAGTTTTCCCAGCGGGCTACATGTATGAGGTTCTTCAAATCAAAAAAGGAGTGTATATGTTCCTGAAGGGTAGGCAACGCGCATGTGAATCCTCTGGGGTTGCAGGCGTCCATAGGCTACGGTGGCCATGGAGGTAGAAGGCGCGAAAAAATCATCATAACGATCTTGCTATATTGGTCATCTCGTTGCAAGGAAATCGCGAGTTCTGAGTTCGAGGCGGACTACTAGTGTATGCCAGTTACAGCTATCTTGAAAAGTGTTTTAAAACTAATCGCTTTGCGTGTATTCTGTCAAGGTGTCATGAGAATAGGTAAGTACTTATTATTATGACAAAAACGGGACTTAATCGCGTACACTTACTTTTATTATTTTCCTGACGTTTCGAGCGTGCCGTAACGCTCGTGGTCGCAGGCAGACTGGCGAGGAATTGTATCAGCATCTCCTAGCTGCGCGGGTTTTTCGAACTACCCGCACTTGGTCTCGATTATGCACATTCACGCTAGGGTTGTCACTTTGCCTACACACAACACTCACGACATGTGGTGGTCCCGTCCCGTCCCGTTTTTGTCATAATAATGAGTGAAAATCGTGTAAGTTTAAATCAGGTAAGTACTTACTTTGAGTAAATCCCTCGTCAGCCCAATCATCCACATGGGGGATAAATATTGCATCCTTATAGTTTCCGAAACCATCACACTCCATATTCGTGCCTAATTGGCATTTTTCACGAGCACAATCTGTTTAAACGGAAACACATTAGTCTAACTCGGGCATAGAATAATCGAACGAGGGGAGCGTATGCGAAGCGAAGTTCTTACAAACAACTTCGGCCACAGCTTTCACCTGGCTTACTGGGACGTCTAGGCAATTAAATGGTTTTTTATTTTTTATTTTGAGCGTTGGTTCCGCGATAACTTTAGTAACGTGGTTCTGGTCTTTCCGAAATGTGTTGGGGATAGAGCAGAGATACATATAATTTGAGAGTTCGTACATGAGCAGGATCGATAAAGGGGTTATGGTGCTAGAAGGCGAAAAACGATCTTCATAAGGGTCTTGTTATATTAGTCAATTCATTTGCAACTAATTGCAAGTTCTCAATTCGAGGCGGACGACTTACTAGTTTAAAAGTAAAGTTTTCCGCCTTCTAGCTCCACAAACCCTTGATCGATCCTGCTCATATACAAACTCTCAAATTATAATGTACAGTCACGGTCATTAATCGATGAGCCACTTGCCGCTGTACGTATTTTAGCCGTGTAATACATATTTCATCCTCACCATGGCGACGTTTTAACGTATCCATAGTAACTCTAGAGATTGATACCAACATATAGAACAAAATAATGACATCCATCACATTGTCACATACATAACTGTTGCAAATATTTGAATATGCATGGTAATCCCGCCATTTTGAAACGAAGTTATTTTAAATATTTTTATGTTTTATATGTCAGCTATTGTCAGTGTAATTTTTATATACTACTTAAAAGTAAATAGGGGCCACTAAGTATTTTGATCTTTACGTAAAACATATTTTTTTACAGTATTATATTTCTTTCTAGTTATTAGACAGCATGAAAGAGATTGGACACTTACGGATATGAGGCATCATTAATCAGCCACTTATCACTTATCAATTAGTTGATGGCCCAGAATTATCAATTAAACAGAAATATATAGACTTTGTTTTGAGTAGTATACATCGTCTAATAAAAAGTCAACCTTTAGCAAAAACATATTTATTTTTAAATTTAATATTTAGAATAAGCTCCATGGCTGTCCGATACAGCTTCGTGTTCGCATAGAGGCGACTAATTTTGTTCCAATATCAGTTCCTCGCATACTTTCCCAGATGTCTTGGCAATGTTGAGCCAAAACATCAGCCCTGCGTTCGTTACGGTGATCCCATCGCTGCACCATTAAACCCCATAGATTTTCTATGGGATTCAGGTCCGGAGATTTAGATGGCCACGGAATTACCGTAATGGCTGGGTGTGCATCGAACCAGGCGTTAACGACTCTTGCACGGTGTATCGAGCAGTTATCATGCACGAAATTGATGTTAGGCATATCGTGCTGTGGATAGACCGTTCTTACGGAAGGGAGCATGACTTCTTCCAAAATGCTAATATAGTCCAGGGCATTTGCACGCGGTGGCATTTGGACGAGTTCGCCAACACCTTCGGAGCTCATCCAACCCCACATATTAACACCTATTCTGCCCGATTCCCTATTTGGTATGACATGATCTATGTCATACCGTGTTGCGTTATACCGCCACATTTGTAGGCGACCGTGTTCGCTTGATTGAAATGTTTTCTCGTCAGTGAAAATTGTTGAAGTCCAATCAAAATCTACGAATCGGTTGGCGAAATTTTCGCGGGCGATTTTATGATTTTCCGTCAAATCAACCTTATAAGCCGGAACTCTGTGATGCAAATTCATTGAATGCAGATGCCTTCGGATAGTTCTGGGATCCACATCAAACCGTTCTGCATATAGTTTAGTGGGTGTGAATCCATTTAGTTCGTAACCTTGGAGCATTTCTGTTCGCTGTATTTGGCTTAAAGCAGCAGGACGATGATTGTTTTGGCGACGATCGGCAATAATCCCTTCCTCAGCATATCGTCCCACCCATAACGCAACGGTGTTTCGCTAAAAATACAAACTTGAAGTTAGTGATTTTTTTACTTTATTTTAATTCTGGAGACATATCAGACAGAGCAAACCTACCGACAAGAGCAGATCCCTCGAAATTGCACGAATACTAAGACCCTGCTGGTGCATTGTCACAATTCTATGACGAATCTCATCGTTAATAGTGGGTGGCATTTTCGCTTAAATTGAATTGACTACGGTTATTATTACCAATTTTTTTTTTTTTTCTTGACACCTGACTTTTCAGTTGTCAATATTTTCTAAAATAATATGCGTTATTGCAACTACGAGTTTTATTTCAAAAAAGGTCTGATATAATTATCTTATGAATCATCATAAGTTGGATTTAGATTTGCCTCGGACATTTCGCTAACGCAATGTTTTAGCACAGATTCGCTGCATTCGTGCGAACGGCGTAATTTATGCAAAATTCAATCGATTCCAGAGCCGGATCTAGGGGGGGGCAGACCGGGGCCCATGCCCCGGGCGGCAAATTCAGGGGGCGGCAAACTCGACCTTCTTGGCAGACGAATACACGTCTCATCATCGCTCATCATGAACGCAACCTGGACCACTAAGACAGGTGTCCATTCGCGGGGCGCGTGGGCGCAGGTCAACAACCACGCTCGCCCGCGGGAAATGAAACACGCTTTCATTTGAGGGCGGTTAGGGCGCGTGTCAACGATGCCGCCCCTCCGCCGCCGCATGCCTGTGCTGTGTGTAAGTTGTACGAGTCGTGTAAAGCCCGCCACCGCGCCGCCGTACCTCTGCGCTGTGTATACGAGACGCGTAAAGCCCGCCACCGCGCCGCCGCCCCTTTGCGCTGTGTATGCGAGAAACAAAAGCCCGAGGCGGCGGCGCATTAGCGGTCTTTGCGCATATCGTATACACAGCGCAGAGGTATGGCGGCGGCGCGATGACGGCGTGGCGTGTACATGATGCCCGCAGTAGCATCGTGGCGGCGGCGTGGGGGCGGCATCGTCTACACGCGCCCTTAGCCTGCGTGTGAATAAGATGAAGGTATACTCGTATTTGGTGACTCCTTCATCGGTATCTCTTAGGGACGTGTGTTGTTACAAACATCTAAATCAAGTTTTGGGTAAAATCAATAGTTTCGTAAATAATAGCTCCGAAATTTTTAAAAAAGCGTACCGTCCTCTAACCCTGGGCCCAAAAAATATGGAAAATTCATGGATGTCTAATAAAAAGTTCAATAAAAACTGTATAGTATGTAATTGTAATTTCATGGCAAAATATCCTAAAAAACTACTTTACGAATAGGTGTAAATATTGTGACGGGCCCGCAGCTACGGAACCCTACATTAGTCATGGCCCGAGATCCTCTTGGTCGGTTTTTACTAAAATGATTTTAAGGGAAAGGGAAACTATAGTAGCCGAATAAAACATGTGAATAAAGCCTGTGCTCGAATTTGCACTGACACCATAGATAATAGTAATTTATTATACAAGGTTGCAAGGGGCAAAGTTGATGTTTTCCTCTCGTGCTTTACTGAGACCCGAGCTAGTGAAAGATTCCAAAATTGAGTCACGAGCGTAGCGAGTTGTTAAAAAAAATGGTATAATACAAAACTTTTCACCACACCACCTCAGGAAAAATATAAACTATAAAAAAACAAAGCCAAATTAATGCTTTCAAAATTATAATTATAATTCAAAATCATCTCTTTTAAGTCCATCCTGCCAGATAACGTGAAAAAAGAAGTCACAACTTGTACCAAATTAATTTCCCCACATGTGGATAAAATGCGTTTTTCCCATCAGTTTCCTAGGGATAAAGAGCGCGTTTCCGAGGTAGAGTGGTAAAAAGCAGATTTTACTGTTTGTTGCGTACTTGTATCATTGTGTGCACGTATTTATAGGAAGGCCCACTACACTGAATCCGCGTAATGGATCGGGCGGCCACGGTATGATCACTTACTTCATCGAGTGCCCCCTTAAATAATGTTTATAAATTAATTCTTATGCTTCAATATATGGCGAGATATAAAAGCCACTCACACACCAAATTTTATTAATGTAGGACCGTAAAATTCGGCTACAGACAGAAAAAGCACCCCAAAAGTTGCACCACTAAAAGTGTCCGAAAACGGAACGGACCAGGCCGAGGGCTGTCCGACCAAAAAATATTGAAATAGCATCACTTTAGCTATCAAATCAGGTTGAATTCATCCTGCTACTCGATGAGGTAAAACCCGGCCAAGTGCGTGTCGGGCCACGCATAGGAGGGTTCCGTACCTTCAATGGAATAAGAACCAAACTAATACCAAAAGGTCGTATCCGATGCCTATGGAAGAAGTTTTTTGGAGATAACTCAAAAATGGCTGAACCCGTAATGTTTAAAACAAATTTCGTAGAAAGTATATGATAAGGCGCATCTCCTCAAATTTCTTCATATTGTTTGGACTTACGGTTCAAAAGTTACGGGGGACACACAATTTTTTTGAATTCAAAGCGATTATTTCAGAAAATATTCACTTAATCACAAAATAGTCAAAGAAACCTCAATGTTTTTTTAAAGACCTATCGATTGAAGTGTCACATGTTGATATTTAGTTTTTAAAAAATATTTTGAAATTAAGTACATGCCCCCCCTAAAAATATTTATTGTCCAATTTAACTACATAACTAAGTAGCGGCTTTCAAAATACACCTTATGTGTAAATTTTATTTAGATACGTCGTATAGTTTGGGTTTTTGGGACCCGGGGTATGTCCTTAAACTACGCCAAAAAGAGAGGTATGGGCACTGCGAATGACATCTCGCTAAGTGTGGTAGGGCACGTTCAGCGAATGTCATCTGGTTCAAATCTGGAGCAGAGCCCGACTGGGGAAGTACCTCCACCTTACAGAAAACCACAGCCAAATAGCACTAGACCCTACTCATAGTGTTGTGTTCCTGCCGGTGAGTAAGGTCGCCAGTGAGCTCTAAGAGGATACATTGTGTTGACGACGGGGGGCCCACGGAACCAATAATACGGCCTTTGTTCTTTGTGGGCGCAGAGTGCAGGTGCGGCGATCAGGGAGACCCGGTGAAACGGTTGTCCGCTGGCCGCCCGCAGGTCAGTCGGGTTCCCGAACCCAGGGGTCACTTAATCTCCACCCTGGGAGGCTGAACCGCCAACCTGCGAAAAATCCCTGGTGTAGTAGTCGTGCCGGTGTAGGAGACCGGAGTGGACCCGGCTACTGCAACAGGGGGGGACCGGGGGCCGTTCCGTACGCCGTGCCTGCAAATTGCACCTCCCACATCGTTCCTCGGTCGGTTTGTTTCGTCCTTTTAGCCGTCGACACAGTGAATCCTCCTTTATTTCCCACACACTCCCCAAAATTATGGAAAAAAAAAACAGAAGAAATAGGTCTTCAGCGGAGTCCCCTTCCACAAAAGTGGATTTCTGCAACGTCAGGGGACTGCATTCGAATCTAAACGCAGTACACCACCACCTCGAGTCTGCGCAGCCGACCCTTCTGTTTTTAACGGAGACGCAGATATCCTGCCCGGCCGATACATCATATCTGTTATACCCCGGATAGCCGGGACACACAATTTCCCTGCTAGAACACAGGTTTGTGATACGCGCTGGGGTATGTATGTACGCTCGGCAGGATGTCTGTTGTCGCCGCCTCCATGCCTATGAAGACAGGGACCTGTCAGTGCTATGGGTGCGTGTAGACTTCGGCGGCCACACCCGCGTCTACGCGTGCCTTTACAGGTCTCACAGCGGAGACACGGACACAAAACGGCTCTTCGAGCACCTACAAGTGACGACCGACAGAGTTCTGGAGCAGTACCCATCCGCTGAATTGGTGATTTTGGGAGATTTTAATGCCCACCACATTGAGTGGCTTGATTCTCGGTCCACCTATGCGGGGAGGTCTGCTTACGAATTTTCTCTGGCCTATGGTCTCTCGCAATTGGTGCGTTCTCCCACGAGAATATCAGATATCGAGGACCATACAAGGTCTTTACTGGACCTCCTGCTGACCACACGTCCGGACGGATATTCCGTCTCAGTGAATGCACCTCTCGGCTCGTCCGATCACTGCCTCGTCCGGACGCTGGCACCTAGCGCGCGGCCTGATCCACCACGGCCAACTGGCTCGCGACGCGTGTGGCAGTATACGTCAGCAGATTGGGATGGATTGCGTGAATTCTACGCATCGTACCCGTGGAGGCAGCTCTGTTTCACATCAGAAGATCCTGACTCCTGTACAGCTAAAGTCGCCGAGACTATACTGGAGGGAATGGCCTGCTTCATTCCCAACTCGGTAATATCTGCAGGAGCAAGGAAACGACCTTGGTTTAATCGGCCCTGTAGAGAAGCTACAATTCGTAAGCAGGCTGCTTACAGGGCTTGGACCAAGGCCGTTACTGATAAGGATCCCAACATATCTGAAGTGAAACGCAAATTAAACACTGCCTCGAGGTCCAGTAAAAGAGCCATTGCCAGAGCCAAATTCGACTTCGTCGGCAGAATTGGTAGGAAGCTAGTGGGCTACCCCACCGGGAGTCGTGCCTTCTGGTCACTTGCCAAAGCTGCCGAGGGAAACTTTTGTCGGTCGTCCTTACCACCACTGCGTAATGCTGATGGTAATCTGGTCCATAGTGCAAAAGAAAAAGCCGATCTTCTGGGTACTCTCTTTGCCTCGAACTCGACCTTGAACGATGATGGCAGCACCGTACCGCCTGACATCCCGCGGTGCGCAGCCTCGATGCCGGAAATTATCATTAAACAAAGTGATGTCCGGCGGGAGCTGCTACGAGTATCATTAAACGTTCACAAGTCGAGCGGACCAGACGGCATACCAGCAGTTGTGCTCAAACGGTGTGCTCCTGAGTTGTGTCCCGTGCTAACGCGCCTTTTCACACTCTCTTACCACAAACGGCAAGTGCCGTCTTCATGGAAGACTGCCCTCGTGCACCCTGTGCCTAAAAAGGGCGATAGTTCGGACCCGTCGAATTACAGGCCTATCGCTATAACCTCTCTTCTCTCCAAGGTTATGGAGCGCATATTCAATGCAAAGCTCCTGGGATACCTAGAAGAGCACGACCTGATCAGTGATCGCCAGTATGGCTTTCGTCACGGTCGATCAACTGGTGATCTTCTAGTGTATCTCACTCACCGCTGGGCTTCAGCCATTGAGAGTCAGGGAGAGGCATTAGCAGTCAGCCTTGATATAGCTAAGGCGTTCGATCGGGTCTGGCATCGAGGTCTTCTATCGAAGTTGCCTGCTTACGGCCTGCCCGAGGGATTGTGCAGATGGGTCGCCAGCTTTTTGTCCGGCAGAAGCATACGAGCTGTAGTCGACGGCAGTTGCTCCGAAAGCATGGAGATAAACGCTGGTGTCCCGCAAGGCTCCGTGCTATCCCCAACGCTGTTTTTGCTGCATATCAATGATATGTTGTCTATCGGCAACATTCATTGTTATGCGGACGACAGTACTGGGGATGCCTGTGGGGGTGTTGCCGTGCCAATATCCCTCGATCCGTTGTGGTAGAGTCGTGAAAAACTTGTGTCCGATATCGAGAACACTCTTTCTGGAGTCTCGGTGTGGGGTCAGGACAACTTAGTCCGATTCAACCCCACAACGACACAAGTTTGCGCGTTTACCGCTAAGAAAACCCTATTTACTGTGGCCCCTCAGTTCCAAGGCACAACCCTTACAATGTCAGGGAGTATTGGGATCCTCGGTGTCGACATTTCCAGCGACGTCCAATTCCGTAGTCACCTTGAAGGGAAGGCCAAGCTGGCATCCAAAAAGCTCGGTGTGCTCAATAGAGCGAGGAGATACTTCACTCCGGGGCAGAGACTGCTTCTACACAAGTCGCAAGTCAGACCCCACATGGACTACTGTTGTCACCTTTGGGCGGGAGCACCTGGATACTAGCTTAGGCCCTTTGACTCGGTGCAAAGGCGCGCTGTGCGGATCGTCGACGATCCCAAACTCACGAGCGATATTGAACCTTTGAGTCTTAGGAGGGACTTTGCCTACTTATGCGTGTTCTATCGCTTGTACAATAGGTTGTGCTCTGAAGAACTGTTTGATATGATGCCCACGGCAGCTTTTTATCACCGCACCGCTCGCCGCCGGCAGGGTGTTCATCCCCACACCCTGGAGCCCAATGGGTCGCGCACAGTACGGTTTAAGAGGAATTTCCTCCCACGAACGCTGCGGCTGTGGAATGAACTCCCTGCCGAGGTTTTCCCAGTGGGCTACAGTATGAGGTTCTTCAAAAAAGGAGTGTATAGGTTCCTATAGGGTAGGCAACGCGCATGTGAATCCTTTGGGGTTGCAGGTGTCCGTAGGCTACGGTAACTGCTTGCCATCAGGCGGTCCGTACCGTATGCTTGTTTGCCACCGTCGTGGTATTTAAAAAAAAAAAAAATAAGGCAAAATTAAAATACATATCAAATATTTATATGCCGGGGCGGGGGGCGGCATTTTTCAGATTTTGCCCCGCCTCGAAAAATTTCTAGATCCGGCGCTGATCGATTCATTATTGATATGATAACTTCATTAGCTAACCTTTAACCTCTATGGTTAAGACATATTTCCTAGTAGTAGTAAGTTGTTAATCTTTTTGATTCTGACCTCTTTTGAATTAAAACGCAATGTCAGTTGAATGTTATGTCAAAGACGACAATTCTAAATTATGCATTTAGTGAATCGTAGCTAAAATAATATTAAAGTGTTTACACGATAATGCCAATCACAATTTCCGATTAATTCTCCGAAGAATCGTGTCAATGTGTCATCAGGGTCTTGAGTATTCGGCCAGCCTCAAGAGAATCCTCGAGACGGAAAGCTTATTCCATAATGTTGTTAAAACATTTAAATTGTCTAATACTTATTGCATAGAACCATAAGCTCGAAAGATTTAAAAAACACGTTGCGTTTTGGGTAAGACGATACCTATGCCGAAAAAGTTAAACTATCATCGTCAGAACAACCAGCGCCCCGATGCATTTAGCGAAGAGGAATGCTCCGGAACACGAAGTTGACAGATTTAGACCTACGAAGTTCGCAGCTCTATGGAACGATTTGATAATTATGAATACATTTAATAAATTTAAACTTTAAATATTGTTATTATTTATTAATATGATCTATTCGATAGTTAATAGCTACAACTTAGCTACTTTCATACCAAAACAGGCATTTAAATTCTTAGTTAATTTTTCTAATGATGGCGGCCGTCAAATTGTTAGTTATCAATTATGATAACCTGATTTCATCCGAATACTAATTCGGATAAAATCGGGCTTTTCGTTTCTCCTGTGTCGAAATGCCAATGCCAATCATAATGTCTCCGTTACTATCGCTAGGTACGCTGTAACAATTGTTACTAAGTTACGGTTGCTAAATCTGCAATTGGTTAACTTTTCGAAGTGACAAGTGACTCTGTCAATCTGGTAGCTCTGAAGTTAGGCAACCTTAACATTCGGACCTTAGTGACGGTTGATAAACACACAATGATAAAGATAGAAATATAATTGTGCTCTTTTATTATACGAAGACTTGTTAGGAATTAATACGAGTAAAAACCCGATTTGTATTACACTGCTAAAATACGTACAGCGGCAAGTGGCTCATCGATTAATGACCGTGACTGTACCTCAACCCCAACAAATTTCATAAAGTATAAACCTTCAAAACAAAAAAGCCATCGAAATGCCGAAACGTCCCAGTAGACAAAGTTGTTTGTAAGAACGCTTCGCTTCGCTTACGCTCCGCTCCTTCGATTATCTACTGTTATTTTTATACAAAACTATAGTAATGAAAATTTTGACCGTGGCGTAAATAACCGACCGGAATTTTGTCAAACACAAAAAAGTATCGTAAGTATGATATACCCAATTGGGTATAGCAAGTGTGGGCAATTGCCCACACTTGCTTTGGTTAGGTCGTTAGGACAAACTATATCTCTCACCACAGTTCATGTTGGACACTTCGACCCTGGGAACCTTGATGCCTTCGATGGGGGTTCCGTCTTCCATGGCGCAGTAACACATGAAGCGACGACACTGATAACAAAGTATACTATCAAATACCTATATGTACCATAACATAAGTATAAAAAATATATTGTACATAGGGTAAATCGCCAGTAACTGGCCACCCTCATACTAATAATGAACTTTGTTTACCTATAAACAGAATTCATTTTAGTTTTATCGTCTTAATTACTGGCAACCCTTCAATAACTGGCCAAGTTCTACTAATAATTTAAACAAATAATTTTGATCAAAAAAGGACCGACTTCACTAAACATCCACCTTTCCAAAAGCAAATGCTCGAGCTGCTGTAAAAAATACTCAAATCACTATAGGAGTGCCTATAATAGTTGAAGAGTTCCCTCGATTTCTCCAGGATCCCATCATCAGATCCTGACCTGGTTACAATGGGACCAACTGTGAAGTATACTCTTTCAAACGAAAAAAGAATTTTTCAATTCGGTCCAGCCGTCTTCGAATAATCGGTGAACATACATAAAAAAAAATAGCAAAAACAAAGATCCCGACGAATTGATAACCTCCTCCTTCGAAATCTTGAAGTCGGTTGAAAAGAACTGACTTCACTTAGCATCCACCTTTCCAAAAGCAAATGCTCGAGATGCTGTAAAAAATACTCAAATCACTTTAGGTGTGCCTATAATAGTTGAAGAGTTCCCTCGATTTCTCCAGTATCCCATCATCAGATCCTGACCTGGTTACAATGGGACCAACTGTGAAGTATACTCTTTCAAACAAAAACAGAATTTTCCAAATCGGTCCAGCCGTCTTCGAATAATCGGTGAACATACATAAAAAAAATAGCAAAAAAAACAAAGATCCCGACGAATTGATAACCTCCTCCTTCGAAATCTTGAAATCGGTTGAAAAGAATTCTGTTTGTAGGCGAATAGGGTTAATTTTTAGTATGAGGTGGCCAGTTACTGGCGATTTATCCTATATACCGTCAAATGAGGTAAAATGCGACTCGCGGGGTATCTAAGGACAAGGAATTTGGGCCCATTTCAAGAGTGCTGAAGATGCAATTACTGTAAAGTTCACTACTTTTGTTTTATGAGCAATCACTAATTTCTATAACTAACTTACATAAGTTTTCTCTAAAAAAAATTGTTTGTATTAACCCCACCTAAGTTACCCCAATTGACGAAACTTAAAAGAAATACGTGTCTTAAAACCATCACTACAAAAATGGCTGTTATGTGTTGTTTGGTAGGGCACAGCTGAGCAATGTCATCTCGCTCATCTGGAGCAGAGCCCGACTGGGGGACCTTCATAAATATATAGTAGTATATTTATCTATACACGGTGCTCGCGAGGAAACCGCATAACTTTAACAGCGTTGTCCCGACCTTATTTAGAGACTAAAATGTCAAATAAACTCCTGAAATTCGTCTTGTTTCGGAGTTATAACCAATTAAAAAAATAAAATATTTTGATTATAACTCAGGACTGAACGCTTTCTTAACGGCAATTTTACCACTATGGAACTCATTATAGGTATCCCTGTTGACAGACATCAAAGTGACGGGAAACACTTTGCTTTAACTTTGATTTTAAGAAAAAAAAGTAGTTTTATTTGTTTTTAGGCATAGTTTTGTCATTAACATTTATTTTTAATTTAAGAATACGTTCAGAAAACAAGAAAAATCCCAATGTTAAGAAATGAAAAAATGTTAAGAAAAAGCCCAATGGTTGACTGGTAGAGAATGCCTATAGGAATTAAGTCCGCCATTTGTATATTTTTCTGTCGTGTGCAATAAAGTTTAAATAAATAAATAAATATTAAAGGTTCGCCAACGGCCATGTGATACCTACCTCTGGAGTTGCAGGCATCCATACGTTACGGTAGCTGCTTACCGTCAGGCAGGCCGTATATGTTTGCCACCGTCGTGGTATAAAAAGAACACCCACCTGGACGGGTGCATAGAGCCAGAGCGGAGTGCACTGAGGCGCTTCATAGTGCAAGTGTCCATCTTCCCCGTACTTCTTCTTTATCAGCTTCATTTCGCGCTTGCAAGGCTCTGTAATTTTAAAAGCTCAGCCACGAGAAAAAGGTTTTGAAAAAACATAATACTTAATAAGTATAAGCGTTTAAAGCAGACTGTACCTGTCTTTCAAGTCATCTAACCGGTATTAGACTTTGAAATTTGTAGGGCCCATTCTGTTGTGTAACCTGCCTCTCCCTACCCCTCCTTTAGCTCCCTAAGGGCCCTAACTCTTATATCACCTCCCAACAGTCCCAACCTGACAGATTGGGCCCTACAAATTGCAATGTCTAATACCGGTTTAAGTATTGCTCAAGTAGACCACTCTAACAAACACAATCTAGACACACGACAGTGTGTCCGCCAAGTTCGAGCAAAAAAAAGCGACACACCGGCCGTGGGTACACGAACCATTTCGGGCCAATTTCGACCACCCTATAACTCCAAACATATTTTATCTACGCATATGAAATTTCGAGTGTCTGTTGACATCCCCTTAATTGTCTAGAATACAAAATTTCATTATTCTACCTATAGCAGTTCTTGAGATATTGACGTCAGAAAATCGCTATTTTTACTATACACTCACTCACTGACTCATCAAAAACCTAGACCACTTCCAATGGTCGTACTGACTTGAAATTTGGCATGGAGATAGGTCTTAAGGTCAAAGTAAAGGGAAAAATCAGAAAAGGGCCAAGTGTGAGTCAGTTTTAAAAATAGCGAAGGTGTAACTTTGTTCTACAATGAAGTCATAATGAACTAAGTGGGTCTATCTTCCAATGGTCGTACCGACCTGAAATTTGGCTCGAAGGTTTGTCTTTAGTTCGAAATAAAGTAAAAATCTGAAAACGGCCAAGTGTGAGTCAGTTTCGAAAACAACGAATGTGTAATTTTGTTCTACTATAAGTAGGTATGGAGTGGAAATGAGATAAGACTTATTTAAATTTAGATACATACCAATTTAAGACAATACATGTTTGTCTTAAAGACAAGAACAATAAAATTGTTCACCACTCTGTGTGTGTCTGTTGCGGGAACCGAACCCACGATTTACGAAGTACAAAGCAGGTCACTAGGTACACTAGGTGCGCTAAATCAGTCAAACAAAAATGAAAAGACTATTTTTTCTCGCATAGTCTAAATAATTTCTAATTTTACAACTAATAAAATCGCAGATTCAAGAACATGGAAATCATATATACTCTAAGATGGAATTATATATACTACTGCCCATCTCACCCTCCGATACGCCACGGGATGAGATGGGATGGTGCACTTCTAGGGCTACATAATAGGCCACCAATTATAATACCTACTGGTAGGTAGGTATTACCAAGTTATTTATCTATGTAGGTAGCGTACTTACAAACAGAATAAAGTACGTTATTGATGTATGTAATTATATGTAAGTAGGTACATTTTATAGGTGTAGGGAGCCAGTTTATTTGTAAAAATCACCTATAAATAAATAGTAAAATATAATTAGACGCTTAGTATAAAGGGTATAGTATAAAGTACATACCTAAGTGGAATGAGACATTTCCTAAAGCAAAAGTGATAAAAAAATAATAAAGAACCTACACCTAACAAAAATAAATGAAATCCCATCAAAAACATAAATGTGAAAGGTTGCCAAGTTCGACTATGGGAATGCTTCGCCTATAAAAGAAGTGAGATCTGAATAAGTACCAAGTTCCATAAAAATACCTCAAATCATAAATAGTTATAGGAATGCACACTTGATTTCCAGCAGTTTTTAAGGTACATCATTATATATAATAAAACTAAGTTGAGAAAATGTGCGTGCCGATAAAACTTAAAAAGGAGTCCCAGCACGATAAAGGGACTTATATAGTGTGATAGCCCTTTATTCCCCCTCGAACAAGAAAGTTCCCGTTTTAACCTAAAGGTTGTGTCTTTAAAGATATAAGGGCTTTTCCAACCCTTCAACTCGGAAAGTAAGTGTGTGTGGCGCCATCTGTTGTCGAGTAGTTGAACTTCATTCATTGTCCAAAGTGGCGCCATCTGTTGTCGAATAGTTGAATTTCATTCATTGTACACAATATGGACTTAAACGAACGATTATTCCCAAACTTTCTCGAATATCCTAGCGCCAACTTTCTCGAATATCCTAGAGCCTAGCTTTCTGAATATATAAGAGCCCGGTGTCACCCGCCAGAGTTAGTTTGATTTGAACAGCGAAACAAGCGATTTCGAAACGAAAAAGAAAGAAATTATCTGTGTGTGAGCCTTTATTTTGAAGTATCACGTGTGATTATTTTTAATAGTGTGTTTAATTAATTCTCGATTTCGAAGCGAAGAAGAAAAAAGTTATCTGTGAGCCTTTATTGTGAAATATCAAATGTGAGTATTTTTAATAGTGTATTTAATTAATTCTAATGGTTTTTATTTTTATTTTCTTTTAATTGTAATTTCCTTAACTTTCAAGTAGTCGCGCGGCGTTGAATCGATGCCTTCTATATAGTTTGGCCGTAAACAAAATATCGCGCGACCGCTTGAAGATTAAATAATTTTTTTTTCTTTGTCTCAACGTGCTCCACGTTTACGTAACAATATATTTGTCTATAAAATGTTTATTTAATTTATATTTTACAGAATACAATGCCTAGACGTAAAAGAGGTGGAGATCTTGCCAGTTCTGCAGCGAAACGGCGGAAACAAAAAGAAAATCGAAGAAATGAAACGGAAGAAGAGCGCGAAGCACGTTTACAAAATCAACGAACCAGAATGAGCACCCTGAGAAGCGGAAAAAGCGAAGAAAGAAAAGAAAAGAAAAGTATTGAAGAATCGAGCATTTTAAAAGATAATCTAACAAAGAAAGCATTCCACTACGAACCGACTAAGAAATATTACGATCATAAATATGTTGTGATCGGAAAAATGAATAACATTTGCCAATTTTGCCACGCGAAAAAATTCAGTAAAGAAACACCAGGTCTCTGTTGCATGAATGGAAAAATTCGATTACCACCACTGGAAGCACCTCCACAGGAGTTTCTACATTACATGACCGGGGAAACACCAGAATCAAAACACTTTCTTCAAAATATAAGATCATACAACTCCTGCTTTCAAATGACTTCTTTCGGTGTTACTTCGACTGACACTAATAGAGACAAATTTGAATATGTATTTTCAATTCAAGGGCAAATTTATCACAAAATTGGATCGTTACTACCAATGCCTAACGATGACTATAAATTTCTGCAAGTATATTTCATCGGAAATGAAGAAAACGAAATTGATCAACGATGTACAAATTTTATTGGATTGAAACGCGAAATAATCCAAGATGTACAGAGGATCTTACACAAATACAATCAACTGATTTACATGTTCAAAACAACACTAGACCGCATGATTTCTGATGACTATAAAATTGTAATTCGAGCCGATAAAAGACCACGTGGAGAACACGAACGTAGATTTAATGCACCTCAGATAGATGAAGTCGCCATCGTAATTGTGGACAATGAAAATACAAGCCGTGACATAATTGTACAACGAAGAAGAAAAGGACTACAACGCATTGCAGAGACACACCGTTCATATGATGCTCTTCAATATCCGTTAATATTTCTGCACGGAGAGGATGGTTATCATTTCAATATAAAACAAATTGATCCTAAAACAGGCATAGAAACAAACAAAAAAGTCACTTCCAAGGAGTTCTATGCTTACCGCTTAATGATCAGAGACAATGAAATATACAATCACATTCTCAACAGTCGCCGTTTATTCCAACAATTTCTGGTAGATATGTACGCAAAAATAGAAGCAGAACGGATGCTTTACATAAGACTGAATCAGAAGAAACTACGCACAGAAGAATACATCCACCTTCGAGATGCGATCATAAATGACGGCAATGTTGACGATATTGGAACAATAGTAATCTTACCCTCATCATACATAGGAAGTCCAAGACATATGCACGAATATACTCAAGATGCCATGACCAACGTAAGAAAATATGGACGACCTGATCTCTTCATAACATTTACATGCAACTCATCATGGCCAGAAATCAAAGAACAACTAAAATACGGACAAACCTCCATGGATCGACACGACATGATAGCCCGAGTTTTTCGACAAAAACAAATAAGATTTATTGAAGTCATCACAAAATACCACATCTTTGGAACCGTTAGATGCTGGATGTATACAATCGAGTGGCAAAAACGAGGATTACCTCACTCACACAATCTCATATGGCTACACGATAAAATTTATCCCACGGATATCGACAAAATCATCCAAGCTGAATTTCCCAATCCACAAAATGATCCGGAACTATACAACATAGTAGTGAAAAACATGATTCACGGACCATGTGGACCATTAAACTTCAATGCGCCATGCATGAGTGATGGAAAATGTACAAAAAAATATCCAAAACCATACTTGGACGATACAAAAACTGAAGATGACGGCTATCCCAAATATAGATGACGATCACCGAAAAACGGTGGCTTCACAGCAAAAATACGAATACAAGGCAGAGACGAACTGGAAATAGATAATGGGTAAGTACCATATAATATAACCCACTACTTTCCAAAATGTTCCAAGCACACATAAACGTTGAATATTGCAATTCAGTAAAATCTATTAAATATATATGTAAGTACGTAAACAAAGGTAGTGATATGGCAGTATTTCAAATAGTCCAAAATAGCGAACAAAATAATAGAAATGATGAAATCCTCATGTACCAAATGGGAAGATACATCAACAGTAACGAAGCAGCGTGGAGGATTTTTAGTTTTCCCATACACGAACGCGAACCAGCTGTGCAACATCTAGCAGTACATTTGGAGAATGGACAGAGAGTTTACTTCACAAAAGACTCGGCTAGAAAAATTGCAAGCGAACCACCTCAGAACACAACATTAACAGCTTTTTTCCAACTTTGCCAAACGGATCCATTCGCAAAGACGTTACTGTATGTCGACGTCCCTATTTATTATACGTGGGACAAAACAAGGAAAATTTTTCAACGACGAAAACAAGGAATGCCAGAAGAGGGTCATCCAGAAATAATGAAAACTAACGCAATAGGTCGAGTATACACTGTACATCCAAACAATGCCGAATGTTTCTATCTCCGAATGTTGTTACACGAAATACGGGGACCAACAAGTTTCACAGATCTCAGGACTATTGACGGCTACATATGCCAGACTTACAGAGAAGCATGTCAACGTTTAGGATTATTGGAAAACGATAACCACTGGGAATTAACACTACAAGAAGCCACACTCACAACTTCAGCTGAACAAATTCGAGAGTAATTCGCCATAATTCTAACAACATGTAACCCATCAAACCCAAAACAGCTATGGGACTCTTTCAAAAGGAATATGAGTGATGATATATTGTACCAAATCCGACAAGCTAATCCAGAAATGACTATAGAATTCAATGACGACATCTTCAATGAAACACTCATTCGCTTAGAAGATAAATGTTTAGCAATAAATAACCAGACCTTAGTAGAAATTGGATAGCCAGCACCACAAAGAAATACTTTCAGTGTGCTAAACTACGAAATTACAAAGGAAAAAAGCTACAACGTCAATGAACTACTTGAATACATTGCTCACAACAAACCACTCCTCAATGACAATCAAAAAAAAATTTACAACGTTATAATGAACCGAATAAATAACAACACTGGTGGAATTATTTACTTGGACGCACCAGGAGGCACCGGTAAAACGTTACTAATAAATCTAATACTGGCGGAAATACGTGCTGAAAAACACATCGCACTGGCACTAGCATCATCCGGCATTGCAGCCACACTTATGGAAGGAGGACGAACTGCCCATTCTGCCTTACAACTACCGTTGAATATAGCCGAACAACAATTCCCGGTATGTAAAATCTCAGGAACATCTGGACGGGGTCAACTTCTAAAACATGCTAAAATTATCATCTGGGATGAATGCACCATGGCCCATAAAAAATCACTAGAAGCCATGGACAGAACATTACAAGAATTGCGAAAAAACTCTGAAATGATGGGAGGAGCTCTACTCATACTCTCAGGAGATTTTCGACAAACACTTCCAGTTATTCCCAAATCAACACCAGCAGACGAGATCAATGCATGCTTAAAAAAGTCACATCTCTGGCCGCAAGTACAAATACTGCAATTAACAAAAAACATGAGGGTTGAATTATCAAAAGATGAAACAACAGCACATTTTGCTAAAATACTTTTACAAATAGGCGAAGGTACATATCCTACTGACCAAACGACCGGCCTCATTGAACTCAATAGTGATTTCTGTAACATAGCCACTACTGAAAACGAACTAATCGACAAAATTTATCAAACTCAAACTCAAACTCAAACTCAAACATTTATTCAGTAAGTAGGCCACAAGGGCACTTTTACACGTCAAAGTAAAAGAGAGAGAAAAAAAATCAAACTACACCGGTTCTAACCCTACACCTCTGACCCGAGAAGAATTATGTCCGGCAAGAAACTCGGCGGGACTTATTTTTTCAAAACAACAGTACATCAAAACTAAACAATACATATAGTGCGTTGTTCTATAAGAAAACATATCAAACCAAGGTTAGATTAACCAACAATAGGTTATAGTTTAAGAAAAATACCAAAGAAAAAAGATGAGTCCAAATCTGACTATTGAAAATAAATTACATACAAGTTTGATATACTTTCTTACCTGAACTGTGTCTTCTACATAAATTTCCAAATTATAATAATCCATCATCAACAGTTAGAAACAAACTTTGAATTTAAATAATATAAAAAAAAGTACTTAAGTGATTCTAGTATACAATAAACATACTATTTCTAAATTATACTTAGAGATGTATAAGGTCTCCAAGTGTCTTGAATAAAAAAATATGGATAATCAAGCACCGAATGTTGTGTCTAAAGCCAATTAAACTAAAATTAAATATGATTAATAAAAAGTTACGTAAATGTGTTGCCCCAGTTAGCCTAAACAGACCGGTCTCCACAAACAGCACCCGTTCACGAGTATGACGCATATCTCAGCCATCGCCTCCCTCAACCTTTCTTCGGGAAAGTGGCGACCCGATCAACGACGCCACCATAAGCAGAGCCTTTTAAGCGAGCATGACATGTTCAAGCTGGCGGGCTTTATTAATTAATAAAAACTAGCCATATTTAGTCTGGTGAGAAACAATATTCTGTGCTCGTATTTTACATGCGTGAACTAAATTACAATATAAAAGTGACATAGAGATGTACATGTCTCTAAGCGTCAGGATCATTAAATATATATCTATACATATAAATATTTGCGAATGCAAGACTTAGAGATGTATAACGTCTCTAAGTGTCCAAATACTAAATAAAAACAAAATAAAATAAAAATGAAAAACAGGTAATACTGGACACTAGTAAAGCTGCTTCATAGAGTAATGTACCTAATAATTTCTCAATTTGTATTGTACTAACTATATCAAGCTACAGGCTTAAAGGCATCGTTATCCTCAATGAATTCCTTTAAAGTATAGTACTCTCTCCTCAACAAATAGCGCTTAACATAAGACTTGAATGTATTTAGTGGCAAATTCACTACATCAGCGGGGACTTTGTTATAAAAACGTGTACAGTTCCCAGCAAAAGACGTACGAACCTTACCGAGGCGGTGGCCAGGCTCAGCAATCTTATCTTTATTTCTAGTGTTATAGTTATGGATATCACTGTTGAGCTTGAATTTATGGATGTTTTTCCGCACATACATAATGTTTTCAAGTACGTATTGAGATGCTACGGTAAGAATATTTGCCTCTTCAAATTTTCCTCTTACGGATGCTCGACCGCGCATTTTATAAATGCCACGTACAGCTCGTTTTTGTAGCACAAATATGGTCCCAATATCAGCTGCTTTACCCCACAACAGAATTCCATACGACATAACACTGTGAAAGTAACTGAAGTATACCAGCCTGGCAGTTTCACTGTTTGTTAGATGGCTGATTCGCCTCACGGCATAGGCTGCAGAGCTAAGTTTCCCAGCTAGGGTAGCTATATGTGGATGCCATTGTAATTTCGAGTCTAAAGTGACTCCTAAGAAAACAGTTTGATTTTCGAATTCCATTATTTCATCATTTATTATAATCTTGCTGCTGTTAATCTGCTTGACGTTGGGAAGTGTAAATTTGATGCACTTCGTTGTCTTGGCGTTCAAAAGTAGGTTATTAGCCGTAAACCAATTTACTACTTTGGAGAGTGTACTGTTAATACTATCGAAGCTGTTTTCTTTTCTGTCCACTTTAAATATCAGAGATGTGTCATCAGAAAATAACACTATATCATGTTTATCTTGCACAATTTTAGGTAGGTCATTAATGTACACCAAAAACAGGAAAGGACCAAGTATTGAGCCTTGAGGTACTCCGAGTGCCACAGGGGACCCAGAAGATTGAGTTCCATTAATAACCACTCGTTGTGTTCTATCCGATAGGTATGATGAGACGAGGTTAAGGGCACCAGCTTTGATCCCGTAATGGCTTAGTTTTCTCTTTAGATTTTCGTGATCAACGCAATCAAATGCCTTCGATAGGTCACAGAATATTCCAACAGCATCTTGTTTTTTTTCCCAAGCGGCAAAGATGTGCTTAAGAAGAACAGCACCTGCGTCAGTAGTCGAGCGACCTCTGGTAAAACCAAATTGATTTCTGGCGAACAATTCGTTTCGGTTAAAATGTGACACAAGTTGATTTAGAATTAGTTTCTCGAAAACTTTGCTCAGTGCCGGCAGTATTGAAATTGGTCTGAAATTGCTTGGTTCTGTTCTCGATCCTGATTTGAACAAGGGGATGACTTTGCTGTGCTTCATTATGTCTGGAAATATTCCTGTATCAATACATTTGTTAAATATATCAGCTAAATGTGGTGCAATCGATTCAACAATGGAATGTAGAACTTTAACAGATAGGCCCCAAAGATCTTCAGTTTTCTTTAAATTTAGGGATTTAAATGTTTTAATAACTAAGTTCGGAGTAACATATGAAAATTTAAAGAAATCTGTACACTCTGCTATATTTGTTTTCAGTATTGCCTCAGCGACGTCAGGCGATGAATGAAGAGACTTTGTTGTTTCTACCGGTATATTAGAGAATAACTGCTCAAAATGATCCGCAACTTCAAGGTCCGAACTCACTAAATTATTATTAATACGTAGGTTGTAGTGCGGATCTTTGATTTTACGTTTCCCAGTTTCATCGTTGATTACTTGCCAAACAGTTTTTACTTTATCCTTGGAATTTTGGATCTTTCTGGACAGATAATCAGCTTTAGCAGCGGCACACATCATCTTAAAAGATTTAGAAAAGTTCCTGACATAATCTAGGAATTCCGGACTTTTATTAATTCTTCTCAAGTCATATAAATCATAGAGCCGTCGTCTTTTCTCATGAATATCCGGCGTAGCCCAGTCGCTAAATTTCGTCTTGACCTTGCCTTGCACCTTCTTCGGAATGAAACAGGCATCAAATTCCCTTTTAATACAGTTAAACAACTCAATACTCATACGGTTAGGGTTTTCCTGGGTAAATGGAACATAACATAATTGTTTCGTGATATTCCGACTGAATAAATCTAATCGTCTTTCGGAAATTGGTCTGCACATAGTGACTTGTGGAATATCCTTAGTTTTTCCGCTAAAAGAGGCTTTTTGTCCACAGTGGTCAGAACTTAAGTTGTTTATTATAGATTTACTAGTCGCATCCTTGTTACTGAAAATGTTATCTATACATGTAGCACTGGTTGCTGTGATTCGTGTAGGCTCACAAAATAAATTTACTAAATTGTAGGATTTGAAAGTACTAAGTAACCTTACACACATGGATGAATCTTCAAGTAAGTTGATATTAAAATCACCACACACAATAACACTTTTATTACTACAAAAAACACTTGTAAGAACTTCATCTATCACTGACTCAAATGTGTTATAGTTTGCCAATGGAGGCCTGTACACGCATATAATTATAAATTCTTCTAACTCGACACAAGAAAGTTCAATATGGCGTTCCACAGACAATTCAACAATGTCTTTCCGCTCCTTACTTTTTATATCATGTTTTACCATTATTAATGACCCGCCGCGAATGCAGGATTTTCTAAAAAATTTACTTACTACACTATGATTGTGGAAATTAAACATAAATTCATGACCTTTAAGCCAGTGCTCCGTTATACAGAGGATATCAATGTTCGAGTGTTGTACAAATAAATCAATTTCCAGTTGTTACCAGGGTACTGGTAAACCCTTGAATATTTTGGTGAACTAAGTACAATACATCAGTTTTACTACTTATGCTAGCATCACAGTTATGTTTAGGAACGGAGCCGGCTGGTGCACTCGTTGTCGTAGCAGTCAGTTTAAATTGATATCACCAGACGGCTGCCTCTCTAAATCTGAGCCCCTGCAGTATGAATCGGGATTCGTCTTAATAAAACTATCATCCGCCGTGCTAGTCACGACGGGGTCTACAATATTGTATGCTAACAGGTTAGCACAATCTATAAGACATCTTCTCGGAAGGTAAGTCCTATCATGGGGCATAATAAAATCCTCAATAAATTTATTTGCATCAAAATACGAAATCGTACTACTGTACAAAGAAAGATTATAAAATACGGAGTTGTAAGAATATACCCTCTTATTTATATGACTCGACATTCTGTATGGTAAGGCACAGATAATTAGTTTTACAGAATCTCGCTGGCCAATATCCAAATATTATTTAGAACTATACCAACGTAGAGTGGTTATTTCAAAGAGCAATTTTGGCCACTAAAAATAATATTGTTGACGATATCAATTTTAATATTCTAAAGAAAATACCTGGTGAAGAGAAAGTATATAAATCGATCGACACGATGGTATCCATTGAAGAAAGTGTCAACTTTCCTACTGAATTTCTAAACTCTTTACAAGTACCAGGAATGCCATTACACTGCCTTCGTCTGAAAATTGGATCTCCAATCATACTACTCAGAAATCTTAACTCCCCAAAACTATGTAATGGAACGAGGATGATCGTAAAACAGCTATCGAATAATGTCATTGAAGCTGAACTTATTTCTGGAAAGAACAAAGGACACACAGTATTTATACCTAGAATACCACTGATCTCTTCTGAATTGCCATTTCAATTTAAAAGATTGCAGTTTCCAATTAAATTAGCCTTTAGTTTTACAATTAACAAAGCGCAAGGGCAAACTTTGAAATATTGTGGCATCAACCTCAAAGAATCCTGCTTCTCTCACGGTCAGCTATATGTAGCTTGCTCAAGAGTAGGAAGTTCGAAAAATTTATATATATATATATACCCCGGACAATAAAATGAAAAATGTTGTTTATAAACAAGTAGTGTAAATAATGAGAAAATGTAAATACATGTAAATATAGAAAATATTTTCAAAATATATTTTTTACTTTTTACGTCATAGTATGTTTTTTATTTCATCTACCACGTAATCTCATATCAACTCCCGAGCGAAGCCGGGTATCATAGCTAGTTTTGAATAAGTATCACGTTACATAGAAATACCTAAAATTATAATAGTCAGAGAAACGCACACCGGTTTTTTTAGCAGTTTCCTGATAACATTTATTATTTTCAGTACTTTTTAATGATGTAACTTGGCAAGTTTTAATAGAAAATTATACGAGTATACTTGACACATTGCAGTCCAAAGGTGTCGATTCATTGCATTGAAAAGGTGTGTGGTGTGTGAAAACTTGCCAAGTAACATCATTAAAAAGTACTGAAAATAATAAATGTTATCAGGAAACTGCTAAAAAAACCGGTGTGCGTTTCTCTGACTATTATAATTTTAGGTATTTCTATGTAACGTGATACTTATTCAAAATGTACCTTAAAAACTGCTGGAAATCAAGTGTGCATTCCTATAACTATTTATGATTTGAGGTATTTTTATGGAACTTGGTACTTATTCAGACCTCACTTCTTTTATAGGCGAAGCATTCCCATAGTATCGAACTTGGCAGCCTTTCACATTTATGTTTTTGATGGGTTCATATTAAATCATAGAGTTCTTATGAGCACCTCCGGTCTTCATTATCAGACCAGCTCGATGGTACCAAAATATTGTATTATCGTCCAACGCAGGCATGCTAAATATCAGCTCAGTCAGACATCTGGGACTGTTTCAAATCGCCCTGTCCCGACTGAACTGGCGACAGATCCCGTCGTCTTGTCTTCACCTACCGTAGGGTACACCACCATCCTCGCTGGTCCTCCGGCTCAAAAGGTGGACAGAGTGAATGTCCTGACAGAGCCCCTGCCGGCAGACTAGCCCGTCGTCACACCCTGGCTCCAAGAGTTCTTCCTCCACCTATATACAAAACTGTTTCAATTGTCTGTTATTTTCAAATGGATACAGCTTCCAAAAGGCATCCTAGCTCGTGGAAAGCCCTAAAGATAATCTGGACCTTATCCTGTAAGCTACAAGTTTAAAGGTTATTAAAGCCTCTCCACATGAACGCCATGGTGCGTAGCCAACGTGCCAATCGCGCTGCAGAATATTCCAACTGTCAGGGATTTATCTGTACAATAGAATATAGTATATCACGGTTAAGAAATTGTAATGATTCATCAAAAAATGTTGGCAGAGTAAATAGCGAAATTTTCTTATCATTTTACTATAAAAATAGGTCAAGTAAGTATAAAAAATTCGGCAAGCGCGGTTTCATACTATTGGCGGCGTAATGTGTGTTACATTAAATAATACTAGTAGTCCGCCTCGAACTGAGAACTCGCGGTTTTCTTGCAAACGAGTTGACCAATATAACAAGACCCTAATGATGATTTTTTCGAGCCTTCTAGCTCCATAACCCCTTGATCGATCATGCTCATGAACGAACTCTCAGTTTGTATTGAGCTCTACTACAACCCCAACAAATTTCATATAGATCAGAAAACGTAAAGTTATCGCGCGACAACCATTCAAAATCAAAAAGCCATCAAAATGCACAGACGTCTAGGTAGCCAGCTAACAGTTTCGTTATGCCCGAAATTGTCTGTACGAACTTCACTTTGCATACGCTCCGCGCGTTCGATAAATAACAGGTAAGTACCCCAGCAAATACATTTATTACGAGAGCATGTTGTTACCTCTGTTTCGTTTTTTCCATTGTCGAGGGTGATGGTCTCCTTAAATTCGGCACATTTCTGGTTCAATTCTGAAACAAACAAATTTAGTAGGTACCTATGTACGGTCAACCAATTTGTTTCCCAGGCCACTGTAGAACCTTGTTGTAATGACAGTTACCCGTGGATACGTTAAAAGATAAAAGATATTTATCGGCGGGACTTATTTTTTCAAAACAGTAATACAGTAATATTACATCTTAAAGATACACAATAATGCGTAGTTCTATAATAAGGCATATCAAAACAGCTTGAGAGACATACAATGTACGTATTGTTTAATTAAAATAAAATAATAATAATAAAATCCAAATCTGATTGCTTCACAAAACGTTTGATATGCTTTCCTATCTGAACTGTGTCCTCTAAATGTTAGATGATTTTGTAGTATTTTCTGGTTTGGGCCATGCATCTTTGTCCGTCATATAGTCCTCGACCCTGTAATAACCCTTTGACATTAAACTTTTTTTCAAATATTTCTTAAGAGCGGGAAATGATAAATTTAAAGCATCGACGGGTAACTTGTTATAAATGTGAATACCTTGACCAAAAAATGACTTATATGCTTTGCGGATACGACTACTTCTGATAGCAAGCTTGTTTTTATTTCTAGTGTTATAGCTGTGGATGTCAGAAATTTTTTTGAATGTATGTTTATTCTTTACAACAAAAATAATATTGTCATAGATATTTTGGGAAGCAACAGTTAAAATATTAATTTCTTTAAATAGTTCTCTAACTGATGCACCTGTCTTTAAGTTATACAGAAAGCGGATGGCTCTTTTTTGTAAAACAAATATAGTCTGTATGTCAGCTGCTTTGCCCCAAACCAGAATACCATATGACATTACACTATGAAAATAACTGTGATAAACTAAGCGAGCTGTGTCAATATTCGTTAATTGTCTAATTCCGCCTAACGGCATGAGCGGCCGAGCTTAAACGTAAACGTTACGTTTAAACGTAACCTCGAATAGGAAGGCTCCTGTCACAAGCGGGTAGTCCAGCTTGCTGTGGTCGTAACGGAAGTAAGTGCTGCACTGGCCACAGCAGATTCACTGTGTCTGCCTAGTGCCTACCATAAAACGCTAGTTTTATGGTGAGGAGCAGCAATTCGCATGCGCTACTTACGGAAGTAAGTGCTGCACTGGCCACAGCAATTGCACTGTGCCTTGTCGGGTACGAAGGCTCCTGGGGGGCAGTCTCGCTCGCTTTTCATGTTGGAAGGGCAGCTGTAGCCCCGGCAGGTGGGACAGTCATCGTCTACTGGTTCGTAGCGGACGCTTCGGCGACTGGAGAGATAAAATATCGTTTTTGAAACTAACTGATATCATCAACAACATTGCTTTATAAATCGATAAACTGTCCGACTGGAGGCAAGAGCGGCCATAACTACTTATTCCGGTTATATTTACAAAGCCCATAGATTGTTTGTAGTAATTGACTAGTGTAACTGAACCTCCATGTTCGCAGCGTTCATGATTATCGGTAATCTTGCTTATGGTGGTCTAATTATGACGAAGCGCTATGTCGTTCTTTTGTGACTAGCAATTTCCTTAGGCAGATCAGGTGTCTACGGCAAAAACTGGCCTGCGCGACACCTTTAATTTTGCTACTTTTTTATGTGCTGATTCTGGTACTTACTTCAATGAGGGAAGAAGAAACTTACCCACCAACCGCGTTTCTGGGTAGATTTGGAACTGTGCTCGGAACACCTTGAATATGCAAAGAGGAAACTCAAATTTATTATTATTAGGCGGTACCTAGGTACTTTATTTATATATGGATAATATATTTCAATATTTTGCCGTATACGATTGCATAATAGTACATTACTTACCAAGGACTGTAAAAGAAAGAAAGTCCGAAATCGCAGGTATTTGTGACCAGAGCCGCAGGCGAGGGTTGTAAATATACGATAGAGGGCTTTCTTTTTTACTGCCCGTGGTGAGTACACAATTTGACGTCTCCATCTGGCCATAATACGAGTTTTACCGTACGCATAGCGTGCTCACATTATGGCCAGGTGTGACGCAAATTAATAAATAAATTAGGCGGTTCATTATTGTGCGGCGTACGGCCGGTGTGGGAGCGAGATAGCGATATGTACATCCATCTCGCTTGCCAATGTGATAAATACCTGAAGATCACACAGGAGAAACAAACTATAGTCTGGCTAACAAAAACCGCGGTCAGTAGAAGTTATAAGCTATACTAATCCCTTTTTTAGTGGTGACCAAAGATGAGAGAATACGTTACGAGGAATGTGTTTGTTAAGCACCAATAGACTCACTTCATTTGTTTATCCTCACACAGCGCAGCTCTAGGATTGGTTCTTAACAAACACATTCCTCGCAACGCA
This sequence comes from Pammene aurita, assembly GCA_947086415.1. Taxonomy (NCBI): domain Eukaryota; kingdom Metazoa; phylum Arthropoda; class Insecta; order Lepidoptera; family Tortricidae; genus Pammene; species Pammene aurita. The sequence continues at coordinate 17,639,910 of OX352310.1, forward strand.
ATCTCGCTCATCTCGGGTGGAAACGCAGCCTAAGAAAATGACTGTATGTGTACGATCCGTACAAAGGTTGACATTCCGCGCGTCAGCACTTTCCGTCACGTAGCATAATTTTTATTACTTTAAGTAGTACATATCCGACCGCCGCGGAGTGTATTCGAATTAAGCCTTATAAGTGTATCATTTTCTTACTTTATCAATAAATCATTACTTCATTGGAACTGCAGTGTTTATCATTATCAAATATCATATCAGTCAAGACGTGCGAGAAATAGCCCGTACATCTTTATGGTCCTTCGAAAGCTCAGTTGGTAGACCAGTGACCTGTAGACTTTGTGTGATAGCGAATCGGTTAGGCGGCTTCCCACAAGCGGGTCTCACCGTCTAATTGAGAGGTCGCATATATCCATGAAGAACACTCGAGCACGAAACTGTAACTATCATCGTTCGAAGTTTTTATCAGCAGAATCGGGTGCCTAGTTATCATATCAAATTTTTGGCAAGATGTCGAAATTGAAGACTTACTGAATAATCAAGGTCAACTTGCCAGTGTTATTGAAAAGTTCCTTATCAATTTCAAAAAGGATGGTCCTGACCGTAAAACTGCGCAACATATCAAACGGCGATCAGAAAATCTGGAACAATATTGGAGAGAGTTTCAAACTAATCATATTGCACTATGCGAGTTTGAAAATAGAGATTTTATCTACTTTGCGGAGAATCACTATGATCGAGTATCAAGCATTTATCATGAAGCTAGAAATCTTTTGTATCAATGTTTACCTGAAGAAGCAAAGCCTATTATCAGACCTGCAACACCACAGTTTCAACTAAACGTGGACTGGACGCAGCCACTAGAAGAACAAACGGAAGGCGGTCCGTCGTTCAGTATCGGAAGAAATTTATCAACCCCTCAACCACCGCCAGTACCCCAATCTAACGTACAAAAGGTTGAACGAGGTAATCAAAGCAAGTTGGAAGAAATGTACCGGAAACAAAAAAGTAACTTCAAGGCCTTTCAACGCGCTATCAATAACATTACATTAGAGTCACTTACCGAACGGTGGGAATTCGAAGATGCTTTAAAAACTGTGCAAGCTCGGTGGACGGCAATCGACAACTCACATTGGGAGATCGACAGTGAACAGATCAATGAAAAACCAGAGTATGAAGAAACGTATAACCAGTGTGAGCAAAAATACAACGATATCAAAAAACGTATCAATATCAAGATGTGGGATTCTTCACACCGGGAGAAATCTACCCCGAAAATAGAAATTCCTATTTTCAATGGTAATTATCATCAATGGACATCATTTAAGGACTTGTTCACCGAGACTATACATAAGAACAATACTATATCAAACGCACAGAAAATGCAGTTCCTAAAAAGCAAGGTCAAGGGAGAGGCAGAGAAGCTAATACAACATTTAAAAATCAGTACCGACAATTATCAAGTATGCTGGGAAATTTTAAATCATCGCTATAACAACAAAAAATTAATATTTAGTTCCCACGTCAACATACTTCTGGGACTACCTACCACGCAGCAACAGACGGCCGTAGCAATAAAAAGGCTGCATGACAACACGAGAGAATGCCTCCACGCAATACAAAACTTGGGCGTCGATACCTCTTCCTGGGACCCGTTAATCGTGCATCTATTAGCGCAGAAACTAGATGCCGACTCTCACAATGATTACATCGAGCATGTTGCGGATCCAAGAGAATTACCTACTCTGGCTGAATTTTTATCATTTTTGGAGGCGAAATTTACTGCACTAGAATCATCTCGCCGGAAGCAAGAACTAACTAAACCTGCTCAACATACCAACTACGAAAAAAGGTTTAGCAGCAAGCCTATATCATATCAAACCGGCCGTTCCGACAGCCATATCAAGGAAAACCGGAATTATCATTATTCGCCTAACAAATTTTATCAAGGAACTCAAGCAAAAAATTATCAAGCATTCTCAAGCAACAATTTTAAATGCCCATGTTGCAATTATAATCATGACTTATTCCGATGCTCGAAGTTTCTAGGTATGACACCTGAAACGAAACTTGCAACAATAAATACAAAGGAAATATGCCCGAACTGCTTATACAAACATTACGGCAATCCATGTTTATCAGAAAAACGTTGCAAGCATTGCAACGGTGAACATAATACGATACTCCACGAGGCCTTTGTCGGCAGGAAAAAGGGGGCCGCAAATGAGCCAAGTACATCAAAACACGTAAGCCACGTGTTTCAAGAAGATGAAGACCTCGACACTTTATTATCAACTGCCCAAATCGAGCTACAATCCAAGGATGGGTCATATATGAAATTTCAAGCTTTAATCGACCAAGGAAGTCAGCTTAATCTTATATCAGAAAACGCAGCCCAACTGCTAGGCTTACCGCGGCAAAGTTACAGTGGCACTGTCTTTGGAATTGGGAACAAGGAAAACGAATGCAAAGGATATATCATTATCAAGGCTGCATCAATTCATACGGACTATTCATTTACGACGAAAGTTTACATAATGAATCGTCTTACTATAAACTTACCAAATCAATCATTTAACAAGCCATTATGGCCGCATCTCGAAGGCATTCAGCTGGCAGATCCTGAATTTAATATCAGCAAACCTATTGACATTTTATTTGGCGCCGGTATCTACGCAAGGATAATTTTGGGTTCGATTATCCGAACAGACGACGTTACCCCAATAGTACAAGAATCTAAGCTTGGGTGGCTTCTCTGCGGCGACATGAAGTCGTATCATTGTCATATGGTTCAAAACAACATTGAAGATATCAGCCGATTTTGGCCTGTTAAAGGGTTTTTAGACACCTTTACAGAACGTAAGGACCTTAGTTTGTTTCATGTCAACATTCGCTCAATCAAAAAACATTTTAATGAGTTACTGGTATTACTAGGCGAACATATTCGTCATTTTGATGTTATCGTAATTACTGAGGCTAATATTTGTTTCTCACTATTACCGCTCTTCGATATTAGCGGATTTGTCTTGCATCATTATACGAGGGAGGATCGTAGAGGGGGTGGGGTGCTGGTGTACTCGCGCGCCGAGCTCGCGGCCGCGGGTGACGTGGGCGACATGACGTCAGCCTTCTCCGGGTCGGCCGAGTGTGTTCCCATTGCCGTCAAGTGTAAAGGTGACTTAGTTTACATTATATCAATTTACAGACCTCCGAATAATAGTAAATTATACCAATTTTTAAATGATTTGTCTAAGGCGTTTGATATTTGCTAGTGTTTTTGATTAAGGCGGCAGTCTCTTCAGAACCGCACGGTTCTGAAGAGACTGCCGCCTGCCTCTAAAATAGTACTTTGCGGAGATATTAACATTAATACATTAAATATACAGGATAATAATTCAACAACTTATGAAAGTTTATTGGCCGAGTACGGGTTTACAAAATGTATATTTGATGTAACACGCAGGGAAGTTTTTAATGGTAATTTACTAGAGTCTTGTTTGGATCATATTTACATACGTGGACATGTTAATAGTATTCATTCCTCAGTCATTAGTCACAAAATATCCGACCATTATTGTATCTCGACAGCGGTGCAATGGAAACACGCTTCGACGGCGCCGGGCGCGCCCGCTGCGCCGGCGCCTGCGGCTCGGCGTCGTGTACTAGACAACCGTCTCGTAAGGGACAAGTTACTTGAGACTGACTTTGCGCATTTATTATCTATTGAATGTCCTCAAAAATTATACTTAGCTTTTAGAGAAATATTTAAAAACATATATGATAGTTGTTATAAGACTGTTTCAACTAGTACAGTTAGTAGGAATAACAAGAGTTGGATTAATAATAATATAAAATTGATGATTAAAGAAAGGGATGGATTATTTTTGATATGGAGTAATGATCCAAAGAATATGGTGAAGCGCCTAGCGTATACGAGGTATAGAAATAGATGTACAAAAGCTATTGCCAAAAAACGGAATGACTTTGATAAACAGAGCATTCTAGATTGTAATAATAATATAAAAAGGATATGGGATAAGATTAATAGTTTATTAGGTAAACAGGTGAAGTCTTTAGACACGCAAATTCACAATAGTATGGTAGGTCAGGGTGACATTAACACAGTCTGTAACAAGTTTGCTGAAATTTTTACTAATGAGATAAGTAATATTAAACATGTATGTAATGATAAATGGTTATGCCGTGATGAGTACGTAAGTAACTCTGAGGTGTGTATGAGATGGCAACCTGTGACAGCTAAAGAGGTTATGAGTGTAATTAATAAATTAAGTTCCAAAAAGGCACCGCGGTGCGATCTCATACGCATGATAGATTTAAAATCAATTTCTGATAAGGTCAGTCCTGTTTTGGCTAAGCTTATTAATATATCTGTGAGTTCTGGGAGGTTTCCTGACGGCCTTAAACAGGCCATAATCCGTCCAATCTATAAAAAAGGATCTCCTAAACTTTGTACTAATTATAGACCCATAGCCATCCTTTCTAGTGTAGATAAAGTCATAGAGAACTGCATTGTACAGCAACTTAGTAATTACCTTAGTAAAAACACAATTATAAATAAATGTCAACATGGATTCCAAAAGGGTAAGAGTACTGACACGCTTTTAGCTAGATTCACTGATGAGATTAATGCCTGCTTGGCTAATAAAAAAGTAGTGGTGGCAGTGTTTTTCGATTTTAGCAAGGCGTTTGACACCTTAGAGACCAACACGCTATTACAGGCCATGAGTGAGTGTGGGGTGGGGGAGCCGCTGAATAAATGGTTCCGCGACTACCTCACCGGGCGCTCATATCGTGTACGAGTGGGCACAGAGTTCAGCGACGAGCGGCGGGTGTCGTGTGGCGTACCGCAGGGCTCTTGTACTGGACCCTTAAGTTATTTAATGCACGTGAACAGCCTTTGCGGTGTGCTCAAGCACTGCTCGGCGCACATGTTCGCAGACGATCTGTGCATACTGCGCGCCGGCGGTGCGGGCGAGCTGTCTGACACCTGCCGCTTGGTGCAGCAAGATGTCGATGCTGTAGCCCGTTGGTCACATGACAATGGTATAGTGCTTAATGCTAATAAAACTCATCTATTGATAATTAGATCTCCCTACTTAGATGTTTCTAATCCGCCACTTCCCATCATAACCCATGACTTTTCTTGTTTGCACAATGATAAATTAGATTGCCACTGTAACCCTATCTCTCGAGTTAACTGTGTAACGTATTTAGGTCTTAAAGTAGATGAGCACTTTTCTTGGAATCAGCATGTAGATTTTATTTATAGCAAGCTCAAAGTATTATTAGGAAGATTTTATTATCTGAGATTTAAAGTTCCTTTGCATATTCTTAAGTATATAACTATATGTATCCCTAGTTGAATCAATAATAGGTTATGCGCTTGACTGTTACGGATTAACAACTAATACTAATTTAAACAAATTAGAATGTATGCAAATTAGATTTCTCAAACTTCTAGTTAGTAATAAAACGAAAGAAAAGAATAAAAATGACTATAGAAAGTTATTCAAAATTTGTAACATTCTTCCGGTTAGCCTTAAGCATAAATATTTAATGTTATATAAGAACCATGGCAGTCAAGAGCACACCCTGTTACTTCGTAACGATATTTGTGTTACCAGGTCGGTGTCTGCGGGCAAGTTTGTCGTACCCAGGGTCACGAATTACTACGGTGATAGGTGTCTTCACAAACGTTTACCCTATATACTTAACAGCCTGCCCGCTGACATCAGGCAGGAAGTCAATAAAGTTAAGTTCGGAAAAAAGCTGCGTACTTACCTTGTAAATTGCATAAGTTAATTTTTCATAAGCTTAATGTATAGATGTTACCTTTAGATAAATAAGAGTAGAGACTGCACGATCCCACAGTCAAATCGTGAAAACTGTTTTGTGGGACCCTTTATTTGTGTAAGCTGTATCTTTTTCATGTTATTAAATAATTAAATAAAAAAAAAATAAAAAAAAAATCAGACATTTCGAAGATATTTGACCCTCTAGGATGGTTGTGTCCTACTACAACCAAACTTAAGTTGATGTTTCAGTCGGTCTGGAAAGAAGAAAATTTAAAATGGGATGATCAAGTTTCGGACGCAATTGTGGCAAAAATCAACATTGTGGCTGCCAAATCAAAGCTCGTCCCAGCTAAGAAAGCTTTGACCTTACCGAGGTTAGAACTAAGCTCGGCGTTACTACTTTCCAAATTATTGAAAAACGTCATGGAAAGTTTATCAAGCAACAATATCAAGCTTTTCTGTTGGGTAGATTCAACCGCTGTGCTAGGATGGTTGCAAGGCGATGTCAACCGCTGGAAGCCGTTTGTAGCAAATAGAGTACAACGTATCATAGAAATTGCCCCTTCAGATTGCTGGCGGTATGTCAAATCTGCCGAAAATCCAGCAGACTGTGCGAGCCGCGGGATCAGCGCTACACAACTAAAGGAACATCCGTTGTGGTGGAACGGACCCTCTTGGTTATCAACATTTGAAGAAAAATCTCAAGAAGTGACCTACACAACCGAAGTAGATATCAAGTTATCAAAACAAACAAACGTCACGACGCTGCAAGGCAACAATGTCGTCAGTGACTTAATTATCAAGCATAGCAATATCAACCGTATGACGCGAGTACTAGCGTGGGTGCTACGCGCCGTATCAATAAACAAACCTACGGTGTCTTATCTTACAGTAGCGGAACTACGAAAGGCAAAAAATATGATTATCAAAAATATGCAACAAGAATCATTTGGTGAAGATATCAATAACTTGGCTCGACACGGTCAAGTGAAATCAAGCAGCAAGATTTTATCACTCAACCCCTTCTTGGACGACAATGGGCTGCTTAGAGTACGAGGACGGATCGGAAGGGCAAATATCGATCCGAATATGAAGCATCCACTTATCATCCCTCATGAAGGTCACCTAACAGACCTACTTATCGACAATGCGCACAAATTGACCCTTCACGGTGGAGCTCGTCTAACCTTAAGGCAGCTTCGATATCAATTTTGGATCATAGGAGGGAATCGAGCAGTTAAAAAATATATCAATCATTGCGTCACATGTATACGCCACGGGGCTATGACGCAAGAACAAATCATGGGAGACTTGCCGGCGGCGCGGTGTAACCCGACACGCCCATTTTATCACATCCTCCGTGTAGTATCAATTAAAACGAAGAATGGACAACTCAAGAGACCCATTACAAAGTTATCAAAACTACCAGTTAATGAAGAATCAAACGAAGTTCCGAAGTCTGAACCAGAACCGAAGAAATCAGAGAGCGAAGTTAAAAATCGACGTATCAAGAAATCTGGAAACTTAATGACACTTGCGCTCATGTTATTCTTCACATTAATATCACCCGCCCAATGTGAACACAGCCTTACGAACATAAACAAACATCAAGGAGTTTACTTCGACAAGATATCAAATATGCATTTTATTCGTGACGAATGGAAGCTTGTCGTCTACTACGACATGGGACCCTATTGGCAAGGTCAAAAATTATTTAAAGAATATCTCCATGCTTTAGAAAGTATGTGTATGAAGGCAGACAAACAATCAAAATGCGACGTTATTCTAATACAACTGAGGCACGGCTTCGCGGAACTGGAATACTACAACAACATAATGCTCGCTCAACACTTCACACGCTCGGCTCGCCGCCGACGCGGTCTTATCAACGGAGTCGGATATATCGCCAATAGTTTGTTTGGAACGCTGGACGATCGTTTCGCTCAAAAATACGAAACGGATATTAACCTTATCAGGAAAAACGAGAAACACCTAGCATTGTTATGGAAAAATCAAACTTCAGTGGTCGAGGCTGAATATAATTTACTTAAAAGAGTGGAAGAGGCCATGGACAAGCAGCACAAAATACTGAACCGCAACTTTCTCAATCTGGAGAAGGCGACTAATGCATTGGCAAAGGAAGTTGTTGCTGTTGAGAATACAAGCGAGTTTATGTTATCATCGATTATTACTAACTCCCTGTTAGTTAATTTAAAAAGCATTCAAGAAACATTATTAGAAACTATCACCAACGTTCATCATGGCCAGTTTAATTTTCACCTATTGACCCCAGGTCAGCTAAAAGACGAGTTAATCATCATTTCCGGACAGCTATCAAAAGATTTAACTATTCCAATAGAAAACATACAAACGGATCTTCCTCACATATATCAATTACTCAAGGTCAAGACGAAGATGACAAACAAGTATCTTATTTTTGAAATAAGCATTCCGCTAGCCAGCCGTGACAACTTTGAAATGTACAGACTGATACCTATACCTCAGCAGCTAAAGAAAGATATGATCAGCATAACACCCATTTCGGAGTATGTTGCCATTAACATACAAAAGGACTCATTCATACCACTATCAGAGAAAGAGGCTGTTGAATGCAAGCAACATGATATATCAAATCACTTATGTCCTTTGCAACGACCAATATATCATATGTATGGAGACGACAACTTACGTATCAAGGATAAAAATGAGACAAATTGCAAAAGTATAAAGCAACCTTGCATGGACAAATGGGACAGGTTAAATAAAGAAAATAATTATTTATTCTTTTGCTGCGGGCATCGAACTATAAGAATCATATGCGAGGCTCAAGTTACCGCCGAACAAATAAGCGGAGCAGGCATTATATCACTAGGAGATGGCTGTAACGGGTGATAACAAAAAAATGAGAATTCTTTCAGAGGCGAAAAAAAAAATCTTCTCTACCTTTTTTTGAGTTTTGGATGTTCTTAGGCAATTCACACATAATAGTTATTTACAAAACCATAAATGGACATAAGAATAGGGCCCGTGGTCAGCTGTTCGTCAAAGTTCAGACACAATGTCCAAACAAGATCGTTGGACGGCATGTTTTTCACTTTTGTGCACATATGACCTTGATCCCTTTTATCAACTGGGTAAAATTTTCAGCTCTCCGATTGTTTAAATACTAAATTACGACATGACTAAAAATATTTTGCATCCAGCCACATGGTGAAAAAAAATTGAGGTATCGGATTTTCACTCGACGTCTAAAATTAATGATTTTCATGTGTGATTTCGCATCGTCCAGCGACACTGTGATATAAAATTTATTTTTGCTGATCTATGTATTCTAGTAATCTTATCTGCTAGCGGCATTCTAGACCTATCTATTTAAACATCAACAAATGTAGGTACCGTTGGAAAACTTGAAATTTTTCGTGGCAACTCGTTGGCTGGTGGAATCATCATCATTAAAGATGCCATTCTGTTTGTTCAGTCTTACCTTGGTCATTATGTTTGCTGATCTCCCGCTACCATTTCTGTAAACTACAATCAGGGATGTAAGAATTCTACAAATAGTAAATACGGGTACATTTTCCTTTACTAAAATGACATACACAGTGGTTTTTGTCCATGTTTAAGTTTGAAATATAAAAAAGTACAAGGGATTTTCGCATAGCTTCTTGTTTCGACACCATTTTTTACAAATACAAGTGCTTGAAAAAAATTGGTTGTTTGTAAAGTAGGTTTACGATCGAGATGTTTACGTGATAACGTCTAACCGCTCGTGAGGATTCCGCGTGACAAGTTTCACGGAATGACTGGCAGCGCTCGAGATGAGACGGGAGATCGGTCCGTCTCTCTCTCGTTATACCTGCGATCGCGCTCGTGAGGTTTTGGTGTGACACAAGTTTCTGAACATGTCACCCGACTAAAACGATTTTAAAGACGTTATCACGTCAAAATAAAATAAACAAAATTAAAGAACCTCTAAGACATCGCCACAACTTCATGAACAAACTATTTTGTTTACGTAAATAGTTTAATTTTTATGTCTAAAGAAAATGAGTCTCATTTTTTTGTTATCACCCGTTATTATCAAGAGTGAATCACTTACAATATTTGCCCATAAACATCATACGAACCACATCAACATCCAGCCGAATATAGTGAAGATTGAAATGCCACCTATCAATAATATTATAAATTTATCATTACCAATACAGGAAGACATTGTAACAACATCTACCAGCATGGATTTGAAGAAACAGTTTTTGGATATTGACCGACTAATCGAACACATGAAAGCTAGTGAGACGAGAGGTATTCTAGCTGACCGAATATCGTCCCACGACGTTCACCAGTACGTCCTTGTATACCTACTACTAGGAGCTGCGATAGTAGTATTCAGCGTGTATTTATGGACACGCTTGCGCCTTCGCCGCTCGGCGCAGATACCCCCTGCGCCTGCGCCCCCCAGCGACGCATCTGCGAATATGCGAGTGCAGTACGTTACTAGAGATGACATCCAAGGAGAAGCAACTCCACAACCCACGGCTAAGATCAACGTGCAACCGAAAAACAACTCAAGGATTCACTTTTCAAGAGCACGGGGACTCGACAAGGCTACGTCACCCATCGTAGGAGGACGCTTCGCTACGAGTGAATGATTTAATGTCATGTTTATTTTATAAGTTCTTTTATTATATCGTTTATATTTTTAAGTTCAATATTTTAACGTGTTTTCTAAGCTTCATCATCATCATCCTTTTATCTCGCGCTCGGGAGCATGTACGATCCGTACAAAGGTTGACATTCCGCGCGTCAGCACTTTCCGTCACGTAGCATAATTTTTATTACTTTAAGTAGTACATATCCGACCGCCGCGGAGTGTATTCGAATTAAGCCTTATAAGCAGAGCTCGGATTTTTCACGGCAAAACAAAACACTAGCGTAATTTAGCCAGTGCTTGAAATATTATTTTATCGATATCGATAATTCAGAACTAGAAGAAATAAAAGTCACCAAATAAAATTAATATGTAATAAAACTAATAAAAACATTTGTATAAAGTTACTATATATTAGAAACAGACGCAATTTCTTCTTCAAAATCTACGTCAGTACACACAGCAGCACAAGACATTTTATTTGGGTAATAGTGATAGGAGTAGATGATCATTATCTTTTCAACATTCTCTGGGAGTAAACAGTTGCGTTTATCACTATAAATCCATTTATGTACACTAAATGTACGTTCAACTTCAGTTGACGTCAAGGGAGCAAATTTATAGAATTCATTATCAGTTCGGGTAATATTTTCAGATATGTCTCTTAAAATTTCGTAATCAGGATTTCGTTCGAGCACGGCTTCAAATTTACGTATCACTGGTAAAAGTTTACTCCAGTTTACGTAGCAACGAACAGTATCCAGAATGAGGAAGGATTCCGCAATGGATAAAGTCGAACATTGCAATTGTTCTATTGAAGAGGCTATTACTTCGTAGTTGTCGCGAATGAAATTTAACTCCGGTCGTAGTTTGCGTGTTTGAAAACATTTTTTTGCAGCTCTTATAGCTGCCGAGTCATTAGCAAGTATGGCGACGACATCACGTATTTGCTCATAGTATTGAGCGTAATATACCGCAGCAGATATCCAAGTTCCCCATCTGGTGATAATTGGCTCGGGAGGTAGGGGAATGGACGGATATTTTGCCTTAAAAAGGCGTACACGCTCTGGAGATTTTAGGAATATCTTTTTGACATTCGATATCAACCCATCCACACCTTTGAAATTATCTCGCACTTCTTCGGCAACCCGGTGCAGACCATGAGCTAAACACGTAATGTGTTTCATACGAGGAAACGTTGCTTTTAAAATACGACCGGCTTTAAGCATATATGCGGCACTATCTGTGCAAAGTAAAAGCAAATTGTTTACGTTGTCATTGAAAGAATTATGAAACAAAAATTTTAATTGGTTTATTATTAGGTTTGCTATTGTTTCCCCATTTACCTTCTCTAAAACCTTCGACCCCAAAAGATAAAATTGCTTAGAACAATTTTTTTGCAAAGACCGAATCACCACGTTTGTCACACATTTTCCCATGAAATCTGGTGTTTCGTCTATAGATATCCACAAATAATTGGTTTTGTTTACCTCTCTTATACCCTGTATAGTTTTTTTGTACACGAGATTTAAATAAATTTTTCGCAGGGTCGATTCGTCCGGTAAAGAAGTCATAGAGCAGTCGCAACATAAATACTTGTTAAAAAAATGACGAAATTTATTGTTGTTGACTGTTGCCCATGGTATGTTGCATGAAATAAGAAAAATAATTAAATCGAAATAAAATTGATGTTTCCTATTTGGTTGCCCCGAACGGTAATTGTGGCGGTTGCTTTTCACATGATTCTCAATATTGCATTTCTTCAGTTTTAGATGCATATCGCACATAGAGCAGTATATAGTGGAGGTCACTTCATTATAGACTAACTCAGGGTGATTTTCAATCCACGTTTTGATCCGATCTTGTACATTACTCATTTTTGTATTAATTGATACCTTGCAATATTAAGTTATTTTATTATACGTATATCCAACACGTCGGATTCAATGCATTGCGAAATAAATAATACCTAGATGCAATTTACGTTTTATACGTAATGAAATGACAGTTAAAGTGTGAATGTCATATGTCATGTGAGATGAAATTTGCAGTCGTTTCTATCATTTTAAATGAGGTGGTATAGTTACTTCGTTCTAAGTTGTACATGCAGACCTACCTCTTTGTTGCTCGAATATGGCAAAGCTAAAATGAAAAGTTATTTTATTACCAGAGCTCGGATTTTTCACGGCAAAACAAAACACTAGCGTAATTTAGCCAGTGCTTGAAATATTATTTTATCGACACCTATCGAGTCTTACTAGAGTATATGACAGGTATTGCCTCAGTACATTTTTTCTTTTTTTATTCGATGGTACACCTATCAGTGTGAATGTCAAAATTTAAAAACTAACAAACGTGCGAAAATTTCGAAAAACAGGAGACTTACTAGAGCTCAAAATCAATATTTTTGACCAGTCTAAGGTGACCTACTGGGGGTTAGAAGGTTGTGCATTAATTACCGGACATCCTGTATAAGTAATAAAATAACTTTTCATTTTAGCTTTGCCATAGTCGAGCAACAAAGAGGTAGGTCTGCATGTACAACTTAGAACGAAGTAACTATACCACCTCATTTAAAATGATAGAAACGACTGCAAATTTCATCTCACATGACATATGACATTCACACTTTAACTGTCATTTCATTACGTATAAAACGTAAATTGCATCTAGGTATTATTTATTTCGCAATGCATTGAATCCGACGTGTTGGATATACGTATAATAATAACTTAATATTGCAAGGTATCAATTAATACAAAAATGAGTAATGTACAAGATCGGATCAAAACGTGGATTGAAAATCACCCTGAGTTAGTATATAATGAAGTGACCTCCACTATATACTGCTCTATGTGCGATATGCATCTAAAACTGAAGAAATGCAATATTGAGAATCATGTGAAAAGCAACCGCCACAATTACCGTTCGGGGCAACCAAATAGGAAACATCAATTTTATTTCGATTTAATTATTTTTCTTATTTCATGCAACATACCATGGGCAACAGTCAACAACAATAATTTTCGTCATTTTTTTAACAAGTATTTATGTTGCGACTGCTCTATGACTTCTTTACCGGACGAATCGACCCTGCGAAAAATTTATTTAAATCTCGTGTACAAAAAAACTATACAGGGTATAAGAGAGGTAAACAAAACCAATTATTTGTGGATATCTATAGACGAAACACCAGATTTCATGGGAAAATGTGTGACAAACGTGGTGATTCGGTCTTTGCAAAAAAATTGTTCTAAGCAATTTTATCTTTTGGGGTCGAAGGTTTTAGAGAAGGTAAATGGGGAAACAATAGCAAACCTAATAATAAACCAATTAAAATTTTTGTTTCAAAATTCTTTCAATGACAACGTAAACAATTTGCTTTTACTTTGCACAGATAGTGCCGCATATATGCTTAAAGCCGGTCGTATTTTAAAAGCAACGTTTCCTCGTATGAAACACATTACGTGTTTAGCTCATGGTCTGCACCGGGTTGCCGAAGAAGTGCGAGATAATTTCAAAGGTGTGGATGGGTTGATATCGAATGTCAAAAAGATATTCCTAAAATCTCCAGAGCGTGTACGCCTTTTTAAGGCAAAATATCCGTCCATTCCCCTACCTCCCGAGCCAATTATCACCAGATGGGGAACTTGGATATCTGCTGCGGTATATTACGCTCAATACTATGAGCAAATACGTGATGTCGTCTCCATACTTGCTAATGACTCGGCAGCTATAAGAGCTGCAAAAAAATGTTTTCAAACACGCAAACTACGACCGGAGTTAAATTTCATTCGCGACAACTACGAAGTAATAGCCTCTTCAATAGAACAATTGCAATGTTCGACTTTATCCATTGCGGAATCCTTCATCATTCTGGATACTGTTCGTTGCTACGTAAACTGGAGTAAACTTTTACCAGTGATACGTAAATTTGAAGCCGTGCTCGAACGAAATCCTGATTACGAAATTTTAAGAGACATATCTGAAAATATTACCCGAACTGATAATGAATTCTATAAATTTGCTCCCTTGACGTCAACTGAAGTTGAACGTACATTTAGTGTACATAAATGGATTTATAGTGATAAACGCAACTGTTTACTCCCAGAGAATGTTGAAAAGATAATGATCATCTACTCCTATCACTATTACCCAAATAAAATGTCTTGTGCTGCTGTGTGTACTGACGTAGATTTTGAAGAAGAAATTGCGTCTGTTTCTAATATATAGTAACTTTATACAAATGTTTTTATTAGTTTTATTACATATTAATTTTATTTGGTGACTTTTATTTCTTCTAGTTCTGAATTATCGATATCGATAAAATAATATTTCAAGCACTGGCTAAATTACGCTAGTGTTTTGTTTTGCCGTGAAAAATCCGAGCTCTGCTTATAAGTGTATCATTTTCTTACTTTATCAATAAATCATTACTTCATTGGAACTGCAGTGTTTATCATTATCAAATATCATATCAGTCAAGACGTGCGAGAACTAGCCCGTACATCTTTATTATCTCTGTCTATGCTTGAAGTTAGACCGTTCCTGGCCAAACTATAAGGAAAATATGGATGGACTGTTTGAGAGATAGTATAATATAGTAATCAATTTTTTTTTGTAGACATTTTAATTTTATATGTCAAATTATTTCATTTAAGTTTTTTGTTTAACTAATTCTACTTATAAGCGAATTGGTGTAAACTGTAAGCTTGTTTGTAATTAAATAAAGAAAATAAATAAATAAATAGTAGGAGAGCCCATGACACTGAACCTAGTTCGATAAGTCTCCTAGATGAGATATATATAATTAGACGCGTATTTAATGGGGGAACACGAAATGCTGATGCTGCAATGCAAAAAAAGTGGTGGCGTATGTAAATTTTTTTTTGAAAAAAAAATTAAAAAATCCAGTTTCTGTACAATAAGTCTCCTAGATTTCCTTTGTTCCTCGAAGCAAGGGAGGGGTAGGGCTACACGATAATGCGGTGCTGCAAGCCCCCGTGCGTGGCCTTGTCAGTGGCAGCAGCATCAAAAGATTGTAGAAGTATAAAAAAGCGACACGCCTGATCTTTTTATAACAAAAACAAGATTTTATGTAACCTAAACTTAGCGCCTGAACTGCAACAACGTTATTAAAATGATTTTATATTTTTGGCGCTTTGTTTTTTCATACATTTACAATTTTTTGATGCTGTTGCCACTGACAAGGCCACGCACGGGGGCTTGCAGCACCGCATTATCGTGTAGCCCTACCCCTCCCCTGCTTCGAGGAACAAAGGAAATCTAGGAGAGTTATCGTACTAAAAACCGGATTTTTTAATCTTTTTCAAAAATAAAATTAAAATACGTGACCACTTTTTTTGGATTGCAGTATCAGCATTTCGTGTTCGTCAGTGTGTGTGTCAGTGTTTCGTATTAAAGGCGCGTCTTATTATATATGAGGAGTGTCTTTTCAAAAGGGCTTATTTCCATTTTGAACTTTTTTTAACTGTGTAGTTTTGCTTAAAATAGAGAATTAAATATATTCTTTGAGTTTGAAGTTCTAATAAGTCTCTTCTTGTCCTCTAAAAAAAGATTCAAATTTCAAAGTCCGGATCAAAAGGGCCTATTTCTTTCTTATAGTATGAGAAAGAAATAGACATTTTCCATTTTGAACTTTTTTTTAACTGTGTAGTTTTGCTTAAAATAGAGAATTAAATATATTCTTTGAGTTTGAAGTTCTAATAAGTCTCTTCTTGTCCTCTAAAAAAAGATTCAAATTTCAAAGTCCGGATCAAAAGGGCCTATTTCTTTCTTATAGTATGAGAAAGAAATAGACAGATATGACAACTCGGCCTCTTTCAGTAAATAAAAAAAAGGATGTAGAAAATTTCTTAAAAAAAACAGATTGGAGACGATTGGATAAGGTTACCGTAGCTGGCTTGGTGTAGAACCACATTAGTACCTAATCATTATATAGTATCAGTATATGAAAATCGAGACGAAGTCTGCGATTGTTGCGTTGCGAAGATGATGCAGACGAAGTTCACGTTTAGTAACTAAATTTATTCTGCCTTAACTTATTTTTAGTAGTTAAGTTTAATTTCACAATAAAAAGTTATCCTTTTCAAAAGAGTTTATCTCTATAATGTCCAAATCAAAAAGGTTTATTTCTCACAAGGCCGCAACAAAACGGCTTAATTCCAAAAGTTCGCATCAAAAGGGCATAATACTGAAAATGTATGGTAAATTAACATAATAAATAAATAAATAAATAAATACTCTTTATTGCAAGCCTCATACAGTTACAAGCACAAATTTTACAATTAGATAAATTTAGGTAGAGGTAACAACAGGCGGTCTTATCGCTAATGAGTTATTTCTTCCAGACAACCTTTAATAATTTAGTTAGATAAAACAAAATATGTGGTGCCATAACATTTATATCAACTTACTTAAATTTTATACAATATCGAAAATAAAGTAATAATATCGAAATGGAAACCGTGGAATTCTGATTTCCTCAATTTCCCAAAAAAAGTTCAAAGTGGAAATAAGCCCTTTTGAAAAGACACTCCTCATATATCTCATCTAGGAGACTTATCGAACTAGGTTCAGTGTCATGGGCTCTCCTACTAATAGGTATAGGATGTAACAAACATACTGGTGATCCGTTTAAGGCATAAAGCTCTATGTTTAAAGGCATACTCGTAATTGGTATCGTATTGCGACTAAAAAAAAGTAGGAGAAACATTTTTTGGATGCAATAATAGTAGTTTATGTAACTGTTACGTAATAAGGGTCCTTAAAACATGAGTGTGGTTTTATGAAACGAGCCGCAGGTGAGTTTCATAATAAGATCACACGAGTGTTTTAAGGCCTAATTACGTACAGTTGCATACACTGCTTTATCTACACTCATATTATTTATCCAAAATGCCGTATTCGGAAACCATAGAATGGCCGCCATTGCACCGCCATGGCCAACTCTCGTGTGCCGGCGGTCGCGCGGGCGCGTGTCGGGCTGTCGGCGGATGCGCGGGAGGGTGCAGGTGTACATTATGTTATCAAAACTCATAGCACATCAATAATTGAGCATGAAAAGTTAAAATTACGTTACTGCTACGGATAAAAAGCTTATCATAGTAAAATCGGTCGTGGTAATGCTAGCCATTGCCTACCGTTTTCGAACACGTTTTAGAGAACTTACAATATGAGTGTAGATAAAATATATTTATGTATGGAACACGTGGTCCAAGCCGGCCAACCCTCCATACAAAACCATTTTTTTATTATATAATTTTTTTTTTTTTCCTAATAATAATACGGTACCAACTATGCCTTTTATTATATAGAAATAATAAGAGCGCAAGACACTTTTGAGGTGAAATCAGAGCGGAATTCGACTATAATAGTCTGCCGGAAAACTAATAAATCCAACTTCATGCTGATTTTTGTCCACGATGGATGAATTCAGCTCAGTTGTGCTGCGCCTAAAAGCCCTGTTACACTTTACTTTTTTTAGTGTCCTAACTAGCATCCTAATTAGGATCCTAACTTTTTTCAATAGTAAAGGAGATCGTCAATTTTTGTTAGGTGATCTGGCCCAGATTATTTAGGACCGTTTAGGAATGGTTCTTACCTTTAAAGAATCGTCATAATTTCTAGATCAGGATGGTGGAAAAAATATTGTGAAATCTAATGGGAAAACTGAAAAATCATGCATTTAAAAATTTAATCTGACAAGGACAATATTTGAAAGCGTGCTTGCCTATGATTTATATATTAATGTAAAAAAAGTACCGATTTTTTAAAGATAATGTACAAAAGCGGACTTGAAAACAAAACGGGAATCATGATGAAATAATAAAAAGTCATATTTTGATCGTATTTATAGTTCCTGTATTTCGGTAAACAAAGACGGCTGTCAAACCATCGTTGTTACTATTAACTGAACATTCCTAACACCTATTGCGAAGGGATAAAACGGCTATTAGACATGGCAACATGGTAGGTGTTATGGCACCTAGGGTGTAGGAGTCCCGATCTAGGGCGATCGGGGCGATCGGCAGTGCCCCGACACCCGCAGCTGTTTATGGAGGTCGTTAGAGTTATTTTACCTTTTTTATTTATAAATTTGCTACACATTCCGTCTGGTTTTTTATTTAAAATAAAAGTTAAAATGTGTAGATTCGCTGGTGATTAATATATTTATCTAGTTTTGCATTTAAATAATAGAAGGGTTGGGCAGATGAAGTTAGATTCAGGCAGCTCGAGCGGTCATTTAAATATCTATAATAATAAAAACAGTTTCTTTTTTTATTTAATGTATACTGTTATAAGTACTATCACCGTGCTTCACTAAAATACATTTTTTAGATGTTTAGAAGGCATCTCTGTAAACGTTGGTAGGGACGATTTGTTGGTGAGGTAGGGTTTGTAGGGACGATTTGTAGGGAAAGTGTAATAACGGGCCCAACGCCGACAGGAGTTGGACACAACAGGTTGGGCCCTACAAATTGCCATGTGTAATAGCCGTTTAAGGTTTACCAACGTTAAGTGCGATAGCACTAGTATCTGACATTACAAAATTGAAAAAAAGATGCGTTTCGTTATCGAAGGAGCATGATATTATGTCATTATGAAACCCACTTTTAATATTCAAACTCCGATCAAAAATGCAAAAATACGCATTTTCAATCTTTAGGCGTTTTAATACAGTCGATTTCTAATTTAAACTTCCGTATTCGTAGGCTTAGATACTATTTTAATATTACAATGTTCTAACTTACCGCACAGTATCAAAACGCAGATTATGTAACGGTATACATTGACAGTGTCAAACCAAAAAACATCCCGTTTCAGGCCAGGGTGAAGTTAAACTTTATGTCAATGCCATAAGGACGTTAACGACTTGCTTGCTGTATTTTAATCAACATAATGTTTATTTATTTAGTATTTCTAACTCCTGTTTCATTTTTTTTCAATATTTTGTCTACTTTAGTACTAAAATTAGTATTTATTTTACATTTCAGTACAAACTGTATACGGTTTATATCAGGTGGCCCAGAATTGACGATCCCTTTACTTGCTAAATGCGGTTAGACTTGACTAAATTTAGAAACTAAAACATTTAGGAAGCTAACTAGGACAAGTGTGACACGGCTTTTAAAGGCCTCCTAGCCCTTACGAAGCAGGAGGTCCCAGGTTCGAATCCTGGTCAGGGCATTTATTTGTCTGGTTATCACAGATATTTGTACCTGAGTTATGGATGTTTCCTATGTATTTAAGTATTTATCTATATCTATCTATTATATATATCGTCGTCTAGTACCCACAATACAAGCCTTATTGAGCTTACTGTGGGACTAGGTCGGTTTGTGTAAGATTGTCCTGTAATATTTATTTATTTATTTAAGAAAGGATGTCTAGATGACGGGCGACAGAGAAATATAGAAGAGAGAAGAGCACAGTATGCTCCGCCGACCTCAAATAAATGGGATAAGGGCAAGTTAATGATGGCATTCTTCAATTAATTTTGTATTAATCAGAACGTCTGCGCACGATACCACCATGTTTAGAAATAAGGGAAAAGTAGAAAAATCCACTGCCTCATATAGTGGAGAAATTCGCAGTCATCGGGTAAGTTTCAGTAGCTCAGTTAGTCAGAGCCATGGGAGAGATGAGAGACTAGCGAGTTCGAGTCTCGCGTGAAGCAGTTGATTTTTATACTATTCCCTTATTTCTAAACATGATGGGCATGATGGTATTCTTGTTAGAAATTTTCCATTAGGTCATGTTAGTAGGCTTAGCTAAGGTTATTACAGTCATTAATTAGCTAAGGCCGCAAAAACATGTGACACCCTCTTATGTACGGCCCTACAAACAAGATTGCGTCAGATATTTTTGCGGGCTTCAATACAAAATATTTACTTACACCTGCGCAGGGCCTCGTCACACCGAAGGGCCATAGACTCCTGATCCGGGTGGCCCAAGTACGGATTGCAGCCAGCCCTGAAATCTGCGGGACAATGTTATTGACAAACGAGCGGAGCGTAAGCGAAGTGAAGTTCTTACAGACAACTTCGGACACAACGGAACTGTCTGCTGGCCGTAGACGGCTACTGTAGACGTCTATGTGCATTTCGATGGCTTTTTGATTTTGAATAGTTGTTCCGCGAAAACTTTAGTTAACCTTTCTCTGATCTTTTTGAAATTTTGTTAGAGTTGTAGCAGAGATAAATATAATTTGAGAGTTTGTATATGAGCAGGTTTGATTTATAGTCGAGTCATTGTATCCAAAAAAACCGATCCTACCCGTGAATAATCAGTTCTTGGATTGTTTTTTCGTAGGTCCCTCGGGGGGGTCACTGGGAGTGTAAATTCAAAAAATATACTGAATCAGGCTCCTGTGTATATTCGAAAAACGGTTTCTCTTGAAAAACTCGGCCATTTTTGATTTTACAGTAAAACCGTAAGGACAAAAATTGTAGAAAATTTCATTTTCTACAAGTTTGGTCCTCAATTTTTCTTCTAGGATCGATATTTTGGAAATTAAACCAGAAAAACGCGACAAATTCAAAATTGTATCATTATCTCCTATGTTCCACGTTTTACGGCATGGATGAAGAGAAACAAGTCCCACTGCCTGAAATAATTTCTTTCTTCTTTAATTTCCAAAATATCGATCCTAGAAGAAAAATTGTAAGAACCAAACTTGTAGAGAATCAAATTTTCTACAATTTTTGTTCTTACGGTTTTACTGTAAAATCAAAAATGGCTGAGTTATTCAAGAAGCACCGTTTTTCGAATATACACAGGAGCCTGATTCAGTCTACTTTTTGAATTTACACTCCCAGTGACCCTCCCGAGGGAACTACGAAAAAAAAATCCAAGAACTGATTATTCACGGGTCAAAATCTATAATGACTGAACTATTAGGGGTTATGGAGCTAGAAGGCGCGTAACGATCTTCATAAGGGTCTTGATATATTGGTCAATCCGTTTGCAAGTAAATCGAGAATTCTCAGTTCGAAGCGTTATTAACTACTAGTTATTACTTATTAGTAGAGTTTGTCCGGAAAAATAAGTGTCGTGATTTATGAGGAAGCTCATACACTTCACACACACTCAGACACTCTTCTCAGACACTTCTCTTTCCGTACAGACTCTAATGGAAGAATTTAGCAAACCATCACAGACAATATTCAGCCAATAAGCGGAAAATTGTCTATAGGTTCTGGTTTTTTGTGCGTACATTTTTTTGTGTGGAATTTAATGAAGTTTCGTTTGCCATACACATTCAATGCATAACGATTACATTTTTTGTAAGCGTGCAAAAAAACTAAAAATGGATATCCTTTCCATGATGACAACCGACTCTGGTGGTCCTCGAAGCTCTTGTTTTCAGACATGCATACTAGGATCCCAGAGAAGGTGAAGAATAGGTGTCGAGTTTCATTGCTGCCACTATTGATTGACCTCTAATTAAGAGCATAAATAGGGTTTTATCATCAAATTACTTAGTCTTAGTGATTTATCCTTCATACATTTTAGAAAATTTGCATTGCATGGCACTGGTGTGTTGATTATACAGACCTCCTGGTGTATATCTTTCATTGAAATCCGCGCAATAGTTTAGGCACCAAGGAAAAAACATGATTTCATATTTGGTGACCACTTGCGTCCGCCATACTGTTTTTGTTTTAGATATATAAGTGTGGATTCATTGTTCAGATCAAGTAGAATTAAGGGATATGTCACTTGTAGAAATCCGCTTAGAATCCTAGGCTACAGGGAGTATTCAGGGTACTTATTGTTTTTGTCGCAGTCGGTTAAAATGTTGATATTGGTGTAGCTGACATACAAAATTATAAATAAACGTTAACTTTGTATTCTCAAAAGTTTCATATCATGAGAATATCCCCTGGAAAGCATTGACGATACACTTCAATTCCTCAAGTGATATATCTAAGGAGGTGCATTTTTCAGCAAAAGAGTACGTATGTATGTTGTTTTGTATTTTCATAGAGTGCGTAGATTCGGAGGGAAAAGCGAATTTCTTCAGGATGGAGGACATTTTCCAAGGTGCTGGCGGTTCCTCGAGGTCCTCAAATGTCAAATGGTGTGGATAATAAAACTGGACCTCTAATCAACATACACACCAAATTTCAAAACTGTCCGGCGGATTTCGAGTTTTGTCATATTTTGATTGTGTTATTAGTCTGTAGCAGCTTCTTGTTTTCTTGGACCATCCGACATACGATATCGGATCTAGCGCTCCAATAAGTCACGCAAACGCTACTAGCGCCATTTATCGAGTTACTATCGCAGCAGTCTTAAAATCATCATTTCAACCTTTTAATTAGGCAGATCTGACGGACACGAAATTCGCGAACTATCTTTGACGCTTGACGCAATTCGCCCCGCCGAATGAACTGCCGGACGCTCGCTACCGAGGCCGTATAATTAGATACATTCGCCATCAGATATATCGGAGCGGCCAAGGCGGTCACAAAAATCCGAACAACGCCCTTATTGTTAAGGTGATAAAGTGCTTGTTCAGATAATTTTGTAGTACCATGGCCGCTCCGATATATTGGATGGCAACTGTACAAGTCACTCACCGATAGCGCTCACTGGCAGGAACTCTTCCGACTCGAAGTCAAATTCGTCGTGTACGCATGATTGGTCCATTTCTGTCAAATATAAACATGTTTTTATGTTATTTTTTGTTAAAGCAAAGTAATTTGCTAGAACTGAAAAAACTTATTTTCAAACCGAGAGTGACATCACATCGCTAAAGTAAGTTTTCAATTCTTAATTTATGGAAATGCTTTGCTATTCCGCGGAATAATGATGTGCAAGTCGATTAATTCCAACCTCTTATTTTTTGGGTATTTTTCGCATGGTTAAACATTCACCCTCTCCCACCACAAAACTAAACAGAATAAAGTGGAAATAATTTTCATAGATACACATTAGACGTACCTAGTGATATTGACAAAACAAAGGAGAGTGCTACGAAAAGGCCTTCTTCCAGCATGGTGTTAGCGATTGTCAGCGCCGATCTTCTGATGAGACCATCAAGTGAGAAACGCAAATAAATATGACAAACTACCACAAACCACATGTTTAGGTCAGCGACTAATGATATATCTAGACGTAGAACTTCAAACAAACCGTCAGCGTGAAACTGGGAAACAACTCGATATACGCATGCTCACTGCGCTGCCAATCAAACGCGTCGAAATATTAGTCTGTTTTCAATTACAACTATTACTTAAAATACGATTGGTCAATCGCAAAATCATTATGCTGTGATTCGTCGTAGCACTGACACTTGAAAATGACAAGGCAACAGTGACATTGGAAACGCATTATTAGTGGAGGATTTCATAAAATAGAGAGCAATTTTCCAATGTATATTTTTTGTTGTAAGAGGTTTGAATTTTATTTTAATGTAAATAAGCAAATACTTGGTCACTTTACTGGTTACTTGCTTAATACGTTTACCGCAAGACTTTTATGTCACACCAGGCGCGGATCCAGGATTCCATTCAAGGGGGGGCAATTTCCTTCACAAAAAATCTTGTCAGTCAGGAGATAAACTGAATTTAGTATACGCCATATAATCCGTTTTTAATCGTTTTATTTCATTTAAATATGTCAATTAAAATTTATCTTTGATTTCTTTGACTATCAGGTATCACTCATTTCCATAAACAGCCTATACACATACAGCCTGTTTTTGACCGTGGAGCATTAAATACGAGGACTGATTGTGCTCAATGTGCTCCTTAGACTGAGCTACTTTTAGTCTACAACTATTTGAATAAAGGTTATTTTATGATAATACTTCGTTTATATAAACTAAATTTAACGGCCTCCTAGCCTAGTCGGTCGTGACCCTGCCTATGAAGCAGGAGGTCCCGGTTTAGAATCCTGGTCAGAGCATTTATTTGTGTGTTTAGATAAACGGATATTTGTTCCTGAGTTATGGCTGTTTTCTTTGTATTTAAGTATTTATCTGTATCTATCTATTATATATATTGTCGCCTAGTACCCGCAGCACAAGCCTTATTGAGCTTTACTGTGGGACTAGGTGGATTTGTGTAAGATTGTCCCATAATATATTTTTATTTTATTTTATAAATACTATTACCTTATACCACATCCAATGAAGCAATTGACATCGTCTGTCACACTTCAAAAACTGATGATTTTGCAGTAAGTTCATGCTCAAATAAGTCTTGAATTGTATTTTTTTTACAAATCCAGTTATTTTCAAAAGTTGTGGTTTATGAGCAAAATCGATCCTTACATTTAAAAGCCCATGATCAGAGGCATACTGTATACTATTAACTTTATCTGCGTGTTATGAAAAATGAGATGTAAACGTGTGTATTTAACTTAAATCAAAACATGTATTTCATTAAAAAGTAATAAAAAAATATCGTAAGAAGTTTTAATTGTTGTTCAAAAGTTGGCATAGCACCATCCCCATATAAAAATATCCGGTAAAATAAATTTATAATCATATGTTTTCGGTTTAACTTACGTATGATAAGTGAGCCAGTCTTTTTTATTATGTTTTCCAGTTCTACTCTGACACCATTTTACGGTGCAAGAAGGCATGTCTACTAAATTATTTCATTTTTTGATAAACTTCACTACCACCGTGTCACTGAACCGCCATTTGTAAACTAAACGGCTTGGCGGCTCAGTTTGTAAGCCCCGCCCCCTGCGGCTCACTTTTTGTGGGGTAATTTTTCAGAGCTACTTCATTGTCTATATATCATCAGTCGCCGGTTTAGGTATGGAAGTAGGTAGTAGGTATAGTCACGTCTGAAAACATGGGTACATTTTTTTTATACCACGCAAGTGGCAAACAAGCATACGGCCCGCCTGGTGTTAAGCAGCTATGGACGCCTGCAACTCCAGAGGAGTCACAGCCCGTTGCCGAACCTTGACAAAAAGGAGGATTCACTGTGTTGACGGCTATAGGAACAAGAGGTTCCCTCATCGTCAACACACTGGGGCCTCTTTGAGCTCTTTCGCAACCTTACTCACCAGCAGGAACACAACACTATGAGTAGGGTCTAGTGCTATTTGGCTGTGGTTTTATTTATTTTAATGTGACAAAAACTTTATGCCTTTGATCCAAGGGTTTACGCTTTGCGTTGGTAATAGAGTCGTGGCTACATATTTTTGTCACATTAAATGTACCCATATTTTCAGACGTGACTGTACTATATTTAAAGTGAAACCAATTTGCCATACTTGCGGTCGCAGTATGTGTGGTATTGTGTGGAACCAACCTCGGCAGAACACACACTCGTCACAGCACCTGCACTGCGAGGAGTCTGCGGGATGAAGATCGACCGCCATTTGCCGTACTTGCGGTCGCAGTATGTGTGGTATTGTGTGGAACCAACCTCGGCAGAACACACACTCGTCACAGCACCTGCACTGCGAGGAGTCTGCCGGGATGAAGATCGACCGCCATTTGCCATACTTGCGGTCGCAGTATGTGTGGTATTGTTTGGAACCAACCTCTGTAGAACACACACTCGTCACAGCACCGGCACTGGGAGTAGTCTGCCGGGATGAAGATCGACCGCCATTTGCCGTACTTGCGGTCGCAATATGTGGGGTATTCTGATTTCGGAACTCTTTTTTCCCTGTTGATTGCAAAATTTCAATTAGAATATGACAAATGTATAGTCAGCAGCAAAAGTAACTGAGTGGGTGAGATATTTAAAGTGATCTTTGCACAATATTGTTAAGAATAAGAGCGTGTGAACCGTTGTCTATGTCGCTAAGCAGGTAGTTATTAGCTCCATACTAAAATAACGGTTTTTTTTCGCTATTTTTCGGTTCTTCGTTTACTATTTAATTTTTAATCGAACAATCTTATAATACGAAGTCAATTCCTAAATACAATACTGAGTTCTACATAAATACCATAAATAATGAAATATCTACGAATACCGGTTCCAAGCCCTGACTGGTACTGTCCTGACAATGCCCAGGTACTTTATTACATAATACATATGATCCTTTGTGTAAAATGAATAATATAAAAAAATAAGTATAATAACATCATACTTGCAGGATTCCCGGAACAGCTCGCATTCGGAAAAGTTGCTGAAATGCGCGCATTGCGGGCAAAACTGGAAATCTGCAGTAAAATAAAAAGGGTATACTAGTTAAAGCAATGACGCGTAGTTTCAGTGACCGCGAGGCAACCGGGTGGCTCGCGGTATTTCCTCCTGAAGTGATGAGGAACCGCCCTGTGCAACCCGAACTGACCCAACTTGGACTGGAGCGGAAATACGGGGCGGGGAGGGGGGGAGTGAAAAAAAAATTATCGCGAGGCAACCGATTGAAACAGTGGTTGCCCGAAAGAATGTACCCCGGTTTTATAACAAAATTTTAATGCCATCCCTCTTGGTTGGACTGGTTCCCTGTAAGAGAGCAAAGAAAAAAAAATGTTTTTTGTCAGGCAACCGCTTGAAAATTAGCATGCTTGTTCTTCATCACATACATACACCGGAAATAAATTGCCATCCGCCCAGGCCGGGCAGTTATCGAACTATCAGAGTTGGAAGCCGGACGCAAGGTGAATTTTCCGATCGGTGGAGGAGAACTTCCCGCCGTAACACTGACCCGCCGTTGCAGTCCCATACGGACAACGGTGTTATGACATGAGTCATTTAGTAAAGAACTTAGGAAAAACGCACTTACACTCATTGAAATCGGATGGCATTTGTGTTATGAGTTTTGTATGATGTGGAAAACGATATGCCCAAATTAAATTAAATTGAATACGTTTATTTCATTTCAAGCCTGTGGCTCATAAAATATTAGTTCTTTACAATGTACTTAACTTAAAAACTATGTTAGTTCACTGTTATTGGGCTTGTGAAGTCCACAACAGTGCATAATGTACAGACAATCAATATTGTCCGCAATCATCGTAAGGATGCTGTTGGGGCTGGCGCGCACACGTCGTACTAGCGATGCGGCTCGCAGGCGCATTGTCGCTTTAAAACAGGTTACGTGTGCCTCGGCGAACATCTGTGAGGCACTGCAATAGCGCGGCAGCCCCATCAACACCCGGAACGCATTATTATACTGAACTTGTACTTGTTTATGCCATCCCTCTCCTATAAAATTTCATCCTTCTTGCGGTTTCAAATAGAAATGAGATGTAGACGATAGCACGTTCATTTTGTCGAAAAGCTGCAATAGCACGGCGCCGGCGCTACTGGGCGGCACTGCTGCCCCTGGACTGCGCCTCTGTAGTCGGCGTCCGGGCTGTGGTTATTTATATAACAACTTGTATAGCGTACCGTAGCTGCCGCGGCACAGTGCGTGCACGTCCCGAGCGCTGTTGGGCCGCACGGGTGGCTCCGGACTGGTGTCGCAGCTCGAGTACTCCGCGTTCTGTGTGGTTTACTTTACACATATACAAGATATCACTATACTCCGCTTAGCGCGTTATTTCTTTGAAACCTAAGCTGCCAAAAAGAAGGGGTGCGGGAGGGGAACAAGCAATGCTAGACAGAGAACGCGCGATTGTTCCGTAGGGCGTAAGAGAGATTCAGACATTAATGGTTGCCATGGAGACGTACTAAGTTTACTGTCACTTACAATAAATTAGTGTCTCACTATAGGGTGAAATTACTTCGAGCGTGGCAACGGGGGTCACCCGGCTATGCGGGGTCTTGGGTTATTAGTCTATGACTTTACATAACAACTTGTGATAAATTATAATTTTTTGTTAAATATAATCATTATGAAACTGACAATATTATAGTACCTATACGTAACTTAAGCTAAAATAACATATATAAAATGGCCAAATGCGCCGTAGAATTTAAAAAGATTACATATTCACGGCAAAATTTGACGGGTGCCGCCGTGACCCGGTTAGCCTAGGCGTTAGGGCGTCTGCCACGAATGCACAACACGCTCGTTCAATTGCAGTCCTAGGCACAGGAGGTGTTCGTATATGACATCTATTTATGTTTTTTGATAATAGATTAATTATCCTATTTATATACAAAACCGGCCAAGAGCGTGTCGGGCCACGCTCAGTGTAGGGTTCCGTAGTTTTCCGTCCGTCACAGTAAGTGTCCCCACTTAAGAATTAATAACACCGCCATGTAGGATATGATATGAGAGTTCCACGTACAGCGACATATATCGGCAAATTAAGTAAACTATTGCGCGCGAGCTTAAAGTATGGAAGATGATTTTTATGGAATAATTCTTTATTGCGTGAACCGATTTTCACAGTTTTTATTTTATTTGTAAGCACGTCCTTTCATTGTAATTTTGTACAAATTACAGGTACAATAAACACCTGCTTATACGGTTAAATTACAAACTTAATTCAGAAATTATTTTGTAATTTTTTTTCAAAAACTATTCATCCTATCAAGTTCAAAATAATTTTCCTAGAAAGTTTTTATGAAGTTCTACTTTTGAGATTTTTTTTCATATTTTTAAAACTTATGGTTCAAAAGTTAGAGGGGGGGGGGACGCATATTTTTTTACTTCTGGAGCGATTATTTCCGAAAATATTTACATTATCGAAAAATGATTGTAGTAAACCCCTATTCATTTTTAAATACCTATCCAACAATATATCACACGTTAGGGTTGAAATGAAAAAAAAAATCACTCCCCACTTTACGTATAGGGGAGGTACCCTAATAATAAAAAAAATTCCACTTTTTATTTTACCACTTTGTCGGCGTGATTGATATACATATTAGTACCAAATTTCAGCTTTCTAGTGCTAACGGTCACTGAGATTATCCGCGGACGGACGGACGGACGGACGGACGGGCAGACATGGCGAAACTATAAGGGTTCCTAGTTGACTACGGAACCCTAAAAACGTCACTCGCACGCCAAGATCACGGACGCTGGCGAGCTAATACAAATCTTACTTGAAAGCAGGGCTTGAAATACAGGTATTTTCCGGAACCGGTACCGGTACCGGCTTTGAACCGAAAACCGGTATAAGATTTGATACCGGTATGAAAGTATTATGAATAGGTAACTTTGACAGTGTACGCCATAACTATTGGCGCTGATGGCACGACAGCTCAAGGCGCTCTTATAATACCGTCAACTACCACAACTGGCCGCCTTTCTCCCATATCAGGAATAAGATATAAATAGCTGTTTGGTGCATTGATTTATTGTTTTCTACTAGATGTGACATCTAGAACAAATTTTGTGCGCCATGTTTGGCGGTTGACAGCTATGACAGAACCAAAGAGTAGTATAGACTTTTAGTGATTTTCACTACAACTTTTGGGACAAAAAATCTCTTTATCTACACTCATATTGTAAGTCCTCTAAAATGCGTTCAAAAACCGTAGGCAATGACCAGCATTACAACAAACGATTTCACTATGATAAGTTTCTTATCTGTGGCAGTACCGCAATGTTAACGTTTCATGCTCAATTATTGATGTACTCTGAGTTTTGATAACATTAATGTACACCTGCACGCGCCCGCGGCCGGCGACACCCGCCCGCGCGTCCGCCGGCACAATCGAGTAGGCCGCGCCGACACAATCGAGATGGCCACGGCGGTACTGTGGCGGCCATTCTATGGTTTACGAATACGGCATTTATAATAAATAATATGAGTGTAGATAAAGCAGTGTATGCAACTGTACGTAATTAGGCCTTAAAACACTCGTGTGATCTTATTATGAAATTCGCCTGCGGCTCATTTCATAAAACCACACTCATGTTTTAAGGACCCTTATTACGTAACAGTTACATAAACTACTATAAGGATGTCATCTCCTGTTACTCAATGGTTTGGTGAAAAAACCATGTTTCTCAAGCCAGGCAAAGTTGAGCATCGTAGGTAAAGTTCTAGCAGTTGATTGTACTTATTAATAGTTGTTACATGGATCATTACACACCACTACGTCATACTTGCTATGTATGAGGGAGAGCAGCTCCGTGGCTCGCCAGAACTCGCTCGTGTCGTTCTCCTGTTCTATTAGAGCGATGAAGGGTAGAAACTGGAAGAGGGCAGAGAATTGAAGTAAAATAATTTTAAACAAAAAAGAACCGACTTCACTAAGCATCCACCTTTCCAACACCAAATGCTCGATCTGCTGTAAAAAATACTCAAATCACCATAGGTGTGCCTATAATAGTTGAAGAGTTCCCTCGATTTCTCCAGGATCCCATCATCAGATCCTGACCTGGTTACAATGGGACCAACTGTGAAGTATACTCTTTCAAACAAAAAAAGAATTTTCCAAATCGGTCCAGCCGTCTTCGAATAATCGGTGAACATACATAAAAAAAAAAATAGCAAAAACAAAGATCCCGACGAATTGATAACCTCCTCCTTCGAAATCTTGAAGTCGGTTGATAATTTTTTTTTTTAATTAGTTTATATTAACGGCCTCCTAGCCTAGTTGGTAGTGACCCTGCCTATGAAGCTGGAGGTCCCGGGTTCGAATCCTGGTCAGGGCATTTATTTTTGTGTTCATCACGGATATTTGTGCCTGAGTTATGGATGTCTTCTATGTATCTATCTATTATATATATCGTCGCTTAGTACCCACAACACAAGCCTTATTGAGCTTACTGTGGGACTAGGTTGATTTATGTAAGATTGTCCCATAATATTTATTTATTTATTTAAACAAAAAAGAACCGACTTTACTTAGCCTCCACCTGCATAGCAAATGCTCGAGCTGCTGTAGAAAATACTCAAATCACTATAGGAGTGCCTATAAAGGTGGGTAACAGGCGAGCCGTGCGTGCCTCAACCTGAGGCTGCCTCAAGTCCGTATCCACCTTAATAGTTGAATAGTTCCCTCGATATCTCCAGGATCCCATTATCATATCCTGACTTAATTACACAATGGGTCCAACTGTGAAGGATTCTCTTTAAAAAAAAGATATTTCCAAATCGGCCCAGCCAGTGAACATAAAAATATCAAAAACAAAGACCCCGATGACTTGAGAATCTCCTCCTTTGAAATCTTGAAGTCGGTTGAAAACTTCAAACCGGTCAAAAACTGATGGTTCACGGATGGAATACGGCAAGCGTATTGTTTAAGCGAAATTGAACTCTGCGGAATCCCGCGTAGGTCCCTATTGCATTAGCAAACCTGTCGGCTGTAGCCATCGTTGGCATCCTGGCACGAATTTCCGATGTCTGCCACAGTCGATTTAGCCGACTTTGGTTGTCAAAAGGTTAAACTACGTCTAAAAGAGAGGTGTGGGCACTGCAAATGTCATCTCGCTCAAATCAGGAGCAAAGCCCGACTAGGGAAGTACCTCCACAACACAACCTTACAGAAAACCACAGCCAAATAGCACAAGATCTCACTTCCACCGTCACGGTATTCATTACAACGGGCACGTCTTCTTCTGTAGTATACTAAGTAACTGGCGCACATCACTTTGAAGAGATGAACGTAAGTATTGTCTTCAATGCACAATGGATGTTTAAATGGAAAGGACTGTACAATATGTGACATCGAGTTCAGGCTTCATATTTTTTTTGTAGCTTCTACTCGCCAAAAGACAACTCTTCACCAAATTTTAAGTTGCGGAAACGCTTGGTTTGCGAGATAAAAAATAATCAAAGTTCCATATAAAATCCCGATGTTACACCGCCATGACACAATATTTTGCAGACGAGAGGGGGGGAGTGTGATAGTGTTAGGTTCTGGCGCTTCGCCGGCCGCTGCCGCGGCACGCTCGCTTCGCTCGCTCGGCTCGCGCGCTGTAGGGTCGCAGTTCTACCTAACACTCCTCCTCGCTACGCTCGTCGTCGTACCTACACCGACCTGCCTTAGAGTCTGTCTGAAACTACTTTGAACTAACCTAAAAAGTTCCTACAAAGTGTCATGTCGTATCCCCCGCCCACAGACCCCGCCAATTCTATTTGCGTTTTGTTTTACGCGTTTTAATAAAATCGTACCATTTTTGATAATTATTAATCAACAATTTTCCACAAAATAATGCTTATAAATTAAAAGAATCATTGAATAAATATCATGTAACTATTATTGTACACAAATAAGTCGAAAAAACTGTATTTATGTAAAAACTGAACATAAAACAAATCATCACGTTTTAGTTTTTCTCAACACGTTTAACGAAACGCAAAATATTGTGTCATGGCGGTGTAAAATCGGGATTTTATATGGAACTTTGATTATTTTTTATCTCGCAAACCAAGCGTTTCCGCAACTTAAAATTTGGTGAGGAGTTGTCTTTTGGCGAGTAGAAGCTACAAAAAAAATATGAAGCCTGAACTCGATGTCACATATTGTACAGTTGAGCCTTTAAACGACTCAATATGGGCGGCTACCTAGCTACTAGATCACGTATAACGAAAATGACCCTAATCTTCTTCCGTAACTTACATATGGCAAATATACAAGCACACAGGCAGCGAAAAACTATAGCAATTTTACGGGGAAAGCCTAATACATAGAAAATATTTTCCAAACATCAAAATATATTATTACTATCATTTTGGAAATGTTTTGAACCTCCTTCAGCAGCCTGGGTTGGTGTAAAAAATACTGACCCTCCTCGAAGTTTTGTTCTCTTCAGCTAAGACCCTATTTCCAGAGTCTATCGTAGATACTACAGTTAAGGCCAACAGGAACAAAATTGGTTTCATTTTCTATTTTTTAGCTATTAATTTTGGTGTACGCTGACGTGTGTCAGCTTTGATTTTGATCTCATTTTGATTGTTCTAGGTTCTAGCATTTTGCCATGTCAAGTTGCGATACCAGCCAGCACAGCCAAATTGCAAGCACAAAAAGCACAGCCATACAAACCGCCAAAGTCCGTATTATCGGACCATGAATAGAGTGAAATGAAATGACGTGGAATTCGTCAAAAAGATACATTTTCATCTCTTTTTCATGAGGTTTTCACCGGGTTTTAACCGTGGTACCACGGCTTTTGTACCACAGGGGACCACGGGTAATTTTTTTTCCCCGTAGACCCACTGCACCAAAATGGGTTTATCTTTACGTTAGCGATGTCGACGGAGCACCGCTTTCACATTATACGATCCGATATCGGATAGGATAATGTGAAAGCGCTCTTACTGGGAAAAAAGGGGTGGGTCTACGTGGAAAATAATTACATGTGGTACAAAAGCTGTGGTACCACGGTTAAAAGTCTTCACAGATTTCACAGGTCTTAACCTTTCCACGATGTTTTCACGCCAATTGCTAAAGTCTGTTTGGAACGAGAAGTGTCGTAGAATGTATGAGCTAAGCTAATTATGAAGCTCGGAGACGTGAAAGAAAAATACATCATTCCATGGCCATTTCAAGTCAAAAGTTCCGCGTTTTCTATACCTACCACTACCCTTCTAGAGCTAATAGGCCCCGTAAAATATAACACGATAGCGAGAGCAACGAAACCCTTCTAGGTAGTTTGCTATACTATTCTTATTACTAGATCCAGGCACCTGGCAGCTGTTCATCGGTGGAGGTCAAAGAATGCCAGTCACTTGATGAATACAATTCCTAGAGTTCTAGGTGTGACGTGGCCATACATGTTTGTTTGGAGTAGTGATTGATTTCACAGGTTTTCACGTAAGTAGTTACACTCCACGTGATTAAACTCATCCAAAAGGGGCACTTTCTAAGCAAAAAAATGGATTTTTTGCAACTATTAATACGTTAAAATAAAATCTAAAATAAAACAACAGCTAAGTTCATCATTTATTTTATTATACATGTAAAATACATACAAAATTGTCATCGCAGTTACAAATAACTTGGTTACATGAGAGCCTCTCAAATGTTTCATATCTCGTATAGATAACTGAATAAGAAACTTTTCCCAAAGTGACTTCTGAGAGGAAATAATGCAATACAAAGTCGTGCCAAAACGACCATAGTTGTCAAACCCGTACTATTTAACCGTCATGCTTTATTTGGCCTTCTACAGTCAAGTTCTAAAATATCGATGGCCCAGGGACTGTTTTCGTTATAAGCGGTACGGTAGCGCTATAGAATTTCGATACCTTTATGTTATAAAGTTAGAACTATACCGGTTGAAATATAACGGTACGCTACCGGTATAAAATTACGATATGGATAATTTTCGATACGGTACTCATACCTTTTTTATAAATATATCCAACCGGTATTATTTCGGTATCGTAATTTTAGATGGTAGCTTGTACAGCGCGCGCGGCGACAAAGGAACTGTGAGGGGGAGCGGGGCGCGGAACACGGGGTGAAGGCAGGTAGTGCATACTTGGTATACACTCACTTGCCAGAATTTCATTTGCCAGAATTTCATTTGCCATAATAGTCAACAGCCATTATATTGTTTTCCATAATAACATATGCCATAGTTATTGTTTACTATATTAGTCACGTGCCAGAAACTTTCTTCCCATAAAATCAATGTCAATAATATCATTTGTCATGATCATTGTAAGCCATAATTATCACTAGCCATAATATCATTTGCCATCCAAATTGCTTCCCAGAAAGTAGGTTAGGTTAAGTTAGAACTGTGATCCCCCAAAAAGCGAACGGCTACCAGAAAGTAGGTAAGGTTAGGTTAGAACTGTGATCTCCTACAAAATAAAACGGCTACCAGAAAGTAGGTTAGGTTAGGTTAGATCTGTGATCCCCCAAAAAGCGAACTGCTACCAGAACGTAGGTTAGGTTAGGTTAGAACTGTGATCCCCCAAAAAGCGAACGGCTACCAGAAAGTAGGTTATGTTAGGTTAGAACTGTGATCTCCTTCAAAATAAAACGGCTACCAGAAAGTAGGTTAGGTTAGGTTAGAACTGTGATCCCCAAAAAGCGAACGGCTACAAGAAAGTAGGTTAGGTTAGGTTCTATCTGTGATCCCCCAAAAAGCGAACTGCTACCAGAACGTAGGTTAGGTTAGGTTAGAACTGTGATCTCCTACAAAATAAAACGGCTACCAGAAAGTAGGTTAGGTTAGGTTAGATCTGTGATCCCCCAAAAAGCGAACTGCTACCAGAACGTAGGTTAGGTTAGGTTAGTACTGTGATCCCCCAAAAAGCGAACGGCTACCAGAAATTAGGTTATGTTAGGTTAGAACTGTGATCTCCTTCAAACTAAAACGGCTACCAGAAAGTAGGTTAGGTTAGGTTAGAACTGTGATCCCCCAAAAAGCGAACGGCTACCAGAAAGTAGGTTAGGTTAGGTTAGATCTTTGATCCCCAAAAAGCGAACTGCTACCAGAACGTAGGTTAGGTTAGGTTAGAACTGTGATCCCCTAAAAGCGAACGGCTACCAGAAAGTAGGTTATGTTAGGTTAGAACTGTGATCTCCTTCAAAATAAAACGGCTACCAGAAAGTAGGTTAGGTTAGGTTAGAACTGTGATCCCCCAAAAAGGGAACGGCTACCAGAATAAAGTAGGTTAGGTTAGAACTGAGATCCCCCAAGAAGCGAACGGCTACCAGAAAGTAGGTTAGGTTAGTTTGTAAATATTTTTAGAGCGCCTACAGGAATATAGTGAGCAAATGCATTGTTTGTATGCATGGATTCGGAAAACCATTACTTAGTATGGCGTTTAAATATTCTATTAAATAGTATTATTACAATTAATAATATGGACAACAATACGTATGGCACTCGTACGTTCTGAAATCTAATAATCGGGTAAACAAAGAGTATGTCACATCATTTTTATGGTAAACAAACCATTCGGGAAAATGAAATTCGGGCAAATAAAATTCGGGCATATGAGTATTATTTTATATAATTTTCGGGCAAACAATAAACAACCTGCATACTTCAACCTCAATACCAACCTCATTACCTTTATGAAAACGGTTGAGGTATCGAAAAAAATAACGGTACAGTTATATTTAAATACAGAAAAATATCGGTTGCGCTACCGAAATCATACCGAAACAAACGGTATGAAGTCAAATCGTTTTAAAACGGTACACTTGTTTTTTCGATATGCAGTCCCTATGTCATTTATTGACCAAAAACATGTGTACCTACACAACAATAAGGCCATGAGATCATATAAGACTGGCTTTCTACTGAGGCAGAGATGAGAGGAAGATACTGAGGTGGAGACACATCAGCATCTTACTTTGATTTGCATTGATATGCATGTTACGGAAACTTTCATAAAAGTTGGAAAAATACTCGGAAATTTCCATTTCACAAGAAATTTTATATGGAACTTTGATTATTTTTTATCTCGCAAACCAAGCGTTTCCGCAACTTAAAATTTGGTGAGGAGTTGTCTTTTGGCGAGTAGAAGCTACAAAAAAAATATGAAGCCTGAACTCGATGTCACATATTGTACAGTTGAGCCTTTAAACGACTCAATATGGGCGGCTACCTAGCTACTAGATCACGTATAACGAAAATGACCCTAATCTTCTTCCGTAACTTACATATGGCAAATATACAAGCACACAGGCAGCGAAAAACTATAGCAATTTTACGGGGAAAGCCTAATACATAGAAAATATTTTCCAAACATCAAAATATATTATTACTATCATTTTGGAAATGTTTTGAACCTCCTTCAGCAGCCTGGGTTGGTGTAAAAAATACTGACCCTCCTCGAAGTTTTGTTCTCTTCAGCTAAGACCCTATTTCCAGAGTCTATCGTAGATACTACAGTTAAGGCCAACAGGAACAAAATTGGTTTCATTTTCTATTTTTTAGCTATTAATTTTGGTGTACGCTGACGTGTGTCAGCTTTGATTTTGATCTCATTTTGATTGTTCTAGGTTCTAGCATTTTGCCATGTCAAGTTGCGATACCAGCCAGCACAGCCAAATTGCAAGCACAAAAAGCACAGCCATACAAACCGCCAAAGTCCGTATTATCGGACCATGAATAGAGTGAAATGAAATGACGTGGAATTCGTCAAAAAGATACATTTTCATCTCTTTTTCATGAGGTTTTCACCGGGTTTTAACCGTGGTACCACGGCTTTTGTACCACAGGGGACCACGGGTAATTTTTTTTCCCCGTAGACCCACTGCACCAAAATGGGTTTATCTTTACGTTAGCGATGTCGACGGAGCACCGCTTTCACATTATCCGATCCGATATCGGATAGGATAATGTGAAAGCGCTCTTACTGGGAAAAAAGGGGTGGGTCTACGTGGAAAATAATTACATGTGGTACAAAAGCTGTGGTACCACGGTTAAAAGTCTTCACAGATTTCACAGGTCTTAACCTTTCCACGATGTTTTCACGCCAATTGCTAAAGTCTGTTTGGAACGAGAAGTGTCGTAGAATGTATGAGCTAAGCTAATTATGAAGCTCGGAGACGTGAAAGAAAAATACATCATTCCATGGCCATTTCAAGTCAAAAGTTCCGCGTTTTCTATACCTACCACTACCCTTCTAGAGCTAATAGGCCCCGTAAAATATAACACGATAGCGAGAGCAACGAAACCCTTCTAGGTAGTTTGCTATACTATTCTTATTACTAGATCCAGGCACCTGGCAGCTGTTCATCGGTGGAGGTCAAAGAATGCCAGTCACTTGATGAATACAATTCCTAGAGTTCTAGGTGTGACGTGGCCATACATGTTTGTTTGGAGTAGTGATTGATTTCACAGGTTTTCACGTAAGTAGTTACACTCCACGTGATTAAACTCATCCAAAAGGGGCACTTTCTAAGCAAAAAAATGGATTTTTTGCAACTATTAATACGTTAAAATAAAATCTAAAATAAAACAACAGCTAAGTTCATCATTTATTTTATTATACATGTAAAATACATACAAAATTGTCATCGCAGTTACAAATAACTTGGTTACATGAGAGCCTCTCAAATGTTTCATATCTCGTATAGATAACTGAATAAGAAACTTTTCCCAAAGTGACTTCTGAGAGGAAATAATGCAATACAAAGTCGTGCCAAAACGACCATAGTTGTCAAACCCGTACTATTTAACCGTCATGCTTTATTTGGCCTTCTACAGTCAAGTTCTAAAATATCGATGGCCCAGGGACTGTTTTCGTTATAAGCGGTACGGTAGCGCTATAGAATTTCGATACCTTTATGTTATAAAGTTAGAACTATACCGGTTGAAATATAACGGTACGCTACCGGTATAAAATTACGATATGGATAATTTTCGATACGGTACTCATACCTTTTTTATAAATATATCCAACCGGTATTATTTCGGTATCGTAATTTTAGATGGTAGCTTGTACAGCGCGCGCGGCGACAAAGGAACTGTGAGGGGGAGCGGGGCGCGGAACACGGGGTGAAGGCAGGTAGTGCATACTTGGTATACACTCACTTGCCAGAATTTCATTTGCCAGAATTTCATTTGCCATAATAGTCAACAGCCATTATATTGTTTTCCATAATAACATATGCCATAGTTATTGTTTACTATATTAGTCACGTGCCAGAAACTTTCTTCCCATAAAATCAATGTCAATAATATCATTTGTCATGATCATTGTAAGCCATAATTATCACTAGCCATAATATCATTTGCCATCCAAATTGCTTCCCAGAAAGTAGGTTAGGTTAGGTTAGAACTGTGATCCCCCAAAAAGCGAACGGCTACCAGAAAGTAGGTAAGGTTAGGTTAGAACTGTGATCTCCTACAAAATAAAACGGCTACCAGAAAGTAGGTTAGGTTAGGTTAGATCTGTGATCCCCCAAAAAGCGAACTGCTACCAGAACGTAGGTTAGGTTAGGTTAGAACTGTGATCCCCCAAAAAGCGAACGGCTACCAGAAAGTAGGTTATGTTAGGTTAGAACTGTGATCTCCTTCAAAATAAAACGGCTACCAGAAAGTAGGTTAGGTTAGGTTAGAACTGTGATCCCCAAAAAGCGAACGGCTACAAGAAAGTAGGTTAGGTTAGGTTAGATCTGTGATCCCCCAAAAAGCGAACTGCTACCAGAACGTAGGTTAGGTTAGGTTAGAACTGTGATCTCCTACAAAATAAAACGGCTACCAGAAAGTAGGTTAGGTTAGGTTAGATCTGTGATCCCCCAAAAAGCGAACTGCTACCAGAACGTAGGTTAGGTTAGGTTAGTACTGTGATCCCCCAAAAAGCGAACGGCTACCAGAAATTAGGTTATGTTAGGTTAGAACTGTGATCTCCTTCAAAATAAAACGGCTACCAGAAAGTAGGTTAGGTTAGGTTAGAACTGTGATCCCCCAAAAAGCGAACGGCTACCAGAAAGTAGGTTAGGTTAGGTTAGATCTTTGATCCCCAAAAAGCGAACTGCTACCAGAACGTAGGTTAGGTTATGTTAGAACTGTGATCCCCTAAAAGCGAACGGCTACCAGAAAGTAGGTTATGTTAGGTTAGAACTGTGATCTCCTTCAAAATAAAACGGCTACCAGAAAGTAGGTTAGGTTAGGTTAGAACTGTGATCCCCCAAAAAGGGAACGGCTACCAGAATAAAGTAGGTTAGGTTAGAACTGAGATCCCCCAAGAAGCGAACGGCTACCAGAAAGTAGGTTAGGTTAGTTTGTAAATATTTTTAGAGCGCCTACAGGAATATAGTGAGCAAATGCATTGTTTGTATGCATGGATTCGGAAAACCATTACTTAGTATGGCGTTTAAATATTCTATTAAATAGTATTATTACAATTAATAATATGGACAACAATACGTATGGCACTCGTACGTTCTGAAATCTAATAATCGGGTAAACAAAGAGTATGTCACATCATTTTTATGGTAAACAAACCATTCGGGAAAATGAAATTCGGGCAAATAAAATTCGGGCATATGAGTATTATTTTATATAATTTTCGGGCAAACAATAAACAACCTGCATACTTCAACCTCAATACCAACCTCATTACCTTTATGAAAACGGTTGAGGTATCGAAAAAAATAACGGTACAGTTATATTTAAATACAGAAAAATATCGGTTGCGCTACCGAAATCATACCGAAACAAACGGTATGAAGTCAAATCGTTTTAAAACGGTACACTTGTTTTTTCGATATGCAGTCCCTATGTCATTTATTGACCAAAAACATGTGTACCTACACAACAATAAGGCCATGAGATCATATAAGACTGGCTTTCTACTGAGGCAGAGATGAGAGGAAGATACTGAGGTGGAGACACATCAGCATCTTACTTTGATTTGCATTGATATGCATGTTACGGAAACT
The DNA here is from genome assembly GCA_947086415.1 of Pammene aurita. NCBI lineage: Eukaryota > Metazoa > Arthropoda > Insecta > Lepidoptera > Tortricidae > Pammene > Pammene aurita. The sequence goes on from OX352310.1 coordinate 17,680,526, forward strand.
TTCATAAAAGTTGGAAAAATACTCGGAAATTTCCATTTCACAAGAAAATTTAGGAAATTTAAATTTAAGAAACAGAGTTTGAATCCTTACATAAAATTATGAAATGTTTCCGAAATTTTCCCATGTGAAAAGTTCCGTAATATTGGCAAGTTTTCGTCGGCACATCACTAGGCGAAGATGATCGCACCTATCCTCTCATCTCCGTTCATCTCCGCCTCATGGAAAGGCATTGAAGTCCAAAATCAATCGAGTTGTGTGAGGGCTTTTAAGAGATAAAAAATAGTGATAATATCATAAAAATCCGCATGGAATTGGATTCTCAAACATGTATTAATTATTATTTTTAAATATAATGAATGGAATACTGGATCAAAATGGAACCATATCGTATTAACAATATAGGTAGGTACGGTCAACCAATTTGATTCCTAGGGCACTGTAGAACCTTGTCGTAATGACAGTTGCCCGTGGATACGTAAAAACGTAACCTATTCGATTCCAAACTAGCTATTGTGACAAGGTTCTAGAGTGGCCCTAGGAATCAAATTGGTCGACTGTACATATAAATGGCGAATTCATACAATGGGGAAGGCAAATGTCTCAATGACATTTCCAACAATGGTCATTAGAGAAGCTAAATTTGTATGGCGGGGAGTTTTTATTTATTTTAGCGAAAATGACTCACTGTTTCATCTAGAATTGGGCCCTAAGGGAAATTCGCAGGTTTCCGAAATACTCTAAAAGCAAAATGCTGTAGAGACAGGGAAGAATTTTCCCTAAGAAAAGCCATGTGACTGTATGTAGTTTCCACCATACATCTTTTGTCTCTTCCGCTCGTTGTACAGCGCCCTCTACAATAAGTTTTCACCGGCCTTCCCCATTACGTCGCTGTCATTCTCTTGTTATTAAGTGTTATTAATGTATTAATATAATACTATTACGAATATTTTTGACTCATCACCACAGCACGGCTAGCACGTCTTACAAGAGCGACTTAAGCCGCGAGTAGGGAAAACCTTCCCGCGCCTGTCAAAAATCTCGCTTTCCGGTAACATACATCCACCCGCGGCTGCAACTGACGCGAACAGAACTCATAGTTGTGCAAAGGATTTTAGTTCAAAGTCGCGAGTCACTGTCATTTTATGCAGTGGCATTTGATCGCGAGTCTGTCGCTCCTTTCACGCGCAAGTTGTGCTGCCAACTAGCGACAACGCATAAAGTCGCGCAGATCTGTCTCTTGTCGCTCCAGTCGCGCGTAAGACATGCTAGCCGTGCAGATGATATTATAAATTAATTATCTACCTCTAGATTTAACTATTCTTGAGTTTACGTAATTTAATAATGAGGTTCTCTTGGCAGTGACATACTCATACTTACCTACAGGGTCTAAAAAAAATACTGGTGATCCGTTTAACCCTTTGAACGCCAAGATCCACTAAATAGGCCGTGTGCTGTCGTGCCTGCCACGCCAGCGACCACTAAAGAGGTCATGGCGGACGCTGTCAAAGCAATAGGCATGATGGATGACACATGTTGAATTATGCAATAAAATTTAGTTGATAGGATGCAAAATGATCAATATATCCAACTAAAGTGAAAATTTATAAATTCTAATGAAATGGCTCAAAGATATCAAGTTGCAAAATTTCAAAATTTTACGATTTTTTTAAGTGCGAAATTGAAAAAAAACAATGATACGATTCGGTTTTTAACGTTTAACTGTAAAATAAATTGTATAGCAACCATATACATAAACGCAACATTTCACTGTAAAAATAGCAATTTCATATTTTTTCCATACTTTAAACAGGGCTACTTGTGATCGTGACGTCACTTTTGCACGTCATTTTGTTAGGAGCCTTTTGAAAAACAAATGCAAATCTCGGACTTTAAGTCTCATTTCTGACTTTTGTGTTGCTTTAACGTAATTGGCCCCATTTAGACATTTGATCCTCACAACAAAACGAATCGATTGATACTATACATGAAAAAAATTCACCATGCCTATTGTCCTGCTGACAGAGTTATTCGTTATTCACTAGTCGAGATATTGGCGTGTAGGCCACGTGTTGACGCGAGAGGATAAGCGTTAAAAAGGTTAAGGACATATAATTGGTATCGTGTTGCGACTATGACAAAGTAAGACAATACTTTTTTGAACACGAAAAAAATTTTGTATGGGGCACGTGGTCTCAGCCGGCCAACCCTCCATGCAAAACCTTTTTTGTTCGCTTGAAATATTTTCTTAGTTTTTCATAATTACCTTACGATACCAACCACGATACCTTAAACAGATCACCAGCATTTTTTTTACACCTTGTATGTATAAACAATTTATTTTTTCAAGATCGTCTTATTTTTATTATTTAAAAGAGAAAAGGCAGCCTATGGCTTCTGCCAGACTTCAGTTAGAGACAGAATATCAACAAAATGAATTGGCTACTTTCCTAAAAAAATATATTTAGTCCGTCAGTTGGATTATCAAAAAATATTGGACACGTATTTTTTATTTTGTCAATCAAACAAAAATTGGTGAAGATATAGCCCGTTAAAGTTCCGCGTGACGTCACATTTCAGTACTCTTTTTAGCATAATGTGACGTCACGCGGAACTTTAACGGGCTGTATCTTCGCCAATTTTTTATTTATTGACAAAATAAAAAATACTTGGCCATTTTTTTTAAATAATCTAACTGACGGATTGAATAGAATTATTATTTTTTTACCCAGGAAAGTACCCAATTATAAATTAATAGCAAGAATACGATGTGACCCCGACCAATATGGCGGCGGAAGAGACCGCTCACTTAAAATCACTAACTTCACAGTTCATACTACAATAATACCTATATAGTACTACTAGGTATTTAATAAGTACCTAGTAAGAAAGTTCCATTAACATAAACAAACCAAACAAACTTTTAAAATAATAACAACAGTGAAAAAGTTGATTTATAGGTAACTCTTAAATTTAAAACCTTCGACCATACATCCATAGACTACGGTAACCGCTTTTCCCTGCATACAATTACAAAAGACTAAAATAAAATATACATTGCATTCATCGGTTTCTTTGTCAAATGTACCTACTCCATATTATTTTGCCACGCAAAATGATAGTTTTGTGTAAGATGCAGCGGGACAATCTCGACTGCGAGAAATTTCAACTAAATCGAAATATCTTCCGTTTTTTTCATCATTAACATTGATAGCACTATAGTTAATTATGTAAAACACGGAAGATATTTCGATTTAGTTGAAATTTCCCGCAGTCGAGATTGTCCCGCTGCTCCTTAAGTGATTGGTATGTTTTTTGTGACTAATCAATGTATAGCTAATGTGTATAAAATTAGAATGCTTTTTTAAACCGCGACTCATAAAGAGGGGTGGTATAAGTTTGACTACTAAGTGTATATGTGTCTGTCTGTGGCAGAGTTGAACCGATTTCAATGTGTTTTTTTTTATTTGAAAGCAGGTTTTCTAGCGCAGACATGTTTTATCAAAATCGGTTCAGCTGTTTTGGGAATTTGTCTAAATTTTTAATTAATAATAGTTTGTATACCTACTGGAATTATCATTAGTCGATTTAGTGCTTTCGTAGAAATTAGATTTAATTTCGAAACTATGACTAGAAATTATCACATCACAAAGAATATGCGGCACGATTCTTCAACGGATTCATGCAGTTATTAAAATAATTTTAAACAAAAAGAACCGACTTCACTTAGACTCCTTTCCAAAAGGAAATGCCCGAACTACTGTAAAAAATATTTAAATCACTGTATTTCTCCAGGATACAATTATCAGATCCTGACCTGGTAACAATAGGACTAACTGTGAACTTTCAAACAAAAAAGGATTTTCCAAATTGGTCCAGCCGTCTTCGAATAATCGCTGAACATGTATAAAAAAAACAACGATCCCGACGAATTGTGAACCTCCTCCTTCGAAATCTTGAAGTCGGTTGATAGAAAACTAATCGTGCAAAGAAATACCAAATCAAGTATTTTGATATATTTTCTAATTGTGTACTCGATATTACGTGGTGTTTGTTTTGCTCCAGTTAGTTTATTGAAGAAATTGTTTTGATTAAAAGAGCCATAGACTTCGTTGTTCGTTTCGTGTGTGATTTCTAAATTATTGTATATAAAACTATTTTGTAACAATATTTTTGTTTCTTACAAATGGTCATCTAAAATGTAAACGTAAAGTAAAATATCATTCACTTGAATCGTGTGCATAAAACATTTTATTACCTACAAAAGCAGATGCATTGCGGTGTACAATGCCATGAAAATATCAAAAAAATACCCAAACTCTCGAAGCCTTACCGTATACTAGTCCTCAAATCCATTAACGCACTAGCCGTGATTACCCCATGTCGCTGGTTCACTGTTTTGTACCCGTAATCCATATCACCACCTATGGTAACTGTGGAAAATGATGTAGAATTCCTCCTATTGATTAGAGAAGGTTTTTTACCGCCGCTTAGATAACCAGTTTCTGACGGGCTCTGACGAGTTACTGGTTGGAAGTAGTCTCCGTGGCAATTGGAATTATCCATCCAATTGCTTTGGCCATCGAACAGCTTAGTAGCTCTTAAAGGTCTTGATATAGCTTGTTCCGAACGGTGTTCTTTGAGAGGACGCTCCTTGGGTTTAGGTCTGGTCTTCTGGTCCGCTGAAATGCTGTGTTTCAGGGTTTTGGTGGTGAGGTAGGATTTGGAGAGCTCTGGTGTGTCATGGTAGCTCTTGCTGGGCTTTGCCGCGTTTGGGTATAGTGGATGAGTCTTGTTGCTGGAAAAAATGAGAGTCCAACTTATAGATCATTTCATCATAGAGTGGGTCATTTTAAAATGCAATGAAACAGGCTATGTGTAAAATATTAATTAGTTTTTAGATTTGAAAGGCCTATATGTTCCATTATTTGTGAAATATGACATCGTTCAAAAGTCACCCTCAGCTTCTTCTGGTGGCCCATATCCTAGAAGTCCAATTTTCAATAACTGCCGCGCAGATGAGGCTGAATTTCAGCGATGGTTGGGTTATATTGATCTTAAGGGCATTCAATAGATGTGGGGAGACCCTTAGCTACGGAAGCAATACCTAGCTAGGCTGCTTTCAATAGGGGTCTCAAACTATGACCTTACAATAGTTCGGAAGGAAGCGAGGGAGTCACTGTAAAGGAACAATCCTGTAGTCTTCTACAGAGAGCTGCTTGTCATCTAGCAGAGGTAGACGCACTGACGGCAGTGTTAGCTCATCTCTGTTGAATGTGAAGTGATTAAGCATATACTCGTACCTGATGTGTTTCTTCGCAGCTTGACCGTTGCCCTTGGCCATGATGCTGTAAAGTTTGTTCCTGTAATCGTCTACAGAGAGCTGCTTGTCATCTCGCAGAGGTAGAAGCACGTCTGACGGCAGTGTTGGTTCATCTCGCTCGCGATGGAATCTAAAGAGAAGACCATCTACTTAACATTCTGAGGTGTGTTGGAGTTTTTAAACATGATGTTGTAAATAATGAGTAATGACGAAGGTAGTTTACCTGAGCACTGGTGGCCTGGGGATAAGACGTCAGACTTTCAATCCGAAGATCTCGGGTTCAAACCCCGGCTCGTACCTATTACCACTGAGTTTTGCGGAACTTATGTACGAAAAACATTTGATATTTACCAGTCGCTTTTCGGTGAGGAAAAACATCGTGAGGAAACCGGATCTAATCCCAACAAGGCCTGGTTTCCCCTCTGGGTTGGAAGGTCAGATGGCAGTCGCCATCGTAAAAACTTGTGCCTACGCCAATTCGTGGGATTAGGTTGCCGAGCGGACCCCACGCTCAATAGAGGAACAAGTTGGGACAAACGCTAGGAGGAAGAATAAGACTAAAAGGTACAACGACAACGGTGTCACGAACTCCATTACAAAGTTAAGCTGACTAGACCTAAGCAGTTATTCTTATAGAACATATACATTTGTCCCATTTTTAGGGTTCCGTAGTCAACTAGGAACCCTTATAGTTTCGCCATGTCTGCCCGTCCGTCCGTCCGTCCGTCCGTCCGCGGATAATCTCAGTGACCGTTAGCACTAGAAAGCTGAAATTTGGTACTAATATGTATATCAATCACGCCGACAAAGTGGTAAAATAAAAAGTGGAATTTTTTTTTTTATTAGGGTACCTCCGCTATACGTAAAGTGGGGAGTGATTTTTTTTTTCATTTCAACCCTATTGTGTGATATATTGTTGGATAGGTATTTAAAAATGAATAGGGGTTTACTAAAATCATTTTTCGATAATGTAAATATTTTCGGAAATAATCGCTCCAGAAGTAAAAAAATATGCGTCCCCCCCCCTCTAACTTTTGAACCATAAGTTTTAAAAATATGAAAAAAATCTCAAAAGTAGAACTTTATAAAAACTTTCTAGGAAAATTATTTTGAACTTGATAGGATGAATAGTTTTTGAAAAAAATTACAAAATAATTTCTGAACTAAGTTTGTAATTTAACCGTATAAGCAGGTGTTTATTGTACCTGTAATTTCTACAAAATTAAAATGAAATGACGTGCTTTCAAATCAAGTAAAAACGGTGAAAATCGGTTCACGCAATAAAGAATTATTCCATAAAAATCATCTTCCATACTTTAAGCTCGCGCGCAATAGTTTACTTAATTTGCCGATAGATGTCGCTGTACGTGGAACTCTCATATCATATATCCTACATGGCGGTGTTATTAACTCTTAAGTGGGGACACTTACTGTGACGGACGGAAAACTACGGAACCCTACACTGAGCGTGGCCCGACACGCTCTTGGCCGGTTTTTCCTAGTTAAGTTCGGAAGCCAATGCGTATGCCGACGGAAAATTTTCCACACAAAAAAATTTCGCAAACTTCAAAATTTTTTTATAGAGAATATAACTTCCCATGTCCAAAGTGAAAACTTCTCGTAATTCTTGTAAATTTTCTTCCTATTTAACTTTTTAAAAACTTTCCGCACATCTGAACCTACAACTAAAATTTAAACTAACACACTCACTTGGCAACATATTCATGGTCCAGAGCCTTCTCCGCGCTCAGCCTCTTGTTGGGATTGAACAAGAGCAGCCACTGGACCATATCTGCGGCGTCCTTCGGGGCACAGGACAGCAGGTTCGCGAGAGTGGGCCCGCTGGTGCTGGAGGCCTGCTCTCGGATGAGCGCTGAACCGTAGCCGTTACAGATGGACGCGATGTCTGGATTTAAAAAATACTTTTAACCCTTTGAACGCCAAGAGCCACTAAATGGGTCGTGCCTGCCACGCCAGCGACCACTAAACTGGTCATGGCGGACACTATCAACGCAATTGTCCTGCTGACAGATAAGGTTTATATTCGTTATTCTCTAGTCGAGATATTGGCGTGTAGGCCATGTCTTGACGCGAGAGCATAAGCGTTCAAAAGGTTAAACAAAAAATAAACCGACTTCACTTAGCCTCCACCTTTCCAAAAGCAAATGCCCGAGCTACTGCAATAAACACTAAAATCACTATAGGTGTGCCTACAATAGTTGAAGAGTTCCCTCGATCTCTCCCTGATCTGGTTACAATGGGACCAACTGTAAAGTATAAACTTTCAAACAAATAATAAACCTTTAAGACGATTTTTTTAAATAATGAGCAATGGCAGATGAGCGAGCAATGGCACGCTTTGTAAGCTATTTTGACAATGTTTTTCATCAAATCGATTAAAAAAGAAAGCCGATAATAATACAAAATATAGATAAAAATCATCGCGAAAAACCATATTTTCGTTTGATTAAAACGAACGCTCAAATCCACGATCTTCGATGCCACTCACTACTAACGCAGAAATATAACACCCCTCTTTTTGCCTCAGGTATTCACCATCATAGGACATAGGCCTTCCCTAATGAGCACCATAGCGCCATGTCTTCAGCTTGCCGCATCCAGCACCTGCCAGCAGTCTTTCGCAGATCGTCATCCAACCTGGCCGGTGGGCGTCCTACACTACGTTTGCCGAGACGCGGTCTCCACTCAACAACACGTTTACCCCAGCGGTTGTCGGTTCTTCGCGAGATATGGCCGGCCCGCTGCCACTTCAGCTTGCTAATTCTTTGAGGTGTCGATAACTTTGGTTCTCTGTCGGATGTATTCGTTACGAATCCTATCCTCCAGAGAAACTCCGAGCATAGCTCTTTCCATACCTCGCTGAGCGACTTTGAACTGGTGGACCAGCCCTACCGTGAGTGACGTGAGTGTCCACGTCTCAGCTCCATAGGTCATTACGGGTTAGGACGCACTGATTTAAATAGTAGTTTATGTAACTGTTACGTTTTAAGGCCTAATTACGTACAGTTGCACACTGCTTTATCTACACTCATATTATTTATCCAAAATGCCGTATTCGGAAACCATAGAATGGCCGCCATTGCACCGCCATGGCCAACTCGATTGTGCCGGCGGTCGGGGAGGCGCGTGTCGGCGGCCGCGCGGGAGCGTGCAGGTGTACATTATGTTATCAAAACTCATAACAGTCATAACACATCAATAGTTGAGCATGTAAAGTTAAAATTACGTTACTGCCACAGATAAAAAGCTTATCATAGTAAAATCGGTCGTGGTTTTCGAACACGTTTTAGAGAACTTACAATATGAGTGTAGATAAATTAAATTAAACAACAGTAAAAGCGATCTCTTTTATTGCGTTGCCTTTGGTGTAGCTGTAGTGTGAGTGTGAATAATACTTCTTGTATGCCTTGGAGTATTCCATTAGCTTGTACTGGGAATAGTAAAGGTCCTAAAGGATATGCCTTGGGGTACTCCATTAATTTGTACTAAAAACAGTAAAGATCCTATAGTGATGCCTTGGGGTACTCCAGCAATTTGTACTAGAATTGAAACTGATGTTATTGATACCTTCTTGTGAAGGCCGTGGCAGGGCCGCCATGATGCGTTCGACCTGGTTGACGGTGGACGTTCCCGGGAACAAGGGGTGGCCCGTCAGCATCTCGCCCAGTATACAGCCAAGGGACCACATGTCGATGCCTTTGGTGTAACTGAAAAAATACGCCGGTTTTTTAAGATTATTTTGTGTCTTACTGCTTGGCAAAGGCCTTGTTTTTCGCGACGTGTGACGGCTCAATGCATGCTCCCGCCAGTTACCACAAAAAAAATAGTACAAGTCGGTCGTCTCGTCATCTTCATTTTGGCCTACCTCTGCCTCGGCCATCTTGTGGGATCCAGGGAGTGGTCAATTAGGCCCAAAATGATAAGCTAATAAATACGTTTTTTTTTTTATAAAAAAGTGGTGGAGATGAAGATTCGATGGATGAGTAGTGGCGAAGGAGGTTACTATACTTACTTCCGGCTAGCTATTAGTATCTCGGGCGCCCTATACCACCTTGTAGCGACGTAGTCGGTTAAACAGGGGTCCGCGCTGTCTCCGCCAGAATATAGACTCGACACTGAGCGCGCGAGCCCGAAGTCCGCCAGTTTCACTCTGCGAAAAAAAAATGGTTACTGAACCTATTTACAACAAGAGCTAGTTACCCTTTGGGCATCCCCTAAGGGCATCTAACATATGAATCGGCAGCTTTTCTTTTTAGGCATATAATAATATAAATTGACTGCGTTATAATATTTTTGCGACAATCAATTAAATAAGCCTCAAACCTTAGGCACCACATTATTGAAAAACGGCAGAAATATATAGGTGACAAAAAAATAAACAGGGAACTTAAAATAATAGGTTGGCATCAAAAATATTAACATAGCGTCTATTATTCAAAACAGGCTTTGTTTTAAATATTTGTTTGCGACCCATTTGGGAGTTGCTTTCGCTAAAACAAGTGCTTACGCCAATTCTTGTAATTAGGTTGACAAGTCGACCCTTATAAGCTCCTTCGAATTACTGATCAAAGATGATATAGACATGGATGGACAATATCCATACAAAATCGCGTTCCCTTATTTCAGGTTAAAGCACTAGCGTCATCTATCGGTCACCACAGACACTAAATCCTAGTTTCTAATATTTTGTTCGGTGCTTAACGCTGACCGAATAACTCGACTCCAGACTCGACAGATGGCGCTGTGGCACTTAGTACCGAAAACAGACGTATAACCTGAAGGTTCGAGGAACGCGATTTTGTATAGGCATTGTCAATCCAGGGCTTAATCATCCTTGTTACAGACTCACCTGCAAGCGCTGTCTATGAGCACATTGCTGGGCTTCTGGTCGCGATGTATGACGTTCCCGGAGTGTATGTACTTGGTGGCCTTGAGCATCTGGTACATGATGTACCGCTTGTGTATGTCCTTGAGGATGTTGCCTCGCTTGATGACGTTGTGAAGGTCTGTCTCCATGTACTCGAAGCCGAGGTAGATATCGCGGTTGTTTGAAGCTCTGAAAATGTTGTTAAGACTTAAAAACCCTATAGTATAAAAGCAATACAGAAGTCATAAATAAATAGGACTTAAACGGAATTTACCGTAGAATTTAAGTCCTATTTATTTATTACCGTAGAATTTAGCTATTATAGGCAAAAATCAGCCGGAAAGTGGAAATTTGTCTATGGTTTCCTTCAAGCAACAAGATAGGTAAAGGAGTTACAGACTCGAACAAGATTTACTGAGAATACGGCTCGTGAATATTTGTAACCGGCCAGCCTTATCTATACATATAATAAAGCTGAAGAGGGTCGAAAGTCTGTACTTGGAAGATAATCGAAAAAAAGTTGGCTGGGGATACTTAGAATCGATAACAGAACACGTTCCAACAATTTTTCGAATTTTTGTCTGTTTATCTGTTTGTCTGTTTATTTGACCGCGCATCACGTGAAAACGGCTGAACGGATTTTGATGAAATTTTGTATAGATATAGTTTGAGTCCTGGTAAAGGATAATATATAGTTTTAATCCCGAAAATCAACCCTGGTGGGGGTGAAAATGGGGTTGAAAGTTTGTATGGAGAATTTTTAACCGCTGAAACGATTTAGATAGAAATGAGTATGGAGATAATTTGAGTCTCGAGAAATGTCAAAGGATAGTTTTCAAACCCGTGTGGGGGTGAAAAGGGGGTTGGAAGGTGGTATGAGGAATTTTTTACCGCTGAACTGATTTAGATGAAAATTGGTATAGAGATAGTATGGGTCTCGAGAAATGACAAAGGATAGTTTCTTTTTCAAACCCCCCCCCCCCCATCTTACTTTCGAACCGTAGGTCCAAAAAATTGAAAAAAAGAATGGAAGTGACGCCTGTTACCCGTCGATGCTTTAAATTTACCTTTACCCGCTCTTAAGAAATATTTGAAAATGTCATGAATGTCAAAGGGTTATTGCAGGTTCGAGGACTATATATGACGTACAAAGATGCATGGCCCAAACCAAAAAACTACTACAAAATCATCTAACATTTATAGGACACCGTTTAGGTAGGAAATAGTAGTTTATGTAACTGTTACGTAATAAGGGTCCTTAAAACATGAGTGTGGTTTTCATAATAAGATCACACGAGTGTTTTAAGGCCTAATTACGTACAGTTGCATACACTGATTTATCTACACTCATATTATTTATCCTAAATGCATTATTCGGAAACCATAGAATGGCCGCCATTGCACCGCCATGGCCAACTCGATTGTGCCGGCGGTCGCGCGGGCGCGTATCGGCGGCCGCGCGGGAGCGTGCAGGTGTACATTATGTTATCAAAACTCATAACACATCAATATTTGAGCATGTAAAGTTAAAATTACGTTACTGATACAGATAAAAAGCTTATCATAGTAAAATCGCTTGTGGTAATGCTAGCATTGCCTACCGTTTTCGAACACGTTTTAGAGAACTTATAATGTGAGTGTAGATAAACATATCAAACATTTTGTGAAGCAGTCAGATTAGGATTTACTCGTATTTTTCTTTATAATTAAACAATAGGTACATTATCTGTCTCTCAAGCTGTTTTGATATGTCTTCTTGAAGAACTACGCCTTATTTTGTATCTTTAAGATCTAATAATGTATTACTGTTTTGAAATAAGTCCCGTCGAATTTCTTTTCGGTCATAATACTTCTTGGGCCAGAGGTGTAGGGTTAGAACCGGTGGTAGTTTTGGAACGAAGTTCCTTATCGGACGGTTCGCGGATCCGGCCTAGACGAAAAAAAGTCACGTGACAGTCACGAAAAAGCGTCACGTCACGAAAACGCGACACCCATACGATTGAGAAACATGTAAAATGGAATGGAATAAAAAATATATAAAATAGAATAAAGTGAAGTAAAGTGTAGTGAAATTGAGAAGTGACAAAGTGATAAAAGTGAAAAAGGTCGAGAACCTTAAAAGTCGAGAATTTTAAAAATGTCGCAAATGTCAAAAATGTCAAAATTTTCAAAATTTACAAAATTTACAAAATTTCCAAAATTTCCAAAATTTCCAAAATTTCCAAAATTTCCAAAATTTCCAAAATTTCCGAAATTTCTAAAATTTTCAACATTTCCAAATCATCCCAAATTTTCAAAATTTCTAAAATTTAAAAAAAATGCAAAAAAAATTAAAACCACAAAATTTACGAAAAAGTCAAAATGAAATAAAATTAAATAACATAACTTCGTTCCAATCGCACTCGATTCACATACTTTCCACGACACTCACGTATTTTATTTTTCTCTGACGTTCATTATTGCATTGTACGAGGGTTGCTACTTATATATCCGGAAACAAAAAAACAAACAAACGTACACGGCTGAAAATGGTTTTATTGTTTTTCAAAGTATTCCCCTTGATGATCTATGCACTTTTGCATTCGCGTGAACCAATTTTTAAAGCACTTCTGCCACTCCGCCTGAGGTACCTCCATAACGTGTTGTTTGAATGCGTCGACAGCATCTTCAGCGGTCGAAAATCGTTGACCGCGTAATTTATTCTTTATATTTGGAAATAAATGAAAATCGTTGGGTGCCAAGTCAGGGCTGTACGGCGGATGACCCGTTAATTCCACATTTTGACCCTCCAAAAATAGAGTTGTTTCGCGTGACGTATGACAGCTGGCATTGTCATGATGAAGAATGATTCTTCGTCGCTGGTTAGTTTTACGAATTTGTTCAAATACTTCCGGTAAGCAAATGGTCGTGTACCACTCTGAATTAACCGTTCTACGGTTTTCTAGTGGCACTGTAGCTACATGGCCATTAATACCGAAGAAGCAGGCATTTGTTTCAATGTACTTTTTGCACGAGTAACTTTCGTAGGGTTCGGCTCATTTTGAAACACCCATACCGTTGATTGTTGCTTCGTTTCGGGATCGTATGCATAGATCCAGGATTCGTCACCTGTATAGATGTTATAAACGGCTTTTGAGTCACCACGGTTATATTTTTTTAACATTTTATTGCACCATTCGACGCGAGCATCTTTTTGCTCTTTTGTCAAGTTGTGGGGTATCCAACGCGAACAAATTTTTTTTACAGCCAAATAATTATGTAATATGCTATTAATGCTGGTCATAGAAATACCCAGAGTCGCCTCTATCTCGCAGTACGTAACATGTCGGTCGTCCATTATAAGTTTTCGCACAGCCTCGATATTTTGTTGTACAACGACCGATTTCGGGCGACCTGCCTTAACTTCGTCCGTAAGCATACTACGTCCACGATTGAACTCACTAAACCAGTGATACACAGTAGTTTTAGATGGGGCTTCATCACCAAAAGTTGAAGTTAGTTGATCTATGCACTGTTGTTGCGTTAAACCACGCCGAAAATCATAATAAATCATAGCACGAATATTTTCACGAGTGAGTTCCATTCTTGCTGCGAGATGACATTTAAAACCCGTCAAAAACAAAACACGAGCGTTAATAAGAAAGAAAAAATATACCGGCCAGTACTTAAAAAAGTTCAAATTTTACCATGGAGGTCAAATATGCTATTTAAGAAGATTGTAATCCCGGTTTCCGGATATATAAATAGCAGCCTATGTAATGTGCTTACATTGACGAATAAATATCTTGATCTACACCAATATCATAAATCCTCTATTCCGCGTTCAGAACCGTATGTAATTAATTACCAACATTATTGCAACCAGTAACGTAACATCAGTGTATTATCTGTGACAGTGTGGTAAAAACGTATGAAAATTCATTACCTACGGTAACGTAATGAAAATTCGCCCCCCCGACCGCCGGCGCAGTAATGTTGGTCATGGCGGTGTAATGGCGGTCATTCTAATGGTTTCAATGGATTTTTAATATGTGTGTAGGTAAAGCAGTGTATGCTTCTGTACATAATTAGGCCTTATTACGTAACAGTTATATCGCCATATCCGTCCGTCTGTCCGCGGTCTAGCTCAGTTACCGTTCTCACTAGAAAGCTGAAATTTGGTGAGGCCTGATAAGAACTTTCAATAAAAACTATATTGAATAAAATCGGTCCAGCCGTTTTTGAATTATTAGTCAAAAACGCATAGTGAAAGGAAGTGCGGAATAGTAAAATGACGTAAGCGCCGCCAAATAAACGACCTTTTGAACGGATGTTTTGTAACAGGGCAGCATCTACGAAACTCTACACGGAGCATCGCCCGACATGCTCTTGGCCGGTTTTTTTTTGCATTGTTATCCCGGAAATCACCCCTTAAGGATTACTAATTCCAATTCCAGAAAATCCCCAGCCAGGTTATACGTAGCCTATAAAAATTCAACGTCTAAAAGAGGGGAGGGGGGTAGCCACTACACTCGATTGAGTTAAATTTGCATGGGTCATGGAACTCCCTCCTCCAAGTGCACCTCAAATAGAAAAAAATCATTTCTGCATTTGTGACCCCCCCCCCCCCCATGTCAATCGCGCCTGTTCTTACCTTTCATGCTTTGACTGATTTGACGGGAGGATCGATTTGGATGATATTTGCAGTAGACATAAACGTATAAAAACAAAAGTGGTCCTGTATCGTCCGATATACACCTACTATACTCTCTATGTCGTTTAAATCATGCCAAAAAAAATTAATAAAAAAAAAGGATTCATTTATGAGTGTAGTTTCATTTAGTGGTAATTGTAAAATATTTTATTAGGACTACTGTCCTCTAGCGTATCCATCTGTCAACTTTACTTCAAGTTCCGCCTCCAGGGTAGCGGGAGAGAAATTAGGGGTGAATTAGCCGCTTACTGACACAGACCGAATTCCACGCGGGCGGAGCCGCGGGCACAGCTAGTACCTTAATAAGACTGTCAGAGAAACTGTTGCACGAGTCGTTCTTGCGGTACTATTGTGGAGCCATTTTTTTGGGCTAATTGTGTATCCCTAGTATTATTTGATCGATGATGCTGTCCGAATTTTTATATGGAGCCCATATAGGTACAAAATGCAGCCGCAAGTTAGATATTTAGGTGTTTTGTTTTTTTAACGCTCAAGTGGCTGTTGCACCTTAAGCAATAAGTAAACAAGCTATTATTAGTTCCAATTGAATATCTAGTTAATACATTTATCGCCGTATACGTACAGCTATAGCGCCATCTATTTACACCATTGAGTAACAGGAGATGACGTCCCTAAGGAATTCTTTGTCCCAAAAGTTGTAGTGAAAATCATTAAAAGTCTATACTACTCTTTGATTCTGTCATAGCTGTCTACCGCCAAACTAGGCGCACAACATTTGTTCTAGTTGTCACATCTAGTAGAATACATAATAAATCAATGATTTACACAGCCAGATTTGCACAACTTTACGCCGTATACCGTCAACTGCTACAACATTGCCTGGCTTGAAAAACATGGTTTTCTGCACCAAACAGCTATTTATTTTTATCTTATTCCTAAGATGGGAGAAAGGCGGCCATTATAAGGAATTAAATATATATTCAGTAGGGATTGACGTTGTAGCAGTTGACGGCACTTGTACGTATCGTATAGTTTGGCCAGACGGTCCGTACGGTCATGGTATAGTTTGGCCAGACTGTTTTACTTCAAGCATAGACAGATAATCATACTATCTCTTATCTCTTTCTTATGTTAGTACTTTCGCTGCTAAAAAAGGGATGAGTATAGCGTATTACTTCCACTGTTACTGCTCTTTCTGGCCAGTCACTATATGCAGAAAATGTATAAATAATGACTAACCTGTGTATACTATGAAGCTTTACAATATTAGGATGGTTCCTAAATGACTGTAAAAATATGATTTCTCTAAAAGTCCTTTGCGCGTCCGTTTGGTTGCGAAAAGCATCGAAAATCTTCTTTATGGCCACTACATCTTTGGTCTTTTTGTCTATGGCTTTCCATACTATACCGTACGCGCCTTTTCCAAGTCTCTTCTTTATTTCAAACCTTTTAAGAATATGCTCGTCTATTTCCGACATATTTTTATCTGGACTCTTCTTCTGTATCGGTTTTTGTATAGTGCCGTCCTTTTTCTTGTCATCTTTTTTAATTTGCGTTTGGTTCATGGATAATAAGGTATTTTAATTGTAAAGTTTGTAAATTCTGCTCCGTTTATACTGCGAGTTTCTGATCTAGAATCGAAATGAAATAACCGTAAGTTACAATTTGGCGAATGTGCAAGACGGGCATAAAATATTCAAATTACCTTGACGATATCCTAATTTGCATATTAAAAGACAAACACGAGGTTCATTTTATGTTTATTGATCACAATATACTAAGCAACCGGAAAGGATCGATAAAATTATCGTCGATCTAAATTTGTAATTCGAAAATGTAACGGATAACAATTGAAAATACTTACAAGATAACGCTTTTTAATTTACTTCACGCATCTTATCTTACACTCACAATAAAGCTTGGTTTTTGTTGAATACGTAAATAATAGTGAATTTTTGGTTTGAAATTCTGGCAGCCGAATTTCATTTGTTTACGGCGCCCAAACAACTGTGAGTTACCATGGTAACCCCAGTTGTCAACTAACGCTAGTAATGGGGTAAATTATGTGTAATCGATAACTTCCCGTAATTGAAATCGATTGTACCGTGATTAATTGACGTGTTTTATGTCAAGAGTTCAAGAGAAAACTTATTTATTTGAAAGTAGAACTAGGACACGAAAGGTCACGTTTAGGTGGTGACCTTTCTGCTATACAAAGTTTTCATGGCAATCAAATAAATAAAAGTAATACCTACTTATAGCTTAATAGGTCATTATGACCAGGTTTTTATAATGCTTTAAGTACATATTTTAGGTTGACCACTTGAATATTGCTTAGGCTTTACTGCAGTCGAGTGTTTTGAACATTTTTTTAATAACTCGACCCACTTACTTTAATTTTAACTTGTAAATATTTGGAATTATTTTATTTTCGAACTGAGTACATATATTGCATCACAATATATTCGGGTATGCTTTTATTTAAATTGAATCTACATACAACAATTACAACGTACAGAGTATAAAAATTGTATTATCACGGTTCCAATTATAGGTACTGTACCTAATAAAAAACCGGCCAAGAGCATTTCGGGCCGTGCTCAGTGTAGGGTTCTGTAATTGCCGGCCTGTTACAATACATCCGTTAAAAAGGATGGTGGCGCTTATGTCGTGAGTGAAAGGACGTAAGTGCCGGATAGTAAAACGTCATTTTACTATCCGGCACTTACGTCCTTTCACTATGCGTTTTTGAGTGATAAAACGGCTGAATCGATTTTATTCAATGTAGTTTTCATTGAAAGTACTTATCAGGCCTCCCTTCATTGAATTTTTTCAAATTTTTTGGACCTACTGGTCTAAAGTTAGATGAAGGGAACCTCCATTTTTTAAATTTTAAGAGCTATTTTATTCAATCAAATACAAACACTGAAAACATTGAAAAAAAAAAAAAAACATGTAAAATAATTATGAGTTGATAGCAGCGCCATCTATTATTTCCGTTGTGACACTTGTAAAAGGGTCGGCGGGAAGGGTATCTAACTCTAGTAGTTAGCACCTAGATGTCGCTTACGGCTGCTATAAAGTCGATGTAAAAATAAATGCAAAAAGATGATTGAAGGCATTGAGAATTTCGTCAACTCAGTAACTGAACCCATAGCTTAATTGGTAAAGCGATCGAGCCCCGGTAAGGCGTATCGATGCGAGGTTCAAATCCTGCTGGGTTGATTATTTTTTCAATGTTTTCAGTGTTTGTATTTGATTGAATAACATACTATTGTATGAGTGGAATGCCCCACTTTAAAAAAACATGTAAAATAATTTTAAGAGCTATTATTTACAAAACTATTCGTTTTTTCCAAAAAATGATTTAGAAGACCTCTATTTCTTTTAGAGACCTATGCAATCCCTATCGTGTTGGGTATCCAATGATACCCATCACGATAGCGATAAAAAATTCACCCCCCACTTCATGTGTACGGGAGGTACCCTTATAAAAAATATTTTTCCAGTTTTTATTCTTCCACTTTATCGGCGTGATTAATGCACATACTAATACCAAATTTCAGTTTCCTACTGCGAACGGTCACTGAGCTAGACCGCGGACAGATGGACAGACGGATGGACGGACATGGCGAAACTATAAGGGTTCTTAGTTGACTACGGAACCCTAAAAATGGGTATCTCCCTACCTAGATACCCATTTGTAGGGTTGTAACTATGTTAGAAAATAAGGGATTTACTAAAGGAATACCAAAAGAAATATATAAAATTGAAGTTTACCTACATGGAGATTGAAACGTATGAGACACCAATAATTTGCACAAAAAAAACAAGATACGTACAATGATTGAATGTGTATTTATTAGTAAACTTTTACTTACAAGAATATTTACTTATTATTAGGTATTTGTCTTTGAATACTTTAGGTTGCTAATTAGTATTAATAAACAATTAGTAACAATTTAGTATTATTGTTAACCTTATATTATAACCTGAGATTATAACTGATGTATTGCACCATAATAAACAAAATAGTAATATTAACTTCGTAAACAAAACAATCACTATAAAAATAACATAACAAAATAAATTGTAAAGCTTAAACTAAAGTAAAAACGTTTTTCATTCTTATCTTCTGTCTGCAAATTGCTGGTGCAACAGAATCCGAAGTATTAATATTTCTACTTGAGCTTTAAGTACACACTTTTAAGTTATTTTTTTAGTATAATAAAAGTCATACTTTATTTAACTAGAAATCACAAAATTACAGCTGCTAAAATTTGCAAATCCATGTAAACATGTTATAAAATGACTAGGTAAATATTTAAAACGCAAAAAGTACATATTATTAATATAAGAATTGTTAATGCACGGTAAAAATATTTAAAATCGAACACCCGTCTATTTAATTTATGTCTAGTTTATATTATAATCCAGTGAAGATATAAGGCTTGCGGCTAGCGATCATACAATATTTAAAATGCCACACTTCCAACGAGTGGACAAATTTCTTTCAAATCCATTCTTTTAAGAAAGTCTGATCATTACCATCACTCTATCCTTATCTTAAATAACGACCCCAAAACTTTTAAAAAATGTTTTACAAACTAACATGTTTTTCGATGGAATATAGATTAGTAAAAGACGAAGGACCCAAGTGTTTGACGGACTGGGTATCAATTTTCGTAACTTGCGTCCTGCTTGATAGCATCCCATATAAATTATATTATCTGCAATTTCTTTTAATTGTAAAGATTATTGGATTAAAAGTAAGTAGGTATAAACGTGATAAAACATTCGGGTACTAGTATTTCGAAATGTATGATTTATTTTTAGAAATGTAAACTTTAGGTAAAAGATTCGATGACAAATATTACTGGAAGCATCTATATAGTTGACTTTGTTAAAGTTTACCCGTATTTGTTATTGACGTGATTTTCATAGAAGCGAATTTGCATTACTTAGCTACCTACACTACACTTTCTCGAAATACCTGTCATTGAATAGTTTGTTCAATGTAAACTTTTACTGTATTTTCTATGAATTCACTCATAAGATAATGATGCAATTTTTTATTAATTATTATTATTAAAGGATATTTTTTGAGATTTGAAACAGTAATTGAATTCCTTAAACGCGTTTTGAACTACAAAGCTAAAGGCACATGACCTTGCATGCTTGCATGGCACATTCAGATCAATGAGTATCAGTATATAAAAGTGGTGGATGGATTCGTTTCTTTTCCTCCTCGTCCTCGCGTCCAATGTCGACGGAAGACGGAGATGGAAGACCGCAGGGCCACTCCAAGATATCTGCTTCGTGGGTCATGATGTGTTCAGCTTCCACTGTGACATAAAATACATACTAATGTTTATCATATCACACTCAAGCAGAGCTATATTCTAAGATAAGCAAATGCATAAATACTAAAAATTCGACCTATAAACCGGACTTCAGAGATTCAATCTTATTATTGGGCTTACTGTGGGACTCGGTCGGTTTGTGTAAGATTGTCCTATAATATTTATTATTATTATTAATCTGATGTAATCACCTTCGCAATACTTAAACTAAACCCTAACTAATGTAGTCCGCCTTTGTACAAATACTATGTATTCTTTCTATTTCATTGTATTTTTCTTTGTTGTACAATAAAACTACTACTAAACTTCCGATAGTAACAAAAATATTTCAAAATTATTCCGTACTTAATACATTTACACTCAAATAATAGTCTTTAGATGTTAATAGGTGTTAGATTAAAATGTAGTTCGTTTGCGTGTATCATTTTAGGTATCTGAAATCTATAAACAATAATTTCGGGTCAGTCTAGATCAACAAGTCAAATTTTTAAAACATCATTAAATTGAACCGTAAGTTAACTATTACTACAATACTTATAGTAGGTACGTACTTAAGTTTATTACGTAATTATTCTGGCAAAGGTAACGTAGAATTTTGTAATGTTCGACTTTAGACGGTCCTAGAGACACACAAAAGTAATATGGTTTGCCTGTCGGATCGAGTAGGAGTGCGAATTTGAAATTTTGTGACCTGTCTACTTTTTTTACTAATGAGTTTTGTCTATGGGCTCCATACAAAAAATCGGTCACTATAGACGAGTATACGCTTTCCGGCTGATTTTCGTCTATGGTCGACTGAATTCCGTTGAGATCTGCACTGAATTTTACTAGGAGTGTGTTGCGCCGCGCAAGTTGCGAATAGTTTCCAAAATTGCGAAATTTTGCACATTTGAAAATTTCGGAATATTTCACATTTTTAATGGGATTTGAAATTTTCCATTTCTTAAATTTTCGATATCCTATATTTCTTACCAAAATTTCTAGAAACTTCCGAGAATATTTCCAATTATTTGGAAAGTTTCCGCAACTTGTACATCTGTAGTTGCGCGTCATGGTAACAATAACAAATTATACTGCTCATTCTGGTTACATTCAGATGCAGACTCTCGATAAAGATTTAAATAGCTAGGCAACCGTCAAACAATCAGGAAAGCCACTTACTTCTAATTCTGTGCATTTTGTTTCCGTATGCAAGATCCCAGTAGTAGAGGGTCACAAAGGTTAAGGGTATGAGTGGCATCAGAAGGTAGGCTCTCTTAGTTCTCCTGAAACTGTTAGGGAGAAAAATATGATTAAGGAATAGGAAACCATGACTGATAGGAAAATGGTGAATTAATCATAATAAATTCATTGAATATATTATTTCTTCAGTGATGTGATTAAGATAATGTTAATTAAATTGAAATCCATAATGTTAAATATATTCCAAAAAATGAAACATGCACATGAGCACTAAAAGTATTAGTAAATGTTGAGGAATTACATTATAGAATACCTCCTGAGTCTGCAAAAAAATTGAATTATGAATCAGTTTTAATTGTTAACTCATAAATCTCATTATCAACCTACTGTTACATAAACCTACATAAAATATGTACATTCTTTATCATCATGGATTTTATAATCGAACGGCTACTAGTTTCTGCGCCACTTCGCGAATATGATCTTAGAAGACCGTTCTATTTTATTTAAATTCATGATAATTTGCCATTAAGATTTTCAAAACCGTATTATCAACAAGAAAATAAAATTTCACGCTGTTCGGTCCCGTTTCCTATTAGATATCAAGTCTCTCAAAGTTACCACCAGCCCAGGTTAGGGCGCAAGCCAAAAATTCTAACGTACTTTTTCTATACATTACTTTACAGTCATGTCATTAGAAATTCAACAATAACCAAGTTCCATCACTAACCCATTTAGAAAATTCACCTTATATAATTTACTTAACTTTGCTATGTTTATAAAAATACGTACCCAGTAAATAAACCAGCACCTGCGGTAATGTAAAAAGTTGTCATCCAAAGACAAGTATCTCTAGCTTTAGCAATTTGCATTGCCATTTGTCGCTCTTGCAGTTGATATTGTAATTGAATCTGTCTTTCCATCTGAAAAAAAATCACATAAATCACCACGATTAAATAATGCCTTGATTGATGTTATCTAATTGAACTAATTTCTACAAAATAAACAAAATCATTACTGACCTTAATTTTATTTATGGTTTGAATAAATTCTTGGTTCTTTTTGAAGTTTTCTTCCATATTGATTGTAAAGTAATTTCCCATTTTGGCAAGAATCAATTTAATTTATTTTAAAAGCTAATTAAGAAAACAAGAGACGACGCAACGCCCTATGTTGTTTACGAGCACTACTAACAGTCTGACACGGAATCTAATCAGCTGATTGTTGTCAAAACAAGCGCGTTGGTATTGATTTGGTTCCGCGTGGTTTCTTTTTTTTTTAATCACACAAATGATAGTTAATTGATTTAGCTATAGCAACAATCAAAATAAATTTTGTATTCTATATTAAATAAAATTATCAACCTTAATATTTAAATCAATTATAATTCATTTCTATCGATTTTGACTTGGGTCAATAAAAATTTGGTAGCAGCACTATTGCAATGTTGACAATTGTCAAACGAAACGTTACGGTACGTCAAAATTATTCCCGCCAAATTTACCAGTTCTCCTGGCGTATTTAGTGGAGAAGCATTGGATTGTTTTGTAAAAATAATTAAGTTATTTTAAAAGCCACAATGGGTATTCAGGGCTTAACCAAACTTATAGCAGATATCGCTCCGCAAGCCGTAAAAGAAATGGAAATCAAAAACTACTTCGGTACGCTTACACATTTTGTTGTATATATAACCTAAATTTGTTACACAAAATACTGACGAAATACCTCGATTTCAGGCCGCAAAATCGCTATCGACGCTTCTATGAGTCTTTACCAGTTTCTAATAGCAGTAAGAAGCGAAGGTAAGACATATTTCTAGTCAATAATATGTTTTCACTAATATAATAAGTACCCGTGAAATTGGTGCCAAAAAATTATTATTTTGGTGTCTCCAGGGGCGCAATTGACGTCAGTCGACGGAGAAACAACGTCCCACCTGATGGGTACATTCTACCGCACCATCCGGTTGGTAGAAAATGGTATAAAGCCAGTTTACGTGTTTGATGGGAAACCGCCGGAGTTGAAGTCGCACCAGCTGAATAAGCGCGCTGAGAGGAGGGAGGAGGCTGAGAAGGAGCTGCAGAAGGCTACTGAAGCTGGTAAGATATGTTTAAGTTTGTCCTCTAGTTGCCCAGATGCCTAAAAAGAGGCCTTCCACTTCACTATTTTGATTCTCTATTTTGACAATTCTAAATTGTAAAATAATATCTTAACATGCACTTTACCACCTTACAATAGAGGTGTAGTTCAGATATTTCTAACCACCTTGGCCGTTCCAATATATCTGCTGATGACTTTACTTGTCTTTGCATGTTCTGATTCTTTACTCACACAGGGTCTCTGTATACCTTTAAAAGGGTGAAAACTAATGGGCTAAATTAATTTTATATCAACCAATAATCTCTACTAACATTACTAACAATAATGTTGTTGTTGTTGTTGATCCTAGGGCACCCCGGTTGTGCATAGGGCCTCCACAAGATCCTTCCACGCCTTTCTATCCTGAGCAACCGTTTTGGCCTCTCTCCAGCTCAGTCAATAATAATGCAATGCACACTAACAATAATGCAATGTTCAAAAATAAAGCATTTGTTTTTCCATTATCTCTGCGGTTCCTAAACATTTTGATAAGGCCTTACTACCGGAATTTAGACTTACCGCGGAAAGAAGATGGGACGACCATATCCGAGAACCGGACTTACTGTTCGATGAAGTGCATGATGCCATCAAGAAGTTGAAACATAAGGCGGTGGGTCCTGATGGTGTATCAGCGGCTATGTTGCAACACATGGGCAGCGAAGGTATGAAGATCATGCACCAAATCTGCAATAAGATCTGGAGAAGTGGTCAGTGGCCAAAAGATTGGACGCAATCTGCTGTGGTGCCTTTGCACAAAAAGGGTTCGACAAGAAGATGCGAAAACTACAGAACATTGTCACTAATGTCACATGCTAGCAAAGTGCTCCTGCGTATTATCAATGCTAGACTCTCATGCTTCATAGATCACCAGATACCCGGTGAACAGGCTGGTTTCGTGGCTGGAAAGGGTACTCGCGAACAGATGTTGAACGTCCGAGTTCTTATTGAGAAATGTCGCGAGTATAATAAACCGCTGGTACTATGTTTCATAGACTATGCCAAAGCATTCGACTGCGTGCAATGGAGGGCTATGTTTGATGTGCTTGTCGAGATGGGCGTGCCGGAACACCTTGCTTACTTAATACAGAATCTGTACCTTGACGGCTCAAGCTTCGTAAAACTGGAGAACTATAAATCTAGCGATTTCCACACAGAGCGGGGCGTTCGTCAGGGCTGCATTCTTTCGCCAAAATTATTCAACCTTTACGGCGAATATATTATGAGGAAAGCTCTTGAGGGTTGGGGAGGAGGTGTTTCGGTAGGTGGTCGAATGATCAATAACTTGAGGTATGCAGACGATACGACAGTAGTTGCGTCAAGTGAAGTGGAAATGGCGGCTCTTCTGAAGAGAATTGAAGAAGAAAGCGCTAAGTTAGGTCTCGAAATTAACCATTCCAAGACCAAAGTAATGGTAGTGGACAGGGCAAACAGACTACCAGTTACTGACGCACTCAGCGAGTATGAAAAAGTCTCCCAGTTTGTATATCTTGGGTCGTTGATAACCAATATCGGTGGTTGTTCCGACGAGATACGCCGCAGAGCTGGCATGGCTAAGAGTGCAATGTCTAATCTGGACAGGATTTGGAGGAACAGAGGTATTCGTCGCTCAACTAAGGTACGCTTGGTGAAAGCTCTAGTCTTTTCGATATTTCTGTACGGTGCCGAAACGTGGAGTCTGAAAAGCTACGAGAAGGCTAAAATTGACGCTTTTGAGATGTGGTGTTGGCGAAGACTGCTGCGTATACCCTGGACAGCTAGAAGAACTAACATCTCCATCTTAAGAGAGCTCAATATTCCCACACGACTTTCCAAAATATGCCAGGAGCGTGCCCTTAGGTTCTTTGGCCATATTATGCGGTCTAGTACACATGAGGTGGAGAAACACATTGTTCTGGGCCGTATGAATGGCAAACGTGCTTGCGGTGGGGCACGGATGAGATGGTCGAACGCCGCAAAAAGGTCGGCTGGCGGCAGCCTGAACCGTGCAGTCCACATGGCCTATGACCGCACATTATGGAAGCAAGCTACATGTGGTCGCGATCCTCAGCAGTGAGGGAACGAGAAAGAAGAAGAAGACTACCGGAATCTTCAAACTTTCTTTACCCAAGGGCCTGTTAGACGATTGCTTCCTTTATGCAGGCCAGATCATATATAAGTTAGCTCTTTTCTTTGGTTCGATTGCCAGGCTCACAGGCTGTAGTTTTTTATTTATTTAATGGCTTTTACACCTCGCCAGTTTTAGGGAGGTGAATTCTGCCAATATCAAGGTGTACTTTTGATTTTATTGAATTTTAATTGTTCAGTTGAAGCCTAGCCGATTGTAAGGTGATAGCCTCCTTACAAACTTACAAACAGGTGGG
Source organism: Pammene aurita (assembly GCA_947086415.1). NCBI lineage: Eukaryota > Metazoa > Arthropoda > Insecta > Lepidoptera > Tortricidae > Pammene > Pammene aurita. The sequence continues at coordinate 17,706,432 of OX352310.1, forward strand.
TGGCCGAGACCCCTGATAACCGTTTGTTCAACAAAAGGGTGGACACGCGCGTTTTTAGACTAATTTTTCATTAGCTGCACACTTGTTCGTTAGGTCACCGCACAATAAGCTATCAATATTACACACTGAACTACGTAAATGAGCAAAAAACAAAAAACTACTCTAAAGACAGCACAGCCATCTTGAGCTTCAAATGAATATCAGGCTGTAGTTTGGAGACCCCTGCCTTAGTGACAGCTCCCTCAATACTAATCTAATGTGTTTTATAAATAAATAAAATAATAAGCCGTTTTATTCTATAAAACAATTATTCACAATTTGATAAATAACCTTACATACTAGTGTTAGGACCCCTGTCGGGTATAGGCCTCCCCCAACCTCTTCCACCTTTCTCAATTTTAGGCCTCAGAGAGCCAGTTGCAAGCTGCTTTCTCTATGTCGTCTGACCAGCGTGCTTGTGGGCAACCGGCTCCTGGTTCCAACCAAATAGTTACTCTCGTTGTCCATTTTTGATCTGGCATTCTTGCTACGTGGCCCACTGCCATTTTAGTTTGAGTGAGTGTTCAAGAGTGTCAATCACTTTACCTTTTTTGTCATATGTTTGTGTGGTGTATTTTATCTCGGCCGCTTGGATTGACTACAAGAAGGCCTATGATTCGGTACCTCATTCATGGCTGGAGAGGATCTTAGAGCTGTATAAAATTGATGCAGCTTTAAGATCCTTCCTTGGCGCGTGTATGAGGCAGTGGACCACAGTCCTTCGTCAACCAGGAGGCGGGGATGACCCCCCTGGCCCGCAGGACTTTATAAGGATCGAGCAAGGAATATTTCAGGGCGACAGTCTTGAGTCCCCTGTGGTTCTGCCTAGCTCTAAATCCGCTCAGCAATCTGCTGAAGGATTCGGGGCTAGGTGGCCGGCTTCGGAGAGAGTGTGAAGTCATATCTCACCTTCTGTACATGGACGATCTCAAGTTATTTGCACCAAATAATCGAGACTTGTTGGAACTACTGAAGACCACTAAAGTGTTCAGTAGTTCCATCAAGATGGAGTTTGGTGTTGATAAATGTGCGGTTATGCATGTACAGCGGGGGGAAAGTAGTAAATTCAAAAAATCTACAGCTTTCTGAGACAATGACGTTCAGATCTATCTCTGAATCAGAAACCTACAAATACCTTGGTATGTCACTTGGTATGGGCATTGAGGATGTGGGTATTAAACAAGCGTTGAAGGAGCGCTTCTTCGGTCGGCTGACAAAAGTACTTAATAGTCTTCTGTCAGGTGGCAACAAGGTGCGCGCCTACAATGCCTGGGTAATGCCCCTACTCACATACTCCTTTGGCATACTAAGGTGGACACAGACCGAGCTGGATGCCCTGGATCGGAGAGTCCGTCTATTGCTCACCACACACCGTATGCTTCACCCACGCTCGTCTGTTATGAGATTGTACATCCCACGGAAGTGTGGAGGTCGCGGCTTTTTAAACGCCAAAAATCTCCACAACCGTGAGGTGTACAATCTCAGGAATTATTTCCTTAACAACGAGTGTGAGATGCATCGTGATCTGGTGGCAGTAGATAAGGGTCTCACGCCGCTCTCCTTGGCAAACAAGAACTGGCGCAAACCTGTGGTGCTAAGCACCGAGGATCGCAAGGCGGTATGGAAGAGCAAGGAGCTACACGGGCAGTTCTACAGGGCCCTCACGGGACCCGACGTAGACCTGCTCGCGTCGGTGAACTGGTTACGATTCGGGGACCTCTTCGGAGAAACCGAAGGTTTTGCCTGTGCAATTGCGGACGAAGTTATCATGACGAATAACTACCGGAAATATATCCTGAAGGACGGTACAGTCGACATTTGTCGGGCATGCCGCCGTCCCGGAGAGTCACTCAGGCATATGTATCATCTCCGGTTGTTCTCATCTTGCTAACAGCGAGTACTTGCACAGACATAACCTCGTAGCCAGGATTATACACCAGCAGCTTGCTCTCCTATACGGTCTTGTGGACCACGAAATGCCGTACTACAAGTACACACCTGCACCAGCTCTCGAAAATGGTCGTGCCACGCTCTATTGGGATCGATCTATTATCACGGACAGGACTATTGTAGCCAATAAGCCTGATATCGTGGTAATAGATCGACCGCAACGCCGGGCCATGCTCGTCGACATCACCGTCCCATGTGACGAGAACCTCGTGAAGGCCGAGAAGGACAAGTCCAGCAAGTACCTAGACTTGGCTCACGAGGTAACCGCCATGTGGGAGGTTGATTCGGCGATCATTGTACCGATAGTTGTTTCTGCGAACGGTCTCATAGCGAAGAGTCTCGACTAACATCTAGAGAGACTTTCGCTACGGGGTTGTGGTTGGATCAAGGGTCAGATTCAGAAGGCGGTTATCCTGGACACGGCGCGCATAGTCCGAAGGTTTCTCTTTCTGCGGCCCTAACCACCGGCAGCCTGGGCCTTGCTCCGTTGCCGGCGGCACCCTAGGTTAGGTTTTTTATAATGTTTTTATTGTTTTAGATGTATTTTTATACTTTACTTTTGTAAAAATATTATAAAAACCTAATCTAAGAAATTAATGAAATAAAGAGAATAATAATAATAATAAGAGACGTTTATTTAATAAGATTGCAAAAGTACATAATAAGAGTACAGTAGATCATGCTTAAACTTATTAAAAAGGAAAGTGACTCAGCTTATGTCTGTGCGAGAAGGCTTAAAGGCACTAGGGCCCTACCACCTTCAAGCAACGGACGCAGTTATTCTGCCACCCCCGGGACTTAATCTAACTTAATCTAATTTAACTAATAGGGATACAATAAAACAGTTACATCACTCAAGTTTAGCAATCTGTCAACCAAAAGTGAAAGTAACTTCCTTTTGGAGGTCCAGATATAGATTATTTTGTCTTTTAAACTTTTTCTCTCTATTGCCCTTTGACAGACTCTAATGTGGTTTAGACTCATTACGCACTATTAATAGTTTAAATTAGTTATTACGCACTTGGTCGCCGGTTGCTTGCCTACGTTTTGGTTGCCGAGAGACCAAGTCGCCGGCGACTAGTCGACATTGCGGAATGGCTCTTAGTGAGGCATAACATAGAGCGGTGTATCAAAAATAAATTATTGACAAAAGACCGTAATCAAAAATTTTCTTGAACATTTTTTACTTTCATCAGGTGATCAAGCATCCATAGAGAAGTTCAACCGTCGGCTGGTGAAGGTGACCAAGCAGCACGGGGAGGAGGCTCGGTCTCTCCTCAGGCTCATGGGGATCCCGGTGGTGGAGGCTCCTTGTGAGGCGGAGGCACAGTGCGCTGCACTGGTAAGATTCAGCTTTACCTAAAATTTTATGCAAAACTCTATGGGGAGGTAGTTTCAGATCAAGAAGATAATAGACAAACAGGCACAAATAAATTTAACTGAAAGTATTGCGTATCTATTCCATTTATATATAAAAAATTGAACTTTATGCTTATAAACAAGTGCAGTGATATACACGCATCAGCTCATAGCTGCTAGTGTACCAAACAATAATTATAATATGAATATTTACAAAACTTATAGATTCTACTACGAGTCACACTTATTCAGTAGTCTTGGTCCTTATACTAGCAATTTCCTTAGAGCTGGTTCCCACTTGTCGGATGTCGGGTCCGGATTTTAATGGGATGTTCCAGTGGCAGAATATTTTATATGAAGCTGTTTACACTAAATCGGTGTCGGACGAGTGTGAATAGCTGCATATAAAATGTTCTACATATGAAACTACTACAAAATCAACTAACATTTAGAGGACACAGTTCAGAAGCATATCATACGTTTTGAGAAGCAATCACATTTGGATTTTAGTATTATTATTTTATTTTAATTAAACAATACGTACATTGTATGTCTCTCAAGCTGTTTTGATATGTCTTCTTATAGAACTACGCATTATTGTGTAACTTTAAGATATAATATTACTGTATTACTGTTTTGAAAAAATAAGTCCCGCCGAGTTTCTTGCTGGTCATAATACTTCTCGGGTCAGAAGTTAGGGTAGGGTTAGAACCGGTGGTAGTTTTTTTTTCTTTCTCTGACGTTCATAAGTGCATTGTAATGTGCCTAAATTGAAGAATAAATATCTTTTAACAAGCGATTAAAATCCGGATCCTACATCCGACAAGTGGGACAGCTCTTAGGAGGAGCGGCCCGCGCGACGCCATTTATTGTACCACTTTTTGTGCTGCTTGTGTATCTCGGTATTATGGTACTTCAATGTATGTAGTTGAGACTATAATAGGCGTGTTCACACCTGACGCACCGCCTCACGAGGAAATTGCCGTACGAGGCTGCTCGGCTAGTGGACGTGCCTCGCCCGAGGCATTGCGGCCGCGCGTGCGTTTGTCTCGGCCGAGGCGCCGCGTCGCGCGGCAATTTCCTCGCGAGGCAATGCGTCAGGTGCGGACACGCCTATTTGAGCGTTAAAAGTTTAAGCGCCTTTTGATTTGGACCATCACATTAGAAAAACTACCTTTTAATTTGCTCCATCCTAAATGCAGTATTGAGTTCTACATAAATCTCAAAATAATTGAATATATCGCGTTGTTTTGGAGTTTTTTTGCAAAAACCGGTTTAGATACCTGCATTTTAAAAACTTTATCTACACCCATATCATAAATCCCCTATTTTGAGTTCGGAAACCGTATGTAATTACTACCATTATTGCAACAAGTAATTTAACATTAGTGTATTACTCTCCTGCGGCTCGTTTCATAAAATAACACTCGTATTTTAAGAACCCTTGTTACGTAACAGTTACATAATATTACAGGTGAAAGCCGGCAAAGTGTTTGCAACAGCGACCGAGGATATGGATGCCCTCACCTTCGGAGCCAACGTGCTGCTCCGCCATCTCACCTTCTCCGAGGCGAGGAAGATGCCCGTCCAGGAGATACACCTGGACCGGGTGCTGGATGGGCTGGAACTTAAACATAACGAGGTAAGGAAACATTCTAAACTAGTATTTTAATATAATAACCCCTGGATAGATCCTGCTCATATATGAACTCTCAAATTATATTTATCTACACTCATACTGTAAGTACTCTAAAATGCGTTCAAAAACCGTAGACAATGACAAGCATTACAACAAACGATTTAACTATGATAAGTTTCTTATCTGCGGCAGTAACGTAATTTTAACTTTGCATGCTCAAATATTGTTAAGCAATGAGTTTCAAATTTGGAACATCGAATTTGATAACATAATGTTACCGCCATGGCCAACTCGATTGGTCCCGCGCGAGCCCCGACACAATCGAGTTGGCCACGCCGACACAATCGAGATGGCCGCGGCGGTGCAATGGCGGCCATTCTATGATTTCCGAATACGGCATTTATAATAAATAATATGAGTGTAGATAAAGCAGTGTATGCAACTGTACGTAATTAGGCCTTAAAACACTCGTGTGATCTTATTATGAAATTCGCCTGCGGCTCATTTCATAAAACCACACTCATGTTTTAAGGACCCTTATTACGTAACAGTTACATAAACTACTAGTATCGATGCTACAACCCCAACAAATTTCATAAAGGCCAGAAAAACGTTACTAAAATTATTGCGGAACAAACTATCAATATATCGTAAGCGAAGCAAGTTCTTACAATCAACTTCTGGCTAGTGGGACAACTCGGTATTTTGATGGCTTTTTAGGGTTCCGTAGTCAACTAGGAACCCTTATAGTTTCGCCATGTCTGCCCGTCCGTCCGTCCGTCCGTCCGCGGATAATCTCAGTGACCGTTAGCACTAGAAAGCTGAAATTTGGTACTAATATGTATATCAATCACGCCGACAAAGTGGTAAAATAAAAAGTGGATTTTTTTATTTTATTAGGGTACCTCGCCTATACGTAAAGTGGGGAGTGATTTTTTTTCATTTCAACCCTAACGTGTGATATATTGTTGGATAGGTATTTAAAAATGAATAGGGGTTTACTAAAATCATTTTTCGATAATGTAAATATTTTCGGAAATAATCGCTCCAGAAGTAAAAAAATATGCGTCCCCCCCCCTCTAACTTTTGAACCATAAGTTTTAAAAATATGAAAAAAATCTCAAAAGTAGAACTTTATAAAAACTTTCTAGGAAAATTATTTTGAACTTGATAGGATGAATAGTTTTTGAAAAAAAATTACAAAATAATTTCTGAACTAAGTTTGTAATTTAACCGTATAAGCAGGTGTTTATTGTACCTGTAATTTCTACAAAATTACAATGAAATGACGTGCTTTCAAATAAAGTAATAACGGTGAAAATCGGTTCACGCAATAAAGAATTATTCCATAAAAATCATCTTCCATACTTTAAGCTCGCGCGCAATAGTTTACTTAATTTGCCGATAGATGTCGCTGTACGTGGAACTCTCATATCATATCCTACATGGCGGTGTTATTAACTCTTAAGTGGGGACACTTACTGTGACGGACGGAAAACTACGGAACCCTACACTGAGCGTGGCCCGACACGCTCTTGGCCGGTTTTTGATTTTGAGGGTTTATTCCGCGATAACTTTAGTAATGTTTTTTTGATCTTCATGAAATTTGTTGGGGTTGTAGCAGAGATACATAAAATTGGAGAGTTCGTATATGAGCAGGATCGTTCGAGGGGTTGTGGAGCTGCTGCTGACAGTTATGTTGTGTCCGAAGTTGTCTACTAGTAGTCCGCCTCGAACCCAGAACTCGCGATTCCCTTGCAAACGAGATGACCGATGAATATAACAAGACTTTTATCTACACTCATACTGTAAGTACTCTAAAATGCGTTCAAAAACCGTAGACAATGACAAGCATTGCAACAAACGATTTAACTATGATAAGTTTCTTATCTGCGGCAGTAACGTAATTTTAACTTTGCATGCTCAAATATTGTTAAGCAATGAGTTTCAAATTTGGAACATCGAATTTGATAACATAATGTTACCGCCATGGCCAACGCGATTGGTCCCGCGCGAGCCCCGACACAATCGAGTTGGCCACGCCGACACAATCGAGATGGCCACGGCGGTACAATGGCGGCCATTCTATGGTTTCCAAATAAGGCATTTAGAATAAATAATATGAGTGTAGATAAAGCAGTGTATGCAACTGTACGTAATTAGGCCTTAAAACACTCGTGTGATCTTATTATGAAATTCGCCTGCGGCTCATTTCATAAAACCACACTCATGTTTTAAGGACCCTTATTACGTAACAGTTACATAAACTACTATTATGATGATTTTTTCGCGCCTTCTAGATCCATGACGCCTTGGTCGATCCTTCTCATATAGGTACGTGCTCTCAAATTATATGTATCTCTGCTACAACCCCAACAAATTTCATGAAGAGTTATCAAGGAACAAACTCTCAAAATCAAAATCCATCGAATTGCCGAGACGTCCCAGTAGCCAGAAGTTGTTTGTAAGAACTAGCTTCGCTTATGCTTCGCTCGTTGGATTAACCCCCGAGGCAAAAAGAGAGGTGTTTGTAAGTTTGACTGCTATACGAGTATTATATCTGTCTGTGGCACTGTGCGGTTCAGCCGTATCAAGCCGCCGCGCATGTGAATCCTCTGGAGTTGCAGGCGTCTATAGGCTACCGGAACTGCTTACCATCAGACAGGCTGTAGTTTGTTTGCCACAGTAGCGGTATAAAAAAAATTGTACCGTCACGTTGATATTGACTACAGTCACCGGCAATAGTATCTTCCTACACGAAGGCCGCAAAAATATGTGACACGCTCTTATTTGTAGGGCCATAAGAGCGTGTCACATACGTTTGCGGCGTTTGTGTAGGAAGATACTATTGCCGGTGACTGTACAATAGTTATACTTGCTTAAGCTTAAGACTATGTCGACCGTCCAGTGGCGCCCTCATTAGGGGGATTGTATTTCATAACAAACTAATCAATTTCTGTATAAACCATCATGTTATGTTGTAGTCCTACCGATTCCGCAACTTATGATCTATGTGATACAGTTTTATATTACTTCATCACATAAACGGAAAACGTGGCCACTATTTACCGTTTAGGTAATGAAGCAAAAAATACGCAAAATGAAAACTATATAAATAACATAGATCAAAAGTGGCGTAATCAGTAGAACTATAACTTAACATGATGGATTATACAGAAATTGATTAGTTTATTATGAAATACAATCCCCCCAATGAGGGCGCCACTGGACGCTCAACACAGTCCTAGAGAGCTTTCACACTATCCGATCCAATATTGGATGTCGGATAGCCTAAGGAAAAAAGAAGCTGCTAGAGAGTACCCTATGGCATTAAGTCCGCCTTTTTTGTGTTAGCGCTTTCTTTTGAGCAACGGACACTTGATATTTTAAGAAAAAATATAGAAATGCACTAATTTAAAATCTGTCTTCTTCATGGTCCTATCCGACATCCGATATCGGATCGGATAATGTGAAAACGCACTAAGGTAATGCTAATGAAGGTAATGGTAATGCCAACGGCCTCCTAGCCCAGTACCGGCCTCCTAACCCAGTCAGTAGTGACCCTGCCTACGAAGCAGGAGGTCCCGGGTTCAAATCCTGGTAAGGGCATTTATTTATGTGTTTATCACGAATGTGTTCCTGTGTTATGGGTGTTTTCTATGTATCTAAGTATATATTTATCTATATAAGTATGAATATCGACGCCTAGTACCCATAGTACAAGCTTTGCTTAGTTTGGGACTAGATTGACTTGTGTAAGATTGTCCCCAAATATTTTATAATGGTTAACATGTTTCCCGCAGTTCATCGACCTGTGTATCCTGCTGGGCTGTGACTACTGCGGCTCCATCCGCGGCGTGGGGCCCAAACGCGCCATCGAGCTGATCCGGCAACACCGCACATTGGACGAGGTACAATTGAAAAGCCATCAAGTTTCTCAATCATTATATTTTCAACCGACTTCAAGATTTCGAAGGAGGAGGTTATCAATTCGTCGGGATCTTTGTTTTTGCTCTTTTTAGGGTTCCGTACCTCGAAAGGAAAAAAACGGAACCCTTATAGGATCACTTCGTTGTCCGTCTGTCTGTCTGTCTGTCTGTCAAGACCATTTTTCTCAGGAACGCGTGGAGATATCAAGCTGAAATTTATATCAAATACTCAGGTCTATTGTCTCTTGGAGCTGTGAAAAAATCAAACTTAAAAGCCAACGCAATCAAAAGATACAGTCGTTTATGCTGCAAATTTTAGTTTTTCGGCACTCGCAAAACCTACGGGTACTTCCCGTGAACTCGGAAACTTGAAATTTGGCACGAAGCAACGTCATATAGCATAGACAATGGAAAAATTATAAAAAGTAGACATTTTTAATAAAATCATATATAAAAATATTTTCTTAAATTTTAAACTTACTACCTTTTTCCTCGTAAACGCATGGAGGTACTAAATTGAAATTCATGTCAAATACTCAGGGCTATAGGACCTTTCTGATGTAGCATAACCAAACTTTTATGTCGACGCAATCAAAAGAAATAGCAATTTAAGGTGCATATTTTGAAACTGAGTACTCGCATGAAACTCAAAACCTAAAGGGTTCTTCCCGTAAACTGAGAAACTTGGCACGAAGAAACTTCATATAGCACAGACAAAGGAAAAATTACGAAAAGTAGATATTTTTAGTAAAATCATACAAAAAATATTTTTTTAAATTTTAAACTTACTACCTTTTTCCTCGTAAACGCGTAGAGGTATTAAATTGAAATTCATATCAAATACTCAGGTCTATAATACCTTTCAGCTGTAACAAAATCCAACTTCTATGTCAACGCAATGGGTGAGCTTTTACTTATATACCTACAGGTTTGTACGGAACCTTCGGTGCGCGAGTCCGACTCGCACTTGGCCGGTTTTTTTAAATGTATGTTTACCGATTATTCGAAGACGGCTGGACCGATTTGGAAAATTATTTTTTTGTTTGAAAGCGTATACTTCACAGTTGGTCCGATTGTAACCATGTCAGGGTCTGATGATGGGATCCTGGAGAAATCGAGGGAACTGTTCAACTATTATAGGCACACCTATAGTGATTTGAGTATTTTTTACAGCAGCTCGAGCATTTGCTGTTGGAAAGGTGGATGCTAAGTGAAGTCGGTTCTTTTTTGTTTAAAATTATATATAAGCTTCTAACTTATAGTACTTTTCTGCCAACTGCCATCAACTGCTGATTAAACCTTCACCGGGGCATAAGAGTGAATTATGCGAAATTGAACCCTATCTTTCTCCTAGCGTTAGTCCCATAGCGTTTTTGCTCCATTGAGCCTGGGGTCCGGTCGGCAACCTAATCCCAGGAATTGGCGTAGGCACTATTTTTACACTAGAGGGGAAACTAAGCCTTGTTAGGATTAGATCCGGCTTTCTCACGATGTTTTCCTTCACCGAAAAGCGACTGGTAAATATCAAATGATATTTCGTACATAAGTTCCGAAAAACTCAGTGGTACGAGCCGGGGTTTGAAGTTCAAACTTCCGATTGAAAGTCTGACGTTTTAAAATATTTTTTTGTTTAATAGAGATATACTTCACAGTTGGTCCCATTGTAACTAAGGTCAGGATCTGATGATGGGATCCTATAGTGAGGCATTTGAGGCACACCTATACTGATTTGAGTATGTTTTACAGCAGCTCGAGCATTTGCTTTTGGAAAGGTGGAGGCTAAGTGAAGTCGATAATTTTTTGTTTAAAATTATTTAAATTAGTAGCCATATTGTGAGAGGAGATTAGGTAAGTCCCCGAAATCAAAAAAAAATGTTGGCCTCCCCCATAGAAAAAGTCGACGTCTGTTCGACAGAAATGTATGAGACAGCCAAAAAAAATTTGATGAACTCAGAGTTGGTCCCATAGTAAAACTTGTTTAGTATGGCATGGCCTACCAAATCACCTCGCACAATATGGCTTGCTAATGAAAAAACACTCTGTATGGTCCTTGATAACAATTAAAATAACTATTATTGGAGCAACGTCTGTCCATCGCGATTCAGCGTGATGGGCACCTTTCCGCCGGGCATTTTGACTAAGTTAATTTATTGTTAACCCATAAGTAATAGGAAGATTGTATGTATTATAAGTAGGTATAGTGACATTTAATTGTGATTTTTTGTCTTATTGTATAATTTATTTGGCATGTTACATTTGTATGTAAAATGTAAACTATTATTCTAGATTTTGAAGAACATCGACACCACCAAGTATCCACCTCCTGAAAACTGGGACTACTCTGACGCGAGGAGGCTGTTCCTGGAGCCAGAAATCACAGATCCTAAGGATATTGAGGTATGTAGCTTTGAAATATTTTACTACAGCAGTTATTTTTTAACTTTTATACTGGTCTCAGTCTCAGTATACCTACATAAGAACAGTGTCAACTTTTACGCAGTCGCAACAGACTGCCAGACAAACGCACAGCCTAAACCGAGGATGATTAAGACATGGATTGACAATGCCTGTACGAAATCGCGTTCCTCGAACCTTCAGGTTATACGTCTGTTGTCGGTACTAAGTGCCACAGCGCCATCTGTCGAGTCTGGAGTCGAGTTATTCGGTCAGCGTTAAGCGCCGAACAAAATATTAGAAACTAGGATTTAGTGTCTGTGGTGACCGATAGATGACGCTAGTGCTTTAACCTGAAATAAGTGAACGCGATTTCGTATGGATATTGTCTATCCATGTCTATATCATCCTTGGCCTAAACTAAGGTAGGACCTTAAAATTAGAAGCGTATATTTTTCAAATGACATGACCTAAGAAAATACAAGGGTAACAAACATGCTGGTGAGCCGTTTAAAGCAGGGGTTTTCAAAGTGGGGGGCGCGACCACATTCTAAAGGGGGCGCGGCGCCTCGGGAAATTTGATCAGGGCTAGCTAGACCATTTACTTCCGTTTCCATGCATCGAAGCGAGGGGGGCGTGGGAATTTCATTTTAGGCAGCAGGGGGGCGTGACTAAAAAAAGTTTGGGAACCCCTGGTTCAAAGGCATAATTGGTATCGCATCTAATTGTAAATAATAATTGCAAAAAAATATTTTTTCACTTCTCATGCTCAAAAAGTGGGTCATATTATGCTTACCAAGGCGGACTAAAGTAGTACATTTAGCCTCTAGGGCTAATATGTACACATATTTATGATTTACAAAACATTTTAAATTGACCAATCAGAACACTTCACCATATTAAATCCACCAATCACAACACATATCGAAGATAATCGGACCGCTAGATACTTTTTTGGTGCGTATAATGTGTAAATAATTTAAGTCCTTAAAAAAACATTGTATTTAATATCAACCAATCAGAATACAGCAATGTTAAAATCGACCAATCAGGAAACGCAATTTATTTCTCAAAACATGAGGTGTTTTTTAGTTCCCACTTCACAATCATTAAAAAAGATTGTAATATTTTGGAAGCGCTAACGCGTGTTTAAACTGTTAAGAGCTAATTATACCGTCGTCTGTGGCATTTATTCGCGGTATTTGTATTTTGTATCTATGTCAAAAAAGTTAAAAAAATGAAAAGATCGTCAAGTTAAACCATAATTTCACCTTAGTTTAGTTATTGTGCGTAAATAATAAGTATTTTTTATCTTATTTTCTCGCAATCTAAGTGAAAAATAGTATGCATTACTCTGGTCGAAAAGCCATATTACCACTCGAACAATTTTAAAAATAACCACCTCGTGGTAATATAGCCTTCTTTAGACCCTTGCCAAACAATCTACTATTGTATTGGGGGTTGGCCGGCTGGGAAGACGTGTCCTATGCAAAAAAAAATTGTGTTGAAAAAAAAACCTACTCTTTCTTACTCGCAATATGATACCGACTATGCCCTTAAACGGATCACTACTATTTTTATCTACACTCATATTGTAAGTTCTCTAAAACGTGTTCGAAAACGGTAGGCAATGGCTAGCATTACCACGACCGATTTTACTATGATAAGCTTTTTATCCGTGGCAGTAACGTAATTTTACCTTTTCATGCTCAATTATTGATGTGCTATGAGTTTTGATAACATAATGTACACCTGCACCCTCCCGCGCATCCGCCGACAGCCCGACACGCGCCTCCCCGACCGCCGGCACAATCGAGTTGGCCATGGCGGTGCAATGGCGGCCATTCTATGGTTTCCGAATACGGCATTTTGGATAAATAATATGAGTGTTGATAAAGCAGTGTATGCAACTGTACGTAATTAGGCCTTAAAACACTCGTGTGATCTTATTATGAAACTCACCTGCGGCTCGTTTCATAAAACCACACTCATGTTTTAAGGACCCTTATTACGTAACAGTTACATAAACTACTATTGTCACACCTTGCTTAATGATAATTTTAAATCTCTTTGACAGATAAAATGGACAGATCCCGATGAAGAAGGCCTGGTAAAGTTCCTCTGCGGGGACAAGCAGTTCAATGAGGAGAGAGTCAGGAACGGAGCCAAGAAGCTGATGAAGGCTCGGTCTACCACCACGCAAGGACGGCTGGACGGCTTCTTTAAGGTAACTACTTACCTGTCGCATAGTAAGGCTGCGTTTCCACCAGAGATGAGTGAGGACGCGTTGCGAGGAATGTGTTTGTTAAGGCTTTTTTTTATATCCATTACATTGATAGGCTTACAGTAGGATACCGAATCGCCTACAATGGTAGAATAGTAGTTTATGTAACTGTTACGTAATAAGGGTCCTTAAAACATGAGTGTGGTTTTATGAAATGAGCCGCAGGCGAATTTCATAATAAGATCACACGAGTGTTTTAAGGCCTAATTACGTACAGTTGCATACACTGCTTTATCTACACTCATATTATTTATTATAAATGCCGTATTGGGAAATCATAGAATGGCCGCCATTGTACCGCCGTGGCCATCTCGATTGTGTCGGCGTGGCCAACTCGATTGTGTCGGGGCTCGCGCGGGACCAATCGAGTTGGCCATGGCGGTAACATTATGTTATCAAATTCGATGTTCCAAATTTGAAACTCATTGCTTAACAATATTTGAGCATGCATAGTTAAAATTACGTTACTGCCGCAGATAAGAAACTTATCATAGTTAAATCGTTTGTTGTAATGCTTGTCATTGTCTACGGTTTTTGAACGCATTTTAGAGTACTTACAGTATGAGTGTAGATAAACAGATATGTGCTGCTGAGTGAATTCATTACACATCGATTTTTAAGCACCAATCCTAGTGCTGTGCTGTGCGAGGATAAGTAAATGAAGCGATTCCATTGGTTCTTAAAAACACATCTCAGCCTAAGGGCGCTTGTACACGATACCGCAGCCGTAATTCTGCACTGTGTATACGAGACACAAAACTGACGGCGGCGGTGTCGTCTACACGCGCCCTTGCGTGATCATTGACCCTTCAACAGCCAATAGGCGTGGCCACACCTGACGCACCGCCACGCGAGGCAGCTCGGCTAGTGTGGCCGCGCCTTACCCGAGGCAAACGCGTGCGCGGATGCAATGCCTCGGGCTAGACACGTCCACACTAGCCGAGCTGCCTCGCGCGGAAATTTTCTCGCGAGGCGGTGCGTCAGGTGTGGACCAGGTGGGTCAATCACGAATCTAACTCGTAATTATGGCAGTTATAATTTTCAACCTTATTGATAACTAGCCTTTTCCCGCGGCTTTGCCCGCGTACATACTCAAAAAGGATACGATACCCATGTTGATTTTCAGACTTTGTGACCTCATTTGCCCCTTTTAGGGGTTGAATTTTCAAAAAACCTGAAACACGTGTTTACTCATTTATCGTTAGGAATACTCCTGTGAAGTTTCGAATAAAATACTCTAACAAATCTTGATTCTCCATACAAACTTTGGACTCCCATTTTACCCCCTTAGGGGGTGAATTTTGAAAAATCCTTTCTTAGTGCATCCCTAGACCTTATAAGGAACCTACGTGCCAAATTTGGAATCTCTAGAACCAGCGGTTTGGGCTGTGCGTTGATATGTCAGTCAGTCAGTCAGTTTCTTCTTTTATATATTTAGATGTATGAGAGTTCAGAATAAAACGAATATCTATTTTAGTTGGCTATACAATTTCTGAACCTTACTGTAATGCAGTATGAATTAATATATATTACTTTTTGCCCCTTTTAAAATCATTGAAAGCGTCAAAATATGTTTGATATAGTGTTTTCCGTATATTTTTGGAAAAATTAATTCATGCTAAGACGCAATTAAAATCTTCCTAAACAATTAGATATACAACATTGGGAACCTACTCCTTTTGAAATATTGTATATAGTAGGTTAAAAATAGGCAATCACGCGGACGGATAGTCGTGCCATCAGTTAGCGCGTGATATCACGTCCAAAATATAACAGAGTGCGCTCGCGCAAATTTTGCTCTGGCTTCAATGGCACGATTTTTATGCCCGACGCGTGGCGATCAAGGGTTAAGGGGCTGACAACTGCTAAATTCCATCCCTCTTTTTTAAGCGCGAGTGAAAGAGAAACACTGTGTTACGTTTTGTATGGTAGCTCATAGCAAATTTAGCAAAATGATGAATTAAAAAAACTATGCATTAATTGAGAAATATAAAATAATTAAGTTTGTATTAGTGTGGTGGAATTTGGTCCTTAATTAGAGACGTAAATCAAGAAACTAAAGACATACAACTGTTTAAAGCTAATTTAAGATGTAACTTTGGAATTATTTTCTATCGAGCCGATTTCGTCCAATCGTGTATCGGTTTTTACTTTGTCAAAACAAGTAGTTATAGCTAAAAAAAAAATTAACTGTTTATTATTATGAAATGGGTTAATAACAATTTCACTTAACTTAGTATTAATCTTTTACATTTAAGATTGTATTACCAAGCTATTATTTTGGGGTTGCACCCCCTTTTAACATAAATTACTTTAAATTAAATCATATTAATCTATTTTACCATTTACATTGTTATCTATCAGTGGTTTTTTTACAATACTTTTAATATTCTTAGGTTTTTTATCTAAATTTTCTATAACTTCTTTGGGAAAGCTGTTTAGAACTTTAGGTATGTAAGAAGTCCAGACTCTGTTACCATATTCATTACTATTTTTAGTGGTTACAAAGTTAGGTTTATTGGAGAGATTACGAGCTAAAAAACTGTTTAAGTAAAGTCAATTTGAAGATAACCGGGTGTTCTCAGCCTCTTAACAAAGTCAATCAAACGTTTTCCAGCTATCGACAACACCCAACCCCAAACGCAAGGCCGAAGACGAGAAGAAGAATGCTGCCAACAAGAAGGCCAAGGCGGGGAGGGGGCGGAAGCCGAAATAAACACCTACTAGGATTTTAGTCCTTAGTATTGCTAGCTGTTTTAATAGGGATGATGACACATTGAATTTTGTAATAAAATTTTGTTGAATGGATGCAAAACGATCAATATATCCTACTAAATTGAAAATGATAGATCTGTCGAGTTTCAAAATTTAAGGATTTTTTTAAGTACAAAATTTAAAAAAACAATACAGCATTCGATTTCTCATATACCTATTACTGTAAAATAAATTGTACAGCGAATATATACATAAACGCAATATTTCACTGTCAAAATAACAATTTCATAATTTTTCCATACTTTGAACAGGGCGATTATGCCATCGTGACGTCACTGTTGCATATCATTTTGTTAGGAGCGTTTTGAGAAACAAAAGCGAGTGACAGATTTTGAATCTCTTTTCTGACTTTTGTGTTGCTTTAACGCAATTGGCCCCATATAGACATTTGATCCTCACAACAAAACGAATCGATTGATACCATACATGAAAACAATTCATCATGCCTATTATAATCCTAACTATTAGTGTCTCGTCACAGACCATAGATTGGACTAGATCCTGCAAGCACCCGTAACCCCATACCTAAATTCTCGTAAACCACGCCCACTAGTTTATTTTTATTTTATCGTATGGCTAAATGTCACTGGATATAGATAGGCATTTCTTCCCTGGGGTAGCAGTAGTGGGAAAGCAGATGTTAAGGAAAATCCAGTGAGTGCTGCGAGGTCCGATGGGACAGTGCAGCTGCCAAGTTTGTTACTCTTTTAGCACCACCCAGGGATCACGTGTAGGGTTGTCTAAGGTGTTTCCTACGGACGCAGAGTAACATTGATCCCCACTAGTAAGAGAGAGAGACGTGTTTATGGCTCCCGTGCACGAAAAAAAGAGATGCTCTTTCTTGCACGTTTGGCCGGATACCGGAAATCCGGCGGACCCGTTGGCCGGATATTCGGCCAAAGGTGTCACCTACAATTAGGAATATGCATGATTTTTTTGGAAGACGTCATTAGATTCTATTTCCCTGTGGATTCAAATGTCTCTAATAAACCTACTGTCTATGATAGTCCTGAAACGTCAAAAATGTGAAAATACGTTAGGCGTCTGCGCCGCGCGTCAAAACGCCCCATACAAAAAGTGTGAGGATTGTGACGTCACCGACCACAAAGTTGCAGAAAACTGTTTGGAAGGAACAAGTTTTTGGAAGATTTTTGTAATTTTAGGCACGAAAAAATGCGTTTAGCTATATAGTTGTCATACATTTTTTGTCTTGTGAGAACATAAGTAATCGATCTGAAGTTTCGAAAATACATTTGAGGTGTAAAAAAAAATGCCTGAAATTTTAAGTTTTTAAACCGCAATATCTTTAAAAAACTGTTATAAATTATTACGGATTTCCACTTATTTATATTAATTTGGGGTTGTTGAATGTGTTTATGCAACAAATTCAATTAAATATTTTTCATGCATGTTCTCTATTAAGCTAATTCGAGCTCGCGGGTGCCACTCCGTGCAGGTCGCAACTTGTTAAAGAAATTGTAAGCTACCTAAAGTTATTCCCTTTATTGAATGGAAGAACCACACGTAATAAACTAATATTAATAATTGTTAAGTAAATTATTTACTAGTTTACTATGTATTCATCCCGTTACTAACCGGTATCCGGCCGGATAGTACACAACTATCCGGTATTCAGCTGAATAGTAAAATTGTGTCCGGATAGACCGGATACCGGATAGTGTCCGGATATCCGTTGCATCTCTAGTTTTTGTTGTTTATATTTGAAGTATCGTGTTCGTTATGTTCACAGTCTGGTACTGTTAAGTGTTAATTAATATCTTGCATTTAATTTGTATTTTTATTTGATAAAGCATAATTAAGTAACTGTGTTTTTCTTCTTTTTAGGGTTCCGTACCTCAAAAGGAAAAAACGGAACCCTTATAGGATCACTCGCATGTCTGTCTGTCCGTCTGTCACATACAATTTATTTAATTGTTTAATAAGGGATAGACTAAGAGAGCTACGTCAGATATTTTATAATTGAAATAAAAATGGAAAAATTCACCGCGTCGAGCAAGATTCGAACTTACGACCTTTCGGAACACCGGTCCGATCGCTCTGACCAACTGAGCCATCGACGCTTACTCAACCTCGGTGAACCTCGGTTTTTTTCCATTTTTCTTTCAATTATAATTTCGCTTGCAGACGTTTCTGCTTCGTACAAAATTAATTTACGTCAGATATGTTATAATAATGAGAGCAACGAAACCCGTCTAGTTAGTTTGCTGTACTATCGTTATTGCTGAATTCTCTAAGTTATTGCTAATTAGATCTGGGCATCGTTACTTATCAAAGACAATATAATATTATACCATATACAAGATATCTCTATACTCCGCTTAGCGCGTTATTTTTTTGAAACCTAAGCTGCCAAAAAGAAGGGGTGCGGGAGGGGAACACGCGATGCTAGACAGGGAACGTGCCATTGTTTCGTGGGGCGTAAGAGAGAGTCAGACATTAATGGTTGCCATGGCGACGTACTATGTTTACTGTCACTCACAATCTCACTATAGGGTGAAATTACTTCGAGCGTGGCAGCGGGGGTCGCCCGGCTATGCGGGGTCTTGGGTTATTTATTAGTCTATGTATTATACTAATACTCTTATTATAGTGTCATATTCAGGTTCAGTCAATATCATAGAAGCACTGGTGGCCTGGTGGTAAGACTTTCAATCCGAAGGTCGCGGGTTCAAACCCCGGCGCGTACCACTGAGTTTTTCGGAACTTATGTACGAAATATTTGATATTTACCAGTCGCTTTTCGGTGAAGGAAAACATCGTGAGGAAACCGGATCTAATACCAACAAGGCCTAGTTTCCTCTCTGTTGAAAGGTCAGATGTCAGTCGCTTTCGTAAATACTAGTGTCTACGCCAATTCCTGGGATCAGGTTGCCGAGCGGACCCCAGGCTCAATAGAGCAATAAAGCTGGGACAAACGCCAGGAGGAAGATTCAGATTCAGTCATATCCAGTTCTCCTAGGAACACATTTAGTTTATGAGAAAATTTTCAGCAATGGTCGTTGAACTACTAGTATGGAGGAAAACGGCAAACGGCGGAGGGTTTGGAAAAAGTCGTCGACATCTCTTCTAAATACCTAAAACTGTATGTATGTGTTCCTGGTTATCTCTAGTATACGAATTGACCGGTTTTAGTTTATGGAGGGGGGGGGGGAGTCAAAAAAATGGGGGGAAAGATGGCGGCCGACCGTCATCGAAATTTGTTCACATTTCTAGTTCTATGAGACCGATCGGTTCGTGTGAGATGTCATTTGAAAGATTATTAAACGTACTATAATTGTTTCTAAAAAATCGTAGTCATCACTTTAGTCGTTTACAAAATATTTGAAAAAATATTTTTTACCGGGCATGTTTGCATAAGTACTTAAGTACAAAACATGCTTATAACTCAATAAATTATAACTTAACCGCCAATCATGTTATTATAAAATATACGGGAAATTTTATGAGCTTTCCAAAAACATAAGTTTTAGTTGTATATACTATAATATAACCAAGTAAAGATGTTTTTTTTTCAGCATGGGTCGCTGCGCATCGTCATATAAATGGCGGCCAACTGTCGTCGTATTATCATTATTTCTCGGTATCTATTTCACGGATCAAATCGTAATAGGTACCATTTGAAAGCATTTTAAATGTACTTCAAACGGTTCTTTGAAGTCTGAGCTGCAAAATTAACCGTTAAGTTTTTTTTAAAGAAAATGTAAGATTTTTACCTAATAGACTGGAGGAAACAGGCTTGTTAGGACAAAGGTCCTCAAAATCTCTTCTAAATACCTAAAACTGGTATGAATGTGTTCCTCATGGTCTCTAGTATACGAATTGACCGGTTTTATTTTATGGAGGAGGGATTAATCGAAAAAAAGGGGGAGGGGAAAGATGGCGGCCGACCGTCATCGAAATTTATTCATATCTCGAGTCCTATGGAACCGATCGGTTCGTGTCAGATGCCATTTGAAAGATTATTAAACGTACTATGATTGTTTTTAACTAACCCTAGTCATCACTTTAGCCGTTTACAAAATATTAAAAAAATATATGAATTTTTACCGTGCATGTTTACGTAAGTACTGAAAAAACATGCTTATAACTCAACAAATTATCACTTCACCGTAATGAATGTCAGAATAAAATTTACAGAAAATTTGATGAGCTTTCCAAAAACGTAAGTTTTATTTGTATATAATATTAAATAACCAAGTAATGGCGAATTTTGTTCAGCATGGGTCACTGCGTATCGTCATATGAATGGTGGCCGACCGTCGTTCTATTTTCATTATTTCTCAGAATCTATTATACGGATTAAATCGTGATAGGTATCATTTGAAAGCATTTTAAATTTACTATAATCGGTTCTTAGAGGTCCGAGTTGCAAAGTTATTTTTTTTAAAGAAACTGTAAGATTTTTACCTAATAGACTAGAGGAAACCGGCTTGATTGGAGAAAAGTCCTCGACATCTCTTCTAAATACCTAAAACTGGTATGGATTGTAGCATGACGCTACGTTTATCGTACGACATCTGTCGACGTTCTTTAGAACTTCCGTGTCTAAGGCTAGGTCGCGGTTGATATACACGGTGAATCTGAGTAACCCGAAAAATTTTTACCATAAATTCCTGAGGTCATAAGGAGTAATAATTGTTATATGAATTTAGGTCAATTTCGCCAAAAAAAAATATATTTTTGCTCTTTTTTCGATTTTTTAAATGCTTTTGAACATAAAAACATAATTGTTATTGTTAAAACTGTCGATTAAAATAAATTAGTACATTTTTTTTCATACAAAATAGTTTACGTAAAGTAATCCTTGACACTTTGATATCTGTCAATAAGAATGTCTAGACTAGACCCCATAAAGGGTGAAATCGCCATCAAAAAAGCGTTTTGCATTGAGTCACAATCAAAAATGTTTTTTTATTTAGTTGGTAGTAACTCTGAAACTAGGCCAATTCCAGAAAAGTTTATACGACATTTTAGTCTCCAATTATGATCAGGAATTTATGGTTAAAATCTTTCGGGTTACTCAGATTCACCGTGTATAAAAAAGCGTACATCGTGATTCACGGCATTACGGGTAGATGGCGCTTATATCAGTCCGCATTTTGTAATACACGACTGGCAGTTATAAAATTGAAATGATATTCGCGCTTATTTTGAATATGAATGTTTGAGGTATTCCAGATTGTCAAGAAGAGAAAGTTGGTTTTATTGAAAGTGTCAGATCGACTGAGAGATTTTTGAAGAAAAAAACAGGAATTATCTGCAAATTGTCCTGTACAAAATCCTTTTGAGTCCTTTTTTGTTCCCTGAAAGTGTTCACCACAGTTGGTTAATTCCCTGGTCCGCCTAAAGCAAAGGGGGCGCCTGCCCACGAACGTTATTTAAATTCAGTTTGAGTTTTGACCATTTCCTGACTTTCAAGAATATCATTTTATTTACATTTTTTTTAAACGTTATAAATCCGATTCCCTTTTTGTATTCAGTGTTTTTGTGCCATAATAGCTTTTTTTTTGTTGTTTTGCCAAAATCTTCCCAAAATTCTAATTGCCTCATTTGACGGGCGTATAAAGACCTGGCTCTTGAATTTAGGCTACTTTCAGCCAGCGAATCATCTGTCACCATCCATATCACCCGCCTCATTAATCCATTATTTTCCCGCAGCCAAATTACCAGCCGAGTCTTCATTTGTACTTACTAGTTTTGCTAGTACTCCCTCTTTTTATTTTCCTTTTGTGCGGAAAGTAGACGTTTACGATACTAAGGTAACTATTGAATGTTAAATATCTTTATATCGTTATCGTAATTTTTATGTGAAGTGCTAATTTTAAATATTCTGATTATTGTAATTTAATTACATTCTAACCACTAAGGAAATTATTGAATGTGAAATATCTTTATATAGATACCGTTATCGTCATTTTTATGTGAAGTGCTAATTTTAAATATTCTGATTATGTAATTTAATTACATTCTATTCGGGTCTACGATACTAAGAAAATTATTGAATGTGAAATACCTTTATCGATATCGTTATCTTCATCTTTATGTGAAGTGCTAATTTTAAATAATCTGATTATTGTTGCTAATTTTAAATAATTTACTTAATCTGCAAAATTAAACGTGTTAATGCAATTCACGAAGTGTTTTACTGCAGGATGTATTCCTGATTGTCTCCAGTATACGAATTTACCGGTTTTATTTTATAGAGGGGGCGACGAGTCGAAAAAAAGGGAGAGGGGAAAGATGGCGGCTGACCGTCATCGAACTTTGTTCATATTTCGAGTCCTATGGAACCGATCAGTTCGTGTGAGATGTCATTTGAAAGATTATTAAACGTACTATAAGTGTTTCTTATTAACCCTGGTCATCACTTAGTCGTTTACAAAATATTTGAAAAAATATGTTTTTTTTTACCGGGCATGTTTGCATAAGTATATACTTATAAAACATGCTTATAGCTCAATAAATTATAACTTAACTGCAATCAATATTGTTATAAAATTTACGGAAATCCTTTGAGCTTTCCAAAAAAAATATATATATGTCATTGCCAATTTTGTCAAGCAAGAACAAACGGTGACTCGAGATTCGAACAAATTTCGATGACGGTCGGCCGCCATCTTTCTCCTCCCGCTTTTTTTCTTCTCGTCCCCCCTGCATAAAATAAAACCGGTCAATTTGTATACTGGAGACAATCAGGAACACATCCATACCAGTTTTAGGTATTTAGAAGAGATTTTAAGGACTTTTCTCCTAACAAGCCGGTTTCCTCCAGTCTATTAGGAAAACATCATCATTTTCTTTAAAAAAAATGTTACGGTTAATTTTGCAGCTCAGACTTTAAAGAACCGATTAAAGTACATTTAAAATGCTTTCAAACGATACCTATTACGATTTGATCCGTATCATAGATTTCGAGAAATAATGATATTACGACGACGGTCGGCCGCCATTCATATGACGATACGCAGTGACCCATGCTGAACTAAATTCATCATTACTTGGTTATATAATATTATATACAAATAAAACTTATGTTTTTGGAAAGCTCATTAAATTTCCCGTATATTTTATTCTAACATTGATCGCTGTCAAGTTATAATTTATTGAGTTATAAAGCATGTTTTATCAGTAATTACGCAAACAAAATTCATATTTTTTTAAATATTTTGTAAACCACTAAAGTGATGACTAGGGTTATTTAGAAACATTTATAGTAGGTTTAATAATCTTTCAAATGACACTTCATGCGAATCGATCGGTGTCATAGGACTCGAGATGTGGAGAAGTTTCGATGACGGTCGGCCGCCATCTTTACCCTCCCCCTTTTTTTCGATTAATCCCTCCTCCATAAAATAAAACCGGTCAATTCGTATACTAGAGACCATGAGGAACACATTCATACTAGTTTTAGGTATTTAGAAGAGATTTTGAGGACTTTTGTCCTAACAAGCCTGTTTCCTCCAGTCTATTAGGTAAAAATCTTACATTTTCTTTAAAAAAAAACTTAACGGTTAATTTTGCAGCTCAGACTTCAAAGAACCGATTGAAGTACATTTAAAATGCTTTCAAATGGTACCTATTACGATTTGATCCGTAAAATAGATACCGAGAAATAATGATAATACGACGACAGTTGGCCGCCATTTATATGACGATGCGCAGCGACCCATGCTGAATAAAAAAAAACATCTTTACTTGGTTATATTATATTATATACAAACAAAACTTATGTTTTTGGAAAACTCATTAAATTTCCCGTATATTTTATTCTAACATTGATCGCTGTCAAGTTATAATTTATTGAGTTATAAGCATGTTTTATCAGTAATTACGCAAACATGGACGGTAAAAATTCATATTTTTTTTAAATATTTTGTAAACCACTAAAGTGATGACTAGGGTTATTTAGAAACATTTATAGTAGGTTTAATAATCTTTCAAATGACACTTCATGCGAACCGATCGGTGTCATAGGACTCGAGATGTGGAGAAGTTTCGATGACGGTCGGCCGTCATCTTTACCCTCCCCCTTTTTTAGGGTTCCGTACCTCGAAAGGAAAAAACGGAACCCTTATAGGATCACTTTGTTGTCCGTCTGTCTGTCTGTCTGTCTGTCTGTCTGTCAAGACCATTTTTCTCAGGAACGCGTGGAGGTACCAAGCTGAAATTTATATCAAATACGCAGATCTGTTGTCCCTTGAAGCTGTGAAAAATCAAACTTAAAAGCCAACTCAATCAAAAGATACAGTCGTTTATGCTGCAAATTTTAGAGTCTTTCGGCACTTGCAAAACCTACGGGGTACTTCCCGTAAACTCAGAAACTTGAAATTTGGCACGAAGCAACGTCATATAGCATAGACAATGGAAAAATTACAAAAAGTAGACATTTTTAGTAAAATCATACAAACAAATATTTTTTTTAATTTTAAACTTACTACCTTTTTCCTCGTAAACGCGTGGAGGTATTAAATTGAAATTCAAGTCAAATACTCAGCGCTATAAGACCTTTCAAATGTAGCAAAACCAAACTTTTATGTCAACGCAATCAAAAGAAATTGCAATTTAAGTCACTTATTTTGAAACTGAGTACTCGCAAGAAACTCAAAACCTAAAGGGTACTTCCCGTAAACTCAGAAACTTTAAACTCGGCACGAAAAATCTTCATATAGCACAGACAAAGGAAAAATTACGAAAAGTAGACATTTTTAGTAAAATCATACAAAAAATACTTTTTGAAATTTTAAACTTACTACCTTTTTCCTCGTAAACGCGTGGAGGTATTCAATTGAAATTCATGTTAAATACTCAGCGCTATAAGACCTTTCAAATGTAGCAAAACCAAACTTTTATGTCAACGCAATCAAAAGAAATTGCAATTTAAGTCGCTTATTTTGAAACTGAGTACTCGCAAGAAACTCAAAACCTAAAGGGTACTTCCCGTAAACTCAGAAACTTGAAACTTGGCACGAAAAAACTTCATATAGCACAGACAAAGGAAAAATTACGAAAAGTAGACATTTTTAGTAAAATCATACAAAAAATATTTTTTGAAATTTTAAACTTACTACCTTTTTCCTCGTAAACGCGTAGAGGTATTAAATTGAAATTCATGTTAAATACTCAGCGCTATAAGACCTTTCAAATGTAGCAAAACCAAACTTTTATGTCAACGCAATCAAAAGAAATTGCAATTTAAGTCGCTTATTTTGAAACTGAGTACTCGCAAGAAACTCAAAACCTAAAGGGTACTTCCCGTAAACTCAGAAACTTGAAACTTGGCACGAAAAAAACTTCATATAGCACAAACAAAGGAAAAATTACGAAAAGTAGACATTTTTAGTAAAATCATACAAAAAATATTTTTTGAAATTTTAAACTTACTACCTTTTTCCTCGTAAACGCGTAGAGGTATTAAGTTGAAATAAGTAATAAACATACTACAACTTTTGCTTGTTATAGGTTTGTACGGAACCCTCGGTGCGCGAGTCCGACTCGCACTTGGCCGGTTTTTTTCGATTAATCCCTCCTCCATAAAATAAAACCGGTCAATTCGTATACTAGAGACCATGAGGAACACATTCATACCAGTTTTAGGTATTTAGAAGAGATTTTGAGGACTTTTGTCCTAACAAGCCAAAAATCTTACATTTTCTTTAAAAAAAACTTAACGGTTCATTTTGCAGCTCAGACTTTAAAGAACCGTTTGAAGTACATTTAAAATGCTTTCAAATGGTACCTATTACGATTTGATCCGTAAAATAGATACCGAGAAATAATGATAATACGACGACAGTTGGCCGCCATTTATATGACGATGCGCAGCGAGCCATGCTGAAAAAAAAAACATCTTTACTTTGTTATATTATATTATATACAAACAAAACTTATGTTTTTGGAAAGCTTATAAAATTTCCAAACATATCATACAAACCGATCGGTCTCATAGGACTCGAGATGTGAACAAATTTCGATGACAGTCGGCCGCCATCTTTCCCCCCCTTTTTTCCGACCTGTCCCCCCCTCCAGAAACTAAAACCGGGCAATTCGTATTCTGGAGACAACGAGGAACACATCCGTACCAGTTTTAGGTATTTAGAAGAGATATCTACGAAAATCGCGAAGGAGACGACTTTTGTTTAATTTTCCTATAGTCTATACTGCCAGACCTAGCTACATATATACCTGTCATGGTAATAATGATACCAAGATTGAACGGGATGGTCTTTTTTTTTTCGTTAGCCTATAAGGTGTCCCACTGCTCGGCAAAGGCCTCCCCTCTTTTCCCCATTCGACCCTGTTGGTTGACAAATTCGACCACTCTTTACAGAATGCATCCAAGTCATCCCAAGCTAAAATGAAAAAAGATGGGCCAAACGTGCTACCGAGTAGGTCCCACAGGATGGCTACCGGGGCAGAGGCAAACCAAATAAAAACCGGCCAAGAGCGTGTCGGGCCACGCTCAGTGTAGGGTTCCGTAGTTTTCCGTCCGTCACAGTAAGTGTCCCCACTTAAGAGTTAAATTAACACCGCCATGTAGGATATAAGCGTTCCACGTACAGCGACATCTATCGGCAAATTAAGTAAACTATTGCGCGCGAGCTTAAA
Organism: Pammene aurita; assembly: GCA_947086415.1. Taxonomy (NCBI): domain Eukaryota; kingdom Metazoa; phylum Arthropoda; class Insecta; order Lepidoptera; family Tortricidae; genus Pammene; species Pammene aurita. Next base: position 17,733,427 of record OX352310.1, read on the forward strand.
GTATGGAAGATGATTTTTATGGGATAATTCTTTATTGCTTGAACCGATTTTCACCGTTTTTACTTTATTTGAAAGCACGTCATTTCATTGTGATTTTGTAGAAATTACAATACAATACAATAAACAACTGCTTATACGGTTAAATTACAAACTTAGTTTAGAAATTATTTTGTAATTTTTTTTCAAAAACTATTCAACCTATCAAGTTCAAAATAATTTTCCTAGAAAGTTTTTATAAAATTCTACTTTTGAGATTTTTTTCATATTTTTAAAACTTATGGTTCAAAAGTTAGAGGGGGGGGACACATTTTTTTTTTTACTTCTGGAGCGATTATTTCCGAAAATATTTACATTATCAAAAAATGATTTTACTAAACCCCTATTCATTTTTAAATACCTATCCAACAATATTTCACACGTTAGGGTTGAAATGAAAAAAAAAATCACTCCCCACTTTACGTATAGGGGAGGTACCCTAATTAAACATTTTTTTCCAATTTTTATTTTACCACTTTGTCGGCGTGATTGATATACATATTAGTACCAAATTTCAGCTTTCTAGTACTAACGGTCACTGAGATTATCCGCGGACGGACGGACGGACAGACATGGCGAAACTATAAGGGTTCCTAGTTGACTACGGAACCCTAAAAAGAGATGGCGGGATGGTCTTATTAAACTTTAAATAGGTATGACAGAGAAGGCGCTATTATCATTGGTCCTTGTCAGTCTCACATTGTGATTATTGCTTACAAGGCCCTAAATACAATGTAAACGTTTGTTACCCTCCACCGCTTTTTGAAGGGGAACAAAGAAACCGACTAAATTATGTAGGCTAGCTACGGTATGTTTTCAGCCATCTTGAAATGCGTTTCCAAATTAGTCGCATTTCGTGTATTTCTGTACTTGTGTGAACGCGTGTTTCAACTTCTAGAGATAAGTACTTGCTTTGAGAATATAGATTATTTAAGACCCCGCATAGCCGGGCGACCCCCTCTCCCACACTCGAAGTAATTTAACTCTATAGTGAGACACTAAATATTGGAAGTGACAGTAAACTTAGTACGTCTCCATGGCAACCATTAATGACTCTCTTACGCCCCACGGAACAATCACGCGTTCCCTGTCTAGCATTGCGTGTTCCCCTCCCGCACCTCTTCTTTTTGGCAGCTTAGGTTTGTATATGTTTGGATACATTATTAAGCCATGATTTCAACAGAGATGGCAAGGGATCGCATCTGTATAGTTGGACTGAGTGAAACTTACTGAGAAGGTGCTGGATACTTCTCCACAAAGAAAACGAGAGTGCCCAAGGTATTAGGGACCTAGCTTGAAGGAGAAGACCAAGGAAGGATCCAACTAGGCTGGGCAGCATTTGGGAAACTACGAGTCTTCTCGTCATCCATACCGCAACGCTTGAAAACGAAAGTTTCCAATCAGTCCGTCCTACTCGTAATGACCTACGGAGCTGAGACGTGGACACTCACGGTAGGGCTGGTCCAGCAGTTCAAAGTCGCTCAGCGAGTCATAGCCATAGCTTTCCATAGGAAAGAGCTATGCTCGGAGTTTCTCTGAAGGATAGGACTCGTAAGGAATACATCCGACAGAGAACCAAAGTTATCGACATAGCTCAAAGAATTAACAAGCTGAAGAGGCAGTGGGCCGGCCATATCTCGCGAAGAACCGACAACCGCTGGGGTAAACGTGTTCTTGAGTGGAGATCGCGTCTCGGCAAACGTAGTGTAGGACGCCCTCCGGCCAGGTGGGATGACGATCTGCGAAAGACTGCTGGTAGATGCTGGACGCGGCAAGCTGAAGGCAGGGCGCTATGGCGCTCATTAGGGGAGGCCTATATCCAGCAGTGGTATTTTCCTCCGATTGGTGTGGTGTAAAATTTTGTATTACACTTGGCAGCAAAGTTCAACCTCTTGTGCCTTAAGGCCCTCGCACGCTCATGATTCCACTTTTTGAACCACTCGCTACGCTCAGCTCAATTTTGGAATATTTCGCACGCTTGGGTCTAAGTACGTGAGGATAAACAACAACTTTGGGCCCTTGTATAATAAATAACTATTAAATATGTTATCGTCACGATAACCCTAGACCTAAAATAGTCTTTAGGGGTTAAATATCACTAATGAATGATGACATTGATGACAAATATAATTGATTGATTATAAATGAAAGCTTAATATGGATAAGATTGAAGAGCTCAAAGAGGACCCAGTGTGTTGACGATGAGGGATCCTCTTGTTCCTTTAGCCGTCAACACAGTGAATCCTCCTTTTTGTAAAGGGTCGGCAACGGGTTGGGGGGATTGTATTTCCTAATAAAATAATATATTTCCGTAACGTATAATCCATCATGTTAAGTTGTAGTCCTACTAATTTCGCAACTTATCTATGTGATACAGTTTTATATTGGTTACTTTTCGCTTGATCACCTAAACGGAATAAAGTGGCCACCATTTGCCGTTTAGGAAATGAAACAAAAAATACGCAAAATGAAACTATATGACAAATATCAAAAGTCGCGTAATCAGTAGGACTACAACTTAACACTGAAGGATTATACATAAATTGATTCGATTATTAGGAGATACAATCCCCCCAATGAGGGTGCCACTGGACGGTCGACGCAGTCTTAAGTTTGGCAGTTTTTTATTGTGCGTGGCACAATCCGCCCTAAGACCGCCGTTCGTTTGTAATTACGTAGAATCTTATGTTGCTTTGATATAAACAACGCGATTCCACACTACTCTTTTATTACAATAAGTAGGTCATTAGAGATAACTAAATTGCATTACGTCCTTATAAAGCAGCGTAATATCATTGAAAACACAATCTAAATATCAATAATGCCACAGAAACAATCTCAGTGCGACTTGCTGAAGAAAATTACCGAAGAACAAGGATATGACGACTACATGGTGAAGGAAAAGGACAACGATGGGACCAGCATGATGTCATCTCTATCTTGCGTTACACTCCGCTCGAAAAATAAAAGAGATTTGAAGCTCTTCGTCAAATCAGGGGCGTGGAGCGAACAGGTACGGTTAGATAACCCCACTCTTTGTCCTTTTACCGTCGAGCTTTTCTTCTATACAACTTTATGGAAACAATATGAAAGGCTAGAGGAAATATGCAACGTCCCAGAAGAGCATAGATTCCGCAAACCAACACTTTATGGTAGCCGCGACGAGTATTTGAACGAACTTTTGGTAATAGAAGACTTAGTTGCCAAAGGCTATGAGGATTTTGACAGAAATAAGACAGCGGATTTCGAGTATATGTCCGCGGGTATCGCTTTAATCGCTCAGTTCCACGCTCTTTCCTTAGCCTACTCCCAGTACGATCCAGAAGGATTTAAAAGAACCAGCGATTATTTGACGAACAAAGAATTTATTAAACTAGACCGGTTTTTAAAAAGCGTGACGCCTAAAATGCTGTCCAATGCATTCTCATCCGCAGAACACCATAGAGAAAAACTAGAGAAGTATACTAAAAACACAAAAAGATTCCATAATCAATTTACGAGTTTTTTCAAAAGAGGAAATGACAATATTCTAATTCACGGAGATTTTAAGCCAAATAACTTAATGCATAGACGTGTAAATGGAAAGCTGGAGATAGTAGTCATGGATTTCCAATTGATTCACAACGCAGATGCTGTGGTGGATCTTATGTACTTCATATTTACAGCGACTGAGGAATCGTTCCGTCGCGCCCACTACCATGACTTACTTGATCTATATTATGAGAAGCTGCGTGCATCCTTGCTTAGATTACGCATCGATGCAGAACAAGTATACCCTGAGAAAACTTATAGAAGTCGCTTGAAAGAAAACGCGATGTCTGGGCTGGTTATGGCCGTCGCTTTCCTACCTATGGTGTTGGTAGATAAAGACAAAATTCCTGCTTTCAGTGGGGACGCAGATATAACAGAGTTCGCGGTGGAGAGTAACGCGCTATTTAGAGAGCGTTTTAACGGTATTTTGAATAATTATGTGGAATGGGGACTGTTGTGAGCAGCGAATATTTAATATTTGGCCTTTTCTTTATCGCGCACATACTACTAGTGTTTTGTTTGTTGCACTTTAGGTGTGCATTTCTCAACCTCTGTTTTCAACCGACTTCAAGATTTCGAAGGAGGAGGTTATCAATTCGTCGGGATCTCTGTTTTTTGCTATATTTTTTTAATGTATGTTATTATTCGAAGACGGCTGGACCGATTTGAAAAAAATATTTTTTTGTTTGAAAGTGGCTTCACAGTTGGTCCCATAATAACCAGGTCAGGATCTGATGTTGGGATCCTGGAGAAATCGAGGGAACTCTTCAACTATGGCAGATCTATAGTGATTTGAGTATTTTTTACAGCAGTATTTTTTATTTGCTTTTGGAAAGGTGGAGGCTAAGTGAAGTCGGTTCTTATTCTTGTTTAAAATTATTTGTTCGGTAGTGTGTGCTTTATTGAATAAAATTTATATCTATCTATCTAAATAAAAGAAAAACTGAAAAATTCATCGCCTGACGACTCTCGAAATCGCGGCTACGACACACCGGCGCTCTACCAGCAAGCTGACTTGCCCGTTGGCTGCTAATTTTTAAACTATATCTTTCTTATATGCGCCTTAAGGCGCCTGTGAACAGAGCACTCTCAGAAGATCTCTCTACTATGAAAAAACAATGTATCTACTATGAATTATAAGGTTATATACCTACCGTTAACGTGATTCAACCAATTACTAAATAAAACATAAAATTGTATATCGTGTTTATTCGTCAGTCAAAACCGTAAAAAACATTCTCCACTCATATATAGCACCGCTTTAAATATGAACAAATCAAAAAACTTCTACATGTCAGAAACAAAAGTCTTAGCGGGTGAGGTTTTCAAAATATTCACTCCAGTCGTAATAAAAGCAGTATAAATTACGCATATTTCATTATTAAGAAAAATTTATAACTGAAAAGTTTTTTGATTTGCTCTTCATATAGTTTTTTACACTATGACTACTGTACAATTGCAATCGATAATTATTTCGTCATTTAACACGTTAACAATCCCCATACAATATGTATTCATCTCGTACGTCCAAGCAAATCACTTCAATCACACGTCCATGCTCCACATATGGGTCACTAAGAAACAAACAAGCACGCTTTCGAATAAGTACAATATCTTTCTGTATCCTGTTGTCTAACTAGCCAAAAACATTATTATATCAGAATTATCCCTATATTATCATGCAGTATGAAGTGACACTAACTAATCTAAGTGCGGGCACGGTCGTTAGTGGCCCATCTGTGGGGCACGGACGTGTGGAGATAGTTCAGCGTGATCCATGTATGGGGCACTGGACAGTGAACGTGTTAAAATGGCAATTAAAATTATATTACCCTTGGAATGTAAATACTGCATAACATAATTATTAATAGCATATTTAAGCCATAAAAATAATAGATTTATAATGTAATGCGAAAATTAGTATTGAAACTTTCATAAATGAAGGTTTCAGCGTTCGAGATTTTCACTAGATGAAGCACCGTGGCGAGAGGTTTGTTTTGACAACAGCTGTCAAAATCCACCAATCAAAAAAATTATTAAACATGATTGGTGGATTATGACAGCTAGACCTCTCGCCACAGTGCTGCCATCTAGTAAAAATCTCGATCGCGGAACCGTAATTGCATATTAAAATAACTTAATAAAATTGAGTTACCTATTTTTACGGCAAGATTTATTTAGAATTAAGCAAATTGGGATATATCCCAATTTGTGATATATATATCACAAATGGGGCGGTTGAAACTATTAACAGATGGCAACAGCATAGGTTGTTCCTGACAGTCCTACCAATGGGGAAGTTCGGTGAAAACTTATTGTAGAGGGCGCTGTTCTTGATTCCATACAATGAGATAAAGAGACAGAAGATGAAAGATCCTTAACAAGGGTTATTCACGGATGGTATTATTACAATGCTGAAATCACTTTTATTGTTTTTTAATTATCAGTAAATGGACGAAGTTTCAAATCTCTAACCTTAATATTTAAGCCCCATCCATACAAACTTTCAACCCCCTTTTTACCCCCTTAGGGGTTGAATTATTCAAAATCGCTTCTTATTACTTGTACACGTTATAAATGTAACCAGACCTGAAATTTTCAACTTTCTAGCTTCAGTAGTTTCGGCTCTGCGTGGATCAGTCAGTCAGTCAGTCAGGGCAAAGGTGGAATTACAACTAGTGTATTATTTTTCCAATATCGCTTTTAGTCTACATCGCGAACGGTCTAATGCAAAACCTTCCCTATAGCGTTAATCTACAGCATTTTTTATTTTACAGTATTTCAGGAACCAGTGGATTTTTATTTCAGCGCAATTCGAGAGAAAATATTGAATCATTTTCCCGCCATACAAGTTTAGCTTTTCTAAGGACGAATGTTGGAGATATCACTTTGACAGTTACCTTCCCCAAAGTGTCAACGTTTTTTTTTATTTTTTATTTTCTTACCAGCACGGCTAGCACGACATACGCGCGACAAGAGACAGATCTATGCTATTTCATGCGTTGTCGCTAGTTGGTAGCACAACTTGCGCGTGCGGAGCGACAGACTCGCGATCAAATGTCACTGTCATAAAATGACAGTGACTCGCAATTTTGAGTTCTCTTCGCGTCAGTTGCAGCCGCGGGTGCATGTTATGCTACCGGAAAGCGAGATTTTTGACAGGCGCGGGAAGGTTTTCCCTACTCGCGGCTTAAGTCGCTCTTGCAAGACGTGCTAGCCGTGCTGAATGCTCTTTAAGCCAAATCCCATGGAACAATACTAGTGACATAGGCAAAGTTAATGTTTAACCTTAAGTGCCTTTATTGACACCCGAGCCAGCGAAAGAGGAAAAAATTGAGCCACGAGCGTAGCGAGTGGTTTAAAATTGGAATCTTGAGCGTGCGAGGGCCTCAAGCCAAGAGAGATTGAACAAACTTTGCTGCCGAGTATAATACAAAATTTTTCACCACACCACCACAGGAAAATATAAGGTATTAAATATAAAAAAGCGACGCCAAATGAATTCTTTCAAAATTATATAATTCAAAATCATCTCTTTAAAGTACATCCTGCCAGATAAAGTGAAAAAACAAGTCAAAACTTGTACCAAATTACTTTCCCCACATGTGGATAAAATGCGTTTTTCCCCACAGCTGTCAAGGGACAAAGAGCGCGTTTTCGAGGTGCAGTGGTGAAAATAACTATACAACTCTTCTACAATGAATAAGTTCTTGTCTTAATTTTATGTAAAAAAAATATATAAGGTTTGTGCGCAGCACGGAAATGTTACACAAGGACCATATGATACCAGGACGGATAAGGTGTGTTACGCTAAAAGTTTGTCACTTGGCCAGCCCTAAGGTTTCATATGTGGTCTACATCGAAAGGCACTATGTGGCTGACGCTTATGTTCTTATTGCTTGAATGAAATATCTTTCCGCCATGGTACCTTTTCATATCGACTGTCACATACTGGGTGAAATCAAAGACTTGATACAAGATAATCAAACCTAAATCTATTTATGACTTTATACAGCTTATTACTATGGGACCAACTTAATTGAAAAAAAAAATGTGCTGTGCGATAGAAACGGTTGATCGGTAGACGAAAATGTATGAGAAGTTGATCCCATTGTAAAAGTTGTTAAAATCATGAATAAATTCAGGTTTAATTTTATTGTATCACGTTTTTGATCACTCGGTATAATAGGAACCATAGAGACATAAGTAAGCATAGTGTGCTTACTCCATACAACTGGTTTAGCCCGAAAGCGTGATATTACGAAGGCATGACGACTAAGGGGACTGGTCGTACGCCCCCTTCCCGCTCCTTCAGCCCCTTAGTCGTCTAGCCTTCATAATGTCAAGTTTTCAGGCCAATAACCGGTTATATGGAGTGGGCCTTCTATGCTTACTCATACAGATTTATCTATTAGTACAGTACGCGAACAGTTTTGAGCTTCGATAACTCACAAGTGTGATTTTCTTTTTTAGTTAGATAATATGATGTGATTACTTATAGTAAAAAATATTTTCTAACAGTATTTGACGTCGCGCTAGGTATAATATAGATATTTGTTAATAACAACAAGAAAAGATTATACAAGATATATTTTCCTTTACCATACCATTGCATTCAACTACTTCAACATCATCTGTCATTTTATAACTGTTTGGTCAATAGATTATGTGAGCATAATCGAAAACAATTTGTCAAAATATAAGTGACCTTGAATTCTAAACGAATTACAAATGGCTAAGATGCTCTTGACAAAACCGTTATAAAATGTGAAGTTATGTTGCAATAGTAAAAAGCGATAGCCTGGTGGAGAAAAATAAAACTTAAATAATCTTTTCTATGTGCAAACAAATACTTGTATTATACCTAGCGCGATGCTAACAATTGTTAGAAATTATTTTTTATTATTAGTACTTAACGTATTCTAACAGGTCACAAAATAAAATCGGACTTGTGATTTGTCATTTTTATAGGTTAAAAAAGCGTTCCCGTACTCCACTATATGATGTGTGTAAGTTACAAGTCCAGTAGGTACGGCGAGTCGAGCGCGCCGAGCCCGGCAGCCACTCCGCCCTCGTCCGCGTCGGCCAGCTTGGTGCGCAGCATGTGCCCCACCTGCCGGTTGCTGTAGATCTTGTCTTTGGACCTGGAACAATGAGGCCAGTGAAAAGTTATTGTAGAGGGCGCTGTTCCAGATTACATATAGTCTGGCCAGCCAACGAACGCAGTAGCAATGTACAGCGAACAAAAGTATGAGAACACTAAGAATCAGTGAAAAAAGCAGCAATGATCATCAAATTTTATGTTTTTAATTTTAGTTGGTATTTCCGCCCCTTTCATTAGGTGACATTTACGGTGTGTAAAAAGGAGACGGATATATTTCGTCTGATCTGTCATCAACTGCAACAGATAATCTGGTTGAGGCAATTGACATATGGCTTAAAAATGAATTTCAATTTAATTGGGAACGTTGCAGGAGTTCTATCTCACTCGCGCTTAAGATGAGAAAGTGAAATACACTAGAAACAAATTCAATGTGAATTGAAATGTTCGTCATGAAATTCGGTGTCTCATCAGCATCACAAAGGGTTGCCACATGTACGTATTTTGAATTTGCCGCGCGTTTCTACTGACAGAAAGGGTTTGCCAGACTATATAATAAGAGAAAGATATAAAAAAAACTGTTCAAAATATGTCAATATCTGCTACTACCGTCGTGTTGCGTATCTTCGCCTGTGCTACCTATGTTCGCCTATTTTTACATAAATTGACTTTAACAAAATGTTTCTAGTGCAAGCCTTACACAAAACTACTAAATACAAAGTATTTTTTACGGGTGTCAACATTCTTCGAACGATCTGTGGCTAACTTCATATAGTTGACATTCAGTGAGGTTTTTGCGCGACACCGACCACATGTTTTTTTAAGCCAGTGTTTTAACTTCAGGTTTAAACAGTGATACAGGCCAGGTAATGTTAAACTTTTTACATGATTATATCCTGTAACTATTTCTTTTTAATATGTAACTATTATTTAATGGCTAGCTTACGTTTAGAAGTCACAGTTGGATAAAACATTGGTGAGGGTATTTGGCGGCCATCTTGTTACCGAACTTCGCCTACCCCTAGGGTTGTCAAATTTGTTTCCAAATGTACATATTTTCTTATGTTTGGTTTTTCGGAAATGGGATTAGCGATTTGGAGGAAAGTTAGTAAGCTGTGCCCTAAAGATATATGTAGATGTACCCAGTAGTAATAGTAGGTACGTGGTATGAACAAGGGACCCTTAGAAGGCAATCATTGTACGGTTGTACGGTCTCACTTTGAAAAGGTAATTATGAGTAGAAGCCAAAGGTTGATTTGATCTCGATTACGAAAATACTGATAAGCGAAAAGAGATACGTTTTTTGTTTACATAATAAACATTTTTTTAAATCTTTTTTTTACTTATAAACCATTACTCTCCTTTATTTGACATATTGGTTAATTTTTGGCAGCCCTAGCATCATTTTAGAAAATGTATGTAAACAACTTCAGACTGTTGCCAATCTTCGCCTACTACACATTTTTTTTTAAATGTGCCTAGTCTGGTGTAGTTAAGGTTCATATTATATTAACACGTTCCAGGGAGATAAGACTTGATAGGTGTAAGTCCCAGAAAAGTTTATAATTAGCGGTAAGGCATGCCATAGGCGAAGATTGGAGAAAACACCCAAACTTCGCCTATTGCCTTCGGGCCATTTATTGCCAAGTTACCCAATGAAATTCAAAGCTTTAATGGTATATACTGATAGTCAGAAGTACTAAAATACGTTTTTTGGCCATAACGGACTAAAATGCTATCAAATTTGAAAGATTTTTTGGGAAATGTGTCAAAATCCAGGCGAAGATACGGAACTGGACGGTACTGCCGTGAGACATACAGACGCTAAACTAAATTATAGTTTATGTTTTAAACTGTTTATATTAATTTAACTAGTAGTCCGCTTCGAACTCAGAACTCGCAATTTCCTTGCAAACGAGATGACCAATATAAAAGAGACCCTAATGATGATTGTTTTGAGCCTTCTAGCTCCATGACCCCTTGATCGATCCTGCTCATAAACGAACTCTCAAATTGTATTGAGGTCTACTACAACCCCAATAAATTTCATAAAGTTCAGAAAAACGTTATGAGTACTAAAGTTATCGCGGAACAACTATTCAAAATCAAAAAGCTGACAGGTTTGTTATATCCGAAGTTATCTGTAAGAACTTCACTTCGCTTGCGCTCCGGTCGTTCGATAAGAGAAACAGACAGAAGATGAATGATCTTTAACTAGTATGCAGTCAAAAAGCTTTTCTTAGGCAATATCCTTCCCTGTGGCGTTAATCTACAACATTTTAATTTAAGTTATTTCAGAAACCCGAACGATTAAATTTCGGAGCAATTCGAGACAAAACATTCAGTCATTTTCGCGAAAATAAATAAAAACTACTTCGCGCCATACTACTTCCCCGCCCCGATAGTATTGTAGTATGAGTGATAATTACCCGATGATGACCCCGAAGATGCCGAGCTCGGACACCAGGTCCGTGAGCGGCGGCGGCACCGCCCCGCCCGGCCGCACCACGTAGCCCGACACCTGCACATTAAAATAATTTTAAACAAAAACGAACCGACTTCACTTAGCATCCACCTTTCCAAAAGCAAATGCTCGAGCTGCTGTAAAAAATACTCAAATCACTATAGGTGTGCCTATAATAGTTGAAGAGTTCCCTTGATTTCTCCAGGATCCCATCATCAGATCCTGATCTGGTTACAATGGGACCAACTGTGAAGTATACTCTTTGAAACAGAAAAAGAATTTTCCAAATCGGTCCAGCCGTCTTTGAATAATCGGTGACCATACATTAAAAAAATAGCAAAAAAAAAACACAAACAAAGATCCCGACGAATTAAGACCCTCCCTCCTTCGAAATCTTCGTTACAAGTTATCTGTGAAAACTTATCAAAAAACTTTTTCACACCACCTACGGGCTTTTTCTTCCCTGATAGGAGGGAGCAAAGTGGCACTTTTCTTGGAAGCTAGATTTTTTTTCATCCGGTCCTTCATTACATTGCAAACTAATTTCTTATTAAATTAATCGATTTATTATTATCAGGGATCCCACTAAGCACATATAAAGTTAAAATAAATATGATTCAACAAAAACATTTATTATTTTCTTCTAAGGTTGTGTGAAAAGCAGTATGTGTCACATAGGAACAATAGTTATTTGTGCAACAAGAGAGGAAAGTTGGTTTTTCTTGCGAGTGTTGATTTTGAGTCCCGAGTAAACGAAAGATACTTTAACCCTTTGACCGCCAAAGCCGTTCAAACACGTCAACGAAAAGTCGTGCCCTCAGCGCCATGACGTGTTAAAACGTCCAAAATGAGAGATCAAAATACTCCTTAATAAACAACCTTTATAGAAATATTTTTGTATATTTATTATAGCTCTACCATTCACCTATCTTTTCAGTTAAAATTTCATTCAAAATAACCCGTAACTCAAGAAAAAATTAGAAAATACCTCAGAGCTATTTAAAAGAACAAAAAGGCACTGCCCTCCTCGCCGTTGACGGGTAATCACGTCAAGCGGCGTGACGTCACTTCGAAATAGTGTTGTTCGTTTGAAAGCAAAGTGGTCGATGTTGATTATTGTATGAACATTAACCAAACACTGTAATTATGAATGTTTTTCGCATTTTAAGCTTTATCATATAAAAAAACTAATTATTAAACTGTGATTCGTGTAGAAGATTAGTTTTAGGAACTACATATAGTAATAATTATTTTACATGGTTTTTAAAGTGGGGCATTCCACTCATACAATAGTATGTTATTCAATCAAATACAAACACTGAAAACATTGAAAAAATAATCAACCCAGCAGGATTTGAACCTCGCATCGATACGCCTTACCGGGGCTCGATCGCTTTACCAATTACATAGGCTGCTATTTATATATCCGGAAACCGGGATTACAATCTTCTTAAATAGCATATTTGACCTCCATGGTAAAATTTGAACTTTTTTAAGTACTGGCCGGTATATTTTTTCTTTCTTATTAACGCTCGTGTTTTGTTTTTGACGGGTTTTAAATGTCATCTCGCAGCAAGAATGGAACTCACTCGTGAAAATATTCGTGCTATGATTTATTTTCGGCGTGGTTTAACGCAACAACAGTGCATAGATCAACTAACTTCAACTTTTGGTGATGAAGCCCCATCTAAAACTACTGTGTATCACTGGTTTAGTGAGTTCAATCGTGGACGTAGTATGTCGTCCGTAAGGACGAAGTTAAGGCAGGTCGCCCGAAATCGGTCGTTGTACAACAAAATATCGAGGCTGTGCGAAAACTTATAATGGACGACCGACATGTTACGTACTGCGAGATAGAGGCGACTCTGGGTATTTCTATGACCAGCATTAATAGCATATTACATAATTATTTGGCTGTAAAAAAAATTTGTTCGCGTTGGATACCCCACAACTTAACAAAAGAGCAAAAAGATGCTCGCGTCGAATGGTGCAATAAAATGTTAAAAAAATATAACCGTGGTGACTCAAAAGCCGTTTATAACATCTATACAGGTGACGAATCCTGGATCTATGCATACGATCCCGAAACGAAGCAACAATCAACGGTATGGGTGTTTCAAAATGAGCCGAACCCTACGAAAGTTACTCGTGCAAAAAGTACATTGAAACAAATGGTGGCCTGCTTCTTCGGTATTAATGGCCATGTAGCTACAGTGCCACTAGAAAACCGTAGAACGGTTAATTCAGAGTGGTACACGACCATTTGCTTACCGGAAGTATTTGAACAAATTCGTAAAACTAACCAGCGACGAAGAATCATTCTTCATCATGACAATGCCAGCTGTCATACGTCACGCGAAACAACTCTATTTTTGGAGGGTCAAAATGTGGAATTAACGGGTCATCCGCCGTACAGCCCTGACTTGGCACCCAACGATTTTTATTTATTTCCAAATATAAAGAATAAATTACGCGGTCAACGATTTTCGACCGCTGAAGATGCTGTCGACGCATTCAAACAACACGTTATGGAGGTACCTCAGGCGGAGTGGCAGAAGTGCTTTAAAAATTTGTTCACGCGAATGCAAAAGTGCATAGATCATCAAGGGGAATACTTTGAAAAACAATAAAACCATTTTCAGCCGTGTACGTTTGTTTGTTTTTTTGTTTCCGGATATATAAGTAGCAACCCTCGTAAGCTATGGGTTCAGTTACTGAGTTGAAGAAATTCTCAATGCCTTCAATCATCTTTTTGCATTTATTTTTACATCGACTTTATAGCAGCCGTAAGCGACATCTAGGTGCTAACTACTAGAGTTAGATACCCTTCCCGCCGACCCTATTACAAGTGTCACAACGGAAATAATAGATGGCGCTGCTATCAACTCATAATTATTTTACATGGTTTTTAAAGTGGCCCATATCTTAATTGACAACATTTCATTTTTTTGAGTGCTACTTTTTATTGTCTGGCCCGAAAGAACACACAATTTTAAGAGACCCGTATATTTTTGTTTTTGCGAAAATCCATGTCTTTTAGTGGAAAAATCAATTAATATTATTACTTGGGCAGAAAGGGCGTATGTAACAGTCGTCAAAGGCCAAATGACGTCACATGTTGTGTTTCATACACCTAAAAAAACGATGAAATAGTTACATTAATTGACATTTACGTAAAAAACCATAGCGTGACCATAGTGCGCTTAAACAGTTTGACATTTTAAGCACAAGATAAACGTCAAAACTTAAAATATAAAATCAAACCGCTAACTTCGAAAGATATCTTCAAGGATTGTTGAAAATGCCTTGCATTAAATATTACCTAATGAAAACTTGCAAAAGCAACACATCTTTATAGCCCGGTTATTTACTATTCTCGAGGGTAACAAAGCCGAGTGGTGTGTCGCAGCGGGTTTGCATCGTTTACCAACCAGGGGACTTTTAATTTGCGAAGGTCACTTGAATGTGAGTACAATGCGTGTCTATTTTAATGAATTCTTAGAATCTACAAGAGTTTTTAGCTATATTATTAATCGTGTGTCCGTTTCTTTCAGTTGGAAGAAGATATGGAAAACTTTTTGTATTGGAAAACAAAGAAAGTGAAAGCACGTCTAAAACCTCGACTACCAATGTTTAAACAAGCGTTGCAAGATGTGACAAAACAAATCAAACAAACAAAAATTTTAGGACAACAAACAAATATTTTAGGACATTTTAGGACTCAGGATTAGGATATTTTAGGACTCAGGACTTCAAAAGAAAAGAGGCAGTGTACCGAAACGATTGCTTTAACTTTAAGAAGTGTCACTCTGGGACGCCGGGGCCAAAGTGGCATCAGCTGAGGGAAGTACGGTCAGCTGCAGAGAAAAAGACCCCCCTGCATACTGCAAGTTTGTACTATCTGAGACTATATACAGATAGATACCTGAGGAGAGGCCCATCTTGCTGTTTTTCTTGCGCTGATGTGTGTTATTATGTAGGTTTATTTATTATATTGTGTGAGAATGTATATTTTATATTAGGTCATGTTTCCACCACAGATGTGCTAGGTATATGATGGTATCCGCCTAATGAATAACTGAACGAAATTAATATAATTTTATCATAATATACCTTTTTTTCTCCCCTGATTAAGACCTGGTGAATTTTACATCTCCAGTAGTAACATTCTAAGTACAGGAAAGATATTTAACTTATTATTGACTAGTCATCAGAAAGTCTACTTAGGATGCAGGTTTAAACATGACAAATATTCATACTAATCAAATAAGTACTTTATTTTCTATAAATTGTAATTTATTTGCCACAATCAGAAACAACTTTTGCTCGTGACATTTTAATTGATATAATTTCTCAGTTTTATCTGTAAAGGGACATTTCAACTTGACAACTAAATCGTCACAGATTCCGTTTGGAGAAGCACCTTTTTTTTTCTATTGTCACACCCAAATCATGTTCAATTACTTTAATAACCACCCCTTCAAGCCTTTCACCTCTCTTGATGGCGGTTGTTTTGAGAACTTTATATCCCCCATTATTGTTTGAACTAGAGCTCCATCTGTCTTGCATTTTGTTGCCTTCTCTTGACTGGCTCAATTAGTGCCACACCTTGCTGTTGACTTGATCTTTGGTGCTGTTTTCAACAAGTGTTATAACCTCAGCTGTTATCTTCGAACTCTTGAATGTAAAGTGAATCTGATTCTGACATAAAGTTAAACAATTTGACACATAATGTTAAAAATGCAAGTTGTGCACAGTTGGTTCATAAATTTTTTTTTTTTTTTTATACCACGACGGTGGCAAACAAGCATACGGCCCGCCTGATGGTAAGCAGTTACCGTAACCTATGGACGCCTGCAACTCCAAAGGAGTCACATGCGCGTTGCCGACCCTTTACAAAAACGAGGATTCACTGTGTTGCCGACTAAAGGAACAGGAAGGTCCCTCATCGTCAACACACTGGGTCCTCTTTGAGCTCTTTGGCAACCTTACTCACCAGCAGGAACACAACACTATGAGTAGGGTCTAGTGCTATTTGGCTGTGGTTTTCTGTAAGGTGGAGGTACTTCCCCAGTCGGGCTCTGCTCCAGATTTGAGCGATGACATTCGCTGAACGTGCCCTACCACACTTAGCGAGATGCCATTCGCAGTGCCCATACCTCTCTTTTTGGCGTAGTTTAAGGACATACCCAGGTCCGGACGTAGTTTAAGGACATACCCAGGTCCAAACCCAGGTATTATAAAACTAAACAGTCATTCATTTTATGATTGTTGGCTTCTTGGAGAAACTCTTGAAGATTTGGGACGTCAGCATCACATCTACACTGTTTTCCTTTACAAATAGTAAAGGAACATAAGGCTGTACTTAATAAAGGTCTCTGCCAGTTTGGACATAAGAACTCCGCGATAATAACAAAGCTTTGGTACCTCGTGTGCCAGGCAATTTATATTTATCCGAGCTTTGTAAAAACTCACACGCGGCAAGCTCCTGCTGTCAGCTTTGACAAATCTTTCTGAGTTTCTCGTGTCCGCTTCGTTGTAGGGGTATTGGTTAATACCCCAACCGGGGTATTTTCCGAGGATTCCCTGAATTCCATCGTGAGGGCTTCGTAGAAGAATGCAATTCGGGGTCTGTTAGAAAGCGAGTTGTGGTCGTCGTGGAAGCAAGCAGTCCAGGGTCCGTGACAAATCACAACGCGTAGATAATTAAAATAATCCAAGGAAACGTAAATTACAAGCAAATATTCGAATCGAATGAACTGTCAGCATTCCTGTCACTGTCAGTAGTGTGTGTCAAAGTTGTCAAACGGAAACCCGGAAGAAAACGTTTTTTCATAATGGTAGTATTGAATCAGCCGTGTGACGTCATTTCCCGGTTTACATATTTTGGTGATTTTTCCAAAAAATACTGTTAAAAAAAATCTAAAAAAATGGTTTCTGTGTTCTACAAGTGTATTTCTCGAAATGGTTTTCGATTTATAAAATTTGGAAATTTTGAAATATTGTCAATTGGTAAAGCGATCGAGCCCCGGTAACGCGTATCGATGCGAGGTTCAAATCCTGCTGGGTTGATTATTTTTTCAATGTTTTCAGTGTTTGTATTTGATTGAATAACATACATATAGTAATGTTAAAAAAGGTATATATTTTAAATTTTTACTGTAACGCACTGGCCCCACCGCGGGCGAGTAATTATTATCAACAGTTAGAAACAAAATAATTTTGAATTTACTCTTTCTTTTTTAATAATGTATATATTAGGCACTGGTCCCACCGCGAGCGAGTAAGCTATGAGCTATCGGCTATTTTCTAGCCCAAGAAACGAACAAAAGATAATCGCTCCCGTGTAAATAAAAGAGAGATGTATATTTATAGTTCATCGCAGTGTGAACAGCCAGCTATGAACTATAAATATATATCTCTCTCTTTTATTTACACGGAAGCGATTATCTTTTGTTCGTTTCTTGGGCTAGAAAATAGCCGATAGCTCATAGCTTACTCGCAAATATATATCTCTCTCTTTTATTTACACGGAAGCGATTATCTTTTGTTCGTTTCTTGGGCTAGAAAATAGCCGATAGCTCATAGCTTACTCGCTCGCGGTGGGACCAGTGCCTAATATATACATTATTAAAAAAGAAAGAGTAAATTCAAAATTATTTTGTTTCTAACTGTTGATGATGGATTATTATAATTTGGAAATTTATTTAGAAGACACAGTTCAGGTAAGAAAGTATATCAAACTTGTATGTAATTCATTTTCAATAGTCAGATTTGGACTCATCTTTTTTCTTTGGTATTTTTCTTAAACTATAACCTATTGTTGGTAATTAAGATATTTATTTACCAGACAAACAAACGAACAAATAAATAAATATAAAAGCGAGTACAAATAAAGACATAAATACACATAAGAAATATCAGTCTATGTGGGGCAGGGCGGCACCGTCGTCAAAACCGAGCCATCTTGGTTTAAATTTGTGGCGTGTGCCACGAATACACATGCTTGTGGCGCGTATAATGGCGACGCTTATTCGGGCTCTAAGCCATCCTAGGACAGTACTCAGGGATCTGTTCCAACGGTGGGCAATGGCTTCTCCCATGTGTTTTATGAAGGATGACATTTGGGGAGCGAAGACGCCATCTACTGAGGTTACTATTGGTGTGAAGGTAGCGTGTTGTATTTCACAGGCTATTGCGTATTTTCTCTTCTTTTCATCTTCGGCTGACTTTAAAACAGATGCTACGGGTCGCGAGACGTAAGAAGGAGCGTCGGTGTCAACGACACGGATATCAAACAACGCCTCCCTCTGAGCGTCCCACACGCCGCGGCAGGATAAGTCTGCTCGCAGTCCGCCTTCGGTTTCAGAAATTAGTGGTTCTTTTGTTACATTGCCCCACGCCTGTTGACAGAGTTCGCAGAAAAGGTCTCTGATTTCGTTGTGGCGTCTCGTTATTAGGCCACCTGTTTTACAACAGAGTGCGTGATCAATGTCGAAGTTGTCATTTCCACAGCCGTCGCAAGATTGTGGCATGGAGATCGGTATGCGGTGGTAGCGTATTGCTAGCGCATCTCTGAACTCTAAAGGAGATAGGTCAAAGTGATCTTTTCTTGTAGGAATCACGGACAGCCAGTTAGATGACTTTGTTTTCATTTTCGCTGCGATGGATCTTTCAATTGACAACATTTAATTTTTTTGAGTGCTACTTTTTATTGTATGGCCCGAAAGAACTCACAATTTTAAGAGACCCGTATTTTTTTATTTTTGCGAAAATCCATGTTTTTAGTGGAAAAATCCATTTACATTATTACTTGGGCAGAAAGGACGTATGTAACAGTCGTCGAAGTATCGGCTAAATGACGTCACATGTTGTGTTTCATACACTGAAGAAAACGTTGAAATAGTTACATTGATTGACAATTTACGTAAAAACCATAGCGTGACCATAGTGCACTCAAACAGTTTGACATTTGAAGCACAAGATAAATGTCAAAACTTAAAATATCAAACCGCTAACTTCGAAAGATGGATTGTTGAAAATGCCTTGCATTAAATATTACGTAATGAAAACTTACCATAGCAACCAGGCGCGGATCCAGGATTTCGTTCAGGGGGGGGGGGGCACTTTCCAAAATTTCGTTCAGGGGGGGCACTTTCCAGGATTTCGTTCAGGGGGGGGGGGGGGCACTTTCCTTCACAAAAAATCTCGCGGTCCGCACCTATGGCCCCCGTAGTATACGACGTTTGCTTTTCAGGGGGGGACAATTGCCCCTGTTGCCCCCCCAACCCTGTATCCGCGCCTGATAGCAACACATCTTAATAGCCCAGTTATTTACTGTTCTACCATCAGCTGAGGGAAGTACTATCTGAGACTATATACAGATGGACCTGAGGAGAGGCCCATCTTGTTGTTTTTCTTGCGCCGATGTGTGTCATTATGTTGGTTTGTTTATTATATTGTGTGAGAATGTATATTATATATTGGAAACGTGGCCTACGTTTCGACCACAGATGTGCTAGGTATATGAAGGTATCCGCCTAATGAATAACTGAACGAAATTAAAATAATTTTACTATAATATACCTTTTATTTCTCCCCTGATTAACACATGGTGAATTTTACTTCTCCAGTAGTAACATTCTAAGTACAGGAAAGATATTTAACTTATTATTGACAAGTCATCAGAAAGTACTTAAGGACCTACTTAGGATACAGGTTTAAAAATGACAAGTGTTCATACCAATAAAATAAGTATTTTATTTCCTATAAAATGTAATTTATTTACCACAATCCAAAACAACTTTGGCTCGTGACATTTTAATTGATATAATTTCTCAGTTTTATCTGTAAAGGGACATTTCAACTTGAAAGCCAAATCATCACAGATTCCGTTTGGAGAAGCACAAACAGTCATCCATTTTATGATTGTTGGCTTCTTGGAGAAACTCTTGAAGATTTGGGACGTCATCAGCATCACTTCTATACCTACTGTTTCGTTTACAAATAGTAAAGGAACATGAGGCTGTACTTAATAAAGGCCTTTGCCAGTTTGTAATAAGAATTCCGCGAAGATAACGAAGCTTCGGTACCTCTTGTGCCAGGCAAATTATATTTATCCGAGCTTTGCAAAAACTCACACGCGGTAAGCTCCTACTGTCAGCTTTGACAAATCTTTCTGAGTTTCTCGTGTCCGCTTCGTTATAGAGGTATTGGTCAATACCCAACCGGGGTATTTTCCGGGGATTCCCTGAATTCCATCGTCAGGTCGTCGTAGAAGAAAGCAGTCCGGGATCCGTGAAAAAGCGAAAATCGTAGTCGTCGTTGAAGAATGCAATCCGGGGTCTGTTACAAAGCGAGTTGTGGCCGTCGTAGAAGAAAGCAGTCCGTGACAAATTGCAACACGTAGATGTCCGTGACAAATTTAATAAAATTAAATTAATCCAAGGAAACGTAAATTACAAGCAAATATTCGAATTGAAAGAATTAACTGTCAGCTGTCCTGTCACTGTCAGTAGTGTTGTAATTGTCAAAGTTGTCAAACGGAAACCCGGAAGATAACGTTTTTTCATAGTGGTAGTATTGAATCAGCCGTGTGACGTCATTTTCCGGTTTACATATTTTGGTGATTTTTCCAAAAATTACTGAAAAAAAAATTCAAAAAAAATGGTTTTTGTATTCTACAAGTGTATTTCTCGAAATGGTTTTCGATTCATAAAATTTGGAAATTTTGAAATAATGTCAATTGCCCTTCTCTTGTTGGGAGTAAATTTTGCCAGGGTTGATTCCAAAAAATTGTCATCAAGGACTTCTTTTTCTTTGCGACCTTCTTTCCGTGCATCTTTTAAGTATGTAGTGTGTTGAGATAAGTCGATGTCTTTTTTCTCTGTTAAAGCGATAGTCAATGCAGTACAACCTTTCCTAGAGATGTCGTAGTTTAAGTTGGTAGAATTGAAAGGGTTAGAGATTGCAAGGCCACCTTTATTCACGGGTAAAGAAAAAAGGTCGGCTTCTATTGAAGATACGTCACCACCGAACAGTGTTGGTAAGAAGATCGTGCGTATTGCTTGCGTTAGTGGTTCAAAGTATTCATTTGAATTTTTTAGCACTCGTAGAAGAAAGGCCCATTGAAATTGTACAGCTTTGGTGAGGGTGGTATAGGCAGCTTGGGGTGAGTCTTTGCAGATTTGCGATATTTTTTCAATAGTGGAAATAAATTTGGTTATTTTATTTTTAATGAAGTCTTCTTTTCCTTCACCTATGTAGCTTCCTAGATAACGAGAACCAGTTACAATGGTTACGTTGGTGTCCTTGAAGATCCGGTCAGCAATATTTTTGTCATCCTCTGATACTATGAGCAAAGTTTTTTTGGCTTGTGGGTAGTATCCAAAGGACGGACCTATTAAGTTGATTTTGTCCCACCAATTACGGATACTTTTCAAATCGCCTTGGGCTGAGGAATCATCTGCATACCAGGATTGTATTGTGTTCTTTTCTTCTTTCATTTTGTTTATTATTGGTATAGTTGCAAGGGCATAGAGTGGCATTGCTAGCGGGTCTCCCTGAGTAACACCTTCTTTGCTGCATAACCTCATGTCGGAGTCACGGATGACAAGTTCTGCGTGGCCGTTATAAGTGTTATATAGAAAGCGAGCGCAATGTGGCCAATATATTCTGGCTTGCCAAAGTGCTAATTGTCTATTAACGAAGTTGAATGCGTTGTCTGCGTCAACGAGAAGCATTCCCCAATTTGAGCTAGGAAGACATTTATTTTGAAAAATATCGTTCATGGCATGTATTCCGCCTTCAATGCCGCTACTAAGGCCACTGCAGAGTTGTGATTGGCCGCATGCTTCAGTTACTTCGGAGCCGGTGGCTAATATCATGCATTTGGATATGATTCTCCGCAGGCACTCACCTATGCCAATCGGTCTTACACCTGGACATTTGTCTAGGGCTACAAGGCGGCTTGACATCAGTGCTTGTATCTGATTCCATGGAACATATTCGTTATTAAGTTTTAAAGTTAGTTCGGCGATGGACTTCCTTAAATGTAAGCTCGCTTCCCCGAATCTTAAGAGGAAATCTTTCCAATTTTCAGAGGTTGTACCTGTAGGGCCGCCGCCGCCATGTAGTTTTCTAGCCACCTGCTCAACATGGTTGCTTGTTATGTCAACTTCTAGTAGTGGGGGTATATTGGGGAGATCTTCGGGCAGGGTAAAAAGGTCAGGATTTGGCGTTTTAGGAGGTGGGTGTTTTTCTTTTAGGGCATCACCTACGGTTTACCCGGTGTCATCGATTTCGTCATTCGTGTTGAGAATTTTGCTAGAATCTTTCGTCAGCAACCAGTTTAGAGCTTCACGTATTTTTCCTCTTAAGATTAGGCGTGTGAAAGTTTGCGTTATGTTGTCATTGTGTTTCTTTCGGTTTTTAAAATTACAAAGAGAGATGTTTGATTTTATTGCCTCGGTTATCAAAATGTCTATATGATCATCTGACCACAACTTTAAGCGGCGATCGATAAGTCGACTTATATCTTTCGCTTGTTTAACATTTTTATCTCTTTGTAACAGGATGGCGGTGAATATTAGTAATCGTTCGGATTTTGTTAGCATATCGACTTCATCGGCAAGCGTGTGAATGAATTTCCTGCTTGTGGTATTGGAGGAGGGCAGATCATAAATTTTGCCTTGTAGGGTACATACTTTATTCCAACGTGATTGCCAAATGCCGGCGATCGAACCTGTATTGTTGAGGAATGGTGACCCCAAAGCTTCTTCTAGGGGGGATGCTTGAACTGAGCGTTGTGGTGGTGGTTGCGAAGTAGAGTGTTCACTGCCGTGAGCGTGCCACGTATGTGACGTTGCAGACCTTTCCTTTTATAGGGTTTCGAGCAGATTAAGCATGATACTATGTCTGTGTTTTCATCTTGACTTAGTGGGATGTTAGGTGTAATGTCCATCGTACCCACTTTATTTTTGCACGTTCATCATGATTATGAAGATAAGTAGGTATATAAATATTAGAAATAACGAACACTGATTTAATAAAAATAGCTCAAATAACGATATGTAAACACTTCATTCCAAAATTTTTACATATAAAATGTCAAATATGGCAATGTCAAAATTTTTCTTATTTTATTATTTAGTTTTCTGGTTTTATATTTGGTATTATATTAGGCAAACACTTTCACTGGATAATTAGGTAACGTCTATTAATTTGGATAGCGTAATTGTCCGAACTTTTAAATAATTAATTTATAATTCAATAAACAATTAGCTACAGCAACTGACGCTGACACTGACGTACGTCTACTCTACTACTACGTCGTTCTCTATTGTTGGTTAATCTAACCTTGGTTTGATATGTTTTCTGTTAGAACAACGCACTTATACGTATTGTTTAGTTTTGATGTACTGTTGTTTTGAAAAAATAAGTCCCGCCGAGTTTCTTGCCGGACATAATTCTTCTCGGGTCAGAGGTGTAGGGTTAGAACCGGTGTAGTTTGATTTTTTTTTTCTCACTTTTACTTTGACGTGTAAAAGTGCCCTTGTGGCCTACTTACTGAATAAATGTTTGAGTTTGAGTTTTATTTAAGTCGCAATGGAATAAATACAATGCGTGTTATAAGGGCCGTATTTAAAACCTAACAATGTGTATGTCGTTTCTTTTAATCTTATTGCTTCGCCGCATTCTTGTTAATCCTTAAACAATGATAAATACCACGACACGTGGGCTTTCGGCCCATTTCATTCATACCAAATAAGTAAAAATAATGAAATGGCATTTTAGATAAAATGTCAACCAATATGAATGTTATCGGTGAGAGACCGAGTTTAAGTGAACAAAGAATATGTCATTATTAGGGATATACCAAGTTTCTTTAGGTACAAAAGAATGAAATGTGCGCGAGGTGTTTTTTTACCTACACACCCGTTCTGTCCGATGTTCATTAGTTTTTATCGTAAAATTTATTGATGGTAATGTTAAACATTTTTTTACTCAACTAAACACTTAAAAACCCTAACGTATTTTCCTTCATACAGTTACACCACGGAAATATCGATACAGAAATGAATGAATATTTCTCACCCCCAACTCTAACATTCATAATAAGTTACGGTGCCACCAGCGCCAAAGCCGTCATAACACGTCAGCACGTGACGTTATCACTTAAGTAGTGCTGTGGCTATATTGACAAAATTAAATAAAATTGTATATTAATTTTCATATTTTTGTAGTTGATTTTAGGTGTATAAGAAAAATAAGAAATTAATATTCTTTACTATTATGATATCTAAATATCTAAAGTGATTTTGCCTAACTAAATCCACTATTACGCGGAAAGAAATGTTTCGTCGATATGTTGTTTTCCAATCACTACGGTATCTGAGTGCGCTCGTGCAAATTTCGCTCTGGCGCTGGTGGCACGATTTTTATGTCCGATGCGTGGCGTTCAAAAGGTTAATTGAATCACGAGCGAAGCGAGTGACTCTAAGTAAGAATCTTGAGCGTAGCGAGGGACTCAAAAACAAGAGATGTAAAATAACTTTGCTCTCGTGTGACACATACAACTTTTCACCTCAGTAGTAAGAACATATTAAAGGTTAAAAATATGTATTTCGAATTTGTATCTATTACAAATTAGTATGTAGTGGCAATTTATGGCCTTCATTAAATTAAAAAGCTACTTTGTCTTTGTTGTTCAAGCTGCTGAGGTGAAAAACTATTATCACCTTGGGCGTTAACACTTGAATCCCTCGCTACGCTCAGGAGTCTATAATAGAATCCGTCGCTTCGTTTGTGATTCAATGCACGCCCTCGCCGTAGAGATTTCATTTTGCTCCCTTCTACTATTTAAGGTCTATGTATAAGTACTCTTTGGTTTACAACATGTGCTAGTGCTGCACTCTGGCGGCAGAACATTGCAGTAATACCACTGTTTTAACGCCTCCTTTATCAGTACAATAGTCTTAAAATTGATTTATAAACCAACTAGTGGCGGTAATATCCGCTCAATATAAAACACATACTAACCAGGGGTGGTGATATCCTCTCCATAAGTATATAAGCGGCGCGTTCTCGGCTGTGCCTCATTCGCAGTAACGCTTCACGGACGTCAGCTCCGTATAAGTTGTTGCCACCGCCCTCCCGCTGCGGTTTCAGCACGAACCTGATGGAAAAATACAGACATATAAAGTTTCGAGAGTTTATTTTCATGTATCGCTTTCGCAGGCTAATTATCTAAGATATAATGTAGGGGCTCTTATAACTGTTTTTACGTTGGCAAAGGAATTTTAATAAGACGCTTAAAGCATTTAAGCATTAACCCTTGGTCTTGTAATGGAATTGATATGTTGTTGTTTGATGTAACTACTGTAGCATGCCGAAAGAACGCCAGCTATACCTCGCGGCATCCCTTGGGACTATCCGCGCGATTAGTTTGTTTACCGGCCAAGTTGCGCGAGTCAGGGTAGATTAGATCGTGGTTCGTCTACTTATAGATAGGTGGCGCCGATATCAAAATATGATCACCATATCATGTGTCCTTTTTTATTTTGAAAGAAGCTGACGACTAAGAAAAGAGGATATTCGCATCAATTTTAAATTCAAATTTTGTAGGAGTTTAGAATAGTTTTTGTTTTAGTCGAGAAGACAGATAGATTGTGAACCTCGAGCTGTGCAGTTGTCATATTCCATTTTCGACATCCCTTTTTTCCTATTTTAATCTGAGTTTGATTTTTTTTTGGGCGTGATTGGAATTAGTATTTTGTGATATCCAACGCCAAGTGTGTGCGTGTACCGTGTCGGAGGGACGTCAAGCGTTTGCGGCCGGACCCGCGATACTGTCCAACGCAGATATTGGATATCGCCTGTCGCGGTTGGGATACAGCCGCCAGCCGCTTCCAAAGGACTTGAGCCCGCATTGCGCATGGCTCACCAGGTGAAACCGGCGTATCGCCCTGGAATACGGCCGCCAGTCGCCTCTAAAGGACTCGAGCCCGCATTTCGCATGGCTCACCAGGTGAAAGCGGCGTGCCGCTCCGTGAAGTGTTCTAGAGTTTAATTGGGGACTTCGCATTTTATGTGCCGTGCTTTAGTTCTATATTGTTGTTACCATTCTTACATATCTGCGATCCGCATTTTTATATTAACCCTAAATCCCCAAAATTCTAATTGCCTCATTTAACGGGCGTACAAAGACCTGGCTCTTGGATTTAGGCTACTCTCATCCAGCGAATCATCTGTCACCATCCATATCTCTCGCCTCATTAATCCATTACTTTCCCCGCAGCCAAATTACCAGACGAGTCTTTATTTGTACTTACTAGTTTTGCTAGTACTCCCTCGTTTTATTTTCCTTTCGTGCGGAAAGTAGACGTTTACGATACAAAGGTAATTATTGAATGTTAAATATCTTTATATCTATATCATTATCGTCATTTTTATGTGAAGTGCTAATTATAAATAATCTGATTATTATTCTTAATTACATTCTATCCGGGTCTACGATACTAAGGAAATTATTGAATGTTAAATATCTTTATATCTATATCATTATCGTCATTTTTATGTGAAATGCTAATTTTAAATAATCTGATTATTATTCTTAATTACATTCTATCCGGGTCTACGATACTAAGGAAATTATTGAATGTGAAATATCTTTATATCGATATCGTTATCGACATTTTTAAGTGAAGTGCTAATTTTAAATAATCTGTTTATTGTTCTTAATTAATTACATTCTATCCGGGTCGAAGGACCAAATTGCTAATTTTAAATAATCTACTTAATCTGCAAAATTAAACGTGTTAATGCAAAATACGCTGTGTTTTACTGCACTACATAGTAATAGATTCTAAAACTAGTATTCCAAAACTTGTATAGAGCGTTCCGCCAACAAACTGTTCTACAGTTTGGCGAAATTATGCATTTATATTATGTGTTTATCTTGGTAAAAAAAAAGTCGGGCTCTGCTCCAGATTTGTGGGAGATGACATTCGCTGAGCTGTGCCCTACCACACACAGCGAGATGACATTTTAGTCGAACGAGCGGAGCGTGAGCGAAAGTGAAGTTCTTACAAACAACTTGTGGCTACTGGGACGTCTCGGCATTTCGATGGCGTTTTCATTTTGAGAGTTTGTTCCGCGATAACTTTAGTAACGATTTTCTGATCTTTATGAAATTTGACGGGGTTGTAGCAGAGATCAACTTAATTTGAGAGTTCGTATATGAGCAGGATCGGTCAACGGGTTGTGGAGCTAGAAGGCGCGAAAAAATCATCACATAGGTCTTGTTATATTGGTCACCTTGTTTGCAAGTAAACCGCGAGTTCTCTGTTCGAGGCGGACTACTATAGTCTGGCCAGCCAACGGACGCAGTAGCAATTTACAGCGAAAAAAGTATGACAACACTAAAATCAGTGAAAAAAGCAGCAATGATCACCAAATTCTATGTTTTTAATTTTAGTTGGTATTTCAACCTCATTGGGTGACATTTACGGTGTGTAAAAAGGAGACGGATATATTTTGTCTGATCTGTCATCAACTGCAACAGATAATCTGGTTGAGGCCATTGACATATGCCTTAAAAACGATTTTAAATTCAATGTAGAACGTTGCAGGAGTTCTATCTCACTCGCGCTTAAGATGAGAGAGTGAAATGCACTAGAAACAAATTCAATATAAAAGAAATGTGAATTGAAATGTTCGTCACCAACACGGTGTCTCATCACAAAGGGTTGCCACATGTACGTATTTTGAATTTGCCGCGTTTTTCTACTGACAGAAATGGTTTGCCAGACTATAGTAATAGATGGATATGAATAACATAAACTAACCGTTCAGCGTCTTCTAAGGCCATCTCCACCGCGCGTTCGCCTCCGTCGTCGAAGTCCAACGAATACAGGCCCGTGAAGATATCGCGTACTCGGCCGGAGCTAGCCCCAGCACCTACAATAATAAAGGCTTCTATATTTTCTGCCACCATTTAGATTTGCCACCTAATTATATCTGAAGGAGAAGGCAAAGGACAGACATAAAGCCTGACCAGAAATATATGATTATTGTCAAGAGGGCGCTATTATTCTCATTTATATGGCAACAGTTCAGTTCTCTATGGTATGGTGACATCTTGATTTGTTTACCTGTCAGCTTTGATGTTAATTTGAAAATGTTTCACAGCGAAAAAGTTTAATTTGCCGAGCGTATTACTTACAGCAGTTTATTATATACACTATCTACAATGTTCCGCTCTTGACTATGGATAATTTTGGGAATTTTCTGTCGTTTATTATTTAATATTCATCACTTTATTATTATTTAAGTAAACCGCCTCAATGACAGTGACAGCCTATCACATGCACTCACACATGCATATCATTCTGTCATTAAAATTATTGCTAGTGCAAGAAATTTGTTCCAATGAAATTCCGCAACATGGCGCATGATCATATATTTCTGGTCAGGCTTTACATGGAAATTGCTCCACCGACAAGAGCCCAGCTCTTAAATAATTGATGATGATGAATTATATCTGCCTTCGATATATACAGGATGTAACAAAAATGGTGGTGATCCGTTTAAGGACATAATGGAGAACATGCGTGAAAAATATTTAATTGAATTTGTTCAATAAACACGTTCAATAACACCAAATTAATAAAAATAAGTGGAAATCCGTAATAATTTTTAACAGTTTTTTAAGATATTGCGGTTTAAAAACGTAAAATTTTAGGCATTTCTTTTTATACCTCAAATGTATTTTCGAAACCTCAGTTCGATTACTTATGTTCTAACAAGAAAAAAAATGTATGACAACTATATAGCTAAACGCATTTTTTCGTACCTAAAATTACAAAAATCTTCCAAAAATTTGTTCCTTCCAAACAGTTATCTGCAACTTTGAGGTCGGTGACGTCACAAA
The DNA here is from genome assembly GCA_947086415.1 of Pammene aurita. Taxonomy (NCBI): domain Eukaryota; kingdom Metazoa; phylum Arthropoda; class Insecta; order Lepidoptera; family Tortricidae; genus Pammene; species Pammene aurita. The sequence goes on from OX352310.1 coordinate 17,762,491, forward strand.
CCTCACACTTTTTGTATGGGGCGTTTTGACGCGCGGCGCAGACGCCTAACGTATTTTCACATTTGTGACGTTTCAGGGCTATCATAGATAGTAGGTTTCTTAGAGACATTTGAATCTACAGGGAAATAGAATCGAATGACGCCTTCCAAAAAAAGCATGCATGTTCCTAATTGGTATCGTATTCTAACAATGAAAAAGTAAGAAAAAAAATCGTGTGAGAGAAAAAGAGGGAGATTTTTTTTTCGCGTCCTAAAAACTTTTTCTCCCACTTTTTCTTAGTCGTAATACGATAACAATTATGCCCTTAAACGGATCACCAGTATGTTTGTTACATCCTGTATGTGTATATCTGTGACCATTTTAATCAAACGGTCACCAACTTTGAAACACCAAATGAATAGATATTTGTATTCAATATAAAACTTTAATCGCCAGATTTGTATTACCAGAATATTAGATCTACCACCAAAAAATAATAAAAAAAAACATGCAAAAAATACCAGAATATTACAAAAAAAAAGAAGCGGTCGGCAAGCGCCAAAACAGACTGCTAAAAAAATTCAGTCGAATTGAGAACCTCCTCTTTTTTTGAAGTCGGTTAAAAATGGAGTAATTTTTTTTAACCGATTTGTTACATTTTTACTGAGTTGAAAAACAGTTTTTGTGGTGTAGTTTTTTCAACTTTTTGCTTGTTGAGAGATATTTTTGTACTAAGGGCGCCGTCCATGTAATTATGTTGCTGATGTAATCCATAAGTAGTAGAGGAGGCATTTTCTGAGTATCGTTGTAAAAACTGTTACCTAGGAATTGTTCAAGAGCACCGGGAGCCGCCAGCGCTTGCTGGACTTTCTTGGTGCCTGCCAACTGGTAGTGGATGGACGGACATTTGATGGCTCTGAAAATAAAAATGTATACAGACTGTTTTGAAACGTAACCTTTTGAACGCTTATCCTCTCGCGTCAAGACGTGGCCTACACGCCAATATCTCGGCTAGTGAATAAAGAACATAAACCTTATATGTCAGCAGGACAGTTGCTTTGACAGCGTCCGCCATGACCACTTTAGTGGTTGCTGGCGTGGCAGGCACGACAGCACACGACCCATTTAGTGGCTTTTGGCGTTCAAAAGGTTAAAATAAGGTTCAAATGTGTTCAAAGGTTCAGGTTTGAGACAAAAGTGTAACAGGGCTCGGATATTTTTTTTTATTTGCATTAATTCCTGAGCTTATTAAGTATATTTCTCAAAGACACCAGTGTCCTAATTAGCTCCAGTTCTGAAATAAACTATAGTTAATTTTATCTTTCTGATTGTGTAAACCTCCATTAGTTTAATTTTGTACTCTGAGACACCGCAATAAATGATGCACCCGTGTGTAATACGTCAATAAAATATGCTTCCTTTGTATCTCGGAGTAAATTAATCTTCGAAATTACGTTGACATGTCATAAAGATGTGTTGCTTTTGCAAGTTGTCATTAGGTAATATTTAATGCAAGGCATTTTCAACAATCCTTGAAGATATCTTTCGAAGTTAGCGGTTTGACATTTTAAGTTTTGACGTTTATCTTGTGCTTCAAATGTCAAACTGTTAAGCGCACTATGGTCACGCTATGGTTTTTCACGTAAATGTCAATCAATGTAACTATTTAAACGTTTGTCTCTTAGCTGATACTTTGACGACTGTTATATACTCCCTTTCTGCCCAAGTAACAATATAAATGAATTTTTCTACAAAAAAACATGGATTTTCGCAAAAATAAAAAAAACGGGTCTCTAAAAAGTTCTTTCGGGCCAGACAATAAAAAGTAGGAATCAAAAAAATGAAATTTTGTCAATTGTTTGGTTGAGTTAAGCATAATACCCTAGTTACATCAGTGACGGATACAACAATTATAGCATCAAGAACGAATTATGCCAATTCGTTTCCTTAACCTTTCGACCGCCATGCGTCAAAAATGTACCTTTCAATTTTGAACTCTGTCATTATTTATAAAGGTGTCATTCACGTTGCCACTTTGTCACATATATCAGACGAGGGCGGTCAAAAGGTTAATGGAACTTAACCAGATGCTGAAATTAAAGCAAAAAAAAACACGTATAGATCCCTGCTGAGCACTCACGTGGACCGCTCTACTTTGAGCCGCGCATCCCACTCTTTTTGCGTTGGATACTGCGCCGGTTCGTACCCAGACCGGTAGTACACCACAGCTACTACTTTGTCGTCTCTGAAAAAGGTACATTTTAAATAAATAAATAGTACATTATAGCAGAGGCCGGAAAAATAGGGATTACCGGACAGGTAGGAATAGACGGGCGAGCATAGTCAGGCCGGATAGGAATACGAGGCCGGGAATCAATTTTCACGCCGAGGTACCTATCTGCTTTTCTCAGATATGTTATGGATTAAATAAACATACAAAAAACCGACCAAGAGCGTGTCGGGCCACGCTCAGTGTAGGATTCCGTAGTTTTCCGTCCGTCACAGTAAGTGTCCCCACTTAAGAGTTAAAATAACACCGCCATGTAGGATATGATATGAGAGGTCCACGTACAGCGACATCTATCGGCAAATTAAGTAAACTATTGCGCGCGAGCTTAAAGTATGGAAGATAATTCTTTATTGCGTGAACCGACTCACCGTTTTTACTTTATTTGAAAGCACGTCATTTCATTGTGATTTTGTAGAAATTACAGGTACAATAAACACCTGCTTATATGGTTAAATTACAAACTTAGTTCAGAAATTATTATGTATTTTTTTTTCAAAAACTATTCAACCTATCAAGTACAAAATAATTCTCCTAGAAAGTTTTATAAAGTTCTACTTTTGAGATTTTTTTCATATTTTTAAAAGTTATGGTTCAAAAGTTAGAGAGGGGGGACACATTTTTTTTTACTTCTGGAGCGATTATTTCCGAAAATATTTACATTATCAAAAAATGATTTTAGTAAACCCCTATTCATTTTTAAATACCTATCCAACAATATATCACACGTTAGGGTTGAAATAAAAAAAAATCACACCCCACTTTACGTATAGGGGAGGTACCCTAATAAAACATTTTATTCCACTCTTTATTTTACCACTTTGTCGGCGTGATTAATTGATATACATATTAGTACCAAATTTCAGCTTTCTAGTGCTAACGGTCACGGAGATTATCCGCGGACGGACGGACGGAAGGGCAGACATGGCGAAACTATAAGGGTTCCTAGTTGACTACGGAACCCTAAAAAGGCAGTTTGTTCAGAAGGCATACTCGTAAGATTGTATTATTCTCACTTCAGATAGTTCAGATACGATAACCATCCTATCGCGAGAAAAAAAATCAAAATCAGCTCTTCGTACAACCTGCCACCATCTCTGACGCCAGCGTTACTTTGCACGCTAGGCCTGAAAAGTTGTATGAAATCCCATTACAGTGGCATTAGTGCGCCTCCCTAAATGACGGGAACGCAATTTTTTTATAAACCTTGGTACATATTTATATGTAACGCGTTAAAAAAGTCATGGCTCCAATCTTTTTTATCCCTTTTATATACTAAGTGAGTTACACTATAGATTATATTTATTGAACGAATAAAGTAGTACTTACAGCATTAGTTGTTTTTTGTCGTTAAGGGATGTCTCTTCGAATATTTCATTAAGTGTTTTTCTGTATATCTGAAAAAAAAAACAATAATAATATAAATGAGGTTTTGTCAGAATTTGATATTTAAATACATGTAAGCTTTTAACGCGGACTTCATATGCAGATGCCCCGGTTTTGGCCACTTATCTATTCAGACGTCCGTTATTTTGTGTCAATAAGGAATTATGACACTCTTTATGTACTGAGTCATTGAAAATATATTACTATATTCATATGAATCTCCGCTGTTAAGATTGTGACATTAGATCTAATTTTTTTTCTTTAATTATATGTCAGAAAGGGGCTCAGGAGCCAGTTGGCTCCTGACAACTGAATGACAACAATTACATGACAGATGACACTCTGATGATCTGTACTGCCATAACTTACTCTTATATTAACCATAGACTTGTAAATTTATACCTCAATAAAGTTGAAAATTGCCAAAAACGGCTCAGTGGCCACAACCTCTGCCAAAATCTGCCCTACTGCTTAACGCGAGGATTTTAACAAACCCATACACAACGAGCATCTATTATCACAGAGTTCTTATGAACACCTTCGGTCTATATCATCAGACCAGCTCGATGGTACCAAAATATTGTATCGTGATCCAAGTTATCATCTCATCTTGAGCGGATGGGAAGCGAACGGGTGGTGGAAAGAACATACCAGGGAAAACCGACAGGACGCCGCCCGGTCGGTCGGCCTAGGTATCGATGGGCGGATGTGGTGGATGCGGGTCTGTGCGAGCTCTAAGCTGGCGACTGGGTGAAACTACACAGGACCGGGATCAGTGGCGAGCAGTCGTGTTGGAGGCCAAGACACACTTTGGATCACTGCGCCAGAGTAGTATGATCCAAGTTATGATGAAATTTAGCATACCAACGGATGCGGATACCGCAATGCCGGAGCAGAGGCCGTATATTACAAGAATTACATCTAAATAAACTCACAATCATGTCCGGCCTAGTCTCTGATATCTGGAACTCGTGAAAGCGCTGGTCGCAGATGTTGTAGGACACCTCCTCGACCACGAACAGCGCCACTGCCCCGTGCACCCCGAACAGGTCGTAGGCCTCCTTGATGCCGGAGCAGAGGACGTGTACTACAAGAATTACATAAATAGACTCACAATAATGTCCGGCCTAGTGTCGATATCTGGAACTCGTGAAAGCGCTGGTCGCAGATGTTGTAGGACACCTCCTCGACCACGAACAGAGCCACTGCCCCGTGCACCCCGAACAGGTCCTAGGCCTCCGTGATGCCGGAGCAGAGGCCGTATAATACAAGAATGACATCTAAATAGACTCACAATAATGTCCGGCCTAGTCTCTGATATCTGGAACTCGTGAAAGCGCTGGTCGCAGATGTTGTAGGACACCTCCTCGACCACGAACAGAGCCACTGCCCCGGGCACTCTGAACAGGTCGTAGGCGTCCGTGATGCCGGAGCAGAGGCCGTATAATACAAGAAATATATCTAAATAGACTCACAATAATGTCCGGCCTAGTCTCCGATATCTGGAACTCGTGGAAGCGCTGGTCGCAGATGTTGTAGGACACCTCCTCGACCACGAACAGCGCCACTGCCCCGTGCACCCTGAACAGGTCGTAGGCCTCCGTGATACCGGAGCAGGGGCCGTATAATACAAGAATGACATCTAAATAGACTCACAATAATGTTCGGCCTAGTCTCTGATATCTGGAACTCGTGAAAGCGCTGGTCGCAGATGTTGTAGGACACCTCCTCGACCACGAACAGAACCACTGCCCCGGGCACTCTGAACAGGTCGTAGGCGTCCGTGATGCCGGAGCAGAGGCCGTATAATACAAGAATTACATCTAAATAAACTCACAATAATGTCCGGCCTAGTCTCTGATATCTGGAACTCGTGAAAGCGCTGGTCGCAGATGTTGTAGGACACCTCCTCGACCACGAACAGCGCCACTGCCCCGTGCACCCCGAACAGGTCGTAGGCCTCCTTGATGCCGGAGCAGAGGACGTGTACTACAAGAATTACATAAATAGACTCACAATAATGTCCGGCCTAGTGTCGATATCTGGAACTCGTGGAAGCGCTGGTCGCAGATGTTGTAGGACACCTCCTCGACCACGAACAGAGCCACTGCCCCGTGCACCCCGAACAGGTCCTAGGCCTCCGTGATGCCGGAGCAGAGGCCGTATAATACAAGAATGACATCTAAATAGACTCACAATAATGTCCGGCCTAGTCTCTGATATCTGGAACTCGCGAAAGCGCTGGTCGCAGATGTTGTAGGACACCTCCTCGACCACGAACAGAGCCACTGCCCCGGGCACTCTGAACAGGTCGTAGGCGTCCGTGATGCCGGAGCAGAGGCCGTATAATACAAGAAATATATCTAAATAGACTCACAATAATGTCCGGCCTAGTCTCCGATATCTGGAACTCGTGGAAGCGCTGGTCGCAGATGTTGTAGGACACCTCCTCGACCACGAACAGCGCCACTGCCCCGTGCACCCTGAACAGTTCGTAGGCCTCCGTGATACCGGAGCAGAGGCCGTATAATACAAGAATGACATCTAAATAGACTCACAATAATGTTCGGCCTAGTCTCTGATATCTGGAACTCGTGAAAGCGCTGGTCGCAGATGTTGTAGGACACCTCCTCGACCACGAACAGAACCACTGCCCCGGGCACTCTGAACAGGTCGTAGGCGTCCGTGATGCCGGAGCAGAGGCCGTATAATACAAGAAATACATCTAAAAGACTCACAATAATGTCCGGCCTAGTCTCTGATATCTGGAACTCGTGGAAGCGCTGGTCGCAGATGTTGTAGCACACCTCCTCGACCACGAATAGAGCCACTGCGCCGGGCACCCCAAACAGGTCGTAGGCCTCCGTGATGCCGGAGCAGACGCCGTATAATACAAGAAATACATCTACATAGACTCACATTAATGTCCGGCCTAGTGTCGATATCTGGAACTCGTGGAAGCGCTGGTCGCAGATGTTATAGGACACCTCCTCGACCACGAACAGCGCCACTGCCCCGTGCACCCCGAACAGATCGTAGGCCTCCGTGATGCCGGAGAAGAGGCCGTGTAATACAAGAATCATATCTAAATAGACTCACAATAATGTCCGGCCTAGTCTCTGATATCTGGAACTCGTGGAAGCGCTGGTCGCAGATGTTGTAGGATACCTCCTCGACCACAAACAGAGCCACTGCCCCGGGCACCCCGAACAGGTCGTAGGCCTCCGTGATGCCGGTGCAGAGACCGGAGAGGGCCTTGTTTTCTGGCATCTGGGGGAAAATGTAGAGTGAGTACATTTAAGAGGTCTCATAACCTCACTTTGGTTTCAATTATTGTGGTTTCCAATTTATTCAGGTCACGGTTTCACTGTGGATTTTAAAACCAATGGATAACAAACATTCTTTGAAATTCGTAGTTTGAGCGAAGTGCGTGCCTTTCGCCCGAGTTATACACTCTACTTTTCGTTTAAAATACCCGTGTATTTTGTAAAACAAAACTTAGCTAACTTGTAGCATTAATGTCGATATAATATTTGTGTCATTATTTTGGTAAAGGTACTGTTTGGAGGCCGGCGTTTATGCCTTTATTGCTTTACAATATAATATGTACAGTCGCCATCAAATGTATCGGAGCGGCCAAGGTACTCAAAAATATCTGAACATGCACTTTATCGCCTTGACAATAGAGGCGTTATTCAGATATTTGTGACCACCTTAGCTGCTCGGATATATCTGATGGCGACTGTACAAATTACTATGTAAGCGGCAACCTCCAAACCTACCAATTAATGGTACATTTATTGAACAATTGACGAATGATAGTCATTTCTTTGAGGGTCTAGGTAATGGACTAAGAGCTGGCCACGTCAGATGTGATACAATAATTGGTTATTATTTCGGAAACAGATACAGTAGGCGACAAACTATTTATTCCATTTTACGTCGTTTTGGACTACTTTACCCCATCACATAGTTTTGGCAATATCTAATTATTTATATAATTTCTCATAATACTGCATCAAAACCAGAACTCAAGGATTTGTATTCTTAAAGTGGTTTGCATTCTTTGACCTCCACCACTTTACAGCTGCCAGATGTCCAGATCTAGAAATAAGCATAGTATAGCAAACTAAAGAGAGGATTTTCGTCGCTCTCATTATTGTGTCATATCTGACGTGGCTAGCTCTCCGTCTATAAATATAAACATACTTAGGCGCTAATACTCACATTCTTTATCAGATCACCGCATCCCAACTGACGCAATATGTAGCTGTAAATGAAGAATTATTAAAAATGAAATTTAATATGATCATCGAATAAATAAATAATTATTTCCTACGCAGTTATTCTTTGAGTTCGGCCGCAAAGAACCAAAAATATATTCAGGCAATTCGCAAATATTAGAATATTCCGAAAAGCACTCTTAATCCGTAATATTTAAGTCTATTTTCGGATCTACCTGCCATTCAGAAGCCATTTGGAATTACCCTAATCGCCCACACAGTTAAGTGTTAACTGCTCATCGGTGGGCCTAATGCCTATTGTAATAAGGTCCACCGATGTACAGTAAAGAGCGTTGCTGTTTGTACCAGGGATCGATTACCGGTAAAATTTTCATACAAATTAACCAGTATTCATTTTCGTTATCTCGGTTTTTAATGATTATTTCTGAATATTTTCTGGATAATCTGACAATTTATGGCCCTTACCTAAATAACATTTTAAAATATAATGGAAATATTGTGTAAGTTGGGCGCTATTTTGATTTTTAGTAATACCGGAAACGGTCCCTGGTTTGTACATCTTAGTTCAATATTTTAATAAAGAACATGTTGTGTCATAAACTTATATCATTTATCTTTAAACACATTTTTTTAATTTTGTACCGATGTCCCAAAAAAGGATGTACGTATGTATTCGATTAACTTTTTGAGCGCCGAAAGCGTCAAATCAAGTCGTCGGAAAGCGGTGTTCCACACGCCAAGACGTCATCTACCGCTTTATACTGTAAAGCACATGTCACACATGGCCCAATATTACAGGGTTCTACGTTACATTTTCAGGGTAATTCAATTTAGACTTAGTGACACTATAACAATGTTCAAATTTCTGTTCGATAAAAGTAACACATAGAACCCTGTAATATTAAGCCAGCGATATGGCAAATGTCATGGCATATAGGACACAGTTTTCCGTCGAAGAGATGGGCGGACAAAAGGTTAAAAAAAACATAACAGTGCACAATAGTATATAAATATGGTCAATAATATCTAATATTATTCTTGTTCGTATAGATTTATGAAAACCCGCTTGATATATTTTTTTTTTTCGTTGAGATATTTTATTTTTGTCAACAGATTACAAATGTCAAAATAATAATATTATAAAACCAAAAAAAAAAATTAATTGGTTAATTAGTGAACTAAAACTGTTCGGTTTGGCATAAATTTATGACACCATAATAAAAGGAAATCAAGTAAACATAAAATATTTAATATACTAATGTTAGAGATTCGATTCATGCTACATACTGACAAATACAACAAAAAAAAACATGCAAAAACACTACTTGCATACAGGATGTTTTTTCAATAATTAGGTAAGTTATACTGAACAACTTTTTCTATTGGGCCAACCCCGAAAACCTAAAAAAAATGTTGGCCTTTCCATAGAAAACGTGGACGTCTGATCGGCCGAAATGTATGAAACAGCAACCGCCAAACATTTATTGTGATTTCGGAATAGGTCCCATTGTAAAATTTGTTTAGTATGGCCTACAAAATCACCTCGCACAATATGGCTAGTTATTGAAAAAAACATCCTGTATAAAATATAATAATAACTAAACAATAGAACAGAGATACATGGCTAAAACACACACTAGAGAAAAAAGAAATTGCAATACAAAACAATCTAAAATAAGCAATATAGTATTACAATGATGATAAAATTAAATTCAAGACGATGCAATGAAGAAATGAAAGATATTCTAAGTTTAATTAATCTAGGCAGTAGATCATCATTTAAGAATACTTGATCATACCTAGCATGTTCACAACCTGGGCCAATGGGGAAGAACGGTGAAAACTTTTTGTAGAGGGCGCTGTTCCAGATTCCATACAACGAGAGAAATACACAGAAGGTGAATGGTTCATACAATCAAAAAGCTTTTCTTAGGCAAAAACCTCCCCTATAGCGTTATTTTACAGCATTTTAATTTTAGTGTATTTCAATTTCGGAGCAATTCGAGACAAAGCATTGATTATTTTTCGCGAAAATAACTGAAAACTACTGCACGCCTTACACATTTAGCTTTTCTAAGGACCAATGTTGAAGATGTCACATTGCAAGTTGCCTTCCCCATTAAGACAGTCACGTCTGAAAGTATGAATACATTTAATGTGACGAAAATATGTAGCCATGACTCTTATACCGAGGCCTAAACTCGTAAAGTCCTTGATACATGTTTTTATCACATTCAATGTATCCATATATTCAGACGTGACCGTATCTATAATACCTACTTGTACAGATTGGCCTGTCAGATATAGCGAGAGGATAAATCTGACAATTTATTGTGGCAATTAAGCACAGATATCCAGTTGACATATTTGTGCCTAATTATCAGCTATACATTGAGTTTTTTTGGCAAATCTGTACGCATATGGTTAGCTATAGTAACTCAATACTCTCAAGGTTTTTCTGTATTAAGTAATCATAAATTGTTTTTTTACACTTGGTCGAAAAGCGTCATATTCTACGCAGGCGTACAGGGAGTAATAGCCGGTATTAATCTTAAGGGAGCATATTTCAACTATATCATCATAATTCTTCATTAATCGATCCTAGGAAATTAAATTATTATAAGAAACAATTAAATAATATCTGTTATGTTATGAGATTACTATTGTTGAATATTTTCTAGTTTCTATATCATTGTGTCGGTTCACAATGGATAGTAAACTTAGCAACAACGATCATTTACTAACTTACGCCGCCAAAACAAAAATTATGAACTTTTTACTCCACTCAATAATATACCTTAAATCGATGAGGCAAGGTTGATTACGGAATTTAATATAGTTTACTTAAGCCGTTATGTTTTTAAACTCGATTAATGTGAACATGCCAGTGACAATATCCTATGTTTACAAAACTAATGCTATTATATGGCTAAATACTCTCAACTCTATTTTGTATGCAACAAGGTTGAAATTCTAAAAGCGAAAATGCATTCATATTGCACTACGTCCCATACATGCATCTAATGTAAAAGTCAGTTTAATATGTCTGTCGTAATGGTTCTTCATTTATCTCTTATTGATGTGCCTATTTAGACATCTGTTTCTGAGTCTTGGATGAAGTATTTTAATTTATACATGGCTTAACTAGAGTAGTTAGTAAGAATAAATTATTCTTGTCAAGGTTTTGCCTTTTTAATAGGGACCGGAAAACTTCTTCATTTGATTAATCTTTTCTTTAGGATAACCCAATTAAACAATCTACCCAGACAAGGTTACCCTATCATAAACAATCGTAATGGAATCCGTTTTGAACAAGGTTTACCTTAATGTGTTCCAGTTTAATTGTCGGTGCAAATGTCATATTCACAAATACATACGTGACTTCAAGCGACAAGAAGGCCAGATACATCTAAAACTAATAAGAACCCTGAAACAGTGTGCCTTAATGAAATATACCTTAATGTTTCGATCTGTCGATGCATGTGAAGGAGATATTTAACCGACTTCAAGATAAGTATAACTTGTCACTTCTGTTCGACTATACAAGCCACAGGATTTGATAAAAAGCTATGACTACAAATCGCCTGCTATTAGGTTGGATAAATAGAAGTATATAGTAGAGTTTTTTAGTTATTCTTCTATATACCTAAATATAAGAAAATGTTCTGGTCTTCCAAGTTACCGAAAGACAAAGGCTGCTTGGGTTGTATCTTTAAATGAGTTTACGAGGAAATTAGAATTTTATTGTTCTCGTATTAGTTTCCTTATTTTATTTGTCTCCATTTACAAATCAAATTTCACATTTGAAGTCGATTAAATGAATCTTTGAAAGATGTGTACCCTAAACAACCCTGCAATGACTGGAGAATGGGAAAATGTTGTCTTTACATAATTTTGTCACGGTAAATTCATTGTTATGCAATAACATGTACAGCGCAAGAAATATTGTCATTGTCACTTTACAAATATTTTCCTCGGGCACTAGTCGATTAGTCTATGTCGCCTAATGAATTAAGAAATATGTTGTCTTGTCAAGATAAATTTAAGTCGAAATGCTGTTTTATGTTCAACAGTAGAGCCTCGATAATCCGGATCCCTGGCCCTGTAGCCAAGATGACAATCGTTTGCAGAAAACGAAACGCAACACGCTCTCACTCACTCTACCATATTAGCGCGATAGAGAAATAGATAGCGTTTCGATTCGTTTTCTGCAAACGATTGTCATCTTGGCTAAGCCCCCTGATTTTACGTTGATCGCTGTAATCCGAACGTAAGCATCGCGGCCAGCGGCAGCGACGGCAGTTACTTAACTGATTAAGTGTATTTATTTCATTCGTATTTTGTCAGTATATAATTCGGAAACCTTCCTAATCCACCGCCTATTTTTAGCCTGTCCGGATTAGTGAGGTCGGTTTTGGGAGACTTTTCAGTTGTACCTAAATGCCTTCTATGCATATTTTCTGTTGGTTTGACTTCAAACTTAGATATGTTTTTCCCCGACATTTCATAATATAGTCAAATTGAAAACGAGTTAATTTTACCAACTTGACAATTGTCAAGTGACACTGACAACTACCTTATATTGCTGACTGTAAAAGTATATGGCTTATCCGTCAGCCTAAAGTACGGGCATTTTTTTTTTATTAAACGCTTTCATAAAACAGCCTCTCGAATCACTTTTGTGCTAACATTATGCTATAGCTTTCTCATCTTTCAATAGCTTTACAAAAATATGTATAAAATTGACTAAATTTTTCTTCATTTGTATAAATGGTGCGTCCGCCCTGCAGCGCATGAGCAAACAAGACTGCAATTGCTGCAAAACGTTTATAACCGTCCGAAGTCTTAGTTCGTCAAAATTTGCTTTTAGATTTAAACAGTAGATTAAAGTCCTTATCTAAATGAACCTCTGGAGCAAAAAATGCCCATGAACAGAGACGTTGTGTACATGTTATTGCACGTTACGGACAGTGCGGGTGTGGCAGGTAACATCTCTCAAGTGTTGCCAACTCAACAAAGCACCAAAATACATGCACGAAAACATAACAACTACAACTTAATCTACAAAAAATACATAATAGAAAAAAAACACTTCCAAGCCAAGCAAACGGTACCAAAAATAAAGGCATGAATACAAGCGAACTCCAGAGTGAAATGAATGGACAGCGTGCATTGAAGAGAGAAAGAGACAGCCACATGAGAGATGTCGACTATTCGCTGCTTAAACGTATAAAGGCGTGGATACATTAATGTGTTGAACCCTTTTTTCATTACCAAATTTTGTTATGACGAGATATTATCTCATCTGTCTCATGCCGTACAGTTTTGCAGGCATAAGTTATTATTCCCAGGGTTTGCAATAAATATAAACAAATCCATACATAATTAGGTACTCCCTCGTCCCGTGCTGGTACCAGCATGCAATTTTGATATCGTAGAACTACTTATAAATTAATCGTTGTAGTATCGCAATGCTTAAACCCTTGATTATCTCAGCGGTACAGTCGCCATCAGATATATCATAGCGGCCAAGGTGGTCACAAATATCTGAACAACGCCTCTATTGTCAAGGTGATAAAGTGCATCTTCAGATATTTTTAAGTAGCTTGGCTGCTCAGATATATTTGATGGCGAATGAACATAGATGATGAACAATATGAAACATATAATTTGAAAACATTGCGTTGTGCGCAAAGGAAAATGGTGATCACATGAAGTGAACATAGACAAGACAAATTTGATGGGCTTGTGGTATAGCCAGTCTGAAATGATGATAAAGAAATGATAGCTGAAAAGGACGCATGAATTAAACAATATTTACATCGAAATAGACGGATTAGATTTCTACTGTCAACAGCGTGCAAGATCCCATGAAATTATCAGTCTGAAATCAGTTCGCCTGCTTCGGCTTGATATAACATAAAATACTATGATTTAAGCATTTCGTTCTGGCTTCACCAGTCACCATATCCAAGGTAAGACGTGACGTTGCATCATCCAGTTAACACATTAAAGTATCCAGATTCCCTATTTTATTGGCCAACTTTAAAAAACAAACCTATAATCACTTGTTTACATTGCGCACTCAAATAAAAGTGCCTGTCCATTGGTCGCTCTTATAAATTTCAATGTCAACGTTATCGACACAATTTGATACTGTATTCACATTTATGGTTTCATTCTATTAAACTCATGTGTGCAGCTCGCTGGACTTAACCATACATGTAAACGCACTATTAAATCGTAATGAATACTTTGTCGTACAAGGTTATGTATAAAAGCGACCATTTAACAAGAACTTTAATTTAAAAATCCCGTTTCATTCCCACTGATTTTTGTTTATTACGTAATTTTTAATGCTGGCTGAATAACTCGGCATCCGAATTAGTTGGTTTTTCAAACTTGGCCATCCGGTCAAGCAGCGACCACTAGCGCATCTGTACCGATTCATGGCGGGAAGGTTCGAGGAGATGGCGCCGAAACTCGACGCTATCGTGTTAAACTCCACTTGTTTTATCTTATTGCCCTCCGGCTGCTGCATCAGGTAGTCCGAGCGGAACAGCCCCAGGCTGAGGGTCTGGAAGGTAGGAAGTTCATCATTGTCCAGTCTCCGCTAGGTTTCCTCGTGTTTCAAAGTTACAATATCCTTGAATTTTTTTTAAATTATACTGATTATAATGTTGTTTCAATTATTTTGCCACTGAAAAAAATACATAGGTATTTTAGCCTTAGTATTGGTACGTTAAACTAGTATATACATATTGTGTAGAAATTAACAGGTGTGTTTGTGCAGTATCTGCAGAGCACCTAAAGTGTGTGTGTAATCTACGAATTACAAATATTTTCTAAAAAAATCCGCAACCTTACCTAAAATATACATATTTAAATATAAACCTGAAGCCAATAATTACATAAACCAGTGGTTTTTATTTCACTCACTCCTATTACCATTACACCTTCGAAGCATCGCTTGTAACCTTTTACCCACTAGTACTTACATCCAAGACCGTAAAATTATCTACCGTCAATACCTACCCTATTTATTTTGCCAACATGACAATTGTCAACAAACAATGACAATTCATAGTTTATTTCTGGGTTACTAAAGAGGAAAATAGGTCGGTAGCTCCCGGGCATCATCAATCGCAGCTCGACACAGAAATTTGCATGACATGTAAACAGAATTGTCATTGTCACATAGACATAACAATTGTCAAATGTCAAGTTAGTAAAACGGGCTAACATACCCCTATTTCACCTACTTGACAATTGTCACCACACACTGACAATTCGCCGAAGGCACAAGTGACAATTCTTTATTAATATCTAGTCAGTTGTCACTTGTCGTCTTGCAGCTAGAAATCAATGTCAAATAACAATTGTCATGTTAGCAAAATTAGAGCCAGTATTGTCAGGTTTCCGTCTTTGTTAAATTTGTTAAAAATTAGTCATTTATGTTACACGGACATACAGAATTAGGTCATACATTTGTCTTATCTCTAATTTAGTCTACATACATATTATAATCTACAGTAATTATGTACAGTTACATGATCAAAGCAAATTAAAAAGTTAGATATTAACTTGAATTTACTCTACAGCTGACAGTATTTTTTTTAAACCGTGTTCAAATAGAGTTGACCATAATCGTAGTGAGCCGTAAGGTAACTTCAAGTGTATTACTTATCAAATAAGTAAGAGTATTCGAGATATCTCAGTATCTATTAATGTTTACAGATAACATTGCTTAGTAAATAGTAGCGTTGGTTAATGTCATTTGAAAAAATAGCTGTACAAGTCAGTTTTTTTTATAAAATATACACGATGAACGCAATAGAGAAATCCCAAAAATACAAGAAATAACATGTAAAAAAACAAATGAAAACCACAAAGCAATTTTTTTTTTAATATAATTAATCAACGCTAAAATTTTTGTAAACGTTATCCATAGTTAATTACAAATCTTATATAATATCTTAACTCTAATCGGACTAACTACATCGCAACCCGTGCAAACCAGCGATTTATAAACCGTATGTATTACGTGGTACCAGGGAGTATACATATATAGAGCGCCACAGCCTAAGAACTTTTTGAAACTACAAGTCTGAAGCGCCATCTGAACGAGACCAACCAAAGTTACCGTATAATGTAGGGGAATAGTACCCTCTGCCCCTCAGCGCCATCTAGTAATTGATAGCGTTACTATTATTACGGTATTAATACGGTAACTTTTGGTTGCTCTTCAGATGGCGTTTGAGACATGGAGCTTCAAAAAGTTATTAGACTGTGGCGCTCTATATATGTCTGGTGGTACTAACGTGACAAGCGACATGTGACATTGACTATATCAAGGATTACAGGCTACGGATAAACCAAGCTATCTGCTTGAAAATGATGGTTGCATGTGTTGCAACTATCGACTCTTCCTATGCAGATGATTATTTTGAAAGCACAACAGCTCCTTTCAAAAAAATACAAGTTACAATTACTATCTTGAGAATCGTCAATCATCTTCTTAAGCAGATAAAGCAGACGCTTGATTCAAAGGCTTGTAAAGCTGACTCATATGCTGACAACATTCATTACCAAATAATTGGTAAGTTACAATGCAACTTATTGTTAAACTCTGCGGCAATTGTCAATGTCAATTGTCGCTTTCGACGTTTAAACAATATATCTTAGAGGAGAAGTGACCTAAGTCCAAAAAAACACGCAATGTTGGATAATAAGCTTAAAGTTCAAAAAGAAACTTAACCACGTGTCAGATGGATTTGGATCACTTGTAATAATAAAGTTCTTGGGTTGAAAATGTCGTATTTGGGTGATACGCAGAAGATAAATCCTTTTTTTCTGTTCCATCCATCGAGAGAATACATTTCACTAGTTATTCAGTATATTAGTTAACTTTTTAATATGATAATTTTAGGGTTAGATAAATAATTGCCAATTACAAACGCTCGGAAAACAAATGACCCCATCGGCATTTGACAGATTAAAAACCCTAAGCGCCGATTATACCAAATTGACAAACGGCCTTTTAAAATTCTTCTCAATCCCGAATATGCCAAATTGACAATTGTCGTCTGACAATGCCAGTGCCAGTGAATTTGCATTTGGAAGAGACAAAGTAGAATACTGTCATTGTCAATGCCATCATCGTAAACAAAATCGTTGTCAAATTAGTAAAATAAGGACTAGGGAAAGTGTGGCTCAAGCCGTCAAAACCTTTTTTTCAGGAACAGAAAAAACACATAAGGATTATTATTAAATCGTTTAAAACGCCCGATACCTCCAGCATTTAGACTTACTATAGTTTCAGTCATGCAGAACCAAGAATTAGGCGCACACGCTTATTCTGAATTCACATCTGAATTTAGATCACATATAAAATATTTCTGAACTATTATGTCTATTTATAGGGTCTGGGTTTTTGTATAGCACATCGACAATGTTCAGAAAAGTTCTGAATTCTTAATCTGTGATTTGAAATCAGATCTGAAAAAGAACAAGTGTGGGCTACGCCCTAATCTATCGCCATCTCGTACACGCCCGTTTGAAACGCTTCAAGACGTACTGCGTCACCCTTAATCACCTCTGTATCTCCCTGGACACGGGCCCAAGATGGCCGAAGCCGGACGCGATGCTGTTGATCTCCACCTGCTTCCAGGAGCAGTAGGGGGTGTGCTTCGCGCATTGGTTCTCGGTGTGGGGGCAGCGAGATTCCAGCATGATGTCTGACCGCAGCATGCCTAGTGATACCGGCTGGGATGTGCGTAGATTGTGGTGAGAAGTGTGTTAAAGAATTGTGTGGACGGGGTTAAGGAAGTTGTAGAAAACTGTGAGACAATGTGAGTAATAAGGGACGAATATTAAGCATAGCATATTATAGCCTGTCATGGGCCTATGCCGGGATTCTATAGGCTTTAATCGGAAAAATACTAAAAATAGTAACACTTGTATCTAAACTAAAAAAGTACTTAGTATATGCGTCCTACTATTCATTGTACGATTTCTTCTCAAGTAAAAAAGTATGGATAAAATTGATGTTTAATTGTACCTGACAGATAATAGTAGGTTATGTAACTGTTACGTAATAAGGGTCCTTAAAACATGAGTGTGGTTTTATGAAATGAGCCGCAGGCGAATTTCATAATAAGATCACACGAGTGTTTTAAGGCCTAATTACGTACAGTTGCATACACTGCTTTATCTACACTCATATTATTTATCCAAAATGCCGTATTCGGAAACCATAGAATGGCCACCATTGCACCGCCATGACCAACTCGATTGTGTCGGGGAGGCGCGTGTCGGGCTGTCGGCGGATGCGCGGGAGGGTGCAGGTGTACATTATGTTATCAAAATTCATAGCACATCAATAAAAGAGCATGAAAAGTTAAAATTACGTTACTGCCACGGATAAAAAGCTTATCATAGTAAAATCGGTGGTGGTAATGCTAGCCATTCATCCATTCGAACACGTTTTAGAGAACTTACAATATGAGTGTAGATAAATAAAATTATGATATCATGATATACCTAATACGACACAAATTAAAAGTGTCAGATATACAAATTATTATAAGTTCACACCATTGTAATTATAATTAAGGATTTTTTTATAATTGTATATAATGTGACGTGTAAAATTATTGTTTTATGAATAAATATTGAATTGAATTGAATTGTTGTTAGGGTATAAGCTGACTATACTCGTATAAGTACTTAGTATAAGTAAATATAATAAAAGAGTTCGACCGATTATTTGAGCAGCAGAAACGGGTGTATGCCGATCTTTTTTTGATGAAAAATAAAATAAAATGAATGGAAAAAGTTGTAAATAAATAAATGTACAAATCAAAAAGTTATGTGTGGCAAAATGACACAACAGAAAGATATTCTAAAACAAGATATCATTTGCAACAATATCACAGTAGACCGCAATAATTGGACTGCGGTATCCAATGTAAAGAAAACATTCTAGATCTGAGAATAATAGCTCATATTTCTAAAGATGTAATTTGAGTCTTAAAGCATTGTAATAAAGCCGGCATTATTTTGAAATCATTAAATAAAATTATTCGCAGATCTTTACGTAAATTGTAACTAAAGTTAAAAAAACTATTTGAAAGCGTTCCACCACGCTGCACATTTCCAATATAACTTACAATATTGTTGATTTATTTCAAAACAGCAGATATCCATTTAAGATTTACGTAACGAACGAGTTACTATCCAAAATACAGTTTCACACTTAGGCTGCGTATCCACTAGAGATGTGCGAGGATGCGTATAGAGGGATGTGTTTGTTTAGAACCGATAGAATCACTTCATTTGAGCGAGGGTAGGCTTACACCTACTTATTAAAACTTACCTATTATTAGGTATTTTATGGTTACTGCCTTGAAATAAATCATACAGGTAGGTACCTTAAAATACAAACCCCCTTATTCATAAACGTCTTACAAGCCTCATTTAACTGAAAAAAAAAACCGGCCAAGTGCGAGTCGGACTCGCGCACGAAGGGTTCCGTAACATTATCTATAAAAACGGCAAAAAAAAACATGTCTGTTGTATGGGAGCCCCTTAAATATTTATTTTATTCTGTTTATTAGTATTTGTTGTTATAGCGGCAACAGAAATACATCATCTGTGAAAATTTCAACTGTCTAACTATCACGGTTCATGAGTTATAGCCTGGTGACAGACAAAAACGGTAAAAAAATCATGTCTGTTGTATGGGAGCCCCCTTAAATATTTATTTTATTCTGTTTATTAGTATTTGTTGTTATAGCGGCAACAGAAATACATCATCTGTGAAAATTTCAACTGTCTAACTATCACGGTTCATGAGTTATAGCCTGGTGACAGACAAAAACGGTAAAAAAATCATGTCTGTTGTATGGGAGCCCGCTTAAATATTTATTTTATTCCTTTTGTTTAGTATTTGTTGTTATAGCGGCAATATAAATACATCATCTGTGAATATTTCAACTAACTATCACGGTTTATGAGATACAGCCTGGTGACAGACGGACAGACAGACAGCGGAGTATTAGTAATAGGGTCCCGTTTTCACCGTTTGGGTACGGAACCCTAAATATCGTTTGTCAGATACAGACAAAACATAAATTAACTAAACGAGGCTTGTAGGACGTTTATGATAAGGAGGTTAGTTCATAAAGTTAAAACTAAATCACAGTTTTCTTACACAAAAATTTTGAATAAATATTATAGGACAATCTTACACAAACCCACCTAGTCCCACAGTAAGCTCAATAAGGCTTGTGTTGTGGGTACTAGACGACGATATATATAATAAATAGATATAGATAAATACATTTAGAAAACATCCATAACTCAGCTACAAATATCTGTGATAAACACACAAATATATGCCCTTACCAGGATTCGAACCCGGCACCCTTAACATCAATCAATTCATCAGTATAGTACAAAAAATAACACTTATAACACCTAACAGACGAGTGAAGGTGTGCAGTGAATTATAAAATAGAATGTTGTGATATAATTATCTAATAATAATGTTAAAAGACTTAGAAACACCTTGTATGTATTTACATAGCAAAAGCACGTTTTCCTTAGACTGTGATATTTAAAAGAAAATCTTATACCAATTTTGCTACAAATGCCTTTGCAGATGCCAATTAATTAAAAATACAATAATGACAATATAACGGTAGGCAGTTTAAAACCACCGCTGCGATGATAATAGTCTTCTTCATTTATGGCTGTGATACTTTCAAACACACGAAAAACAATAGCAGTTTATGTAACTGTTACGTAATAAGGGTCCTTAAAATACGAGTGTGGTTTTATAATTAGATCACACGAGTGTTTTAAGGCCTAATTACGTACAGTAGCATACACTGCTTTATCTACACACATATTATAAATCCTAAATGAAGTGTTCGGAAACCATTAGAATGACCGCCATTGCACCGCCACGACCAACTCGATTGTGCCGGCGGTCGGGCGGGCGCATGCCGGCGGTCTGAGAAGAGAGCAGATTTTCACTACGTTACCGTAGGTAATGAATTCCCATACGTTTTAGTTTTAACCACACTGTCACAGAGAATACACTGATATTACGTTACTGGTTGCAATAATGGTGGTAATTACATACGGTTTCCGAACGCGCAATAGAGGATTTATAATATTGGTGTAGATAAATGAATGTAGTGTAAGTAGTTGGCATACAAACAGGGTGTTTTTAAGCATCTGGTTTAATCAGCGCACGAGCTACATGGAGTACATACCTGAGCGATGCCCTCCTTCCTGACCTTCACCCATATGTCGTACAGGTTGGACGTGAACTCGTCCACCTGCAGCGCGTTTTGGAGCGTGTGCTCCAGGAAGTCGTCGTCATGGGCCACCTAGGCAATTTTAATTATTAATAATATACCAATACGACTATTATCTATATCTATCCATCTTAATGATTCAGAAGGCGGTAATCCTGGATACGGCGCGCATAGTCCGAAGGTTCCTCACTCTGCGGCCCTAACCACTGGTAGTCTGGGCCTTGTTCCATTGCCGGCGGCACCCTAGGTTAGGTTTTTTATATTATGTTTATATGTATTTTGTATTGTTTTCTGTTGTTTTTGGAGGACAGTACCTCGAAAGGAAAAAACGGAACCCGTATAGGATCACTTTGTAGTCCGTCCGTCCGTCTGTAAAGACCCTTTTTCTCAGGAACGCGTGGAGGTATTAAGCTGAAATTTATATCAAATACTCAGGTCTACTGTCCCTTGGAGCTGTGAAAAAATAAACTTTTAAGGCAACGTAATCAAAAGATACAGCCGTTTATGCCGCAAATTTTCGAAACTCGCAAGGGAATCAAAACCTACAGGGTACTTCCCGTGAACTCAGAATCTTAAAATTTGGTACAAAGCAACGTCTTATAGCACAGATAAAGGAAAAATTGCGAAAACCGTAAATTTTTAGTTACATCATATAATAAAAATATTTTTAATAATTTTAAAGTTATACCCCCATATACCTACAGGTTTGTACGGAACCATCGGTGCGCGAGTCTGACTCGCACTTGCCGGTTTTTTTTATTTATTTTACTTTTATATAATCATGTTAACCTAACCTAACCTAAGATTTAAAATTAATAAAGAGAAATAATAATGATGTAATGATGAGGCCTCAGACTTCAAGAGCAGGTGTTGTGGTTTCAAAACCAGGCTTAGGATGTTTTTATCGGAACTTATGCCCTCCTCCTACCTTTACCACGGCTAAATTGAGCCTGAAGTCTGTTTGGCAACCTAATCCCATGAATTAGCGTAGGCACTAGATACGAAAGCGACTGCCATCTGAGCTTCCAACCAAGATGGAAAACTGGGTTTGGGATTAGGTCCGGTTTCCTTAAGGTGTTTTCCTTTATCTAAAAAAAAGTGACTGGTAAATATCTAAGGGGGCGTCCATTAATCGCGTCATATTGTATAGGGGGGGGGGGGGGTCAAGAAAAAATCACCAATGATCACCACAGGGGGGAGGGGGGTCTGGACACATATCACGTGTAATTTTTTTGTTCCTTGTGCTATGCTGTATTATGGTCAATAAAATAAAAATTATCAACTTATAAATGACTCGAACTGTCTAATGCAGAGTAAAATTGCACTAGCACTAATATGATTGTGAATAATTGTTAATGGCATTTGAGATATTATTTTGTGAAGTAGGTTGTTAGGGTTCCGTAGCGAAAGTGGCAAAAACGTAACCCTTATAGTTTCGTTATGTCCGTCTGTCCGTCCGTCCGTCCGTATGTCACAGCCATTTTACTCGGAAACTATAAAACGTATTTTAATAAATATAAGGTGTGTTTTTGTATGCCGCTACTTAGTTTTGTAGTAAAATGGCTGAAAAAGATATTTTAAGGAGGGGCACTAGTCCATACATGTAATTATTTGTCAAAATTTTTTTTTTACTAAATCGTCATGTCTTGATAGGTCTTTCAAAATAACATTGAGGTCTGTTTGAATTTTTTTTTATTTAGTGAATATTTTAAGAAAAAATCACCCCGTAAGTCTAAAAAACTTGTGTCCCCGTGTCACTTTTGAACCAGAGATCCAAAAAATATGAAAAAAATTGAGAACATTATCGGTTTAGGAATGATTCAGTTATCTCCTAAAAACTCATTTCATTCATACGCAGAGACGACCTTTTGATATAACTTTTACGAAACCGCGTGGTCCGGCACGCACTTGGCCGGTTTTTTCTATTAAAGATAATTTTATATGTATACATGTAGTCTCATTTTTTTACCCTTTACGTGTACGTACGTTACGTAAGTAGGTTCACGTGTTGGAAAACTGTACTTACTTTAGTTAGCAAAAAATTACACGTCATATTGGACAGGGGCGGAGGGGTCCTGAAAATATGGGAAACCTCCGGATTTACCGGATTTACCAAGCCACCATGCAGGCTACGAAATAATTATTAATAATAAATATTTAAAAAGACGTTCGTAGCCTAGTGGTAAGACCTCCGACTTTCAATCTGGAGGTCTCTTGTTCGCCCGGCTCCTCGTACCAATGGGTTTTTTAGAACTTATGTACGAAATATCATTTGGTATTTACCAATCGCTTTTCGGTGAAAGGAAACGTCCTGAAAAAAACCTGCATACATCCGCGGAGAAATTCAGGGTGTATGTGAAGTCCCCAAGTTCCCCAACCCGCTTTAAGCCAGCGTGAGGACTATAGCCCGAGCCCTCTCGTGCATGAGAGGAGGCCTGTGCCCAGCAGTGGGACGTATGTAGACTAACATATATTATTAAATAGGCGCTTTTAGGTGAAGAAAAATATAATATAATAACGCCCTTATCTGTATTAAATTACATCTATCTATCTATTCAGCCCGTATCCACCCACTGCTGAGTATAGGCCTCTTCTTTATTACGCCACTCTCCTCGGTCCCGTGCCAGTCCCATCCATTGCACACCCACTGTTCGGCAGATATCGTCTGACCATCTGGTTGATGGTCTCCATGCTGACCTTTTGGCCCATTTTAGCCACCATTCAGTAACCCGTCTCGTCCGTCTTCCATCATTCCTTCTCGCCAAGTGTCCTGCCCACCTCCACTTTAATTGTGTGATGCGTTTGCCAAAGTCCTATACTTTCGTTCGGCACCGTATTTCGGTATTCCGTACTCGATCAACAAGGGTGATGCCTATCATGGCTCGCTCCATGGCTCTTTGAGCCACGCTCATTTTATGAAGCACTCCCTTGTTGAGAGCCCACGTTTCTGACCCATAAGTGAGCGTAGGCAAGACACATTGATTATATACCTTCGTCTTAAGGCACTGCGGGATCTTGGACTTAAGGACATCCGCCAGGTTACTGAATGCAGCCCATCCTAACTGGATTCGTCTAGCGACCTCTTTCTCCTGGGTCCCTTGGCCAAAAGATAAACAATGTCCAAGATAGACGATACGTATTCATCCACAACCTTCACTTGGGAACTACCAACAATTATGTTTGGTGCTTTGCGTGGATGGTTAGTCATTATCTTGGTCTTGGACATGTTCATCTTAAGGCCAACCTTCAGAGATGCTAACCGAAGTTCGTCTAGCATATTGCGGAGGTCAGCAACGTTCTCAGCTAGTAGAATAAGGTCATCCGCGAACCTTAAATGCGACAGTTTTTCGCCATTTATATTGATACCTCTTTCGCTCCACTTCAAAGTCCTCATCATGTCTTCCAAGACACTTGTGAAGAGCTTGGGCGAAAGGGTATCTCCTTGACGCACACCCCGTTTCAACGGCACAGGGTTGGTGAGTTCGTGCATTCGCACTTGCATGGTCGCGCATCTGTACAGCTCCCGGAGGATATTAACATATCTGCTGTCTATGCCACAGCGATGGAGAGAATGAAACACAGCCCAATGTTCGACGCTGTCGAAAGCCTTCTCGTAATCGACGAAGGCAAAACATAAGGGTAGGTTATATTCTTTACATTTCTCCATCAACTGAATAACCGTGTGAATATGGTCAATCGTTGAATATCCGCTCCGGAAGCCGGCCTGTTCAACAGGTTGATTCTCATCCAGCTGCCGGGACAATCGATTACACAGGACTTTAGCGAACAGCTTATAAATTTAAGGTAACAGACTGATTGGCCGGTAGTTCCCTAACAAGGCTTTATCCCCTTTTTTATGTAGGATTGTGACGGTAGCATTATGCCACGCTTTAGGTGTAAAGCCGTTGCACAGAACTTTGTTAAATAGTTCTACCAACATGTCCAGTACAGGAATGCCACCCGCCAGAAGCATTTCCACGTAGATCCCATCCTCATCAGCCGCCTTGCCTCTCTTCATATTAAATTACATATTATATAGAAATGGTATTTTTATGGGTGACCGTTTGTGGACCTTCTTACATTGGGATAGGGTCTATCCTATCAATGGTCAGTCGAGTGTTTTGTTGGTGATGGTGGAAATAGCCTGTGTAATGCGCGGGTAGCAATTACTTTTAGTATGCTGTAAGTTAGAATAAATATAAAATTTGCCAACTTGAGCCTCGTCTGCCATCTCTAAATACGCCGAACCCGGACAAAGACTTAAAAGATTCCGGACATTTGTCCGTAAATCGCATTTTTTCGCCGGTCGTGTCCCAAAATAATATTAATTAAAAAAAAAAATTTACCGGGTTTTTTCCCGGACACTGTTTTAAAACCCCCTCCCCCGGGCGGCCTCTAAACTAGGACAAATCCGGGGAAACCCGGACGGATGGCAGCCCTAGATGTAAGTAAAATTGTAAGCCGTTTAGTGAATCAACATTTTTTTTTATTCAATTACGTGTCTTAGGCCTCAATTAGTTAATTTATGTTTTGTCCTTGTCTGTCACTTTGACCGTTGTCTTTGTTAGCAACAGACCAGAGAGTTCTAAACCAGGAGAGGCCCTGAGTATCATTTCCCCTCTGTCAAAAGTATTGGCGGAAAATCTAGTACATCTATAAAAACTATTTCAATAATCGATGTCACGCCATTTTCGTCATCGCTGTCAATGGATAACAAGCTCCGTGAAAATGCCCTTATGCGCTGTTTTTGGATGTAAAAAATTTTTATATTTCGTCTAGTTTACAAAAAGACGAAATACCATTTCAGATGTAAGTATAGTTTTACTTTATTTATCATTACTTTCGTAATAAAAGATTTAACCTAAATCGAAAATCAAGCTTCGTTTACAGAATCGATTCAAAGACAATCGTTTTCTTTCTGACGGGCAGTAACTATTTGCCGTTTGACACTTCTCCATATTTAACGCGCTTAAGGATTGCTGTCTTCTATATTTTGTTTGAAAATACAATCAAAAATGATCCTTAGCTTTTTTGTTTGACATTTCCAAAGACTGCATCCAACAATGAACCATATGTTAACATTTGTACAGTCGACTATCTATTGCTCCATTTAGTGTTATGAAGTATAAAAAGAATATGTCAAATATGTTTGGTGTTTTCAAGTCAAAGGTACATCTTTGTCGGTTGTCAATAAAGCGTTGCTGCCATAAAAATTCTTTTAGAAATAAACTGTATTAACAACCGACAATTATGTACCTTTGACTTGAAAACTTCACATGCGTGCTACCTCGCCCCCCTCAGATTTTGGCAGACTTTTTTGTTTGGAAAGATGAGGCGAAGCGTACTCCATTTATAGAGCTTTATGCAACAGACAAATTATAAATTATAATTGAGGGACGTTTATGAATAAGGAGGTAAGACGTTTTTCGTATCCTTTAATGAATACGTATGTATTTCCATTAAGGGATTTACATAACCGCAAATATTCCAATTAATCATACGAGGTAATAGTGAAACCGTAAGTAATTAATTAATAGTCACAATTAATACACGTGAGTAAGGTAGTAGCTTTACGTTCAGGTCTTTACGATAATAGGTTTTCCTGAAGACGTTTATAAATCAGGTATCAAATTGACTAATAAATAAACTGTAGGCGTCATACGTATTTTCCATTTGAAAATGTTGTTTTGTATTTTAAAAGAATGCGTAAAATTTTGTAAGTAAGATATGTTTTAGGATTTAAATGGAAGAATTCTTAAGCATTTCTGTTTGTTTATTTTTTATTATAACAGTTTTTATTTTTGTTAGAATTTCCTTCATCTGAACATGATAAAATAAATCATCATCATCATCATCATATCAGCCGAATGACGTCCACAGCTGGACATAGGCCTCCCCCAAAGAGTGCCACAATAACCGGTCCTGCGCCACCCGCATCCAGCGGACTCCCGCGACCTTCACCAGGTCATCAGTAAATAATAATAAATAAACATAAATATTATGGGTCAATCTTACACAAATCAACCTAGTCACAGTAAGCTCAATAAGGCTTGTGTTCTGGGTACTAGGCGACGATATATATATATATAAAATGCACCTTAGCATTTACAAAGATTGCATATACAAGGAAAATTCGACCGGTGTTGCTGTGACCCGGGTGGCCAAGTGGTTAAGGCGTCTGCCGCGAATGCAGAAGACGCTGGTTCGATCCCAGCCCTGGGCACCGGAGGCCAAGGTCACTTTTTCCTTTGTATATGACATCTATATAAGTTTAATTCTTAGACTGTTCTCAGTGCTTTTATATTTATTGTGAATTGTAAAGACTTGGAACAAATTACTCTCCAAAGTTGTGAACTCCAACAGTGTTAATTATTTTAAAAATAGATTAGTTAGTGCAACTAAGACTTAGACGTATCAGCGTGAACTGCTTGGCTAAAACCTTCGAGCAAAAATAGGAGGACAAAGGAGGTGCAGACTCAAAAAATAATTACTGAAAATATGGCTCAAGGTAATTTGTAACCGGCCAGACTTATACCGTAATAAGACTGCCAGAGAAAGTACCGCACGAGTCGTTCTTGCGGCACTATTGTGGGGCCATTTTTTTGGGCTGATTGTGTATCCCTAGTATTATTTAATCGGTGGCTAAAACAATTAAATTTAATAATATGTATAATAAACTCAGTAACCTATAAATGATGAATATGATGATGTCACCCTAGCTCTCAACAGTGACAAGCACTATTTGTACTGATATTTTGATCATGACATTGCAAAAGTCATTGTCATTACACGTGAAATATAGACTTCATTATTTAATGTTCACATCTTTCATGTGATTGACATCATCTGTGAGTTGACAGAAATGCAAATTTTTGTCAATTAATAAAATTTGATTCACTTATCAGTTATCAACGGCACCAGTGGCTTGCTGCTCCAAGGGATAAACAATGTGAAATTTAGATAAATATTATGGGATAATCTTACACAAATCAACACCCAAATCTAGACCCACGGTAAGCTCAATAAGGCTTGTGTTGTGGGTACTAGGCGACAATATATATATAATACACAGATATAGATAAATACTTGAATACATAGAAAACGTCCATAACTCAGGAACAAATATCCGTGATGAAAACACAAATAAATACCCTGACCAGGATTCAAACCGGGGACCTTCTGCTTCATAGGTAGGGTCACTACCGACTAGGCTCGGTTGATGTTAATTCAAGAACATATACATGATTATTAAATTTTTACGTGAAGGAACGTGGGGCCCTCCTTACATAATTAGTATGGGATTTTGTATATGAGATATGTTGGCACTGGGCAGTTCAGCAGTGTGAAAATGCTTTAATTTGTGCTTGTTTTAATATGGATAACCGAGAACTAATAAGCCTGAGCCGTGCATTCCACGTGGCCTATGACCGCACTTTATGGAAACAAGCTACATGTAGTTTCAATCCTCAGGAGTGA
Source organism: Pammene aurita (assembly GCA_947086415.1). NCBI lineage: Eukaryota > Metazoa > Arthropoda > Insecta > Lepidoptera > Tortricidae > Pammene > Pammene aurita. The sequence goes on from OX352310.1 coordinate 17,791,191, forward strand.
GGGAACGAGAAAGAAGAAGAATATGATAAGCCGCTAAATTAAAATCCCGCATTGCTAAACCTAAGTTTATAAATCTAAGTATTTTAAATCTTTAAAACAAATAAGAGGTATCACAGAAGAGGATGCCAAAGACCATGTGAAAAAGTTGAACCTGTTTCTGCAGAATAACTAATAAATGTATGTATGTTTATTATTATATGTATATGTGTAAGTTTATCAATATAGCTTATAGGTAACTAGCTTTTTCCCGCGGCTTCGCTCGCGTACTATAAGTACTCAAAAAGGAGGTTCTCAGTTAGACTGGTATGTTTGTATGTACGACATTTTCCCCTTTTAGGAGTTGAATTTTCAAAAAACCTGAAACACGTGTTTACTCATTTATCGTTAGGAATTTTTGTTTGACTGATAGAGAATGCCTTATGGCATTAAGTCCGCCATTTGTACCATCTTGTATTGTGCAATAAAGATTAAATAAATAAATAACTATGAGCTTGACATAAAAAATGTTAGACACATTCTTAGCTACTGTAGACTCAGTCTAGGTACTGACTTAAATTTAAAATGATTTTTAACATATATGAACTGGGCTCAGTAGTTAAGAATGCAACAGAAATAAAAACACAGATAATAAAAAGCTCGGGCTTGCCTTATGCATGAGCTCGTTCAGAACCACCTGAAGCTCCACAGCCTTGTTGAACTCTGTCCGGGGAAACGGAGACGGCAGCAAAACAAATGGTGCAATCTGAAAGGGCAACCAGGTCTAATAACTGTTTTTTTTTTCATATTTCTTTATGGAATGAACAGAACCACATTGAAAACTTTTTGCGATCCTATAATTATTTTTGGTGTCACTATGGCTCTGTATTTTGTATTTTATCAAAAATAAAACCATTTAGAATTTTTATGAAAAGTTAATATATTCTAGTCTTTGCTGTAACATATGCAGGTAAAAAATAATAGTTTAAAAACCTAAAAAACACGCTTTTAGCACGCACTAAAAATTACAAAATGTATTGTCATCAGAACTCAGAGCGTGTGCAAAATATCATCCTAATCGAAGACCGGGAAGAGGGTCAAATTAAGATTCCAAGATTTTCTTACATACATAGTTAGTTACAAGTGAAGCTAATAAAAGCGTGTTAATAACACATTTGCTTTCATTTCGGGGGGGAAGATTTAGTATTAACGCCAAGGTATTTTTTTAAGAGTACATAAATTAGGCAATAATATTAGCTCATAAACGAGATAATACTAAGTTTGTATATTAATTTATTACTAAATAATAAAATGATTACCTGTATAGCATCCTTGGTGAAGTTCTTCTTGTCTCTCATCCCGACTCCGTGCATCAGTGCCCAGTCCTTAGCCTTCTCTATAACTCCTACCAACGCCTTGTTCTCCATCGGCAGAGGAAGACACGGCGTGAACCGGGCTTGCGACATCTTGCTATAAAAATGCTTGTATATTCTAACACTGCTAATTTTGAATAGTACACCGCTTAAAAATTTGTAAATGCTGAAGTTTTTATTTTAATTTTTGTTGTTTTTAAGCTGACTGACTGCCGACTTCACCGACTTGACAGTGACAGACAGTCAGACAGCTGACTGGCAAAATCAGACAGTGACTGACGTAAACCGTAAACTAAACACCGGTTTTTATAGGCGTTCTTCAAGCTATACAGTTTAAGGTCAAGTAAAAACCGATCTATTGATTTGATATTAAACTAAAAGGTCCAGTAAACGTAATGTCCCGAACGCTCTTTGATTTACGAATGACATTTGACACTTGACAGCATGGCTGCCACGGCTTTGGACTCCGAAATCATGAAAAGCGATAAATATTCGATTTTATTGCCTACATACAATGAGAGGGAAAACTTGCCCATTATAATATGGCTTATTATGAAATACCTGGACAAATGGTAACCACTTTAATAACAGATTTTCATAATATAAAACAAATAATGTTACTAAAGTTTTCGTTTGTTTATTATGCTTTTTTTACCGTATTTTGCAGTGGCTACGATTTTGAAGTGATAATTATTGATGACGGGAGTCCCGATGGAACGCTGGATGTGGCCAAACAGCTACAGAAGTTGTATGGATCCAGTAAAATCGTGTTGCGTCCGCGAGAGAAGAAACTTGGTCTAGGCACTGCGTACATGCACGGAATAAAGCATGCCACAGGCAATTTTATCATTATTATGGACGCTGATCTAAGTCATCACGTAAGAATTTTCATAATTTAGATTTGAAACTTATATTACTCTAAACCGGCCAGATAACATTTATTTAGCCCTTGCGTCCAAGGGCGTCGCCCGGGCGCGCGGATACAAGGCGGGGCAATAGACCCCTTGCCATGCAAGCCTCGTATACTACGGGGGCCATAGGTGCGACCCCAAGATTTTTGTGAAGGAAATTGCCCCTCCTGAATCGCAGCTGGGTTTAAACAGCCTTTCACTATTATTTTTTCCTATTATATTGAAGGGACAGAACCCACCATTATGTGTGGTCCAACACGCACTTGGCCAGTTTTTTTCAGTCTTATTCTAATTCAAGCATTCTACTCCACAGCCTAAATTCATCCCCAAGATGATAGACCTCCAACGCAAGCAGGACTTTGATGTGGTATCTGGCACTCGTTACAATGATGGAGGTGGTGTCTACGGCTGGGACTTCAAAAGGAAGCTAATCTCCCGTGGTGCTAATTTTGTCACGCAGATCCTGTTGAGACCGGGTGCATCGGATTTGACAGGGTCTTTTAGGTAAGAAAGATGGAAGCATTATTATTAGGATTACCAGACTTTAAAACCTGTTAAGCAGCTACATATAGTCCGGGCAGTGTCGCAATGAAAAAATGGCAGCTCGGGCAGTATAGATGCGCCTTGGCCAAGGCCGCTTGCATATTGCCAGCCTTGCTTGGCTGGTGCAGATATATGTATGTAATGAGTAGGAACCATTGTCTGACATTAATTGAGTACCAGCAGTGGCCGGGCATCCACAGAACTCGATTGTTTATGTATGTTTCAAAGAATGGTAATCTAAATTACCTCTAGCTTGCTTATATTTGTAACACGCTACCATTGGTATCAGTACACAATCCTAGATAACGCTATGTTAGTGGAATAAATTACCAGAGCCAGTGATTAGTGCTTCCTCGGTGAACAGTTTTAAGAACAGACTTGACAAACATTTAAAATTTAACAAATGAACTAAAACACACGTGCAGTGATACACGCAATAGCATATAACTGCTAGTGATGTATTAACATTAACCAATACAGTAAAGGCTCCGTTAGACTCGCGCGTTTTGTTAGCGCATCACACTCTCTCGAGGGGCAATTAGCAACATGCATGAATATTTTGGAAGACGTCATTCGATTCTATTTCCCGTTAGATTCAAATGTCTCTAATAAACCTACTATGTATTGTAGCCCTGAAACGTCCAAACTTAGAAAATACGTTAGGCGTCCGCGCCGCGCGACAAAACGCCCCATACATAAAGCGTGAGGTTTGCGACGTCACTGGCCTCATAGTTGCGGAAAACTGTTTGGAAGTAATAAGTTTTTGGCAGATTTTTATAGTTTCAGGCACGAAAAAATTCGTATACCTATACAGTTGAAATACTTTTTTTTTCTTGTTAGAACAGAAGTAATCGAGTTGAGGTTTTGAAAATACATTTGAAATGGAAAAAACAAATGGCTCAAATTTTACGTTTTTAAACCGCAAGATATTTACAAAAATGTTAGAAAATGAGTACAGATTTCCCCTTTTTTATATTAATTTGGTGTTGTTAAACGTGTTTATTGAGCAAATTCAATTAAATATTTTTGACGCATGTTCTCAATTATATATTGCTGTCTTTGTCTGCGCGGGCGCTGCGTGCCGGCAGGGCGCTGCATTTTGTTAGCGGGGTGCAATAAAATATTTCATCGCCCGCTTACAAAACGCGCGTGTCTGACGGAGCCTTAATAGTAATTAATTTGGCGTCTTATTGCCTTCATTCTAACACAATGAAGTTTTCCTAAAGAAATATAGTCCGTTTATTACCTGAGTTCTATTACATATGGCAGCTGTTAAGAAGCCAACTTGACGTGTGAAGTCCATTTAAATACAAAGCTTAAGGCCCATTTACACATTGATTAGTGTTAAGTGCGAGTTCATACATTTGTTACTCAACACAAGTACCAAACGTATGAACTCGCACTAAACACTAATCAATGTGTAAATGGGGCTTTAACTACAGTATAGAAGGTTCATATTCCTTTGATTCTAATTATTGGTGTAAATTATAAATTGTAGGAGTGTTATTAAAATGCTTGTATTACTTGCTTCGTTGGCCTAACAACTCAAAATTAGTCTCAGTTTCCGACACAAGAGCACGCCATTTTGTTCGTTCCTTCCTACGCAGTTTTACACGAGCTTTCACTGACCCCAAGTTCACGAAGATCTGCTCCTACTCTGTGTCGGTCTACCCAAATATGCTCTTTTTGCTAAAAGCCCTGTTACACTACTTTTTTTAGTGTCCTAACTAGCATCCTAATTAGGATCCTAGCTTTTTTCCATAGTAAATTTACTTGCTAAATGCGGTTAGATTTGACTAAATTTAGAAACTAAATCATTTAGGAAGCTAACTAGGACAAGTGTAACAGGGCTTTAAGCAATCTCCCATCCTCTCGAGGTGTCTCAACTAGATAGATATGCGAAAAACGCTTCATTGAATTGAAAAGATTGATTCATATCTTTCGCTTGCGAAAATATGTATCACTCGTTTCGCTCATTTCGCTCAGTGGATCAGTTCACATATTCGCCTCAATCGCATCGTGTCTCGGTTAACTCGGTCGGCTCTTTCGAATCATGAGTGAGAAAGAGCGAGCAAGTAACATTGTAATCACTGAGATAGATGAGTTACTGAGAGAGTTAAATCTTCAGCGAGTTGAAGAGTGAGTGAGTTGAATCAAAAGAGAACTATAGTTCATTTAAATCACTCACTCGTGAACGACCCATGTCTAGTCCAACCAAACCAGGGAAGATGATGCACTTTAGTCTCACCAATTATATTAGTTTCGGCCATTTCTTGGATTTTGATATTCTTGTATTAAGAGTAGGATCTTTTTTACAGATTATACAAGAAGGATATCCTGCAGAAGCTCATAGACAGCTGTGTATCCAAAGGCTATGTGTTCCAAATGGAGATGATTATCAGGTAACTTACACACAATTATATTATATACATACTGGCTTTTGCCCGCCACTTCATCTGCGTGGAATAATTATTTACCGCCTTTTTAGATAGATAGATAAAGAGTTAATTTGAATACTGCAATAACACACAATATCAATAATTTTAAACAAAAAAGAACCGACTCCACTCATCATCAGCATCATCTTTCTCATGGATGCAATTATCAGAACTGGACCAAATTGAAATGAGACCACACGGGAAGCACCAGCTTTCAAATAAAAAAAAATATTATAAATCCTAAATGAAGTGTTTGGAAACCGTTAGAATGACCGCCATGACCAACTCGATTGTGCCGGCGGTCGGGCGGGCGCGTGCCGGCGGTCAGGGAGTAGAACAGATTTTACCGTAGGTAATGAATTTTCAAACGTTTTTACCACACTGTCAAAGATAATACGTCATTGATGTTACGTTACTGGTTGCAATAATGGTGGAAATTACATACGGTTTCCGAACGCGGAATAGAAGATTTTGATATTGGTGTAGATAAATAATATAACAAAACATCAGATGAGGTAGTTAGAATGGTTGTGTGCGTTGCAGCAAAACAAAAGGGTTACAGCTCAGCTATACGCTTCACTCTGTCAAGCAAAACACTGATACTCTTACTGATATTCTTTTACCCTCTTCCTTACATGTGGCCCCAACCCCAACGGAGGACCAGCACTGGCCCTCCAGGCTAGCACCACGCTGAGTCGGGACCATTTCGTGACAAATGTATCATTTTAAGTCTTATTTATTAACTATATGTGAACTATTTATTAGTAGACCCCGGACATTTGTCGCGATGACGTCACAATAGGGTAGTATGGGGTGTGAATGGAAGGTGTTAATTAATACCAACAATATAAATACAAACACTTTTTATTGAACACCTCAAAATGAAAATCAGTATAGAAAAATATAACGTTAATTTAGAGGTAAACAACAGGCGGTCTTATCGCTAAAAAGCGATTTCTTCCAGACAACCTAGGTAATAATAAGTATTTGTATTTGTAATTTTTTCTTATTAATTAACACCGTTCCATTCACACCCCATACTACCCTATTGTGACGTCATCGCGACAAATATCCGGGGTCTATTTATTAGGCTTAAGTATTACGTCACGAATAAACGTTTTAACAGGCAAATAACAGGTATTCTACACGGATACTTGGTTTCAGATTACCGAATCTAGCCTGAACAATGGGGAATATATGTTTTCAGTTATCTTTTTACACTACCTAAACTTACACTACATTACATATCGGTATCAGGATACACCGCATTTTCTTTTTCTTTTTACACAAGTAGATACATTAAGTTAATCATAGTGAAAATTAAGGTATTTATATTATTTATTTATCATACATGTGACGTGGCCTGGGTTCTGGTAGAATACCACTGCTTCGCCCGAAAGAGTGAAGCGTATTGCTGATTGAGGACCCTTTTGTATTGCTGCAACGCACACAGAAATCGTTCTTTTTAGGGTTCCGTGGTCAACTAGGAACCCTTATAGTTTCGCCATGTCTGCCCGTCCGTCCGTCCGTCCGCGGATAATCTGTGACCGTTAGCACTAGAAAGCTGAAATTTGGTACTAATATGTATATAAATCACGCCGACAAAGTGGTAAAATAAAAAGTGGAAAAAAATGTTTTATTAGGGTACCTCCCCTATACGTAAAGTGGGGAGTGATTTTTTTTTCATTTCAACCCTAACGTGTGATATATTGTTGGATAGGTATTTAAAAATGAATAGGGGTTTACTAAAATCATTTTTTGATAATGTAAATATTTTCGGAAATAATCGCTCCAGAAGTTAAAAAAATGTGTCCCCCTCCTCTAACTTTTGAACCATAAGTTTTAAAAATATGAAAAAAATCTCAAAAGTAGAACTTTATAAATACTTTCTACGAAAGTTATTTTGATCTTGATAGGTTGAATATTTTTGGAAAAAAATTTCAAAATAATTTCTGAACTAAGTTTGTTTTAACCGTATAAGCAGGTGTTTATTGTACCTGTAATTTCTACAAAATCACAATGAAATGACGTGCTTTCAAAAACTCTTAATTGGGGACACTTACTGTGACGGACAGAAAACTACGGAACCCTACACTGAGCGTGGCCCGACACGCTCTTGACCGGTTTTTTCCTGTTGTTTCATATGTTTTCTTTTAAGGATGTAATTTGTGTATCTACGTAACTGTGTGTATATTGTGGCAAGCAAATAAAGAATATATCTATCTATTTCTTTCAAACACCATGTACGTAGGTTGCCAAGCGGACACCAGGCTCAATTGAGCCGGGACAAATGATACTGATATTTAATGTCGTCTTGTCCACAGAGCCCGCCAACTGGACTACACAATCGGAGAAGTCCCAATAACGTTCGTGGATCGGGTGTACGGCGAGTCCAAGCTCGGAGGCTCGGAGATCGTGCAATTCGCCAAGGCTTTGCTGTATTTATTTGCTACCACGTAATCTGTGACTGTTTTAACGGGTTTAACCCTTTAACTGCCAAACATCGGATAGAATAATCGTTCCACTAACGCCAAACTGCGCGAGCGCACTCGGTTTTTTTTTTATTGAGGCAAGTAAACAGCATATACTTAGCTTACATAAAGTTAATACAAATAGGTAGATCATAAGAGCAAAGGTTTCACTAATATACACAGTGTAAAATGACGAAATAAAGAAGTTATTAAATTAATATAAAGAGTTTAAAACATAAACTATAATTTGGATCAGTGTCTGAATCTCTGACAACAGTTTAAGAGGCTGACAACTCCCGATGACCTTCAAATTGACTTTACTCAAACAGTTTCTTAGCTATAACTACTTGTTTTGAGAAAGTAAAAAAATATATATGTTAAAATTAGTTATATTTGGAAGAACTTCGTTAATTCAGATACACGATTGGACGAAATCGGCTCGATAAAAAATAATTCCAAAGTTACATCTTATAATTAGCTTTAAACAGTTGTATTCTTTAGTTTCTTGTTGTAGTCTTTAGTTTCTTGACTTATACGTCTGTAACTAAGGACAAAAATCCACCACACTAATACTAAAAACTTCGTTGTTTTATATTTCTCAATTAATTCGTAGTTTTTTTTTAAATACATCTTTTTGCAAAATTTGCAATCAGCTCCCATACTAATCGTAACACAATGTTTCTCTTTCACTCGTGCTGAAAAAGATAGGGAGGGAATTTAACCTGTTGTCAGCCCCTTAAGTAGCAGATATTGACACATTTTTAATAGATAGATTATAAGAGTTATAAAAGTTACAATATTGCATGCAGAAACAGTCGTAACCTAACTATAAAGTTCTTCTCACTGCGGTTAACCTACTGTATATTTTGGACGTGATATCACGCGCTGGCGTTGAAGGCAAGACGTTCCGTGCGCGTGATTTGACGTATTTGGCAGTCAAAGGGTTAATAACTATTATAAATAAAATAGGAAGCCGACGAGAAATGGCTTAACCGATTTTGATAAAATATGTCAAGGAACCAAAAAACGCCTTCAAATAAAAAATCGCATTTAAATCTGTTCTCTTTTTGAAAATTTTAAAGTTAAGGTTTTTAAAATTTTAATTTATAATACTTGTATCGGGTGCCGTTCACTCTATATAACAACTTTTGGTCTTTTTATTCTTTTGTGCTTTTGATTATTGGTCGAAATAACTGTCAGAGGGTATATTGATTAAGGGTATAATAACAACTAACATATTATTCTTGGGTACAACATGGGTGCATTCGATATCTCAACTTTCAACCTAACACTAAGGTAGTAGGGTGTACATTTTTCATAATAGGGGCTGTTCATAAATTACGTCATCAATTTTTGATGACTTGACTTTTTGATGACCCCCTCCCCCTCTAAAATCATCCAACCATCATAATTCCAATGACCCCCCTGCCAAATAAAATGATGACATTTCCAAAAAAATTGTTTTGAGCTTAATTGTTCAATAAAAAAATATTTAGTAGATAATATTTTATAGCATTAACAGTTTATAGAAAAACGAACTTCATTCCTTTTTTAGGGTTCCGTAGTCAACTAGGAACCCTTATAGTTTCGCCATGTCTGCCCGTCCGTCCGCGGATAATCTCAGTGACCGTTAGCACTAGAAAGCTGAAATTTGGTACTAATATGTATATCAATCACGCCGACAAAGTGGTAAAATAAAAAGTGGAAAAAAATGTTTTATTAGGGTACCTCCCCTATACGTAAAGTGGGGAGTGATTTTTTTTCATTTCAACCCTAACGTGTGATATATTGTTGGATAGGTATTTAAAAATGAATACGGGTTTACTAAAATCATTTTTTGATAATGTAAATATTTTCGGAAATAATCGCTCCAGAAGTAAAAAAAAATGTGTCCCCCCCCCTCTAACTTTTGAACCATAAGTTTTAAAAATATGAAAATATCTCAAAAGTAGAACTTTATAAATACTTTCTAGGAAAATTATTTTGAACTTGATAGGTTGAATAGTTTTTGAAAAAAAATTACAAAATAATTTCTGAACTAAGTTTGTAATTTAACCGTATAAGCAGGTGTTTATTGTACCTGTAATTTCTACAAAATCACAATGAAATGACGTGCTTTCAAATAAAGTAAAAACGTTGAAAATCGGTTCACGCAATAAAGAATTATCCCAAAAAAAACATCTTCCATACTTTAAGCTCGCGCGCAATAGTTTACTCAATTTGCCGATAGATGTCCTGTACGTGGAACGCTCATATCATATCCTACATGGCGGTGTTATTTTAACTCTTAAGTAGGGACACTTACTGTGACGGACGGAAAACTACGGAACCCTACACTGAGCGTGGCCCGACACGCTCTTGGCCGGTTTTTTTTACTCATTGAAGCACTTTTAAAGATACGAGAGATGATATCTGATGTCCAGACCCCCGCCCCATTTGAAATGACGTAATTTATGAACAATTTACTTATACCGATCATTCCACATCATGTAGTATGTTTTTAGGGTTCCGTAGCCAAATGGCAAAAAACGGAACCCTTATGGATTCGTCATGTCTGTCCGTCCGTATGTCACAGCCATTTTACTCGGAAACTATACGACGTATCTGAATAAAATTTACACATAAGGTGTATTTTCTATGCCGCTACTTAGTTATGGAGTTAAATTTGAAAAAAATATATTTTTAGGGGGGCGCTCCATAGATGTAACTAAATTTCAAAAAATGTTTTTTAACCAAATATGAACATGTGATACATCAATTGATAGGTCTTTAAAAATAACATTGAGGTTGTGATTAAGTGAATATTTTCTGAAATAATCGCTTCGAAAGTCAGAAAAATTGTGTAGCCCCCCCCGGTAACTTTTGAACCGTAAGTCCAAAAAATATGAAAAAATTTGAGGCGATGTGCCTTATCATATACTTTCTACGAAAATTATTTTGAACATTATCGGTTCAGCCATTTTTGAGTTATCTCCATAAAACTTCTTCCATAGGCATCAGATACGACCTTTTGGTATTAGTTTGGTTTTTATTACATTGAAGGTACGGAACCCTCCTATGCGTGGTCCGACACGCACTTGGCCGGTTTTTTTTCAAATGCGTTGTATAAGCATACGTGTAAAATAGTACGAAATGTTAAACTGTTAGGCGTATAACACACAAGTTTTCACAATACCTGTGCCTAAAACTCTGGTCACTGAGGACGCGTTGGCGCGCGGTATGATAGACATAGGCTCAGAGTTATCCCGGAAAATATGACACAATAACGAGAGCAACGAAGCCCTGGTAGCCTGGCGGTAAGACGTCTGACTTTCAATCCGGAAGTCTCGGGTTCGAACCCCGGCTCGTACCACTGAGTTTTTATGAACTTATGTACGAAATATAATTTGATATTTATCAGTCGTTTTACGGTGAAGGAAAACATCGTGAGGAAACCGGACCTAATCCCAATAGGGCCTAGTTTCGCCTCTGGGTTGAAAGGTTAGAAGGCAGTCGCTATCGTAAAAACTAGTGACAATTCATAGGATTAGGTTGCCAAGCGGACCTCAGGCTCAATTAAGCCGTGGCAAAAAGCCGGGACAAACGCTAGGAGGATGATGGATGAGAGCAAAGAAACCCAACTAGTCTTTCTTATTTCCAACTGAAAAGTTTTGCTGGCCTGTGGCTCTGACTTGAACAGCTGTCAGATGCCCGGATCTAGAACTAAGGGTAGTATTGCAAGCTAACTACAGGAGTCATGCTCTCGTAAATTAGGTTACTAAGGCTGTGCCATTCAGTTTTGGATAATACAGTATTTCTCTCATAATACGCCATTCTATATCAGTCCCTCCAACTTGAGTGGGTTAGGTTAGGTTAGAACTGTGACCCTCAAATAACCCAAACGGCTGTTAAAAAGTGGGTTTGGTTAGGTTAGAACTGTGACCTTTAACCAACCCGAACTGCTGCTCGAAGTAGCGCATATATTTCGCTTGTCCATCCCTTCAAAATCGTCTCAAGCTAATTTTACTGTATACCATTCTGTTTTTTAAAAACCTTGAGAACTTGCGAGCTGGAAAAGAAATACATGAAAATCAAGTGTGAGTGGGTTAGGTTAGGTTAGAACTGTGACCCTCAAATAACCCAAATGGCTGTTAAAAAGTGGGTTTCGTTAGGTTTGAACTGTGACCCCTAACCAACCAGAACTGCTGCTCGAAGTCGCGCATATATTTCGCTTGTGCATCCCTTCAAAATCGTCTCAAGCGAATTTTACTGTATACCATTCTGTTTTCTAAAAACCTTGATATCATATTTATAATCGCTAAAGAAAAAAACGTGCGAGCTGAAACAGAAATACATGAAAATCAAGTGTGTTCTAGAAAATAACCAGTGTTGTTTGCGATGAAATAATTTATGTGCATAATTTGAAATGTAATTGGGTCGCTGACGTTATCATACATTCCATAAGCTAAGGTCGCGGCTAATGAGCGAGCGGCAAGCGGGGCGATTAGCGGGCAAATGAGTTTTTTTTTTCACGATAAAGTTGTAATAATGTACATAAATATAGAATTATATAATAAAGATTTGGTTATAAATATTGAAAGTGTGTATCTTTTACAAGTGAAGACCAAATAAAATTATTTAAATAAATATTTTAAATTGTTTTTGTGGATCTTTTGGTATATTTAATTTTCACGTCAATTACTTTTGACTAATGTAACATTTGAAAAAAAAATCAAATTGCTTCATCCGTTTTCTAATAATCGGTGAATATACATAACAATGAAGACCAAATAAAATTATTTAAATAAATATTTTAAATTGCTTTTGTGGATCTTTTGGTATATTTAATTTTCACGTCAATTACTTTTGACTAATGTAACATTTGAAAAAAAAAATCAAATTGCTTCATCCGTTTTCTAATAATCGGTGAATATACATAACAAAAGTAAAGATCCCAACAAATTGAGAACCTACTCCTTCGAAATCTTGGAGTAGGTTGATTAAGGAAGCATGAATGCGTCATAAACGTATTAATTATTAATAAAGACAACAGCGTACCTAATCTGGCAAAACGAATCGCCACAGAAAAGCAGAAAAACATTATATTTATTTAATTACTTACCTTCTGAATCAATATCCATTACTCATCCTACCACCCACCAGTCATGTTCAAAATCTTAGCTTGTTGCTTCTTTTCAACGGTTTTTGCGAAAATAGATTATCCAAAAGATGACTATATTTTTCACGAGTTGTTCAATAGTTTGGAAGAATATCGCAGTTTAAAAACTACGGTGCGGGATGTGAATGCTTGGGTTTTGAGCCTGAATAGAGATGTGGATGCGTTGAGGTTGAGGCAAGTCGCAGGGGATGAGGTGCGTGAGGTGTTTGGTGCCCAATTAGACGATGGGTGAGTGTCAAATTTTTTTTTACTCAAAGATTTGTTTATGCAAGGAGACTGTAATTTTCTTGCAAAGGAAAGTTCATCTATTGTCAACGAGATGATTCTAACAAACCTCTTTTTTTTTTACCACGACGGTGGCAAACAAGCATACGGCCCGCCTGATGGTAAGCAGCTCCTATGGACGCCTGCATGCCGACCCTTTACAAAAAGGAGGATTCATTGTGTTGACGGCTAAAGGAACAAGAGGGTCCCTCATTGTCAACACACTGGGTCCTCTGGGTGAGCTCTTTGGCAACCTTACTCACCAGCAGGAACACAACACTATGGGTAGGGTCTAGTGCTATTTGGCTGTGGTTTTCTGTAAGGTGGAGTTACTTCCCCAGTCGGGCTCTGCTTCAGATTTGAGCGACATGACATTCGCTGTGCTGTGCCCTACCACACATAGCGAGATGACATTCGCAGTACCCAATACCTCTCTTTTGGACGTGTACCCGTGTCCAACCTAAATGCAATGAGCTTTCATTGTTTTATCACAAAGTTCTTATGACCTTCCATCTCCATCATCAGACCAGCTCGATGGTACCAATATATTGTATTGTCAACTCCGTAGGTATGTTAAATTTCAGATAAATCGAACATCAGGCACTGGTTCAAATCAGCCTTGCAAAATTCTACCTTAAAGACATAAAGTGAATTGTACTTGAGATTCGTCTATTCTATTCGATATCTATGGCTCCTATATAGAAATGCACAAGCAATGCTAACCTAATATTTTTGCTAATTTTAATTCCGCTTTCAGCCCTAGTCGGCGTCATCCCAGTACGAAAAGATCACCTAGAAAGTCGGCGAGACCTGCTCCTAAAATTGATGAACGGGCCATGCTTTCTGAAATCATGAGGGTGATTAACAAATTCGCGTAAGTAGATAAATATAATATAAATAATAAATAAATATTATGGGACAATCTTACACAAATCAACCTAGTCCCACGGTAAGCTAAATAAGGCTTGTGTTGTGGGTACTAGGCGACGATAAATATAATACTTAAATGCATAGAAAACTCAGGAACAAATATCCATGATGACCACACAAATAAATGCCCTGACCAGGATTCGAATACCTACCCCGGACCTCCTGCTTCGTAGGCAGGGTCACTACCGACTAGGCTAGGAGGCCATCAAACATACTTACATCTAAATAATAATCTAGGAATGCAGCTTTCTTATAGGACCAAAAGCTAGACCATGAGTACACATACTAGATTTAGGGCCTGTTTCACAATGTTGAGTAAAGTCCTGAATAAGCTACTTGCCACTTATCTGACGAGTTTCACAATCTTCAAATAAGCTTAACTGGTAGATAAAGTGCTAAGTTTTGCAGGTAGTTTTATCTGGCAGTTAATTTATTTGTTAATTAGCTATCCAATACTTTACTTGGACATTGTCAAACAGGCCCTTTAGTACTTACAGTACAGATACGGTTGCGTGAAACATTAATTTATAATAGCCTGATTTTTATTTTTATTATGAGATATTTATAGATAATGAGTATATGCAAAAATCCTACAAACTTTTCTCCCGGAAGTAGTTATATAGGTAAAAAAAATGATATAAAAATTGTATATTTTTATTTACAATAATATCAATTATTTGTATTTGTAAACATGACAATATTTAAGTCTTCTTTCTGTTGAAAGCGAAAAACAAGAAACCGTGTCCATGTAAAACCACATAATTTACGAAATGTACGGCGCGGGCGATATACGAGTATGTCCTAATTCCTTACATTACAAACAAATAGTAATAAGTGGTAGCTGTGGTAGTTCTTACACATTATAAGTGGTAGCTGTGGTAGTTCTTACACATTATAAGTGGTAGCTGTGGTAGTTCTTACACATTTTAAAAGGCTGAGAAACGGTATATTCATAAAAATGCTACAAGTAAAACGCTTGTAATATGTGTGTACATATTTGTGGCGGTTAGCGAATAACGATATTTGTTAGGATTTCCTTGCGTAAAAAATACTGGTATCATGATATTATATCCGTTACACTAAAAATATTAGCTATTATTAATTATTTCCAATTCCCCATACTAGCCGCCCGTAAAATGACTGTATAAGTAGTACTTAAGGTGGGGTACCTGGCTCCTTCCTAAAAATATGTACCTACTGGTGCTGAGGCATACCTATGAGTAGGTATTTATAATTGGAACTAAACCAGATATAGTATATGTTTAGTTTGTCTATGATTGAACAGAATGGTTGTAGTTTTATTTTAAATACTTATAACATGGTGCAGTCGGTAGTTCGGGATATTTGCCGTCCTAATTACCTCTGATGGGGAATCTAAGTGAAAACTTCTAAAAATCTACCAATCTGATAATACTTCCAGATTTTCCAGGCTGGCGGTGGTTCCTAGAGGTCCCCAAACTTATGCCATAAAAACGGGATCTCTAATTAATAATGAACCTCAGATTGCAGGACTTTCCAAGAGGTTTCGAGTGCTTCGACCTTTGTCCTACTACCCTTTGTATTATGACTACAAATTCAATTAAAACTACGGAACCTCAAAATGGCGCATTTCCAACACAGTTATTGAATAAAAAATATTTTTGTTGCAGTCTGACTACGCAAAATGAGCCAGAAGTGAACATAGACGGCGCAGATAAGGGCCTCCCTACGATAAAGGTATATAAGTTCCAGTGCCTCTTAATAAAGTTATTAATAAGTGTCCAGCAATCATACAATGTGTTTGTACACTTATGTTCGAGCCGTCAACCACGTATAGTATGATGAATTTTATCGACAAGTCAAACCCATGCCATTTTTTTTCTCAACCATTTTGAAACTGCACCCCTTTAAAATTCTATGGAACCACACTACCGCCCTTGGTAAATTAACCATTCTTTGTCAAAATATCCATTGTACATGTGCAAAAGAGGTGTCTTTTGGCAGCTTAGAAACTAGGGCATACATTTCGGTCAATAATGTTGCAGAAAAGTTTCCACAATTACTCGAAAATTAATTGTAAACGGAAAAATTGTCTCAAAAAGCACTTTTTTTACATTTTTCTTTTTTTGTCAAAAACGAGGTCGTTGACCTGTACTTTTTTTATTGTTAGCAGATAGTACAGTAAATCAGTTAAATTATAGTGCTAGCTTTACGTGGTTAATGGCTCGAATATAGGTGTACAATCACATTGTATTTTCTGTTAGTCGAACAGCTAATGTTCCTGGTCGAATAATATTTCTAATAGTTTCAATTTAAACTAAAAGGCATTAAAATACTAGGCGTACCTTGAATAGCTTTTGCCTGCGCCTAAACTATGTACCTAGATTTAGCACTTCCCCCTTATTTCCCCCCTTTTCACCCCCTTAAGGGATTATTTCCGTGATGAAAACTTCGCGTCGAGTGCGAACCTATAAGTTATAGTTGGGTATTTAAATCGTATAAAGACGACTTGTTCTCATTTCAGATATACTTCAAAGGCGAGCAAACCTGCCTAGTGGTCCGCGCGGAAGGGAGACAGTGGCACTACATCATCCGTTACTCTCTATTCCCCGAATGGTTCTACGAGGAGCACGAACCCGAGCGAGACGCGATCGGGCCATACGTTGATGTTCCTAAAAGTGTGACCGGCGAATTCTACAATGCTCTTTCTCATTTGTTGACAATGTTTTTTAGTTTTCCTGTTTAAAAGTGACCTAATACCTTAGAAGATATGAGTTAATAATAAAATGTAATATAATCTACATAATCACGTTCTTTATGATTTTTTCCTACCCTACGTGTTAGAAAGAGATTTGCACTTGTAAAATATTAAATAGGCCCTTGGAGCCTGTCTTGTACAAATGAGTCTTTATGTAGCACTGGCGCCCAACGTGGGGCCCCAACACACAGTGCTACGTATGGCGGTGAAATTGAATAAAACAAAGGTTTATTAACACTTATTTATTCCCACCGTAATCCGCCGCAAGCACACGAGTAAGTCATAGGTTTGGGTACGTAAAAAGCCGGTCTGATTATTGCTCCAAGGCGTTGAGTTGTTCCCACCACGCAAGTACTCCCCTGGAGATGCCGGAACTGGTACGGGTCAGGAGACGGGCGAGCTGAGGGACGTCAGCGCGGGCCGCTCAGGAACAACTGCCTGGGTCTGGTCTTCAAAGTAGTAGTAGGTTAGTCTTAACTAGGCACCCCAAAGGGGATTTAAACACTAGCACTGAAAGAGTACAATTACCTACAAGCGTAAAACTATATAAATATTTAACTCCCGCCGGCTACACAAAGTCGCTGCGCAGGGCAAGCGAGCGTGCGCCGGCGGTAAGATCTGTCTCACGGAGCGACGGCGCTCGGACCAGCGCGGAGAAGACGCGCGGGGCGGGAGAATCGCCGGCCGGCCGGTTATTTCGAACAAAGGAATGCGCGCAAAGTACAGTGCGTCACAGAAATATGGAACAAGTTGAGACTATCTAGCTTATGATTAATTATTTTGTTTTGTATAATGTTAAAAACAATATATAACCTAGGTTATGTAACGCTTTACGTTACAAGTTTTTCGAGCCGATGCTAGTTTTATTGTTAGGGCATTGCCCCATAATGCCCCCTCTCCTCTAACTACGGCCCTATGTTGGGGAGCTGATTTTGTAACGAAACTCTTCCGGGACTTTAGCCTTGCAGTAGCTGGTTTATGATCGTGCAGGGGGTGACGAGGATCGTGCAGTTGTTTTCCTTGTTCGACAGCCACGGCTACGTCTCTGATATACTCGGTGGTGCAGTTCTACTCAGTCCGTTCGTTACGTTTGGTAGGAATGGTGGGATTAAGACATCCGGCTATTAGTCGGCAGGATTAGTGGAGAGCTATGTCAAACGTTTTTTATTCCACGACGGTGGCAAACAAGCATACGGCCCGCCTGATGGTAAGCAGCTACCGTAAGCTATGGCCTGCCGTAAGCCTGCAACTCCAGAGGTGTAACATGGGCGTTGCCGACCCTTTACATTCACTGCGTTGACGGCTAAAGGAACAAGAGGGTCCCTCATCGTCAACACACTGGGTCTTCTTTGAGCTCTTTGGCAACCTTACTCACCAGCAGGAACACAACACTATGAGTATTTCTATAGGGTCTAGTGCTATTTGGCTGTTGTTTTCTGTAAGGTGGAGGTACTTCCCCAGTCGGGCTCTGCTCCAGATTTGAGCGAGATGACATTGTCAGTACCCGCACCTCTCTTTTGGACGTATTTTAAGGACATACCCGTGTCCAAAACCTGGGCCAGTATTTGGGAGCGAAAGTGTTTAAGCCGACTGCCTTCCCAAACTAGTAGCTTGACTATTTCTTAGGTGGAAGGCACAAACCTGTGTTTTACGTGGGTTCGCTTTAAGCTGGTTTTCTTTATAGTACAGTGATAGGGTCGCCAAACCTTCCACTAGTCGACCCACTACTGATACGAGTATGCACTACTGCCTCGAATGACGTCTTGCATTTTGAGTGCGAGGTCATCGGCAAAAAGGAAGTGTTAATCTGAACATTCACTTTATCGCCTTGGCAATAGAGGCGTTGTTCAGATATTTGTGACCACCTTGGCCGCTCTGATATATCTGGTGGCGACTACAATTTTAAAATAACCTTCGACATTTAGATGAGGGCATTGTCCCCGTGG
This sequence comes from Pammene aurita, assembly GCA_947086415.1. Lineage (NCBI taxonomy): Eukaryota > Metazoa > Arthropoda > Insecta > Lepidoptera > Tortricidae > Pammene > Pammene aurita. The sequence continues at coordinate 17,809,938 of OX352310.1, forward strand.
TTTTGAAGAAAGAGCAGCAGCAGCAGCAGCAGTCTTTCTTCGGGACCACGGGGACAATGTCCTCCTCGAAACGTAGAAGGTAATTTTAAAATTATATACGCGGTTAAGTTCCCGTTAGTACAAATAGATGTATGTAAAAACCGTGAAAGTTTAAAACATGCTACAGCCAGTCAGCCATAGCGTAGGTAACTTACATAAAACCTAACTAAAGCAGAAAGATAAAAATTAACTATCGATTATTTCAGAACTGGAGCTAATTAATGTCTTTGAAAAATATACTTAATTTAAGCCCAGGAATGCGTCTGTGAAATAAAGAAAAACACGGTGTATACAGGCTAGGGCAGCGTAGTAGAATTTGATTCCCATTTTCATTTCAGCTATACTTCAAAGGCGCGCAAACCTGCCTAGTGGTCCGCGAGGAAGGGAGACAGTGGAACTACATCATCCGTCACCCTCTATTCCCCGAATGGTTCAACGAAGAGCACGAACCCGAGCGAGACGCGATCGGGCCATACGTCGATGTTCCTAGAAGTGTGACCGGCGAATTCTATAATGCTCTCTTTCATTTTTGACAATGTTTCTAGTTTTCCTGTTTAAAGAGAGTTAATAATAAAGACACCTGAAAATCACGTTCTTTATTTATATTATCTACACCAATATCATAAATCCTCTATTCCGCGTTCGGAAACCGTATGTAATTACAAACATTATTGCAACCAGTAACGTAACATCAGTGTATGATCTCTGACAGTGTGGTAAAAACGTATGAAAATTCATTACCTACGGTAACGTAATGAAGAACCGCCCTCTCCCCGAGCGCCGGCACGCGCCCGCGCGACCGCCGACACAATCGAGTTGGTCATGGCGGTGCAATGGCGGTCATTCTACTGGCTTCCGAACACACCATTTAGGATTAATAATATGTGTTTAGATAAAGCAGTGTATGCAACTGTACGTAATTAGGCCTTAAAACGTAACAGTTACATCAACTACTATTTTTTCGGTGATATCTATGTGATATTACAAGCGGAAGTCTCTTTTCAACCGACTTCAAGATTTCGAAGGAGGTTCTCAATTCGTCGGGATCTTTGTGTTTTTTTTTACCGATTATTCGAAGACGGCTGGACCGATTTCGAAAATTCTTCTTTTGTTTGAAAGAGTATACTTCACAGTTGACCCATTGTTATCAGGTCAGGATCTGATGATGGGATCCTGGAGAAATCGAGGGAACTCTTCAACTATTATAGGCCACCTATAGTGATTTGAGTATTTTTTACAGCAGCTCGAGCATTTGCTTTTGGAAAAGTGGAGGCTAAGTGAAGTCGGTTCTTTTTTGTTTAAAATTATTAAATCTATGTGTAAGAAAGAGACTTCCACGCTTTATGAAATAGGCCACTGGAGCCTGTTTTTAACCGTGAGCGTGTTATAAGTTTAACTGCTATGGGCGTCTGTCTGTGGCACCGTAGAGCTACAACGATTAACCGATTTAAATGAGTTTTTTTTATTTGACAGCCGGTTTTATTTATTTATTAAGGTTCACCAACAATTGTTGTCATCGATACATTGTTCAAAAACTTACAAGCTAAAATTTTTAGGGAATGATGACATTGATATGACACAATTACCTACATATAGGTAAACACTGCATGCAAACATTTTGGATATAGGTAGACACCTATAACATTGCATAAATGTTTTCTGGCGAGTGACCGTAAACATATTTTATCAAAATCAGTTCAGCCGTTTTCGTACATTTTTAATTTATATTAGTTGTGTAGGTCCCGGGTTCGTATCCTGGTCAGGGCATTCATTTGTGTGTTTATCGCGGATATTAGTTCCCCCGAGTTATGGATGTTTTTTACGTATTTGAGTATTTATCTAAATATTTATATATCGTCGCCTAGTACCCACAACACAAGAATTATTTAGCTTACTTAGGACTAGAATTATTTAGGACTAGGTTGATTTGTGTAAGATTGTCCCATAACGTTTATTTATTTAATATACAAAAAGATGCTGGGTTATATCTGTCATGAAATTCTAACAATGACTGACGGATTAGTACATTAAAACAGCAATACAAATTATATCATTTATTGAAAGTAAATGGAAACTAAATACTTCATTTCAATTATAATATTTATAGTTCTTAATCAAATCATAACTAAATCCTTCTCACCTATTTGAGATAATTATAAAGAGAAATAAACATTTTGTCCGAAACTACATAGTTTGTTTAAGTATATAACTAAACATGAATTAAACCTTCTTTTATCTCCGAGATCAAAGACCATATCATACCTGGACCGTATCTATACAAAATCGCGTTCTTCCAAAATTCAAGCTGGTTTAGTACTATCAGAGATATCGAAACAAGCTTAAATATTTGTATTTAGTTGTGTACTTAAACATATATACTTTTAATTAGATTTAAAAAATGAATGAACATCAAAAATTATACAAAAACATAAACATCTTCTATGACATTTTATTTTACCAATAAGTTGGCATAAATTCATTATATTATTTTATTACACTTTCAACGCAATGTCGATATAACATGCGAAATATGAGAATACAATACCTTACTCTAAAGTAGGTTGGTTCTCCATCTGTTGTTGTCGTACAGTCGCCATCAAATATATCTGAGCGGCCAAGGTACTCAAAAATATTTTAACATGGAATTTATCGCCTTGACAAAAGAGTCGTTGTTCAGATATTTGTGACCACCTTGGCCGCTCCGATATATCAGAGGGCGACTGTACAAATGGTTAATTATATGCTATAACTAAATATATATAACTTTTTCTATATTATACATGGTGTTATCACTGGATATCGTTATCCTAGACGTGAGCAATTTTTAGTTAGTCAGTTTTTGGCTAACTTTTGTCTCTATGAAAGCTTAATTCCACTCAAGTGTGCATAGCGCTAAGTTAAACCCCAAAAAAACTAGAAACACGGAAAACCTATGCTGGCGTCATCTGGCAAAATCTTTGACAGGTGCCTTCCCCATCAGAAGCCTGACCATATACACGGTGGGGCCTGTAACTAAAGCAAAAAATTAAAATGTACATTCTTCTCCTCAAACTACGCAACGTTTGTTTGACGACTTTGAAAAAAAACTTGCGGTTTGAATTTTATTACATTTTAAAGTTAATTCGAACTCGCAATGTACTATGAAATTTATTATGTCTGTAGAGTGACTAGACTGACAGGCGATGTCAATTAGACGGAGTTTTAAGTACATTGAAAATACAATTTACTTTGTTTGAAAAAATAACAATCTAAAAACTTTATGAATTTTATGATTTTAAAAAGTTGCTACACAAAAGTTGTCTAGTTTGAGGACTAGAATCTACGTTTTAATTTTTTGCTTTAGTTACAGGCCCCACCCTATATGATCATGCGCCATGTTGCGGAATTTCATTGGAACTAATTTCTTACACTGGCAATCATTTTGATGACAAAATTATATGCATGTGTGAGTGCATGTGATAGGCTGTCATTGAGGAGGTTTACTTGAATAATATTAAAATGTTGAATATTAAATGATAAACGACAGAAAATTCCCAAAATTATCCATTGTCAAGAGCGAAACATTGTAGTGTATATAATAAACTGCTGTAAATAATACGCTCGGGAAATTAAACTTTTTGGCTGTGAAACATTTTCAAATTAACATCAGAGCTGACAGGTAAACAAATCAAGATGCCACCATACCATAGAGAATAATAGAGCGTATGACTAAACTGAACTATTGCCATTTAGGTGAGAATAATAGCGCCCTCTTTAGTTCAGTCATTATAGATTTTGACCCGTGAATAATCAGTTCTTGGATTTTTTTTTCGTAGGTCCCTCGGGGGGGTCACTGGGAGTGTAAATTAAAAAAGTAGACTGAATCAGGCTCCTGTGTATATTCGAAAAACGGTTTTTCTTAAATAACTCGGCCATTTTTGATTTTACAGTAAAACCGTGAGGACAAAAATTGTAGAAAATTTGATTCTCTACAAGTTTGGTCCTTACAATTTTTCTTCTACGATCGATATTTTGGAAATTAAAGAATAAAAAAAATATTTCAGGTAGTGGAACTTGTTTCTCTTCATTCATGCCGTAAAACGTGGAATATAGGAGATAATGATAATATTTTGAATTTGTCGCGTTTTTCAGGTTTAATTTCCAAAATATCGATCCTAGATGAAAAATTGTAAGGACCAAACTTGTAGAGAATCAAATTTTCTACAATTTTTGTCCTCACGGTTTTACTGTAAAATCAAAAATGGCCGAGTTATTCAAGAAAAACCGTTTTTCGAATATACACAGGAGCCTGATTCAGTCTACTTTTTGAATTTACAATCCCAGTGACCTCCCCCGAGGGACCTACGAAAAAACAATCCAAGAACTGATTATTCACGGGTAGGGTCGGTTTTTTGGATATAATGACTGGACTACTTGACAATAATCATATATTTCTGGTCAGGCTTTACAATTCACGATAGTATGCATGATACATCCACTGCGGCGCATGCTACGCACTAATGCGAGCGAGGTGAGTGGATAGAAAAAATACATAGCGGAATTCAGTCCAGATTTCAGCGGAATCCAGTCGACCATAGAGAAAATTCAGCCGGAAGTAGGAATTGTCTATGGATTCCTGTCTACCTTCCGGTTGTATATTGTGCTGGTTTTTAGAGCCCATAAATAATATTCAGGCGGAATATTGTCTATGGGTTCCGTCTGCTGGCTGAATTCGGTCTTTACTGGACTCAAATCCGCTGGGATGTGGGCAAAATTGCGCTGTGTTGGGCTGTAAAAACTGATATCTGTGTTAATATAGATAATAGACCTTATGACGTGACTATACGGTTTATAATCCATCGGTAAATCGCCTACAGCATAGCATGGGTCGCCGTGGGTATAAATGTTATTAGGTAGGGTCTCAGTGCCAAGCATCCAGCGTAACATTCGGCGTGAGGCACTTAGTAATAAGGGCCATTTTGATTTGGATCATCACAAATGTAATGGGCCCTTTGCGGTGCGATACTTATGTTAATTTTTTCTTGATTCATTTATTTTTTTGCTTTTTGGTTTCATGGCTCGTTTGTAGTTTGGAGGTCAATAAGCCAAATCGTATGTCTAGACTATAAGATATATATTTTACACGCCTATACACAGTTTAAGATTTTATCTCCAAAGGTCTAAGCCGATATCAATAGAATAATTTTATATAAAGTAAAATGGTATTTTTTTTTGCATTATTGTTCATCTACAAGTACTAAAATGACATTTCTGGTCAAAATTGCCCAAGACCAATACACGGAGCATATCAAGGTATATAACGTTGTTTTTCATACTTTTAAAGCACGATAACTATAGTTTAGGATTATCAGTCGGGTTTGTGTAATTTCATAAAAGCCCAAAAGTTGAATTTAACGTTATCTCTTTCTCTCTAATGAAATGTTTATATCAGTGATTGCCTCTCATTTGCACACTTTAGCTATCTTTAAGCGATAGCGCTCTGTTAGGGGCCCATTTCTCGAACGGTATTAGACTAATATTATTACTATGTTGTCATGGAAACCCATACGATTTGACAGTTCGTGGACTAATAATATTGGTCTAATACCTTTCGAAAAATAGGCCCCTGGTATGTGATCTGGACAGATCGCATGGAAAAATACTAGAAATAGACGCAATATCAATCTGTCATTTTAGTAGTTGTTAAGCGTGCATTCTTCACTCGTCCCTAGGCTATCTCGGGACTCTCCGCTCTTGCATCAAAATGTATGCTATAGATTATATAAAAAACGTCGGTCATAGGAAAGTTTTAAATGCAAATAAACTAAGTTTTTATTAAATAAGCAATACAATCTTTAATATAAATGATAATTTAAGATTTCTATAGTAACAATAATAACAAATTAAGTTGTTTACATATACAATATCACACATTTCATTTTTTTGTTTTAACTTATTTGGTGAAGATGCAAATTAACACTAAGTCAATATAATTCATGTTGATATGGTTATAGATTAGTCCGTATATGCAACTTAGTCCTTAAATATTTAAAGTGAAACCTGATCGTTCGGTAAACCAAACATTTTAAGATATTTCCAGTGTCAATACAAGAGAATAACGCATATTTTACAGCTTAATAAAGAGTATCTAAGTATCCAATTTAAGAATTAGAAAGTGACATTTTTACAGTTTTGCCAAGCTTTATAATATAACTTTTATAAGTAACTGTATATCTTTAAGATTCAAAATGACTTAGTTTCACGATTTTAATCTTACAACAATCAAACAATATTGCAGGGGCCAAAGTACTCAAAAATATCTGACCATGCACTTTAACGCCAAAATGTGAGGGGTTACAAAAACATGCATAATTAATCAATCTTTGCTAAAGACCGGATTCGGTTACCAAGACCCGTCTTACAAGAGTTGTAAGGAATTTTAACTTTCTATACATTCATTACGTTCCATATTTATACAGGGTGTAATAAAATACAGCTGTGATCGGTTTCAGGGCATAATTGGTATCTAATTGCGAGTACCAAAAAAAAGTTTTTTTTTTTATGCAAAAAAATATGTTTTTTTGTTTATGTCACATCTTCCTAGTTGGCCAATCCTCTATACAAAACAAATTCTTTTTCCCTTAATTTTCATTATTAGAATACGATCCCCTTAACCTTCTGAACGCTTTATCTCTCGCATCAAAATGTGGCATACACGCCAACATCTCTAGTGAGAAACGAATTTAAACCTTACCTGTCAACAGTAAAATTGCTTTGACAGCGTCTGCCATGACCACTTTAGTGGTCGTTGGCGTGGTAGGCACGACAGCCCACGACCACTTTAGTGGCTCTTGGCGTTCAAAGGGTAAAGGATCACTAACATTTTTGTTACACCAGGATGCGTATTATGGTTGTCATTTTATCGCCTATCTCGTCATGCGTCACTTTCGCACTTACATACTTGTTAGAACGTGACAGCTATGGTGACAGGTGATAAAAATCCGACCATATTAGACTAGCTGGACGCAATGCTGTAACGAATCCGGTATAATATTTCCAATCAATTCCCAACCTTATTACAGGGTGATAAAGATCCGTTTCCTATGGAGCGCTATGGCCACAGCGAGCCAGACCAGCATGGCGAAGGCGTGCGTGGCCAGTAGCTGCGCGTGCGTGGCGGCGGGCACAACAATGTGCAGGGGGAAGTGCTTCTTGAGGAGTTCGGAGCCGAGGTAGAGGAAGAGCGCGTTCTGACCTGAAATTAAGTGTATACGGCCTCGCTATGACTCGGTCGTTTAAAGCATACTCTCTGGCAGTTAAGGGGCTGACAACAGCTAAATTCCCTCCCTATCTTTATCAACGCGAGTGAAAGAGAAACACTGTGTTACGATTAGTATGGGAGCTCATTGCAAATTTTGCAAAATGATGAATTAAAAAAAAACTACGCATTAATTGAGAAATATAAAACAACGAAGTTTTTCGTATTAGTGCAGTGGAATTTTGTCCTTAGTTACAGACATAACTATAAGTCAAGAAACTAGAGACATACGACTGTTTAAAGCAAATTTCAAGATGTAACTTTGGAATTATTTTCTATCGAGTCGATTTCGTCCAATCGTGTTTCGGAATCAACGAAGTTCTTCCAAATATAACGAAAAATAACATATTTTTTTTTACTCTCTCAAAACAAGGTGTTATAGCTAAAACACTGTTTGAGTAAAGTCAATTTGAAGGTCATCGGGTGTTGTCAGCCTCTTAAGAGCAAAAGCTAAAAAAATATATAAAAATATAAAGGGGTATTATAAGGAGCGAGAATAATTTTAGATTTTAAAAAAACTGAAAAAAATAATTGGAAGTGTATTACAAAAAAGTTTTTTTTAGAAAATTGCAATTAAATCGACAGATCTAGTATCTCACACTGCGATAGCATCTCGTGCGCGATATACTATTCATTTTTTCGTAAATAATATTCAAACGCGTTTTGCAGTATGACGTGTCCGCCTTGAAACCATAGTAAAATAAAACTTACCAGCATAATAGAGCGGACGACCGCCCCACTTCATCTTCAAATCCACCACGTAGTACAATACAGCCTGCGCCATGAAGGCCATAGCAGCCGTCACGAGGCAGAAAGAGACGCTCCACAAGTTCTTGTTTATCGGGATCGGGCCACCATTTTTGGAGAACATGCAGAGGGCGCCACCGGTCACTCCGAATACTAGCGACCAGAACACCCAGCGCATTATACGAGCTCTGAAAACAGAATAGATAGATAGATAGATTGATTGATTTATTTGTAGTAGAAAACCACACAGTATTTTACATCATAAAATAAAATGGATTCACTAGAAGATCGTCACTTACAATACAATAAAAAAAAATGAATAAGTTTTGTAGACGGCCTCGCTACGACTCGGCCGCTTAAGTCGAACTCGCCTTGACTGTTATAGCTCCTCTACACCATGGTCCATCATGGGCCAGTCTGAGGGACACAGCTGAGTAAATTTCACAAGCGCTTCAACCGCCGGTTTATTTGTATTACGAATTAATGACATAAATGTTGCTAATAATTTATAATAAGCACAAAAATATTCGAAATGGTGTGCTATCTATCCATACTAATATAATAAATGGGAAAGTGTATGTGTGTGTTTGTTTGTTTGTCCGTCTTTCACGGCAAAACGGGGCGACGAATTGACGTGATTTTTTAAGTGGAGATAGTTGAAGGGATGGAGAGTGACGTAGGCTACTTTTTGTCTCTTTCTAACCCCCATTTCCCTAAAATGGGGGGTGGAAGTTTGTATGGAGCATAACGCGAGCGAAGCCGCGGGCAAAAGCTAGTCATTCATATAATAATAAAATCATTTATTTCAACAAACATTAAAACAAGTCATTATCATTACATATTTAAAAAGAAATGTCAACTTAAAACTAACTAAATAAACAACCTACTTATAATTCCTTATTTTATGAATTACGAGCAACTTTTATGTTATAATTTCGTAACACAAATAAACCGGCGGTTGAAGCGCTTGTGAAATTTACTCAGCTGTGTCCCTCAGACTGGCCCATGATGGACCATGGTGTAGAGGAGCTATAACAGTCAAGGCGAGTGCGACTTAAGCGGCCGAGTCGTAGCGAGGTAAACGCTAGTGAGATTTACCCAGCTATGCGTTAGAGGGAGCAAACGATATTGGTATTCGTTCCTTCGTATAGCTGTGTACCCATCATGGTCCCATGATGTAGAGGCGCCATTTGGAATAGTTATCTACAAATATTATAGATTCGTTGTAACTTGTAACTTGCCTTGCTTAATGTGTGATAGATAAGTTATAACTTAATTGTCTAACCAAAGCATAAATAAAGGAATACTTCGTACAAAAGTTCCATTATCTAATAAAATCTGTTTGAAATCTGGCCTCCAATCATGCTGTTACTCTCTAACGTATAGCACTTTCTCTTTAGGCTTGATTACCGAGCGTTGGGGATCAAGTTATATTATAAATAATAAATAAATAAATATTTGGGGACAATCTTACACAAATCAACCTAGTCCCAAACTAAGCAAAGCTTGTACTATGGGTACTAGGCGACGATATACATACTTATATAAGTATAGATAAATATATATTTAGATACATAGGAAACACCCATAACTCAGGAACAAATATTCGTGATAAACACACAAATAAATGCCCTTACCAGGATTTGAACCCGGGACCTCCTGCTTCATAGGCAGGGTCACTACCGACTGGGCTAGGAGGACGGTATATTAGTCACGTACTCACGCTACCTTACAGAATTCAACCAACCGGTGCGGCCATTGACAGGCGTTCCCCTAAGCCGAAAAAATATGACCAGTGGTCATATTAATTGTATGGACTGACGTTTATCTGACGTGGCTATTTATACGTTACGTACGAATAGCCATACATTAGACGTTACCCTCCCCCGCAAAAATCGGCAGACATTTTTTGTATAGAAAATGACAGACAGTTGGTTTTTTTATCCCGAATATATTTTCGTTGAATTTTGTTTGAGTCTGTTAATGTGTTATCTTCTGTCTATGGTGAAATTTTTGAAAGCAGGGATATTCACCTAGCATGGTTGTAAGCCAGCATGATCCTAGTGGCATGGGCGCCGGCTTGGACCACCAGCAGGCCGGACAGGATCCCCAGCAGACCCTCGGGGTCGTGGCGCAGCGTGGTGCGGTATATGTCGTGGAACGTACCGAACCGATACAGGTGTGCTTCGCCGAAAACCATTCTGTGGACACAATATGTGTCGCTTAACTTCAAACTCAGGTAAATCCATTCGACCCTCTCAGCAAATATCTACCCTATTACCTTTTGTTAATACCAAAATCGCATATTCTGACAGATGGATTTACCCGAGTTTGAAGTTAAGCGACTCGTATGTTTAATTAAATATTTCGATTTGATGTTGGTCACGGTATTATTAATATACAGGTTGTTTACTTGCTAGGGGGTCATAGCAGAGGTATTACTGAATATTATTGGCCATATATATGTCAAATTTTTGTATTAAGCAAAACTGTCTGCTGGCAAATTTTCAATTCTATAATGAGGAATCCGCGATCGAGTTTATCACTAGATGGCAGCACCGTGTCGAGAGGTCTAGCTGTCATAATCCACCAATCATGTTTTTTTTTCTCTTAATTAATGGCTTTTACTCCTCGCCTATTCTAGCGAGGTGAATTCTGCCAATGTCAAGGTACACTTATGATTTTATTCATTTTCGTAAAATAAAATAAAAGCAACGTCAACACGTGGGTGGCGGTGACGGGACCCCGGATAACCGTTTGTTCAACTAATGGGTGGTTACTCGCGTTTTGGGACTAATTTTTCATTAGCTGCACACTTGTTCGTTAGGTCACCGCACAATAAGCTATCAATATTACACACTGAACTACGTAAATGAGCAGAAAACAAAAAACTATTCCAAAGACGATGCCGCCATCTTGAAGCGTAAACGATTATCACCAAATCACTAATCATGTTTAATGATATTTTTTTAATTGGTGGATTTTGACAGCTGCTGTCAAAAGACCTCTCGTCACGGTGCTGCCATCTAGTGTAAATCTCGATCGCAGAAACCCTCATTAAAAGAAAAATGGAAAATGAATGATGCATTTCTTTTTTCATTATAAAATTTATATATGGCTTAGCTTAGACAATAATTGGTTATATCGGATACATTTTGAAGAGTGGGCACATGAACTTCATGACCTGATTCCACCTTCCCCTTTCCATCATCGGACTACCAGGCGCGGGGAGCAAATGCACCCGTTCGTTGTTAGCATTCCCTTTGTGCGCACGAAACGATTTGCTTCATCTTTTTTGGTGCGGACTGCCAAGGAATGGAATGCGCTCCCGCCATCTGTATGCCCTGACAAATACGATCTCGGTATTTTTAAAAGCAAGAGTGAATAGGCTATTACTGCACCGGTGAACTCCATTTTAAGCCCTGTGTCTTCACTTTCCATCAGATGAGACTAGGGCCAATCGCTGGTCAGTCCCATAATAAAAAAATAAAATAAAAAGTATTTGTATTGTACATTTATAAAAGGGTATAAATTAAATAGCCTTCAATTCCTTGAACACGTTGCAACCTTCACGGAGTGCCGCCCTCGCGCTCGCCTAACTATGAGTAAAACATTTAGTCGAATATTTGGCGGCGTGATATCTGGCTATCCAGCCAACGGTACTAACAGATAGATATCCAGTTTCCGATATCCGGCCAATCAACTAAACATTGCATCTCTAATAAAAAAATTACTACCTATACAGAGCGTTTTTTTAACAACTAGCTATATTGCGAGGTTATTACATAGGTAAACTGCGGCTCTCTGAAGGATCAGTTGTGGCTCTTCGAGTTCCCCTCAATTTTGTTTAAATCGAATATTACAGTAAAAAAACATAAAACACAACTGCGGCTCTATGAGTTTCCGAAAATTCCATATTTTTCCGCCATCAGGCTCTTCGTCAAAAAAGTTTGCCGACCCCTGACGTAGGCCATACTGAAATTTTTATTTTGTATTAATCAGAACGTCTGCTAACGATACCACAATGTTTATAAATAAAGGAAAAGTAGAATAATCCACTGCCTCAGGCGAGACTCGAACTCGCGACTTTGGGATACATGTCCATCGCTCTGACCAACTCGGCTACTAAGACTTACCTGAAGGCTGCGAATTTCTCCACTATATATATTATTTCGCAGCCATCAGGTAAGTCTCAGTAGCTTAGTTCGAGTCTCGCCTGAGGCAGGGGATTTTTCTATTTTTTTTTAATACCACGACGGTGGCAAACAAGCATACGGCCCGCCTGATGGTAAACAGCTTCCGTAACCTATGGACGCCTGCAACTCCAAAGGAGTCACATGCGCGTCACTTTTCCTTTATTTCTAAACATACTGAACATCTTTTTCTATAAGAGCAATTCCGAAATCTCAAACATTTCTGGCTGTTTCATAATAAATAAATATTATAGAACAATCTTACACAAATCAACCTAGGCCCACAGTAAACTCAATAAGGCTTGTGTTATGGGTGATACTAGCCGACGATATATACAATAGATAAATATGGATAAATACTTAAATACATAGAAAACACCCATTACTCAGGAACAAATATCTGTGATGAACTCACAAACAAATGCCCTGACCAGGATTCGAACCCGGGACCTCCTGCTTCGGAGGCAGGGTCACTACCGACTGGGCTAGGAGGCCGTCAAACACACATTTCATACATTCTGGCCTGGCCGATCAGATGTCGAAGTTTTCTATGGGGAAGCTAATTTTTTTTGTGATTCCGGGGTTGGTCCCATAGAAAAACTTGTTCAGTGTGATCTACCTAATCACCCCGTACGATATGGCTGATTGTGGAATAACTCCCTGTATCTCATGGCTGATTTTCCCTCACTAGACGTGTCCACACCTGACGCACTGCCTGCAAACGCACGCTCGGGTGAGGCACGTTTACACTAAACGAGCTGCCTCGCGCGGCAACTTCCTCGCGAGGCGGTGCGTCAGGTGTGGCCACATCACATCTACTCATCATTAAGCTTTTACAAGGAGCACGAGGTCACCACACATTAGCGCAATTTTATTTGTAAATTACTGCGATTCGAACAGCACATCTCAATAGTATTCTACACCATTTTGTAGTATAACAATCCAGGTTAACCCCTATAACTTGATTTATGTGGATATTTTTAATTGACATGAGTAATGATCAAAAACGTTAACTCAACTGAAATAAGCGGTCGTGCTCTCATACTAAATTAGTACGGGAGTGCTGATGTGTGGTGACCTCGAGTTGTACTTATGATCTATCTAGTGGTTGAGGTTGTAATATCTGTGTATATGATATCGTAAGTTTCTGAACGTACCCTTTATCATAATTCCGAACATAACCTTGTAAAGATTTCTACGATACTTGTCAAATATTGAACTACGCCCTTCTGGTCCTAACCTTCATCGTATTAGCATTGTACAAAACTACTAAGTATGTTTTTGTTAAGGGGCTCCCTGGCGCCAATAACCTTCGATCTAATTCCCTTAGTTTTCTAATGATTTTATAGCTTATCATATCATCAGTAACGGCGTTAATCAATATAGTATCCTATATTTACTGCTATATTAATTGTTTTCGAGAGTTTTAGGCCAAAAAAGTGGTTTTCTTGTCATAACTTTTGTGTTAATTAGTTTAAAGTTAAAATCTCTCAACAGTTTTTAGAGACGTCAAAGAGGAACCCTAATATGTAGATTACGTATATGTAAGATTCTTTACACCATTCGAATATCGATAAGTGTTTTTTTAGACCATATTTAAAGGAAATCATAAAAAAATAACATCTCATTTATTTCAAGATCCGGCTATACAGAAAGGAGATCAAAGATTCAAGAACCGATAGTCGTTTGCCTTATAATTCTATCTGTAGAAAAAAGGTTGAAATATCGACTCAAAACTGGTCAAAAATCGATAAAAAAATCGGTTGTCTGTAAAGTCGGTTTACTGACGATAGTCGAATGTGACAACGTCATAAGAAAATACTGATGGAATGGTTGCATTTTTCATAAGAAAAATTTTAATTTCACTGCACTTCATACTTGACGAAAACATGTAAATGTATTATTGTATAGCAGCTGTCCACGCGGACGCATCGCTCACTCAAGTAGGAGAGAGACAGATGTCGAACGCTGCCGAACGCGAAGGCCGATTGTGCCTCTTTGTCGCTCGTTCCGCGCTCTCGCTTGCACTTCAAGCCTTAAATGGAACGCCTCAGAGCGAGGTAACGCCGCATGAGTCATGTTTTTTCGTGCGTGCAGCCGGCTCCGTCGAATTATAAGACGTTGTCACGTCAAAAACGTGTGGAGCCCCTTAATAAACATTTTAGGTGTCCCTCTAACTGGACTTTTATTAAATACTACAGAGGTTATCTGTGGTGTGGGACCCGCTTACTCACCGGTCGATGTAACCAGCAATGCCGCCGGTGCAGTTGGCGTAGTCTTTGCCTCCGTCGGACATGTGGAGCCCGCCGGGCCCGGCGTAGCCGCGCGGGCAGCCCGGCGCGGGTATGGTTAGCGTTATGCAGATCTATATCAACAAAAAAACATAATTAGAAACATTTAATAGTAGATTGTGTCACAAGGGAGCAAAATGAAATATTTACGGCGAGGGCGTATATTGATTCCCAAACGAAGCAATGGAGTCTATAATAGAATCCCGAGCGTAGCGAGGGATTCTAAAGTAGACTCCTGAGCGTAGTGAGGGATTCAAGTGTTAACGCCCCGCCCAAGTTGAAAATAATTTTGCTCTTATGTGACACATACTGCTTTTCACACCACCTTAGGGGAAAATATTTTTTTTATTGTTGAATCATATTTATTTTAACTTTATATGTGCTTAATGTGCTTGATTATAATGAATCTATTAATTTAATAAGAAATTTGATTGTGATGACGGACTGGCTCAAAAAAAAAACGAATGTCCTAGAACAGAAAAGTGCCACTTTGTTCCCTCCTAGCAGGGAAGAAAAAGCCCGTATACGACTAGGTGGTGTGAAAAATCATTTACGAACGAGCAAAGAACAAGCAAGTTGTACAAACAACTTCTGGCTACCGGGACGTCTCGGCATTTCGATGGCTTTTTGATTTTGAGAGTTTGTTCCGCGATAACTTTACTAACGCTTTTCTGATCTTCATGAAATTTGTTGGAGTTGTAGCAGAGATACATATAATTTGAGAGTAAATGATATTTCGTACATAATTTCGGGAAACTCAGCGGTACAAGCCGGGGTTTGAACCCGCAACCTTCGGATTGAACTAGAATTTAACGCAAACGAGATGACCAATATAACAAAACCATTATGACGATTTTTTCGCGCCTTCTAGCTCCATGACTCCTTGGTCGAATGTGCTCATATACGAACTCTCAAATTATACGTATCTCTGCTACAACCCCAACAAATTTCATGAAGATCAGAAAAGCGTTACTAAAGTTATCGCGGAACAAACTCGTCCCAGTCGCCAGGAGACGTCCCAGTAGCCAGAAGTTGTTTGTAAGAACTTGCTTCGCTTACTCTCCGCTCGTTCGATTAGTAAATACCTGTACTGCTACTAGCGAGATAGTAGCGAGCCACTGCTGCCAACCGGCCGCGATGTCACGGAACAAGGAACGGCCTGACGACAAGAAATATTCCTATAGTCTGTAAGTCTTATTAAAGTGGAGTAACAGTGGAAGTAATAAGCTATACGCATCCCTTTTTAGTGGTGAGGGTACTAGCGTAAGAAAGAGACAGTGTGATTCTCTCTGTCTATGCTTGAAGTAAAACAGTCCCTGACCAAACGACGAAAGCGACTTGGTTTCTAAACCCTTTAACGACACAAGGCTGTCAAACATTACAAAAAAACCGGCCAAGTGCGTGTCGGACCACGCATAGGAGGGTTCCGTACCTTCAATGGAATAAGAACCAAACTAATACCAAAAGGTCGTATCTGATGCCTATGGAAGAAGTTTTTTGGAGATAACTCAAAAATGGCTGAACCGCTAATATTCAAAACAATTTTCGTTAAAAGTATATGATAAGGCGCATCTCTTCAAATTTTTTGAATTTACGGTTCAAAAGTTACGGGGGGGGGGGGGGAGGGGGGCTACACAACTTTTCTGACTTTCGAAGCGATTATTTCAGAAAATATTCGCTTAATCACAAAATAGTCAAACAAACCTCAATGTTGTTTTGATAGACCTATCGATTGATGTATCACATGTTGATATTTGGTAAAATTTTTTTTTTTTTATTTAGTTACCTGTATGGGGCGCCCCCCTAAAAATATTTTTTTTTCAAATTTAACTACATAACTAAGTAGCTGCATACAAAATACACCTTATGTGTAAATTTTATTCAGATACGTCGTATAGTTTCCGAGTAAAATGGCTGTGACATACGGACGGACAGACAGACAGACAGACATGACGAATCCATAAGGGTTCCGTTTTTTGCCATTTGGCTACGGAACCCTAACAAACATTCCTTTAAAAATATTCAACTCTGCTCTGATCAGAGGCAGCTCACTATGTGGTTTCGTCGCACCGCTGCAAATGGCAGTACCGGCGGCTTAATAGGCATGATGACACATGTTGAATTATGCAATAAAATTTAGTTGATAGGATGCAAAATGATCAATATATCCAACTAAAGTAAAAATTTATAAATTCTATTGAAATTGCTCAAAGGTATCAAGCTGCAAAATTTCTAAATAATACGATTTTTTAAAGTGCGAAATTTAAAAAAAAAACAATGATACCATTCGATGTTTAACATTTTACTGTAAAATAAATTGTATAGCAACCATATACATAAACGCA
Organism: Pammene aurita; assembly: GCA_947086415.1. Classification (NCBI taxonomy): domain Eukaryota; kingdom Metazoa; phylum Arthropoda; class Insecta; order Lepidoptera; family Tortricidae; genus Pammene; species Pammene aurita. The sequence continues at coordinate 17,826,850 of OX352310.1, forward strand.
ACATTTCACTGTAAAAATAGCAATTTCATAATTTTTCCATACTTTAAACAGGGCGACTATGTGATCGTGACGTCACTTTTGCACGTCATTTTTTTAGGAGCGTTTTGAAAAACAAATGCAAATCTCGGACTTTAAGTCTCATTTCTGACTTTGGTGTTGCTTTAACGCAATTTTTTTTTTATACTACGACGGTGGCAAACAAGCATACGGCCTGCCTGATGGTAAGCAGCTACCGTAACCTATGGACGCCTGTAACTCCACAGGAGTCACATGCGCGTTGCCGACCCTTTACAAAAAGGAGGATTCACTGTGTTGACGGCTAAAGGAACAATAGGGTCCCTCATCGTCAACACACTGGGTCCTCTTTGAGCTCTTTGGCAACCTTACTCACCAGCAGGAACACAACACTATGAGTAGGGTCTAGTGCTATTTGGCTGTGGTTTTCTGTAAGGTGGAGGTACTTCCCCAGTCGGGCTCTGCTCCAGATTTGAGCGAGATGACATTCACTGAACGTGCCCTACCACACTAAGCGAGATGCCATTCACAGTGCCCATACCTCTCTTTTTGGCATAGTTTAAGGACATACCCAAGTCCGGACGTAGTTTAAGGACATACCCCGGGTCCAAAACAATCCAATTGGCCACATATAGACATTTGATCCTCACAATAAAACGAATCGATTGATACCATACATGAAAAAAATTCACCATGCCTATTATAGACACAGGCCGAAATATACAGATATAATGCGATGGAGAGAGGCAGCCACGTGTAGGCACTTTTGGCCTAACTAAACGGGTTATTAATTTTGTGCTCTGACTTTGATGTGGCAAAATATTTTATCGACAATGGTAAAAAAAAAAACATCGATAATGTTACTGTCAACATACATAAATATTACTTATATTATTTTCATTTTCTTGGGCGGTATGAATATTTTGGACTTCGTAACAATCGAAGCGGAATAATATTCTTACTGTAGCATATGAATGGCACTGACAGTAAATTGTCTTATTTTAAATGAAATGACATCCTCATACTTTTCAACCGAATTCAAGATTTCGAAGGAGGAGGTTAACAATTTGTCGTGATCTTTTGCTATTTTTTTTACCGATTATTCGAAGACATCTGGACCGATTTGGTTAATTCTTTTGTTGTTTGAAAGAGTATACTTCATAGTTGGTCCCATTGTAACCAGGTCAGGATGTGATGCTGGGATACTGGAGAAATCGAGGGAACTCTTCAACTATTATAGGTACATCTATAGTGATTTGAGTATTTTTTACAGCAGCTCGAGCATTTGCTTTTGGAAAGGTGGATGCTAAGTGGTAAGGTTCTTTTTTTTATATTATGTTAAGAGGCTCGATATAATATCGAACCTTTTTATAGTAATCGAGGATTTTAATGAGCAAATTATTAAAATATATCAACATATTTTTTATCGATATCAAATCCTTAGAACTTGCCTGCTATTTCTCAAACTACTGAGTCAATTTTGATGGATAAAGTGTATGTTGTTTCGTTTGGAGCAGAAAGACAAACTAGATTTTAAATCGACTTAGAAAGAATTTCTAACTGAAAAGAAAACTGTTTTTTAGGGTTCCGTAGCCAGAACGGCAGAAACGGAACCCTTATAGTTTTGGTCATGTCCGTCTGTCCGTCCGTCTGTATGTCACAGCCATTTTACTCGGAAACTATAAGACGTATATCTTAATAAAATTAATACATAAGGTGTAGTTTGTATACCGCTATTTAGTTATGTAGTGAAATTGTAGAAAAAAATATTTTCAGGGGGGCGCTCCATATATGTAACTAAATTTCACCATTTTTTTTTTACCAAATATCAACACGTTGCACATCAATCGATAGGTCTTTCAAAATAACATTGAGGTTTGTTTGAACATTTTGTGATTAAGTAAATAGTTTTAGAAATAATCGCTTCGAAAGTCGGAAAAATAGCGTCCCCCCATCTGTAACTTTTGAACCGTAAGTCCAAAAAATATGAAAAAATTTGAGAAGATGCGCGTTATCATATACTTTCTACGAAAATTGTTTTGAACATTATCGGTTTAGCTATTTCTGAGTTATTTCCAAAAAACTTCTTCCATAGGCATCAGATACGACCTTTTGGCATTAGTCTGATTCTTATTCCATTGAAGTTACGGAACCCTCCATTATGCGTGGTCCGACACGCACTTGGCCAGGTTTTAAACTTTTAACTCGACAGTCTCTCACCGGGTGTAATGTTCTGGCTGGTCCTCATGAAGGCGCACTCCAGAGCCCCCACGATGAGGTACATGGCGGCGAGACGTTGCAGCACGCCCGGGAGTCGAACGTCGGCCCACGAGCAGTTGGTCGACCCGAGAACAACGCCCGCCATGCCCATGAGAAGGGAGCGGAGGGCCACCTGAGGACAAATAAATAATAAATATTATAGGACAACCTTACACAAATCGACCTAGGCCCACAGTAAGCTCAATAAGGCTTGTGTTATGGGTACTAGACGACGATATATAGATAAATATGAATAAATACTTAAAATACATAGAAAACATCCATAACTCAGCAAATATCTGTGATAAACACACAAACAAATGCCCTGACCAGGATTCGAACCCGGGACCTCCTGCTTCGTAGACAGGGTCACTACCGACTGGGCTAGGAGGCCGTTAAAAATAAGTCTTTGTCAATCATTTTTTTATACAAACTTATATCGCCTACTGTGATTTTTTAAGTCATCTGGTTCACATTAAGATGATTCTTACATTTTTTTTTATACCACGACGGTGGCAAACAAGCATACGGCCCGATGCGGTAAGCAGCTACCGTAACCTATGGACGCCTGAAACTCCAAAGGAGTCACATGCGCATTGCCGAACCTTTACAAAAAGGAGGATTCACTGTGTTGATGGCTAAAAGAACAAGAAGGTCCCTCATCGTCAACACACTGGGTCCTCTTTGAGCTCTTTGGCAACCTTACTCACCAGCAGGAACACAACACTATGAGTAGGGTCTAGTGCTAGTTGGCTGTGGTTTTCTGTAAGGCGGAGGTTTTCTGTAAGGCGGAGGTACTTCCCCAGTCGGGCTCTGCTCCAGATTTGAGCGAGATGGCATTCGCTGAACGTGCCCTACCACACTTAGCGAGATGCCATTCGCAGTGCCCATACCTCTCTTTTTGGCGTAGTTTAAGGACATACCCAAGTCCGAACGTAGTTTAAGGACATACCCTGTGGTGTGGTGTCTACTTAGAATAAACAAATCGAAATATTGACTAAACTATTTTGATTAGTTCTCAAGTTGAACTATTATACCTGCTGCAGAGCCGTGATCCTTGGTAGTGAGGTCCTCAAGCGAGCGTTGAGGGACAGCACCAGCGCCTAGTCCTTTGCAAAGGCAATCCAAGAACACCGCCAAAGATCTCCAGGGGTGCCTTTAGACCGTTCTGTTACTAAATGAAGATCCTTGGTGTGCGATATCAGAAGTGGGATTTGTATTTTATCCTTGGATTTCATAATTAACTATTATACCAATTATAAACTTAAATCGATGTCATATACAAAGGAAAAAGTGGACAAGGCCTCTGGTACCGGTACCTCTGGCCTGGGTACGGGGTCCTGTAGTTCTGTCCACTTAAAATAAACAAATCGAAATATTAACTAAACTATTTTGATTAGTTCTCAACTTGAACTATTATACCTGCTGCAGAGCCGTGATCCTTGGTAGTGAGGTCCTCAAGCGAGCGTTGAGGGACAGCACCAGCGCCTGTCCCATGGCGAAGCCGAACCAGGGGAACACCACGTCAGCTACCGTCAGACCGTTCCACACGGAGTGGGAGAAGATAGTGTAGCCGCCGCCTCCGGCGTTTACGAAGATCTGGGCATAACAAGTCGAATTAAAAATATACTTACTGCGGTATGACTTCGCAAGCAGCAATTTGGTTTTTGGCGCGTAAATCCACCATTTTGTTTTTTACTTTAATATGCCTTATTATGTCATGAAACAAGGCGGAACGCTGATTAAGGGGCTCCCTGGCGCCAATGACCATCGATCTGAATCCCTTACTTTGCTAATGATTTTTATAGCTTATCATATTTATTATCAGTAACGCCCTTAAACAATTTAGTATCCTATATTTACTTCAATATTCATTGTCTTCGAGATATTTGGCATCTAAGTCAAATAATTTTAGGCCAAAAAAGTTGTTTTCTGGTCATAACTTTTGTGTTAATTAGTTTAAAATTAAAATCTCCACCAGTTTTTAGAGACGTCAAAGAGGAACCCTAATATATAGATTTCGTCTATGTATGATGCTTTACAGCATTCGAATATCGATAAAAGTGTTTTTTTAGACCATATTTTAAAAAAAAAACATAAAAAAGAAGGGCTCATTTATTTAATATATATAATCTGGCTATAAAGAATTGAGATAAAAGATTCAAGAACCGATAGCCATTTGCCATATTATTCTATCTGTAGTGCAAATGTTGAAATATCGACTCAAAACTAGTCAAAAATCGATAAAAAAACCTATGAATTTGACAAAAATGCGTCTTGATCCGTTTCGCCCTACGATCCAATTTACCTTAGTCTTCCTTATTGACTAATAATTACCATTAAAGCGATAGCGGCCCCACGGAAGATATCGAGCGATCGCAGCCGCGAGCGAGTCGGGGAGCGAGGCACGCTGGCCTCCGTTGTAAGGACGCGCGTTTCCGAGCCCAACTCGTTGTCCTCTCTGGAATAATAACACCAATACTACAGGGCTCGATACAGTGACGAAGGTAGAGGGGGACATTATGGGGCAATGCCCTGAAATAATAACACCGATACTACAGGGCTCGATACAGTTACCGTAGGTAGAGGGGGGGCATTATGGGGCAATGCCCTGGAACAATAACAACAATACTACAGGGCTCGATATACAATGCCGTAGATAGAGGGGGGCATTATGGGGCAATGCCCTGGAATAATAACACCGATACTACAGGGCTCGATACAGTGCCGTAGGTATAGGGGGGCATTATGGGGCAATGCCCTGGAATAATAACAACAATACTACAGGGCTCGATATACAATGCCGTAGGTAGAGGGGGGCATTATGGGGCAATGCCCTGGAATGATAACAACAATACTACAGGGCTCGATACAGTGCCGTAGGTAGAGAGGGGCATTATGGGGCAATGCCCTGGAATAATAACAACAATACTACAGGGCTCGAAACAGTTCCGTAGGTAGACGGGGGCATTATGGGGCAATGCCCTACCTTACAAAAGCATTACCTACCAAACCTTATTTTTTTAATACCACGACGGTGGCAAATAAGTATACGGCCCGCTTGATGGTTAGCAGTACCGTAGCCTATAGACGCCTGCAACTCCAGAAGTATAACATGCGCGTTGCCGACCCTTTACGAAAAGGAGGATTCACTGTGTTGACGGCTAAAGGAAGAGGGTCCGTCATCATCAACACACCGGGTCCTCTTTGAGCTCTTTGGCAACCTTACTCATCAGCAGGAACACAACACTATGAGCAGGGTGTTTGCTGTGTTTGTTAAGCAAGTTCTTTCATCTACAATAATCTTTCACTGGCATCTCCCATTGAAGTCAGTTTTTTTTTAATTATTTATTCCATTGTAGTTATTTAATAGTTTTCATGCGATGACATGCTAACAGTGCTGCATATAAGCCATTTTTAAGACAATCCATACACGCAACTAAGGCAATTACAATATGTTGAAGACAGTCCAGCAAGTGAATGAGATAGCATTATGGAGTCATGATTGAAGTAAGAGATCATGCCTCCCTACCCTGCACGTCCGAGCGGGTATTCTGAACTCTTTCCAGCGAAGCGACCAGAAAGTATGGTGACTATTCTGTGCAAATTAATATTGAATGTATGAATGATGCAATTATTCGACAGACACAACATTAAGATATGCTTCAAATAGAAAATAAAGGTTACAATGCTGCAGGTGGTTCCAGAAGTTTTACGACTCAAATATATCTGAACATGCACTTTATCGCGACAATAGAGGCGTTGTTCAGATATTTGTGACCACCTTGGCCGCTCCGATATATCTGATGGCGACTGTACTGCCATACACAATAAAAGAAACACAAAACATAAATTACACTAATTGAAATACAGATTGCATAATGTTTTTCCATTGCGAAAACTCGGATCTCAATCGGAATAAAACGGCACCAGGAATGTCAATCAATTATTGTATTAGATGATTGATTATAGACCCCGGATATTAGTCGCGATGACGTCACAATAGGGTAGTATGGAATCAATGTAACTCTGCGTCCGTAGGAAACACCTTAGACAACCCTACACGTGATCCCTGGGTGGTGCTAAAAGAGTAACAAACTTGGCAGCTGCACTATCCCATCTGGACCTCGCAGCACTCACTGGATTTTCATTATCATCTGCTTTTCCACTACTACTACCCCAGGGAAGAATTGCCTATCTATACCCAGTGACATGTAGCCAAACGATAAATAAATAGTATGGGGTCTGAATGGAACCGGTGTTAATTAATACGAAAAATGTACGGTTTCTAACGAATTGATAAATTTGTTTTTTTGGTATAATACTGCAAAACGTACGTTCAACAATTTTTTGACGAATAAAAAGAAAACAATCTTATTACCGGTCAAGAAATATAAATTAATCCAAGCAACCTTTACAAATCCTGCTTTGATAACCGCAAACTTTTCAAATATTGAAGTGGATATATTCTGCTAGCAAACGTAGCCTAACCGCAAGTCACATAGAACAACTTTTGATCTGTTACGGAGAGTCTAACGAAAGAACAATGTCGATAATTTAATCAATTGATTTATAGGAATGTGTAAGGTTCGCAGTAATATTAATATACAGATATACACAATATAGATAATAAGTTTTTTTTTTGTATTAATTAAAACCATTCCATTCCCACCCCATACTACCCTATTGAGACAATGAGACGTCATCGCGAATTCATCTAGGTGAATGACATTTTCATTATTATTCAACTTTATGATTTAGTGTCAAACGTCAAGTATTACCTGGCAAAGTATCTGGCGTACAATCTCCCAGCGATGATCCTCTTGCCAATACCCTTGACCACATACCACAGAGTGGCCATGGACAGGAGGATCAGCACAGCAGTGAGGATGGGCAGGGAAGCCGCGTCGGGCTCCGCTGTCATCCGGGGCTGGCATTGTTGCTTGGTCACTTCGGTAAGGTTGATATTGTACTGGCCAAACTCGAGGAATTGGTACGAGCCTGGGAAAAAATAAAGTAGTTTAAAAGCGTTTATTAACACGTTCACTGTCCAGTGCCCCATATATGGATCACGCTGAAATATCTCCACACGTCCGTGCCCCACAGATGGGCCACTAACGACCGTGTCCGCACTTAGATTAGTTAGTATCACTTCATACTGCATGATAATATAGGGATAATTCTGATATAATAATGTTTTTGGCTAGTTAGACAACAGCATACAGAAAGATATTGTACTTATTCGAAAGCGTGCTTGTTTGTTTCTTAGTGACCCATATGTGGAGCATGGACGTGCGATTGAAGTAATTTGCTTGGACGTACGAGGAGATGCATACATATTGTATGGGGACTGTTAACGTGTTAAGGCTGCCTTTGCTTTAAGCAGGGCATTTGCTGAGCAGGACATACAATAAGAGGAAGTGAAAAATGATCCAAAACAGTAATGTTCTGGTTTACAAAACACGTAAAAAGAAAACGTAATAAACCCAAAAGAAGATGGGTTGATGAAATAAAGAAGGAAGTAGGCGGAGGCTGGACAGCATTAGCACTAGACAGAGAGAAATGGAAAGAGTTTACTCCAGTCAAGATACGGCCGCGCAAAACATTAATTTATAATAGCTTAATTTTTTTTTCTTATGCTTTTTTTGACAATCTAAGATACTATATTTTTGAATCCTACTAACTTTCCTACCGGAAGAAGGTATAAAAATTAAGTGTCAAAAAAACGCTTTATTTTTTCACTTTAAATAGTAATAACATTTTTATTTTGTCAACTTGTCAATAATTTTGTAATTAATGAAAAACGAGTAAAATCAAACTAAATATTTCCACGTAAAGCAACTTAATCAAGAAGATAATGGCTTCGATTGGGTATATCGTAAGTCGATAGTAATAATGACTAATAGGCAGGACTTTGATTAAAGTATCATGAAACTACTTCATCAAGCTATTTACCTCAAAAACCTACAAACAATATGTTTGTATTCCGGGTATAGTCATTTACGTATGTATAACATTAATTAAATTGATTATAGACTCAATTTATTTTAGACTTTGTTGTAATCACGTATAAATTAAGACTAATTAACAAATAACGCAAAAAAAATGCAATGGGGTAAAGAAAAAGTATAATTTAAAAAAAATTGCTAATTCCACTTACAAATAAACTTTAACTCCCAGCGTTTAGGATCAATTTCCTATGCTACACGCCACGGGTGTTTTGACGCGGGCGACGGGAGTTCGCAGTCAAGGTCACGCTCGTATACAGCTTTAGTAAGTAAACCATTCCGACTAGCTAGGTGGTAAAACGAAACCTTACGTCAATTTCATAACTGTCATAAGGAATTTGAAACGTAGACGCTTTGATTGAACAATATTTATAATTATAATATGATACAGAATAATTTGTGTTATTTAAGTTACCTCCATGGCTACCTACTGTACTTATACCCGATAGGGGACAGTAGGAATCGGCGATACATAATATTAATGAACGTAGTATAGTGTATATAAACTATGGAAGTAAACCAAACGCCAATATAACATTTTCTATTTAGGTACTTAGTAGGAGATCGCGATTTTATTGAGTAGAGTCTCGCCGGAGGCAGTGGATTTTTCTACTTTTCCATTTTTTCTAAGCATTGTGGTATCGTTAGCAGACGTTCTGCTTAATACAAAATTAATTGTATTTGAGTAGAAATAAGAGGGCGGGTGTATTGCATTTTTTATTATCATTTTAATTTAAGTGTTACTTATTAAATATATCTACACGGTGCCCACGAGGAAAGGGAAAGATTTTAACAGTATATTATAGATCCTATTTAGAGACAAAAATGACATATAAACTTTTTTGAAATTCGCCTAGTTTCAGAGTTAATACCAATTTGTTGTTGCCACTATTGGGCATAGTTTACACGTCATTATTGACAGATATCAAAGTGACAAGGAAAACTATGCAGAAACTAATTTTTTCAAAAAAAAAAATGTACTAATTTCTTTTAGACGATAATTTTATTAATAACAGTTACTTTTCATGTGCAAGAAACATTCAAAAAATAGAAAAACAATATATATTTTTTTTGGCGAAATTGACCTAAAGTCACATAATGTTTTTTCCTTCTTTTGGTCTCAGGAATGCGTAGTTAATGTTTTTCCCTTTCCTCGCGGGCACCTTGTATTAACCGGTTGTTTTTTCAACAATTATCCAAATTGTGCAAGGTGCAACTAGCAAAATATGTGACGTTTTCAATAAGTCAAAGGTACATCATTGTTGGTTATCGATAAGGCATTACTGCCATAAAAAATATCTAAAAGTAAACTCTATTAACAACCGACTATGATGTAGGTACCTTTTAATCCAGTAATCGGAGATTCATCGCCATACATTAGCTTACAAAATGTGGAGTACAAAATGTTTTAATTGGTATTGGTAGGCTACAGGATGGTTATTAAAAATCTAGATTTTAGACCTTGAAGGCTCCCCGTGTTGGCCGCCATCTTGGTTTAAAGGTGCCGAAATTCGGTTTTTTAACCTTGATGCTTAAACAGTTGTCAGTATGACTAAAGTATTTATAGAATGTTCAAAGAAGATAAAATTTTCGAATATTTTTTATACATAGGTAATAGCTCTATACACCTTACAGATAAAAAGATACAGGGGGTGAAAAAAGTGTAATTTTTTAAAATCATGAGAAATTAATTTTTAAGCTTCTAAATTCTGTCCTTCGAGATAATGGCCTTCCCATAGAAAACTTCGACGTCTGATCTGCCGAAATGTTTGAAAGATCCAATGTTTTTTTTGTGATATCGAAGTCGGTCCCATAGTAAAAGTTGTTAAGTATGTATGGCCTACCTAATCACCTCGCTCAAATTGGCTAGTTATTGAAAAAACATTATGTATATAGATTATAGATAGATTTAGCCTTTGTCCTGACTTACTCATTAACGCATGTTTTTGAAATTACACCCTTAGGGTGGTAAAAAGGGGGTAAAAAGTTTGTATGGGTATGATTTAAAACTTTAAATTAGAGACTTGAAACTTTGTTCGTTTGTTGGCTACTCACTTAAAAACAAGCATTTAATTTTACTTTTATTTCCTGTGTTGTTTTAGTTTATATTTGTTCTAAAATGCTATGGATCATGGTTATCTGTAAATAAATGCATATTTAAAAAGTTTGTATTAAAGCGACTCCAAAACTACTGAAGCTAGAAAGTTGTAATTTGCAGAAAAGATTACATTTATAATATGTACAAGTAATAAGAAGAACGATTTTGAAAACTTAGACCCCTAAGGGGATAATAAGGGGGTTCAAAATGTTGTATGGGTAGGGATTAAAATTTTAAGTTGAGGGTTGAAACTTCGTACGTTTACTGCTAATTAAAAGTGATTTTAGTTTTTTTTTATTCAACCCCTAACGGGGTTAAAAGAGGCTGAAAGTTTGTAAAGAGATTTACTTTTTTTGTGACAGACTTTCACAGACCCGGGGATGAACAAAAGATAGTACTAATACCTAACATCACATTATAAGAAGATAAAATAAGGAATGAAACTTTGTATGAGCAGCCGTATTATACGCGGACGAAGTCACGGGTGGATAGTTTGTATTACCTAGACATGTATATACATGCGTATAATAACATTATAAATGCGAATGTGTCCGAATTGATTACGATGAAACTTAGTAATATAAATAATTTGAGTCCCGGGAAAATCATCCCTTGAGGCAGTGAAAAGGGGTTTACAAGACTTGCAATGTATGTTCCTATGTGAAATTATTAATCGATGAACCGATATACAGGGTGAATTTTCTTTTTGGGTCAGTGAGGGCGGCTACCAGATCCCGTGCTGCTACTGCTACGCAAAAATGGTCTTAATAAACCTCCTTTCAATTTTTAATTAATGAAGTTTGGCGTTTACCAATTTTGAATAAAACAAACATGTTGCGAAAAAAAGGTCATTTGTGACAAACTTTTTTTATACCAATTGATTCCTTTACAATCCAGAATCGAAAAGCCTGAATGGAACCAAAAAAAATCCGACTAGAAAGCTACCAATTAAGGAAAACTTTCCCACACAATCAGTATTTTTATGTATATTATATTATAGAACAATCTTACACAAATCGAACTAGGCCCACAGTAAGCTTAATAAGGCTTGTGTTATGGGCCACTAGACTACGATATATATATATAATAGATAAATATCGATAAATACTTAAATACATAGAAAACACCCATAACTCAGGAACAAATATCTGTGATAAACATACAAATAAATGCCCTGACCAGGATTCGAACCCGGGACCTCCTGCTTCGTAGGCAGGGTCACTACCGACTGGGCTAGGAGGCCGTTGAAAAAGTATGAAAATGAAAACATTAATTTTTCACATGCTATTTTGTTTTGCCAATCGATTCCATTCCTATCCAGAATCAATAGTTTCCTAGAGATCAACTTACGGTTATGTACAGTCGACGTCAAAGATATAATCTTTTACGTCGGCTGTACAAAAACTCACAAATTCAAGATTTATTTCCATACTATGGAGAAAAAGTGAAATTTTATTCATATTTTTCTATCACGCCAATCAGTCCTGTTAATTTTAAGGACCATAATACAGTATGAAGACATTATAGTTCAAAATATGAAAAGAATGGGGATTTTAAGGCAGTAAATGTATGGAAATAGTTTTCTTCAAATTGTAGCTTTTTAGGACCTGACCGTAAGTTGACCCGTACGAAGCTGTTGATACTGGATAGGAACGGAATCGATTATGATAAAAAACAGCATGTGAAATATAAAAGTTTTCATTTTCATACATATTGTATGGGAAAAAAATCCTCAATTTGTGGCTTTTTTAGCCGGTAGTTTTTTTGGTCCCATAAAAGCTTTTGTTGCTGGATAGGCATGGGATCGATAAGCATCAAAAAAAAGTTTGTCAAAAATTACCCTTTTCTCGTACCCCGTAAGTTTTTTTCAAAATCTGTAAACGCCAATTTGAAATCGAGGGAAGGTCTTGTAAGTCCATTTTAGTGTATACACAATAGATCTGACAGACTTACACATACAAAGATACAGGGATGAAAAAAGTATTTCTTTTTTAAATTATGAGAATTTGATAAATGTGGGTTAGCTTAAAAATTCTATGCTTCGAGATTAAGAAATTTATTAAATCTGAACCACAGTTTTGTCATCTTAAAAAGATTCTTTTAAATATATTTAAAAGTTGGATTCACTCCCATAGCGCTTATAGTTGGGAGGTGATTGTGTAAAGGCTTCTTCTCTTACTCATCATGGAATATTATTAGGCGCTGTCGGGTAAAGTTATCGATCAATTTGGGTATAAGAAATTTGGATTTGATAGAAAGCTTGTAGCTTTTGATAGTTTTTTTTTTAAATAAAATGATGATATTATTTTTTTTAAGCCTTCATATAATTGATAAGTTATTATTAAAATATTGTATAAGAAATAAACTAACTAAAAACTATTATTTATGGATTCTCTTGTGCGCTCAACTTGGTTGGAATTAATAAGTTTGAGTTGGAATTATTATCTTTGTTGGAAATAGAAACGATTGGCATCAATTGTCTTCAAAATAAGTTTTGGTAAAAATGACAAAATGAGTAGTTTTTATACCCGACAACGCCTAGTAATATTTCATGATGAGTAACAGAACATTGAATTTTTGTGTAAGCCTTTCCATATTCGCCCCTCTCACTAAGCGCTCTGGGAGTAAATCCAAATTTTGAATATCTTTTAAAGAATCATTATATGAATGACAATGACATAACCGTGGTAGAGATTTAATTTCTTAATCACGAGGCACAGAATTGTAAAGCTAAAAAATTAACTTCTCATGATTTTTTAAAATTATACTTTTTCCACCCCATGTATCTAAACACACGGCAGTGTGTCCGCCAAGTTCGAGCAAAAAAAAGCGACACACCGGCCGTGGGTTATATTACACGAACCATTTCGGGCCAATTTCGACCCCCCTATAACTCAAAACATATTTTATCTACGCATATGAAATTTCGAGTGTCTGTTGACATCCCCTTAATTGTCTAGAATACAAAATTTCATTATTCTACCTATAGCAGTTCTTGAGATATTGACGTCAGAAAATCGCTATTTTTACTATACACTCACTCACTGACTCACTCACTCATCAAAAACCTAGACCACTTCCAATGGTCGTACTGACTTGAAATTTGGCATGGAGATAGGTCTTAAGGTCAAAGTAAAGGGAAAAATCTGAAAACGGCCAAGTGTGAGTCAGTTTTAAAAATAGCGAAGGTGTAACTTTGTTCTACTATGAAGTCATAATGAACTAAATGGGTATATCTTCCAATGGTCGTACCGAACTGAAATTTGGCTCGAAGGTTTGTCTTTAGGTCGAAATTTTTTTTTTTTTTTTTTTTTTTTTTTTTATACCACGACGGTGGCAAACAAGCATACGGCCCGCCTGATGGTAAGCAGCTACCGTAACCTATGGACGCCTGCAACTCCAAAGGCGTCACATGCGCGTTGCCGACCCTTTACAAAAAGGAGGATTCACTGTGTTGACGACTAAAGGAACAAGAAGGTCCCTCATCGTCAACACACTGGGTCCTCTTTGAGCTCTTTGGCAACCTTACTCACCAGCAGGAACACAACACTATGAGTAGGGTCTAGTGCTATTTGGCTGTGGTTTTCTGTAAGGTGGAGGTACTTCCCCAGTCGGGCTCTGCTCCAGATTTGAGCGATGACATTCGCTGAACGTGCCCTACCACACTTAGCGAGATGCCATTCCCAGTGCCCATACCTCTCTTTTTGGCGTAGTTTAAGGACATACCCAGGTCCGGACGTAGTTTAAGGACATACCCCGGGTCCAAAAATAAAGTAAAAATCTGAAAACGGCCAAGTGTGAGTCAGTTTCGAAAACAACGAATGTGTAATTTTGTTCTACTATAAGTAGGTATGGAGTGGAAATGAGATAAGACTTATTTAAATTTAGATACATACCAATTTAAGACAATACATGTTTGTCTTAAAGACAAGAACAATAAAATTGTTCACCACTCTGTGTGTGTCTGTTGCGGGAACCGAACCCACGATTTACGAAGTGCAAAGCAGGTCACTAGGTACCAGTGTTGGCCGATAATTTCAATTAGAATTGAAAATTGATCAATAAGATTGAAGATTAATTCCGTAACTAATCAATTACACTAACATCAATTTTTACTAACGTTAGTTCGCATTGATTTTGTGACGTCGTTAATTACACTAACCGTCAATTAGAATTAACCTATTAGTTACACTAACGTCTCGAAAATTTAATAAGAATTACAGTTAATTAGATTAACGTTAGTGTAACTAAATTAATCCTGTCTTACACTAATAATTAATTTTAAAACTGCATCTCGGGTTCGGAAGTCGGGACCAATATCACAAGATGGAGCTCATGCTGGACCCTAGGGCTACCTACTGGATCTCTGGTTTGGCGCATCATAGACTCATGCTGTTTGGGCTCGTTCGACTTGTACTGATGAGCAGATGGTACCGGTATCAAAATCTGGAGCTCATGCTGGACCCTGGGGATCCCTACTGGATCTCGGGTTTGGCGCATCATCGACTCATGCTGTTTGGGCTCATTCGACTTGTACTGATGAGCAGATGGTACCGGTATCAAAATCTGGAGCTCATGCTGGACCCTGGGGATCCCTACTGGATCTCGGGTTTGGCGCATCATAGACTCTTGCTGTTTGGGCTCATTCGACTTGTACAGATGAGCAGATGGTACCGGTATCAAAATCTGGAGCTCATGCTGGACCCTGGGGATCCCTACTGGATCTCGGGTTTGGCGCATCATAGACTCATGCTGTTTGGGCTCATTCGACTTGTACTGATGAGCAGATGGTACCGGTATCAAAATCTGGAGCTTCTTTTTACTTTTACTTTCTTTGTGTGAAAGTCAAACTCAAAGTCAAAGTGAAAGTGAAAGTGAAAGTGAAAGTTAAAGTCAAAGTGAAAGTGAAGGTGAAAGTCAAAGTGAAAGTAAAAGTGAAAGTGTAAGTCAAAGTGAAAGTCAAAGGTAAAAGTCAAAGTGAAAGTCAAAGTGAAAGTCAAAGGTAAAAGTCAAAGTGAAAGTTAAAGTGAAAGTCAAAGTGAAAGTCAAAGTGAAAGTCAAAGTCAAAGTCAAAGTGAAAGTCAAAGTGAAAGTCAAAGTGAATGTCAAAGTGAATGTCAAAGTGAAAGTGAAAGTCAAAGTGGAAGTGAAAGTCAAATTGAAAGTGAAAGTCAAAGTGAAAGTCAAAGTAAAAGTGAAAGTGAAAGTAAAAGTGAAAGTTAAAGAAAGTGAAAGTAAAAGTGAAAGTCAAGGTCAAGGTCAAGGTCAAGGTAAAAGTAAAAGTAATCAAAACCTCTTAGCTTAACCTAAATTCGCGTTTAGTTAGGTAAATTATTAATGTCAATTACCAATTCAATCTACACTACAAATTAAATTAATGTTTAAATTTTTGAGAAAGACTAAAAATTAAATATCTTCAATTATTAGTTATTCGCAAAGGATTAACACGTTAGTTACAATTAATTTCAATTCTAATTGAAATCAATTTGCACTAAACTATTAGTGTTCAATTTTAACTAACGTGTTTCAATCTTCAATTTTTAATTTTCAATCACACTAACGTTCGGCCAACACTGCTAGGTACACTAGGTGCGCTAAATCAGTCAAACAAAAATGAAAAGACTATTTTTTCTCGCATAGTCTAAATAATTTCTATTTTTACAACTAATAAAATCGCAGATTCAAGAACATGGAAATCATATATACTCTAAGATGGAATTATATATACTACTGCCCATCTCACCCTCCGATACGCCACGGGATGAGATGGGATGGTGCACTTCTAGGGCTACATAATAGGATTAATAGGCCACCAATTATAATACCTACTGGTAGGTAGGTATTACCAAGTTATTAATTATCTATGTAGGTAGCGTACTTACAAACAGTATAAAGTACGTTATTGATGTATGTAATTATATGTAAGTAGGTACATTTTATAGGTGTAGGGAGCCAGTTTATTTGTAAAAATCACCTATAAATAAATAGTAAAATAGGATTTATCATAGATTATAGGTACTCGCGATGCCCGATCGATCCCGAAATCCCGATATATGTATGTATAGTGATACTAGATAAAAATTCCGTTCCCCGCCTCGCGCACCCTCCGTCGCTGCCTACACTCGTCCGCCGCGCTCGCGCCGTCCGTGATAAAAAAATAATAAAGAACCTACACCTAACAAAAATAAATGAAATCCCATCAAAAACATAAATGTGAAAGGCTGCCAAGTTCGATACTATGGGAATGCTTCGCCTATAAAAGAAGTGAGATCTGAATAAGTACCAAGTTCCATAAAAATACCTCAAATCATAAATAGTTATAGGAATGCACACTTGATTTCCAGCAGTTTTTAAGGTACATTTTGAATAAGTATCACGTTACATAGAAATACCTAAAATTATAATAGTCAGAGAAACGCACACCGGTTTTTTTAGCAGTTTCCTGATAACATTTTTTATTTTTAGTACTTTTTAATGATGTAACTTGGCAAGTTTTAATAGAAAATTATATACTTGACACATTGTAGTCCAAAGGTGTCGATTCATTGCATTGAAAAGGTGTGTGGTGTGTGAAAACTTGCCAAGTAACATCATTAAAAAGTACTAAAAATAAAAATTTTTATCAGGAAACTGCTAAAAAAACCGGTGTGCGTTTCTCTGACTATTATAATTTTAGGTATTTCTATGTAACGTGATACTTATTCAAAATGTACCTTAAAAACTGCTGGAAATCAAGTGTGCATTCCTATAACTATTTATGATTTGAGGTATTTTTATGGAACTTGGTACTTATTCAGATCTCACTTCTTTTATAGGCGAAGCATTCCCATAGTATCGAACTTGGCAGCCTTTCACATTTATGTTTTTGATGGGATCTTTTTATCTGTAAGACTTAAGGAGCTATTAAATATCAAAATTTTTTGACAATTGTATCTTCTTTATACGTTCCATAGACACATTCATTAGTCATACTAACAACAATTTAAGCATCAAAGGCAAGAAACCGAATTTTGGCACCTTTAAACCAAGATGGCGGCCAACGCGAGGAGCCTTCAAGATCTAAAATCTAGATTTTTAATAACCAGCCTGTAGCCTACCAATCCCCATTGAAATATTTTGTACTCTAACTTTTGTAAGGTAATTATGGAGAGGATTCCCCGATGACTGGATTAAAAGGCACATGATTGTCGGTTGTTATTAGAGTTTATTTCTTAATGTTTTTATGACAGTAATGCCTTATTGTTAATGATAACCAACAATGATGTACCTTTGACTTTAAAACGTCACATATTTTTTTCATCGAATAAAATAATAAAAAACCGTTTGAAATTATAGTAAATGTTGTTTTTTTTTATTTTAAATTAAATATATACGCATTTAATTGTGCAAATAAGAACGTGAATGCGAATATCAAAAAACATGCAAATATTCGCGAATGCGAATACGAATATTTTTTATATCCCAAGCATATAGTATGGTTGCTTTGCGCAACCGTATATTTATTTAGTCGTGGCAAAACTCGCCGCATGCGCCATCACTGTTGTGACCTATGTTCCCATGATATCGAACCAAAAAACGTAAGCGTAAAGTTTAAAAATCTAGTACTTATATGAGAATAACAACAAATAAACAATTCTTACTACATTTTTTTTTTTTTACCTCTCAATTAGCAATATTATACCTACTTTGGTCAATTTTACCCGCACACTCGAAAGAAGTTTTTATTTACCCTAGTCGCACCGTTGTCAGGTTTTTGGTACTTACGTCTATTTTACTCAATAAATGGTGACATTTTTATAATTATAATGACCTAAAATATTTGGTAACACAGCGCAGGCGAGGCACGACCCTTGCGCGTGGTCGGCCATTACTTCTCTTCTCCGCTCCCGTAACCGACCAATCGTGATCGTTCTCTGGCTCAAGCGCGCCCAATTTAAAACAACGGTGATGACTGTTTGGAATAAAATAAGTAACAACTTATTTTAAAAGGCGATTTATGCAAAGTTGAGCTAAAAAGTGCGCATTATGAAAATCCCAAAACATACTTCCTTTTTTACAAATTTTTATTGGTAAATAATTTACACTCTCATAAAACCCACCCTCCGGTATAAATTATAATGTGATTTATTATAAGTATATATAATTACTATTTCTAATTATTAATCATAAAAATTGTAGCCAATTACGATTTTAATGCACTGAAATATGCTCAATAATAAAAAAACTCCAGGTCAATTTACTATAAATAAGGAACCCATTTTTATTTTTTGTACCATTCTTGGTCAATATTATAAAGCAAATATTAATGTATATTTACAAGAAAACAAACGTTAATTACTATTTTTAAATAATAATCTACGATTTTTTATATTTTTAAATATTTTTTTATATATTTATACAAGTAAAATTTAATGAGATTATGTGTCGACGTAATCACTAGATTTATGATACGTCTGCTACATCAAAAAAATCTGCTATTATTAATTATTTCCAATTCGCCATACTAGCCGACCGTATAATGACTGTACTAGTTGGGGGAGGCCATTGCCAAGGAAAGGCACACAGACAACCCTATTACAATGAATAATAAGATATACCGGGTGTTTCCTGTAATAGGGGCAATAAATTAAACTGTAGATTCTACTCCTCAAACTGGACAATATTAGTTCAGCGACTTTTAAAAATAACTTATCTTACTTTTATTTCACTTTATAGTTTATTCGAACACGCAATGTATTGCGAAATTGATTATTTCTGTTGGGTGACAAGAGTAACAAGCAATGTCAATTAGACGGATTTTAACGTACATTGAAAATACTATTTAGTATGTATGAAAAAGAGACAATATAAAAACTTCATTTTTTTTTAAATTGTAGAACAAACGCTTCATTGTTTGAGGAGTAGAATCTACGTTTTAATTTATTGCTCTTATTACAGGAAACACCCTGTATAAGAGAAAGCATGTAAATGTCTGAAATAAAGCCTATTTTCAACCGACTTCAAGATTTCGAAGGAGGAGGTTATCAATTCGCCGGGATCTGTTTTTGATTTTTTTAGGGTTCCGTACCTCGACAGGAAAAAACGGAACCCTTATAGGATCACTTTGTTGTCCATCCGTCTGTCTGTCTGTCAAGACCCTTTTTCTCAGGAACACGTGGAGTTATCAAGCTGAAATTTATATCAAACACTCAGGTCTACTGTCCCTTGGACCAGTGAAAAAATCAAACTTCTAAGCCAACGCAATCAAAAGATACAGCCGTTTATGCCGCAAACTTCCGCAAATTTTCGAAACTCGCAAGGGAATCAAAACCTACAGGGTACTTCCCGTGAACTCAGAATCTTGAAATTTGGTACGAAGCAACGTCTTATAGCACAGATAAAGGAAAAATTGCGAAAACCGTAAATATTTAGTTACATCATATATACCTACAGGTTTGTATGGAACCCTTGGTGCGCGAGTCCGACTCGCACTTGGCCGGTTTTTTTATGTATGTTCACCGAATTTTTTTTGTTTGAAAGAGTATACTTCAAAATTGGTCCCATTGTAACCAGGTCAGGATCTGATGATGGGATCCTGGAGAAAACGAGGGAACTCCTCAACTATTATATCCCTCGACTAACATGCCCAAGGCACAGTTCCGCTGCATTCCGTGGCGGCTTTCGTTATGCTGCCACGAAGTGCTGGAACAACCTTCCACCACCGATTAGAGAAAGTAGTACTGTTAGTGGCTTTAAATCTAAACTAAAGAACTATCTAACGGATCAACAAGGTTCTGCTGCCTAAGGCTTCACGTCACGCTTAGTAAAAAGATTTCTCCTTCCCCCTCTTCCATTTCATGTCCGTATTACCTTTACCATATAACATATAATTAATTAAACTTCCACCTCTATAAAATTTCTCCATCTATATATCATTATAAATATTATAATACATATATCAATAATTATATTCACATTTTAAATTCACTGTGTGCCCATTTATGTATTTATTATTAACTTCACCATCTTCGAGTCGCGCAGTATGCTGTCCTGCACACCCTTCTTACTGGCTCCACAGAAAACCAGCGCCGTTGACCACGCTAGCCGTGCCAATTGCATTGCTGAGTGGAGACCATTTCGGCTTCACATCTAGATTTAGTTATTTTATTATTTTTACTGCTATATTATTTGTAAGATGTGTTGTTTGAATAAATGTTTTCTATTCTATTCTATTCTATTATAGGCACACCTATAGTGGTTTGAGAATTTTTTAGAGCAGCTTGAGCATTTGCTTTTGGAGAGGTTGAGGCTAAGTGAAATCGGTTCTTTTTTGTTTACAATTATTTGTGTTAGTGCTTTGCATTTGGGTAATAGACAAATTTTTTAAGAAAAAAATTAGAAATACACAAATTTTAAATTTGACTTCGTGGTCCTATCCGACATCCGATATCGGATAGGATAATGTGAAAGCGCTTTTACGCGCAGTAGCTGCAATAGTAGTTTATGTAACTGTTACTGTATTTCAAAACCCCCAATCGTTCTAAAAGGTACCATCCCCCAATAGCATACAAAGATGCATCTTCCAAATATAGAAAGAATAGTTTTTTAATGCGCGCCAGCCGTAGCCTAAATGAATCTTCTAATAATCTTGATATTGATGTATTCAACTGTATAATCCCTAGCGTGCAATGAGACGTAATCTAGTGCAGCGATATTTCGAGCCTTTTGTGTGAGCGTGTTGTCGCCTTCTTAATTACCTACTTACGAGTAATTCATATTAATATACATATTTTTATCCTGTTACTCATTATGTATTAGTGTCTACAATATCTACTACCAAATTATTTTTATTACATACTTAATGCGTAAGTAATTAACTTGTAACTACTTCAGTTTCAGTGAAAACTATCAAAGTATGATTTGTATTCGTTTTGTTTGCATATGTGGTTGCGTTAGTGCGTAACCTTAGTACCTAAAGGTTGAACACGCCAAAATTTGGGCATGTAAATATAGCTATAGTTATTCGAAAAATGGAGCTATTCAAACTTTTTAAACAACAATTTTCTCACAAGGAACTGGGCTATAAAATGATGATAATTTTATTTACTTTTATTTATTCATTGGCAAAATGTCGAGCGTACAACATCAAAAACGTGAACGCATTCTGCACGAACATGTAAAAAAATCTCATGTTAAGCTACAAAGATATCGCGAAAAGGCTGAAATATCCACAATCTACGGTTGGTCACGTATTAAAAACATTCCGTGAACGCTTGACAATAGATAGAAAGCCAGGAAGTGGTGGGTTGCAGGGAGTCAAGAATAAGAAAAAGGAACAGAGTATTTTAAAGATTTTTTCCTCAAATCATACGATTTCATCTCGGGATGTTGCTAAAAAAGTGAAAATTTCTCAGTATTTTGTCCAAAAAGTGAAATAGAGGGCAGGACTGAGGAGTTATAAAGCCCAGGCCGCACCAAATCTAGACTCAAAAAAGAACTTATCTGCAAAGAAACGGTCGCGAAAACTCTATGAATTTTTTCTTACAAAATTTGAATGCGCGGTGATGGACGACGACACGTATATAAAAGCGGATTTTAAACAAATACCTGGTCAAGAGTTTTATACTAGCAAATCACGAACAGATGCTCCTGAAGATTGTGAATTAAAAAAACGAGGGAAATTTCCAAAAAAATACCTTCTTTGGCAGGCAATATGCAGCTGTTGTCAAATAAGTCGCACGTTTATCACCACCGGGACAATAAACGGCGATATTTATCGGAAATATTGTTTACAGAAGCGTTTGCTGCCTTTTATAAGACAGCATGCCTCACCACCGCTGTTTTGGCCAGATCTAGCCAGTTGCTAATACGCAAAATCAGTTATGGAATGGTACAACGCGAACAGGATCATGGTGGTACCCAAAATATGCAATCCGCCAATAGTCCAGAACTGCGGCCTGTTGAAGAGTACTGGAGTATTATGAAAGGAATTCTAAAAAAGAAAGGCGTAGAAGTAAAATCGGTCCCTCAGCTACAAAAAATACGGGCCTGGGCGACAAAAATCTTTCCTAAAGAGATGGTGCAAAGTCTTATGAACCGTGTGCGTAGAAAATTCGATCTATGGCTTACTGTGTAAACATTAATTAGAATTAAAAACGTGATTTTAGAGTTTATTAAATTTGTCATTTAATGTGGTATTCATAATGTAGTTATTTATTTTTAAACTGGTTTAAAAACAAATTTTGCGTGCCTAAGTTTTGGCGTGTTCAACCTTTATTAGATAAGTATCTTGTCACTACCTGTGAGTTCCTATAATTGGCTTTCTGTATTTGCTAAAATGTTTAATGTTTGTGTCACAGCTGTTGGATCTCCAAATAAATAAAATAAAATAAATAAATAAATAAAATAAATAAGGCCTAATTACGTACAGTTGCATACACTGCTTTATCTACACTCATATTATTTATATACATTCTTCCCCATAAATGCTGAATGGGGAAGAATGTATATTGAAGAGATGGCAGGAATATTTTGAAAGCTTGTTTGAAAGGGAGGAAGCAAATATGCTAACCTCAGATGTGAATGGAAGCCTTCCAATGGATGACAGTAATATTAGCATGGACGAAATTGTGAAAGCTTTGAAAGGAATAAAATCAGGCAAGGCAGCAGGGTATGATAGGATCTCCGCCGAAATGCTGAAGACTGGACAAGGTGTCGTAGCGAGTCAGTTGTATCGCCTTTTCAATTTGTGCTTTAGTACCGGCCGTGTACCAAGGGACTGGTGCAAGGCCGTCATAGTTCCTCTTTACAAAGGAAAAGGCTCACAACTTGACTGCAAAAACTACAGGGGCATTAGCCTACTCAGCATCGTCGGAAAACTGTATGCGAAAGTGTTGATTGAAAGAGTAGTAAAAGAAACCGATGGGAAAGTGTGGGATGCACAAGCGGGATTTCGAAAGGGTATGGGATGTACGGATCAAGTCTTTTCCTTACGATGCATAACCGAAAAGTACTTGGCCAAAGGTCAAAAGGTCTATTGCGCTTTCGTGGACTTGGAAAAGGCTTATGATAGAGTGATGAGAAATGAATTGTGGTCGGTAGTGTCCATGTATGGAGTAAACAGTCGGCTTGTGCAAGCGCTGAAGTCTCTCTATGAGGATTCCAGTGCTTGCGTGAGGATAAACGGGTCATACACTGAGTGGTTTAGCATTGAAAAGGGTGTTAGACAGGGATGTGTAGCGTCACCGTGGCTGTTTAATCTATTCATGGACAGTTGTTTGCAAGATCTGAAAGATGATGAATGTGGACTGAGGATGGAAGGGTTGCTAGTAAAATGTCTCCTGTACGCTGACGATTTAGTATTACTTGCGTCATCGGCACAGGAGTTACAGTTGATGGTAACAAGAGTGCATGAATCTTTTGAGAAGAAGGGAATGAAGATGAATGTCAGTAAGACGAAAGTAATGGTATTTGAAAGAGATGAGATTATGGTAGATTGCGAAATTATGATTGGTGAAGAAAGACTGGAACAAGCGAACGAGTTTGTGTACTTGGGGACTTTGTTTACAAGAGATGGTAAAAATGAAAAAGACATTGAAAGGAGAGTGAATGCTGGGAATAGAGTGAATGGGGCACTGAACGCTTTTATGAGCAGTCAGAAGGTGTCGCAAAAAGCACGCCTGGCTGTGCATGGAGGAGTGTTGGTGCCTACACTTATGTATGGTAGTGAAAGTTGGGTGTGGCAGAAAAGACATCAAAGTCAAGTGAACGCAGTGGAAATGAGAGCTCTAAGAAGCATGTGTGGTGTGAAGTTAACAGACAGGATCAGAAATAGCGTAATAAGAATGAAATGCGGAGTGGATGAAGATGTAGTGACAAAAATTGAGATGGGTATGTTGAGATGGTTTGGACACGTAGAGAGGATGGATGAAAGAAGATTAACGAAGAGGGTGTACGAAGAAAGAGTGGAAGGGTCAGTTCGAAGGGGAAGACCTAGGCGAACTTTCCTCGATCAAATCGGGGAATTATTGCAAAAAGGCCAGGTCAGAAGTACTCTAAACCGACGAGCATGTATGAAGAATATTATGAAAGTGGGTGAAGCGAAAGTAGTTTTAGGAGATATTTTCAGGAGTTCTAGGATTGTTTTTAGTCTTACATGATAGATCATGCTTAGATTAGTTCAAAACCGCGGAGTTCTTGTCTCTGTGCAGCCTTTTTTGTAACGAAAAAAATTAACTCTGAAATTTCGATTTTCTCAAATTTTAGGTGTGATATGCTGATATATTTTCAAGAGTTATTGGTCTCAAATGATAGCTCAAGCTTGGTTTCGTACAAAACCTCGGAGTTCCCGTCTCTGTGCTGCCTTTTTTATTACGATAAAATTTTACTCTGAAAATTTAAAATTTCTCAAATTTCAGGTGTGATATGCTGATATATTTTCAGGAGTTCTTGGCTTGTTATTGGTCTCAAATGATAGCTCAAGCTTGGTTTCGTACAAAACCTTGGAGTTCCCGTCTCTGTGCTGCCTTTTTTATTACGAAAAAATTTTACTCTGAAAATTTAAATTTTCTCAAATTTCAGGTGCGATATGCTGATATATTTTCTGGAGTTCTAGGATTGTTTTTAGTCTTAAATGATAGATTATGCTTAGATTAGTTCAAAACCGCGGAGTTCTCGTCTCTGTGCAGCCTTTTTTGTAACGACAAAAATTAACTCTGAAATTTCGATTTTCTCAAATTTTGTCAGGATCGTAGTAAATGGAAATCCGTGATCTCTGCCTACCCCTCTGGGAAACAGGCGTGAATATATGTATGTATGTATGTATGTATATTATTTATACTAATTGCCGTGTTCGGAAACCATAGAATGGCCGCCATTGCACCGCCATGGCCAACTCGGTTGTGCCGGCGGTCGCGAGGGAGAGTGCCGGCGGTCGGGAGGGAGAGTGCCGGCGGTCGGGGGGGAGCGTGTCGGCAGCCGCGCGGGCGCGTGCAGGTGTACATTATGTTATCAAAACTCATAACACATCAATGTTTGAGCATGTAAAGTTAAAATTACGTTACTGTCACAGATAAAAAGCTTATTATAGTAAAATCGGTTGAAGTAATGCTAGCCATTGCCTACCGTTTTTGAACACGTTTTAGATTTTAGAGGACTTACAATGCGAGTGTAGATAAACATAGTTACGTACCGCGTGCCTTGCCGCTTGTAAACAGGCCTATAACCGCGAACCGAATTCATTCGATCGTCTATTTGTGTCACTATCTTTCGCATATGCAAGAGCGATAGAGAGAGATAACAAAATTTCGATTATCGACGTTCGAGGTAAGCTAGCTGAACAAGGGTTTAAGTGATAATTATGAAAACCACAGAACATGGTATGTTTAACCTCATTAAAAACTTCCAATATCTACGACATGTGTATGAATTTGCATATAACGTTTAATAAACCTTGAAAGAAATCACTATATATTAAATGTTTACATGTAATGATGACTCATTATAACATGTGACTAATCTACAAAGAGCCGTTTCATTCGTCTTTCAAAATACGAACATTGACTGCACATGTACATTAGGATTCAGAATAAGTTATGTTTATGTGCAATAGCAAAATGTTTTCGAAAAAATGTCAAAGTATTAATTTTCTAATTCGATGTATAAACAATGTTTAATATTATCTTTTGGAAAAAATATAAAAGTACCTCCTAATTTTATCTGTAAACAATGTTTAATATTCTTCCTCCTAGTGTTTGTCCCAGCTTTTTGCTCTATTGAGCATGGGGTCCGCTCGGCAACCTAAGCCCAGGAATTAGGCGGGCCGACACCTGACGTGCCTCGGGCCTCGGCCGAGGCTAACGCACGCGCGGCCGCAATGCCTATTGACGTAGTCACTAGTTTTTACGAAAGCTACTGCCATCTGACCTTCCAACCCTGAGGGGAAACTAGGCCTTGTTGCGATTAGATCCGGTTTCCTCACGATGTTATTATTCACCGAAAAGCGACTGGTAAATATCAAAATTTCGTACATCCTCATCATACCAGTGCTTTCTTTTTAACAATGTTTAATATTATCAACCGACTTCAAGATTTCGAAGGAGGGGGTTATCCATTCGTCGGGAGCTTTGTTTTTTTGCTATTTTTTTTTAGAGTAAAAACTTCTTTAGCGGCGCTATGCACTTTTTGTGATGGGGAAAAAATATTAAACTCGCGACAGGTCACGTGACCGACGATCTAATGATGGAATCCTGGAGAAATCGAGGGAACTCTTCAACTATTATAGGCACACCTATGGTGATTTGAGTATTTTTTACAGTAGCTCGAGCATTTGTTGTTGGAAAGGTGGATGCTAAGTGAAGTCGGTTCTTTTTTGTTTAAAATTATTTTTTAGATATGTAAGTATAACAAGTTGGTAATAAAAATATACTATGTTTACAGGACACAATCGAATGAGGATAAACGCACCAAGGTGGCGCCGTAATCGTAAAAACAAATGTCTTGTTGGTTATAGTTTGGATATGTCAAATACATTGTCTATGGTACAGCAGAATTAGGGAATATCGTGAGATCTCGTGTGAATTTCCGAGATTCAATCTCGATAGCTCGAGATCTCGGTTTTACAAATCTCGAACGAGATTTAAAGGCTTATCACCAGTGACCGGGGTTTTGGATGCCATGCCACACCACGAGATGTCAAGTAGAAATGATAATAAGGATACGCCGCTTGGCCCACAATACCAATTAAACTGTTTGGAAAATAAATGCTATTTCTGTGTTGGTAATATGTTTATGAAATAAAGGACATGTTGGTTATGTTATAAATAAAAATTATTTTACCAAACATTCATAATGTTATACAAAAATGTATTTATTTAATTATATAGGTGTAACATAAAAAACTTTATCTACACTCATACCGTCAGTACTCTAAAATGCGTTCAAAAACCGTAGACAATGACAAGCATTACAACAAACGATTTAACTATGATAAGTTTCTTATCTGCGGCAGTAACGTAATTTTAACTTTGCATGCTCAAATATTGTTAAGCAATGAGTTTCAAATTTGGAACATCGAATTTGATAACATAATGTTACCGCCATGGCCAACTCGATTGGTCCCGCGCGAGCCCCGACACAATCGAGTTGGCCACGCCGACACAATCGAGATGGCCGCGGCGGTGCAATGGCGGCCATTCTATGATTTCCGAATACGGCATTTATAATAAATAATATGAGTGTAGATAAAGCAGTGTATGCAACTGTACGTAATTAGGCCTTAAAACACTCGTGTGATCTTATTATGAAATTCGCCTGCGGCTCATTTCATAAAACCACACTCATGTTTTAAGGACCCTTATTACGTAACAGTTACATAAACTACTAGTATCTACGTATTTTCATTTTAACAGTCATGACGGTATTTCGCTCTTAATAATCAGTGCATCTGCAGTGCAGTTCGACTTTACAATGCTATTTTACGATGCTATCAACTGGTAGATAAGATAAGTTTCTTAAGTGAACGCGGAAGAGATAAAGGGTTAGTATTACTTACTGATGTTTTTTTGTTATTGGTTGAACCGGTTAAAGGAAGGGATGGCAAGCGATTAAATAATTATTTAAGAAATTTTGTTTAACTGAAAATGGACAATACGCTAAAATGTAATCAACATCAACAAAATGTAATGTATCACAATCAATTATGATAATCAATATGTAATCTAATAATAACAAAAAACTGTCCTTTATCTAACCACATGACCCCCGGAATCCCGCGGCGTATCCATACTAGCATAACTATTGAGGTCATTCACCCCGAGTGGCATCCAAAACCCCGATCACGGCTTATCACCTAGCTTTTCATTTACAAGAGTACTCAATAGAGTATCTAAATGTGTAAGGAAAAAAAAACGTGATTTTTGGGCTTTTCCTCACGGTATAAACGATAAACACAAATGTATCACAAATATCTATTATCAGTATCACTTTGACTTACTTACGTACAGACTACTGAGAATTATGCTATTGAGTTGAGACAAAAGTTGATGTTATGTGAAATGTTCACTTACGTACAGACTACTGAGAATTATGCTATTGAGTTGAGACAAAAGTTGATGTTATGTGAAATGTTCACTTACGTACAGACTACTGAGAATTATGCTATTGAGTTGAGACAAAAGTTGATGTTATGTGAAATGTTCACTTACGTACAGACTACTGAGAATTATGCTATTGAGTTGAGACAAAAGTTGATGTTATGTGAAATGTTCACTTACGTACAGACTACTGAGAATTATGCTATTGAGTTGAGACAAAAGTTGATGTTATGTGAAATGTTCAATTAATTCGGATTAATGTGTTGTTTCTTTAATAAAAACATAGAAATAGAAATATTATATATTCGTGACAGAAAGAACAAATAAATTACAGATAATTGTAGAGTAAGCTCTCTTCTCAGCATGTTGCTAGCGTTAGCCAGCACAGATCTTCCGAAAAGACTAGGAAGTATCCTAACCTGAATAAGGGTTAAGATTACAGGATACTTCTTCCTGTATTCTTAACCAATTTTGGTCAATATAACTAATTTGTAACCAAATCTCAATCTCAACGAGATTAATTTCGATATCGACGGTCTGACTGGCAAGATCTCGAATAGACCAATCTTGACTTTGTTTTTTTGCATGAGATCTTTCAATCTCGGTTCGAGTTTGCCCCTAAGCAGTCTCTAGACCTCAAGTAAATGGCAGTAAAAAGCACCGTATCCTCATTAACTAATATAAATATTTTCTAAAATGCTATGAATAGGCAAGAGCCTATTCACTTGCCTATTCATAGCATTTTAAATGCAATAATTTCATTTATGCTTTCATTTGAAAGAATTGCACGTAGAATAGACCACGAGTGTACCAAAAATTAAAAAAACTATAATTTATAGTCAAAAATTGCTGTTACAAACTGACAATTTAAATTTTCGCGCCTAAACAGATCACAGTTCCTGTGACGTCACTCGCCATATTTGTTTGTTCACAGTGTCAAATTCTTGTTGTTTTTTTAATTTTTTGACCTGGATGCTAGCGTTTTAAGCCAAATCCCATAGAAAGATGCCAACCCCATTAGTTGTTATAACAGGAGTGACGTCACCAGACGCTGATAGGTGGATTAAAACACGTTCCGTTTCACATTACTTGAAATCGTAATTGTTATTTGAAATTAGTATAAACTAAAGTATAAACGTTTCAATAGCTATTATTTTATGTTTTTTCAACATTTTGATCACAAAATAATGGTAAATATTATAGCTGCATCTTCCCTATTAGTTATTAATCTGATCTCCAAGTATAAATTTTATTATATGTCATGTTTATCATTATGTTTATAAATAGCAATAACAGTGTCTCTTAATTGTATACACATTGTAATTTGCATAATAACAAAACATTTGCAATAATAGGTATATGTACCACTACTTTGCTAAAATTAAATCTTCCTTACAACAAATAATTAGGGTCAATATCAATGCCAGCTTATCACACAAGGAAAAGATACATTACACGGCTTTGTATAATATGTATATGTGGATTACTAATTAGAGTGCAGCAGATGTAATTTATTATTAGCAGAAATGTAGATTATAGGTAAAATCTATGAGTCATGACTAAAGTTTCTCTTCGAGAGTTCTCGAACCGAGAATTCCCGGGAAATTTTGCCTTACTCGAGACGAGAAAAAAGTGGTCGAGAAATCGAGAAATTCAGTCAAAATTTTTAAAATCTTAATAACGCACATGCACCACAATATACCCAAAATATCAACAAAGTTTTGAAAGAGACACGAGCCTTGGTCAAATTATTTCGGAAGAGTCTCGAGAAGCTTGATTAGAAAAGAGTTTCAGTTATATGAATCAACTGGCAAAAGAACACCAAATCTGGAAAACTTGTATAAAGCTGTTATGTCAGTAAAGCCTACGTCGACAGAAAATGAACGGGTTTTCTCCTTGTCTGGAAACTTTGTGACGAAAATACGAAACCGATTGTCAGATGATGCTATAAATGCCCTCGTATTTTTAAAGGCTTATTTCCTTAATAATAAGACATAGTGGGCTGGCTTTTGAAGCAGTTTCCACTTTAAATTGTGATTGTAATTAGTCTAAGATTATTAATTATTTATTAGGTTCTTATGTTTACTTATGTAACGAAAAGACTGTCCATTTATAACAAATATTGAAAAGTTGATACAAAGACTAAAGTTTAGTCACTAAACTAACGTACCTTACTGTTACTCGTAATTATTAAGCTAGTCTGATTGTTATTTTTTATACCTAAGTGAAAAACTTTCGTTTTATGTTACATAATTGAAAAGTTAGTACAGACAGAGACTAAAGTAAATTATTTAGTATGTAAGGTTACCTTACTAAGGTACTAAGTTTTATTGTGGTGTGGTGACATGATTACATTGTTTTCAGAAGATATTTTATTTGTTTTTTCCAAAGCAAAAGACTATTTAGACAAAGACTAGAGTTTATTTCGCTTAATTAAAGTTTTCTATAGTTAACTAGTTAAGTTAAAGTCACATGAATGAGACTAAAAATAAAAGTTGTTGATTGATAAATGTTGTTGAATATTGCATAAAAAGCGTAGTTTTATTGCTAAATCACACATATTTTTAAAAATTTCCATATTTCTCGACAATCCGGGAATTCCCGGGAAATAGTGGTCGAGAATTCTCGTGCTCCGGGAAATAACAAAGGTCGAGAAATGAGAAACCCTAGTCATGACCGGCTTAGGTTGGAAGACAAAGTTAATTGAATTGTGGAGTGCGTGCTATTCCTGTTTCGTAATCCAATATAGCAAATGTGCAAGTCTTACGGTCAAAGCAAAAGTACGGTAGACAGCACGGCCTGATTTGGTGACCCGACCAAATCACACACGCATACGGTTGACGTGTTTTGACATAACATTAGGTTTAGAAACCGCACGGCGGAGAACCGTGTGTGTGCGGGGAACTGGAATTTAGTATGAGATGCGCCATCAGGTGACCTGATTTGGCAACCATATACAGCGACCTGACATGCAAGCCAAATGTTTGGTTTGACCCTTCATTTCAGATATCTTTTTCCGAAAAAACTTTTGTTGACCTAATAAATGTTGTATATTGAGTATCCTCCTCCTAAACCCCAAATGCTACTTTTAACGCTAACTTTTGAAAAAATAAACTTCAAGGTTTCATAAGTGTCAAAAACAATGTTACCAAACAAAGGTTTAAAGTAAGGAGTAAAGACTCGTAGTTCGTTAGACATTGTAGTGTTAAAATGGTTAAACCGATTTAAACTTATATTTTATTTATGACTAAACTTTTATTTTATAACTAAAGGCTAATCAAGCACTGATGAAATCTTGTATGGTTATAAAAATGAAATAATTCCAGATTACAAGTTTGTAATGAAAACTTCAACATAAGTAATATGTTTTATAATAGTCATCAATTTATCAATGTCCTTCAGAAAGCTTCAAATTAAACATTACAGCTACTTATCTTTACTCCACTGTTAATATCTGAATAGTAAGTTAAGATATATACTAGGTATATAGGTAACAAAACAAAGAACATTTTCAATATCAAATTAAAACCATAACAATGCAGCTTTATATGGAAGTACATGCGTAGAATAGTGTTGTAAGATGTATATAAAGACCACAATGACCGTGTTATTGCATCAAACTGCATTTGAGAACAATAGCGGGTTAGCTGCCCCCCTACGTAACTTGATATCAGGTACTTACCATTGCATATCTGACCGTGCCCATTCTCAATCGCGTAGCGAACTGGGCTCAAGGTTTTTAACATGTAAGACGACGAGCCGATGAGGGGCTCCGTCGGCAACAATTTGCAGTTCTCGCATTCTTCGTACTGGCTCAAAAAGCTTATTGGTTCCGTCGCAATGATTTCCAGGCATGCTTGGTCGTAGCGCAACGTTGCCCCGTTGCAAGTCCGTATGAAGGATCCTACGTTCTCGAATTGACCCATCGTCAATGCTAATTTCAATCCTGCATCAGATTCAATGTGTATTTGCACAAAACAAAGCTACTTTTCGCTGGATTGGATAGTATCGAAACAAATACGACGAACGAGCTGTCAAACAAAACTGTGTCATTGAACGAATGGAAATGATTCATCAAAGAACGGAACGAACTATTTGTTTAGAGTGCAGTGATGCCTCAAAAACCGGTATTTTGTATTCGCTCTTATACAGCGCCATATAAATATTAGTCTTTCTAATTATTTTAAAACATTCGAGGGCAGTTTAAACACAATCTATCTCCTACTATCTTGATAGATAACATAACATTTTGAAAATTTATGATACACATAGCATTGAAGTAAATGAAATTACATTGCAGTTGCAGAGATAGTAGCAGCAACAAAACGCAATTAACCTTCATACGTCATTGACATGTCAACACGACTTTCGTTATCACTGATAGGACAACAGTTTCGGCCGCGCCGCTCTCTGACCGCCCGTGTACTTTCACTTGCAGCCATGGAACCCAAAATTAGCCTTAGAGATGACCCGGCGTATCAAACTCTACAAAGCTTTTACTCTCTAAACAATGAGAAAATTAATATTCAACAACTTTTCCAGCAGGACCCACAACGGTTCGAAAAATTCAGGTATGATTGTTATTTATAATTAATTTATGCAGTTCTTGCCCTGAACATTCCTGAAATAATATTTATTACTTCGAACTTCAGCTGATACAACCTTCAGGCTTTCATGATGTTGTATAACAATTACTAAAAAAGCGACCTTATACAACTTTGTATATTATATATAAGTTCTTTGAACTTCGAAGGTCGTAGCCATCAACTCAATGACAAGCTTTTCGTACCCTCAAAATTGACCTTCGTTGCCCTCAATGAAACTAAATTACCAAAATGGCTAAACATGGTGCAATGCACTTTGTACTGTGCTGTATGAAATCTGTTGTTACTTGTAATATACCTAACTTTAGTGAAATGTAAACTAAAAGAGTTAAATGCTATACTTAATTAAATATTTATTTTGTACAACCTAAGATTTATACAGTCAAATACAAACTTCTGATTTTTTAGTAATAAACACTATACACATACTAGCAGCGTTATTAATTATTGCAAGATTTTGTTATTGTATGAAATCTTAATTTAATAAGTACATACATATTTATCTGAATAAGATATGTTCGCATGGCATTTTTAGTTTGAAGATTTTGAATTTTTTTACAATAAGTAATGTTGTAGATCATTTTAAATAAATATATATATATTATTAATTGAAACTCTTATTAATGTTAAACTTAAAAAAAATGTGACTAGCATTTAATATATGTTTAATGGAATATGATCATCAGACATAGGAATCCACGGGGCATAATTTTATGACAGGTAGGGAATTCCTATATCGATGAACTCAGTTATCGATGCTTTTCTCATTTAGTTACCTTCTAGCGATCATTCCATGTTTTGTCCGACGACATCAAAAACCATTGTTTCTTATAAGTGTAGTAAGTAAAATATTTACGTGATTGTCTAAAGGGGTTTGATTTAATAATCAATATTTTATAGCACTTAAAACTTAGCAATCATTGAAAATATGCTTTAGTGTAAATTTTATCTTTGTCGTCGAAATAACACTTACAAAAAATTACATATTTACAGACAAAGCTGAGGGCAATCACTAGTCTATGGGTAAAACATCGATAACTGACTTTATCGATATAGGAATTCCCTACCTGTCATTAAATTTTGCCCCGTGGATTCCTATGTCTGATGATCATCATTGAAGACTAAATTAAATAAAAATAAAAAATTAAGTAAAATTCTTTCTTAAACCAATTGCTTGTGTACCAAATTGGATAAGCCATTTTGAAGATAAAAGGGAACATTTGTTTGTATGCACAGTCGCATAAACTACTAAACAAACAGCGTCTCACACAGGGACGTCGATGTCACCAGATCACAGAAGTTAAATGTAAGATCCAGGAATCATAGGAATCCAGGGGACAAAATTTTATGACAGGTAGGGAGTTCCTATATTGATAAATTCATTTATCAATGTTTTTCCTTATACTAGTGAAATCTCATTAGATAATTATTTGTCAAGATGGAGATGTTAAATGCCCGAAAATATGGAACAAATTCTGATCGTTCATTTTAACATTGAATTAGACAGTAATTTATAGGGAAAACAATAATGATGAGTAATGTTCCAAAAGAAGTTTTGAAAAAGAAGAAAGAATAACGTTAGTTGTTTGGTTTTTACACTTTTAATTAAAACATATATTTACAACAAAACTTGGAGTGATCACTAGTATATAGTCGGACTCGCGCACGAAAGGTTCCGTACCATTATCTATAAAAACGGCAAAAAATGTTGGCGTCATGTCTGTTGTATGGGAGTCCCCTTAAATATTTATTTTATTGTGTTTTTTACTATTTGTTGTTATAGCAGCAACAGAAATACATCATCTGTGAAAATTTCAACCGTCTAGTCTAACTATCAAGGCTAATTAAATACAGCCTGGAGACAGGTAAAAACGGCAAAAAAATCATGTCTTGTATGGGAGCCCCCTTAAATATTTATTTTATTCTGTTTTTTAGTATTTGTTGCAATAGCGGCAAAATAAATACATCATCTGTGAATGTCTAACTATCACAGTTCATGTGATACAGCCTGGTGACAGACAGACAGACGGACAGCGGAGTCTTAGTAATAGGGTCCCGTTTTTACCCTTTGGGTACGGAACCCTAAAAAGTATCGATAATTGAATTTACCGATACAGGACCTCCCTACCTGTCATAAAAATTTTCCCCATGGATTGTTATATCTGAAGAACACTAATAACTTCGCTAACTAAGTTTTTGTGGCAATAATAATAACATTTTTTTCTAATTCTTACGATCGCAGCCTACGCCTGCCTACGCCCAACGATGGGGAGATCCTGCTCGACTACTCCAAGAACCGAGTGGACAACGCCGTCATGGCGCTCCTGCTGAACCTGGCGCGCACCCGCGGCGTGAAGAAAGCCCGGGACGCTATGTTTGCTGGTAGGTACCCACAGAAAAGCTCAGGATCTCTTGGACTGAACGCACAAGTGTGTCTATCCTGGACAAGCTAAAAAGAACCCAACTTAGTTTCTTGGGCCATCTGAGCAGATCAGGCTAGAGTTTGGAGAAGCACAAGATGACGGCATATCAAGGAAGAGGAAGGAGGTATGGCTATACGTTGGGCGGAATATCCGTCACTAAAGCCACACTACAGGTAAACTAGCTATATCTTAGAGCATTCAACCAACCGGAGTCGCCATTGAGAGACGTTCTCCTCTGCCGAAAACATGACCGGGGGTCATACATGACGTCATTTATTGACTCGGAGCCGGATTAGCCTTTAGGCAGAGTAGGCAACTGCCTAGGGGCCCCGCATCGGTCAGGTCCCCGCGTGCACAGAAAAAAATGAAAATATTGCATAAACTGTAAATTGAATTGGATTTTTTTTATATAGAGGCTAGGGGCTCCGCATGTGCGCCGAATAAAATAAAAATTATTTATAGAGTGGAGCATTCATTGGTAATTTCTATATAGCGGTTAGGGGCCTCGCAACACAAAATTTTCTTGTAATATAACTTTGCTAAAAAGGGGCCCCAAGAATCACATTGCCTAGGGGCCCCGAAATGGTTAATCCGGTTTGACGAATGGTTAATCTGTTTATTATACGGACTGACGTTTATCTGACGTGGCTATTTGTACGTTACGTACGAACAGCCATACATTTGACGTTCTCCTCCCCAGCAAAAATCGGCTAACTTTATTTGTATAGAAAACGACAGATATGACTCCGGGTTGAATGCTCTAAGAGCTACGTAGAACGTACATACGAACTGGCCCAGACACTAGTTAATACTAAAACCGGTAATAGACATTGCAATTTGTTGTGTACCCTGCCTCTCCCTATCCCTCCTTCAGATCCCCAATGGCCCCAAACTCTTATTACACCTCCCAACCTGACAGATTGGGCCCTACAAATTGCAATGTCTAATACCGGTTTAAAGCAACTGGCAATGCCATTTGAATTTCCATGCTAGGTTTTATTGTCGTCCAGTTTATTGGAGTCCGGTTTTTTTAACGATATATTCCTTATACGATTTTGAGCTAACATGGTCACTAACATTACAACCACTTTGAAAAACGAGGTATGGATACTTGTTTTCGTGAGTTCCCGATATTTCACCTCCAAAAACAAATCTATCTATAGCAGCCTTTACAGCGCCCGTCTTCGGACATAGGCCTCCTCTCCATACTTCCACATTGCCATCTGCATCCAATTCTCGCCAGCCTGTTGACAGATGTCGTCCTTCCATCTCATTGGTGGTTTGCCACGAACCACGAACGCGTGAAATGAAATGAAATGAAATGAAATATTTATTTGCGAGAATACGTAAAAATAAGGTCTTAAGGGGCTGACAACAGCTAAATTCCCTCCCTATCTTATTCAGCGCGAGTGAAAGAGAAACACTGTGTTACGATTAGTATGGGAGCTCATTGCAAATTTTACGAAATAATGAATTAAAAAAAAAACGACGCATTAATTGAGAAATATAAGGCAACGAAGTTTTTAATACTAGTGTGGTGGAATTTTGTCCTTAGTTACAGACGTATAAGTCAAGAAACTAAAGACATACAACTGTTTAAAGCTAATTTTAAGATGTAACTTTGGAATTATTTTCTATCGAGCCGATTTCGTCCAATCGTGTATCGGACGCAACGAAGTTCTTCCAAATATAACGAATATTAACATACATTTTTTTTACTTTCTCAAAACAAGTAGTTATAGCTGAAACACTGTTTGAGTAAAGTCAATTTGAAGGTCATCGGGTGTTGTCAGCCTCTTAAAAGGTACATTGAACCAGTATTCTGTCGATATAAAATCAACGTGCAAATTAGATATATTATAACTTAGATATAAAAACAATTATGTCAACAAAATCATCATCATTCGATTCTAGTAACTAGAAAATAACTGTAATAATAATGAAAGGTATACATGTAAAATAGTCAATAGAAATTCCAATAGTTATAAAAATAATTTTAAATAGAATAGAATAGAATAGAATATCATTTATTTCAGTGTAAGTACACAGTTATACAATACAGACAGTGGATAAAAAAAGAAAAGAAAATGAAGACTTATAACTTGTATACTGTAACCACACTGAAAAAGGTGAACACTCAGCATAATGCCATGTCCTACTGGAGTAGTACCTGACGCTGGTCTTCCGTGTACACCTGTCGGGAGCGTAGTTGCGCGCAGCTACCAGTTACATTAGGGTTACCAAGACTAATAAATTTATTAGTGCTAATAATTACAACAGTAAGCAACGAAGCGGAAACGAAGCAGTTGACGTCAAATGATAATATGACTAGCATGGTCTTAGAATAAATAATATATATAATAGAATAATTCGCAAGTGTTGAGCAGTACCTAGAATGAAAATTCAATTATCCTGATTCTTTTGCTTAAATAGGGAAACAATATTAACAAGTCAACCACTAAAGCTTAAATAGTCCTGAATCTTATAAAAACATTTTTCCTGCAGCCATTTATTCAATTTTGACTTAAATTCTTTGTCATCAATTGTCTTAACTCTTTTGGAAGTTGATTATATACAACAATGCACATATTGTAAGCGTTTTTCTTGTACATATCATAATTCATAATTATTTTAAATGGTTTTTAAAGTGGGACATTCCACTCATACAATAGTATGTTATTCAATCAAATACAAACACTGAAAACATTGAAAAAATAATCAACCCAGCAGGATTTCAACCTCGCATCGATACGCCTTACCGGGGCTCGATCGCTTTACCAATTAAGCTATGGGTTCAGTTACTGAGTTGACGAAATTCTCAATGCCTTCAATCATATTTTTGCATTTATTTTTACATCGACTTTATAGCAGCCGTAAGCGACATCTAGGTGCTAACTACTAGAGTTAGATACCCTTCCCGCCGACCCTATTGCAAGTGCCACAACGGAAATAATAGATGGCGCTGCTATCAACTCATAATTATTTTAAATGGTTTTTAAAGTGGGACATTCCACTCATACAATAGTATGTTATTCAATCAAATACAAACACTGAAAACTTTGAAAAAATAATCAACCCAGCAGGATTTGAA
Source organism: Pammene aurita (assembly GCA_947086415.1). Lineage (NCBI taxonomy): Eukaryota > Metazoa > Arthropoda > Insecta > Lepidoptera > Tortricidae > Pammene > Pammene aurita. Next base: position 17,865,419 of record OX352310.1, read on the forward strand.
CCTCGCATCGATACGCCTTACCGGGGCTCGATCGCTTTACCAATTAAGCTATGGGTTCAGTTACTGAGTTGACGAAATTCTCAATGCCTTCAATCATATTTTTGCATTTATTTTTACATCGACTTTATAGCAGCCGTAAGCGACATCTAGGTGCTAACTACTAGAGTTAGATACCCTTCACGCCGACCCTAATGCAAGTGCCACAACGGAAATAATAGATGGCGCTGCTATCAACTCATAATTATTTTAAATGGTTTTTAAAGTGGGACATTCCACTCATACAATAGTATGTTATTCAATCAAATACAAACACTGAAAACATTGAAAAAATAATCAACTTAGCAGGATTTGAACCTCGCATCGATACGCCTTACCGGGGCTCGATCGCTTTACCAATTAAGCTATGGGTTCAGTTACTGAGTTGACGAAATTCTCAATGCCTTCAATCATATTTTTGCATTTATTTTTACATCGACTTTATAGCAGCCGTAAGCGACATCTAGGTGCTAACTACTAGAGTTAGATACCCTTCCCGCCGACCCTATTGCAAGTGCCACAACGGAAATAATAGATGGCGCTGCTATCAACTCATAATTATTTTAAATGGTTTTTAAAGTGGGACATTCCACTCATACAATAGTATGTTATTCAATCAAATACAAACACTGAAAACATTGAAAAAATAATCAACCCAGCAGGATTTGAACCTCGCATCGATACGCCTTACCGGGGCTCGATCGCTTTACCAATTAAGCTATGGGTTCAGTTACTGAGTTGACGAAATTCTCAATGCCTTCAATCATATTTTTGCATTTATTTTTACATCGACTTTATAGCAGCCGTAAGCGACATCTAGGTGCTAACTACTAGAGTTAGATACCCTTCCCGCCGACCCTATTGCAAGTGCCACAACGGAAATAATAGATGGCGCTGCTATCAACTCATAATTATTTTAAATGGTTTTTAAAGTGGGACATTCCACTCATACAATAGTATGTTATTCAATCAAATACAAACACTGAAAACATTGAAAAAATAATCAACCTAGCAGGATTTGAACCTCGCATCGATACGCCTTACCGGGGCTCGATCGCTTTACCAATTAAGCTATGGGTTCAGTTACTGAGTTGACGAAATTCTCAATGCCTTCAATCATATTTTTGCATTAATTTTTACATCGACTTTATAGCAGCCGTAAGCGACATCTAGGTGCTAACTACTAGAGTTAGATACCCTTCCCGCCGACCCTATTGCAAGTGCCACAACGGAAATAATAGATGGCGCTGCTATCAACTCATAATTATTTTAAATGGTTTTTAAAGTGGGACATTCCACTCATACAATAGTATGTTATTCAATCAAATACAAACACTGAAAACATTGAAAAAATAATCAACCCAGCAGGATTTGAACCTCGCATCGATACGCCTTACCGGGGCTCGATCGCTTTACCAATTAAGCTATGGGTTCAGTTACTGAGTTGACGAAATTCTCAATGCCTTCAATCATATTTTTGCATTTATTTTTACATCGACTTTATAGCAGCCGTAAGCGACATCTAGGTGCTAACTACTAGAGTTAGATACCCTTCCCGCCGACCCTGTTGCAAGTGCCACAACGGAAATAATAGATGGCGCTGCTATCAACTCATAATTATTTTAAATGGTTTTTAAAGTGGGACATTCCACTCATACAATAGTATGTTATTCAATCAAATACAAACACTGAAAACATTGAAAAAATAATCAACCCAGCAGGATTTGAACCTTGCATCGATACGCCTTACCGGGGCTCGATCGCTTTACCAATTAAGCTATGGGTTCAGTTACTGAGTTGACGAAATTCTCAATGCCTTCAATCATATTTTTGCATTTATTTTTACATCGACTTTATAGCAGCCGTAAGCGACATCTAGGTGCTAACTACTAGAGTTAGATACCCTTCCCGCCGACCCTGTTGCAAGTGCCACAACGGAAATAATAGATGGCGCTGCTATCAACTCATAATTATTTTAAATGGTTTTTAAAGTGGGACATTCCACTCATACAATAGTATGTTATTCAATCAAATACAAACACTGAAAACATTGAAAAAATAATCAACCCAGCAGGATTTGAACCTCGCATCGATACGCCTTACCGGGGCTCGATCGCTTTACCAATTAAGCTATGGGTTCAGTTACTGAGTTGACGAAATTCTCAATGCCTTCAATCATATTTTTGCATTTATTTTTACATCGACTTTATAGCAGCCGTAAGCGACATCTAGGTGCTAACTACTAGAGTTAGATACCCTTCCCGCCGACCCTGTTGCAAGTGCCACAACGGAAATAATAGATGGCGCTGCTATCAACTCATAATTATTTTAAATGGTTTTTAAAGTGGGACATTCCACTCATACAATAGTATGTTATTCAATCAAATACAAACACTGAAAACATTGAAAAAAAAAAAAATCAACCCAGCAGGATTTGAACCTCGCATCGATACGCCTTACCGGGGCTCGATCGCTTTACCAATTAAGCTATGGGTTCAGTTACTGAGTTGACGAAATTCTCAATGCCTTCAATCATATTTTTGAACCCATAGCTTAATTGGTAAAGCGATCGAGCCCCGGTAAGGCGTATCGATGCGAGGTTCAAATCCTGCTGGGTTGATTATTTTTTCAATGTTTTCAGTGTTTGTATTTGATTGAATAACATACTATTGTATGAGTGGAATGTCCCACTTTAAAAACCATTTAAAATAATTATGAGTTGATAGCAGCGCCATCTATTATTTCCGTTGTGGCACTTGCAATAGGGTCGGCGGGAAGGGTATCTAACTCTAGTAGTTAGCACCTAGATGTCGCTTACGGCTGCTATAAAGTCGATGTAAAAATAAATGCAAAAATATGATTGAAGGCATTGAGAATTTCGTCAACTCAGTAACTGAACCCATAGCTTAATTGGTAAAGCGATCGAGCCCCGGTAAGGCGTATCGATGCGAGGTTCAAATCCTGCTGGGTTGATTATTTTTTCAATGTTTTCAGTGTTTGTATTTGATTGAATAACATACTATTGTATGAGTGGAATGTCCCACTTTAAAAACCATTTAAAATAATTATGAGTTGATAGCAGCGCCATCTATTATTTCCGTTGTGGCACTTGCAATAGGGTCGGCGGGAAGGGTATCTAACTCTAGTAGTTAGCACCTAGATGTCGCTTACGGCTGCTATAAAGTCGATGTAAAAATAAATGCAAAAATATGATTGAAGGCATTGAGAATTTCGTCAACTCAGTAACTGAACCCATAGCTTAATTGGTAAAGCGATCGAGCCCTGGTAAGGCGTATCGATGCGAGGTTCAAATCCTGCTGGGTTGATTATTTTTTCAATGTTTTCAGTGTTTGTATTTGATTGAATAACATACTATTGTATGAGTGGAATGTCCCACTTTAAAAACCATTTAAAATAATTAAGAGTTGATAGCAGCGCCATCTATTATTTCCGTTGTGGCACTTGCAATAGGGTCGGCGGGAAGGGTATCTAACTCTAGTAGTTAGCACCTAGATGTCGCTTACGGCTGCTATAAAGTCGATGTAAAAATTAATGCAAAAATATGATTGAAGGCATTGAGAATTTCGTCAACTCAGTAACTGAACCCATAGCTTAATTGGTAAAGCGATCGAGCCCCGGTAAGGCGTATCGATGCGAGGTTCAAATCCTGCTGGGTTGATTATTTTTTCAATGTTTTCAGTGTTTGTATTTGATTGAATAACATACTATTGTATGAGTGGAATGTCCCACTTTAAAAACCATTTAAAATAATTATGAGTTGATAGCAGCGCCATCTATTATTTCCGTTGTGGCACTTGCAATAGGGTCGGCGGGAAGGGTATCTAACTCTAGTAGTTAGCACCTAGATGTCGCTTACGGCTGCTATAAAGTCGATGTAAAAATAAATGCAAAAATATGATTGAAGGCATTGAGAATTTCGTCAACTCAGTAACTGAACCCATAGCTTAATTGGTAAAGCGATCGAGCCCCGGTAAGGCGTATCGATGCGAGGTTCAAATCCTGCTGGGTTGAATAACATACTATTGTATGAGTGGAATGTCCCACTTTAAAAACCATTTAAAATAATTATGAGTTGATAGCAGCGCCATCTATTATTTCCGTTGTGGCACTTGCAATAGGGTCAGCGGGAAGGGTATCTAACTCTAGTAGTTAGCACCTAGATGTCGCTTACGGCTGCTATAAAGTCGATGTAAAAATAAATGCAAAAATATGATTGAAGGCATTGAGAATTTCGTCAACTCAGTAACTGAACCCATAGCTTAATTGGTAAAGCGATCGAGCCCCGGTAAGGCGTATCGATGCGAGGTTCAAATCCTGCTGGGTTGATTATTTTTTCAATGTTTTCAGTGTTTGTATTTGATTGAATATCATAATTACAAGCAGGCTGATAAAGCAGATTCTGGTATTGAGGTCTCAGTACTCTCCTAGTTGTTTCCTCCAGCCTCTTGAAATACCCTAGGTGGCTTTTGGTGAACAGACATACTTTAAGGATGTACATTGAGGCTAAGGGAAGAATGTTAAATCTTTGAAAGAGTGGCCTACAACTAGCATCAAATCGGGCCCCAGCTATTGCCCTTACACAGTCCTTTTGGACTAAGAACGCCCTCTGAACGTCAACTGAGTTCCCCCACAACAGTAGTCCGTAATTGAGAGCTGACGCGACATAGCCATGGTAGGCTGTTAACGCGGCCCTGATCGAGACCGAGTTTCTGAGCTTTTTTAGAGCAAAAACAAACCTGGATAGTTTGGAGCAAATTGAATCAATATGACATTTCCACTTCAGATGTTTGTCTATGAACATGCCAAGAAAGTTGGTGTTATCTGCCTCTTCAATGATAGAGCCATAGAGATTGATGTTTAGATTTAATGGATCCGCTTTATAGGAGTGAAATTGCACTAATGCGGTTTTTTTAATATTGATATTAAGATTATTACAATCTGTCCATGTTTGCATATCCACTAGAGCTTTATTTATGTCTGTTTCGTATGTCTTTTTATTTGATCCCTTTACTATTAAAGTAGTGTCGTCAGCGAAAAGAATACACTTTTGTGAAGTTGCTAGGGGGAGATCATTGATATAAAGAAGAAATAACAAAGGTCCCAGATTGCTTCCTTGTGGCACGCCAGAACTATTTAGACGATATTGTGATCGTGTGTTAGCGGGTTTGCCATTGAGGGTGCGTCTCGCCCAGCGGGTATTGTCAATCCTGGCAATGTGCCCTGCCCATCTCCACTTTCTATGACCAATCTCATCCACCACGTCTTTGAGTTTTGTGACTCGTCTGATCCACTCGTTTCTTTTTCGGTGCATTAGCGTCATTCCGAGCAAAAAAACAAATATACATGGTAAATACGTTTTTAGCAATATTTAGTTGTAGTTTTCTTTTACCATGAAGCGACTGGTAAATATTAATGCTATTTTGGATATGTACGTTTCCCAACTCATTGATACAAGCTGGAATCCAAAGTTATCGTGTTTTGAACTCACAAACCTTACGCGGTCGCATAAAAGGTTCTTTCTTTACCAAAATTATGTATTTAACGGCCTCCTAGCCAATAGTGACCCTGCCTACGAAGCAGGAGGTCCCGGGTTCGAATCCTGGTCAGGGCACTTGTTTGTGTGTTTATCACAGATATTTGTACCTGAGTTATGAATGTTTTCTATGTATTCACGTATTTATCTATATCTATCTATTATATATATTGGCGCCTAGTACCCGCAGCACAAGCTATCACGGATATTTGTAGACGGGTAGACACCTGTAGTAAGACATAGGTTTATAATATGACTTAAGGGAGTTGCTATTGACTTACTGACGTGTTTTACAGGTTTTGTATTTATCCCGTCGAATCCCACGCTATGGGTATTTTTCAAGGAAAGTATAATTTTATTAACATCATGGGGGGTTGTAGGAGACATAAATATGGAATTTTGATGAAACGAGCCGATACGGTATATTGTCTTGAGATTACTTATGCTATTTGATTTTATTTCGTCAACAAAGTAATTATTAAAAGCAGATGCGATATCTAACGGGTTTGTATAGCATTTACCTTGAATTTGTAACTTAGTTATTGGTTCTCGTGGCATGTTATTTTTTGATTGATTTATAACCTGCCACGTAGCCTTTGATTTGTTGGTTGAGTTGAAAATGTAATGTTTGTTTTGTGAGAGTTTAGTCAGTCTTATTTTTTTTTTCAGATTTTTCGAATATGTGTGGTACGATTTTTTAGCTTTATGACACTTGTTTAGGCGATACATCCATAACGCTTCTCGCTTTTTTCTACAACAAACTTTAATGCCTTTAGATATCCATCTAGGTTTTGCTATGATGCCCTTTTTAATGGTTTTATAAGGAAAACAGAGGTCATAAAAGTGAGGTCATGAATGTTTTCTATGTATTTACGTATTTATCTATATCTATTGCAGTAAAACACTTCTATAATTGCATTAACACGTTTAATTTTGAAGACAAAGTAAAAATATTTAAGATTAGCAAAAATAGTCAATTATTTAAAATTTAGCATTTCACGTAAAAATCACAATAACGGCATCTATATAAGGATATTTCACATTCAATAACTTCCCTAGTGGTCAGAATGCAATTAAATTACAATAATAAAAATATTTAAAATTAGCACTTCACTTAAAAATGAAGACAACTGTACCTATTTCACATTCACATTCAACAACCAGAATGTAATTAAATTACAATAAGTAAAATATTTAATATTAGCACTTCACTTAAAAATGAAGACAACTGTACCTATATAAGGATATTTCACATTCAATAGTTAGCAAAACTGGTAAGTAAAAATAAAGACTCGGCTGGTAATAATTTGGCTGCAGGAAAATAATGGGTTAATGAGGCGGGTGATATGGATGGTGACAGATGATTCGCTGGCTGAACGTAGCCTAAATTAAAGAGCCAGGTCTTTATATGCCCGTCAAACGAGGCAATTGGAATTTGGGGAAATTTAGCAAAACAACAAAAAAAACTATTATGGCACAAAAATACTGAATACAAAGAAAAGGAATCGGATTTATAACGTTTTTAAAAAAAATGTAAATAATTTGATATTCTCGAAAGCAGGATGGCTAAAGCTGTTGTTTTAAATTAAAAAGAGTTCGTGGGCAAGTGTCCGCTTTGATTTAGGCGGACCCAATAGCTCGCTGAACTCCTTTTCTCACTTGGAGAGCCCGCTGGATGCGGACTCTAATTCTCCGATGAATGGTGAAGAAACCCGCGTAAAACGCGGCAGTTGCAGACCGTCTCGCCGGTCCGGCACCCACAAGTGCCTTCCGGAATCCTTCCGGCTCAGGCGGTCCCTCTGGTTGCCTTTTTGTCCGGCGACGTATTTGGTTTTTAAAAATTTGTATTTAATAATGTATTAGCACTTGCTATATAATGTTTGAGCGCAAAGATCTACAGAAATAGATCGCACTTCAACTCGATGCAACTAAGCAAATTACAGCAAAACTCTCAGACAAAACCAGAATATCTGTTTTTCTTTAAAAATCTCCCGTCGCTCTGACACACTCAATCAAAAATCAACTTTTTTCTTTTTGACAATCTGGAATACCTCAAAAATTCACATTCAAAATTAGCGCGAGTATTATCTAAATTTTATAACTGCCAGACGTATTACAAAATGCGGACTGATATAAGCGCCATCTAACTGTAATGCCGTGAATCACAATGTACGCTTTTTATATATCAACCGTGACCTAGCCTTAGACCTCCCTTAGACACAGAAGTTCAGAAGTTCTAAAGAAAGTCGACAGATGTCGTACGATACGTAGCGTCATGCTACAGCATCTCCCTACCAAACAAAGAAACAAACGAACAACAACACAAGAAAACACAAGAAAACTAACCCCAAGCAACAAAAAAAACACAACTTAATGCTAAGGCCAAAAAAGGTACAACAAGAGAACCCTAAACGAATTCCAAAAAAACAAAACTAACCAGTTATTAACATTACCCCTAAAGACTAACCTAATAGATTAACAAGATGACAAAACGCCAACCAACGCGTCACGCGGTCCAAGACGTGACGGCCGGGATAGGACAGAAACTGCACCTGGCCACAGATCTTAATCCCTCACATCGAGTCATCAAATTATACAACCAAGCTATCATAGACCGGGAAAGATAAACGAAGCCTTAAGCACCAACGGTAAAAAAAAGTCAAATCTGGAAAAAGAAGCAAGGAAACGCTCAAACGAAAACAAAAAAACGATAAGAAACGAATCAAGCAAGGATTACCGATAAGGGAATGGCGGACTAAAGCGCATTTTAGAATTTTGAGAAAACTGAACGGGCCGAAAGAAGAAACTATTTCAAGATATCTTTAATATGATAGGTACCGACGTGCTCGGAATCGGTATCAGCCAGTACATATACCTGTGGAGACACCCGTCTAACCACACGGCACCGAACGAAACGTGGAGCGAATTTACCGCCTCGAAAAGGATCAGCGGATCCACGCTGGAAATTCCGGCGCCAAACGATTTGGTCACCAACGATTCTTGGCGAAGAACGGTTCGTGTTGAACTTGGCGGCGTTACGATGAAAGGAAGCTAAAGCCATCGAATCAGAAACTTTATCGTACACCTCACGAAGCGTCTGAAGATTCGAAGCGCGTTCCATCCGGCTGAGTCCCACATCTTGGTCCACAACCTGATTCTCAACACGTTCACGAATCATTGACAACTCGCGGCCGTACATCAAAAAATTCGGTGTATAAGCAGTAGCCAAATTTATACAAGAGTTTAAATAAAGAGCGACCCGATGTAAATGACCCGACCAACTGCGTTGGTCATTTTCAACTAAAATGCTCAAAGTAGTAATCACGACCTGGTTATATCTCTCCACAACATTCGCTTGTGGCGAATAATATGGGGTATAACACGGACCTGGAATAATATAGCTCGCCAGGAAATCCAGAAATTGACGACTATGAAAAACTGTAGCGTTGTCACAGAGAATGTTAGTAGGAACACCGTACCGCAAAATAACCTCCGACTCTAATGCCATCGATATTGGCCTCGCATTCACCAACTTCAAAGGGACCAACCAAACAAATTTGGTGAAAACGTCAACCAAAGTCAAAATATAACGACACCCATTACGGCTAACCGGTAAAGGACCAATTAAGTCAATGGAAAGAAGATCCATTGGAGCCGCAACACGACGAGGAAATAAGCGAAGTCCACGAGGTTGTGAATTTGCAATTTTATAAGACTTGCAAATCTGACATTCGGAAAGGAACCTTGTAACATCACGGTACATATTCGGCCAATAGTATAAGTCACGAGCTTTTAAATACGTTTTCATAACACCAGGATGAACGTTGGGAAATCCATTATGAATTTCAGCAATCGCCTCTCTAGTCCTTGAAGCAGGAAGAACTATACGCCATGGATTAGGTGCTAAAGGGTTTTCGATACCCTGCGCAGTAAGACACCATCCCGAAGAGCAAATGCAGTAAACATTTGAGGATTGTCCAAAACTCCCTGGTAAATTCGTTCATACCAAAGATCTCCAGAAGGATCCATGCCACGCGCGAATGAGATAAGCCCAACTTGAGCGCGGGACAAGGCGTCAGGAACAACATTAAGGACACCTTTTTTATGTTCAATTTCAAAGTTATATTGGGAAATCAAAGTTGCCCAACGAGCCAAGCGCCCGGTAGGATTATCAAGGGTGATCAACCATTTAAGAGCAATATGGTCAGTAATGATCTTAAACCTCATTCCATCGAGATATCCGCGGAAATGCTTTATGGAATCAACAACGGCGAGAAGCTCATGTTCGGTTGTCCCGTATCCACGTTCAGCTTTAGTGAATAAACGAGAATAATAAGCAATTGGATGTTCAACGCCGTCAAACTCTTGAGCCACGACCGAGCCTAAGCCAACCTGGCTAGCGTCACATTGAAGGATAAAAGGTTTCGAAAAATCCGGGCAAGCCATCAATGGAGCGCTCATCAAGGCATCCTTCAATTTAGAAAAAGCTTCACTAGCACTATCGTTCCAATCGATGGGATCACGTCCCTTTCTCTTACCGATAAGTGCCGTCAGAGGAGCAATAATCGAAGAAAAACCATCCACGAAACGGCGATAGTACGAACACATACCAATGAAAGCACGTAAAGACTTGGCAGAAGAAGGGGTAGGGTAATCCCTAATAGCTTCTAATTTCTTCGGATCAGTTTGAAGACCACGCTCATTGACGATGTAGCCGAGATACTTCAATTCAGACTTACAAAACTCGCACTTATCTAAATTAACCGTAAGACCAGCTTCTTTCAACCTATCACGAATCTTACGAATAAGCCGCATATGACTGTCAAAATCACGAGACACCAAAATCAAATCATCAACATAGCCGAAGATAAAATCCTCAGACTCAGGGGTATATTCAAAATTGACAATCATGTCAGTAAGCCTCTGCATCTCGGACGCAGCGTTGGTTAAACCAAAAGGGAGACGAACGAACTCAAAGAGGCCCCTTTGGGGTACAATAAAGGCCGTTTTCTCACAACTGGCCTTATCAGCTAAGGGGATTTGCCAAAAGGCGCTCCTAAAATCCAACGAAGTTAGATATTTGGCACCTCGTAGGTTATCAAGGATGTCCTGGACGCGCGGGAGAGGGTATGAATCCCTGATGGTAACGCTGTTCAACTTCCTAATGTCCACGCAAAACCTGACACTACCATCTTTCTTGGTAACCATCACCACTGGGGAAGCCCAGGGTGATCGTGAGGGACGAATAACGCCTGACTCTAACATCTTGTCGATCTCTTCGTTGAGAATCTTGAGTTTGACTGGAGATAAGGGATAGTAACGTTGGCGGATGGGCGAACCAACAGTCTCAATCTTATGCGAAAGCCACGAAGTACAACCTAATCCAGCTTTATCAGAAGAAATCTCCTCAAACTCTTCAATAACACATTGGAGTTTTGATTCCTGCAGTGGTGCAAGCACCGTACGAGGGTGGACATAGCGAACCTCACCTACTCGTGGGACTGCGACAGGAACATGATGTGAAGCGACGTAAAGCTTACCTGACAAACCATCACGGAATGCCTTCTTTAAAATGTCAATGAGACCAACAGCATTCCAAAACTCAATTCCTAAAATAAATGCAGTAGGAAGATTACTGCTCACTAGACAGGGGTGCAGAACGCGAATGCCACTAAAAATAATGGGGACGTCCAAACCGCCTAGAATTTCAATAGGAGAATTGTCGGCGGAGACAACATAAGGCCGGATATCCTCGTGATATGTTATACCGAGCTCCGATAAGAGGGATATATCAATTAGTGAAACCTGAGCACCAGAGTCTAAAAGAGCTCTTACCGAAGAGCCAGCAACTAAAACATCAATAAAAAGTCTATTATCCGGGGAATTATTCATATAAACGGGCGACACCGATGGACCTCTCAGTGCGCCACTTATTCGTTTTTTGACGGACCAGAATTACAACTAGGACAATCGCGTGTGATTGCACCAACACGCTTACACTTGAAGCACACTGCCCCTGAAACGTTAGGACAATTACGATAGTTGTGACCAGTTGCATCACACTTCATACACACTATAGAACTGGGTTGACCTACAACTTGAGCACTAATCGGTGCAATAGCCAAACGTGCTGGTCGTGAACCTTGAAAGGCTTCAAAATTTTTCGCGACTTCTAACCAGGGACCGGAACCGGTAACCATTAAAGGGGTATTAGATTGGGTATTTGATAGAGTTGTTTTTAAAAACCCTATCAATTCGGTAAGCGTATCGTTTGACTTACCCGAACGAAAGGCTAACCATGTCAATAGAGTTAATTCGGGTAAGTGGTTACAACCCAGCATATGGTTTCCCTATCAGATAGGGTTTTTCAAATGCGATTAAGCTATTTTAAACTCTGTGACCAATACATTTGACTTATTTATTATTCGAGGACCCTACGAGCTAAGCGCTGCCGGGCGGCACGAGCGAGCCTACAGACAAACAAGAATCTATTTGCGTATGTTTTCGTACTTACGCCTTTGATCTAGACGCTATTATTGCTTGTTAGTGCGCTAAAAGATCGTTGTGTGGTGCCGGTGTTTTTGTTCTTGCCATTCGAGCGTGACGGCTCGTGTCGGTTGAATCTTAGACCCAGGCTTATAGGAACCAAAATCAAATGCATATTGTGAAGTGTTAAAATATATAATTTTGTGTTATTCTAGTTATAGGTAGTACTTTGTTTCAATGGCTCCAGCAAAATGTGACGCCGTTCACCGATACTTCTAGTATAATGAAACGATCAATATCAGTCATTGTTGGACACTCAAGAATAAAATGATTATTTGAAAAAAATATCGTAAGAATAAACTTATGTTGATTGTATTCCCGTCAAAATGATTCAAAATAAGTTCGTCGGGACTAATATATGCGAGAAAATGTAATAAAAATAATTGATTCTTAACAGAATCATTTAATCATGCTTTTTATTTTAAATAATGTTCCGCGTATAAGAATGTATCTGGGTTTTTCGGTGTAAGAAAACATCGTGTGGAAACTGGACCTAATCCCAATAAGTTCAGGCACTTTTTGCGCGCGCGGCGGCGACGCACTATGGCCCAAACGCCCGATCTAGCTGTACAAAATTATTTTACACTCATAGACTAAAATTTACTATTTTTAATTTTGTATTAAGCAGAACGTCTGCTAACGATACCACAATGCTTAGAAAAAATGGAAAAGTAGAAAAATCCACTGCCTCAGGCGAGACTCGAACTCGCGACTCTGGGATACATGCCCATCGCTCTGACCAACTGAGCTACAGAGACACAACACACACACACACACACACAGTTGACACAGTTGGTCAGAGCGATGGGCATGTATCCCAGAGTCGCGAGTTCGAGTCTCGCCTGAGGCAGTGGATTTTTCTACTTTTCCATTTTTTCTAAGCATTTACTATTTTTATTATTATTTTGCTATAATTCATGTGAAAAAAGGGTAACCAGTGTAAGTTGACCTTTGTATAAGAATAATTACTAGGGCAGAAGAAGTCAGCTAAACTTGGTTGTGTAATTTTAAGAGAAATGAAGCATTATTACAAATGGCACCTAAAAAAATTAATAATTAACTTAAACTATATTTAAGTATTTTAATTCTGCTATTCTTATATTTTAGGTGCCATTTGCAATAAAGCTTCATTTCTCTTAAAATTAATAACCATGTTTAGCTGACCTCATCTGCCCTAGTAATTATTCTTATACAAAGGTCAACTTACACTGGTTAATTTTTTTGTCACATTAATTATACCAAAATAATAATAAAAATAGTCAATTTTAGTCTATGAGTGTAAAATAATTTTGTCCAGCTAGATCGGGCGTTTCGGCCATAGTGCGCCGCTGCCGCGCGCGCAAAAAGTGTCTGATGGTCATAGATTATTTAAACAAGTTTATTCCTTGTCAAATGATCTGTAAATTTGGAAATTTGTAGTTCAACTCCTCCTTAATGCATAGAAACCGAAATTATAACGTTTTTCGAAAATTAAAATACCCTCCCAATCGATTAAAAAAAAACCGGCCAAGAGCGTGTCGGGCCACGCTCAGTGTAGGGTTCCGTAGTTTTCCGTCCGTCACAGTAAGTGTCCCCACTTAAGAGTTAATAACACCGCCATGTAGGATATGATATGAGAGTTCCACGTACAGCGACATCTATCGGCAAATTAAGTAAACTATTGCGCGCGAGCTTAAAGTATGGAAGATGATTTTTATGGAATAATTCTTTATTGCGTGAACCGATTTTCACCGTTTTTACTTTATTTGAAAGCACGTCATTTCATTGTAATTTTGTAGAAATCACAGGTACAATAAACACCTGCTTATACGGTTAAATTACAAACTTGGTTCAGAAATTTTTTTGTAATTTTTTTTCAAAAACTATTCATCCTATCAAGTTCAAAATAATTTTTCTAGAAAGTTTTTATAAAGTTCTACTTTTGAGATTTTTTTCATATTTTTAAAACTTATGGTTCAAAAGTTAGAGGGTTGGGGGGACGCATAGTTTTTTACTTCTGGAGCGATTATTTCCGAAAATATTTACATTATCGAAAAATGATTTTAGTAAACCCCTATTCATTTTTAAATACCTATCCAACAATATATCACACGTTAGGGTTGAAATGAAAAAAAAAATCACTCCCCACTTTACGTATAGGGGAGGTACCCTAATAAAATAAAAAAATCCACTTTTTATTTTACCACTTTGTCGGCGTGATTGATATACATATTAGTACCAAATTTCAGCTTTCTAGTGCTAACGGTCACTGAGATTATCCGCGGACGGACGGACGGACGGGCAGACATGGCGAAACTATAAGGGTTCCTAGTTGACTACGGAACCCTAAAAAGGTCACTTTTTGCAAAAGTCGACGGTTTGCAAAAAGTTTACAACATTTTAATTTGAACAAATAACTGTAGTTAGAGGACCACAAGCCTGACATCATATTCAAATTTCAGCTCTCCAGCACTTCCGGAACGCGAGTTATTGAATTTACAATATTTGCAAAAAAAATGTGTTTTTTTGCGAATTGCGGACGATCCTCTAGACCGATTTTGCTCTACCGGGGCTCATTCTCTTTGTTTTATAATTGCGCACATTTGTTATATTTAACTATTTTTTTGTCCGACCCGTAGTTTTTCCTCTAGAAGCGAAAAACTGGTTTTTACCATTTTTTTGGCACCTTAGCGCCCAATATTCACTTATAAATTTTATTGATATCAATTCCTGCCACTTTGACCTATACAAACAAATTTTTTCCCGTCCAATAGGAATTGACTGTACTTTTTATGATTTTTCCGCTAATTCTATCTGAGTATTGCTATAATTATTTGAATTGCGTGTTTTCTATAATTAAATAAATGAAATCAAATAAAATAGGAGTTGATAATAGTTTAGAAATGCCCCGAAATGTTTTGATGACTTGGCAGAAAATTTCTAAATTCACATGTTAACAATTCAAAAAAATATATTAAAAAATTAATTGGTTGGAACCATATTTGTTTTCATTGTAATATTTTTGTCACAACTTGAAATTGTTTTACGATTACCGATAAATAATTTCCTCGCAAATGAAGTGAAAATTAGAGTGTAACCCTCGTCCATAAAACCCATTTTACACTCGACTTTTAAACGCCTCGCGTAAAATCGTACGTTTTATGCACTTGTTGTACAATCTACTATTATAATATAATAAAAATAAAATAAAATAAAAATTAAATAAAAATGAAAATAAAATGAAAATAAAACGAAAACGAAACGAAAACGAAACGAAAACGAAACGAAAACGAAACGAAAACGACACGAAAACAAAACGAAAAAAAATGAAAAAAAAATGAAAAATTTTTTTTAATAAAAACAAAAAAAATGAATACACTGAATTTTTTTAAATATAAAATGAAAAAAAAAATTATATATATATACACGGTGAATCTGAGTATCCCGACAGATTTTAACCATACACCCCGAATAATTAACCGAAAATAAGTACCATGACTATTTTTCAGTAAAAAGTATATAACCATCCGCCATCTTGGATTATAAAACAGAAATAATTTTCGATATTACATCCCCTAATTATAAATATTAATTATTTGAAACGGGCTATTTACCTCGCACCCGAAATATCGGGTGCCCAATAACGCTAATATACATAATACGAGTACATGGTACCCCGTACAATACCCCGTTTCAAATAATATTTATAATGTGAATGACCATGTGAGCTTAAAAAATCGTATATCCCATAATTAGCTGAAAACGACTACCAATCCCTACGCCAATTCATAGGATTAGGTTGCCAAGCGGACCACAGGCTCAACTGAGCCGTGGCAACAGCCGGGACAAACTCTAGGAGGATGAATATTGGTTTGTGTCAAATCGATTTGAATATGAATAAAAATTGTGTTTTTATTCTTATTCAAAATAATTAGTGCCCATCTCATCAGTACGTGCGAACTATGCAAAAATAAACTGAAGGTAAGACACATTTCTTTAACAGAAATTCTTTAATTTAAAGTTGTGTACGTGAGCAGAGGACTGGACTGTGCCGCCTGCCTGCGTGGAAAAGAGACAGGAAAAGGGTAGCCCTATGATAGGGTAAGCGGTAAATATTAAAGCTATCTTTACCCCATTCGACTCGGAAACCACATTGAAAAGGGTTAAGCCTATTCAAAATGATTTCCATATCGATAGGGTAACCCAATGATAGGGTAACCCTATCATTAGGGTAAGACTTTAATAGGGTTACCCTATCGAAACGATTAATCAAATGAAGGGGTTTTCCGGTCCCTGCTTCTAACAAACCATCAATATCCCTAACCACGTTAGTTGCAAGACAAGGATGATATCTAGGATTCATTCCATATTTAATAATGTTAAACAGGTTGTCTTCGGAAACCGGTGTACGAAGCTTTGCGTTTAGATCGCGCGCCTGAATAACAAAATCAACCACTGACTGGTTGTCCTTCTGTGATAAAGCGCGAAGTTGGCTCTCAAGCTTGAAATCGAAATCGGCTACGTCGAAGGTTTTAACGAATTCAGACTTTAATTCCGCGTAAGTAAGACCCGGATATATGATTGCCCTAAAATGTTTCAAGGCACTATCTGACAACAATTCATGGAAACGTTTGACAACATATGAAGGATTGACGTTACGCGCTATACCTTCTTCCTCGATTCGAAAGAAAAATTCGCGAACACAAGTGTCCCCGGAAAAGTGCAAGTTCCATTTCGTAAGTGAATAATCTTTGAAAGGAAAAGGCGGGGGAAGTCCGGACATATGCATCACCTGGGGTCGTGGTTCAGAATCAAAAAACTGTTCTTCATCGTCTGCCATTGGATCTAAAATCCTCGGATCGTACGAGTTTAAAGATGAGTGCGCATGAGGTGTCTCAGCAATTGATCCTTCATTACTTAAGTGCGACATGGCGAAAAGTCGAAAGTTGTCTTGCGTTGCAAGTTCAAACTAAAATAAAGTTAATCGGACTCAAAATTAAAATCTGAAGTTCGAGTATATCAGTGGTCTAAACCAAGCGCTTAAGACAAAGAAAGAAAATAGCACTCGAAGTCTAGATGCTAAGTTAGAGTTCGAATTCAAAAAAAAAAACAAGTTCAGTTTCTGAAAAAAAAAAAAAAAACGCAAATCATACATTCTATGTCTGACTTATCTGCGAATTCCCTAACGTCTACGGGCTCTAACTACAGGTCTCAAACTATGAAATAAGGTATTCGGGATATGTTACGGGTAATTGAGAAAAAGGCATAAGTAAAGGTCAACAGATAAATTCTTTTTTTTTTTTAACATAAATAAAAGCAATATTTCAATATAACGGAATTCGGGTTAATGATGGGACGTAAGGAGGCAGCAGGCTGAAACAAACCAAAATCAAGGTTAATAGAACCGCGACCGGTCTACGGTCACCGTCTCACAAATCCAAAAAAAATATATTTAATTACAATTATTAAAAGTAAATCTAGAGTTCTTTACCTTATCGGGCGCCATTTTGCAGTAAAACACTTCTATAATTGCATTAACACGTTTAATTTTGAAGACAAAGTAAAAATATTTAAGATTAGCAAAAATAGTCAATTATTTAAAATTTAGCATTTCACGTAAAAATCACAATAACGGCATCTATATAAGGATATTTCACATTCAATAACTTCCCTAGTGGTCAGAATGCAATTAAATTACAATAATAAAAATATTTAAAATTAGCACTTCACTTAAAAATGAAGACAACTGTACCTATTTCACATTCACATTCTACAACCAGAATGTAATTAAATTACAATAATAAAAATATTTAATATTAGCACTTCACTTAAAAATGAAGACAACTGTACCTATATAAGGATATTTCACATTCAATAGTTAGCAAAACTGGTAAGTAAAAATAAAGACTCGGCTGGTAATAATTTGGCTGCAGGAAAATAATGGGTTAATGAGGCGGGTGATATGGATGGTGACAGATGATTCGCTGGCTGAACGTAGCCTAAATTAAAGAGCCAGGTCTTTATATGCCCGTCAAACGAGGCAATTGGAATTTGGGGAAATTTAGCAAAACAACAAAAAAAACTATTATGGCACTAAAATACTGGATACAAAGAAAAGGAATCGGATTTATAACGTTTTTAAAAAAAATGTAAATAATTTGATATTCTCGAAAGCAGGATGGCTAAAGCTGTTGTTTTAAATTAAAAAGAGTTCGTGGGCAAGTGTCCGCTTTGATTTAGGCGGACCCAATAGCTCGCTGAACTCCTTTTCTCACTTGGAGAGCCCGCTGGATGCGGACTCTAATTCTCCGATGAATGGTGAAGAAACCCGCGTAAAACGCGGCAGTTGCAGACCGTCTCGCCGGTCCGGCACCCACAAGTGCCTTCCGGAATCCTTCCGGCTCAGGCGGTCCCTCTGGTTGCCTTTTTGTCCGGCGACGTATTTGGTTTTTAAAAATTTGTATTTAATAATGTATTAGCACTTGCTATATAATGTTTGAGCGCAAAGATCTACAGAAATAGATCGCACTTCAACTCGATGCAACTAAGCAAATTACAGCAAAACTCTCAGACAAAACCAGAATATCTGTTTTTCTTTAAAAATCTCCCGTCGCTCTGACACACTCAATCAAAAATCAACTTTTTTCTTTTTGACAATCTGGAATACCTCAAAAATTCACATTCAAAATTAGCGCGAGTATTATCTAAATTTTATAACTGCCAGACGTATTACAAAATGCGGACTGATATAAGCGCCATCTAACTGTAATGCCGTGAATCACAATGTACGCTTTTTATATATCAACCGTGACCTAGCCTTAGACCTCCCTTAGACACAGAAGTTCAGAAGTTCTAAAGAAAGTCGACAGATGTCGTACGATACGTAGCGTCATGCTACACTATCTATTATATATATTGTCGCCTAGTACCCGCAGCACAAGCTATCACGGATATTTGTACCTGAGTTATGAATGTTTTCTATGTATTTACGTATTTATCTATATCTATCTATTATATATATCATCGCCTAGTACCCACAACACAAGCCTTATTGAGCTTACTGTGGGACTGGGTTGTGTAAGATTGTCCTATAATATTTATTTATCCGTAGTCGCGAGTATTTGAAACCTTCACTTTTTGTTTTAAGGTGAAAAGATCAACTTCACCGAAAACCGCGCCGTGCTGCACATAGCCCTCCGTAATCGCAAGAACCGTCCAATCGTAGTTGACGGAGCTGATGTGACACCAGACGTCAACGCAGTCCTAGCTCACATGAAGGAGTTCTCTGGACAGGTCATCAGTGGGCAGTGGAAGGGGTAAGGAACCATTATAGTTGACGGAGTTGATGAGACACCAGACGTCAACGCAGTCCTAGCTCACATGAAGGAGTTCTCTGGACAGGTCATCAGTGGGCAGTGGAAGAGGTAAATAACCATTATAGTTGACGGAGCTGATGTGACACCAGACGTCAACGTAGTCCTAGCGCACACGAAGGAGTTCTCTGGACAGGTCATCAGTGGGCAGTGGAAGGGGTAAGGAACCATTATAGTTGACGGAGTTGATGAGACACCAGACGTCAACGCAGTCCTAGCTCACATGAAGGAGTTCTCTGGTCAGGTCCAGTGGGCTGTGAAAGGGGTAAGGAACCATTATAGTAGACGCAGCTGATGTGACTTGCCGATGCCGTGACTGGACGTCATTAGCGCTCAATGCTCAATAGGAAAGACGTCACTAGATGGTGTTGCAGTTTAGGTAAAGGGACAAGACCAGACTAATTTTCAATACCATACAACATGGCAATAAGCTTTTCTGGGCACAGTATCCATTGGTAGCGATTTAGAATACATTCTGTACTACACATAGACTAATAACCCAAGACGCCGCATAGCCGGGCGAACCCCGCTGCCACGCATACAGTCGCTTCACTCGACGGTGTGAGAGAGAAAGTTGTCTTTCCTTTCAGTCCTGTATGTAACATCGCTTGCTTGCGGCATTAAAACGCATTATTGTTGCATTTAATTGTGACGCAGAAACACTATAACATCTGGTCTGCAAAATTTTGGCATTTCATTTCACTGGTAAACCGTTTTTTATCTTAATTACCTATTAAAATTTGTCCGGAAAGAGAAGTGTCGTAGTTTATAAGGAAGCTCATACATTCTACGACACTTGTCTTTCCGGACAGACTATAAATATAATTGTAATTATTGGATATGACAGTAAACAAGTGTGTTACCATGGCAGCATTAATGTTTGTCTCTCTCTTATGCACCACGGAACAATCGCGCGTTCCCTGTCTAGCATTGCCTGCAATCGCTCGGTTCCCCTCCCGCACCCCTCGGTTTTGGCAGCTTTGGTTTCAAAGAAATAACGCGCTAAGCGGAGTATAGAGATATTTAGTATATGGTACTACATTATGTTTCGTATTTTTATTTTATTTTATTAAATCTGTAAATATTATCTTTGTTGTCCTATAGGTACACTGGCAAGGCGATCACAGACGTGATCAACATTGGCATTGGAGGCTCCGATCTCGGCCCCCTCATGGTCACCGAAGCTCTGAAGCCCTACGCCAACCATCTTAAGGTTAGTAGCGTATGGTCCAAACGCATTGACCGAATTATAAACCGATTACAAAGAACACGACAATATAATACCTGTATGCGTAGCCAACGTGCCAATCGTTATGGACTAACAGCTAGTTACGTCAGATATGACACAATAATGAGAGCAATGAAACCCATCTAGTAAGATTGCAATACTATCCTTATTGCTGCATCTGGCAGCTTTTAATGGGTGGAGGTCAGAATGACAGACCAACAAAATTTATGAATTGGAAAATAGTAATACCAAAATAGGTAAAAACTGCCGAAGTTGTCTCATTTATAAAGGACAGGGCCTATATTTTAATATTAGAACAAAAAAAAATTGCGTATTATTTCGGAAACAGAAACAGTAGGCGACAAACTATGAATTACATTATACGTCGTTTTGGACTACTTTCCGCCATCAAAAAGTTTTGGCAATGATATAATCTAATTATTTGTATAATTTCTCATAATACTGCATCAAACCCAGAACTCTAGGATTTGTATTCTTAAAGTGGTTTGCATTCTTTGACCTCCACCACTTTACAGCTGCCAGATGTCCGGATCTAGAAATAAGCATAGTATAGCAAACTAACGAGAGGGGTTTCGTCGCTCTCATTATTGTGTCATATCTGACGTGGGTAGCTCTCTGTCTATTAACACTCCTTAGCGAACGAAACGCAACTGTCACTGCCGCACTAACATGGAAGAGTGATAGAGGTGACTTCGATACGCTACGGAGCGTTAACGATTGGCACGTTGACTACGTACCCTGGGCTGATGACGATTTGTGTAAGATGTCCCAGCGCAGCGAAGCGAAGTTCTTACAAACAACTTCGGACCCAACGGAACTGTCTGCTGGCTACTGGGACGTCCATGCATTTCGATACCCACGGCAGGTGTGTCGTCTCTTTGCTATGCGAGCTTGGCTGACACACTGCCGTGTGTCTAGATTTAACTTTGAAACTACTTATGTTTCCAGGTCCACTTCGTATCGAACATCGACGGCACCCACCTGGCCGAGGTGCTGAAGCGCCTCAACCCTGAGACCGCGCTCTTCATCGTGGCTTCCAAGACCTTCACCACCCAGGAGACCATCACCAACGCCACCTCCGCCAAGAACTGGTTCCTTGAGGCTGCCAAAGACGTAAGACCTGATTTGACTGTTTTCTAAGATCTGATCTTTTTTTCGGTGTTTATAGCCTAGTTTGTTGACTGCTTACGAAGCTGGTTTTAGGTTCGAACCATAGACATAAACAAAAAGGAATCTTCCTTTTTGTTAAGTGACGTTCATAGTAAACAAAACTGAAATGTGGTCCAGCACCTACACACTTGTAAAATGCTACACACCGCTATAATGTATGTGCATCATGGGCAAAAGAGATAAACCTATACAGGGTGTAATCGTTAAGTGTGGCCAGGCCATAATTCCGTAAATATAACAGATATCAGAAAACTTCCAACTGATATCGAAAGTGCGTTACCCAATGAGTAAAATTACATTAATAAAAAAAATCTCCTCAAGTAAAAAAAAATGTGTCCCCCCCCCTCTAACTTTTGAACCATATGTTTTAAAAATATGAAAAAAATCTCAAAAGTAGAACTTTATAAAAACTTTCTAGGAAAATTATTTTGAACTTGATAGGTTGAATAGTTTTTGAAAAAAAAATTACAAAATAATTTCTGAACTAAGTTTGTAATTTAACCGTATAAGCAGGTGTTTATTGTACCTGTAATTTCTACAAAATCACAATGAAATGACGTGCTTTCAAATAAAGTAAAAACGGTGAAAATCGGTTCACGCAATAAAGAATTATGCCATAAAAACCATCTTCCATACTTTCAGTTTGCAATAGTTTACTTAATTTGCCGATAGATGTCGCTGTACGTGGAACGCTCATATCATATCCTACATGGCGGTGAAACTCTTAAGTTGGGACACTTACTGTGACGGACGGAAAACTACGGAACCCTACACTGAGCGTGGCCCGATACGCTCTTGGCCGGTTTTTGTATAAATCAATGGTTCGAACCCTGGTGGCTATTTAAGACCTTCACCACCCAGAAGACCATCGGGCTCAGATTTGAGCGAGATGACATTCGCTGAGCTGTGTCCTACCACACTTAGCGATATATTTGCAGTACCCATACTTGTCTTCCGGACGTAGTTTAAGGACATACCAAGTTCACCAGACTATATTCTTCTATGATCATAATCCCCCCGCCCCTCCAAATATACTACAGTGGAAAACGAATATATGATATTTAAGACTAATAACCTAAATAATTAATTATTTTACTACCCGGGTCCTTAAACTACATCCGGACGCGGGTATGTCCTTAAACTACGTCCAAAAGAGAGGTATGGGTACTGCGAATGTCATCTCATCTCGCTATGCGTGGGAGGGCACAGCTAAGCAAATGTCATCTCGCTCATATCTGGAGCAGAGCCCGACTGAGGAAGTCTCCTTAGAAAACCACAGCCAAATAGCGCTAGACCCTACTCATAGTATTGAGTTCCTGCTGGTGAGTAAGGTTGCCAAAGAGCTCAAAGAGAACCCAGTGTGTTGACGATGAGGGACCCTTTTGTTCCTTTAGCCATCATCACAGTGAATCCTCCTTTATGAAAAGGGTCGGCAACGCGCATGTGACACCTCTGGAGTTGCAGGCGTCCATAGGCTAACAAGGATAGGGCCCGCCTGATGGTAAGCAGCTGCCGTTACCATCAGGCGGGCCGTATGCTCGTTTGCCACCGTCGTAATAAAATATATAGAAGAAAAAAACCGGCCAAGTGCGAGTCGGACTCGCGCACCGAGGGTTCCGTACAAACCTGTAGGTACATAGGGGTAGTAACTTTAAAATTATTAAAAATATTTTTATTATATGATGTAATAAAAAAATTACGGATTTCGCAATTTTTCCTTTATCTATGCTATAAGACGTTGCTTCGTACCAAATTTCAAGATTCTGAGTTCACGGGAAGTACCCTGTAGGTTTGATTCCCTTGCGGTTTCCAAAATTTGCGGCATAAACGGCTGTATCTTTTGATTGCGTTGGCTTAGAAGTTTGATTTTTTCACAGTTCCAAGGGACAGAAGACCTTGAGTATTTGATATAAATTTCATCTTGATACCTCCACGCGGTCCTGAGAAAAAGGGTCTTGACAGACGGACGGACGGACAACAAAGTGATCCTATAAGGGTTCCGTTTTTTCCTTTCGAGGTACGGAACCCTAAAAACACTATATTTGCCTCCGCGGGAATATAAAGTCGTGGACCTCTTATATTTACGAAGTCCACAGCGTTTTGTCTGAAAAAATCGCTCATCCACGAATTTTCCTTTCCGGTCCTCTTCAATAATGTATTAATGTCCTCAGCCATCAGCAGTGGCCAAGCACTTCGTGGCTCTGTCGACGAACGGCGAGAAGGTGACTGCGTTCGGAATCGACGCCAAGAACATGTTCGGCTTCTGGGATTGGGTCGGTGGCAGGTGAGCTATCTGGCTTGGCCACTAGTTTAACCGACTTCAAAATTTCAAAAGAAAGGGGTTCTCAGTTGGGAAGCCCGGTGAAAACTTATTGTAGAGGGCGCTCTTCCAGATTCTATACAACATAATTTTAAACAAAAAATAACCTACTTTACTTAGCCTCCACTTATCCAAAAGGAAATGCCGGAGCTACTCTAAAAATACTCAAATCACTATTGTGTATAACATTTGAAGAGTTCCGTCGATTTCTCCAGGATCCTATCATCAGATCCTGACCTGATGACAATGGGACCAACTGTGAAGTATACTCTTTCAAACAAAAAAAGAATTTTCTTAATCGGTCCAGCCGTCTTTGAATAATCGGTGAACATACATTAAAAAAATATCAAAAACAAAGATCCCGACGAATTGAGAACCTCGTCCTTCGAAATCTTGAAGTCTGTTGAAAATAAAGAGACAAAAGATGAACGGTCCTTAACAATGTACAGAAACTATATACAGTTAGAAGGCTTTTCGTAGGCGAAATTCTTACTTGTAGCTTTATTCCACATCATTTAAATTTTAGTGCAATTTTGATGTTTTCTTACTTCAATCATTTGAATTCGAAAACCATTTGAAGTCGGTTTTCTTTTATTTTCAAAGCTTTGTTATAACGAAAGCGACTGCCTTAGAACTTTTCTTTTTTTACAGTGTTTTCTTATGATGTTTTTCTTCATTGTAAAACGAATGGTAAAATGGTTTAAGTTTATGATATATGTCATGTCATTGGTAGAAGGGTCATTCTACTTTTGTACCTACATAAGTTTTGAAACTTTTTCGTAAAATGCATATATTAGAATACTTGGCCATTACTTGCATTTGCTGTTTTGTGACGGAGAAAGAGGCTTAATTAGGCTATCAATCCCGATAGTATAGTTTAATAATAACAACTGTAAATATTCTCACAGTAACTCAGTGGTCCTTGATTGTCTCCTTATTAGTATGAAAATACCACTGCGTTACCATTTTTTTACATTAATCAATATTAATATATGCATTTTGGTTAACAAATTCCTATTATTTAGTTCAGGTACAATAGAGAACATGCATGAAAAATATTTAATTGAATTTGTTCCAAATTAATATAAATAAGTGGAAATCTGTAATAATTTTTAACAGTTTTTTAAAGATATTGCGGTTTAAAACTTAAAATTTTAGGCATTTTTTTTAATACCTCAAATGTATTTTCGAAACTTCAGTTCGATTACTTATTAGAACACAAGAAAAAAAATGTACGACAACTATAAAGCTAAACGCATTTTTTCGTGCCTAAAATTACAAAAATCTTCCATAAACTTGTTCCTTCCAAACAGTTTTCTGCAACTTTGTAGTCGGTGACGTCACAATCCGCACACTTTTCAACCGACTTCAAGATTTCGAAGGAGGAGGTTATCAATTCGTCGGGATCTTTGTTTTTGCTATTTTTTTTTTTTTTTTATGTATGTTCACCGATTATTCGAAGACGGCTGGACCGATTTGGAAAATTCTTTTTTTGTTTGAAAGAGTATACTTCACAGTTGGTCCCATTGTAACCAGGTCAGGATCTGATGATGGGATCCTAGAGAAATCGAGGGAACTCTTCAACTATTATAGGCACACCTGTAGTGATTTGAGTATTTTTTACAGCAGCTCGAGCATTTGGTGTTGGAAAGGTGGATTGCTTAGTGAAGTCGGTTCTTTTTTGTTTAAAATTATTGTATGGGGCGTTTTGACGCGCGGCGCAGACGCCTAACGTATTTTCACATTTTTGACGTTTCAGGGCTATCATAGATAGTAGGTTTATTAGAGACATTTGAATCTACAGGGAAATAGAATCGAATGACGTCTTCCAAAAAAGTCATGCATGTTCCTAATTTGGTAATACACGAAATTAAATGTCTATCATACTTTTTTCTAGCAATAGATTAATTAATGGTCACGAAAAAGTACAATGAGCCAGAAGACAATTGAATAAATGATGACTTTCAAATAATATCATCTTTCTTTTAATTCATACTTTTACTGATTAAACAGGGATGGTTTAGACCATTCACCGTTCGAAAAAAAAACTTGGAAGAAATAGCATTACATTACAGGTAAAATAAATTATCCAGGTACTCGCTATGGTCAGCGATTGGTCTGTCTATCTCGCTCCACGTGGGCTATGAAAACTTCGAGAAACTTCTAGACGGAGCCAGCTACATGGACGAGCATTTCTGTACCGCGCCGTTGGATAAGAACGTAAGTATTTTACATTTTCCAATTAGATAAGAAAGTAAGTTATATAGATACTCTCTGTGGTAGATCGATCTGTCAATGAAACCTGACTAGTTAGGTTGCTTTACCATCCTTCCGATGATCCTTAGATCTGGGCATCTGGCAGCTTTTAATGGGTGGAGGTCAGTGTGACAGACCAAAATAGCTAAAAACTGCCGAAGTTGTTTCATTTATAGAGGACAGGGAATATATTTTACAACTAGAACAAAAAAAAATTGTGTATTATTGCGGAAACAAAACCAGTGGGCGACTAACTATAAATTGCATTAAACATAATTTGGCACTATTTTCTCCCAACAGAAACTTCTGGCTATGATATAATCTAATTTATTATATAATTTCCCATAATATTGCATCAGACCCAGAAATCTAGAGTTTGTTTTCTTCAAGTTGTTTGTATTCTTTGACCTCCACCACTTTACAGCTGCCAGATGTCCGGATCTAGAAATAAGCATAGTATAGCACACTAACTAGAGGTATTTCGTTGCGTTCATTATTGTGTCATATCATATCTGACGTGGCCAGCTCTCCGTCTATTACTTGAGCTTGAGACCCTCGTTAAGCTCAAGATTCACACAATATCGGAATCTCACTTGCTCAGCTCTCAATATAAGCACGAGAATTAAACAACAACTTTGCTCCCTTGTATAATAATTAACTATTGTATTGTTGTTCAGGCGCCCGTGATCTTGGCGCTGCTGGGTATTTGGTACAGCAACTTCCACGGCGCGGAGACCCACGCTCTGCTACCTTATGACCAGTATTTACACAGGTAATACAATTACTTATTTGTTATACACGGTGCTGGTGAGGATTGCGAGCGATTTTAACAGTGTATTCCTGATCATAATTGGAGACTAAAATGTCGTATAAACTTTTCTGGAATTCGCTTAGTTTCAGAGTTAGGTACTACCAATATAATAAAAAAACATTTTTTATTGTGACTCAGTGCAAAACGCTTTTTTGATGGCGATTTCACCCTTTATGGGGTCTAGTCTAGACATTCTTATTGACAGATATCAAAGTGCCAAGGAATACTTTACGTAAACTATTTTTTACGAAAAAAAAATGTACTAATTTATTTTAATCGTCAGCTTTACCAATAACATTTATGTTTTCATGTTCAAAAGCATTTAAAAAATCGGAAAAAAAAACAACAAAAAATATATATTTTTGGCGAAATTGACCTAAATTCATATAGCATTTATTACTTCTTACTAGCTTTGCGTCCGCAACTTCGTCCGCGTATAATACGGTTCCTCATACGGAGTTTCATATCCAAATGTAACTTCTTAACTAACTTTTTTTAATCCCCGAACCATCTTCTTAATCTATTTATACTTATAGCTATTTTGGCGAAAAAACGGGTGACGTAGACATAGTTTCAGTTACAAATCAGTGTTAATATGCAAATAATAACGTAAATGTACCCTATTATTTGCGTAACTTCTTTGTATAAATACTATATACTGGTAGTTTTATTTGGAGATACGATGACCAAACTATTGTCAGAGTTCACTGTGGAACATGGAAATGGAACGGAAATAGGAACAATAATTCCTAGTAAATCTCAAACGAAATCTCTATACAAACTTTCAACCCCTTTTAGCCCCGTTCTAGGTTGAATTTGGAAAAACGCTGAAATTGCGTTTAATATTTTTTAATTATTTGTACGAACGAAGTTACAAATCTCTGACTCTAAATTTTAAACCCCACCGATACAAACGTTTAATCCCCCCTTAGGGTTTGAATTTTTCTAAATCGCTTCTTATTAGTTGTACAGATTGTAAATGTAACCCGTCCTGCAAATTATAACTTTCTAGCTTCAGTAGTAAAGGCCTTCCTTTCATACAAACTTTTCAACCCCGTTTCTACTCCTCTGAGGTGTAATTTAGAAAAACGCTAAAATTAGTTTTTTTTTTTTGCTTTAAAGTTAGTAGCTTACAAACGAACTTTCAAGTCTGTCACAAAAAAAAATTAATCTCTATACAAACTTTCAACCCCTTTTTTACCCTGTTAGAGGTTGAATTTAGAAAAACGCTGAATTTTTTTTATTGTTTTTTAATTATTAGTATACGTACGAAGTTTCAAATCTCTAACTCAAAATTTTTAACCCTATCCATACAAACTTTCAACCCCCTTTTTACCCCCTTAGGGGATGAGTTTTAAAAAAACCCCTTCTTAGTGGATACTAACGTTGTAAAAACTACCTATTGTGAAAAATTCAGCTCTGTAGGTCCAACGGTTTGGGCTGGGCGTTGATTTAAGTGAGTCAGTCAGTCAGTCAGGACTTTTACGTTTATATATAGATGACCTCAGGAATTCGTGGTTAAAATCTCTTACAATGCTCACGAGCACCGTGTATACATATTGAGATTTTGTTCTAAATTATTTCTACGATTCCATATGTGACATTGATGCAACATTGATACCCTTTTGGCTAGTCGCTCCCGGAAAATTTCCTGAAATTTTACGTTTGTTTTATATAAAACCGGTACCGGCAACATGACCCAGTTTTGGTATGTAGTAAGGCCAAAACTACCAGTGGCCCTTATTTTCGGTGAAATGATATACATATTTTGTTTTTTATTGTAGGTATAACCCTTTTACAAAAAAATTTCATGAAATAAAATCAATAGTATTGTCTTCGGTTGCCGCGATGATAGTTATTCAAGAAATAAAACAAATAAAAACGGATTATATCGCGTGTACTGAGCTTAAATTACATCCCGACGTTTCCAACACTTTACAGCGTTCGTGGCCAACAGGTCGACCCATAAACTTCATAAAATCAATAGCTTGATATGAGCCTGCGATTACGAAACACCACAACCACCACCTTACAGAAAACCACAGCTAAATAGCACTAGACCCTACTCATAGTGTTGTGTTCCTGCTGCTGAGTAAGGTTTCCAAAGAGCTCAAAGAGGACCCAGTGTGTTGACGACGAAGGGCCCTCTTGTTCTAGTCGTCGACACAGTGAATCTTCCTTTTTGTAAAGGATCTACAACGCGCATGTGACACCTCTGGAGTTGCAGGCGTCCATAGGTAGCTGCTTACCATCCGTCTGAGTGTTTGCCACCAGCGTGGTATTAAAAAAAAAACAAATTTCACTTTTACTTAATACTGTATTAAGTGTTATCAATGAGCCTATACTTTTTTCTTAGATTCGCAGCCTACTTCCAACAAGGTGATATGGAGAGCAACGGCAAATATGTGACGCGGAGCGGACAGCAGGCTAACTACTCTACGGGACCTATTGTGTGGGGCGAGCCGGGGACCAACGGCCAACATGCCTTCTATCAGCTCATACACCAGGGCACTAGGTAACACGACACTTATGTATATGGACCCAGTATAGACCCCTGTGGCACGCATCTTACTAGTGTTGTAAATCTAGCGGGTCACCTACTCTGCAGGCCCTACCGTGTGGGGCGAGCCGGGGACCAACGGTCAACATGCCTTCTACCAGCTCATACACCAGGGCACTAGGTAACACGACACTTATGTATATGAACCCAGTATAGACCCCTGTGGCACGCATCTTACTAGTGCTGTAAATATCTGACGCGGAGCGGACAGTCGGCCAACTACTCTACAGGACCTATCGTGTGGGGCGAGCCGGGGACCAACGGCCAACATGCCTTCTACCAGCTTATACACCAGGGCACTAGGTAACACGACACTTATGTATATGGACCCAGTATAGACCCCTGTGGCACGCATCTTATTAGTGCTGTAAATATGTGACGCGGAGCGGACAGCAGGCCAACTACTCTACAGGCCCTATTGTGTGGGGGGAGCCGGGGACCAACGGCCAACATGCCTTCTACCAGCTCATACACCAGGGCACTAGGTAACACGACACTTATGTATATGGACCCAGTAAAGACCCCTGTGGCACGCATCTTACTAGTGCTGTAAATATGTGACGCGGAGCGGACAGCCGGCCAACTACTCTACAGGCCCTATCGTGTGGGGGGAGCCGGGGACCAACGGCCAACATGCCTTCTACCAGCTCATACACCAGGGTACTAGGTAACACGTCACTTATGTATATGGACCCAGTATAGACCCCTGTGGCACGCATCTTACTAGTGCTGTAAATATGTGACGCGGAGCGGACAGCAGGCCAACTACTCTACAGGCCCTATTGTGTGTGGGGAGCCGGGGACCAACGGCCAACATGCCTTCTACCAGCTCATACACCAGGGCACTAGGTAACACGACACTTATTTATATGGACCCAGTAAAGACCCCTGTGGCACGCATCTTACTAGTGCTGTAAATATGTGACGCGGAGCGGACAGCCGGCCAACTACTCTACAGGCCCTATCGTGTGGGGGGAGCCGGGGACCAACGGCCAACATGCCTTCTACCAGCTCATACACCAGGGCACTAGGTAACACGTCACTTATGTATATGGACCCAGTATAGACCCCTGTGGCACGCATCTTACTAGTGCTGTAAATATGTGACGCGGAGCGGACAGCCGGCCAACTACTCTACAGGCCCTATCGTGTGGGGGGAGCCGGGGACCAACGGCCAACATGCCTTCTATCAGCTCATACACCAGGGCACTAGGTAACACGTCACTTATGTATATGGACCCAGTATAGACCCCTGTGGCACGCATCTTACTAGTGCTGTAAATATGTGACGCGGAGCGGACAGCAGGCCAACTACTCTACAGGCCCTATTGTGTGGGGGGAGCCGGGGACCAACGGCCAACATGCCTTCTACCAGCTCATACACCAGTGCACTAGGTAACACGACACTTATGTATATGGACCCAGTAAAGACCCCTGTGGCACGCATCTTACTAGTGCTGTAAATATGTGACGCGGAGCGGACAGCCGGCCAACTACTCTACAGGCCCTATCGTGTGGGGGGAGCCGGGGACCAACGGCCAACATGCCTTCTACCAGCTCATACACCAGGGCACTAGGTAACACGTCACTTATGTATATGGACCCAGTATAGACCCCTGTGGCACGCATCTTACTAGTGCTGTAAATATGTGACGCGGAGCGGACAGCAGGCCAACTACTCTACAGGCCCTATTGTGTGGGGGGAGCCGGGGACCAACGGCCAACATGCCTTCTACCAGCTCATACACCAGGGCACTAGGTAACACGACACTTATGTATATGGACCCAGTATAGACCCCTGTGGCACGCATCTTACTAGTGCTGTAAATATGACGCGGAGCGGACAGCAGGCCAACTACTCTACAGGCCCTATCGTGTGGGGGGAGCCGGGTACCAAATGCCTTCTACCAGCTCATACACCAGGGCACTAGGTAACACGTCACTTATGTATGTGCACCCAGTATAGACCCCTGTGGCACGCATCTTACTAGTGCTGTAAATATGTGACGCGGAGCGGACAGGAGGCCAACTACTCTACGGGATCTATCGTGTGGGGGGAGCCGGGGACCAACGGCCAACATGCCTTCTACCAGCTCATACACCAGGGCACTAGGTAACACGACACTTATGTATATGGACCCAGTATAGACCCCTGTGGCACGCATATCACTAGTGCTGTAAATATGTGACACGGAGCCGACAGCAGGCCAACTACTCTACAGGCCCTATCGTGTGGGGGGAGCCGGGGACCAACGGCCAACATGCCTTCTATCAGCTCATACACCAGGGCACTAGGTAACACGACATTTATGTATGTGGACCCAGTATAGACCCCTGTGGCACGCATATCACTAGTGCTGTAAATATGTGACGCGGAGCGGACAGCAGGCCAACTACTCTACGGGATATTGTGTGGGGGGAGCCGGGGATCAACGGCCAACATGCCTTCTACCAGCTCATACACCAAGGCACTAGGAAACACACTTATAACTAGTAAGCCGCCTCGAAATAAGAACTCTCGATTCTTGCAAACGAGTTGACCAGTATAAAAACTCTTTTAGGCCTTCTGATTCCAGAACCCCCTAGTCAATCTAGCTAATATAAGAACTCTCTAATTATTTCTATCTTTGCTACAACCCAACAAATTTCATGAAGATCAGCAAAACGTTACTAAAGTAGTAGTAGTAAAACACCTTATTGCACAAAACAAGTGAGTGTTTACAAACGCGAACTTATCCCTCACAACACGGTACAAACATTCAAACTTAAAAAGCCATTGAAAGAATAAGAATAAGAATATTTTATTTGCTATAAACATTACCCAGTACATAGCAGGTGGTCGTGCATTTAAAGGTAGGTTTCATGTTTAACCTTAAATGGCATGCAAACATTCAATACTTATATCTATACTATATACAAGGGGAAACTCATATACAAGATGTCATGCAGTTACATTACAAAATTATTATTTTACTGTTTAAACATGTCATTATTACTAATTAAATTAAACATAATATCATTTCATGTCAAGGAATTCATTTAGGCTATAGAAATTATCTAGACACACGGCAGTGTGTCCGCCAAGTTCGAGCAAAAAAAAGCGACACACCGGCCGTGGGTTATATTACACGAACCATTTCGGGCCAATTTCGACCACCCTATAATTCAAAACATATTTTATCTACGCATATGAAATTTCGAGTGTCTGATTGACATCCCCTTAATTGTCTAGAATACAAAATTTCATTATTCTACCTATAGCAGTTCTTGAGATATTGACGTCAGAAAATCGCTATTTTTACTATACACTCGCTGACTCACTGACTCATCAAAAACCTAGACCACTTCCAATGGTCGTACTGACTTGAAATTTGGCATGGAGATAGGTCTTAAGGTCAAAGTAAAGGGAAAAATCTGAAAACGGCCAAGTGTGAGTCAGTTTTAAAAATAGCGAAGGTGTAACTTTGTTCTACTATGAAGTCATAATGAACTAAGTGGGTCTATCTTCCAATGGTCGTACCGACCTGAAATTTGGCTCGAAGGTTTGTCTTTAGGTCGAAATAAAGTAAAAATCTGAAAACGGCCAAGTGTGAGTCAGTTTCGAAAACAACGAATGTGTAATTTTGTTCTACTATAAGTAGGTATGGAGTGGAAATGAGATAAGACTTATTTAAATTTAGATACATACCAATTTAAGACAATACATGTTTGTCTTAAAGACAAGAACAATAAAATTGTTCACCACTTTGTGTGTGTCTGTTGCGGGAACCGAACCCACGATTTACGAAGTGCAAAGCAGGTCACTAGGTACACTAGGTGCGCTAAATCAGTCAAACAAAAATGAAAAGACTATTTTTTCTCGCATAGTCTAAATAATTTCTAATTTTACAACTAATAGAATCGCAGATTCAAGAACATGGAAATCATATATACTCTAAGATGGAATTATATATACTCCTGCCCATCTCACCCTCCGATACGCCACGGGATGAGATGGGATGGTGCACTTCTAGGGCTACATAATAGGCCACCAATTATAATACCTACTAGTAGGTAGGTATTACCAAGTTATTAATTATCTATGTAGGTAGCGTACTTACAAACAGAATAAAGTACGTTATTGATGTATGTAATTATATGTAAGTAGGTACATTTTATAGGTGTAGGGGGCTCCCTACTGCTAAACTGGCTAGTTTATTTGTAAAAATCACCTATAAATAAATAGTAAAATAGAATTAGACGCTTAGTATAAAGGGTATAGTATAGAGTATATACCTAAGTGGAATGAGACATTTCCTAAAGCAAAAGTGATAAAAAAATAATAAAGAACCTACACCTAACAAAAATAAATGAAATCCCATCAAAAACATAAATGTGAAAGGCTGCCAAGTTCGATACTATGGGAATGCTTGGCCTATAAAAGAAGTGAGATCTGAATAAGTACCAAGTTCCATAAAAATACCTCAAATCATAAATAGTTATAGGAATGCACACTTGATTTCCAGCAGTTTTTAAGGTACATTTTGAATAAGTATCACGTTACATAGAAATACCTAAAATTATAATAGTCAGAGAAACGCACACCGGTTTTTTTAGCAGTTTCCTGATAACATTTATTATTTTCAGTACTTTATAATGATGTAACTTGGCAAGTTTCAATAGAAAATTATATACTTGACACATTGCAGTCCAAAGGTGTCGATTCATTGCATTGAAAAGGTGTGTGGTGTGTGAAAACTTGCCAAGTAACATCATTAAAAAGTACTGAAAATAATAAATGTTATAAGGAAACTACTAAAAAAACCGGTGTGCGTTTCTCTGACTATTATAATTTTAGGTATTTCCATGTAACGTGATACTTATTCAAAATGTACCTTAAAAACTGCTGGAAATCAAGTGTGCATTCCTATAACTATTTATGATTTGAGGTATTTTTATGGAACTTGGTACTTATTCAGATCTCACTTCTTTTATAGGCGAAGCATTCCCATAGTATTGAACTTGGCAGCCTTTCACATTTATGTTTTTGATGGGATAGTTATTTAGCCATTGGTACAATTGCTTTTTGAATGCTATAATATTTAATGTCTTCATATCGTTAGGTAATTTATTATATATATTTATAGACAATATCAAACAGTTTTTTTTTGTTTTGCCGATTCCGGATGTTCATCTATCCGGATTACGACAGGCGCATGGATGCCTATCACAAGCTTTTTTGAATAAATGTTCGTGTTTGTGAACACACATGCACATTTCCTATATGTATAAGGAAGGAAGTGGTAATAAACCAAGGTTTTTAAACAGTGATCTACAAGGTTCACGCGGTGGCAATCCTTTAATAGCTCGGACGCTATTTTGGTGGTATAGCCATTACCCCATATTATTAATCCATAGCGCAAAATTGACTCTACGTATGCATGATAGCAGGATCGCGCCGTTTGACTATCAGTTACTCTATAAAGTTGTCTTAGGGCATGTAAATAACTATTGATTCGCTTTGTAACATTATCCAATTGTAACTTCCAGTTCAAATTCTCGTCTATAATTATACCTAGGAATTTGGTTTCTGTGACATTTGCTATACTAGAGATATTCAAATTAACATTTAAATGAGGATGAATTGATTTATTAAATTGCATAAATTTTGATTTGTCTAAATTAATCAATAAATTATTAGAGTTCAACCAGTCGCGTAATGCGATTATTGTATTATTAATGTCTTGTTCGTGGTCATTAACTAAAACATAAAGGTCTTTATTGGATGTCACAACAATAGAAATGTCGTCAGCAAATAAGACACAACTGTGTTTTGTTATGTCAGTAATGTCATTAATGTAGAGCAAGAATAATATAGGTCCTAGAACACTTCCCTGTGGGACTCCGTAATGGTTGTGTCTAAATCCAGATGAGTAGTTAGTCAATTCATTACTTTCGCTCATTTTAGTGATTTTTACTCATTGTTTTCTATTTTGCAAGTATGATGATATCCATTGCAGTGGTGGCCCTCGAATTCCATTTCTCTCGAGTTTTGTGATTAATTGGTCATGGGAAACGAAATCGAATGCTTTGGAGAGGTCGAAAAATAGCCCAGTAGTCCAGCAATTATTATTAAGACCAGACAATATCAACTTAAGTAGTGAAAAAATGGCCAAAGTAGTCGACTTATTTTTTTGAAAGCCAAATTGCTCTTCTTTTATGATATTGTATTTATTACAGAAATCAATTATTCTTTTAAGCATGCATTTCTCAAAGATTTATGAGAGAATGGGTATTAACGTTATTGGACGATAATTACTAATATCGTCCTTTTTCCCCTTTTTATACAGTGGCTTCACCACTGACATTTTCAGAGCTTCAGGAAAAATTCCAGATGAAAACGAAAGATTTACTAGGTGTATTAACATTTAATTAACATTTAATTTGATTGAATAGGTTTTATTATGTAATGTGTGGACCATGTTGTCTGTCAATAAATGATTTGAATTTGAATTAAGATGCCCACTGTTTGACTTATACTTGTCTTCATTATTCTTGTACTGATTCCATCGTAACCTTCTGACTTAGTGTTATTTAAAGACAGAACTTCGTTCTTTAGTTCTATTTCCGAGATTGGCTTCAAGAACATCGAGTTATTTCTAGTGTTATTATTAGAATGTACTCTAGTCTGGGAGTTTGGTAAATTATAAGTAGACTCTATGTAGTAATTATTAAATGCAGTGGCGATTTCAACTGGATCTGCTATCAGCGTGTTATTATGTATTATATTTTCTAACGTTTCTGGTGGCTTCGAGCTAGATATTTGGTTTTTTATTACTGACCATGAAGCTGTACATTTATTCGTGCTTTTTGTTATAAAATTAATATTTGCATTTTTCTTTGAATTAATAACTTCGAATATTTCGCGTTTTTTTTTATACACCGTTTTAATAACTTCGAATATTTCGCGTACAATACCTTATCCCTTTCATTTTTAGGATTCCGTAGTCAACTAGGAACCCTTATAGTTTCGCCATGTCTGCCCGTCCGTCTGTCCGTCCGTCCGTCCGCGGATAATCTCAGTGACCGTTAAAACTAGAAAGCTGAAATTTGGTACTAATATGTATATCAATCACGCCAACAAAGTGGTAAAATAAAAAGTGGAAAAAAATGTTTTATTAGGGTACCTCCCCTATACGTAAAGTGGGGAGTAATTTTTTTTTTCATTTCAACCCTAACGTGTGATATATTGTTGGATAGGTATTTAAAAATGAATAGGGGTGTGCTAAAATCATTTTTTGATAATGTAAATATTTTCGGAAATAATCGCTCCAGAAATAAATAAAAATGTGCCCCTCCCCCCCCCCCTCTAACTTTTGAACCATAAGTTTTAAAAATATGAAAAAAATCTCAAAAGTAGAACTTTATAAAAACTTTCTAGGAAAATTATTTTGAACTTGATAGGTTAAATAGTTTTTGAAAAAAAAATACAAAATAATTTCTGAACTAAGTTTGTAATTTAACCGTATAAGCAGGTGTTTATTGTACCTGTAATTTCTACAAAATCACAATGAAATGACGTGCTTTCAAATAAAGGAAAAACGGTGAAAATCGGTTCACGCAATAAAGAATTATCCCATAAAAATCATCTTCCTTACTTTAAGCTTACGCGCAATAGTTTACTTAATTTGCCGATAGATGTCGCTGTACGTGGAACGCTCATATCATATCCTACATGGCGGTGTTATTTTAACTCTTAAGTGGGGACACTTACAGTGACGGACGGAAAACTACGGAACCCTACACTGAGCGTGGCCCGACACGCTCTTGGCCGGTTTTATCCTTATAGTACTTATATCTTATCTGCCGTTTCGTTTTACAACTAACCTTTAAACCCTTGTATCATCGGACCCAACCCAACCCAACCCAACCTCCCAACCCCAACCACCCAACCTCCTCTACTCGGCCGAGACGTGGTGTCTACAGGGTGACTGGTAATTCGTCGTATTCCTTCAAGGGGGTTATTCTACAGCTTATTTGGAGTGATTTAAGTCCAATCAAGCAGGGGTCAAAACTCATTGGTTTTCAAGTTATTCAAGATTTTAGATTTTTTTTATAAATACCCGCTTTTTGACCTAAAACTAGTATTTTTTTTTAAACTACGTATTTTTCAAATAAAAAAGATTTTCCGAATAGCCAATGAATCACTGATTACGTAAAATAATAAAAAAAGTACAAAACATATCAAAATTTTGCAAATAAAAGCATCTGAAATCAGAAGTTTTTGATTTATTTTTTTTCAAATCTTGTTACATTTTAAGGCATAACTAAAAAAAAGTAATAACACTTCGCGTACAAATTACAGAATTTATTTCCTCAGTTCATAAGCTTTCTAAAAAGGTACAATTTATGACATTTTATGCTCATTTTTTACAATTAATAATAATAATACCAGAGCAGGTACAGGACTTAGCGTACTTGACTTTACTTGTTTGTGTCGTTTTAAACTCGCCGAAGGCATACTTTGTCTCCAGTTTCTTATCTTCTGAGACTTTAAGTTGCCCGGGATGATACTTTGGTAAGTAATTAAGTAGGAGAATAAGAAAAATAGGAAAAATACAGTTTCATTATTAAATAAAATTTAATCTTAAAAAGGAAAAATTATTGCTCGAACTGTTTGCCCTGCCTGCGTATGCAAGAACGAAGCCTTCTTCGTACTTCAGTGATTGTCACTCGCCTCGAAAGCCCGTCTTTCATCGTCTGTGCAGCTGCTAGGATTTTTTGCCGTAGGTCTTCTACGTCACGTATCGGTCTGTCGTAGACCAACGCCTTCATGTGACCCCAGATGTAGAAATCACACGGAGTTAAATCTGGGCTCCTGGCTGGCCAAGGGGTTGGGCCACCTTGACCAATCCATCTTCTTGGGTAGTTTTCATCCATCCACTGCCGCACACCCCGGTAAAAGTGAGCAGGGCAGCCATCGTGCTGATAAATCATGTTAATTCTTGTCGCATGCGGCACATCTTCCAGTAGCGTCGGTAGCTCATCCCTCAAAAAAGTTTCATACGCGATGCCGGTTAATCGAGCTGGCAGAAAAAAAGGTCCGATTAAATTATCGTGTACGATTCCCATCCACACGTTCAAAGAAAATCTTTGTTGGTGAGCTCCTTCGTTTGATTTCTTTGGGTTTTGACCTTTGGGAGCCCAAAAGTGCAGATTGTGGTAATTTGTTATCCCGTCACGGTCGAAATTAGATTCGTCCGTCCACAAAATTCTCTTTAGGTATTCGGGATCTTCGATATCAGCATTAATTAAAAATCTGCAGAAATCCATCCTTCTTGCTGGGTCTCCCTCTTCAATAGCGTGTACTGGAGTGTAATGATACGGATACTGTCGAGCTGAGTGCAGGGTAAACCACACCTTCCAATGAGACATACCGAGCCGGTTAGCCATAATTCTCGTCGAAGTAGTACCGTCTGCCCGGAAAAAGTGCAAGATTTCTTCTTCTTCAGCAGGATCGTATTGTTGAGGTCTTCCAGCATCAGCTTGACGGCGTTTAACTGATCCTGTTTCCCGAATAAGACGGTACGATGAACCAAACACGCTTACGTGAGATAAACGGTGGTTAGGGTAACGAAGTTGGTACTCCCTTCTAGCTGCAGCGGCGTCACCATCACAGAGTCCGTAACAATAAATGATATCTTCTTCAAATTCGTAAGTAGCCATTTGAGAAAAAACTTAGTTATCAATATCGTCCGAATTGGAAAGAAAGTTGAAAGTAACTAACTGATTAATTACTACATGAATCACCTATTTAAACCTGGTTAGTCTCACCCCCACCCCATGAGAAGCATCGCCACCCAATAAAATTAAGATAAGATAAGGAACAGAAGGCGAAAAACCCGCCGTAAGAATTAAAGTGACACAAACTGATTAAAGTAATTTAACTTCATTAGCTCATTAGCTAATGACCCTTAATCAGTTTGTTTGTTTCACCAAAGGCAATCTGCAGTGCCTACTACCTCAAGGAATAAGATAAGATAAGAAACTGGAGACAAAGTATGCCTTCGGCGAGTTTAAAACGACCCAAACAAGTAAAGTCAAGTACGCTAAGTCCTGTACCTGCTCTGGTATTATTATTATTAATTGTAAAAAATGAGCATAAAATGTCATAAATTGTACCTATTTAGAAAGCTTATGAACTGAGGAAATAAATTCTGTAATTTGTACGCGAAGTGTTATTACTTTTTTTTAGTTATGCCTTAAAATGTAACAAGATTTGAAAAAAAAATACAAAAACTTCTGACTTCAGATGCTTTTATTTGCAAAATTTTGATATGTTTTGTACTTTTTTTTATTATTTTACGTAATCAGTGATTCATTGGCTATTCGGAAAATCTTTTTTTTTATTTGAAAAATACGTAGTTTAAAAAAAAAACTAGTTTTAGGTCAAAAAGCGGGTATTTATTAAAAAAATCTAAAATCTTGAATAACTTGAAAACCAATGAGTTTTGACCCCTGCTTGACTGGACTTAAATCACTCCAAATAAGCTGTAGAATAACCCCCTTGAAGGAATACGACGAATTACCAGTCACCCTGTATACCGCAAGCACATTCAGACGTTAGATAGGTTACATTTGAGGTGGACCTCAAATGTCTCCGAACCATCCTGAATGTAAAATGGACCGATCATATTCGGAATACTGAGGTGTTACGCCGCGCAAAGGTTGGTGGCATCGAGGCCTATTTAATGAGACGACAGCTGCGTTGGTGCGGGCATGTCTTGCGCATGCCCGATGAGAGGCTACCTAAGCGAGTCTTTTACTCGGAGCTCCAAGTGGGCAAGCGCAAACAAGGTGGCCAGTTCCTTCGCTACAAGGACGTGCTCAAGAGGCACTTCAAAAGAACTAATATAACCCCAGAGAATTGGGAGGAGTACGCAGTTGAAAGACCGGAGTGGAGGCACCTTGTACAAACAAGTGTCAACAACTTTGAAGAGCGACGTTTAATAGATCTCGATATTAAGCGAGATCAACTCAAAGCCCGACCACCTGCGGCAATCGACTACAACTATAATGAATGGGATCCTTACATGTGACAAGTGCGGGCGTACTTTCGCCACAAAAGTTGGTTATGTCAGTCACATTCGAGTACACCTAAGGAACCCATGATACCAGCAGCAGTCGCCGTAGCCGTATCGGCTAGGAAGAGATGATGACGTATCATCGGAAAACAAAGATTATAAAAAAGACAGAAAGAATCATGGAAATTATTGAAGGCCAAGTTTAGATCAGTTTTCCCGTAGACTTCCGACCAAGAAATATTTTGTAAACAATTGTTGAACTTTTTTACGTTATTTACGCTATAGTCTCTTTTATAGATAACAAAGCTAGTATGCATAGGTACTACCATGTTCGTAGGGAAATACATGGACGTCCCAGTAGCCAGCTGACAGTTGTGTTGTGTCCGAAGTTGCCTGTAAGAACTTCGCTTCGCTACGCTCGCTCATTCGAAAGGAACCCAGTAGAAAAGGACTCTTAATCTTACTATCGCTCAGTACCGTTATAATGAATAGAAGATCAGGGGGCCGTTTCTCAAAAGCTTGTAAGTTGTAATACAAGCGGATGTCACTTTTCGACTTTCTCGACCTTTTGCTAGAAAAGCCCTTTAAGCCGTTAGAGGTTGATATTTTGAGAGAGACCAGTGTGGTTTAATTTCAAATTATGCGCCCCGTGCTCCACACAATCAAATAAGTTCAAATGATCTCCCAGCATCATCATACAACCGGTCACTAGGTATCTCACCTATAAAAATGTACCCAATATAGGACCCTGTGGCACTCCTAATCTTACTACAGTTCCACTAGAATAGATTCTATTTTTATACAAAACGGTTTGTCGTTTATTGTAAAGATATGGAGCCATGAGATTCAGGACTTTTGCGACAAACCCTAATATTCTAATTTTAAAACGATTATTCCATTAACTACGTCTACACACTCAAACGCTTTTAAATGTTCTTCAAGTTTACACACCGTCAGGTAGGATACTTATAAAAATTGTCCCTAAATGTGGCACTCACCAATCTTTTGTCAGGGGTTATTAATTTAATTAGTAGTATGAATTATTAGTTTTAATAACTTTATTTATTAATAGATTGATCCCGTGTGACTTCATCGCCCCAGCGCAGACCCACAACCCGATCGCCGGAGGACAACATCACAAGATCCTGCTCGCCAACTTCCTTGCACAAACCGAGGCGCTCATGAAGGGCAAGACCGCTGAAGAGGTATACTTCTAGTCATCTGCAATAATATATTCCGCAACGATTCCGCAAAAATATGTGACACGCTCTTATGGCTTTGCAAATAAGATTGTGCCAGATATCTTTGCGGCATCGTTGAGGAAGATACTATTGCCGGTGACTGTACCATAAACATTATAGCCTCCTGAGTCCTAGATACCGTTATAAGGCACAGCACACAGTCGAGCGGAATATAGCTATCATAGATCTGAAAGGCGAAAAACTCCAATTTGCGGTTGAATTTTGTTTATGGCTCCATATGAACATTTACTTACCATAGACAAATTTCCTATTTTAGACATGTTTTAGCGAAATCGGTTCGCTCATTTCGGGGTTTTCCCTAAATTTTTAATTCATTATTAGTAATCTGCGACTAGAGTTACCGCGCTGATTTCTGTCATTTTGTACTACATTAAGCTTCCTAACATACCTTTGTCTCTGACCTTACTTGTGTTGTGTCCAGGCCAAGGCAGAGTTAGAGAAGTCCGGGATGGCCCCAGAAGCGGTGGCCAAGATCCTACCCCACAAAGTGTTCAAGGGCAACCGCCCCACCAACTCCATCGTCGTCAAGAAGGTCACGCCCTTCACCCTCGGGGCCCTTATTGGTGAGTGATAACTATAGGAAAATAACCAAGACAATATATTACTTTGACGGCCTCCTAGCCTAGTTGGTAGTGACCCTGCCAATGAAGCAGGGGGTCCCGGGTTCAAATCCTGGTCAGGGTATTTATTTGTGTTTATCACGGATATTTCCTGAGTTCCTGAGTTATGGATGTTTTCTATGTATTTAAGTATTTATCTATATCTATCTATTATATACACCGTGGGCCCATATAACTAGACTTTTAACAGTGTATTCCTGATCATATTTAGATACTAAAATGTCCTATAAACTTTTCTGGAATACGCCTAGGTTCAGAGTTAAT
The DNA here is from genome assembly GCA_947086415.1 of Pammene aurita. NCBI lineage: Eukaryota > Metazoa > Arthropoda > Insecta > Lepidoptera > Tortricidae > Pammene > Pammene aurita. The sequence continues at coordinate 17,908,482 of OX352310.1, forward strand.
ACCAATTTAAAAAAAATACACTTTCTATTATAACTCATCACAAAACGCCTTTCTAATGGCGTTGTTACCACTATTGGACATAGTTTACACGTCCTTATTGACAGATATCAAAGTGACAAGGAAAACTTTGCAGAAACTAGGTTTTTACAAAAAAAAATGTACCAATTTGTTTTAGGCGATAGTTTTATTAATATCATTTGCTTTTCATGTGCAATAAACATTCAAAAAATGGAAAAAAACGAAAAAAAAAAATATTTTTTTTTTGGCGAAATTGACCTAAAGTCACATAATATTTTTTCCTTCTTTTGGTCTTAGAAATTCGTGGTTAAGATCAGTTGGGTTATTCCAGCCCACGGTGTACATCGTCGCCTAGTACCCACAACACAAGCCTTATTGAGCTTACCGTGGGACTAGGTTGATTTATATATGACTGTCCCATAATATTTATTTATTTATTTTATTTATTACTGTATACCTGAACTTACAATGTCTATACCAAATCGCGTTCCTGTCGTTCAGGCCAGGTACTGTAATTGGACCCAGGTATATGCATACCCGGGTCCAATTACAGTGCACCCTTACCTGCACCCTTTTACCTGCAGTTTAAAGATATGCATCTTTAAACTGCAGGTAAAAAGGTGCAGAGTTACGTTAGTTCTCCACTTTTATTTTCTCGTATCAAGATCGGAAGAGCTCGTGATTCTGAGTAGAAAACATATTAAAAGTTACATGGCCAGTTTTTAGGATAGGAAAATGTAGTTATAACGGCCCTTAGATTCAATCAACCGGAGTCGCCATTGACAGGCGTTCCCCTCTGCCGAAAAAATATGACCGGCGATACATTACGTCATTTATTGTATGTACTGACGTTTATCTGACGTGGCTATTTGTACGTTACGTACGGATAGCCATTCATTAGACGTTGCCCTCCCCCGCAAAATCGGCAGCGTTTTGTATAGAAAATGACAGACATGGCTACTCCGGGTTGAATGCTCTAAGTTACGGCCCGTAAGGTAAATTTTTTGTTCAAATTTATATCAAATTTAGATTCAAAATATAATGTCCTATTATGCTTAGAAAAAATGGAAAAGTAGAAAAATCCACTGCCTCAGGCGAGACTCGAACTCGCGACTCTGGGAAACATGCCCATCGCTCTGAGCTACTGAGACACACCTGATGGCTGCGAATTTCTCCACTATATCCCATATGCGTCTAAGGGGGACGCCTAGCGACATCTGCCGAAGAAGTCTTACACTTCTCAACCGGCCATCGGAGTCCCAAGTTGTATTGAGAATTCACCGATAACAATGCGCTACCCCATACTACAATTAATTTTGTATTAAGCAGAACGTCTGCTAACGATACCACAATGCTTAAAAAAAATGGAAAAGTAGAAAAAAAAAAAAAAAAACTTGGGACTCCGATGGCCGGTTGAGAAGTGTAAGACTTCTTCGGCAGATGTCGCTAGGCGTCCCCCTTAGACGCATATGGGATATAGTGGAGAAATTCGCAGCCATCAGGTGTGTCTCAGTAGCTCAGAGCGATGGGAATGTATCCCAGAGTCGCGAGTTCGAGTCTCGCCTGAGGCAGTGGATTTTTCTACTTTTCCATTTTTTCTAAGCATTGTGGTATCGTTAGCAGACGTTCTGATTAATACAAAATTAATTGTAGTATGGGGTAGCGCATTGTTATCGGTGAATTCTCAATACAACTTGGGACTCCGATGGCCGGTTGAGAAGTGTAAGACTTCTTCGGCAGATGTCGCTAGGCGTCCCCCTTAGACGCATATGGGATATAGTGGAGAAATTCGCAGCCATCAGGTGTGTCTCAGTAGCTCAGAGCGATGGGCATGTATCCCAGAGTCGCGAGTTCGAGTCTCGCCTGAGGCAGTGGATTTTTCTACTTTTCCATTTTTTCTAAGCATTGTGGTATCGTTAGCAGACGTTCTGCTTAATACAAAATTAATTGTAGTATGGGGTAGCGCATTGTTATCGGTGAATTCTCAATACAACTTGGGACTCCGATGGCCGGTTGAGAAGTGTAAGACTTCTTCGGCAGATGTCGCTAGGCGCATATGGGATATAGTGGAGAAATTCGCAGCCATCAGGTGTGTCTCAGTAGCTCAGAGCGATGGGCATGTATCCCAGAGTCGCGAGTTCGAGTCTCGCCTGAGGCAGTGGATTTTTCTACTTTTCCATTTTTTCTAAGCATTGTGGTATCGTTAGCAGACGTTCTGCTTAATACAAAATTAATTGTAGTATGGGGTAGCGCATTGTTATCGGTGAATTCTCAATACAACTTGGGACTCCGATGGCCGGTTGAGAAGTGTAAGACTTCTTCGGCAGATGTCGCTAGGCATCCCGCTTAGACGCATATGGGATATAGTGGAGAAATTCGCAGCCATCAGGTGTGTCTCAGTAGCTCAGAGCGATGGGCATGTATCCCAGAGTCGCGAGTTCGAGTCTCGCCTGAGGCAGTGGATTTTTCTGCTTTTCCATTTTTTCTAAGCATTGTGGTATCGTTAGCAGACGTTCTGCTTAATACAAAATTAATTGTAGTATGGGGTAGCGCATTGTTATCGGTGAATTCTCAATGAAACTTGTGACTCCGATGGCCGGTTGAGAATTGTAAGACTTCTTCGGCAGATGTCGCTAGGCGTCCCCCTTAGACGCATATGAGATATAGTGGAGAAATTCGCAGCCATCAGGTGTGTCTCAGTAGCTCAGAGCGATGGGCATGTATCCCAGAGTCGCGAGTTCGAGTCTCGCCTGAGGCAGTGGATTTTTCTACTTTTCCATTTTTTCTAAGCATTGTGGTATCGTTAGCAGACGTTCTGCTTAATACAAAATTAATTGTAGTATGGGGTAGCGCATTGTTATCGGTGAATTCTCAATACAACTTGGGACTCCGATGGCCGGTTGAGAAGGGTAAGACTTCTTCGGCAGATGTCGCTAGGCGTCCCCCTTAGACGCATATGGGATATAGTGGAGAAATTCGCAGCCATCAGGTGTGTCTCAGTAGCTCAGAGCGATGGGCATGTATCCCAGAGTCGCGAGTTCGAGTCTCGCCTGAGGCAGTGGATTTTTCTACTTTTCCATTTTTTCTAAGCATTGTGGTATCGTTAGCAGACGTTCTGCTTAATACAAAATTAATCATAATGTCCTATTTTTAAGGCGCTGGGTATTTACTTCTCTTGTCCTAAAAATTGATTGTGCTTTAAATAAAATGGTCCAACTCAGTGTTTCAGGTGGCCATTTTGTACTCAAAACGTTGTCCGACATATTTTCCGTCGCTCTAATATTTGTTTTATTCTCCAGCCATGTATGAGCACAAGATCTTCACCCAAGGCGTGATTTGGGACATCAACTCGTTCGACCAATGGGGCGTCGAGCTTGGCAAACAGCTGGCCAAGGCCATTGAACCCGAGCTGGCGGACGCCAAGCCAGTGACGTCACACGACGGCTCCACCAACGGACTCATTAATTTCTTGAAACAGAACTTCGCTTAAATATTAGTTCAATAGTTAAAGCGAGGAGATTAGAAGCAATGGGGAAGGTCGGTGTAAACTTATTAAATAAATATAGTCTGGCAAACCATTTTTGTCAGTAGAAAAGCGCGGCAAATTCAAAATACGTACATGTGGCAACCCTTTGTGATGAGACACCGTGTTCGTGACGAACATTTCAATTCACATTTCTTTTACATTGAATTTGTTTCTAGTGCATTTCACTCTCTCGTCTTAAGCGCGAGTGAGATAGAACTCCTGCAACGTTCTACATTGAATTTCGTTTTTAAGGCATATGTCAATTGCCTCAACCAGATTATCTGTTACAGTTGATGACAGATCAGACGAAATATATCCGTCTCCTTTTTTACACACCGTGAATGTCACGTAATGAAAGGGGTGGAAATACCAACTAAAATTAAAAACATAGAATTTGATGATCATTGCTGCTTTTTTCACTGCTTCTTAGTGTTGTCATACTTTTGGTCGCTGTACATTGCTACTGCGTTCGTTGGCTGGCCAGACTATATATCTTTATTTTCAGATGACAAGATCCATGTACAAACAAAAATAACAACATTACGATGCGAATAAAATAAAATCAAAATTAAAGAGCACTAAAATTCAAATTCAAATACAATCTCAATTCAATACAAAGAAGAAAAAGAAGAAGAGTTATTGTAGAAGCCGCTCTTCCGCATTCCATACAATGAGAGAGACAAAAGATGAGGGGTCCATAACAATGTACGGAATCACAGTCAGAAGGCTTTTCTTAGGCAAATTTCTTTTTGTTTTTAATTTTGTTTCGGAAACTTCCCTTGCGGACCAAATAAGCTACTTTCCTTTGAAGTCAAATCAAATCAGCTACTCTTTAGAAAACGTCAAAACGATTTGTTACTATGGAGTTTATATGGGAGACTATTATTGTGACGTCACAATACTATATGATAAATACATCTCCTTTATAAAAGATTAAACCATTATACCTACAATCATTTAAAGCGCATATACGTTACACCTGGATTTTCCCGTGTATTTTTGAAATTTTGATTTATTTGAAATAGATAAAAACTACTTCTCGCCTTACAAATCTAGCTCTACCAAGGACCATTATTGGAAATGTCACTGTGACAGTTCCCTTCTCCCTTCCCCATTGACTTTCTATATCCTTTGCTCTAAATCTAGCTTATCTGTGGTTAAAGCAGCTTTTAATGTAATCGTTCAATACTTTCCGTGCCGTAGTTCGAGCGTAGCTCATAGCGTTTACCCGCTTTGTAGCGGAATTACGCTACACACAGAGAGCGGAAAGTGTTAAAAACATATCTTTTGATATGTTAAATCCACAGATGAAATAAGATTCCAAAACCAGAGACATTTGGAACCAATAAGTCTGTAGTTTTTAATCTCATTGTCTATGCATTATTCGTAGGTGTTGCATTATTAAATATTTTGTACTTACTGCCGTATTTGCTTTTCAAATCAAAGTTATTTTAAGAATTATTATTTATTTTTGGTAATGTCTTTACTCAATATTTTTTGTTCATATACCGCTTCAATGAAGTATTACGTAGTAGCTGTATTGTTAAAAATATCATTTCTGTGTATGTCACTTTAAAACAGATCTAAAATATATTTTATTTCATTGTATGAAATATCTAGAATGTTGCTTCAATTGATGTATGTTGATATTTATGTGAATAAATCAGTTTTATGAAGTTTTTCATTTGTTTAATTCAGTAAACGAAAGTTCTGGATAAAGTACAAAAGGGGTGCATTAAGTTTTATATAATTTCATAATATACAGGGTGGAAAGATAAGTCGGGCCCTGCAGGAAAACTACATTAAAACGTTGAGATAGCTCAATTCACTGAAAGGAAACTTTCTTTAAAGGGACAACTGCATTTACAAATTTTTGGAAAAGAGTACAGTTTTCAAAAAAAGTATTTATTTTGTAATTTTTGCCATAAATAATTTTTATGACAATTGATGGCAATCGATCCTGTTTCCAACGAGGATAAAAACTTCTAAATACCAACCAAGTTTAGGGCACAAGAGAACCCATATATAATAATAATAATATTTTTCATACAATTAGTATGGAAAAAAGTGAAAATTAAGAAAAAAACTGTGAATGCAGTTTTAGTTTATAGGAAAAATAAAAGATTGTTTCCTTTGAGCGAGTTGAGCTATCTCAAGGTTTTAAGGTAGTTTCCCTCCAGGGCCCGACTTATCTTTCCACCCTGTATATTACAAACTACAAAAAATATACAGAAAAATACTTGGATTTAGGCGACGTAACTGCGTGGCTCCGTTGCGTTGCGTCGTCGTTATAGAAGCGCTGGTGGCCTGGTGGTAAGACGTCAGACTTTCAATCCCCAGGTCTCGGGTTCAAACCCCGGCTTGTACCACAGACCACTGAGTTTTTCGGAACTGATGTACTAAATAACATTTGATATTCACCAGTCGCTTTTCGGTAAAGACAAACATCGTGAGGAAACCGGATCCCAACGAGGCCTAGTTTCCCCTCTGGGTTGGAAGGTCAGATGGCAGTCGCTTTCGTAAAAAATAGTGCCTACGCCAATTCCTGGGATTAGGATGCCGAGCGGACCCCAGGCTCAATAGAGCAAAAAGCTGGGACAAACGTTAGGAGGAAGGAAGGGAAAATGGTTTAATGTTTTCGAAAGTTATGCAGGCTAATACATTTATCGTCGCATAGGTATGAACATACTTACTTATTTTCTAGTATCTTAAGGCTCTTCAATAACTTCTAGGACGCCATTTGTTAATTTCATCAGAAGAAATCCGGCCTAGAAGAACAGCTGGATTAAATGATTCAGTAGTATTAGATCTTTGTGGCCGGGCAGGAGTAACAATTTTACCAAATTCTCCAAGAGATATTTTAAAAAAGTCATTTCCGCAGTGATTCTATTTCCTCTGACGTCATTCTTTTTAATATAATTCTTGGGTAACGTTTAACGGATTCGGTGTCAAATGCAGCATCAAGAGTTTTCAAATTTAATTCTTCTGGTATTTTATTCACACACAAGTTCGATCGTGGACTATTTTTTGCTTTGCGAATTTTGTTGATCACCGACCGGTTTCACTTAAGATATCGACTTCCAGTCCATCATTATTATTTTTTGGCAACAAGTTTTGAGTCTCACGCGTTGTACTCAATTCATCACCATCTATTTTTTTGAGTTTTTGAAGGAAATTAGCATCCAAAGGAGAAATCGGGTCATCTTCACGTGGTTCCGTTTCTACAACAAGTCCCGGCAAAGGCCGCACTGTTGCACTTTCCTTGTCTGTTTCTACATTGTTAACTATTACCTTGCTTAACTTAGTTATAGTTGGCTTTCTGAGCTTTTCGAATTTCTTTCTCAAGTCCTTCTCATTTTTAATTTTTAATATTTCCAATTTACAGGGTCTTTGAGGTGTTTTTACCGAGTCTACGGGCTCATCTATAAATTCCTCAGGTGTTGTCGTTCCTAAAGGTGGTGTGCTCGCTCTTTTTCTGGGAAATCTTGTTTGAGATTTGCGGGGGCGTCCTCCAATACTTTGTAGCAAGCCGCTATTGAAGAAGCTGTGGTAGCCGATGGTCTACGTTCTTTACTGGATCTCGGAATTTTATCAATCTTTGATGAATAAAGTGTGCGCTTTTTTCGTATTTGGGTTTCGGTATTTGTTAGAGAATTCATATTTGTATTTTCTTTTTCGCTATCTTTTATTTTCTGGCGTGAAGTGTTCATTTTGGAATCTGGTGACTGGTCTCTTTGAACACTTTCAGTATCCTCTTCGTTTATTGTATGTTAGCTGATTTAAGTGTGTTTTTATAGCATCAAATACTTCTGCGGTACCTTAAAGCTGTAAAAAATCAAGCTTCTAAGTCAACGCAATCCAAAGATACGGCCATTTGAGTTTTATTTTATAACTTCACAAGGGAATTAAACTCTATACGGCTAAAATCATGAAATTTGGCAAGAAGGAAGGTCTTACAGCAAAAGTAAAAGAAAGAGTCCGAACGTCGAATGCGCAGCCGGACGCTTGCAACTGAGTTCAGCCAAGACTTCGCGTTTGGGCAATCAAATGTCATAAAATTTGAAAGCCTCCGCCTCTTGCGGAAGGGCAGAGCGGATGGAGAATTAACCTCCTCCCCGAACGCCGGCACAATCCACCGGGAGATTTAGGTTACTAATTGTATATACGCAGCAGGTTGTATATAAGGTGTTCGTCGAGCTCAATTCATATTCATACCGGATTGCCTATTTTGAGCACTCCTAGAAAAAGTATTGTTTACAATAGTGACATAATGAAGGTTTTTAATGTCGTACCTTACACGGTACTCGACTGAAAATCTCTTTATTATATCACGATTGTATAAAATACTATTGAACAACAAATTAATAAACTGAACTAACAAATATACGTACTTAAACATCTAAGTTAGCTGACTGCAAACCGCGCGCCTTATAACGCGATTGATTGTCATAGAAACATATGTCACAAGTAAGAAATATAAAAAAAAGAATAAAAGTAAAAAAAAAAGCAACCAGTAAACACTTACTGAGATGTGCCGACGGAATTTTCACATAGGTAAATTTCGGCAACTTCTTATAATTTTGTACTTACCTATGAGGATTCAGTAAACGCGCGCTGAAACACAACATTCAAACTACACCTATATCTATACTTGATGATGATGATGATATCCTTGAATAGTATAAATCCTTTGATACAATGAAAGTACCAAGTGCATGGGCTACTTCTCCGCGGAGGCCATAGGACTAGCCTAAGGGTTGCTACTTATATATCCGGAAACAAAAAAACAAACAAACGTACACGGCTGAAAATGGTTTTATTGTTTTTCAAAGTATTCCCCTTGATGATCTATGCACTTTTGCATTCGCGTGAACCAATTTTTAAAGCACTTCTGCCACTCCGCCTGAGGTACCTCCATAACGTGTTGTTTGAATGCGTCGACAGCATCTTCAGCGGTCGAAAATCGTTGACCGCGTAATTTATTCTTTATATTTGGAAATAAATAAAAATCGTTGGGTGCCAAGTCAGGGCTGTACGGCGGATGACCCGTTAATTCCACATTTTGACCCTCCAAAAATAGAGTTGTTTCGCGTGACGTATGACAGCTGGCATTGTCATGATGAAGAATGATTCTTCGTCGCTGGTTAGTTTTACGAATTTGTTCAAATACTTCCGGTAAGCAAATGGTTGTGTACCACTCTGAATTAACCGTTCTACGGTTTTCTAGTGACACTGTAGCTACATGGCCATTAATACCGAAGAAGCAGGCCACCATTTGTTTCAATGTACTTTTTGCACGAGTAACTTTCGTAGGGTTCGGCTCATTTTGAAACACCCATACCGTTGATTGTTGCTTCGTTTCGGGATCGTATGCATAGATCCAGGAATCGTCACCTGTATAGATGTTATAAACGGCTTTTGAGTCACCACGGTTATATTTTTTTAACATTTTATTGCACCATTCGACGCGAGCATCTTTTTGCTCTTTTGTTAAGTTGTGGGGTATCCAACGCGAACAAATTTTTTTTACAGCCAAATAATTATGTAATATGCTATTAATGCTGGTCATAGAAATACCCAGAGTCGCCTCTATCTCGCAGTACGTAACATGTCGGTCGTCCATTATAAGTTTTCGCACAGCCTCGATATTTTGTTGTACAACGACCGATTTCGGGCGACCTGCCTTAACTTCGTCCGTAAGCATACTACGTCCACGATTGAACTCACTAAACCAGTGATACACAGTAGTTTTAGATGGGGCTTCATCACCAAAAGTTGAAGTTAGTTGATCTATGCACTGTTGTTGCGTTAAACCACGCCGAAAATCATAATAAATCATAGCACGAATATTTTCACGAGTGAGTTCCATTCTTGCTGCGAGATGACATTTAAAACCCGTCAAAAACAAAACACGAGCGTTAATAAGAAAGAAAAAAGATACCGGCCAGTACTTAAAAAAGTTCAAATTTTACCATGGAGGTCAAATATGCTATTTAAGAAGATTGTAATCCCGGTTTCCGGATATATAAATAGCAGCCTATGTAAAGGGTCAAGGCAGGTCATAAAGCTCTATAAATGGAGTACGCTTCGCCTCATCTTTCCAAACAAAAAAGTCTGCCAAAATCTGAGGGGGGCGAGGTAGCACGCATGTGAAGTTTTCAAGTCAAAGGTACATCATTGTCGGTTGTTAATACAGTTTATTTCTAAATGAATTTTTATGGCAGCAACGCTTTATTGACAACCGACAAAGATGTACCTTTGACTTGAAAACACCAAACATATTTGACATATTATTTTTATACTTCATAACACTAAATGGAGCAATAGATAGTCGACTGTACAAGTGTTAACATATGGTTCATTATTGGATGCAGTCTTTGCAAATGTCAAACAAAAAAGCCAAGGATCATTTTTGATTGTATTTTCAAACAAAATATAGAAGACAGCAATCCTTAAGCGCGTTAAATATGGAGAAGTGTCAAACGTCAAATAGTTACTGCCCGTCAGAAAGAAAACGATTGTCTTTGAATCGATTCTGTAAACGAAGCTTGATTTTCGATTTAGGTAAAATCTTTTATTACGAAAGTAATGGTAAATAAAGTAAAACTGTACTTACATCTGAAATGGTATTTCATCTTTTTGTAAACTAGATGAAATATAACATTTTTTTACATCCAAAAACAGCGCATAAGGGCATTTTCACGGAGCTTGTTATCCATCGACAGCGATGACGAAAATGGCGTGACATCGATTATTGAAATAGTTTTTATAGATGTACTAGATTTTCCGCCAATACTTTTGACAGAGGGGAAATGATACTCAGGGCCTCTCCTGGTTTAGAACTCTCTGAGGCAGGTTGATTGAATTCTCTAAGAGGCGAACGTTCGGCTTGCATGTCAGGTCGCCGAATCAGGTCGCCTGAAGGAGCATTTCTCATACTAAATACCAGTTCGCAGCGTGTGTGATTCGCCGCCATGCGGTTTCAAAACCTAGGTCGCTTTTATACTATATCGTGACGTGCCACGGCACGGTAAAACTCTATGGTTTCATTCATGCTGACTGCTGCTTGAAACACGGTTTGGAAGGTTTGCGTCAAAAATATTTCGTATGGGGAACGTCACTGCGTACACGTTGCGTATGCGTATTTTGAGCAGCGGTGTGGAGAGCATGCGTTAAAAGTCGTGACGTTTACGGCACGTCATTGCGATTCCATACCGTCAGCGTATTTTGAGCAGCGGTGTAGAGGGCATGCAGAAGGGCATGCGATAAGAAACCGGCCAAGAACGTGTCGGGCCACGCTCAGTGTAGGGTTCCGTAGTTTTCCGTCCGTCACAGTAAGTGTCCCCACTTAAGAGTTTTTGAAAGCACGTCATTTCATTGTGATTTTGTAGAAATTACAGGTACAATAAACACCTGCTTATACGGTTAAATTACAAACTTAGTTCAGAAATTATTTTGTAATTTTTTTTCAAAAACTATTCCACTTATCAAGTGCAAAATAATTTTCCTAGAAAGTTTTTATAAAGACCTACTTTTGAGATTTTTTTCATATTTTTACAACTTATGGTTCAAAAGTTTGAGGGGGGGGGGACACATTTTTTTTACTTCTGGAGCGATTATTTCCGAAAATATTTACATTATCAAAAAATGATTTTACTAAACCCCTATTCATTTTTAAATACCTATCCAACAATATATCACAAGTTAGGGTTGAAATTAAAAAAAAATCACTCCCCACTTTACGTATAGGGGAGGTACCCTAATAAAACATTTTTTTCCACTTTTTATTTTACCACTTTGTCGGCGTGATTGATATACATATTAGTACCAAATTTCAGCTTTCTAGTGCTAATGTCACTGAGATTATCCGCGGACGGACGCACGGACGGACAGACATGGCGAAACTATAAGGGTTCCTAGTTGACTACGGAACCCTAAAAACGGTACGGATACCATGCGTCACTGAGATTCCGTAACGTCGCCGTATTTTAAGCAGCGGTGTGGTCGCACCTTTAATAAATATCAAAACATTTTCGCATGATTTTCAAGGAAATTACAAAAAGAAATTTTTGCAATAATTTAAAGACGCGACCGTCGATATAGGTGGAATCATTCAGGAACATTTTTCTAATAAATTAACTAATTTTTTTATTAAAAAATATTCCTGATGAAGTTCTCTAAATTATTTTTTTCTCTTGCACCACCGACATGTCTCTGTTTAACCCAACGGTTGACTGGTAGATAATGCCATTTGGCAATAAGTTCGCCATTTGTAATTTTTTTGTTTTGTGGTATAAAGTTTAAATAAATAAATAAAATAAATTATGTTGTCTACCCATACAAAAATATCTTCATGGAATTAAGAGAATTAATTCGTTTGCAATAATCAAGTTGAGAACGGAATACGTCATTTAGGATTTATAATATGTGTGTAGGATAAAGCAGTGTATGCAACTGTACATTATTAGACCTTAAAACACTCGTGTGATCTTATTACGCTGCTCAAAATACGCAGACGCAACGGGTACGCAGTGACGGTGCCCCATACGAAATATTTTTGACGCGAACCTTCCAAACCGTATTTCGAGCAGCGGTGTGGAGGCCATGCGATAAAAACGGTACGGATACGATGCGTCACTGCGATTCCGTAACGTCGCCGTATTTTAAGCAGCGGTGTGGGGGGCATGCGATTAAAACGGTGCGGATACGATGCGTCACTGCGATTCCGTAACGTAGCCGTATTTTAAGCAGCGGTGTGGTCGCACCTTTATTACTCGTACGTAACAGTTACATAAACTACTGTTAATTTACACTTGCAGGCTGTATTTATTCTTACGGAATTAAAATATATATATGTATTTACTTATTTGCTCGATATTTGTCATTTGAGCCACATGTACCATCATGTCCATCATGTTCATTATTGCATAACCAATTTATCAATGAATTCATTCATTATACATTTATTTATTTATTTGAACGGCCTCCTAACCTAGTCGGCAATGACCCTGCCTACGAAGCAGGAGGTCCCGGGTTCGAATCCTGGTCAGGGCATTTATTTGTGTGTTTATCACAGATATTTGTTCCCGAGTTATGGATATGTTCTATGTATTTAAGTATTTATATGTATATATCTATTATATATATCGTCGCCTAGCCTTATTGAGCTTACCGTGGGACTAGGTTGATTTGTGTAAGATTGTCCCATAATATTTATTTATTTACATTACATTACATTATTAATTAATTTGGTACATTGGTACTCAAATATTTTTGTACGACAAACATTTAAGATAGATAGTTTAGTTTTAGCAGGTAAAATTCGGAAATCGTGAATAATTCTTTATAACGTGCTTAACAGCTCACAACAACCCCCACTCGACATAGTTGTTCAATACACCATTAAACCTCTCCTTGAAGAGCGCACTACTCTCCGCCGCAAAATCGTTTAAATCTGCATCTTCCTTATTAAATTCCGGGGCTTCGTTTTTATCCACCAACACCAAAGGTAGAAAAGCCACCGCCATGGCTAGTCCTAACATTCTGCACTCTGCCAAGCGCGATCTATAAGAAATCTCCGAGAAAGCTTTTTCAGGATCGACGTGTAGTCTGAGCAAGGATGCTTGCAACTTCTCGTAGTACCAATTTAGTAACTCCTGATAGTGGGCGCGACGGAATGCTTCATCAGTAGCCGTGTAGATGAAATACATAAGATCTGCGACCGCATCTCCGTCGTGTACCATCTGAAAGTCAACGACGACGATTTCTAACTTGCCGTCCTTATGTTTGTGCATGAGATTACTCGGTTTAAAATCGCCGTGGACTAGAATATTCTCATTCCTTCCTTGGTAGTGCCTTAGCAGTAGTTGACACAATGTTTCTGGTTTTTCAAAATACTTCTGAAGCTTCTCTTTATGTTTTCCGGCGACTGAATACGCCGTAGCCAGCATTTTCGACGTCAAGCTTTCAAGCCACGGTTTTATATCGCCCATTTTCAATTGTTCGCTGTTCAACGCGAACTTTTCCGGTTCTTTTTGGTGGTAAGCAAGAGAAAGTGCGTGAAACTGAGCCATAACCGCTATACCTGTAGACATGTATTCGTAATCGGCTGTATTCGCCCTGTGAAAGACTTTATAACCCGCGGCAACCAAATCTTCCATCACTAAAGTCTGTTTTAAATGCTCATCACTACTACCATAAACCTTCGGCGTTATGAATCTTTGCTCCTTTGGGACGCCACAGTTTTCTTCAAGTTTCTCGTATTGTTCCCGCACAGTTCTGTAGAAGTATATCTCGGCATTAATGACTATAAGTTTGCGTAACTGTTCGTTCCTTCCGGCAACTTTTGCGAAGAGTTTTAAGTCTGGTTTTCCCTCCGCATGGAGCGTGGCGTTGAAGAGAGATGACATTACGCTGGCGCTGCTACTGGCTTCCTCTACCGAGGAGTCCGAAGAGTACTCATACTCCTGCTCCTCGGCTATTTTCTTCAACAATTTCTGCAGAGTTTGTTTAGCTTCCATTGTCTGTGCAACATTGATCTTCGTATTTGGTTACCTCGGTATATACCTACATCAGAGTAGGTAGGTTGGTATCTATATCAGAATAGGCAGGTTGGTGTCTATATCAGAGTAGGTAGGTGGTATTTATATCAGAGTAGGTATTAGGTAGGTAGTAGGTACTAGGTACCTAATAATATACTATCTCTTTTTGTGGTCTAGGGTCTATATGGACAAAAATATTGCAAAAACTAGTTTTTACCTGTGACATCGCCTCCGTGGAATATAAAAACGAAATTTCTTACATAAATATTAACTTTTTTTTATGGCTTTTAATTTTGTACACTAAACCGTAACTCCAGCATTGTTCAGTCAGGCACACAAGGTAAGTACAGTCAGCAGAAGTAGGTAAGCGGGTGAAGTGTTCAACTTGTTCCAACTTGTTGTACTTATGTTTCAATAAGGTCGTGTCAAGATCATTTTGGATACAATGCCTGCTAAGTTTAATAAATACCTACCTACCGTTAACTGATGCAACATTGCCTAAAATGCATAAATTTGCTTTGCTTAAAAAACAGTAATTTTCTATATCAACTGAAATAGTTATTTGTTATAATATAGGTATACAAGGGTGCAAGGTTGTATTTTAACCGCGAGTGTGGAATTGAAGCACGAGCTAGCGAATGGATTCTAGGGTTGAACCACACGCGAAGCTAGAATAGAAAATAGAATCCTGAGCGAAGCGAGTAGTTCAAAAATAGAACCCTGAGAGTAGCGAGTGTTGCAACACACGAGACTTAAAAATATATTTAATTCTTAATAATGATCGCCTTTCTTTAATCTCAGGGGTAAGATATAAAAATCAGTTTCGTGGAAAAGACTGTTTCTCAAGCCGGCCCAAGTAATCGTCGGCAATGTTGCAGGGAGTTGACGGTAGGTAGTAGGTATTCGTAAGCCAACGTCAATGATATGTATACACTTTTGGACCTTACTACTTTGTAATTATTATTATAATTTGGAAATTTATTTAGAAGACACAGTTCAGGTAAGAAAGTATATCAAACTTGTATGTAATTCATTTTCAATAGTCAGATTTGGACTCATCTTTTTTCTTTGGTATTTTTCTTAAACTATAACCTATTGTTGGTTAATCTAACCTTGGTTTGATATGTTTTCTGTTAGAACAACGCACTTATATGTATTGTTTAGTTTTGATGTACTGTTGTTTTGAAAAAATAAGTCCCGCCGAGTTTCTTGCCGGACATAATTCTTCTCGGGTCAGAGGTATAGGGTTAGAACCGGTGTAGTTTGATTTTTTTTTTCTCACTTTTACTTTGACGTGTAAAAGTGCCCTTGTGGCCTACTTACTAAATAAATGTTTGAGTTTGAGTAATAAGGTGTATATGTGTGTGGCGCATCACTACTCGCAACTGCATGCGCACATCACTACTCGAAAACCCGTCCAGGCGCCGCGGGGTGAAGACGGCGCGCGCGGAGGTAACCACCCCGGACCTGCTCCCAGACCGCTGCGCTGCCCGTGCCCGGAGCGACAGAGCGCATCCGATCGCCATAGACGCCGCACCTGTGCCACTCTACCCCGCCGCTATCGCTTACGCAAACTTAACTTTCGCACGCTTTTATTTCGCTGTAAATTTTAATAAGTATATTTTTGTATTTGGAGTTCGCGTTTGATTTAAAACATACAGATAGGAACCTCCATATGTGTAAACATATCTAAATCTTTGACGTCGACTGTACCACTTCCTGTTGGAGGTTAGGTATGGTCATGGTTAAACATCGGTATCAACGTTCTATTTTCATGGCACCCGGTAGGAATAGCAGAAAAATAAATACATTCGATTATTTAATTATTAATAATATTTATATTCTTTTAAATTTAATTATGATGCAGCTAACTTAAACTTTACTTGAGGCGCAGAAATACTTCGAAATCTTTGCCATCAATAAAAAAAAAACGTAAATATTTTCCATAAACAGTTTGATTGACTCAAAAAAAATTTCGTAACGCTCTTTCAGAACTTCAAGCAAAAGAATATTTCGAGAAATGTGTGAAAAAAATCCTCTTTCGCCCCGACGAGTGTTAAATAGATGGGGCACATCAGGCACATGGGTAAATGCTGCCTCATATTATCACTATTCACAAACATTATGCTCAAATCAAATTTGTTATCGACGCTTTAAATCCTACTTCGCTTAATATAATCGCTTTAAATAAAGTGCAATATAGCTAAAGTAAAGATTTTTTTCCGCAACCGGGAAACTGAATGTTACTATTCGTGGATATTTAAACACTTAAACATAATTGCTAAGTATGAATAATTGTTTTTAGATCCCAACCTGAGCTCTGTAGGTACAATAAAAACAATTCATTGGTTGCAAAAAAATATATCTAGACACGCGGCAGCAGTTTTTATCAGAATTAAAAAATATTGATTGAATAGTTGAATAACTTTATAAAATGACTGATGTAATGAAAACTGGCCAAGTCAAATCTAACCTACTTTAAGATCTCACATTTTTAAATAACAGCAATTGTTATAGGTATCCAATAAAGCAAAGAAATAGAGTTTAATACTTGTTCATAATGTTATTTTGTTCCTATAAATACATATTTGGATTTTGCGTAGAACTTGGCACTCATTTAGATCTCCATTCTTTTTGCAGCGAAGCCCACAGCCAAGCATAATTTTTGTATTGAACTTGGCTCTCCTTTTTTACATTTCTGTTTTTGGTGGGATTAAAATTACACCAAAAGGACAGATAACTTTATCTAAAATTAAATAATATTTTAAAGAAAATCCGTGTTAATAACACCATACAAATTATAAAAGAACTGTCTAACAGCAAATAAGTTGAAATACCAGCAAGTGTAATAATATTATGTGTGCAATGTGCAATATTTTCATTATTTGACTAACCTTCCCTAACCTCAGTGAGTGTGGAAAGGAAAGGTCTTTTGTTTATTTATCTAATCAAAGGTTAACAGCAAAATCCACGAAACACATTTTTATTTTCGATGGGGCGCACATTTTTGCATCGTCGACTATTTTAAAATGAAAGATTGAAGTTACTCAATTGTATAGAGGCAGCAAGTTATAACACATTCTTCGAACAATTCCTACTGGCTTGCCTATTTTGAGCACTCATAGAAAAAGTATTGTATACAATAGTGACATAATTAAGTATGTCACGATTGTATAAAATACTACACTCGCGAGCAAATAATACAGGTCAGTGACAAAAACCCTCATATTTTGCAAATTAATAGCGGTATGTGCAGGAAACTAACTGTGTATTAAAGAGAATTTAATATCTAATTAAATTGAACCTTCAATGTTCTACAAGAATTCTGGAAAAAGTTTTATTAAAAAAAAAGTCGAATTTGGCACCAAATTCAAATTGAGCTTATTTCACTTTTGATTGTTTTCTCACTTTTGTTTTCAATCTGTCAAAGCAAAATGATAAAAGGCAGTTTTTGTTGACTTTGATGGTCATTATTGAATTACTATCATGTCGCTAACACAAGATGAATGTACACGTATCGTCCTTTGTTACAAGAAGGCAGAAGTCAGAGATATACAGCAAGAAGAACAGGCGTGTCACTATCTACGGTGCAGAGGGTCCTCCAACGTTTCCTACAAACTGGCAGGAACCTTCGAAGACCAGGAACCGGCAGGCCGAGATGTACTACGGCTAGAGAAGATCGATTTATTGTAACGACAATGCTCCGAAATCGGCATCTCACTGCAGTTGAAGTCAAAAACCAACTTCGGGAGACCCCAAGAGATGACATCAGCGAGTGGACTGTAAGGCGGCGGCTTCGTGAAGCTAGTTTGACCCCACATAGACCGGCAAATGGCCCAAAACTTGACAGAGGGCATCGAACTGCAAGGAAACTTTACGCACGCGAATACAGGCGATGGGGTGCCGAAGAATAGGCAAGAATTATGTTTTCTGACGAATCCAGATTTATGCTCTATGCACATGACGGGCGGCGAAGAGTTTACAGACGGCCAGGTGAACGTTTTATTCCAGCCTGTTTTGAAGAAAAAGTTGCTTTCGGCGGTGGGTCTGTTATGGTTTGGGCTGGTATCTCTTCAGAGAGTCGCACGCAATTAGTTTTGATAGAAAATGGAACGTTAACTAGTGCCAGGTATGTGGAAGAGATTCTTAATGAGCATGTAGGCCCATATTTAATTAATATGGGTGAAAACTCAATGTTCATGCATGACAATGCCAGGCCACACACCGCACAGATTGTGGAAGATTATTTTGAGGAGGTTAGCATCAACACTATGAACTGGCCCTCGAGAAGCCCGGACCTAAATCCGATTGAGCACGTATGGGACGAGCTCGGAAGGCGTGTAAGAAAGCCCCAGCTACACTTAGAGACCTGAAACAGGCGTTAGTGGAAGAATGGGCTAATATCCCGCAAGAACGCATAAGAAACTTAATAAACAGTATGCCCAATCGTTTAGAAGCTGTAAGAAGAGTCCGAGGAGGCAATACGAAGTATTGATATGTTTTACATTTTTTTGTTTTTAGTTTTGTGTGTGAGGTACCACGGTTGCTTTTTACCTATAATTAATTGATATCGTGTTTACTATGTTAATTAAATAAACAAGTGAATATCATCTCTAACTCTTGACGTTGTTTTATTAACTATGCATTTATCTATAATATACAATTTAATTCAGGCTCCTAGCTTTATTATTTTAGGAGATATTATAGTTTTTCGTACTGACCCGAATTATTTGCACGCGAGTGTATTTAGCGTCTTTCTTTTAGTAAAAAAAAAAGAAATGTTCAAAATACTAGTTGTATTTGTTTGTATTTATTTTTCTGCAAACCGTACTTTGCCATGAAATTTGAACGTTGATACCGATGTTTAGTCATGGTGCATAGATATAGATATAGCAACGATAAGATAAGAAAACCGTAAAAAAAATTTTAGGCCTTGAAACAGAAAGAGTAGTGTACATACAATCGCCAGCAGATATATCGGAGCAGCCAAGGTAGTCAAAAACATCTGAACATGCACTTTATCGCCTTGACAATAGAGGCGTTGTTCAGGTATTTGTGAACAACATGGCCGCTCCGATATATCTGATGGCGACTGTACAATCGCCAGCAGATATATCGAAGCGGCCACGGCGGTCACAATTATCGGAACAACGTCCCTAATGTCAAGGCAATAAAGTGCATTTTCAGATATTTGTACCTTGGCCGCTCCGATATATTGGATAGCGACTGAATACTACAATAGGATGTTTTATTATGAATAAAAATTGTGTTAAAGATAATGGTACATCAATAAGCAGCAGTCACGAAATACATCAGTTACTCAGAAAATCGCACGCGGAAGCTCTGAGCGGAAGCTTTATATTACAAAATACATGACAGAAAGATGAAAGCGTTATAGTATAAGAGCCCACGAAACCACGAAAAAAAAACCTATCTCTAGTGTAATAGACTCCCAGATTTTCTTTGTTCCTCGAAGTAGGGGCTATACGATAAAATTGCAAAATCCCCGAAACGGCTAAACCGATTTTGATAAAACAAGTCTCGCCAAAATCTGCTTTCAAATCAAAAACGCATTTAAATCGGTTCAACCGTTAGCGCTACGGTGCCACAAACAGATAAACATGGCGGTCAAATTTATAACATCATTGTTTTTACGTCGGGGCAAGGGTGTGCATCTCTGTCAAAAAAATTGAGTTTGACAACTAGTATCCGATACGTTTGCCTAAGTGAGAAAGAGAACTTGTCATGCGTTAAGGGACAACATGATTCGTGACGCCACAGAGGTACAGTGAGATTCATAATTGCATGGACACATTATGAATGAATTCATTCATAAATTGTCCATGCAATTATGAATCTGGGTGTACCTCTGTATAGTACTATTATTTACTCTGTGGTCGGGGGTTAAAAAGTTGAACGGGTTATGCAATAAAAGACCAGCTCTAATTTAAATAAGTTTATTCAGCTACTAAACACTGTATTTATATATATTCCGTGTATTTGGGCATCTTGTTCTTCAGGACAGTGCTGCCGTCCTCCTTGTTGTATCCCACCTCGTACTCGAATTGCGGGTGGTTATAGATCACCTGAAAAGTCGAATTAATCTTTAAAATAAAAACCGGCCAAGAGCGTGTCGGGCCACGCTCAGTGTAGGGTTCCGTAGTTTTCCGTCCGTCAACTTTATTTGAAAGCACGTAATTTCATTGTGATTTTGTAGAAATTACAGGTACAATAAACACCTGCTTATACGGTTAAATTACAAACTTAGTTCAGGAATTATTATTTTTTTTTTTTCAAAAACTATTCAACCTATCAAGTTCAAAATAATTTTCCTAGAAAGTTTTTATAAAGTTCTACTTTTGAGATTTGTTTCATATTTTTAAAACGTAGGCTTCAAAAGTTAGAGGGGGGGGGACACAATTTTTTTTACTTCTGGAGCGATTATTTCCGAAAATATTTACATTATCAAAAAATGATTTTACTAAACCCCTATTCATTATTAAATACTTATCCAACAATATATCACACGTTAGGGTTGAAATGAAAAAAAAAAATCACTCCCCACTTTACGTATAGGGGAGGTACCCTAATAAAACATTTTTTTCCACTTTTTATTTTACCACTTTGTCGGCGTGATTGATATACATATTAGTACCAAATTTCAGCTTTCTAGTGCTAACGGTCACTGAGATTATCCGCGGACGGACGGACGGACGGACGGACGGGCAGACATGGCGAAACTATAAGGGTTCCTAGTTCACTACGGAACCCTAAAAAAGAAACAATATTTTTTTTATCTTTTCTAGTGACTTCAAGATTTCGAAGTAGGAGGTTATCAATTCATCGGGATCTTTGTTATTCCTTTTTTTTGTACATACGGCTGGACCGATTTGGAAAATTATTTTTTTGTTTGAAAGAGTATACTTCACAGTTGGTTCCATTATAACCAGGTCAGGATCTGATGATGGGATCCTGGAGAAATCGAGGGAACTCTTCAACTATTATAGGCACACCTATAGTGATTTAAATATTTTTACAGCAGCTCGAGCATTCGCTTTTGGAAAGGTGGAGGCTGAGTGAAGTTTCTTTTTTGTTTAAAATTATTTATGTGCAGCTTTTATTGCTAACTGTACTTATAACTCTACAATCTCTAACTGCTCACCAAGATGATTGCAACGAGCCCAAACACGACGGGATAATGTTGAGTAGTTGAGGAGTTCCCATGGCCAATATACATATGCGTGCAAAATTTCAGCTCAATCGGAAAGCGAGAGTGGGTCAAATTTAACTTGCAAGATTAGATTGCAGACAACGGGACAGGTGAAACTAAATAAAAACTTGTAGACGGAGAGCTAGCCACGTCAGCTAGCCAGAGAGCGACAAAACTCCTCTCGTTAGTTTGCGGACATCTGGCAGCTGTTCATTGGTGGAGGTCAATGAATGCAAACCATGCCTACTGTTTCTGTTTCCGAAATAATACGCAATGTTTTTTGTTCTAATGTTAAAATATAGGCACCGTCCTCTATAAATAAGACAACTTCGGCAGTTTTTACCTATTTTGATATTACTTTTCTGGAACCGAATAATTTTGTTAGTCTGTCACTCTGACCTGCACCTATTAAAAGCTGCAAGATGCCCGGATCTAGCAATAAGGATAGTATTGCAATCTTACTACATGGGTTTTCTTGCTCTCATTATTGTGTCATATCTGACGTGGTCAGCGCTTAGTCCATTGTAAAAAGAATCGACTTCACTTGGACTACAACGGTGGTGCGAATTGGCAGCTAAGGTCACCGATGTCGTCCAAAGCATGTTCATCCAAGTCTATACAGATGTAGTGCATTATAATTTTCCATCGTAATTTCTCGGAAAAGTTCGTTTTTGTACTTTTTATCGTGCCCTCTCAATTAGCTTCAGTACCCATCTACTGAAGCTAATTGAGAGGGCACGATAAAAACGAACTTCTTCGAGAAAATACGATGGAAAACTTTTGAACGTGCCGCTCTGAGCGGCGGGCACAACGGGTGGGTTCGCGCGACTCGATCCAAATCTATAGACTTTAATGGACCTGTTTCGGATGATAGCGGCGGCCGCTCGAACCCCCTCAAACGACAAAACCCCTCTCGTTAGTTTGCTATACTATGCTTATTTCTAAATCCGGACATCTGGCAGCTGTTCACTGGTGGAGGTCAAAGAGATACGTCTTGCCGCTTGCCGCGTCGCAGTTTGCGCTAACTGTCTAACCAAAAACTGTAGTAAACAGTAGAAGCAATAAGCTGTACTCTTCCATTTTTAGGGTTCCGTAGTCAACTAGGAACCCTTATAGTTTCGCCATGTCCGTCCGTCCGTCTGTCCGCGGTCTAGCTCAGTGACCGTTCGCACTAGAAAGCTGAAACTTGGTATCAGTATGTGCATTAATCACGCCAACAAAGTTGGAGAATAAAAACTGGAAAACATTTTTATTAGGGTACCTACCTCCCGTACACATGAAGTAGGGGTGAATTTATTTTCCCTCCAACCCTCCATCGTGTTGGGTATCATTGGATAGGTCTTTCAAAAAGAATAGAGTTCTTCTACAACATTTTTTTTGATAAAACTAACAGTTTCGTAAATAATAGCTCTGAAAGTTCAAAACAGGGCGCCGTCCCCCCATCTAACTTTTGAACCGTGGGTCCAAAAAATTTGAAACTAGTCATGGAAGTGAGGCCTGATAAGTACTTTCAAGAAAACTATATTGAATAAAATCGGTTCAGCCGTTTTTGAGTTATCACTCAAAAGCGCATAGTGAAAGGACGTAAGTGCCGGAGAATAAAATGACGTAAGCGCCGCCAATTATCCCTTAATAAACGACCTTTTGAACAGATGTATTGTAACAGGCCGGCATCTACGGAACCCTACACTGAGCATGGAACATGCTCTTGGCCGGTTTTTTAGTGGAGAGAGTAAGACAAAGACAGTGTGGTTCTCTCTGTCTACGCTTGAAGTGAGCCAGACTATAGGACACTGACCTTTTCCCTCTCATATGCGTCATCAGGGCTGGTGACCAGCTCCGGAACATCCAGCCTCGGTATGCTGAACAGGTTCATCAGGTAGTGCTTCTGGTTGGTGTACACCATCCGCTGGTCAGCCCACTCCACTTCCCGGGGCAGACGCCAGTCCTTCATCTTGGGTTCCTCTCGTTCGGTGTACTGCTCGAAGTTGAGACGTTCCATGTCTTCTACCACCTATAAAATGAAATAAATAGTCAAGAGAATCTTTTCAGATCATTGACAGAGCGAGCAAAGAGTGAAATATCAATTGTCAACATTCCAGCTGTACCTACTACAGTCATTTTACGGGCGGCTAATATGGGGAATTGGAAATAATTAATAATAGCTAATATTTTTAGTGTAACGGATATATCATGATACTAGTATAATTTATGCAATGAAATCCTACAAAATATCGTTATTCGCTAACCGCCACAAATATGTACACACATATTACAAGCGTTTTTCTTGTAGGATTTTAATGAATATATCGTTTCTAAGTCTTTTAAAAGTTATAAGAACAAACTACCACTTATTACTATGTGTTTCTAATGAATTGGGACATATATCGCCCGCGCCGTACATTTCGTAAATTATGTGGTTTCACATGGACAAGTTTTCCTGTTTTTCGCTTTCAACTGAAAGAAGACTTAAATATCGTTTTGTTTACAAATAAAAATAATTGATATCATTGTAAATAAAAATGTACCATTTTTTTTTTTTTTTTTTACCTATTTAACTACTTCCGGGTAAAAAGTTTGTAGGATTTTTGCATATATTATCTATAAATATCCCATAAGAATGAAAAATAAAAAAATCAGACTATTATAAATTAATGTTTAACGCAACCGTAACGTATCTTTACTGTACTACTGGCAAAAATTCTTTCGTAATCGGCTGTTTTCTTCTACGGGTCGCAATTCTCGATCTGTCGATCGATTCTCGTGATATTACTCGTATGTGAGCAGGTTCTATAATAGGCATGATGACACATGTTGAATTATGCAATAAATTTTAGTTGATAAGATGCAAAATGATCAATATATCCAACTAAAGTGAAAATATATAAATGGCTCAAAGATATCAACCTGCTAAATTTCTAAATTTTACGATTTTTTAAAGTGCGAATTTAAAAAAAAACAATGATACCATTAGATTTTTAACATTTTACTGTAAAATAAATTGTATAGCAACCATATACATAAACGCAACATTTCACTGTAAAAATAGCAATTTCATATTTTTTCCATACTTTAAACAGCGACTGCAAAAGTGCAAAAGTGACGTCACGATCACATGATCGTGACGTCACTTTTGCACGTCATTTTGTTAGGAGCGTTTTGAGAAACAAATGCAAATCTCGGAATTTAAGTCTCATTTCTGACTTTTGTGTTGCTTTAACATAATTGGCCGCATATAGACATTTGATCCTCACATCAAAACGAATCGATTGATACCATACATGAAAAAAATTCACCATGCCTATTATGTTTCTTTTCGTCGATGTTTTCGAAAATTTCCAATATGGCGGAGATGTGGCGGTTGGCTTAATAACGAAAAATCATGTTTTAGCCATTGCGCAGTTTTTTTTTAGACAGGACTCTACAAATTTGTGTTGTGAATGACGCTCATTTCAAGGCTTAAAGACTCGGACCCTAAAGACTGAAAGGCCGCAAAGACGATTTCTTATAAGCCAATACATTTCTTAAAAATATTCGATTCTTCCCACCACTTCCACCTCCCCGCCACCGCTCCAGTCATACACCAGCAGCTCGGCGTGGGTGGAGATGCCCCGGAGATACTTGTTCTTGTACTGGCGCTCCATCTCCGTGAGGAAGGCGGGGGTGCGTGCCTTGCCGCCACTCTAGATAAGTACCCACCACTTCCACCTCCCCGCCACCGCTCCAGTCATACACCAGCAGCTCGGCGTGGGTGGAGATGCCCCGGAGATACTTGTTCTTGTACTGGCGCTCCATCTCCGTGAGGAAGGCGGGGGTAAGCGCCTTGCCACTCTAGATAAGTACCCACCACTTCCACCTCCCCGCCACCGCTCCAGTCATACACCAGCAGCTCGGCGTGGGTGGAGATGCCCCGGAGATACTTGTTCTTGTACTGGCGCTCCATCTCCGTGAGGAAGGCGGGGGTAAGCGCCTTGCCACTCTAGATAAGTACCCACCACTTCCACCTCCCCGCCACCGCTCCAGTCATACACCAGCAGCTCGGCGTGGGTGGAGATGCCCCGGAGATACTTGTTCTTGTACTGGCGCTCCATCTCCGTGAGGAAGGCGGGGGTGAGCGCCTTGCCACTCTAGATAAGTACCCACCACTTCCACCTCCCCGCCACCGCTCCAGTCATACACCAGCAGCTCGGCGTGGGTGGAGATGCCCCGGAGATACTTGTTCTTGTACTGGCGCTCCATCTCCGTGAGGAAGGCGGGGGTAAGCGCCTTGCCACTCTAGATAAGTACCCACCACTTCCACCTCCCCGCCACCGCTCCAGTCATACACCAGCAGCTCGGCGTGGGTGGAGATGCCCCGGAGATACTTGTTCTTGTACTAGCGCTCCATCTCCGTGAGGAAGGCGGGGGTGAGCGCCTTGCCACTCTAGATAAGTACCCACCACTTCCACCTCCCCGCCACCGCTCCAGTCATACACCAGCAGCTCGGCGTGGGTGGAGATGTCCCGGAGATACTTGTTCTTGTACTGGCGCTCCATCTCCGTGAGGAAGGCGGGGGTGAGCGCCTTGCCACTCTAGATAAGTACCCACCACTTCCACCTCCCCGCCACCGCTCCAGTCATACACCAGCAGCTCGGCGTGGGTGGAGATGTCCCGGAGATACTTGTTCTTGTACTGGCGCTCCATCTCCGTGAGGAAGGCGGGGGTGAGCGCCTTGCCACTCTAGATAAGTACCCACCACTTCCACCTCCCCGCCACCGCTCCAGTCATACACCAGCAGCTCGGCGTGGGTGGAGATGTCCCGGAGATACTTGTTCTTGTACTGGCGCTCCATCTCCGTGAGGAAGGCGGGGGTGAGCGCCTTGCCGTTCTGCTCGTGTTCGTGGCCGCGCTTCTTGATTGCCGCTTGGACCTGTAGGCATGATGATCTTGATTAGAGGTATACATCAGCCACAACAGACTTCTGACCGTCATGGCAGAGGTGGGACAGCGAACATAGTTATTTAAGTCACATTGTAATACTAACAGTACCTGGACGACTTTGGATGACTTTGTCCCATATATGAATGACTTTGTCCGAAATAAAAATGCTTTTTTTAATTTTATTCATTATTGATCTAAATATAATTAAGATTAATAAGGGCCTATACATACGGCGTTTTTTTGTTTGAGCTAGCCACGTCGGATATATTTCGGCCAGCTCTTAGTCCATTTGTATCGATTCGATACAAACGCGCGTCGACGGCGCGTATAAAAAACGCGGTGTGCATAGGCCCTTATAGATCATTGCGCACACCTTTGTATTGCTTAAGACGTAAACAAACTGCTCCGTGGAATGAAAAACGGCCCTAAAACAGTAGCGTTAAGACTGACATTCAGTCAGCAGCAGAAGGAGCTAAGCGGATGAGGTGTTCAAAATGACCTCCACGCACTCTTATTCTCTTAACAATAAAGTCGTGTCCAGATAATTTGGAACACCTCACCCGCTCAGCTACTTATGCTGCTGACTGTACAATGGTCAGACTACACTTGAAGAAAAAACCTTCAATATTGGGACATATATTCTTCAGTAGAGAAACTCTAATATGAAAGGATTTTTTGAAATTGGAGGTTGAAAGTTTCAACTCATGATTTTTATACCATGACGGTGGCAAACAAGCATACGGCCCCCCTGATTTATTTATTTATTTAATCAAAAACACGTTTACATGACATTACAGTTTAACTAATGCGCCATGAAACTACAATACAATTACAATAACATTTAAAAATAACATTAAACAACAAAATAATAACAGATTACATAACAGTTGAACATCTTTTATCCATCCCCTCACAGAATTTCAAACATTCACTATAAACAGTTGTCCATCGCCACGCAAACAGGTCACACTCCGGTACTGATGCCAAGAACGCATTTAGTTGTGATGGTAAGCAGTTGTATTGTATTGCAGGTTTCCACAACTCGATGTCTAGCACCTGTTTTGCGTGACGATCTAGTAAGCAGTTATGGCAGCCTACAAAACTGAATTACAATTAATCTGAAATTGGAAGGGAATGCAAGTATGTTGAATCCTCCAGAGGCTACAACGGCATTATATTTAAGTATTTTTGTAATTATTCAAAAAGTTCATATTTATTTTCCTAGAAAACTCTTCAACATATTTAGTGTATATACAAAATTGGCAGAAAATTAAGGTACAAAACACACTTGAAACCTCTGCTATATACAAAAATTTGCCGCAAAGCAAAAATTTGTGTATGGTGGCTGCATTTTTGAATAGAGCCCATAGACAAAATTCAGCAGGAAGTTTGATTTTTCCACTTTTTGTCTATGGTAGCTGAATTCAGTGTTGAATTTCGCTCAAGTGTGGTGTGTGTTTTATACTACTTAGACTTCCACAGTTAACTTTAAGTTCAAATACTTAAAATGTTATTATTAAAAATGAAAATGAGAGAGGATTATAGTCATAATACTCATAATATACTAACCTGGCTCACTCCAAGATCCAAGTAGACAACCAAATGGGGCCTCATCAGCTCCTCAAGAGTGTTGTTCCTGAGCTCATAGTACACAGAGCGGACACCCTTGCTGATGAACTTGGAGGCGTACATAGCCTCCAGGAACACAAAGTCAGAGTACGGAGACCTCTCCAATACAACCCCTTGGCCGGTGTTAAACAGGTGAGCCAAAGCGTCAATATATTGGCTATAGCGAGCAATGTACGTCATAATCTGGAAGTTTCCAGCCAGACGGTGGTTCGGGCATTCGTTGAAGTTCTTATGATCAAAGGTCCTAGTATCTTCAGGGACTAGAGGATCAAACTGCCTCAGGTCACATCCATTCGGCCTGATGTAGTGATGATCCATGTTTGCTTCCGGGAAATGCTTCATTCCCAGGTCCTCAGCTAGGCTAGCCGCGAATTCGGTCTTACCAACCGCTACGGGGCCCTCCACAACTATCACTTTTGAGTTCTCATCGAAACGGTGCGTGGTCCTGTCAAAGAGACTGCGGATCCAAGTATAATCCTTGTTCTCATAGTCGAATGGAGCCTTCTTCGGAGGCCTGGGTGGGAGAGACTCGCGGAGCGTCTTGCCAGAGATGTTGCGGTGCTGCACGAAGGCGCAAGCGGCTATTTTACTCCCGCTCGGGCTGATGAACTTGATTACTGAGGTTTTTATTAGACCAGCCATACTGGTTTTGAGGTATCGTCCTATGATACCTGTAATTCAGACTGCGTTAGTGAATTAAAGACATTAAATATTTAATTAGAGTAACAAACGTGATTCTTACCTCAAATAATCATAATAAAAAATCTATTCGTCTGGTTAAAACTGTGACATAACACAGTCGAGGAGTATTCGGATGGAAGTAACATTTGTAAACATATTTTTTTATTTATCTAAATCTATTTCAGCACAAAAGCATAACATTTATTTAGATTACAATAAATTCTTCTATAAAATATTAACGTTTTAAAGTAATGTAAGCGAAATTTGAATTTAAAAGTTAATAAGGAATCCCAATTTTGGAGAATTTAAAACAAGTGAAAAAAAAATTGGTAAGCTATTCCAGCCTTTAATATAACCGCTGCTATGCTTACACAAGTGTATGACAGAACATTACGATTTTTCACATCACTACTCTTTTTGACAGATGCTGTCATTTAAAAACCATGTGAGATCGTGGTTAAAAAATAAATAAATAAAATATTAACATTATCTCCCTGCATATATGTCATTAAGTGCTACCGTCTAATAAATCATCAAAAATGGAGACTGAGAACATAAGTGTTGACGAGTTTTTGCCCGCAAAAAATCCAATCAAGCTCAAAAATGTGAAGCGGAGGGCTGTGTCCGAATCCGGGGATGTTATGGAGGTTGAAGAACACAATGGTATCCAAGGGAAAGCAAAACACACACGGTCTAAAGCAAAGAGGTCGAAGAAAAACCAGGAACCTAACGAGACCAAAGTTAACATGAGAAAAATCCCAGTTCCAGCTCACAGGTATAACCTCTAAAAATAACACTTGCATCTGGTTATTAATAGCTTTTATTTGTATGTAGGGTAGGTTTTATATCCTTTACTTAAGTTCAGACTACAGGCAACCTGAAAGCTCTGCTGGGCTTCGTAGAGGAGCTAGGGTGGTTAGACTAGAGCTACCCCGTTATCACGCAAAATAGGCACATTGGATGTCGACTTGCGGAAAATGCCTCATGCAATCAGATCACTTTGCCTTGATTTCCCAAACAGTTATGTTGCATCCTTTATATAAATGCAGAGCCACATTGACGTAAAATAAAAGGTAATCACAGTAACTTGATTAATTTGAAAAAAGTTTTGGCGTTGTGTAGCAAGAGAACAAGAGGATTTAAAGATGAAACTGATAATTAGTGTATGCTCCCGATACTGGGTTTTTATACAAAGCCTATACCAGGAGTATTCACTTCTAATGAGGTTTATTTAATTAACTGAGAATTAATTTTTTATCCCAAATATTTATAATAGGCATGATGAATTTATTTCATGTATTTCATGTATTTATTTCAATTGATTTGTTTTGTTGTAAGGATCAAATGTCTATATGGGGCTCATTGCGTCAAAGCAACACGAAAGTCAGAAATGAGATTCAAAATCTGTCACTCTCTTTTGTTTCTCAAAACGCTCCTAACAAAATGATATGCAACAGTGACATCACGGTTGCATAGTCGCCCTGTTTAAAGTATGGAAAAATTATGAAATTGCCATTTTGACGGTAAAATATTGCATTTATGTATATGGTTGCTGTACAATTTATTTTACGATAAAATGTAAGAAATCGAAGTTTAAAAGTCTCGTATCTTTGAACAATTTCAATAGATTTTTTTTTAATTTTGCTTTATTAGGATATATTTATCATTTTGCATCCATGCAACTTAATTTTTTACAAAATTCAACCCTATTATTTATACGCAATTGAAAAAGAAACGATCCTTTAAAATATGTACACAAACTGATAGGAAGTCTTGTCAGTTACTGCAAAATGGTATTGAAAAGTTGAGCTAAACCGAAAAAAACGTTACCCGACTCTAAAGATTAATTTTACATGTAAAATAAAAAATTCAACTACCTAATTCCGTTTTTATCAGATACAATCATATGAAAATATTGATGAGTTACAGAGTCTTAAAAAGTGCTTCTAGAAAACAACTATATAGAAACCAATATTATGTATTTATCATTGTTTCATAGATACACCCCACTGAAAGAGGTGTGGCTGAAGATCTTCACGCCCATCGTGGAGCACCTGTTCCTGCAAGTGCGGTTCAACACCAAAACCCGTAATGTGGAGATCAAGGTCGGCCCGGAGACTAAAGATGTGGCCAATCTACAGAAAGCTGCTGATTTTGTTAAGGTAGGTTTTTTTGGACTAAGAGCTGGCCACGTCAGATATGACACAATAATGAGAGAAATGACACCCGTCTAGTAAGATTGCAATACTATCCTTATTGTTAGATCTGGCAGCTTTTAATGGGTTGAGTCGGAAAACTGTAATAGCAAAATAGGTAAAAACTGCCGAAGTATTTATAGAGGACAGGGCCTATATTTTAACATTAGAACTACAAAAAAATTCCATATTATTTCGGAAACATAAACAGTAGGCAACAAACTATGAATTACATTATATGTCATTTTGGACTACTTTACCCCCATCAGAAAGTTTTGGCAATGATATAATCTAATTAGTAATTATCTATATAATCTTCCATGATACTGCATCAAAACCAGAACTCTAGGATTTATATTCTCCAAACGGTTTGCATTTTTTGACCTCCACCACTTTACAGCTGCCAGATGTCCGGATCTAGAAGTAAGCATAGTATAGCAAACTAACGAGAGGGGTTTCGTCGCTCTCATAATTGTGTCATATCTGACGTGGCTAGCTCTCCATCTATATCTGTTTTCGGATAGACATATTTGCATGTCTATAGGTATTTCTAATAGGCGGGTGCACACAGGCCGAGCAGCGTATACGAGGAAATTGCCGCGCGAAGTAGCTTGGGCAGTGTACACGCGCCTCGGCAACGCCTAATATTTACAACTATAATCTATTAGGGAGACTGAATTTACCGGAGTTGAGATCATTTCAATCAATACTAAAAATTGTAATAAACTTGTTGTCAACTCTGATGGTAAGTATATACAATGTGTTTGTACACCTATGTTGGTGCCGTTAACCACATATAGTATGATGAATTTTATCACACAAATCACCCCCATACCATTTTTAAACTGCACCCCTTGAAAGTTTTATAGCACCACACTCTACCATCCTTAGTAAATTAACCATTATTTGTCAAAATATCTGTCGTACATGAGCAATCTTGCCGTGCGAGTGTTTTGCGTATGGCAATTAAAGGCCTATCAAAAGTAAAAATATTTTATTGACCGTAAATACTTTTTATATAACATTTACAGATCATCAGTGACTCCCACACTAGGCTAGGCTAGGCCTGTGTCGTGGAAGTCAGAAACATACGAATGTTATCAAAAACGAGGAGGCTTTTGGAGTATAAAGTACATGCAACTTATAAACTATATTTAATATTACAATTGATGCTAGTTAAAATGAAGTTAGATGTGAACTTAACTAAATATAGCAAACGCCACAAAAGTCTTGCCCGCTTGATTTTAGTGTGTAAACGTTGGTGTGTAAGAATGTGAGTTGTAGAACATTATCTTTTCCAGGCATTCATATACGGCTTTGACGTTGAAGATGCACTAGCGCTCCTACGACTAGACGACTTGTTCGTCGAATCCTTCGAAATCAAAGACGTCAAGACCTTACAAGGCGACCACTTGGGCCGCGCGATCGGTCGACTCGCCGGCAAAGCTGGTCGAACAAAATTCACCATTGAAAACGTCACTAAGACCAGAATAGTACTCGCGGACTCAAAGATACATATTCTTGGCAGTTACCAGAACATTGCGTTAGCTAGGAGAGCTATATGCAATCTGATTATGGGATCGCCTCCTTCGAAGGTGTATGGTAACTTGAGGAATGTCGCGATTAGGGTAGCTCAGAGGATGTAGTTAATAAATAATAAAATATATTTATGTGTAATTACTTGTTTTACTGTTGTATGTACAGTCGCCTTTAGATATATCGGAGCGGCCAAGGCGGTCACAAATATCTGAACAACGCCTTTATTTTCAAAGAGATAAAGTGCATAACATAAATACTCTTCATTGCACACCTCAAAATAAAGAAACACATAAAATACAAGTTACAAATAGAATAATCAGAGGTAAAACAATTGCATGTTCAGATATTTTGAGTACCTTGACCGCTCCGATATATTTTATGGCGACTGTACTAAACAAAAGATAATCGCTTGAACCGTAAATGGTCAAACAATTTAAGTCCATGACTGTACCCCAGATTTGAGATTTATTTCGCTCGCCGAGATATGCATTTCGCTCAGTATCTTTTTTTTTATACCACGACGGTGGCAAACAAGCATACGGCCCGCCTGATGGTAAGCAGTTACCGTAGCATCTGTTCGCATATTCGCATCGTCTCACTCGTTTGACTCGGCCGGCTCATTCGAATCATTAGTGGGAAGAGCGAGCTAGTAACACTGTAAACACTGAGATAGATGAGTTACTGAGCGAGTTAAATGTTCAGTGAGTGTGAGTTGAATCAAAAGATATAGTTAATTTAAATGCCAGCCCAGATGATATTTTTAGTGACTGCAAACTTTTCTAGGCATCATAGTTTGTCACGTGCCTTTACCGAAAACAGAAACCAAAGAATGAAAGAGAGAGACAACTGCACGTATTGTGCTGTGTAAGAGGGAGATAGCAGTCTTTACCGGCTTTGCACGTGTTGTTTTCAAAAACACTTCCTTATCTTATCACGCTGAAATGTGAAAGTTGACCTTCAACTCCAAGGCCAAATTAACGTAAGATAAGTTTTAAATCTTAATAACCTGCAAACCTCATCGGTCATCGAGAAAACAAACCCGCTTGTTACTTACGGGATTTCAAAAAAGAGGCGTCAATGTTTGGGCAATGATGATTTGCCTGTCGCGTCCGTTACAATAACCGCGGAAAAATCAAGTTTATGAAAGGTTTTCCGGGATTATTTTACATCATTAGAAAGAGGATAAAACACACAATTTAGTAAAAAAAATTTAAGAACGTAATCTTTTTTATTTATTTTTTCATCAAATCAAAGTTGACCTTTGGCAAAATTTTTACATGCTGTAAAACCTTCGAGGGCCAATAAAAAATAAACTAAGCGTTAGGTGTCCGAAATTTTCACTTTAATAAAGCAGTGCAACGTTGCACATCACGATGCAATAACAATTGCATGTCTCTAGCACTTATTTTTTATCAAAATTTAATTTTAAACGAGTTGGTCCTGATTTTCTTTTCAAAACAACAAAAAAAAAAAAAAAAATGCACGTCGGTCAAAAAATTTTTTGGAAAGCGTGGTGAGATAGGGAACGACCCCACCTATCCGCCATTTTAATTTGGCCAACGATGGACCAAACACCCTGTATAAGGGGGCGTCCATTAATCGCGTCATATTGTATAGGGGTGGAGGGGGTCAAGAAAAAATCACCAATGATCACCACAGGGGGGAGGGGGGTCTGGACACATATCACGTGTAATTTTTTTGTTCCTTCTGCTATACTGTATTATGGTCAATAAAATAAAAACTATCAACTTTTAAATGAATCAATCTGTCGAAAGCAGAGTAAAATTGCACTAGCACTATGATTCTATATAATTTTTAATGGCATTTGACATATTATTTTGTGAAGTAGGTTTTTAGGGTTCCGTAGCCAAAGTGGCAAAAACGTAACCCGTAGTTTCGTTATGTCCGTCCGTCGGGTCTGTCCGTCCATCCGTCCGTATGTCACAGCCATTATACTCGGAAACTATAAAACGTATCTTAATAAATATTTAAACATAAGGTGTTTTTGTATGCCGCTTTGCCGCTACTTAATTTTGTAGTAAAAATGCTGAAAAAGATATTTTAAGGAGGGGCAAAACTCCATACATGTAATTAATTGTAAAAAAAAATTTTTTTTACCAAATATCGACATGATAGACATCACTCGATAGGTCTTTCAAAATAAAATTGAGGTCTGTTTGAATTTTTATTTATTTAGTGAATATTTTAAGAAAGAATCACCCCGTAAGTCTAAAAAACTTGTGTCCCCCCCTGTCACGTTTGAACCGGAGATCCAAATAATATGAAAAAAATTGAGAACATTATCGGTTTAGGAATTATTGAGTTATCTCCTAAAAACTCATTTCATACGCAGATACGACCTTTTGATATTACTTTTTCGATAGTAGGTACGAAACCGCGTGGTCCGACACGCACTTGGCCGGTTTTTTTCTATTAAAGATTATTTTATTTTATATGTATACATATAGGTACATGTATTTGTTTCATTTTTAGGGTTCCGTAGTCAACTAACCCCTAATATGGAACCCTTATAGTTTCGCCATGTCTGTCCGTCCGTCCGCGGATAATCTCAGTGACCGTTAGCACTAGAAAGCTGAAATTTGGT
Organism: Pammene aurita; assembly: GCA_947086415.1. Taxonomy (NCBI): domain Eukaryota; kingdom Metazoa; phylum Arthropoda; class Insecta; order Lepidoptera; family Tortricidae; genus Pammene; species Pammene aurita. The sequence goes on from OX352310.1 coordinate 17,943,346, forward strand.
ACTAATATGTATATCAATCACGCCGACAAAGTGGTAAAATGGGTATATTTATTTATACGTAAAGTGGGGAGTGATTTTTTTTTTCATTTCAACCATAACGTGTGATATATTGTTGGATAGGTATTTAAAAATGAATAGGGGTTTAGTAAAATCATTTTTTGATAATGTAAATATTTTCAGAAATAATTGCTTGAGAAGTAAAAAAAATGTGTCCCCCTCCCTCTAACTTTTGAACCATAAGTTTTCAAAAACTGAAAAAAATCTCAAAAGTAGAACTTTATAAAAACTTTCTAGGAAAATTATTTTGAACTTGATAGGTTGAATCATTTTTGAAAAAAAAATTACAAAATAATTTCTGAACTAAGTTTGGAATTTAACCGTATAAGCAGGTGTTTATTGTACCTGTAATTTCTACAAAATCACAATGAAATGACGTGCTTTCAAATAAAGTTTTGAAAAAACCCATTTTTTTTACTCTTAAGTGGGGACACCTACTGTGACGGACGGAAAACTACGGAACCCTACACTGAGCGTGGCCCAACACGCTCTTGGCCGGTTTACGTGTACGTACGTTACGTGTTACGAGTAAGTTTTAAGTAGGTTTACGTGTTAGAAAACTGTACTTACTTTAGTTAGCAAAAAATTACACGTCATATTGGACAGGGGGGGAGGGGTCCTGAAAATATCACCAAAGATCACCATGGGGGAGGGGGGGGGTCTAAAACCAGCCAAAAACGTATGACGCGATTAATGGACGCCCCCTAAATAATAGATAAATATAAATAAATACTTAAATATACAGATGTGCAAGTTGCGGAAACTTTCCAAATAATGTTCTCAGAAATTTCTCGAAAATTTCATATGAAATATAGGAAATTTAAGAAATGGAAAGTTTCAAATCCCATACAAAATTGCGAGAATTTTCCGAAATTTTCATATGTGGAAAATGTCGCAATTTTGGAAACTTTCCAATGGCACATCAGTACTTAAATACATAGAAAACATCCATAACTCAGGAACAAATATCCGTGATAAACACACAAATAAATGCCCTGACCAGGATTCGAACCCGGGACCTCCTGCTTCATTGGCAGGGTCACTACCGATTGGGCTAGGAGGCTGTTAAAAAGAATAAGATCCTAAATACAGTTTAACTTATTTCAAGAAAAAAGGGACAACTTAAGATGTAAGTTTCTATTTATATGGAGGCCGTGGCGGTGTCTCACTCGCACTTATTACAAATGACAGACATGACATTTTGACTTGTTGTCATGTTGGCAATATTTTCTGATGACGTCGTTACCTCCTTAGTCAAAACGAGACGCCGTCCCCAATGTTATCTCTCCTTCGGCCTCACTTTGTGGCCGAAGAGGAGCCTCCAGCAAGGGTGTGTATCTCTGTCAAAAAAATAAGTTTGACAACTAGTATCCGGAGTGCGATTTTTGAATCTCACCAAGTGACTAATTCTCACCGATGTGAGTGATTTCCGAAAGTAAATCACTCACATCGGTGAGAATTAGTCACTTGGTGAGATTCAAAAATCGCACTCCAGATACGTTTGCATAAGTGAGAAAGAGAACTTGTCATGCGTTAAGAAGGGACAACATGACTGGTGACGTCACAGTGAGTACTATTATTTGGTGCCTCCAGTTTATAAATTATAACTTCATGTAGGCGAGATGTGCAAAGATTTGTTAGTCAACAACACAAAACATGGTCCTGGCCTTATAATATTCAATAATGCTCTATGGTCTGGCCCATAATATTTTAAATTAAGAACTCTTATATAAAAATCGGTTCAGCCGTTTCGGGGGTTTATCTAAATATTTTTGGGACTTGTATAAATCGGTCGCATCGGCAAAAACTTTATTGCGAACCGAATTGCAAATACTTGGAACAAATTATCCTCTCAAGTTGTGTACTCCAACAGTGTTAATCAGTTTAAAATAGACTCAACCAACTATCTAAAGCAGTGAATTAGTGCTTAGTGAACTATGATTAAGGGCCGGTTGCACCAAACCGTCAACAGACGGTTTGGTGCAACGTCAACGTCATAGTTAAAAAAAAATTGTATGAAAAGTTTGACAGTTTTCTATGGGATGACAGTTCCGTCGCCATATTGAACGTTGAAGAGTTCGTTAGTTGTGCGTGGTGCAACCCACCCTTAGACTTATCAGCACGAGCTGCCAGTCTAAAACGTTATAATAACAATAAAACTAGAAAAAGGCGTCGGTATGTAGTAATAAATATATTTATGAATAATGTAAATACAATTACAAAAGCAGCTTATATTTAAAGTGCCTCGGCACGCGGCTGAGCACGAGCCGCGCGTCGCAGCTGAGGCTGGCGAAGGTCCAGGGCTCCGCCGCACTCCACTCGCAGCAGTACACCGAGTCCTCGTGCTGCTCGTACGACTGGAGCACCCCGTCTTCCAGTCTAGAACATTGAGTAACAGGAGATGACATCACTAAGAAATTCTTTGTCCCAAAAGTTGACGTGAAAATCACTAAAGTCTATACTACTTTTTGATTCTGTCATAGCTGTCCACCGCCAAACATGGCACACAAAATTTGTTCTAAATGTCACATCTAGTAGAATACATAATAAATCAATGTTCATTCACTTGTATTTTAGTTATGCGGGACATGTTTCGGAGAGCTTAGGTGTCCATCGTCGCTCTCAAGAAGCACTAAACACGCACGTCGCGCTGCGCGCCGTGCCGATCGCCAGCCGGCAGTCAGCGCGGCCCCGCAGCGATGGTACACGGATCGGTTCGCCTAGCACTATTCGTGTTTGAAGATGGAGACTGAAGCTCTCCGAAACTTTTCTTATTTTTTATGGGGATCAAATGTCTTTTCTTTAGGATAAACACAAACAAGATAGATTGTACATTGTCATTGCTAATCTACAGTATTTTACAAGCTTTTATTTAACTTGTATCGTTAGAGTCAAATCTTGCAAGTTAAATTTGACCTACTCGTACTTTCAGAGGTCGGATTACTTAAAACTTGCTATGGATAAGCTAAGGCTAAGTTGGATGATAATGCAATATTATGATGACATCGGCTGATGATGATGACCAGGATTGACCATAGGAACTCACACAGGCTTATTCTCACTGGAGCACACGTTGGCCACCGTCAGCAAGGCGCGTCAAACTGCCCGTCAGCAACAGCTGCCCGTGGTACGAGTTGTACCGCACCGTGTGTTGTCTGTGGTAGTACTCAACTCACACAGGCTTGTTCTCACTGGAGTCGCACATGTTGGCCGCCGTCAGCAAGGCGCGTCAAACTGCCCGTCAGCAACAGCTGCCCGTGGTACAAGTTGTACCGCACCGTGTGTTGTCTGTGGTAGTACTCACACATGCTTGTTCTCACTGGAGCACACGTTGGCCGCCGTCAGCAAGGCGCGTCAAACTGCCCGTCAGCAACAGCTGCTCGTGGTACGAGTTGTACCGCACCGTGTGTTGTCTGTGGTAGTACTTACACAGGCTTGTTCTCACTGGAGCACACGTTGGCCACCGTCAGCAAGGCGCGTCAAACTGCCCGTCAGCAACAGCTGCCCGTGGTACGAGTTGTACCGCACCGTGTGTTGTCTGTGGTAGTACTCACACAGGCTTGTTCTCACTGGAGCACACGTTGGCCGCCGTCAGCAAGGCGCGTCAAACTGCCCGTCAGCAACAGCTGCTCGTGGTACGAGTTGTACCGCACCGTGTGTTGTCTGTGGTAGTACTTACACAGGCTTGTTCTCACTGGAGCACACGTTGGCCACCGTCAGCAAGGCGCGTTAAACTGCCCGTTAGCAACAGCTGCCCGTGGTATGAGTTGTACCGCACCGTGTGTTGTCTGTGGTAGTACTTACACAGGCTTGTTCTCACTGGAGCACACGTTGGCCACCGTCAGCAATGCGCGTCAAACTGCCCGTCAGCAACAGCTGCCCGTGGTACGAGTTGTACCGCACCGTGTGTTGTCTGTGGTAGTACTCACACAGGCTTGTTCTCACTGGAGTCGCACACGTTGGCCGCCGTCAGCAAGGCGCGTCAAACTGCCCGTCAGCAACAGCTGCCCGTGGTACGAGTTGTACCGCACCGTGTGTTGTCTGTGGTAGTACTTACACAGGCTTGTTCTCACTGGAGCACACGTTGGCCACCGTCAGCAAGGCGCGTTAAACTGCCCGTTAGCAACAGCTGCCCGTGGTATGAGTTGTACCGCACCGTGTGTTGTCTGTGGTAGTACTTACACAGGCTTGTTCTCACTGGAGCACACGTTGGCCACCGTCAACAAGGCGCGTTAAACTGCCCGTTAGCAACAGCTGCCCGTGGTATGAGTTGTACCGCACCGTGTGTTGTCTGTGGTAGTACTTACACAGGCTTGTTCTCACTGGAGCACACGTTGGCCACCGTCAGCAAGGCGCGTTAAACTGCCCGTTAGCAACAGCTGCCCGTGGTATGAGTTGTACCGCACCGTGTGTTGTCTGTGGTAGTACTTACACAGGCTTGTTCTCACTGGAGCACACGTTGGCCACCGTCAGCAAGGCGCGTTAAACTGCCCGTTAGCAACAGCTGCCCGTGGTATGAGTTGTACCGCACCGTGTGTTGTCTGTGGTAGTACTTACACAGGCTTGTTCTCACTGGAGTCGAACACGTTGGCGGCCGTCAGCAAGGCGCGCGCGTCCGAGCTGCCAGTCAGCAAAAGTTGCTCGTGGTACGAGTTGTACCGTACGGTCCACACCCTGCCAATGTTGCAAAACAATTAATGAAAATATTCATACACTAATGCTGTAAAAAAAAATGTATCACGACGGTGGCAAACAAGCATACGGCCCGCCTGACGCTTTTCTGATCTTCATGAAATTTGTTGGGGTTGTAGCATATACATATAATTTGAGAGTTCGTATATGAGCAGGATCGACCTAGGGGTCATGCAGCTAGAAGGCGCGAAAAAATCATGATAAGGATCTTGTTATATTGGTCATCTCATTTGCAAGGAAATCGCGAGTTCTGAGTTCGAGGCGGACTACTAGTATAAGATTAGTACCAGTGCGAGTGGTCCTGCCGGCTGAATATCGGCTCCTTGCCGCTCCTGTAGTCCCAGATGTTGAGCGCACCGTCATCGCCCGCGCTCGCCACGTGGAACTGTCTGTGGGAACAAAATAACATAATAGTACATTACATCAGAGGCCGGGAAAATATAGAGATACGAGGCCGTGAATCCGTTTTCACGCCGAGGCATGTATAGTGCTTTTCTCAAACATGCAATGAAATAAAAAACCAAAAGGACAATGTTTTATTCAATCTAAAAAGCGACCATGAAGTAAAAATTAAAAAGTTAAAATCAGCTGTTCGTAAAACCTGCCGCCATCTTTGACGCTGTCTGAATGAGGTTGGACGTTGAAACAAAAAAAAAAGTTACTTTGCAGGCCTAGGCCTGAAAAGTTGTATGAAATCCCATTTCAGGCCGCCTCGAGATGCTGCGCCCGAAAAAGGATACTTCCGAGTCTATTATAAGGAACGTAAAGAGAATATTTCATTGCATGTTTGAGAAATAGTACATTACAGGAGACGCCCGGAATCCAATTGCACTCTGAGACATGTACATAGTGCTTTTCTCAAAAATAATGCGCGGAAATAAGACCTAAAAATCTATTATTTAAATCCCGAAAGTTTATCGCGCTCAAGATGGCCAGGGTGCCAAGCGCCGGCCCACGCCACAGGCCTGCAAAGTAGTATGAAAGTCCATTACATATGCGCCACTAAGGCAACCGAAACGTAACGACAACATTTCTGTGCATGTTTGAGAAGATTTTTCACTCCACTGCTCAGAAATGTGGCAATAGATGGTCTAAATCGAAGCCGGAATTAGGGCTTAGTCCTACATGTTCATACGGCTCTACATATGGATGTACAGTCGACTACAAAGAGATGTATCCAGTTTTGGACCTTATTACAACGCATTAAGGTAAAAAAGTGGATACATCTCTTTGTAGTCAACTGTACTGTCGGGTTTGAAATGCATCTCTCGTGTCTCTGACTCTCGTGTCGAAGCATTTTATATGTTAGGGTTGAAACGTTACTTGCCAGGGTTGAAATGTTACCTGTTAGGGTTAAAGTCGAGGTCTCTCGTCAGTTGGCGGTGCGCATCCTCTATGCTCCAGGCGGGCTTGCCGCCGTCGGTTCTCATGTCGAAGTATTCTCTATGTTAGGGTTGAAACGTAACTTGAAAGGGTTGAAATGTTACCCGTTAGGGTTGAAGTCGGGGTCCCTCGCCAGTTGTCGGTGCGCGTTTTCTATGCTCCAGGCGGTCTTGCCGCCATCGGTTCTTTCAGATACATAGGTTGAAACGTTACTTGCCAGGGTTGAAATGTTACCTGTTAGGGTTGAAGTCGAGGTCCCGCGTCAGTTGTCGGTGCGCGTTCTTTATGCTCCAGGTGGGCTTGCCGCCGTCGGCTCGCGTGTCGAAATGTTATACAGGCTGTTTGGTCGCTACGTGCAAAGGTTTAAAGAGGTGATAGACGAGGTATTTTTGAACATTTCTAGCAATATATGTCTTAGACGAAACGTAATATATTTTTTTTAATTGAAATTTTAAGAATTTTAGAAAAATGCTCAGAATTTGGTAGATAGCTACGAGTTAATAGTGCCCGAATACGCGTTAGTTTGTAAACACTATCTTTTGTTTCCGATAGTTTAATGTAAGTCGGACCAAATAAAGCTACTTTTAAGTGTATTCATGGCCTCTAAAACAAATGGAGGCATACGAACCTTTAAAAAAAAATCGTAGGTTGACACGAGCATAATTTTGATGTGCCATAAAAAAAAATTATTTGAATTGTTCAAACATTTTTGAAAACATGCCTATTTACTGTTCTTTCTTTAGAGGTATGTCATTCATATCGTTTGTCAAATTTCTGAGTTATGGAATAAAAACCAAAGTTAGGGAGCACTTCCTAAGAATTTCAAATCTCCGTACTAGTCTTGAAATTTTACTTTAAGTAGGTACTTAACTATTAAATAACGTGTTAAAAATAAAACATAAAAGTTTGTTGTAATTATTTCATAGCAAGTTAATTATTTTTAAAAAAATAAATAAAGTACCATTTTCCAAAGTCCGACGAGGATTATAAAAAAAGTTCTAAACTAAAAACCATAGTTTTAAATTTGGAACACGTTATTTTAAGAATAAGAATTTTCAAATTTGGAATTCAGTTCTTCTATGAAAATTGAACAAACGGTTGAAGCGGTTTTCAAATAGGTACTATTAAATTTTGTAACTAAACATTATGAACATCGATGGTTTTAGCAACGAAGATTATGCTAACATTATCTTCACGTACGGAAGGGCAGACGGTAATGGAGCATTGGCACGGCGAATGTATCAGGAGCATTATCCAAATCGCAGATTACCCAATGTCAGGATGTTTTACAACACGTTTCGTCGTCTTAGCGAAAATGGGATCCATCGTCCGGCTACTAGAGTGAATCCTGAGAGATACGATGCGGATACCGAGGAAGAAATTATTCACGCATTTGAAGCTGATCCTAAGACAAGCATCCGAACAGTAGCTCAAAACCTTAACATATCGACATGGAAGGTTTGGAACACGATGCATAAAGAGAAAAAATATCCTTTTCGAGGGGTGGGGGTTCAGGGTTTAGAAGAAGGAGATCCCGGGCAACGAATACAGTTCTGCAGATTCTTATTAAACAGCGACATTGACGACGCGTCATTTTTAAAATCTATCATTTGGACAGATGAGTCAAAGTTTTCAAGAGAGGGGATAACAAACTTGCATAACCTTCATGAATGGGCTGACAGGGACGCAAATCCTCATTGGAAGAAGCAGGTCTCCTTTCAAAAGAAGTTTTCAGTTAACGTGTGGGCTAGAGTAATTGGCAGAACTTTGATCGGGTCACATTTTCTTCCCGATAATTTGAACGGACCCAATTATCTCCAGTTCTTACAAAACGATCTTCCTATCCTCCTAGAAGAAGCCGGAGTACCATTAGAAGCGGAAAGAGAAATCATATTTCAGCAAGACGGCTGCCCGGCACATTGGACTTTGGCTGTGAGAGAATACCTTAACGACTGTTTTCCGGAGTGCTGGATCGGTAGAGATGGACCCATTCCTTGGACCGCTCGATCCCCCGACTTAACTCCTTTGGACTTTTTTGTTTGGGGACGGGCCAAAGGACTTGTGTACACCTCAGAAATCGCAACAAAAGACGAGTTAATAACAAGGATTCGCGAAGCTTTTGTCATCATGAGGGAGGAGATGCAACTAAAAATGACTACCACAGAAGTGCGGAAAAGGGCCCGTTCCTGTATAAGAAACCGTGGTTTACATTTTGAACATGTGATTTAAGTTTTTGCTTTGATTTAGTTACTAAAGTTTTAAAATTAAAGTTCATGTAGTTTTATTAAAAGTGCTCCCTAAACTTTGGTTTTTATTCCGTAACTCAGGATTTTGACAAGCGATATGAATGACTGATACCTCTAAAGAAAGAACAGTAAATAGGCATGTTTTCAAAAATGTTTGAACAATTCAAATTTTTTTTTTTTATTTTTTTTTATGGCACATCAAAATTATGCTCGTGTCAACCTACGATTTTTTTTAAAGGTTCGTATGCCTCCATTTGTTTTAGAGGCCATGAATACACTTAAAAGTAGCTTTATTTGGTCCGACTTACATTAAACTATCGGAAACAAAAGATAGTGTTTACAAACTAACGCGTATTCGGGCACTATTAACTCGTATCTACCAAATTCTGAGCATTTTTCTAAAATTCTTAAAATTTCAATGTAAAAAAAAAATATCATGTTCTGTCTAAGACATATATGGCTAGAAATGTTCAAAAATACCTCGTCTATCACCTCCTTAAACCTTTGCACGTAGCGACCAAACATCCTGTATATGTTAGGGTTGAAACGTTACTTGCCAGGGTTGAAATGTTACCTGTTAGGGTTGAAGTCGAGGTCCCTCGTCAGTTGTCGGTGCGCGTTCTCTATGCTCCAGGTGGGCTTGCCGCCGTCGGTTCTCGTGTCGAAGTATTATATATGTTAGGATTGAAACGTTACTTGCCAGGGTTGAAATGTTACCTGTTAGGGTTGAAGTCGAGGTCCCTCGTCAGTTGTCGGTGCGCGTTCTCTATGCTCCAGGTGGGCTTGCCGCCGTCGGTTCTCGTGTCGAAGTATTATATATGTTAGGATTGAAACGTTACTTGCCAGGGTTGAAATGTTACCTGTTAGGGTTGAAGTCGAGGTCCCTCGTCAGTTGTCGGTGCGCGTTCTCTATGCTCCAGGTGGGCTTGCCGCCGTCGGTTCTCGTGTCGAAGTATTATATATGTTAGGATTGAAACGTTACTTGCCAGGGTTGAAATGTTACCTGTTAGGGTTGAAGTCGAGGTCCCTCGTCAGTTGTCGGTGCGCGTTCTCTATGCTCCAGGCGGGCTTGCCGCCGTCGGCTCTCGTGTCGAAGCATTTTATATGAGTGTCTTGAAGTAGCGCAAACTAAAACAAAACGTCTACGTTAAGGTCCGATTATATGTCCTAGGTGAACGAATTCGACGCGAACACGAAAGGAACAAACAGTCGACAGCGATTGAAGTATCCTACGTGAACAAACTACACTCGAATGCGAAGCGGCGTGGCGCGAAACAGAGCGAACGCGATCAGTTGGTTTGACATTTTCACGCGATCTCGACGCGGTGGCGGTTGTCAGTGTCGTTTTGCGATGCGTTCGTTTTAATTCGCCCACGTAGGACACGTAGCACCTTATTAGCGTAGCCAAAATAGTGACATATAGTTTTTAATTTGGTATATAGGGCAGATGCCTCGGTTTAGGCCACTTTAAGGAGAGTTTGTCTTTTCAGACGTCTGACATTTTGCGTTAATAAGGATTACGACACTCTTTATGTACTGAGTCATTGAAAATAGATTACTATATTTAAATAAATCTCAGCTGTTAAGGCATCGTTGGCTGTTCACACTGCGATGAACTATAAATATACATCTCTCTCTTTTATTTACACGGGAACGATTATCTTTTGTTCGTTTCTTGGGCTAGAAAATAGCCGATAGCTCATAGTTACTCGCCCGCGGTGGGACCAGTGTCTAAGCCCTGGCATACTGGTTCAAAAGTGACGTAAATTTGGAGTCAAACTCGTTACTTCTTAATCAGTCCGCCTGGCACTTCTGGAAGTAGTATTTTTTTGTGCTTTCGGCCAATTTTATTTTTTTAAACTATTTTTTCGGAACTCAGCATCACTATTATATTATGAACATGTGCCATGGGGCTTATCATTGTATCACGTAACGTAGCAGATGTTGCAGTCTCAGCCCGTACTATAGCTACCTGCACGTGCTGGTGCGGGTTCCACTTGCCGCCCGTGAGCTTGGGCCTCGCGCGGGCGTCGGGCGCGGCGCCGGCGGCCAGGTCCCGCACGCACATGTGGGACTCGTCCACCACTCCGAGAGTATAGCTACCTGCGCGTGCTGGTGCGGGTTCCACTTGCCGCCCGTGAGCTTGGGCGTCGCGCGGGCGTCGGGCGCGGCGCCGGCGGCCAGGTCCCGCACGCACATGTGGGACTCGTCCACCACTCCGAGAGTATAGCTACCTGCGCGTGCTGGTGCGGGTTCCACTTGCCGCCCGTGAGCTTGGGCCTCGCGCGGGCGTCGGGCGCGGCGCCGGCGGCCAGGTCCCGCACGCACATGTGGGACTCGTCCACCACTCCGAGAGTATAGCTACCTGCGCGTGCTGGTGCGGGTTCCACTTGCCGCCCGTGAGCTTGGGCCTCGCGCGGGCGTCGGGCGCGGCGCCGGCGGCCAGGTCCCGCACGCACATGTGGGACTCGTCCACCACTCCGAGAGTATAGCTACCTGCGCGTGCTGGTGCGGGTTCCACTTGCCGCCCGTGAGCTTGGGCGTCGCGCGGGCGTCGGGCGCGGCGCCGGCGGCCAGGTCCCGCACGCACATGTGGGACTCGTCCACCACTCCGAGAGTATAGCTACCTGCGCGTGCTGGTGCGGGTTCCACTTGCCGCCCGTGAGCTTGGGCCTCGCACGGGCGTCGGGCGCGGCGCCGGCGGCCAGGTCCCGCACGCACATGTGGGACTCGTCCACCACTCCGAGAGTATAGCTACCTGCGCGTGCTGGTGCGGGTTCCACTTGCCGCCCGTGAGCTTGGGCGTCGCGCGGGCGTCGGGCGCGGCGCCGGCGGCCAGGTCCCGCACGCACATGTGGGACTCGTCCACCACTCCGAGAGTATAGCTACCTGCGCGTGCTGGTGCGGGTTCCACTTGCCGCCCGTGAGCTTGGGCCTCGCGCGGGCGTCGGGCGCGGCGCCGGCGGCCAGGTCCCGCACGCACATGTGGGACTCGTCCACCACTCCGAGAGTATAGCTACCTGCGCGTGCTGGTGCGGGTTCCACTTGCCGCCCGTGAGCTTGGGCCTCGCGCGGGCGTCGGGCGCGGCGCCGGCGGCCAGGTCCCGCACGCACATGTGGGACTCGTCCACCACTCCGAGAGTATAGCTACCTGCGCGTGCTGGTGCGGGTTCCACTTGCCGCCCGTGAGCTTGGGCGTCGCGCGGGCGTCGGGCGCGGCGCCGGCGGCCAGGTCCCGCACGCACATGTGGGACTCGTCCACCACTCCGAGAGTATAGCTACCTGCGCGTGCTGGTGCGGGTTCCACTTGCCGCCCGTGAGCTTGGGCCTCGCGCGGGCGTCGGGCGCGGCGCCGGCGGCCAGGTCCCGCACGCACATGTGGGACTCGTCCACCACTCCGAGAGTATAGCTACCTGCGCGTGCTGGTGCGGGTTCCACTTGCCGCCCGTGAGCTTGGGCCTCGCGCGGGCGTAGGCGCGGCGCCGGCGGCCAGGTCCCGCACGCACATGTGGGACTCGTCCACCACTCCGAGAGTATAGCTACCTGCGCGTGCTGGTGCGGGTTCCACTTGCCGCCCGTGAGCTTGGGCCTCGCGCGGGCGTAGGCGCGGCGCCGGCGGCCAGGTCCCGCACGCACATGTGGGACTCGTCCACCACTCCGAGAGTATAGCTACCTGCGCGTGCTGGTGCGGGTTCCACTTGCCGCCCGTGAGCTTGGGCCTCGCGCGGGCGTCGGGCGCGGCGCCGGCGGCCAGGTCCCGCACGCACATGTGGGACTCGTCCACCACTCCGAGAGTATAGCTACCTGCGCGTGCTGGTGCGGGTTCCACTTGCCGCCCGTGAGCTTGGGCCTCGCGCGGGCGTCGGGCGCGGCGCCGGCGGCCAGGTCCCGCACGCACATGTGGGACTCGTCCACCACTCCGAGAGTATAGCTACCTGCGCGTGCTGGTGCGGGTTCCACTTGCCGCCCGTGAGCTTGGGCGTCGCGCGGGCGTCGGGCGCGGCGCCGGCGGCCAGGTCCCGCACGCACATGTGGGACTCGTCCACCACTCCGAGAGTATAGCTACCTGCGCGTGCTGGTGCGGGTTCCACTTGCCGCCCGTGAGCTTGGGCCTCGCACGGGCGTCGGGCGCGGCGCCGGCGGCCAGGTCCCGCACGCACATGTGGGACTCGTCCACCACTCCGAGAGTATAGCTACCTGCGCGTGCTGGTGCGGGTTCCACTTGCCGCCCGTGAGCTTGGGCCTCGCGCGGGCGTCGGACGCGGCGCCGGCGGCCAGGTCCCGCACGCACATGTGGGACTCGTCCACCACTCCGAGAGTATAGCTACCTGCGCGTGCTGGTGCGGGTTCCACTTGCCGCCCGTGAGCTTGGGCCTCGCGCGGGCGTCGGGCGCGGCGCCGGCGGCCAGGTCCCGCACGCACATGTGGGACTCGTCCACCACTCCGAGAGTATAGCTACCTGCGCGTGCTGGTGCGGGTTCCACTTGCCGCCCGTGAGCTTGGGCCTCGCGCGGGCGTAGGCGCGGCGCCGGCGGCCAGGTCCCGCACGCACATGTGGGACTCGCCCACCACTCCGAGAGTATAGCTACCTGCGTGTGCTGGTGCGGGTTCCACTTGCCGCCCGTGAGCTTGGGCCTCGCGCGGGCGTCGGGCGCGGCGCCGGCGGCCAGGTCCCGCACGCACATGTGGGACTCGTCCACCACTCCGAGAGTATAGCTACCTGCGCGTGCTGGTGCGGGTTCCACTTGCCGCCCGTGAGCTTGGGCGTCGCGCGGGCGTCGGGCGCTGCGCCGGCGGCCAGGTCCCGCACGCACATGTGGGACTCGTCCACCACTCCGAGAGTATAGCTACCTGCGCGTGCTGGTGCGGGTTCCACTTGCCGCCCGTGAGCTTGGGCGTCGCGCGGGCGTCGGGCGCGGCGCCGGCGGCCAGGTCCCGCACGCACATGTGGGACTCGTCCACCACTCCGAGAGTATAGCTACCTGCGCGTGCTGGTGCGGGTTCCACTTGCCGCCCGTGAGCTTGGGCCTCGCGCGGGCGTCGGGCGCGGCGCCGGCGGCCAGGTCCCGCACGCACATGTGGGACTCGTCCACCACTCCGAGAGTATAGCTACCTGCGCGTGCTGGTGCGGGTTCCACTTGCCGCCCGTGAGCTTGGGCCTCGCGCGGGCGTAGGCGCGGCGCCGGCGGCCAGGTCCCGCACGCACATGTGGGACTCGTCCACCACTCCGAGAGTATAGCTACCTGCGTGTGCTGGTGCGGGTTCCACTTGCCGCCCGTGAGCTTGGGCCTCGCGCGGGCGTCGGGCGCGGCGCCGGCGGCCAGGTCCCGCACGCACATGTGGGACTCGTCCACCACTCCGAGAGTATAGCTACCTGCGCGTGCTGGTGCGGGTTCCACTTGCCGCCCGTGAGCTTGGGCGTCGCGCGGGCGTCGGGCGCGGCGCCGGCGGCCAGGTCCCGCACGCACATGTGGGACTCGTCCACCACTCCGAGAGTATAGCTACCTGCGCGTGCTGGTGCGGGTTCCACTTGCCGCCCGTGAGCTTGGGCGTCGCGCGGGCGTCGGGCGCGGCGCCGGCGGCCAGGTCCCGCACGCACATGTGGGACTCGTCCACCACTCCGAGAGTATAGCTACCTGCGCGTGCTGGTGCGGGTTCCACTTGCCGCCCGTGAGCTTGGGCCTCGCGCGGGCGTCGGGCGCGGCGCCGGCGGCCAGGTCCCGCACGCACATGTGGGACTCGTCCACCACTCCGAGAGTATAGCTACCTGCGCGTGCTGGTGCGGGTTCCACTTGCCGCCCGTGAGCTTGGGCCTCGCGCGGGCGTCGGGCGCGGCGCCGGCGGCCAGGTCCCGCACGCACATGTGGGACTCGTCCACCACTCCGAGAGTATAGCTACCTGCGCGTGCTGGTGCGGGTTCCACTTGCCGCCCGTGAGCTTGGGCCTCGCGCGGGCGTCGGGCGCGGCGCCGGCGGCCAGGTCCCGCACGCACATGTGGGACTCGTCCACCACTCCGAGAGTATAGCTACCTGCGCGTGCTGGTGCGGGTTCCACTTGCCGCCCGTGAGCTTGGGCCTCGCGCGGGCGTAGGCGCGGCGCCGGCGGCCAGGTCCCGCACGCACATGTGGGACTCGTCCACCACTCCGAGAGTATAGCTACCTGCGCGTGCTGGTGCGGGTTCCACTTGCCGCCCGTGAGCTTGGGCCTCGCGCGGGCGTCGGGCGCGGCGCCGGCGGCCAGGTCCCGCACGCACATGTGGGACTCGTCCACCACTCCGAGAGTATAGCTACCTGCGCGTGCTGGTGCGGGTTCCACTTGCCGCCCGTGAGCTTGGGCCTCGCGCGGGCGTCGGGCGCGGCGCCGGCGGCCAGGTCCCGCACGCACATGTGGGACTCGTCCACCACTCCGAGAGTATAGCTACCTGCGTGTGCTGGTGCGGGTTCCACTTGCCGCCCGTGAGCTTGGGCCTCGCGCGGGCGTCGGGCGCGGCGCCGGCGGCCAGGTCCCGCACGCACATGTGGGACTCGTCCACCACTCCGAGAGTATAGCTACCTGCGCGTGCTGGTGCGGGTTCCACTTGCCGCCCGTGAGCTTGGGCCTCGCGCGGGCGTCGGGCGCGGCGCCGGCGGCCAGGTCCCGCACGCACATGTGGGACTCGTCCACCACTCCGAGAGTATAGCTACCTGCGCGTGCTGGTGCGGGTTCCACTTGCCGCCCGTGAGCTTGGGCGTCGCGCGGGCGTCGGGCGCGGCGCCGGCGGCCAGGTCCCGCACGCACATGTGGGACTCGTCCACCACTCCGAGAGTATAGCTACCTGCGCGTGCTGGTGCGGGTTCCACTTGCCGCCCGTGAGCTTGGGCCTCGCGCGGGCGTCGGGCGCGGCGCCGGCGGCCAGGTCCCGCACGCACATGTGGGACTCGTCCACCACTCCGAGAGTATAGCTACCTGCGCGTGCTGGTGCGGGTTCCACTTGCCGCCCGTGAGCTTGGGCGTCGCGCGGGCGTCGGGCGCGGCGCCGGCGGCCAGGTCCCGCACGCACATGTGGGACTCGTCCACCACTCCGAGAGTATAGCTACCTGCGCGTGCTGGTGCGGGTTCCACTTGCCGCCCGTGAGCTTGGGCCTCGCGCGGGCGTCGGGCGCGGCGCCGGCGGCCAGGTCCCGCACGCACATGTGGGACTCGTCCACCACTCCGAGAGTATAGCTACCTGCGCGTGCTGGTGCGGGTTCCACTTGCCGCCCGTGAGCTTGGGCCTCGCGCGGGCGTAGGCGCGGCGCCGGCGGCCAGGTCCCGCACGCACATGTGGGACTCGTCCACCACTCCGAGAGTATAGCTACCTGCGCGTGCTGGTGCGGGTTCCACTTGCCGCCCGTGAGCTTGGGCCTCGCGCGGGCGTCGGGCGCGGCGCCGGCGGCCAGGTCCCGCACGCACATGTGGGACTCGTCCACCACTCCGAGAGTATAGCTACCTGCGCGTGCTGGTGCGGGTTCCACTTGCCGCCCGTGAGCTTGGGCCTCGCGCGGGCGTAGGCGCGGCGCCGGCGGCCAGGTCCCGCACGCACATGTGGGACTCGTCCACCACTCCGAGAGTATAGCTACCTGCGCGTGCTGGTGCGGGTTCCACTTGCCGCCCGTGAGCTTGGGCCTCGCGCGGGCGTCGGGCGCGGCGCCGGCGGCCAGGTCCCGCACGCACATGTGGGACTCGTCCACCACTCCGAGAGTATAGCTACCTGCGCGTGCTGGTGCGGGTTCCACTTGCCGCCCGTGAGCTTGGGCCTCGCGCGGGCGTCGGGCGCGGCGCCGGCGGCCAGGTCCCGCACGCACATGTGGGACTCGTCCACCACTCCGAGAGTATAGCTACCTGCGCGTGCTGGTGCGGGTTCCACTTGCCGCCCGTGAGCTTGGGCCTCGCGCGGGCGTAGGCGCGGCGCCGGCGGCCAGGTCCCGCACGCACATGTGGGACTCGTCCACCACTCCGAGAGTATAGCTACCTGCGCGTGCTGGTGCGGGTTCCACTTGCCGCCCGTGAGCTTGGGCGTCGCGCGGGCGTCGGGCGCGGCGCCGGCGGCCAGGTCCCGCACGCACATGTGGGACTCGTCCACCACTCCGAGAGTATAGCTACCTGCGCGTGCTGGTGCGGGTTCCACTTGCCGCCCGTGAGCTTGGGCCTCGCGCGGGCGTCGGGCGCGGCGCCGGCGGCCAGGTCCCGCACGCACATGTGGGACTCGTCCACCACTCCGAGAGTATAGCTACCTGCGCGTGCTGGTGCGGGTTCCACTTGCCGCCCGTGAGCTTGGGCCTCGCGCGGGCGTCGGGCGCGGCGCCGGCGGCCAGGTCCCGCACGCACATGTGGGACTCGTCCACCACTCCGAGAGTATAGCTACCTGCGCGTGCTGGTGCGGGTTCCACTTGCCGCCCGTGAGCTTGGGCGTCGCGCGGGCGTCGGGCGCGGCGCCGGCGGCCAGGTCCCGCACGCACATGTGGGACTCGTCCACCACTCCGAGAGTATAGCTACTTGCGCGTGCTGGTGCGGGTTCCACTTGCCGCCCGTGAGCTTGGGCCTCGCGCGGGCGTAGGGCGCGGCGCCGGCGGCCAGGTCCCGCACGCACATGTGGGACTCGTCCACCACTCCGAGAGTATAGCTACCTGCGCGTGCTGGTGCGGGTTCCACTTGCCGCCCGTGAGCTTGGGCCTCGCGCGGGCGTAGGCGCGGCGCCGGCGGCCAGGTCCCGCACGCACATGTGGGACTCGTCCACCACTCCGAGAGTATAGCTACCTGCGTGTGCTGGTGCGGGTTCCACTTGCCGCCCGTGAGCTTGGGCCTCGCGCGGGCGTCGGGCGCGGCGCCGGCGGCCAGGTCCCGCACGCACATGTGGGACTCGTCCACCACTCCGAGAGTATAGCTACCTGCGCGTGCTGGTGCGGGTTCCACTTGCCGCCCGTGAGCTTGGGCGTCGCGCGGACGTCGGGCGCGGCGCCGGCGGCCAGGTCCCGCACGCACATGTGGGACTCGTCCACCACTCCGAGAGTATAGCTACCTGCGCGTGCTGGTGCGGGTTCCACTTGCCGCCCGTGAGCTTGGGCCTCGCGCGGGCGTAGGCGCGGCGCCGGCGGCCAGGTCCCGCACGCACATGTGGGACTCGTCCACCACTCCGAGAGTATAGCTACCTGCGCGTGCTGGTGCGGGTTCCACTTGCCGCCCGTGAGCTTGGGCCTCGCGCGGGCGTCGGGCGCGGCGCCGGCGGCCAGGTCCCGCACGCACATGTGGGACTCGTCCACCACTCCGAGAGTATAGCTACCTGCGCGTGCTGGTGCGGGTTCCACTTGCCGCCCGTGAGCTTGGGCCTCGCGCGGGCGTAGGCGCGGCGCCGGCGGCCAGGTCCCGCACGCACATGTGGGACTCGTCCACCACTCCGAGAGTATAGCTACCTGCGCGTGCTGGTGCGGGTTCCACTTGCCGCCCGTGAGCTTGGGCCTCGCGCGGGCGTCGGGCGCGGCGCCGGCGGCCAGGTCCCGCACGCACATGTGGGACTCGTCCACCACTCCGAGAGTATAGCTACCTGCGCGTGCTGGTGCGGGTTCCACTTGCCGCCCGTGAGCTTGGGCGTCGCGCGGGCGTCGGGCGCGGCGCCGGCGGCCAGGTCCCGCACGCACATGTGGGACTCGTCCACCACTCCGAGAGTATAGCTACCTGCGCGTGCTGGTGCGGGTTCCACTTGCCGCCCGTGAGCTTGGGCGTCGCGCGGGCGTCGGGCGCGGCGCCGGCGGCCAGGTCCCGCACGCACATGTGGGACTCGTCCACCACTCCGAGAGTATAGCTACCTGCGCGTGCTGGTGCGGGTTCCACTTGCCGCCCGTTAGCTTGGGCCTCGCGCGGGCGTAGGGCGCGGCGCCGGCGGCCAGGTCCCGCACGCACATGTGGGACTCGTCCACCACTCCGAGAGTATAGCTACCTGCGCGTGCTGGTGCGGGTTCCACTTGCCGCCCGTGAGCTTGGGCCTCGCGCGGGCGTAGGCGCGGCGCCGGCGGCCAGGTCCCGCACGCACATGTGGGACTCGTCCACCACTCCGAGAGTATAGCTACCTGCGCGTGCTGGTGCGGGTTCCACTTGCCGCCCGTGAGCTTGGGCGTCGCGCGGGCGTCGGGCGCGGCGCCGGCGGCCAGGTCCCGCACGCACATGTGGGACTCGTCCACCACTCCGAGAGTATAGCTACCTGCGCGTGCTGGTGCGGGTTCCACTTGCCGCCCGTGAGCTTGGGCGTCGCGCGGGCGTCGGGCGCGGCGCCGGCGGCCAGGTCCCGCACGCACATGTGGGACTCGTCCACCACTCCGAGAGTATAGCTACCTGCGCGTGCTGGTGCGGGTTCCACTTGCCGCCCGTGAGCTTGGGCGTCGCGCGGGCGTCGGGCGCGGCGCCGGCGGCCAGGTCCCGCACGCACATGTGGGACTCGTCCACCACTCCGAGAGTATAGCTACCTGCGCGTGCTGGTGCGGGTTCCACTTGCCGCCCGTGAGCTTGGGCCTCGCGCGGGCGTCGGGCGCGGCGCCGGCGGCCAGGTCCCGCACGCACATGTGGGACTCGTCCACCACTCCGAGAGTATAGCTACCTGCGCGTGCTGGTGTGGGTTCCACTTGCCGCCCGTGAGCTTGGGCCTCGCGCGGGCGTCGGGCGCGGCGCCGGCGGCCAGGTCCCGCACGCACATGTGTGACTCGTCCACCACTCCGAGAGTATAGCTACCTGCGCGTGCTGGTGCGGGTTCCACTTGCCGCCCGTGAGCTTGGGCCTCGCGCGGGCGTCGGGCGCGGCGCCCAGGTCCCGCACGCACATGTGGGACTCGTCCACCACTCCGAGAGTATAGCTACCTGCGCGTGCTGGTGCGGGTTCCACTTGCCGCCCGTGAGCTTGGGCCTCGCGCGGGCGTAGGCGCGGCGCCGGCGGCCTGGTCCCGCACGCACATGTGGGACTCGTCCACCACTCCGAGAGTATAGCTACCTGCGCGTGCTGGTGCGGGTTCCACTTGCCGCCCGTGAGTTTGGGCCTCGCGCGGGCGTCGGGCGCGGCGCCGGCGGCCAGGTCCCGCACGCACATGTGGGACTCGTCCACCACTCCGAGAGTATAGCTACCTGCGCGTGCTGGTGCGGGTTCCACTTGCCGCCCGTGAGCTTGGGCCTCGCGCGGGCGTCGGGCGCGGCGCCGGCGGCCAGGTCCCGCACGCACATGTGGGACTCGTCCAATACTCCGAGAGTATAGCTACCTGCGCGTGCTGGTGCGGGTTCCACTTGCCGCCCGTGAGCTTGGGCCTCGCGCGGGCGTCGGGCGCGGCGCCGGCGGCCAGGTCCCGCACGCACATGTGGGACTCGTCCACCACTCCGAGAGTATAGCTACCTGCGTGTGCTGGTGCGGGTTCCACTTGCCGCCCGTGAGCTTGGGCCTCGCGCGGGCGTCGGGCGCGGCGCCGGCGGCCAGGTCCCGCACGCACATGTGGGACTCGTCCACCACTCTGAGAGTATAGCTACCTGCGCGTGCTGGTGCGGGTTCCACTTGCCGCCCGTGAGCTTGGGCCTCGCGCGGGCGTCGGGCGCGGCGCCGGCGGCCAGGTCCCGCACGCACATGTGGGACTCGTCCACCACTCCGAGAGTATAGCTACCTGCGCGTGCTGGTGCGGGTTCCACTTGCCGCCCGTGAGCTTGGGCGTCGCGCGGGCGTCGGGCGCGGCGCCGGCGGCCAGGTCCCGCACGCACATGTGGGACTCGTCCACCACTCCGAGAGTATAGCTACCTGCGCGTGCTGGTGCGGGTTCCACTTGCCGCCCGTGAGCTTGGGCCTCGCGCGGGCGTCGGGCGCGGCGCCGGCGGCCAGGTACCGCACGCACATGTGGGACTCGTCCACCACTCCGAGAGTATAGCTACCTGCGCGTGTTGGTGCGGGTTCCACTTGCCGCCCGTGAGCTTGGGCCTCGCGCGGGCGTAGGCGCGGCGCCGGCGGCCAGGTCCCGCACGCACATGTGGGACTCGTCCACCACTCCGAGAGTATAGCTACCTGCGCGTGCTGGTGCGGGTTCCACTTGCCGCCCGTGAGCTTGGGCCTCGCGCGGGCGTCGGGCGCGGCGCCGGCGGCCAGGTCCCGCACGCACATGTGGGACTCGTCCACCACTCCGAGAGTATAGCTACCTGCGCGTGCTGGTGCGGGTTCCACTTGCCGCCCGTGAGCTTGGGCGTCGCGCGGGCGTCGGGCGCGGCGCCGGCGGCCAGGTCCCGCACGCACATGTGGGACTCGTCCACCACTCCGAGAGTATAGCTACCTGCGCGTGCTGGTGCGGGTTCCACTTGCCGCCCGTGAGCTTGGGCCTCGCGCGGGCGTCGGGCGCGGCGCCGGCGGCCAGGTCCCGCACGCACATGTGGGACTCGTCCACCACTCCGAGAGTATAGCTACCTGCGCGTGCTGGTGCGGGTTCCACTTGCCGCCCGTGAGCTTGGGCGTCGCGCGGGCGTCGGGCGCGGCGCCGGCGGCCAGGTCCCGCACGCACATGTGGGACTCGTCCACCACTCCGAGAGTATAGCTACCTGCGCGTGCTGGTGCGGGTTCCACTTGCCGCCCGTGAGCTTGGGCCTCGCGCGGGCGTCGGGCGCGGCGCCGGCGGCCAGGTCCCGCACGCACATGTGGGACTCGTCCACCACTCCAAGAGTATAGCTACCTGCGCGTGCTGGTGCGGGTTCCACTTGCCGCCCGTGAGCTTGGGCGTCGCGCGGGCGTCGGGCGCGGCGCCGGCGGCCAGGTCCCGCACGCACATGTGGGACTCGTCCACCACTCCGAGAGTATAGCTACCTGCGCGTGCTGGTGCGGGTTCCACTTGCCGCCCGTGAGCTTGGGCGTCGCGCGGGCGTCGGGCGCGGCGCCGGCGGCCAGGTCCCGCACGCACATGTGGGACTCGTCCACCACTCCGAGAGTATAGCTACCTGCGCGTGCTGGTGCGGGTTCCACTTGCCGCCCGTGAGCTTGGGCGTCGCGCGGGCGTCGGGCGCGGCGCCGGCGGCCAGGTCCCGCACGCACATGTGGGACTCGTCCACCACTCCGAGAGTATAGCTACCTGCGCGTGCTGGTGCGGGTTCCACTTGCCGCCCGTGAGCTTGGGTCTCGCGCGGGCGTCGGGCGCGGCGCCGGCGGCCAGGTCCCGCACGCACATGTGGGACTCGTCCACCACTCCGAGAGTATAGCTACCTGCGCGTGCTGGTGCGGGTTCCACTTGCCGCCCGTGAGCTTGGGCCTCGCGCGGGCGTCGGGCGCGGCGCCGGCGGCCAGGTCCCGCACGCACATGTGGGACTCGTCCACCACTCCGAGAGTATAGCTACCTGCGCGTGCTGGTGCGGGTTCCACTTGCCGCCCGTGAGCTTGGGCCTCGCGCGGGCGTCGGGCGCGGCGCCGGCGGCCAGGTCCCGCACGCACATGTGGGACTCGTCCACCACTCCGAGAGTATAGCTACCTGCGCGTGCTGGTGCGGGTTCCACTTGCCGCCCGTGAGCTTGGGCCTCGCGCGGGCGTCGGGCGCGGCGCCCAGGTCCCGCACGCACATGTGGGACTCGTCCACCACTCCGAGAGTATAGCTACCTGCGCGTGCTGGTGCGGGTTCCACTTGCCGCCCGTGAGCTTGGGCCTCGCGCGGGCGTAGGCGCGGCGCCGGCGGCCTGGTCCCGCACGCACATGTGGGACTCGTCCACCACTCCGAGAGTATAGCTACCTGCGCGTGCTGGTGCGGGTTCCACTTGCCGCCCGTGAGTTTGGGCCTCGCGCGGGCGTCGGGCGCGGCGCCGGCGGCCAGGTCCCGCACGCACATGTGGGACTCGTCCACCACTCCGAGAGTATAGCTACCTGCGCGTGCTGGTGCGGGTTCCACTTGCCGCCCGTGAGCTTGGGCCTCGCGCGGGCGTCGGGCGCGGCGCCGGCGGCCAGGTCCCGCACGCACATGTGGGACACGTCCAATACTCCGAGAGTATAGCTACCTGCGCGTGCTGGTGCGGGTTCCACTTGCCGCCCGTGAGCTTGGGCCTCGCGCGGGCGTCGGGCGCGGCGCCGGCGGCCAGGTCCCGCACGCACATGTGGGACTCGTCCACCACTCCGAGAGTATAGCTACCTGCGTGTGCTGGTGCGGGTTCCACTTGCCGCCCGTGAGCTTGGGCCTCGCGCGGGCGTCGGGCGCGGCGCCGGCGGCCAGGTCCCGCACGCACATGTGGGACTCGTCCACCACTCCGAGAGTATAGCTACCTGCGCGTGCTGGTGCGGGTTCCACTTGCCGCCCGTGAGCTTGGGCCTCGCGCGGGCGTCGGGCGCGGCGCCGGCGGCCAGGTCCCGCACGCACATGTGGGACTCGTCCACCACTCCGAGAGTATAGCTACCTGCGTGTGCTGGTGCGGGTTCCACTTGCCGCCCGTGAGCTTGGGCCTCGCGCGGGCGTCGGGCGCGGCGCCGGCGGCCAGGTCCCGCACGCACATGTGGGACTCGTCCACCACTCCGAGAGTATAGCTACCTGCGCGTGCTGGTGCGGGTTCCACTTGCCGCCCGTGAGCTTGGGCGTCGCGCGGGCGTCGGGCGCGGCGCCGGCGGCCAGGTCCCGCACGCACATGTGGGACTCGTCCACCACTCCGAGAGTATAGCTACCTGCGCGTGCTGGTGCGGGTTCCACTTGCCGCCCGTGAGCTTGGGCCTCGCGCGGGCGTCGGGCGCGGCGCCGGCGGCCAGGTCCCGCACGCACATGTGGGACTCGTCCACCACTCCGAGAGTATAGCTACCTGCGCGTGCTGGTGCGGGTTCCACTTGCCGCCCGTGAGCTTGGGCCTCGCGCGGGCGTCGGGCGCGGCGCCGGCGGCCAGGTCCCGCACGCACATGTGGGACTCGTCCACCACTCCGAGAGTATAGCTACCTGCGCGTGCTGGTGCGGGTTCCACTTGCCGCCCGTGAGCTTGGGCCTCGCGCGGGCGTCGGGCGCGGCGCCGGCGGCCAGGTCCCGCACGCACATGTGGGACTCGTCCACCACTCCGAGAGTATAGCTACCTGCGCGTGCTGGTGCGGGTTCCACTTGCCGCCCGTGAGCTTGGGCCTCGCGCGGGCGTCGGGCGCGGCGCCGGCGGCCAGGTCCCGCACGCACATGTGGGACTCGTCCACCACTCCGAGAGTATAGCTACCTGCGCGTGCTGGTGCGGGTTCCACTTGCCGCCCGTGAGCTTGGGCCTCGCGCGGGCGTCGGGCGCGGCGCCGGCGGCCAGGTCCCGCACGCACATGTGGGACTCGTCCACCACTCCGAGAGTATAGCTACCTGCGCGTGCTGGTGCGGGTTCCACTTGCCGCCCGTGAGCTTGGGCCTCGCGCGGGCGTCGGGCGCGGCGCCGGCGGCCAGGTCCCGCACGCACATGTGGGACTCGTCCACCACTCCGAGAGTATAGCTACCTGCGCGTGCTGGTGCGGGTTCCACTTGCCGCCCGTGAGCTTGGGCCTCGCGCGGGCGTCGGGCGCGGCGCCGGCGGCCAGGTCCCGCACGCACATGTGGGACTCGTCCACCACTCCGAGAGTATAGCTACCTGCGCGTGCTGGTGCGGGTTTCACTTGCCGCCCGTGAGCTTGGGCCTCGCGCGGGCGTAGGCGCGGCGCCGGCGGCCAGGTCCCGCACGCACATGTGGGACTCGTCCACCACTCCGAGAGTATAGCTACCTGCGCGTGCTGGTGCGGGTTCCACTTGCCGCCCGTGAGCTTGGGCCTCGCGCGGGCGTCGGGCGCGGCGCCGGCGGCCAGGTCCCGCACGCACATGTGGGACTCGTCCACCACTCCGAGAGTATAGCTACCTGCGCGTGCTGGTGCGGGTTCCACTTGCCGCCCGTGAGCTTGGGCCTCGCGCGGGCGTCGGGCGCGACGCGCACCACCGCGGCGCCGGCGGCCAGGTCTCGCACGCACATGTGGGACTCGTACACCACTCCCACGCGGTTCGGGTCGGTGGAGTGCCATTCGGCGCAGCGGACTTCTTCCTCTGGTTTCTGTAAATTTGTCATTAATTTGATGCAATGTGTAGGGTAAGCGCGCTATATTTTTTGCCGTGCTATATTTTTTTCACTCCTCATGCTCAAAAAGTGTGTCATAGTATGCTTACCATGGCGGACTAATGTAGTACATTTAGCCTCTAGGGAAAATATGTATACATATTTATGTGTTTACAAAACTTTTTAAATTGACCAATCGGAACACTTTATCTAGGCACGCGGCAGCGTGTCAAGCCAAGTTCAAGCATTTTTAAATAACAGCAATTGTTATAGGTATCCAATAAAGCAAAGAAATAGTGTTAAATAATTGTTCATAATGTTATTTTGTTCCTATAAATACATATTTGGATTTTGCATAGAACTTGGCACTCATTTAGATCTCCATTCTTTTTGCGGCAAAGCCCACAGCCAAGCATAATTTTTGTATTGAACTTGGCTCTCCTTTTTTACATTTATGTTTTTGGTGGGATCATATTTAATCCGCCAATCACAACACATATCGAAGTTAATCGGAAGCTGGATTCTTTTTTGGTGAGTATACTGATTAATTAATTTAAATTCTTTTAAATAATGTATTTAGTATCAACCAACCAGATGTTAAAATGGTTAAAATCGACCAAACAGGAAACGCAATTCATTTCTCATAACATGTGGTGTATCCTACTTCACAATCATTGAAAAAGATTAAAATCCGTTGGAAGCGCTAATTATATCGTCGTCGGTGGCATTTATTCGCGGTGTTTGTACTTTGTATCTGTGTCAAAGCAGGTAAAAAAATAAAAAGACCTTTAAGTTAAACCATATTTCCACCTTAGATTAGTCATTGTGCGTAAACATTGCAAAAATAATAAGTATTTTTATTTTTTCGCCTTCGAAGTGAAAAATAGTATGTATAACTCTGGTCTAAAAGCCATATTACCACTCGAACAATTTTCCCTCACTTGACCTCCTGGTAATATGGCCTACTTTAGACCCTTCTCAAACAATCTACTAAGACGCAGAAATACAATGTATGGGTGTATATGTCAATGTGCGCACAAAAACACAGCGAATTTAAATTGGTGTTTTGTCACATTCTGCTGCGACGGCTCCCGACGCGATTATCGCTAAATTAAATTGCAACATACGGAGTTGTATAGCCCCCGCGCACACGACGATAACAAAGTGACCACAGCCTTTACACCAGTCAAATTGTAAAGAAAATTTCCCTAAAAAAACGAAGCGCGATGTAAAGTAAAGCTGAATTTTTGGTATGTTATTTGGGTCCCTTATGAGTATGAAACTGTGTTTTGCTAGCAAAAAAAATTAGCTCCCTGCGTAATACGAAAAAAACTGCGAATTTAACGCCCTTTTTTATATTTCCACTATTCTTAAAAATCTGCATGTTTTTCGGAATTTGTTAGTGAGAGTGAGGTGTGAGTGAGCTTAAATTGTTCCTAATTTAATTAACTTTAATCATTGCTAACTAACTCATTCTGAAAAACTTGTAGTTTTTTAATGAAAGTGGAAAAACTAAAAAAAGTGCAGTTTTTTGCGTATTACGGAGGGAGCACAATTTTTTTTTGCTTGCAAAACACAGTTTTATATTCCCCTAAGGGGGTCGGTATCAAAATGACTGGATCTGAAAATGACCGGTTCTCATGAGAATGGGATCGCAAAACGACCACAATAGCAGAACGCCTATATCTCAAAATAACATGGTAGGAAAACGACTACCTTGCAAAAGGTCTTCGTCTCAGAATGGTTTAGTATCAAAACTACTAGTTCGCAAAAAGACCACCTCGTGGAACGTCTACATCTTTAAATGCCTAGCTCTTGACCAATACCAAAAATGCAGCTTTACATCGCGCTTTGTTTTTATAATATACAGTTTGACTGCTGTATGTGGCGGCAATCAGTCGGCGTTCCACTCTTCAAGCGTTAACGGATCCTGCTTCTCCGATGGACTCTGACGAGCTTCCATGTTGAGAATGAACATCGACTTTTTCATCACAGTGCGCGCTGAGAATTTTCTGCGATATTTTAACAGCGCGATTCTAAATTCGTGTCGCCAAAATTTAAATCGTATTGCGCGCATACTCATTATTAGTCCTTTTGTTTTATTATTTTATAGTAACAAAATAATAGTAGTTTATGCAACAGTTGTATAAGAGGGGTCAAAAAAGGTGAGTGGCGTGGGTAACAATTTGAGCCGTAGGCGAAAATTGTTAAGAAAAACGCCACGAACATTTTTTTACCTACTTATACGACGTTGCATACAATACTTTTTCTACGAATACACTTACTTTTATAAAACGCGAAATTGAAAACTTCATGGATATCGCAGTTATTTTGTCCACATAATTAACAATCATTTAAGTTTTACCTTTTAAAACACTATTTTTCAATAATACTAACATTACTAACACAAATACACACCGTCGTTATTTGATCAATTATTAAAGAGCTACAGAGATTAGTAAAAATACCTAAATTACTTTCAAAGTTTGCAATTTGCCCCAACAAACGAACGGGAAACGTAAAAAACTACGAAGTAGGTCTGTGGTTTTTTTAATTTTTTTTTTTCTAAAAACGCTGCGTTTATTTAGGTTTCTTAGGTTCGCAGTAATTTATTTTATATTAAAAGTCGTGTTTGTACGCGATTACGCGATACTATTTTGGCGCTTTTATAGAACAAGTGTTATTTTGGGGAATAGACTAGATAGACTTTTCATCGAGTGTATTATCTATGTTCTTATAAAGGTGTTGATGAATGTATAAATGACAGATAAAAGTACAGGAGTAGAAAAAAATAATAACATCACAATGCAATCTATGGGCTGGTGGCCTGGCGGTATGACGTCAGACTTTCAACCCGAAGGTCGCGGGTTCAAACCCCGGCTCGTACCAAAGAGTTTTTCGGAACTTATATACACAATATCATTTGATATTTACCAGTCGCTTTTCGGTGAAGGAAAACATCGTGAGGAAACCAGATTTAATCCCAACAAGGCCTAGTTTCCCCTCTGGGTTGAAAGGTCAGGTATTCGCTTTCGTAAAAACTATTGCCTACGCCAATTCCTGTGATTTGGTTGCCAAGCGGACCCTAGAGCTGGGAAAAACGCTAGGAAACAATGCAATCTATGCCAAATTTGTTTGAAGCAGCTCACCTCTGGTGTGATGGTCTGCAGATGTACCAAATCCTCAGCATTCCTGCTCTGTACGGCGCTCAGGTCGTCCAAGTCCTTTGGTATAACCTGCGAAGTTATACAAGAATATATGTACAACTAATAGCCTCTCGCGGCATAGTTGTTGTTTAAACTTTCGACCCCATATAAACCAATTTTTAGGGTTCCGTAGCCAAAATGACAAAAACGGAACCCTTATAGTTTTGTTTATGTCCGTCTGTCCGTCCGTCCGTATGTCACAGCCATTTTACTCGGAAACTATCAGACGTATCTTAATAAAATTTGGACGCAAGGTGTAGTTATGTAGTGAAAATGCAGAAAAAAATATTTACAGGCCCCCCCCTGTAATGCTCCATACATGTAACTAAATAAAAAAATACCAAATATCAACATGTTGCACATCAATCGATAGGTCTTTAAAAATAACATTGAGGTTTCATTGAACATTTTGTGATTAAGTGAATAATTTCATAAATAATCGCTTCGAAAGTCGGAAAAATAGCGTCCCCCCTGTAACTTTTGAACCGTAAGTCCAAAAAATATGAAAAAATTTGAGAAGTTGCGCGTTATGATATACTTTCTACGAAAATTGTTTTGAACATTATCGGTTTAGCCATTTTTGAGTAATATTTCAAAAAAACTTCTTCCATAGGCATCAGATACGACCATTTGGCATTAGTCTGGTTCTTATTCCATTGAAGCTACGGGACCCTCCATTATGCGTGGTCCAACACGCACTTGGCCAGTTTTTTCTATTATAGTACAACTACTAATGTTGAAATTTACGCGCGATATTTTTTTGTGCCTTCCGCCTTTACAAATTTTGGGTTAAGAAACAACAAGAAATAATTTGAAACTCTTATTAAGTCAAAACATTGTGGTTTCAAATTCAAGAACATCACAAGAGATTGAGGGATTGAAAATGTTTTTTTGCGTTAGTGGGAGGAAATTCCTCTTAAAACATAGGGGGGCGAGCGGTGCGGTGATAAATAGCTGCCGTGAGTTACCTCCTCACTTTAAAAAGAGCATATTGTAAGCCATACAATAAATAAATACATAGTTACCTCAACTGTAGGTAGTTTATAAATAGAGACTCCCATGGCACACTGAGCTGCGACTGGGTCATATGCATTGTGCACGGTCAGCAACATGGCAGCATCGTGAGGAGAGCACCGCAGCTGCCAGATCTCACCGATCTCATGCTTGAACACCTGGACAGACACACATAATATATGTAAACTATATGCAACATGGACAAGGGACGTTGTGGAGTGGTGCCCAAGATACAACACAACACACAACAATGTCGAGGTGTATACTTTTGATTTTATTAATCTTTAGTAATAAATAAAAGCAACGTTGTTCGGTTGAGGCCTTGCCGATTGTAAGGTGATAGCCTCCCTACAAACACGTGGGTGGCCGGGACCCTGGATAACCGTTTGTTCAACTAAAGGGTGGTTACTCGCGTTTTGGGACTAATTTTTCATTAGCTGCACACTTGTTCGTTAGGTCGACGCACAATAAGCTATCAATATTATACACTGAACTACGTAAATGAGCAAAAAACAAAAAACTATTCTAAACACGCTGTCACCATCTTGAGCTCAAACGGGTATCCCTTAACAAGATTGTAGGAGGTGCCTAGATGAAGATGGCAAGGGACAGGATTAAATGGAAGGCTTTGGAGGAGGCCTATGCCAAAGGACGAGTTGAAGTTGTATTTAAATAGTAGTTTATGTAACTGTTACGTTTTAAGGCCTAATTACGTACAGTTGCATACACTGCTTTATCTACACTCATATTATTTATTATAAATGCCGTATTCGGAAATCATAGAATGGCCGCCATCGTACCGCCGTGGCCATCTCGATTGTGTCGGCGTGGCCAACTCGATTGTGTCGGGGCTCGCGCGGGACCAATCGAGTTGGCCATGGCGGTAACATTATGTTATCAAATTCGATGTTCCAAATTTGAAACTCATTGCTTAACAATATTTGAGCATGCAAAGTTAAAATTACGTTACTGCCGCAGATAAGAAACTTATCATAGTTAAATCGTTTGTTGTAATGCTTGTCATTGTCTACGGTTTTTGAACGCATTTTAGAGTACTTACAGTATGAGTGTAGATAAATGTAATAATAACTTCAATAATCAAGGCTATTTTTATTTTAATTATATGCAATATCCAAAAGATCTCTTCCAATATGTATTACTAGCCTTTTCCCGCGACTTCGCCCGCGTACTATAAGTACTCAAAAAGGATACAATACCCATGTTTTTTATTTAATTACAAACCATCTTTACATTATTAATGGATTAAATAGGTAGAAACTTAAATAAACTATGTAAATAACCTAAAATTAACTTACTTAAAAATACTAAAAACTAAAAATCTATCTCTAAAATGGGCCCCTGTAGCATCGTGCCGAGGACGCTGGCAGCATTTCCTCGCTGAATTGCAATACTTATGCGTTGAGCGAGGAAGCTGCCAGCTCGTTTGTCCCCTGTGACATCGACCAGCCGTTTAGCTACCTGGCAGTAAAGCTTTTGAGCTCCGGGACCCCACGGACCAAGAGTCTCGACGCCAAATGCAACAAAGTTGTAATTGGCGTCGAGGCCCCCGTATTTTCGCCTTTTAAGAGCCTCGGCCACCTCCGCCGCCGCGCCAGCTTTATTCATGGTACCGTGGAGGTGAGACGGTGCCAGCGTGTCCACGCAAGTCGCGTCCCACACTAGCACCCGTCCCAAACTCCACGGAATCAGTGACATCCCGTCAGGCCTCTTGCCATCGTCTCTAGCTATACCGGCCGGCTCGAGTATCGCCGGCACATTGACGGTGGCAAGAGACCGGCGGATAATGTCGTTTAGCGCAGCGTGACGAGAGAGGCGGCCCGCGCTCCGCTGACAGGAGAGTCCGTGGTGCCCTAGCTGGTCGACGTCCTTACCACAGGGGCATCTGTGCGGTGCGCATACTTGTGTCCCCAAGCGCAGGCCAACCGCCAGCCGGAGGGTTTCAGGGGCAAGGTATGTCCCTGTGTTAGGCGAGGGATAGGCACTCAGCCAGTGGCCAGCCTCTCTACATCCGACGGCGGTCAGGCGAGCGCGTTCAGCTCCAGTGCTCTGGTTTAAAAGAGTGGTGTATGTTAATTTAGATAGGGCATCGTCCCAGCTCCTTTGGGATTTTGGATTATAGGGGAGATTTTGCCCCGGGCAGGCGGAAAGCCAAGCTTTTCTGGCATCGTCCAAGCCTGAGATCTCATAGTTTGAAGGTGAACCCCTTAATATTTTTCCTATGAGATCAGCAGAGCTGTGAACCGATGAAAGAAAAGCCGGCAGTGCAACACTTGAAATTTTGCGTAATCCGATACCGCCATACCGGACGGGAAGGGATGCTTGGAGCCAGGAATTTTCAGTGAGCTTTAAATTTAGAACGTGCTCCAAGTTTGTTTGAATTAAAGAATCGAGAGGTAGTAGTAAATTTTGATGGTTCCAGAAAGGGCTACACCGGAGCATGTAGGTTAATTTTGGCACGAAAAGGCAGAATTTGATAATAAAGAGGGCCGAATGGGGACTGATTTCTAACAGACGATCGGCACAATTTTGAAATTTCGTAATGGCACTGTTTATGTAAGTAGGAAATAAAGTATTGGATAGAGGAGTTCCCAGGAGGCTAAGGTTATCATTGGTGACAATTTTAATATTGGGAGTTAAAGTGTTAAATTGATCGATAATGCTAGACTCGTTTAAGGAACTATCGTGGATGTACAGTTCACACTTGTTATAATTTAGATCTAAGCCAATGGATTCAAATTTTGTTTTAAGAGTAGAAAGGTCCAAAAGAACAGTGTCCAAGTTACCTCCTAGGGTGCCGTCGTCCAGATACCACACGTTGAATTTTGATTTTAAATTTTGTATGATAGGATTTATGGCTAAACTAAAAATTGCCGGCCCGAGGGGGTCACCCTGCTGGCATCCAACTTCAGAGGAGAGTTCGTGGTTTTTGTACATTAATTTTGAGGGATCAGCATAACAATGGAGGAGGTAGTTGTATAATTCTGGTATATTACTTCTAATTTCGGCCAGCAAGGTGTCCCTGTTAACTGAATTAAATGCGTTCTTGACGTCGATTTTAACTAGTACTTGACATTCGGCATTGGAGAGGTAGGTGCGAAGAGCGTGAACGGCAGCTTCACACCCACCTCTTGTGCCAAACCCAAGTTGGATTGGTTCAAACTTACGCTGTAATTTGGAAATAATATATCGAACTGCAATTTTAGATGTTAAGCGTCTTAAAGTCGATCCGATTGCGATCGGTCTCACGCCGCCATCTTTTTTTGTGAGAGCGATCAAATTGGCTCCGTAAAGGATGGGTACTATATCTGCATTGACGCAGCCACTCAACATGAGGTTTACTAAAGTACTTAGTGAGGTGATAAGTTTTCTGCCAGCATCACCTACACAATGTGCAGTGAGGTTTTTTAGATGCTGTGGAGAAATTCCATCCAAGCCAGCCGCCGAGCCGGTTTGATACCCATACCCATGTTGATTTTCAGACTTTTGTGACCACATTTGCCCCTTTTAGGGGTTGAACTCATTTATCGCTAGGAATACTCCTGTGAAGTTTCAAATAAAATAGTCTAACAAATCTTGACTCGCCATACAAACTTTGGACCCCCATTTTACCCCCTTAGGGGGAGAATTCTGAAAAATCCTTTCTTAGTGCATCCCTAGACCTTATAAGGAACCTACGTGCCAAATTTGGAATCTCTAGAACCAGCGGTTTGGGCTGTGCATTGATATGTCAGTCAGTCAGTCAGTCAGTTTCTTCTTTTATATAATTAGAAGATAAAAATTAGTAGCCTAAGCCTTCTAGGTTTAGCTGTGGGTGAATAATATTATGCATACTCAGTTGCCCAACAAAATTCTCTAAAGTATACTTAAATTTACCAAATATTGTTTGAAAACCAGTAAAAATAAGACTGTTGGATCATCTTCTCAGTGCCGGCCTTGGAGGTGGGCGAAGGGGCTCCGGGCCTCCTAGCGTGCCTTATTTTTTATAGGGGGGTTCCGCAGTGGGCTAAGGTCGCCTCTGCATCTTCTAATGGTGCCTATTCACATAGCCAATTAAATTCGTACAAATATACGGACGGAAAAAAAATTGACTGCAAATGTGTACCTTAAATTCTGTAGCTCAGAGTTCCATTTTCAAAACAATTCGATATTGAAATAGTGCCATTTGGCTTAACAGGGCAGTATAGCTTTGCTCCTCTCTTGAAGCTATACCTCATTAAATTACTTGTTATTACGTTGTATGTCTGCGTCACATACATTAAGGAAGCAGGGGAAACAAGAACATTTGAGCAAATACTGCAAGTGCAAAGTAAACTTCACTATAACTTCTTTTGTAACTTTTATCACAATCCATACCTTAGTATGCAGGGCTCCGGTATCCTCCTCCAGCTCTACGACGTGCACCTGGTTGGTCCCGGGCTTCAGACTCTGCGTACCGATCAGGAAACGAATGGCATCGGTCTCGCCATACTGCGGCGACAAAGCTCGCGTCTAAACGAAATAACACTCAGATTTTACAATAACCTAACGCAGTTTTTGATAAAAACCGTAAAAAAGATATTAAGCTAATCAATTCCATTATAAACAGTCAGATAAACGAGCAGTAGAAAAGGCTAATTGAAATTGAAAAAGTCTATAACGTTTGGTGATGAAAATATAAGAAATGGCCATTGTAAACAGAACCGAATACACCTACCTGGTGTTCTAGACCGTATATAATGGAATTTCCTTCGTCCATGTTCAACGTTTAGCCTATAAATTAAGGTTTATTAGTATTCATTTAAAAAAATATTTTTTGTTTTGTTTCACAAATTTGACTCCAATCGATGACTCGCTCGAGTCAATGAATGACGTCTTTTGACGTTGACACTGACAGTGGTGTCATCGGATATTCTTCCATTCCACACAAGAAATAAAAAAATAAATGTATTTCTAATTTTGAATACAAAAAATATTCTAAAGATACCGCCTAATTTACTCCATATTTAAAACCACTGATATGATACACGTCACATTCTGAGTCACTTCCATATCCCTAAAATAAAAATAAAAAAACTGTCATGTTGACAGTTTATTCATTCTGTCGTTTCGTTTCTGACGGCTGACGGACTCCTCTCATTTCTCATTGCATTGCTTTCTTGATTCTAATTTACTTTTACAGCACGAGAATTTGCTGCAGCAAACCGAAATTGTGCAAAAAATTGCCCGTTTTGAATGTAACTCGGTTTAAAATGTATATTATTTGAGTAAAAAATGAACGATAGCGGCGCAGAATGCTCAGAAACGCTGGACCCTAGAGTGCAGGTACTGATAATCGATATTTAGTTTACGATAGTTTAGTCAAGTGTTACGAAGTCAGGATGCAGCGGGCAGGTTCAGGAGTGTCTGCGGAAGAAATCAATTACAATAATTTCAGAACCCGTTGCTATTTGTTTTGCGTAAGCAATGCGTGGGAATGTTTTATTTATTCTTTGTTGTTTTTTTGTTCTTCATAATTACATTATTAGTTAAAAATATTTCCAAAATACATGTAACTTTTATTTGAATAAAAATGTGTGCTAGAACAGAATTTACTACAAGTTTCTTTTCCAATAAGATAGCCTGTCCAATTTAAAAGAAAATTTTATTTCTGTTATTTAATTAGGTTTTTTTATTCGGTTTGGATTCATATATATACCAGATGTCGGCAACCTTTTAGCGGCCACGGGCCACATAGTAGCTAACAATATTGATGTGAGCCGCACTTAATAATTTGTGACTCTACCGGCAAAAGATACCACATTGTCAGTTGTCAATGGCAACGCCTTCTAATAGGAGGCTCGCAGGCCACAGGCCACCTGTTGCCGACCCCTGGTATATACAATAGTGAAATTGTACTGGCAGTTCAAGTGGTTTATTTACCCACAATTGGTGTGGGTTAGGGTGTCCCTTATATTGCGATTTTGAGAAATTAATAATGCATACCCCCTAAATGTATTTGTTTTACCCCAAAATACTCTACAAAATAAAATCAGGACATTCCTGTAACTCTAACCCGTGCTGACTTGCATCGTAATTTCCCCATACAAATTAGAAGAAATTTGGGCAAAAGATAAGTTACTGCTTTTTTATCGGTTTTCGGTTTGTAGTGAGATTTTTTTCATAAAAAACGTTCATACAGGTGTGGGATGTACTGATGACATGAAAAAAGAATTAAAAATAAAAATATATTTTTTGGTCATTTTCATACTTTGTATGGGAAAATCGGATAAAAGTCGGCACGGGTTACAGTTACAGGAATGGCCTGAAATTTTTTTGTAGAGTATTTTGTGCTAAACGAAATATATTTAGGGGGTATGCGTTGTTAATTTCTCAAAATCACAATATAAGGGACACCCTACTGTGGGTTGTCTAGTATGACATTTGTATGTTTTTTTAGGTGGTGGATAACCTCGCATAGACACTAGCTGAGCCACTCTCCTTTTCAATATATGCATCTACTGTACTCTTATTATGTACTTATGCAAAGTTATTTAATAAACGTTATTATGAATGCCCTTGCTGCATTATTTTGGAATGAAAATATGTATTCAGGAGTTAATTTATATTATTCTTAGAACCCGTTGAGATAAAATTATTATAAATTTGATTTGGTTTTCCACCTGTTAAGTTTATTTACTAGTACGATCAGCTGCAGCTGCAGGTCCTTTTCTCTACTTTTTTTTGTACACAAGGTAAAGAAAATGAATTTGATATATGCAAAAAAGTCAAGAGTTGTTAAACAAGTCTCAAGGTTAATTTTCATCTATATCAATCAAGTACAGCTTAAAAAAATTATAAATCAAACCGAACCATAAAATAAAATTCTTCTTTGTGGAAATCGCAACTGAATCGCAATCGTCTGACTAACCGAAAAATGCAGTAACAGAAGAAGAAATACCTTTAGGGTGCGTCCATTAATCGCGTCATACGTTTTTGGCTTGTTTTATTTAAAAGTAATATCAAAAGGTCGTATCTGCCTATAAGAGACGTTTTGTGTAGTTTTTTGGACTTAATAATTCCTAAACCGATACATATTTTTTGGATCTCCGGTTCAAATGTGACAGGGCACAATTTTTTTAGACTTACGGGGTGATTATTGATATTTGGTTGTGATTATTGAAATTGTTACATGTATGGAGTGCCCCCCAAATATATATTTTCAGCAATTTTACTACAAAACTAAATAAGTAGCGGCATACAACAATACACCTCATGTTCAATTATTTATTAAGATACGTTTTATAGTTTCCGAGTAAAATGGCTGTGACATACGGACGGGAAAACGGACATACGGACGGACGGACGGATAGACGGACATAACGAAACTATAAGGGTTACGTTTTTGCCATTTTGGCTACGGAACCCTAAAAACATACTGTGAAGAAAATAATATTTCAAATGCCACTAAAAATATTTTACAATCATAGTGCATCTCAAAAAAGTCATAACAATTAGTCCCAAGACGTATAAATCCTTGTCGTGGAGGAGTTCCATTGGTCTTCACTAGCAGTTTCAATTTCACTAAATAGCACTATTCAAATGCAATTGTTTGGTTTTTAGATTTAAAAAAATCGCTATACGTCTCCTTATAAGGTTTCAGGAGTTTCCTTGATTCCTCGTGGATCCCGTCATTAGAATTTGATTTTGATAAAAATGAGATCAATCTAAGTGACCCCGTGCATAAAGCATAGCGACGCCTCGCCCGCTCAACTAAACGCAGAAGTCCAACTGCGAGGCAAATTTTACTCTGGTTTTACTGGTACAGATTGGTTCATTTAAAAGTTGATAATTTTTAGTTTATTGAAATATTTGAAATACGGTATAGATATGACGCGATTAATGGACGCCCCCTTAGTGTTGTGTTCCTGCTGGTGAGTAAGGTTGCCAAAGAGCTCAAAGAGGACCCAGTGTGTTGACGATGGGGGACCTTCTTGTTCCTTTAGTCGTCAACACAGTGAATCCTCCTTTTTGTAAAGGGTCGGCAACGCGCATAACATAACACCTCAAAATAAAGAAACACATAAAATACAAGTTACAAACAGAATAATCAGAGGTAAAACAATTGGCGGTCTTATCGCTAAAAAGCGATCTCTTCCAGACAACCTTTGGGAAGCGGAAACCATTGAAAATAATCAGAAATACGTAGGTGTTGCAAATTCAAATCAAAAAGCTAAACAATTATAAACTTACACATATAAAATAAAAATAAACTTACATAAACCATACATATATAAATAAAAATTGATAAATTAAGAACGTACAATCTAGGAGCAAGATACACACTATTTGCCACAGGTAGTTACAAAATCTGTTTAATGGAGTTACAGGATAACGTATGTGACTCCTTTGGAGTTGCAGGCGTCCATAGGTTACGGTAGCTGCTTACCATCAGGCGGGCCGTATGCTTGTTTGCCACCATCGTAGTATAAAATAAAAAATAAATAAAAAGATGGTATGATTCTCCCTGTCTACGCTGGAAGTAAGACAGTCCCTGGCCAAACTACAATCTACAATTTATTTACGTTTGTTCTCCTCAGATTGAGCTAGAACGGCTAAACACAGCAACGGATGAGATCAACCGGCTAGAGGTTGAATTAGATGAAGCACGGCTCGCGTTCCGGCGGCTGCTGGCCGAGGGGCACCTGCGGATACAACAGCTCACCAAGAAGCTTGGCACCAGCGTGCACAAGGCCCGCCCTTACTATGAGGCCCGGTTCAGAGCTAACATTGTAAGTGTCATACTTTTCTGGAGCACAGTTCCGAGTGATAAGTTCAGTTTTGGATAATCGTTTGAGCTCGAGATGCCTGCAGCGTCTTTAGACTAGTTTTTGTTTTTTGCTCATTTACGTTTTTAAACCGGCGAGGAGTAAGAGCGGTTTCGCACTACGTCCGATCCGAATCCGTGAAAATATGGTCCGAAGTAGCCGTAGAACTGTTTCTATGGTAATTTACGCACTAGAGCCGTCCGATTTCTTTCCGAAATCGGATGACGGAGATCGGATAAAAGCCACAAAAAAAAAGATGAGTTCTGCAAGAATTTACAAAATGAAAATTTTAGCCTAAATTCGTTAAACTTCTAGATTAGGTATTTAAAGTTTTGAGATTTAAGGGCCGGGTATAGGTGGGAGAATTTTCAGATTCTGTCAAAAGGGTATTTTGACACACAACCAGACTTCACGCACACTACCACACTTTTGGGGGACAGGTCGTTGACCGCATATACTTTTTTACAGGTTGCCATTATTAGTTTCATACTAATCACACCTCCTTTGAGAAATTTAAACTGTAATGTTTTCCTTTGTAAGAAGACAGAGAAATAACATATTTTATATTGCTTTCCTTGTCTATCCTGTTTATGTCACATGATGAATTATGTTATAAAAGATTAAATGATTTTTGAATTGAGTTATCGAGATACGTGTTTTGGAAAGTTAGCTAGCCGAACAAACCGCGAAGCACTTCGTTCGTCGAATCGACTATTTGCATCACTCTCTTTCGAATATGCAAGAGCGATGAAAACGGACATAACGAAATGTTGATATTCGAAATTCGCGGTTGGCCTGTTGTAGACTAGAAGTCGCTTATTTATATAGGTAGAAGTGAAAGGAAATATGTCTGAATAACTTGAAAAGAGTTGTTTCGATGGATTGTAGATTAGGTAGGTACGAGTTTATATGTATATATATAATCAATTACCCGTGCAAATAAATCTAAATGTTATTCTATTAATAAATAAATTAATGTTATTTACTAATTAAGTTTCGCATACTTTCGTGTGAATTTTGTTTTTGTACTGGAGCCGGCCATACTATAAATTTATCAAAATTCCTACCCGTTGGCTTCCATTTAGCTTTGTAGAGGATATATTGGAGATCAAGAAAACATAAATCTTAAAGGTCCTAAATGGTCGCTAGTAGGTATGTGCGTGAATCAACGTTTAGGACACTTATTATCTTTTACGATAGGAAAACTTAGCAGATGACTTTAGTATGATACTAATTATGAAGCGTTATAATAAGACTTCCAAAACAAAACCTGGGGCAACGTGCTTTGCTAGGTTACGACACAAAAATAAAAATATATATTTTGGTAAACTTGTACATTGAACTTGTACATTTTATTGTACCGTGTTCATGCAAATAAATAATTTTGTATTTGTATTGAACGTTGGCTTGATTGTTTACTTAATAAACATGAACTTAGCCGAATTGTAAACAATCTATACGTTTTGAAAAAAAAAATACTTTTCTTAAAGTTGATATATTGCGTCAATTTGAAAATACACTAAAATTACATAATGTAATTTATCTTTAAGCCTACCTACCGCTCCAAATATTTGCCACACGGTATGGTACACTTCAAATAGCAAATTAAACACCCGGTAGGCGCTTAGGATTTGCTTTTATTTTTTCAAGATTCATAATTATTTATAAGTTATGGATGTTTTCCTTGTGAAATAGGGAATTTCAAAATAAGTATTTTTTATTTTACATGTTTTTGCTTCGGAATGGTGTCAAAATTATACCATAAATGAATTGGGCATCCCTGATTTATACGAAAACGACACCAAACTTGGCCTAGTAGCTTCACTGATGTAGATATCAAGATATAGTTGAGAGCCTCCCACCCCCTCCTAAGATTTTACATCAAAAATCTTGGTGGCTCCACTTCTCAAATCTACCCTTGGGTCCTAACGAATAATCATGATGAAGGAAATCTCTTGTTCACGAAAAGCCGTATTTTTACATAAAGCACTTAAACCACCTTAGACGCATATTTGTTTTACCCAGTAGGAAGTATTTTGTGCAATACAGCTTAAAATAAAGTAAAATGTGCTGTAGGACTCCCACTACCGCAATACTTTTACGAACATTTTATCAATTTAACGACTTAATACAATACATTGTTATTAAATCAAATACAAACATTGAAAACATTGAAAAAATAATCAACCCAACAGGACTTAAACCTGTATCGATACGCCTTGCCGGGGCTCGATCGCTTTACCAATTAGGCTATGGGTCAAGTTACTAAGTTGAGGAAATTGTCAATGCCTTCAATCATCTTTTTTCATTTATTTAGATCTTCTTCGGCTTTACAGCAGCCGTAAGCGACATCTAGGTACTAATTACTAGAGTTAGATACCCTTCCCGCCGACACTATCGCAAGTGTCACAACGGAAATATAGAGGCCGCTGCTATCAACTCATAATTATTTTTGCATGTTTTTAAAGTGGGGCATTTCACTCATACAATAGATTGTTTTTAAATCAAATACAAATATTGAAAACATTGAAAAAATAATCAACCCATAACTTGACCCATAGCTTAATTGGTAAAGGGATCGAGCCCCGGTAAGTCGTATCGATGCAGGTCCAAGTCCTGTTGGGTTGATTATTTTTTCAATGTTTTCAATGTTTGTATTGTATGAGTGGAATGCCCCACTTTAAAAACATGTAAAAATAATTATGACTTAATACAAATCTTTAGGACTTAGAATTTAAGACTTCAAATATTAATATCTAAATATGTATTTGCTATGAAAATAATTTTATTTAAGGAATTAATAATATGTTGGTATTTTCAGAATAATCAAACCGTTTTTAAAAAAATGGTCTTAAATAATGTTTCACAAATCGACCTGGTCCATGGGTAAGCTCAATAAGGCTTATGATGTGGGTACTACACGACGATATATATATATATAGTTAATAGACATAGATAAATACTTAAATTCATAGAAAACATCCAGAACTCGGGAAATATCTGTGATAAACACACAAAAATCGATGGTCTTATAATCAAAACCAGCCGCAGAAAAGGGTCTTATTTTTTTACAGGATTATATATAATGTTCGTTTAGTATATTTTAAATAGTACTGTAATCATTTCGAAATGGTAGGCTCAAAAATAAATTGAGGATTTATTTTTTACTAATATCGTATTTTTAATTCAAGACAGTTATCTGACAGTTGTCTCCATACAAAGTAATTTACAATGTGGGGCAGCAGCTTTCAGATTACTGTCTTGAATTAAAAATATGATATTAGTCTTAAATCCAAACCGGCTACTAAAATGGACTTAAATTAGCTATGTAGGTATTATTACGTACCTTAAGGATGGTTTCGGTGGATTAGAGTCTTCAAGACCTTTATGAGAAAATGTGTTCATGAATAGAACGCTTCCTACGACACTAAAAATATGGAAGCCGATTGATAGGACATTAGATAAGTTTAACACCCGTGGCTCCAATACATGCAGATACTAGATACCATATTTAGGTAGTACATTTTGATTTAAAATTATTGTTATTTACATGCTTCGTTAAGTAAAACTGCCGAAGTTGTCTCATTTATAGAGGACGGGGCCTATATTTTAACATTAGAACAAAAAATATTGTGTATTATTTCGGAAACAGAAACAGTAGGCGACAAACTATGAATTACATTATACGTCGTTTTGGACTATTTTCTCCCATCAGATATTTATTTATACAATTTCTCATAATACCGCACTACCAGACTACTAACCCAGAACTCTAGGATTTGTATTCTTAAAGTGGTTTGCATTCTTTGACCTCCACTACTTTACAGCTGCCAGATGTCCGGATCTAATAAGCTTAGTATAGCAAACTAACGTTTCGTCGCTCTCATTATTGTGTCATATCTGACGTGGCTAGCTCTCCGTCTATTATGTTATGTTCTTATGTTCTTGGTCCCAGGTAGGTATGACTCAAAAGTCCCGTTTAAATGTAAACAATGAGTTAAAAGAGCTGGTAGCCTGGTATGATGTCCGATTTTCAATCCGGAGGTCTCGGATTCAAACCCCGGCTCGTACCAGTTATGAAAATTATATCACATGCACTAAATATGGTTTCATATTTTACCAGTCGCTTTTCGATGAAGGAAAACAACTTGAGGAAACCATATCTATTTCCAATAAGGCCTACAGGTTTAATTGAGCCGTGGCACAAAGCCGCTAGGAGGATGAGGAGTGAAAATTGTGTAAGTTTAAGTCGGTAAACAACATTGTTTATAAGTAAGTCATTTATTTGATCAGAGTACATTTGTGCAACGATAGATTAACGTAAAGCAAACATACTCGTATGGAAGGTTCAGGCACACAATCTGCCTGGAAATCGCCAAGAAGCGAATGTAGGTTGGGTCCTCTCGTGCTTTCAATGGCTCTGTTGGGTAGGAGTTGGATGCTGTTCAGATGATGTGTTGAAGTGACGTTAGTAGCCAAGCTCGAATCAAGAGGCGTATAATGATCTCGCAATGCCCCTTTCTAACTCTGGGGTACCATAACATAATGTATATACGACAACAGATGAATGCGCGTATCAATTTGTACCTATAGTGACTATAGTCTGCAGACGGAGTCGTTCGACGTTCTTCATAGGCATACATCGTTATCGCGGGAGCAAAAACAAATGTGTTGAAGAACATATATAACAGAATGTCCGTTTAATATAAACATAATATTATGCCTACACGTCTCAGCCTCTAAGAAGTTCTTCATATCTAGCAGAATGTTTTTACTAGAAATGATTAATCAAACTCGTTTTGCTCCTTTTCTACGTTCGTTAAAGTGCGTCTTTTTGAGTAAAAATTTCTTTCAACAGAAGGTTTATTTTTTATGAAAATTACGAGTACCTAGCGTTGATTATTTGAGAAAAAATAACTCTTCGTGTGTCTAAAATAATCCTTTATCTACAAGTCCAGATAAATCGATTATGAATGAAAAATGTTTTGAAGAACAGGTGAATGAATAGGTTGTCGTTAGGATTGCGTGGCTAATCTTTTTAGTATGTACTATAATCAAGTCGATTACGAAGGTTAGATATTAGAAAAAACATCGATACATTTTGAACTTGTAGGTACAAATGTCTTGATACTACTGTCTTGATCACTTCTGTTATTTCTTATTTGTCATAATCTTTGACTACTGTCAAATCGTTTTTGCTCCCGCGATAACGACGTATGTTCATAGGTATGCGTGCGTTGTGCCGATGCCCATGACCAAAAAAACTGACTTGATTGCTCTCCTCACCAGATTATCGTATATTGCATTAAATATTTGATTATATCTTTCGTATAAGTTAAAGAATCAAGTCTTTTAATATTAATTAAATAGAGATTGGAGTTATAATAATATTGTCATTCAAGTATTTTGACGTTAAAAGTCATGTTAAAATGTCGTAATATTGTGACCAGCGTAATAAAAATAAAGTCCAGTAGTTCAAAACGAATCCAAAAACTCTTTTAATTTTAAACAGGTTTTCAAGCAATTAATTATGAGGATTCGGTAGAAAAGTGTCTTAAATTCAATCGTTAGTTGTATTTTTGTAGTATTACGACGTGTAAATATAAAAAAAATCTAATTTAAAGGACTTACGGTCTTTATTTGTTTTCCCTATTTATTTTTTTCTTTCCGAAATCGGATGACGGAGATCGGATAAAAGCCACAAAAAAAAAGATGAGTTCTGCAAGAATTTACAAAATGAAAATTTTAGCCTAAATTCGTTAAACTTCTAGATTAGGTATTTAAAGTTTTGAGATTTAAGGGCCGGGTATAGGTGGGAGAATTTTCAGATTCTGTCAAAATACCCTGATTCACACACAACCAGACTTCACGCACACTACCACACTTTTGGGGGACAGGTCGTTGACCGCATATACTTTTTTACAGGTTGCCATTATTAGTTTCATACTAATCACACCTCCTTTGAGAAATTTAAACTGTAATGTTTTCCTTTGTAAGAAGACAGAGAAATAACATATTTTATATTGCTTTCCTTGTCTATCCTGTTTATGTCACATGATGAATTATGTTATAAAAGATTAAATGATTTTTGAATTGAGTTATCGAGATACGTGTTTTGGAAAGTTAGCTAGCCGAACAAACCGCGAAGCACTTCGTTCGTCGAATCGACTATTTGCATCACTCTCTTTCGAATATGCAAGAGCGATGAAAACGGACATAACGAAATGTTGATATTCGAAATTCGCGGTTGGCCTGTTGTAGACTAGAAGTCGCTTATTTATATAGGTAGAAGTGAAAGGAAATATGTCTGAATAACTTGAAAAGAGTTGTTTCGATGGATTGTAGATTAGGTAGGTACGAGTTTATATGTATATATATAATCAATTACCCGTGCAAATAAATCTAAATGTTATTCTATTAATAAATAAATTAATGTTATTTACTAATTAAGTTTCGCATACTTTCGTGTGAATTTTGTTTTTGTACTGGAGCCGGCCATACTATAAATTTATCAAAATTCCTACCCGTTGGCTTCCATTTAGCTTTGTAGAGGATATATTGGAGATCAAGAAAACATAAATCTTAAAGGTCCTAAATGGTCGCTAGTAGGTATGTGCGTGAATCAACGTTTAGGACACTTATTATCTTTTACGATAGGAAAACTTAGCAGATGACTTTAGTATGATACTAATTATGAAGCGTTATAATAAGACTTCCAAAACAAAACCTGGGGCAACGTGCTTTGCTAGGTTACGACACAAAAATAAAAATATATATTTTGGTAAACTTGTACATTGAACTTGTACATTTTATTGTACCGTGTTCATGCAAATAAATAATTTTGTATTTGTATTGAACGTTGGCTTGATTGTTTACTTAATAAACATGAACTTAGCCGAATTGTAAACAATCTATACGTTTTGAAAAAAAAAATACTTTTCTTAAAGTTGATATATTGCGTCAATTTGAAAATACACTAAAATTACATAATGTAATTTATCTTTAAGCCTACCTACCGCTCCAAATATTTGCCACACGGTATGGTACACTTCAAATAGCAAATTAAACACCCGGTAGGCGCTTAGGATTTGCTTTTATTTTTTCAAGATTC
The DNA here is from genome assembly GCA_947086415.1 of Pammene aurita. Classification (NCBI taxonomy): domain Eukaryota; kingdom Metazoa; phylum Arthropoda; class Insecta; order Lepidoptera; family Tortricidae; genus Pammene; species Pammene aurita. The sequence goes on from OX352310.1 coordinate 17,987,881, forward strand.
ATAATTATTTATAAGTTATGGATGTTTTCCTTGTGAAATAGGGAATTTCAAAATAAGTATTTTTTATTTTACATGTTTTTGCTTCGGAATGGTGTCAAAATTATACCATAAATGAATTGGGCATCCCTGATTTATACGAAAACGACACCAAACTTGGCCTAGTAGCTTCACTGATGTAGATATCAAGATATAGTTGAGAGCCTCCCACCCCCTCCTAAGATTTTACATCAAAAATCTTGGTGGCTCCACTTCTCAAATCTACCCTTGGGTCCTAACGAATAATCATGATGAAGGAAATCTCTTGTTCACGAAAAGCCGTATTTTTACATAAAGCACTTAAACCACCTTAGACGCATATTTGTTTTACCCAGTAGGAAGTATTTTGTGCAATACAGCTTAAAATAAAGTAAAATGTGCTGTAGGACTCCCACTACCGCAATACTTTTACGAACATTTTATCAATTTAACGACTTAATACAATACATTGTTATTAAATCAAATACAAACATTGAAAACATTGAAAAAATAATCAACCCAACAGGACTTAAACCTGTATCGATACGCCTTGCCGGGGCTCGATCGCTTTACCAATTAGGCTATGGGTCAAGTTACTAAGTTGAGGAAATTGTCAATGCCTTCAATCATCTTTTTTCATTTATTTAGATCTTCTTCGGCTTTACAGCAGCCGTAAGCGACATCTAGGTACTAATTACTAGAGTTAGATACCCTTCCCGCCGACACTATCGCAAGTGTCACAACGGAAATATAGAGGCCGCTGCTATCAACTCATAATTATTTTTGCATGTTTTTAAAGTGGGGCATTTCACTCATACAATAGATTGTTTTTAAATCAAATACAAATATTGAAAACATTGAAAAAATAATCAACCCATAACTTGACCCATAGCTTAATTGGTAAAGGGATCGAGCCCCGGCAAGTCGTATCGATGCAGGTCCAAGTCCTGTTGGGTTGATTATTTTTTCAATGTTTTCAATGTTTGTATTGTATGAGTGGAATGCCCCACTTTAAAAACATGTAAAAATAATTATGACTTAATACAAATCTTTAGGACTTAGAATTTAAGACTTCAAATATTAATATCTAAATATGTATTTGCCATGAAAATAATTTTATTTAAGGAATTAATAATATGTTGGTATTTTCAGAATAATCAAACCGTTTTTAAAAAAATGGTCTTAAATAATGTTTCACAAATCGACCTGGTCCATGGGTAAGCTCAATAAGGCTTATGATGTGGGTACTACACGACGATATATATATATATAGTTAATAGACATAGATAAATACTTAAATTCATAGAAAACATCCAGAACTCGGGAAATATCTGTGATAAACACACAAAAATCGATGGTCTTATAATCAAAACCAGCCGCAGAAAAGGGTCTTATTTTTTTACAGGATTATATATAATGTTCGTTTAGTATATTTTAAATAGTACTGTAATCATTTCGAAATGGTAGGCTCAAAAATAAATTGAGGATTTATTTTTTACTAATATCGTATTTTTAATTCAAGACAGTTATCTGACAGTTGTCTCCATACAAAGTAATTTACAATGTGGGGCAGCAGCTTTCAGATTACTGTCTTGAATTAAAAATATGATATTAGTCTTAAATCCAAACCGGCTACTAAAATGGACTTAAATTAGCTATGTAGGTATTATTACGTACCTTAAGGATGGTTTCGGTGGATTAGAGTCTTCAAGACCTTTATGAGAAAATGTGTTCATGAATAGAACGCTTCCTACGACACTAAAAATATGGAAGCCGATTGATAGGACATTAGATAAGTTTAACACCCGTGGCTCCAATACATGCAGATACTAGATACCATATTTAGGTAGTACATTTTGATTTAAAATTATTGTTATTTACATGCTTCGTTAAGTAAAACTGCCGAAGTTGTCTCATTTATAGAGGACGGGGCCTATATTTTAACATTAGAACAAAAAATATTGTGTATTATTTCGGAAACAGAAACAGTAGGCGACAAACTATGAATTACATTATACGTCGTTTTGGACTATTTTCTCCCATCAGATATTTATTTATACAATTTCTCATAATACCGCACTACCAGACTACTAACCCAGAACTCTAGGATTTGTATTCTTAAAGTGGTTTGCATTCTTTGACCTCCACTACTTTACAGCTGCCAGATGTCCGGATCTAATAAGCTTAGTATAGCAAACTAACGTTTCGTCGCTCTCATTGTTGTGTCATATCTGACGTGGCTAGCTCTCCGTCTATTATGTTATGTTCTTATGTTCTTGGTCCCAGGTAGGTATGACTCAAAAGTCCCGTTTAAATGTAAACAATGAGTTAAAAGAGCTGGTAGCCTGGTATGATGTCCGATTTTCAATCCGGAGGTCTCGGATTCAAACCCCGGCTCGTACCAGTTATGAAAATTATATCACATGCACTAAATATGGTTTCATATTTTACCAGTCGCTTTTCGATGAAGGAAAACAACTTGAGGAAACCATATCTATTTCCAATAAGGCCTACAGGTTTAATTGAGCCGTGGCACAAAGCCGCTAGGAGGATGAGGAGTGAAAATTGTGTAAGTTTAAGTCGGTAAACAACATGGTTTATAAGTAAGTCATTTATTTGATCAGAGTACATTTGTGCAACGATAGATTAACGTAAAGCAAACATACTCGTATGGAAGGTTCAGGCACACAATCTGCCTGGAAATCGCCAAGAAGCGAATGTAGGTTGGGTCCTCTCGTGCTTTCAATGGCTCTGTTGGGTAGGAGTTGGATGCTGTTCAGATGATGTGTTGAAGTGACGTTAGTAGCCAAGCTCGAATCAAGAGGCGTATAATGATCTCGCAATGCCCTTTCTAACTCTGGGGTACCATAACATAATGTATATACGACAACAGATGAATGCGCGTATCAATTTGTACCTATAGTGACTATAGTCTGCAGACGGAGTCGTTCGACGTTCTTCATAGGTATGCGTGCGTTGTGCCGATGCCATGACCAAAAAAACTGACTTGATTGCTCTCCTCGCCAGATTATCGTATATTGCATTAAATATTTGATTATATCTTTCGTATAAGTTAAAGAATCAAGTCTTTTAATATTAATTAAATAGAGATTGGAGTTATAATAATATTGTCATTCAAGTATTTTGACGTTAAAAGTCATGTTAAAATGTCGTAATATTGTGACCAGTGTAATAAAAATAAAGTCCAGTAATTCAAAACGAATCCAAAAACTCTTTTAATTTTAAACAGGTTTTCAAGCAATTAATTATGAGGATTCGGTAGAAAAGTGTCTTAAATTCAAAAGTTAGTTGTATTTTTGTAGTATTACGACGTGTAAATATAAAAAAAATCTAATTTAAAGGACTTACGGTCTTTATTTGTTTTCCCTATTTATTTTGAATACAATTTAGCTACTGGTATCCTTTTTTGTGTACGTATACGATTTTCTGTCAAAATAAATGCCAAAATGAAACGTCATGGCTGCTCATCCAACAAGACGTCCGCCTGCGACGAGGCCCGTCGGGCATCTGAGTCACAATGACAATTTGACTGATATGGCGAATGTATGGGAATTTTTCAAAAGTTTATATTTACGTTTCAATTTCTTTGTTGTCTTAATGATGAAAAATATGAATATGCCCTGATGCACTAGTCTAATTATCTGGCTTTCAAAATAACATAACCATTGAACCACTGTCGAAGACAAAATTGTATTGCGACATGTTCTAACGGAACGCCATTTTTTGATTTTTTGGTACTTTTGGAGTTGGTTTATAGATAATCAAAGCTAATAAAAAATAAAATATCAATTGGAGCCTCTGCACGGCTTCTTTATGAATACGTAGACATTCATATTATTGCGAATACGTAGCATTAACTATACAAATTCCTTGTTCTACGTGAGGTCTAAAACGATGTTGTCATATATCCGCCCCTTAATAGAAGCTTAGATATGTACAAAAAAATGAAAATTCACATTTAACTCAGATATTTATACTGTTTTGCGTACAAAAAAATGTGTCATAATCGCTGAGATAATTTCCCATTGGAAATCCAAGGAATAAGGCAAGGAAATGGGCCGGAGTGTTTTTTTATGGCATACTAATATAATAAATAAATAAAAAACCGGCCAAGTGCGTGTCGGAAGAAGTTTTTGGAGATAACTCAAAAATGGCTGAACCGATGATGTTCAAAACAATTTTCATAGAAAGTATATGATAAGGCGCATCTCTTCGAATTTTTTCATATTTTTTGAACTTACGGTTCAAAAGTTACGGGGGGGGGGGCTACACAACTTTTCTGACTTTCGAAGCGATTATTTCAGAAAATATTCACTTAATCACAAAATAGTCAAGGAAACCTCAATGTTATTTTGAAAGACCTATCGATTGATGTGTCACATGATGATATTTGATTAAATTTTTTATTTTTTTATTTAGTTACCTGTATGGAGCGTCCCCCTCAAAAGATTTTTTTTTTCAAATTTAACTACATAATGCATACAATATACACCTGATGTGTAAATTTTATTCAGATACGTCGTATAGTTTCCGAGTAAAATGCCTGTGACATACGGACGGACAGACAGATAGACAGACGTGACGAATCCATAAGGGTTCCGTTTTTTGCCATTTGGCTACGGAACCCTAACAAGATACAACACCTCACACAACATCAGCAACATCAACTCTCGATTTCTCTCAGTTGCTTAAAGGTTAGCTGGAAGAGATCCCTTAAATGGATAAATTCGCCTGTGTACACACTCACTATATTTTTGTTGGTCATGTACTTGTTTTGTGCAATAAAGTGTTTTACTACTACTACTACATGTATAAGGGTTGAAAAACCATGTATGTAGACTTTTCTAGCTTGTATTTTATTTTCAGACTTCACAAGATCTCCAAGCGGCAACCATCACCTACGACAAGGCTAATAGCGCCCACGCAGCCGCCCGCGAGATGGTGTTCCTTGCTGAACAGGGGCTCGCTAGACTGGCTGAGGGCGCCGAGGGCGGAGTCACGCTCGACCCCGCCTGGCAGGAGATGCTTAACCACGCTACGCACCGGGTCAACCAGGTAACTTGAGCTCCCGGCAACCATCGCCTACGACAAGGCTAATAGCGCCCACGCAGCCGCCCGCGAGATGGTGTTCTTTGCTGAACAGGGGCTCGCTAAACTGGCTGAGGGCGCAGAGGGCGAAGTCACGCTCGACCCCGCTTGGCAGGAGATGCTCAACCACGCTACACACCGGGTCAACCAGGTAACTTGAGCTCCCGGCAATCCTCTACGACAAGGCTAATAGCGCCCACGCAGCCGCCCGCGAGATGGTGTTCCTTGCTGAACAGGGGCTCGCTAGACTGGCTGAGGGCGCCGAGGGCGGAGTCACGCTCGACCCCGCCTGGCAGGAGATGCTCAACCATGCGACACACCGGGTCAACCAGGTAACTTGAGCTCCCGGCAATCCTCTACGACAAGGCTAATAGCGCCCACGCAGCCGCCCGCGAGATGGTGTTCCTTGCTGAACAGGGGCTCGCTAGACTGGCTGAGGGCGCCGAGGGCGGAGTCACGCTCGACCCCGCCTGGCAGGAGATGCTTAACCACGCTACGCACCGGGTCAACCAGGTAACTTGAGCTCCCGGCAACCATCGCCTACGACAAGGCTAATAGCGCCCACGCAGCCGCCCGCGAGATGGTGTTCCTTGCTGAACAGGGGCTCGCTAAACTGGCTGAGGGCGCCGAGGGCGGAGTCACGCTCGACCCCGCCTGGCAGGAGATGCTCAACCATGCGACACACCGGGTCAACCAGGTAACTTGAGCTCCCGGCAATCCTCTACGACAAGGCTAATAGCGCCCACGCAGCCGCCCGCGAGATGGTGTTCCTTGCTGAACAGGGGCTCGTTAGACTGGCTGAGGGCGCCGAGGGCGGAGTCACGCTCGACCCCGCCTGGCAGGAGATGCTTAACCACGCTACGCACCGGGTCAACCAGGTAACTTGAGCTCCCGGCAACCATCGCCTACGACAAGGCTAATAGCGCCCACGCAGCCGCCCGCGAGATGGTGTTCCTTGCTGAACAGGGGCTCACTAGAATGGCTGAGGGCGCCGAGGGCGGAGTCACGCTCGACCCCGCCTGGCAGGAGATGCTTAACCACGCTACGCACCGGGTCAACCAGGTAACTTGAGCTCCCGGCAACCATCGCCTACGACAAGGCTAATAGCGCCCACGCAGCCGCCCGCGAGATGGTGTTCCTTGCTGAACAGGGGCTCGCTAGAATGGCTGAGGGCGCCGAGGGCGGAGTCACGCTCGACCCCGCCTGGCAGGAGATGCTTAACCACGCTACGCACCGGGTCAACCAGGTAACTTGAGCTCCCGGCAACCATCGCCTACGACAAGGCTAATAGCGCCCACGCAGCCGCCCGCGAGATGGTGTTCCTTGCTGAACAGGGGCTCGCTAAACTGGCTGAGGGCGCAGAGGGCGAAGTCACGCTCGACCCCGCTTGGCAGGAGATGCTCAACCACGCTACACACCGGGTCAACTAGGTAACTTGAGCTCCCGGCAACCATCTACGGCAAGGTTAATAGCGCCCACGCAGCCGCCCGCGAGATGGTGTTCCTTGCAGAACAGGGGCTCGCTAGACTGGCTGAGGGCGCCGAGGGCGGAGTCACGCTCGACCCCGCCTGGCAGGAGATGCTCAACCATATAACTTAACTAACAACCGATAACTATTCGCAGGCGGAGATGGACCGCGCGCACGCGACGGTGACGCACCGCACCAAGTCGGCCGCGCACCGCGCCGCCGCCGCCCTCGTGCAGCAGTTGCAGCACTCCCTCAAACGACACATCACCAAGTCCAGGTACTGTGCGGTAGTGTAGCGTGGGCAAAGGGTTTTAGACGGAGAGCTGGCCAGGGCCTCGATTCGACATGGCATAACTGACAGTCGCTTGCGAGACAACTATGATATCACACTTTTGTGACAGTTGAAATTTGGGGTGGAATCACTCAAGAGTGATATCTAAAATGGTGGCCATAGCCATAGATAAACCCCCTCTAGCGAGACCTACTGACAGCTTGACAGTTAGGTGTGGACAGATGGATATCACTCTATCCACGTCTCACAGTTTGGCATGTCAAATCGCGGCCCTGGTCAGATATGACACAATAATGAGAGCAACGAAACCTCTAGTTAGTTTGCTATACTATACTTATTTCTGAATCCGGACATCTGGCAGCTGTCAAGTGGTGGAGTTCAAACCACTTCAAGAATACAAATCTTAGAGTTATGGGTTTAATACAATGTCATAAGAAATTATATAATTGCCAAAAGTATCTGTTGGGGGGAAGTAGTGATAAACGACGTACGAGTATAATGTAATTCATAGTTTTTCGCCTACTGTTTTTATTTCCGCAAAACAATGCAATGCAATGTTTTTTGTTCTAATGTTAAAATAACCCTGTCCTCTATAACTGAGACAACTTCGGAAGATTTTCCCTATTTTGGTATTACTATTTTCCAATTGAACAATTTTGCTTATCTCTCACTCTAACCTCCACCCATTAAAAGATGCCAGATGCCTGGATCTAGCTATAAGGATAGTATAGCAATCTAACTAGACGGGTTTTGTTGCTCTCATTAATGTGTCATGTCTGACGTGGCCAGCTCTTAGTCCATTTAACCAAGGGATAGTTGGCTATGGCCTTAGGTTAGAGATCCGGTGAAATGTTTCTATACTCATCTGTTATTTGTTTCAAACTAATACTATATACTAGTAGTCCGCCTCGAACTCACAACTCGCGATTTCCTGACATGACCAATATAACAAGACCTTAATGGTGATTTTTTCGCGCCTTCTAGCTCCATGATCCCTTAGTCGATCCTGCTCATATACGAACTCTAAAATTATATGTGTCTCTGGTACAACCCCAACAAATTTCATGAAGATCAGAAAAGCGTTACTAAAGCTAACTCACAATCAAAATGCCGAGACGTCCCACTAGCCAGAAGTTGTTTGTAAGAACTTGCTTAGCTTACGCTCCGCTCGTTATTAGGTAAATACACTAAAAATTGCACATATTAAATTAAATATCTCTTCTTTTTAATCTCTTTGACAATATAGTTCATCTTATTTGCCAGGTGCTCGATCTTTCTTTCCAGAGATCTTTTTTTTTCAGACAATTTGTGTAAATATTTTTATATATGTAGCATATCATTTTTATTTGAATAAAATAACAGATGAGATTAGAAAGTTATATCTCTAAATAATAACAGTAGATAAATTGAGTCTTGATTTGACGAGACCCGTGTTTGCATGACTGCAATAACATTTCTTCCACGTGTTTGTATTACCTAGTTAGTCTACTCCTTTTTCAAGTATTTTTAAATTAAAGATAACTTACTAGTCAACCCTGGGAAATTGCGTCTGTTGAGTTAAATCAAATTTTTTTCTAGTATTTCATAACGATGGAAGCTTGTAAGCGTGGTGCAGTGGTACAGTTGTAAAAATATCTGAACGATCACTTTAAAACCTTGGCAATAGAGGCGTTGTCCGTCCAGATATTTGTGACCGCCTTAGCCGCTCCAATATATAAGGCGAGCTGTCATCAGGGATCTGGTCTAAATGCGGCCCTAATGTCATTGCGTCTGATTCAACTACTTTTCATTCTAGAAAAGATTTTTTTAATTTTTTTTTGTGTCAAGCTTTTATTGCTAACTGTACTTTTTTTGTGCAATCTCTAACTGCCCAAGACGAATGCAACGAGCCCAAACACGATGGAATAATGTTGAGTAGTTGAAGAGTTCATATGGCCACCTTCCAGCTCCATCATCAGATCAGCTCCATGTCAATATAATATTGCATTGTCATCCAAAATTTTAGCCTAATTGAAATACTGGAAGTGGGTCTTTAACTTGCAAGATTTGATAACAGACAATGGGACAGGTAAAACTAAATAAAAGCTTATAAATGATTAATGGAATCAGGTGTCAGGACTTTGCGGAAGTCCATAATATCAACTACAATAATATTGCTTTGCTATTCCGCGGTATAATACGAGTAACGTGCTAGTTGATTAGTGACTACCCGTTATACTTATTTGCGTATTTTTTGCATGCATTAATGTTCCCACCCTCCCGCCGCAAAAACAAATACGTCAAACCACCGACACCATCTCCATTGCAGCAGTTCCTGAGGATGCCTCGTAGAGGTTTGGTATTATTGGTGGTGGTTTGTTGTATTTGTTTGCGTATTTGTTTTTGCGGCGGGAGGGTGGGAACATTAATGCATGCAAACATTCGCAAATAAGTATAACGGGTAGTCACTAATCAACTAGCACGTTATTATACCGCGGAATAGCAAAGCAATATTATTGTAGTTGAAGCTTATAAATAAAAACGTTTTTTCCTTAAACAGACGCAATTTACCCAATTTAGCTTACAGCATCTTGCACTTATTTCACATTTTTCTAGTTAGTTGCAAATTACAGTTATCCTACCTAACAGTAGAGCACCCGGCTTTTCTTTGCTTTTGAAGCGGACATGTCACTTGTAATTTGCAGAATATATTGAATATTGTTTGCCCATAGTAACGGCCTCCTAGCCCAGTCGGTAGTGACCCTTCCTACGAAGCAGGAGGTCCCGGGTTCGAATCCTGGTCAGGGCATTTATTTGTGTGTTTATCACAGATATTTGTTCCTGAGTTATGGGTGTTTTCTATGTATTTAAGTATTTATTCATATTTATCTATTATATATATCGTCGTCTAGTAACCATAACACAAGCCTTATTGAGCTTACTGTGGGCCTAGGTCGATTTGTGTAAGATTGTCCTATAATATTTATTTATTTATAGTGAACAAGTTCGGACAAGTCCGCATTAATCATCCTTTGAGAATTATTATCATCATATTTACCATAGACATAAACAAAAAGGAAGATGAGTGACGTTCATAGTAAACAAAACTGAATTGTGGTCCAGCACCTACACACTTGTAAAATGCTACACACCGTTATAATGTATGTGCATCATGGGCAAAAGAGGTAGCCCTATATAGTTAACACGGGTATGCAAGGGAGACCTCCATATTTTGCGCATTGCACAAAGTGTGACTGAGAGACTCTGCCACACGACTAATTCAATATAGGTCCCGGGACCTATATTTGATGGCACACAATCGAGTGCCTGGTATCATATCTCCCTTTTTGTATAAATCAATGATATTTACGAATGTTTTTGATCAGTTTTTATTTGTCTAAACTATACTTTAATTTGTATTTACTTATTTCACAGACTTTAAAACCAGTTTTACGTAATTTATTGAGGTCTTGCTACTTTTATGGTAATACTAACATAACTAGATAGCTGTAAAATACACACTGAGCAATGGATATTTTTAGAACCTTTTCACATTATCCGATACGATGCGATATAAAATTCGTAAACATATCATTTAGCGTACCTTAAAACTAAAATATTTACTAAAATATTATGAAATTTTTAAGTGTCATCCACAAGCAGCCACACCGTTATGAAATATATAATAAATATCCAATATAAAATATGAAATGTCGTAAGGGACAAACACCTACTTTTCATGACAGTTGTTAATCTAATCCCGTGGAGATCTTTAATGCATACATACTTTTAAAACAAATTTATCCACACTAATGAATTGATTAGATATTTTTTGTTGTAAGGAAAAAATATCCCCATACAACATAGGCGTCACTTGTAGTGCCGACGCAACAAAATCAAGTTATAAATTATTTATTGATGCGATATCAAAACTTAAATTATACACATTGGTAGAAAAAAACTTCAAATGTATATTTATAGGACTTGTGAGAAAATGTCCGTTATGACACTCGAAAATTCCAGTGTTAATACAACCACTTCTAATGTCCGATGTATAATATCGAAAAGGATAGTGTGAATGGCTATTGACGCCAATTCAACTCGTGGTCTGTTATTGGTATTTTCCCAAACAATTTTGTTGCATCGCTTTCCTTTATACAGCAAGCGAAAGCCACACAACCACACAATAGTAACCCAATACACGAAATGAATTGGCGGTATTATACCAGCTTCTTTTCTTATATTTTTCGAAGTTTTTGTAGATTTACCATAGTTTATGACACCCGTTCTAAATTGATCCAGATTATTCTTTTGTTTGATGTTTTTTTAAGTCATCCCTTTTTAGGGGTTCTCATTTCGACTCTTCTCTAAGTACGATGTCATTTTTGACTATGTCCTTCATTATTTAGCGTTTGTAATTTACTAACTATTATGTCGGTATACGAGGGTTGCTACTTATATATCCGGAAACAAAAAAACAAACAAACGTACACGGCTAAAAATGGTTTTATTGTTTTTCAAAGTATTCCCCTTGATGATCTATGCACTTTTGCATTCGCGTGAACCAATTTTTAAAGCACTTCTGCCACTCCGCCTGAGGTACCTCCATAACGTGTTGTTTGAATGCGTCGACAGCATCTTCAGCGGTCGAAAATCGTTGACCGCGTAATTTATTATTTATATTTGGAAATAAATAAAAATCGTTGGGTGCCAAGTCAGGGCTGTACGGCGGATGACCCGTTAATTCCACATTTTGACCCTCCAAAAATAGAGTTGTTTCGCGTGACGTATGACAGCTGGCATTGTCATGATGAAGAATGATTCTTCGTCGCTGGTTAGTTTTACGAATTTGTTCAAATACTTCCGGTAAGCAAATGGTCGTGTACCACTCTGAATTAACCGTTCTACGGTTTTCTAGTGGCACTGTAGCTACATGGCCATTAATACCGAAGAAGCAGGCCACCATTTGTTTCAATGTACTTTTTGCACGAGTAACTTTCGTAGGGTTCGGCTCATTTTGAAACACCCATACCGTTGATTGTTGCTTCGTTTCGGGATCGTATGCATAGATCCAGGATTCGTCACCTGAATAGATGTTATAAACGGCTTTTGAGTCACCACGGTTATATTTTTTTAACATTTTATTGCACCATTCGACGCGAGCATCTTTTTGCTCTTTTGTTAAGTTGTGGGGTATCCAACGCGAACAAATTTTTTTTACAGCCAAATAATTATGTAATATGCTATTAATGCTGGTCATAGAAATACCCAGAGTCGCCTCTATCTCGCGGTACGTAACATGTCGGTCGTCCATTATAAGTTTTCGCACAGCCTCGATATTTTGTTGTACAACGACCGATTTCGGGCGACCTGCCTTAACTTCGTCCGTAAGAATACTACGTCCACGATTGAACTCACTAAACCAGTGATACACAGTAGTTTTAGATGGGGCTTCATCACCAAAAGTTGAAGTTAGTTGATCTATGCACTGTTGTTGCGTTAAACCACGCCGAAAATTATAATAAATCATAGCACGAATATTTTCACGAGTGAGTTCCATTCTTGCTGCGAGATGACATTTAAAACCCGTCAAAAACAAAACACGAGCGTTAATAAGAAAGAAAAAATATACCGGCCAGTACTTAAAAAAGTTCAAATTTTACCATGGAGGTCAAATATGCTATTTAAGAAGATTGTAATCCCGGTTTCCGGATATATAAATAGCAGCCCTCGTATGAGAACCGAATGCTTTAAGTAGAATATAAAAGATCAAATAAAGCATTATTTAAGCATTAAATCTCTAGTCAAATACGAGTACTATATCGCTGTAAATATTACAGGGTTCTATGTTTCACTTTTATTGAATTGAAATTTGAACATAGTCATAGTGACACTAAGTCTAAATTTAACTACCCCGAAAATGCAACATGGAACCCTATAATATTGAGCCAGCAATATGTTGGACTTAAAAATGATAGCGTTCTGGGACTTCTCGCTATCAGAATGGCCGAATGTGTGATTTTTTTTTATCTGGCTCAATGTAGTTCGGGCATTACGCACGGATTGTAAATAGTGCTTTTTCTGCTTGCGTAGTGGCCGCTGCCGCCGACGCCGCCGCCGCACACACGGTACTTCACTTTTCTTTACTAGTGCATGTTACTGTTGTGACTTTCTCTTATTAATATAATTACACAGATAACCTCAACCACTAGATAGATCGTAAGTACAACTCGAGGTCACCACACATCAGCGCTCCCTTATTAATTTAGTATGAGAGCGCGACCGTTTATTTCATTTGAGTTAACGTTTTTGATCATTACTCATGTGAATTAAAAATATCCACAAAAATCAAGTTATAAGGACTAACCTGGATTATTATACTACAAAATGGCGTAGAATACTATTGAGATGTGCTGTTCGAATCGTAGAAATCAAACGAATAAAATTGCGCTTATGTGTGGTGACCCCGTGCTTTTGGTAAAAACTTAATGATGAGTAGTCTGTGTACAATTACAAAAAAAATATTTACAACGGCCAGTGTTGCCAGGTCTCCTGATTTATCAGGAGATCTCCTGATTTCGGGCTATGTCTCCTGATCTACTGATTTTACACCAGATTCTCCTGATTTTTTTGGAGTTCACTTCTGACATCAAATACATCCGTAATTTTGATACGAACACAAATTGAACAGTCATGTTAACCTATCTTAGGGGTTTAAATAAAAGCTACTATCATAGTACAGAGTTAAAAAAATCTCTTAAGAGTCTCTCTATACAATAAACGTCATTCATAATTTTTAACTTGCGATTTTTGGAAACAAACATTTATTTATTTTAATATTAATCACAACATTTTCGTGAAACGCAACGTTCGTATACTATCGTGCAAGTGATGTAGGTGATAAATAATAATAAAAATTAAATTTTTTGTCTCATTATAAAGTGTAGACCAGACTGAGATGTAACAATTATACTCTAATAGTTGCCGATCTTCATTTCTTCTGCCTCACCGTCCTGAATCAGCAATATTAGGTGAAAAACATACTTGAGTGGAATTTAGCGCGCAGCCACAAGTCGGAAATTATTCAATGGTATTAAAATTTTTGTATGGAGCCCATAGACAATATCAGCCGGATGTTGGATTTTTCCGTACTACGGCCGACTCCCGTCCATGACCTCCGAATTCAGCTCAACTAGCTCAAGTGTATTTTGTGCTTTAGGGGCTCTATTTTGCTATTCATAGACAAAAGCGGAAATTTGTCTAGAATAGCTGAATTCCGCTCTAATGAATTTTGCGCTTTATACAAAATCGGACAAAATGCTTACTTTGCCTTTTAAAATCCAATTTGTAAGAACTCATAAACGGGGTTATATGAACTGAAAAATAATCATCATCATCATCATCATCATCAGCCTATAATATTAAAAAAAAATAAAAAATATATAAAAAGGCATTTAGGTAAGTTTTGATTCATAAAAACTGATCTCCTGATTTTTTTTCCGATCTCCTGATTTTTGGGCTAGTGTTCTTCTGATTTTCGCAAATGAGACCTGGCAACACTGACAACGGCTGGCATCCGCGCTACTTTACTTTCAAGAGCCAAAGGAATTCAAACCTTCTGCATAGTAGTTACCCTCCATATTTCAATGGCAGAACAGCGCCGGGTACGCCTATATGAGCGACCATTATTAGTATTATTACTGATATTTAAATATGAAATTAAATTTCTGTAAAGGTTCTAATTCCTGTTTAGTAAAATGCGCACCGACGCCGGCCTCTTGATGTGAATTCTACATTATGTGTAGTTTAAACTTTTGTGAGACATAAGACATACTAACACTATAAAATATAACGGTCGACAACGCGACGTACAACAGTGCGATACGGGCCGGGTAAAATAGCACTCTTAGTGCTTGAAGATGGAGGCTCTCCGATTTCGGACATGTTTATGTCGCGCGAAGTGACTAAAGTGTCTAAAGTGACGTGAGTGTAACCGTTATATTTTATAGTAAATTATGTACAGTTTACACTTTCCCATGCTCTTGCCATAAATCCATGGTCCGACCGAGAATAGTTCTTAGCCGAGACCGAATGTTCACTTTTATTATTTCACCTGGCGTTCCGGACGTTATAATAATATCACGTTACATGGCATGAGCCAAGCCGTGGCATAAGCCAGATGTTAATAAAAATACTAAGGAGTGTTCCGGTAATTCCGAACACTCTAAATTCACTCGTATTCGTTGAAATATCTGCCATTTTTTACGTTCACTACTACTCGTATAAACTTAAATGCCATTTGGACTTTTCTAGGCCATATTTCGAGGAAAAAGCGCGCATAAACACAGCGTTGGAAGCGCAGAAAGCGCGCATACAGACTTTAGAAGAACAAGTGTGTGAAGCGAAACAGCAGTATTCTTCGGCTTTAAGGAATTTGGAGCGGATATCCGATGAGATACATAAGCACCGGTCGAGGCGACAGTCAGCGAGAAACGGTGAGTGTATATTAGTCATAAATACCGCGTTGGGACCTATTTCTCAAACGGTATTCGACTAATATTATTAGCGTGCTGTCATGGAAACCCTTGGATTTGACAGTTAAAAAAAAATAAACGTTTATTCACAATTCACTTACACTATTTACATATATGCTCCTCTGACAAACCGCAGAATGGTTTGTTGGCAGACGAGGCTCCTGTTTATTTACGTAAGCTTATTAGGTAGTTGATAGGTAAACATCGGTATCAACGTTCAAATTTCATGGCAAAGTACGGTTTGCAGAAAAACAAATACAAACAAATATATCTAGTATTTTGAACATTTCTTTTTTTTTACTAAAAAAAAGACGCTAAATAGTAGTTTATACATCGTGACATACTTAATTATGTCACTATTGTATACAATACTTTTTCTACGAGTGCTCAAAATAGGCAAGCCAGTAGGAATTGTTCGAAGAATGTGTTACAACTTGCTGCCACTATATAATCGAGTAACTTCAATCTTTCATTTTAAAATAGTCGACGATGCTCAAATGTGCGCTCCATCGAAAATAAAAATGTGTTTCGTGGATTTTGCTGTTAACCTTTGATTAGATAAATAAACAAAATACCTTTCCTTTCCACACTCACTGAGGTTAGGGAAGGTTAGTCAAATAATAAAAATATTGCACACATTATACTATTACACTTGCTGGTATTTCAACTTATTTTCTGTTAGACAGTTCTTTGATAATTTGTATGGTGTTATTAACACGGATTTTCTTTAAAATATTATTTAATTTTAGATAAAGTTGTCAGTCCTTTTGGTGTAATTTTAATATATTTTTTGCAACCAATGAATTGTTTTTATTGTATCTACAGAGCTTTGTTTGGGACCTTAAAACAATTATTCATACTTAGCAATTATACTAAAGTGTTTATCCACGAATAGTAACTCAACATTCAGTTTCCCGGTTGCGGAAAAAATTCTTTACTTTAGCTATATTGCACTTGATTCACGCGGATTTAAAGCGTCGATAACAACGATTTGAACATAATGTTTGTGAATAGTGATAATATGAGGCAGAATTTATCCATGTGCCCCATCTTTAACTACACTCGTCGGGGCGAAAGAGGAATGTTTTCACACGTTTCTCGAAATATTTTTTTGCTTGAAGTTCTGAAAGAGCGTTACGAAATTTTTTTTTGAGTCAATCAAACTCTTTATGGCAAAGATTTACGATTTTTTTTTGTTTATGGCAAAGATTTCGAAGTATTTCTGCGACTAAATTAAAGTTGAAGTTAGCTGCATCATAATTAAATTTAAATGAAAATAAATATTATTAAAAATTAAATATTCGAATGTATTTATTTTTCTGCTATCCCTACCGGGTGCCATGAAAATAGAACGTTGATACCGATGTTTATTGATAGGTATGTAACTTAAACTTATCGTTATCGTTCGTTCACTGGTCATTCGAATACCGTTCGATTAATAGGCCCCTGAAAGCGCAAAAAAGCGCGCGCACAGACTTTATAGGAGCAAGTGTGTGAAGCGAAACAACAGTGTTCTTCGGCTTTAAATATCGAATATCCGATGAGATACATAAGCACCGGTCGAGGCGACAGTCGGCGAGGAACGGTGAGTGTATATTAGACATAAGCGTTGGAACCGAAAAAGGTGTGTATGTATACAGACTTTAGAGGAGCAAGTTGTGTGCGAAGCGAAACAGCAGTATTCTTCGGCTTTAAGGAATTTGGAGCGGGATATCAGATGAGTCGGCGAGGAACGGTATGTTTTAGCCTTAAATTAAATCATTTTAGAAGATATATTACATTTAGAAGATAGACTATAATTGTGACCCATTTAGGGCTCACTTTATTTTGGACAATTTGGACATATCATAGAGTAAGTGTTAACCAAAAGAAACTAGCTTGAATCGTAAATGGCTCCACAATTAAATTTCGTAGACTGTACAATCGAGGCAAAAACTAGCCTCTATTTAACTAAATTCATTTAGTACAGTTCATAGTCTAATAAAATTAATGGAATTAATGATTAATTGATCAAAATGGCGTCAGAGTCATCATCAGATGGCGTCGGAATCGCAAAGAATTAAACATCTTGTTGGTTGTGATTTGTTGGTAATGTCAAATCCGTTTATAGTACAGAGTCTCTCTAGACCTCTGAAAAACGTCGGAAGTATTAAATTTAAACTTTCGACATACTAACACTATAAAATATAACGGTTACACTCACGTCACTTTAGTCACTTCGCGGGACATGTTTTGGAGAGCTTACGTCTCCATCTTCAAGCACTAAGAGTGCCACCGTTATCCATACTAATATTATAAATGGGAAAGTGTGTGTGTTTGTTTGTTTGTTTGTCCGTCTTTCACGGCAAAACGGGGCGACGAATTGACGTGATTTTTTAAGTGGAGATAGTTGAAGGGATGGAGAGTGACATAGGCTACTTTTTGTCTCTTTCTAACCCCCCACTTCCCTAAAATGGGCGGGTGGAAGTTTATATGCAGCATTACGGGGGGCAAAGGGGAACCGTGTTACCCCGAATTTAACGCGAGCGAAGCCGCGGGCAAAAGCTAGTATTTTATAACGTCAGAAGTGGTTGCAAAATGGCGGTTTAATGTAAAACACAATTTTTATGGGTTTTTATCTTCATTTGGTTAAGTAAGCGTTTAGTGAAATGGAAAACCTCTAAAAAGATTACTTTACAAGCAATTTGAGTCTTTGTTTCCAAGACATTTGTCCGAAAAAGAAACGGGAAGGGTAGGTGGTAAATATTCAAC
Organism: Pammene aurita; assembly: GCA_947086415.1. Taxonomy (NCBI): domain Eukaryota; kingdom Metazoa; phylum Arthropoda; class Insecta; order Lepidoptera; family Tortricidae; genus Pammene; species Pammene aurita. The sequence continues at coordinate 18,006,029 of OX352310.1, forward strand.
TTTTTTTTTCAGCGATAGAAATAGACCGAGCGTCGACAATCACAGATATGACCAGCGACACTTCAAACGGCGGTCTAGAGGAGCTTTGTTCACATAGCACTGATGCATCTGTCCGGGAGTGGCTCCGGCGCGCGGCCGCCGAGCGGCCCGGACAGGACGACACCTGGACGGAGATAGACCTGGACTATTCCAGCCCTGAGGAGGTGAGGTTTTACGGTTTTTAGCATTATAGGGACTTCAAACGGTGTTCTAGAGGAGCTCTGTTCACATAGCACTGAGGTATCTGTCCGGGAGTGGCTATGACGAGCGGCCCGACCAGGACGACACCTGGACGGAGATAGACCTGGACTATTCCAGCCCTGAGGAGGTGAGGGTTTACGGTTTTTAGCATTATAGGGACTTCAAACGGTATTCTAGAGGAGCTCTGTTCACATAGCCCTGAGGTATCTGTCCGAGAGTGGCTGCGACGAGCGGCCCGGACAGGACGACACCTGGACGGAGATAGACCTGGACTATTCCAGCCCTGAGGAGGTGAGGGTTTACGGTTTTTAGCATTATAGGGACTTCAAACGGTGTTCTAGAGGAGCTCTGTTCACATAGCACTGAGGTATCTGTCCGGGAGTGGCTATGACGAGCGGCCCGACCAGGACGACACCTGGACGGAGATAGACCTGGACTATTCCAGCCCTGAGGAGGTGAGGGTTTACGGTTTTTAGCATTATAGGGACTTCAAACGGTATTCTAGAGGAGCTCTGTTCACATAGCCCTGAGGTATCTGTCCGAGAGTGGCTAAGACGAGCGGCCCGGACAGGACGACACCTGGACGGAGATAGACCTGGACTATTCCAGCCCTGAGGAGGTGAGGGTTTACGGTGTTTAGCATTATAGGGACTTCAAACGGTATTCTAGAGGAGCTCTGTTCACATAGCCCTGAGGTATCTGTCCGAGAGTGGCTGCGACGAGCGGCCCGGACAGGACGACACCTGGACGGAGATAGACCTGGACTATTCCAGCCCTGAGGAGGTGAGGGTTTACGGTTTTTAGCATTATAGGGACTTCAAACGGTGTTCTAGAGGAGCTCTGTTCACATAGCACTGAGGTATCTGTCCGGGAGTGGCTATGACGAGCGGCCCGACCAGGACGACACCTGGATGGAGATAGACCTGGACTATTCCAGCCCTGAGGAGGTGAGGGTTTACGGTTTTTAGCATTATAGGGACTTCAAACGGTATTCGAGAGGAGCTCTGTTCACATAGCCCTGAGGTATCTGTCCGAGAGTGGCTAAGACGAGCGGCCCGGACAGGACGACACCTGGACGGAGATAGACCTGGACTATTCCAGCCCTGAGGAGGTGAGGGTTTACGGTGTTTAGCATTATAGGGACTTCAAACGGTATTCTAGAGGAGCTCTGTTCACATAGCCCTGAGGTATCTGTCCGAGAGTGGCTAATACGAGCGGCCCGGACAGGACGACACCTGGACGGAGATAGACCTGGACTATTCCAGCCCTGAGGAGGTGAGGGTTTACGGTGTTTAGCATTATAGGGACTTCAAACGGTATTCTAGAGGAGCTCTGTTCACATAGCCCTGAGGTATCTGTCCGAGAGTGGCTGCGACGAGCGTCCCGGACAGGACGACACCTGGACGGAGATAGACCTGGACTATTCCAGCCCTGAGGAGGTGAGGGTTTACGTTTTTAGCATTAGACACTTAGAACGGTGTTCTAGAGGAGCTATGTTTACATAGCACTGAGGTATGTGTCCGGGAGTGGCTGTGCCGAGCAGCCCGGACAGGACGACACCTGGACGGAGATAGACCTGGACTATTCCAGCCCTGAGGAGGTTCTTCTTCTTCTTCTTCATCGTGCCATATCCTAACGGATGTCGGCGATCACCCTGCGAAAGTCCTCTCTGTATTTCGCCACTCTACCCAGAGTGGCAGCGTCAGCAATACCAGTCCAAACCCTTATATTATTGCACCATGATGTTCTGGGTCTTCCTCTACCTCTTTTTCCCTCAATTTTCCCTTCGATTATGTTCTTTAATATTGCGTATTTGTCGTTCCTGTAGATATGCCCAAAATATGCTGTTTTCCTTCTTTTAATTGTTGATACGACTTCCTTGCTCTTTTTCATTCTATCTAATACTGTTTCATTTGATATTCTATCTACCCACGATATTCTTAGCATTCTCCTGTATATCCACATTTCAAATGCATTTATTTTGTTCATCAAATATTTATTTAAGGTCCATGCTTCAACTCCATACATCAGAATTGGCAATACAAAACATTGAACTAGTCTCCATCTCAGATTTAAATTTATATCTTTATTTATGTATAACTTCTTCATTTTTATAAAGGCACTCCGGGCCATTTCTATTCTTATGCGGATCTCCATTTCTGGGTCCCATTTTTCATTGAGCCAGCATCCTAAGTACTTATATTTCATGACCCTTTCAACTAGTTTACCATTTATATTGAGGGTTTCATCATTTTCATGTTTTTTACTTATTATCATGTATTTAGTCTTAGCCGTGTTAATTTTTAATCCGTATTGTTCAAATTTTGAATTTAGTAATGTTAATAAAATATTTAGCTCATTCATATTATTTGCTATTAATGCTGTGTCGTCTGCGTACCTTAAATTATTTATGATTGTACCATTAACTTTGATTCCGATGTCTACTTCTTCCAAGGCTTCTTGAAATATAAATTCTGAGTATAAATTAAATAGAGCTGGAGACAAAATGCATCCTTGTCGCACTCCTTTTAGTATCTTTAGGTCTTTGGAGTGTTTTTGTCCTACCTTTATGTTAGCTGTTTGGTTCCAATATAAGTTCTTTAATAATCGTTTGTCCTTCTCGTCTATATCAGTACGTTCTAACAGTTGAATTAATTTATCATGTTTGACATTATCGAACGCTTTTTCGAAATCAATAAAGCATACATAGACGTTTTTCTGGTGTTCCATACATTTTTGTATCAGTACCTGCATAGACACTAGTGCTTCTCTAGTTCCAAGACCGTTGCGGAAACCAAACTGCGTCGAACTAATGTTACTGTCAATTCTGTTGTAGATTCTTTGGTGTATTATTTTTAGTAAAATTTTAAGTGCATGACTCATTAAGCTAATTAGTCTATAGTCACTACAGCCCTTAGCATTGGGTTTTTTTGGTAGAGGTAGGAAAGTAGATTTTAGCCAGTCATTAGGGATTATTCCAGTATCGTATATTAAATTAAGCAATCCAACCATCACCATTACATTATTGTCATCGAGTAATTTAAGTAATTCGGCGGATACACCATCGGGTCCCACTGCTTTTCCGCCTTTTAGACTGTGTATGGATTTTAACACTTCTGATTTTATTATTGGCGGTCCCTCCGCAGCGTCTTCAGCGGTAATGTCCCTGTGAATATTCGTTCTACTGTCGTGAAATAGCTTTTCTATGTATTGCTCCCAAGTTCTGCCCTGTTCATTTTTATCTATTACTAAATTATGTTGATCATCATATAGTTTACTAATAATGCATTTCCTGTTAGTTTTTGTGAAGTCTTTAATTTTCTTATGTAGGTTAAGACTATCATGTTTGGCATCCAGTTTTTCTATTTCCTCGCATTTATTTTCTAGATATTTTTCTCTTTCTTTCCTTATTTTATTTCTTATTATGTTATCAAGTTCTTTATATTTCTTCTTATTTGTATATTTGTATTCTTTCCTTTCTTGCATTAAATTGAGTATCTCTTCCGTAATCCATTCATTAGTAGTTTGAGGTTTTTTAGAGTACCCAAGTTGAGTTTTAGCGGTGTTCAGCAATGCACTCTTCAATTCTTCCCAATGTGATTCGACTTTTTGTTCATTTTTAAATTTCGAATCGATAGATACTACTTTGTATAATTCATCATTTAGGTAACATTTAGCTTTATTCTTTATATCTTCATTTTTGAGCTTAGTCAAATCAAAGTTAACTCTGTTTTGTGCTGGTTTCTTTACTTGCTTTAATTTTAACTTGAGTTTAGCCACTACAGGATTGTGGTCTGAACCTACATCTGCTCCAGGGTATGTCTTTACATTAATAACGGAGTTCCGGAATCTTGAGTGAACCAATATATAGTCTATTTGGTTTCTTACAATTTGTTTAGAGTTATCTTTTGGCGAGGCCCACGTATATAGTCGTCGCGGTGGGTGCTGATACCATGTGTTTGTAATTACCAATTCCTTTTCCTCGCAAAACTGTATTAACCTGTCCCCTCTTTCATTTCTATTCCCCAGGCCATATTCTCCTACTATCTTTCCCACTGATCCTTTCCCGACCTTAGCGTTGAAATCTCCTAATATGATTACTATATCTTGCGACTTTATACTTTTAGTTATTTCCTCTATTTGTCTATAGAACTCCTCTATTGTCTCATCGTCTTTATCTGCGGTCGGTGCATACGCCTGTATTAAGCTGATGTTAAAAGGTTGTCCACTAATTTGAAGTAACATGCATCTTTCAGAATAGGGCAGGAAGTTGGTGATATATTTTGTAAGCTCTTTTTTAACAAGGATTCCGACGCCGTGGTGGTGGTTCTTATCAGATGCCGGATTACCCGAATAGTATAATGTAGCCTCGTCTGTAATGATAGTACCATTATCCGGGTATTTAATTTCGCTGAGCCCCAAAATATCAAGCTTCAGCCTTGTCATTTCTTGTATAGTGTTCTCTAATTTACCTGCTTTTTTTAGGCTCCTTACATTCCAGGTCGCTAGTTTTACGCATTTATTCTTCCATCTGGCGAGTTTTAACTCCATAGATTTAGGGTTTCCTTCTTCTTCCTCGGTAACAGATTTAACATCACTGGGCCCGGAACCCAAGTGACGCCGGGTGCTGGCCGGGTGTTTGGGGAAAAAATACTATCATTAGCAGTGATCGGAATAGGCAGAGTATAAATAGACAGAGACAAGAATTGGGACAATTTTTTTTTTATAATTTTTTTTTTTGATAATAATTCAGTAGTACAAGAACAAGAGTACAAGTTGTTACTAGTTTATAAGTAAAAATATGTAATTGTTCTATTATTATTATTATATGTGAACTTAGTAATAACTTGTACTTTAGTACTACTGAATTTGTAATACCTAAGTAAGAAATATTGGTGATATATTAGGAAGATTTTTCAACGTTGTTAGGTTAACGAACCGGTTACTAAATAGGTAGGTAATTACTGTGAGTCCATAACAGATGGGTTGATTATTACATAGTCTGGCTCTTGAAATAGGCATCCAGGGAGTAGTGGGCCTCAGTGAGAAGTTTATTTTTAAGTTTATGAACGAAAGCAGAGTAGGTATTTGCATCTTTTATTTTCTGCGGTAGTGTATTGTAAACCTTCACCCTTCGATCACTGATAATTAGATATCTTTGCAAAAGTAATCATTAATATACAAAAAAAATCATATTATTCACAGGTTAGCTTCGAGAAGTGCTCACTCAGGCCACGCTCGTCCCCTGAACAACCATCCCCACCCAGTCCCGGCGAGTCTAAGGTGTCCGCTGCGTCACCCCGGCGCATTATACGGTTAGTGATATTAACATTCGAGAAGTACTAAGGCTACACTCGTCTCCTGGACAACCATCACCAGCTAGTCCCGGCGAGTCCAAGGCGTCCGCTGCGATACCCGGGCGCATCGTGCGGTTAGTGATATTAACATCCGGGAAGTAATAAGGCTACACTCGTCCCCTGGACAACCATCACCAGCTAGTCCCGGCGAGTCCAAGGTGTCCGCTGCGACACCCGAGAGCATCATACGGTTAGTGATATTAACATTCGGGAAGTACTAAGGCCACACTCGTCCCCTGGACAACCATTACCAGCTAGTCTCGGCGAGTCCAAGGTGTCCGCTGCGTCACCCCGGCGCATTATACGGTTAGTGATATTAACATTCGAGAACAGAGTTGGGCACACTTGATTAAAATCGGTGATTGATTACCATACGTCGTTATCGCGGAAGCAATAACGATTTGACAGTAGTCAAAGATTATGACAAATAAGATAAAACAGAAGTGACAGTAGTATCAAGACGTTTGTACCGACACGTTCAAAATTTATCGATGTTTTTTCTAATATCTAACCTTCGTAGTCGACTTGATGAGTAGGTACATACTAAAAAGATTGGCCACGCAATCCTAACGACAACCTCTTCATTCACCTGTTTTTCAAAACATTTTTCATTCATGATCGATTTATCTGGACTTGCAGACAAAGGATTACTTTAGACATTTTTTTTCTCAAATAATCAACGCTTGGTACTCGTAATTTTCATAAAAAATAAACCTCTTGTTAAACGAAATTTCTACTCAAAAATACGCACTTTAACGAACGTAGAAAAGGAGCAAAACTAGTTTGATTAATCATTTATAGCAAAAACATTGTGCTAGATATGAAGAACTTCTTAGAGGCTAAGACGTTTAGGCATAATATTCTGTTTATATTAAACGGACATTCTGTTATATATATTCTTCAACACTTTTGTTTTTGCTCCCGCGATAACGATGTATGTTGATTACTAATCATCGCTGATTGAATAACCGCTGATTAAATCATAACACAAACCAATCAAGTGATTTCGCCACGAGTAAATCATTAACGACGGGCGCTGATTGAAACTAAAGTAACGCTAATCAACTAAGGCTAATCATGATTTTTTCAATGTGATTGCCGAATATATGATTAGAATGTTCTTAAGCTGATTTATGTTATTACTAGAATAAGGCGTCTGTTCTGAATTTCACATATTGAATTAGATACCTATAAATAAAAATAAAATAAAATAAACCAAAAACTAAAAATCAAAATCAAAATAAACATTGAAATTTAGCAATTTATCCAAAAAGTATGTACCCGTACTCACTAAGTACCTAGGTACCGCCTCTGTTCAGTCAGGTTCCGAAAAAAAGTGATGGAGCTAGTACCTACGCAAAATCTAATCAAAATCTAATCATCTAATCAACTAAATCGTTAGTTTAACTAAGCATTCTGTCTTACTAATGTAATCACTTCAGCTAATCATGAGTGAAACTAAAAATGGACATGATTTACTCATGTCGGTGCTCAATCAAGTTGAAAAGCACATGATTGCATTCGTAATCATGTTCATGTGATTATGAGTAACGTTCTCATTTTTAACTTTATTTTTTCAATCACGTTAATTTTTGCCCAACTCTGTTCGAGAATCACTAAAGCCACCCTCGTCCCCTGGATAACTATCACCAGCGAGTTCCGGCGAGTCCAAGGTGTCCGCTGCGTCACACCGGCGCATCATACGGTCAGTGATATTAAATTCGAGAAGTACTAAGGCCACACTCGTCTCCTGGCTGGACAACCATCACCAGCTAGTTCCGACGAGTCCAAGGTGTCCGTTGCGTCACCCGGGCGCATCATTCAGTTAGTGACACTAGCAGTCCGCCTGGAACGGAGTAATCGTGATTTACTTGCAAACGAGGTGACCGTTATAACAAGACCCTTATGAAGATCGCTTTTGCGCCATCTAGCTCCATAACCACTTGATCGATCCTGCTCATATATGAACTCTCAAATTTGTTAAAGATCAGAAAAACGTTACTAAACTTATCACGGAACAACTATTCAAAATCAAAAAGCCGTCAAAATGCAGGCACGTCCAAGTAGACAGCTAACAGTTCCGTTGCGTTCGAAGTTGTCTGTAAGAATTTCTTTTCTCTGTACTCGCTCGTTCGACAAGACCCCTGTGAAGATTACTTTTGCGCCTTATAGCTCCATAACCCCTTGATCGATCCTGCTCATATACGAACTCTCAAATTATATTGATGTCTGCTACAACCCCAACAAATTTCATGAAGATCAGAAAACCGTTACTAAAGTTATCGCGGAACAAACGTTTAAAATCAAAAAGCGATCGAAATTCACGGACGTGGCAGTAGCCAGCTGACAGTTATGTTGTCTTCGAAGTTGCCTGTAAGAACTTCGCTTCGCTTACGCTCCGCTCGTTCGAATATTTTCAGGAGTTCCATGGACCGCACCACACTACTTCGGGCAGACTTGGAGAAAGCAGAGAAGGGCAGACGGCAGTCACTCGACGCTATCCTCCATGACACTGGTGAAAAGGTGAAGGAGATCAAGGAGATGTTTCAAGGTCAGTCAAGGTCACAGACAAACATTATACGAAATGGATTAGTAGTCCGCCTCGAACTGAGAACTCGCGATTTACTTGCAAACGATATGACCAATATAACAAGACCCCTTGGAAGATTTTTTTCGCCGTCTATCTCCACAACCCCTTGATTGATCCTGCTCATATACGAACTCTCAAATTATATGTATCTCTGCTACAACCCCAACAAATTTCATGAAGATCAGAAAAGCGTTACTAGAGTAATCGCGGAACAAACTCTCAAAATCAAAAAGCCATCGAAATGCCGAGACGTCCACTGGCTACTGAGCCAGAAGTTGTTTGTAAGAACTTGCTTCGCTTACGCTCCGCTCGTTCGATTAGAAATAATTCCTCGAATCCCACTTAATATCTATAGCATTTGACATTTCGTAGACCACCGTCTACACTAGCGCCTCTAGCGGAACATACATACGCGATAGTCTTCATCAACCGACTTCAAGATTTCGAAGCCTATTCGAAGGAGGAGGTTATGAATTCGTCGGGATCTTTGTTTTTGCTTGTTTTTTTTTATGTATGTTCACCAATTATTCGAAGACGGCTGGACCGATTTGGAAAATTAAAGGTATTTTTTTTGTTCCTAAAATAAAATGTTACACTTAACTTAATAATTATATAGATTGATCATAATATACATGGTTTTAAATAGTTCATTTAAATCACTCACTCGTTAACGACCCGTGTCTAGTTATGTTTTTGAAAGCTCATGGACTAACTGGACATGGGCCGAATTATACCATTTATAATTTTAAACAAAAAAGAACCGACTTCACTTAGCCTCCACCTTTCCAAAAGCAAATGCTCGAGCTGCTGTAAAACATACTCAAATCACTAAAGGTGTGCCTATAATAGTTGAAGAGTTCCCTCGATTTCTCCAGGATCCCATCATCACATCCTGACATGGTTACAATGGGACCAACTGTGAAGTATACACATAAAAAAAAAAGAATTTTCCAATCGGTCCAGTCGTTTTCGAATAATCGGTTAACATACATAAAAAAAAGCAAAAACAAAGATCCCGACGAATTGGTAACCTCCTCCTTCGAAATCTTGAAGTCGGTTGAAAAATAAATAAACAGGAGGTGTTCAAGAAAGTTAGGGTCATGAATAGAGTTGTGCCGGCGAGAACGTTCTCGCTCTCGAGAATAACTTCTCCTGAGAATTTCCGCACTTTCTCGAGAACATTCTCTCTAGACGAGAATTACTGAGAAAGTACATAAAATCTGCGCAAATTCAGATTTTTTATTTTTTGTATATCTTTTTGAAGGTGTTTGAAAAATATTTAAAATATAAACCGAAAAAACCGGCCAAGAGCATGTTGAGCAAAAGGTCGTTTATTAAGGGATATGTTGCGGCGCTTACGTCATTTTACCATGCAGCACTAGTACGTCCTTTACTATGCGTTTTTGAGTTATAATTCAAAAACGGCTCAACCGAATTCCTTAAATGTAGTTTTCATTGAAAATACTTATTAGGCCTCACTTCCATGATTTTTCCCAAATTTTTTGGACCCACGGTTCAAAAGTTAGAAGCTCTTAAGTACAAATTTCTCTACTCACTCAGGAAACTTTCGAAGGAACGTTCTCCCGAGAACTGATTGTTGCTTAAGTATATGTCCATAAGTACCTTTATTTGGGCCAACTAGTCTCCTTCCAGGCGCGTCAGGGAAAAAAGGTAGAAAGACGGATTGTTTTCAATCCGTCTGCCTGGAGGAGCTATCGGTCCATGAAACACTTAATGAAAGGAAATCTTCCGATGTCACTCATACGGAAGCTCATGGACATGTGCATACTTCCAGTTCTTACCTACGCCATAGATTTGGTCTTTGGCTAAAGCTCAGATATCTGAACTCGGGGTTTGCCAACGAGCCATGGAGCGTAGCGTATTAGGTGTAAAATTGGTGGATCGAGTTCGTAACACCACGCTGCGCTCCAAGACCCAAATCGTCGGTGTAGCTCGGAAGGCGGCGAAGTTAAAGTGGGACTCGGCTGGCCACGTCTGCCGGATGCCGAATGAGTTGTGGGGCAAAATCACTACACAGTGGAAGCCCGAAAATTCAAATCGGGGATGCGGCATATCCCGCAGGCGATGGCGGAATGAACTAGACTCCTTTTTGAAGAAATAGTCAGACACAGCACAGAATAGGGATCGGTGGAAAGATTTGGGGAAGACCTTTGCCCAGAAGTGGGACACGATAGGCTTTATATAATAATATAATGTCTTAATAATTTAAAAATATGTATTTTATTGATACTGGTAAAGCAATTTTATTTAAAAACAAAATTATATTTATTAAAACATCATACTTAGTTCTCTTTGATCCGGAGAACTTTCTCAGAAACGTTCTCGGTTAAATTTTATGTTACTACAAATTTAAAAACAAACATGTAGGTCATGTGATAATGATAACGAAATATAAAGGTTGTTCCAAGAAGAAGGCAAGATTTAAATTAACTAATTGGAACGAAAAAAGGTACCCGTTTAGTTTTCTAGTACTAACCATCACTGAGCAAAGCCGGAGACGGACAGACAGAAAGATAGACGGACAAGGCGAAATTGTAAGGGTTCCTAGTTGACTACGGAACCCTAAAAACGACCTTTTGAGTGGGTGAATTGAGACGGGCCGGCAACTACGGAACCCTATATTGAGCATGGCCCGACATGCTCTTGGCCGGTTCTTTCTTTTTTGCATAAAATAAACGCGATTTCATTTCATTACATTTTTGGTTTTTATTATTTCAAATAAAAAAATAAAAAATATAGATAATTAAGATATTTTAAAATATAAACAAGTTTCGTTTTTTATGCCAACGTTTTCGTTTTAATTACATGCTTGTTACATATTTTTCGGACATTACATATTTATTTTTAAATTAATAGTCACATAAAACTTGGTCGGGAACATTTCCGAGGACATTCTCCGGAGCAAAGAGAATTAAGCTTTTTTAATGTTAACAATCTCAATTGGAGACAAAATTGCTGTACCAGTATCAATTAACACATATGGTAAAATTATGAAGACAAGAAAAGACAAAAATATTAAGAAATAAATGAGTTCTCTTCCAATAAAAGTACAAAGAAATATGCGAGAAATTTCTCGAGAATGTTCTCGTGAGAACGTTCCCGAGAACGTTCTCGGAAATTTCCCGAGATAGCAGAGATTTTTGCACTTAGAATCTTTTTTCGGTTAACAATGATCGTGAATATCTTTCAAACACCTTTAGGAAGATTTACATAAAATAAAAAAATTGTGCAGATTTGATGTACTTTCTCGGAAATTCTCGTTACAGAGAACTTTCTCGAGAACTTTCTCGCAACATTATCTCGTTCGGTAACGTTCTCGAGAACGGCACATCTTTAGTCATGAAGTTTTAATGTTGTACTAGAGGATCCTCTTCGGCCACAAAGTGAGGTTTTATCCTTCCCCAGAACATACATTATCTTCATATCAAATTACGTCTAATTCAGATTCAGTTCGGCTGTTATTGATTCCCCATACGAACTTCTACCACCCTCACGCCCTTAAGGCCGCGTTTCCACCAGTGATAAGCGAGAATGCGTTGCGAGGAATGTGTTTGTTAAGATAAGACAAATCCTAGAGCTGCGTTGTGCAACGATAAACAAATGAAGCGATTCTATTGATTCTTAACAAACACGTTCTTCGCAATGCATCCTCGCTCATCTCTGGGATGAGAACTGTCCTATGTCCTTTCCCGGGATTCAAAGTATTTCTATACCAAATTTTATCTTAATTGGTTGAGCGGTTTAAGCGTGAAGATGTAACAGACTAACTTTCGCATTTATAATATTAGTATGGATAATCGATTTTCCCATCCATATGTTAACTGTGGGAGACCCGCACCGTAACACAGGATCCACCGTTGCAGACGTTGTCAGAAGTTGTCTTTTGTTATACGACTTAAGTTTCAGTTGACAGTTTACTAAATGCGTCGCTAGATGTCACTTTAACTAGTACAAACTAGCGAACGCTTGGTCGCCTGAATATGAGCGGGTTTAACTTGGCATAATAATAATGTCAATTGGAAGACATCCAAATAATAATAATAATAAATATATTTTTGGAAGCCCATGGACTAGCTAGCCGTGGGCCAAATATTTCACTAATAAATAAAGTGCTCGTGTGTTCGTCGCCTTGGATATATCTCATATAATATAACACAGCTAATAGACGGAGAGCTCAGACACACAGAGAACCTCCTATAAAGTAATAATGTTGCTCATTTTGTTCGCGCCGCGAGTCACCAAATCTTGCGGAAGACGTGAGGGGCGGGTGGGTAATAGCGGCGCTGCGATTGGTCGATTCAAGGACCGCGCGCTATCACGTGGTTGCGTAGTGATGGGACATGTGTACTCCAAGTAAACGGTACCGTACCGTAATTTGTTGTTGTTGATTGGGGTATTTACTGTTTACTAAATTGATAACAAATAACAATAATGCAATATGTACCTATATTCCTACTTTAAAAACGTATTACCAATAAATTTTACCTAGTCGCCTTATAGACTAATCTAAAATTACCATATCTGTGCATTGAAAGTACTTTTAGAAGCGACTCCCATGTGACACCCAATTCAAGGTGTCTTCTAGAAGCAACGCTCATGTGACACCCATTAATAGTTGCTTAAAGCCACTCCTATGTGACACCTAATGAAAGCGCCTTATAGAAGAAACGCTCGTGTGACAGCCATTGAAAGCGTCTTATAGAAGCAACGCTCTTGTGACACTCATTAAAACCGATTTATAGAAGCAACGCCCATGTGACATCCATTGAAAGCGTCTTATAGAAGCAACGCACATGTGACACCTAATGAACTTGTCTCATAGCAGTAACGCTCATGTGACACCAATTAAAAGTTCCTTAAAACAACTATCATAAGACACCATTTGAGGCATTTGAAAATGTCTCATAGAAGCAACGCGCATGTGACACCAATTATATTGAAAGTATCTTATAGAAGTAACGCTCATGTGGCACCCTTACTACCCATATTTATTATAACTACATATATGAAAAGAAAAACTACCGACAGAATAAATCTTTAAATTCTACCAACTACTCAAACTAAAAGAAAAAAGAAAATAATACAAAGATATTCTGTTTTCCATTGTACTTCGTATATTTGTTAAGTCGAAAGTACGCGGTGCCGGTATATAAGTCCGGTACACATCATCCGCACATCACTATCCTACACTTGCTTCCGTAAGAAAGGAGTAGCACATTGCATTATTAACATGATAAAAAGAGACGGGCATTACTAACTACTTCTCAAATGACTAATTCAAAATGAACTCCGCTGGCTAGAAACATATTAAAGTAAAAAATATATTTTGAAGTAAAAGTGGAATGTAACTCCAACTCTTTTGATTCTTAACGTTTAAAAACATTTGCCACACCACCTTACACTACAATATGCCAGAATTTTGAATAGTTTTCATACGTATTTTAAAAAAAAACTTGCATACACGCACACTACGTGCAGGTCTAAAACATGGTCGCAACTGAACGGCACGGCGGACGCCCGCGCAATTTATTAGTCGTTTTACTCCAACGAGTGGTGACCCCAAGTCGCCTTGTAAGGCTTATCTAGTGGTTACCTTATCTGTGGCTCAGACAGCTACGAGTAGACAGATATGACAACCATGAGAACAAAGAAACCCCTCTTGTGAGTTAGCTATACTATGTTTATTTCTAGATCAGGACATCTGGCAGCTGTAAAGTGTTGGAGGTCAAAGAATGCAAACCCACTTCAAGAAAACAAATCCTGAAGTCATACTAAAATTACTAAATAGTCTGCTTTCCTATGAATCAGCTACTCTTTTGAAAACGTCACGATTTGTTACTATGGAGTTTATATGGGAGACTAATATTGTGATGTCACAATACTATATGATAAATACATCTCCGTTATAAAAGTTTAAACCGTTATAAAATAATTTAAGGCGCAACCACATGTTACACCTGGATTTTCTCGTGTATTTTAGATTGTTGTTATGAATGCAACGAATCTATTAAGTATATCTATTGTAAAGTACCCAATTGAAGTACAGCTTTTGAAAATAACTGGATTTGTAAAAAAAATACCGTTAAAAACTTATTTGAGCAAGCACACTGTACTGCATAATCATCAGTTTTTGAAGTGTAACAGACGATGTTAATTGCTACATTAAATGACGTACATTGAAAATAGTATTTAGTTTGTATGAAAAAAATATAATCGTTATATAACCTCTATTCAAATAGTTGTAGACTAAAGGAAGTTCAGTTTTATAAGCAACTAGCTGTTGCCCGCGGCTTCGCTCGCGTTAAATTCGGGGTAACACGGTTCCCCTTTGCCCTCCGTAATGCTGCATACAAACTTCCACCCCCCATTTTAGGGAAGTGGGGGGTTAGAAAGAGACAAAAAGTAGCCTATGTCACTCTCCATCCCTTCAACTATCTCACTTAAAAAATCACGTCAATTCGTCGCCCCGTTTTGCCGTGAAAGACGGACAAACAAACAAACAAACACACACACTTTCCCATTTATAATATTAGTATGGATAGCAATCGCATTTAAAGACACGCTGTATAATCGAAATAACCAAGTTGCTACGCTTGCAGAATGATCGTCTATCTACTGATTTAAACTCGCACGGTTTTCACTCATTATTTAGACAAAAACGGGACTTAATCGCGTACACTTACTTTTATTATTTTCAACGTCAGGAAAATAATATTAGTATGGATAATCGATTTTCCCATCCATATGTTAACTGTGGGAGACTCGCACCGTAACACAGGATCCACCGTTGCAGACCCTTGCGGACTACGGTGCTGTCAGAAGTTGTCCTTTGTTATACAACTTGTTTTCAGTTGATAGTTTACTAAATGCGTCGCTAGATGTCACTTTAACTAGTACAAACTAGCGAACGGTTGGTCGTCAGAATATGAAGGGGATTTACTGTAAATATCACTTGGCTTAATAAACATTACTAGAAATAATAATAAACAATTTTTGGAAGCCCGTGGTCAAGTTAGCCATAGGCCAATGAAGTCGCTTTTAAATAAAAGGTGCTCGAGTCTTGGTCATTTTGGATATAACACATCTATGATCTAATAGACGGAGAGCTAGACGCGTCAGTTATGAGTTATGACAATCATGAGAGCAACGAAACCCCTCTAGTCAGTTTGCTATACTATGTTTATTACTAGATTTGGACATCTGGCAGCTGTAAAGTGGTGGATGTCAAAGAATGCAAACCCACTTCAAGAAAACAAATGCTAGAGATCTAGGTTTGATGCAATATTACGAGAAATTGTATAAATAATTAGATTATATCATTGCCAAAAGTTTACTTTCATATGAAGTCAAATCAGCTACCCTTTAGGAAACGATTTGTTACTATGAAGTTTATATGGAAGACTAATATTGTGACGTCACAAAACTTAAATCATTTAAAGCGCAACAACACGTTACACCTGGATTTTCCCGTGTATTTTAAAAATTTAGATTTTATTAATGCAACGAAACAATTAAGTTAATCTATTGGAAAGTACCCAAAAGAGCTACAGC
Source organism: Pammene aurita (assembly GCA_947086415.1). Taxonomy (NCBI): domain Eukaryota; kingdom Metazoa; phylum Arthropoda; class Insecta; order Lepidoptera; family Tortricidae; genus Pammene; species Pammene aurita. Next base: position 18,021,788 of record OX352310.1, read on the forward strand.
TTTTGAAAATAACTGGATTTGTAAAAAAAACAGTTCAAAACTTATTTGAGCAAGCACTGTACGAGACGTGCGCGCCGCGCCGCCATACATCCGCGCCGCCGCCGCCGACTCATGTACTCAGCGCGCCGACGCACGCTGCTCTTACACGGGCGATAAAAAATTTGACGTCGCGGCCATTTCATGGAATTTGAATATTGCTCAATATGGAGCAACCATTGCTCCAGTATGGCGCCATTCTGGCTGCATTCAAATTGCCCCATATTTAGCAACTCGTGCAACTAGGCAATACGTTCTTACATGAGAACTTCAGTGTAGCAACAACTCTGACTGCCATCGCGCTGTTTCTCCTCCCCTTGCGCCCGGACCGGCGCACTTGCCCCACTAGCAAATCAGAAACTCTGACTTTGAACTGGACGAAGTAATTCTAGCTGCGGCAGCTTGCAATGCATTTATAATAATGACTTTTTAGTTGTAAATCAGCTTGCAAGTTTTTGACAATAAGTATACGATTTTCCGTTCCGGCCAGTGTTGTTCCTGTGGCATTTTGGGGTTACCGTGTTTCGTGTTGTAATTTGCCGTATCTCAATGGAAAATCTTAAAATTATTGCCGTATCCATAAAGTGCCCAAAATTGTATGGAGGTACGGCAATGGGACCGCGGCCGTATGCCGTAATTTTGGCATTCTCTCATTGATAGGTTAGGTGCCAATGCCATGCAAAAATGGTAAAGTCAAGATTAAACAACATAAATACACAACAAGTATGAAGTATGTACACAAACAGCGAGTGTGCGAGCAAAATGCTTGTGGAAAACCAGAAAACTTTTGCTTTAATAAAACTTCACTCCGGCGCGGCGCGTCCACGCCGGCCGTCAGAGGTCGGCGCGCCGACGCCTCCAAATTTTGACGCGGCGCGCACGTCTACACTGTATTGCAGAATCATTAGTTTTTGAAGTGTGACAGACGATGTCAATTGCTTCATTGGATAACGTACATTGAAATTAGTTTATATGAAAAAATGGTAACCATTAAATAACCTATATTCAAATAGTTGTAGACTAAAATTAGTTCTGTTTTATGACTAAAATCAATCCGTTTTATGACTAAAATCAATCCTCACATTTAAAGCCCCATGGTCAAAGACACGCTGTATAATATTAATAACCAAGTTGCTGTTGCTACGCTTTCTGAATGATCGTCTAATTTTCACTCATTATTATAGACACAACTAGTTTTTTTTAAATATTATATGACAATCTTACACAAATCTAGGCCCACAGTAAGCTCAATAAGGCTTGTGTTGTGGGTACTAGACGACGATATCTATAATAGATAAATATGGATAAATACTTAAATACATAGAAAACATCCATAACTCGGGAACAAATATCTGTGAAAAACACCCTGCAATATCTGTGATAAATAAATGGCCTGACCAGGATTCGAACCCGGGACCTCCTGCTTCGTTGGCAGGGTCACTACCGACTGGGCTAGGAGGCCGTTGAACTTAATCGCGTACACTTACTTTTATTATTTTCAACGTCAGGAAGATAATATCTGGGGGCACGGCAGTACCCCCGCCAAGTCGAGCAAAACAAACAACAAAGGCACGGCCGTACCATGCTTTTCCCGAAGCCATTCAGGCCATTTTCGACCCCCCTCTAATTCTGTTGTCGATAAAGCTAGAAGGCTGAAATTTCTGTGACCAAGAGGCCTCAATTCAAGGAAGATATATTTCCAATATCATTGAATTTCAACATATACTTTACGAATTATTGCAAGTCAAAATTCCTTAATTTTGTCACTGGCTCACTGATTACGATCATCGTATATCTAACCTTATAGTACCTTTATAGATAGTACTATCTATAAAGGTACTTCTAGCAGTCCCACAAGCTCCAAATTTTGAAAATTAAAACATACCGCAATATCAGTCGGGATGTCTAGTTAAACAAATCGCACAGTTAACATTGTAATGCCATATAAATATATGCGATAACAAAGTTATTTAGCTTTTTTTTACACTACATAATTAGATAGTGTAGGTACTTACAAAAAGGAATGAGGTGCCATCAAAAACATTATTATGAAACAAAGCCGGTGTGCCGGTGTTTACTAACAACATGTCATTGTGATTCTTTGAATATTAGGTGTCTATATTTTTATAATAAATAGAATGACTTGGCCATCGCACAGGACAATAAATCATCTAATAATATCACATTATATAATCCAATATGTACACATTGATAGGCCGGCTTGTGCTATAAGTATGTTTAGCCGCGCGATAAACTCCAGCACACTGGCTTGGTTTTACATTAGATCCAATATTTTTTGAAGTAGGAGAACTGCGTTGTGAGACTGGCATTTTTGTACATGTAATGTTTTAACTGTGGGAGACCCGCACCGTAACACAGGATCCACCGTTGCAGACCCTTGCGGACTACAGTGCTGTCAGAAGTTGTCTTTTGTTATACAACTTAGTTTCAGTTGATAGTTTACTCAATGCGTCGCTCTCTGTCAGCGCAGTCACACACTCGTTCCGTGTCGCTCGCGCTCGCGCGAACTGAACTGAACTGAACTAAAGACCTAAAGACCGATTCACAGAGCATGAAAAGATTTAGTTCCTTTCGGTCCTTGACGGGATTTCATTCCTAACAGTTCTTAGTTCCTGACCGACCCAAGGCTAATTGATGAAAATATAAACTATTTTTTGGAAGCCCATGGACTTGCTAGCCATGGGCCAAATAAGTCACTTTTAAGAAACCGGCTAAGTGCGTGTCGGACCACGTATAATGGAGGGTTCCGTACCTTCAATGTAATAAGAACCAAACTAATACCAAAAGGTCATATCTGATGCCTATGGAAGAAGTTTTTTGGAGATAAGTCAAAAATGGCAGAACCGATGTTTAAAATATTTTTCGTCGATAGTACTAGAAGATAGTTCCCAATCCCAATAATGTTTTTGATGGGATTAGTATTTATAATATTAGTATGGATCAAATCAAATCAAATAATTTATTTGCTCAAATACAGTCAAGTGGTTCTTAAATACATTTTGTGTACAGTGTACACATATTATATACCTAATCCTAGATTTCTTAAAACTAAGCATGCAGCATGCATACATGTATTATTACAATGAAATTAATATAAGTCTGGCGTATAATCTAAATATTCTTTGATTGAATAAAATGCATTTTTTACTAAAAAGTCAAATAAATTAGTCTTAAACTGAGGCATGTCAGATTCTCTTATTATGTCTGGTAACTTATTATATAATGTGTGTGCCATGCCGAATACAAACTTTTTTCGCAATGCTGTGTCTGACTTTGTACACGTTATTTTGTGTTGTTGGCGCACACTTTTGAAAACAGGGAATTGGTGTTTATTTAGCTTAACATACATGACAACTTCATAAATATATAAGCAAGGAAAAGTTAAAATTTTTAGCTCAATATAGTACCTATTGCAACAATCGCTTTCCAACAGACCACAAATAGAACGCACACATTTCCTTTGGGCTTAAATGCCAAATTTCGATCTGTCGAATTACCCCAGAAAATAATACCATAACGCAATGTGGGTGTTACGTACGCGTGATAGGCAGTGAGTACTGCAGTTCGACTTACTTTTTTATTTAAATTAAACAGTGCCCGCGAAAACGACCTTAATTTCTTACATAAAGAGTCAATTTGGATATTCCATGTTAACTTATTATCTAAAATTAATCCTAAAAATTTCGTATTGTCAGTTTCCTCAATTGTATAATTATTATATGTCACATTAATGTCAGGCATTCTATTAATTCTTTGATAAAAATTCATAATTTTGGTTTTTTCTAAATTTATATGGAGATTATTAATATTAAGCCAATTGATTATTGATATAAGTGCATTATTTATTTTTGATTGGCAATCATGTGCATCATCGCCAGTCAGTATTACCGTGCTGTCATCAGCATAAAGGACCATTGGATAATCAACTGCTTGTGGCATATCATTTATATAAATGAGGAATAACAGTGGACCCAATACGCTTCCTTGTGGGACACCATGAGTAATTTCTCTAAGCTTGGATGAGAGAGTAATTTCACATTTCGATTTTAAACTTATATGATCTACTTGTACAACTTGTTTTCTACCAACTAAGTATGATTTCAACAATTCGTAGATATTACCGCGTATTCCATAGCTATACAGTTTTTCCAATAATATATTATGGTCGACTAAGTCGAAAGCCTTAGTTAAATCCATGTACAACGCGCATACTGGTTGTTTTTTGTCCATATAGGTTATGATTTCTTGCAATAAATCAAAAATAGCCATATTTATAGTCATATTCTTGCGGAATCCGTTCCTGCGCATGTTTAATTCAAAGTAATTACTTATTCGGCTGCTGATTACTCTTTCAATGATCTTAGAAAAAATAGGGAGGAGAGCAATAGGCCTGTAGTTTTCCACATTTTCTTTATCTCCTTTTTTAAAAAGAGGTCGCACAATCGCTACTTTTAGTTTTTCAGGAAAGATGCCTTGATCTATACATAGATTTATTATATAACTAATCGGTAATGATATGACCCGTGCAACTCTTTTCATAATTTTAGTGCAAATCCCATCAATGCCGGTACTATTGCTGTTTTTAAGGGAGTATATTACATTTAACACTTCTTCCGGCTTGTTGGTTGCATAAATAAAGAATGTGAACAACTATATGTCAATGTGTTATGTCGGTCTAAAATATTATTTGGTGCGGCATTATTACAGTTATTGGAATCTGTAATTAGTTTAACTTGGTCAATAAAATGATTATTAAAATTTTCTGCAATTGATTGAGGGTCAGTTAAACTTACCATTATGTTTTATATGAGAGATATTCTCCTTAGGAAGTAAAGTTTTAGTTCTATTAACAACATTCCAAGTTGCTTTTGATTTGTTAGATGAATTTTTTATGTAGTAGTCATTTTGAGACTTGTGTCAAATATATAATTTTTCTTAGGCGCTTGGAATATTGTTTAAAAAGACGTTTGTTATTTTCATTAGGATGTGTTCTGCATTTCCATAACAAATTTCTCTTTTTTACACAACATTTTCTTATTCCCGAAGAAATCCACTTTGCCTTTTTTGTTAGATTCATTTTTAATCTTATGAAAGGAAAACACAAGTTATAAAACAATATAAACAGATTTATGAACTTATTGTACGCTTCACTAGCATTATTTGCCATATACACGCAGTTAAAGCTCAGGTTTTGTAGACTTTCATTAAACTTAGCTATATTATCGCTACATAGGTATCTTCTCTTCACATACCAATGTGATAGAAGGCAAGTTTTTTTGACCGGGCAATTCATTACTTGTGCGGTATGGTCTGATAAAGCAAAGTCGATAACTTCTGTTTTCCCACCTCGAACATTGTAAATTATATTGTCAATGCATGTATTGCTCTGTAAGCGAGTGGGCTCTTTTACGCCCAATCTGAGGTTATAACTAGCCAGTAAATGCTGAAATTCGGTCGAAAATGAGGTTCTTTTTAAAACATCAATGTTAAAGTCACCGCATAATACAATTTTCTTATCTTTCGTACATATCTTATCTAAAATTAATCCTAATCTATTTAAAAATATAGTCATAGTTGTTGAGTCATATTTAGGTACTCTATATATACAAATTATTATTATTTTGAAATCTGTTAATTCTACTGCTGAGCATTCCAAAAGATTTTGAATTGACAGGTTTACAATATCATCTAGAGTTTTAGATTTTAATTTATTATTTAACAAAATACATGAGCCACCGTTTCTATTCTCACGGGAGAAGTGACTTGCCAATTTATAGTTAGGTACATATAGGTGCACTTCGTCACCTTTTTTCATGTTGTGTTCGGTTATACAAAGTACTTCTACATTTTTCCCAGAATCAAGTAGCTCGTGTAAATGGACGGTGAGTAGGTCTGACTTATTTATCAGACCATTGATGTTTTGGTGCAGAATAAAGATGTTAGTAAGCACGAAAAAGATCATTACTAGTGCAATTACTCTGAACCTGCGCCTGCGGCTTGAGTGGTGTTGTTACAGTTTCATCATAACATAATTCGAAACATGTTTGTGAATTTGCAGCATAAATTCTTTCAGGCTTAAGAATGCAGCTCTAATGCCAAACTGTGTTAGCTTGCCAGTGTAGTGTGAAAACATGTCAAGGGTTAAGTCACGGTTTGTGTCAAATGTGTAAGCATAATTTTTATTTTGATTGTCCATATACAACAGTTTTCCAAACATTTCTACTCTAAAATTATATATAGGCGCTCCACAAATATACGTAGGCAAACAAACTATTTTATTCGTGTGAGTAATTCTTGAAAGTGATTCGCGTATGCAATTTATCAATTCAATACTATCATGCGCGTCACGTAAATCCTCTTCGCCAATAAAAATTATACATTAAACATTCATCGTAAAATTCTTCAACTTGTTCTCTAAATTATTTAGTAATACCAAAATACTATTGTTTGTTGCGTTGTAATGACAATAATCAACGTTGCGTTAGAAAATGCGTTCAGTGGCTTTTAAAATGCCACTGTTTTTCTTATTACTTAAAATACATCGTTGAGTAAGTGACTTATGATGCATAGCTATTTCGTCCTGTTGAGGAGACGTTGGTAGAGATGGAGGTGGCGATAGTTCCTGCCGTTCCTGGTCCTCCGTTGGGAGCCCTGAATTGGTATTGCTACTTTTCTTTTCTCGTGATTGATTTAGATCTAATTTTAATCGATGTAAGCAATTTTTAGGTACTTTAGGTTTAATTTTTTTAGTAGTCGATGAGCATATGTGAGACAGTTTTTTTATAGACTTTTCATTTTCTTGAATGACTTTTTTCAGACTCCCATTTTCCAAAATAAGATTTTGAATCTCCAATTCCGCCGATTGTAATCTTAATTCCAAGCTATTTATTTTAATTTTGTACGGTCACGTCTGAAAATATGGATACATTTAATGTGACAAAAACATGTATCCACGACTTTACGCCTTGGTGATAAAGTCGTGGCTACATATTTTTGTCACATTAAATGTATCCATGTTTTCAGACGTGACTGTACTCTTCTAGAGTCTCTTGACAAGTGTTTCGCAAACAGGGAAGGCTTCTATTAAGGCGACGATATATGCAAACACGTCAAATCGAGGTGTTTTCGTGCAAGGTTTTTGAAGAAAACAAACCACGTTGGAGCATGTATGTTACATTTTCTGTAGGGGCATATAGTTGGGTTCGGTCTACCGATACGTGCTTGGTCTTGTATAACATAATTAGGTATATATATCATCGTTATGAAACTGTTTTGGAGAAAACTTGTCGCAAGTTTTATTTCGGTCAGAAATAATTCTATGTTGCGAAATTAAACATAATTACTTCTTAGCACATTACTAATGTTCTACCGATAACTATAGTCGTATTAAGCGCTTAATAAAGGTTTTAGACGCAAAACCTTGTAGAGCCTGTAATAATCAGAACTATGCAATTGCTGCAATAAAACTTATAGGCGTTTATTCTATTGCAGCCAGAGACATGTTTCATGTGTCAAATTTGAGTAATATGATTAGTAATTTTGAGTGCGGAAATTCGTTCCACATAGCTTAGGTTATAGTACGCTTGCTTACTAAGTAGATATGTCCGACTTCAAATCCAGGCTGATGTTAACTTTTTTGTTTATTTTTTTATCTCATTTCTCATTTATATTTTCAATCCTGATCCTAAGCGATTTATAGGTATTTTTGGACAAAAAAAAAGTCAAATCATACTATAGTCAAGTTAGTAGTTAGTTTAATCTTTTTATGTTGACTTTTTTACCCAATATATTTAAACTACCAACTTATTAAAGAGACTAATTCATTATTCAATTTTTACAGTAGGTATGGGTACTTTTTACCATAGACGGCTTCTTCCATGTTTTTACCATAATTTATATTACAAGAGTGCGTTTGTTCGAGCAGTTTCCATCCGAGGCGACGTTGCCAGCTTACTCTCATTTGCTCATTTCGCTTCTTGCTTTGCGCTGTTGCAAGCTAGATCTATATTATGATATGAATGACGGATACATTGAATACAATCAAATGCGCTTGAAGTTGAAACACATTCGTGCATTTGTCAGTGATTTGTCCACATCATCGTGTTAGGTTGTATATCTCTCTCTTTACTATGGAATAAGAAAGAAACAATCGGCTCGGCTGTCCCGGCACTCTGCGATGTCTGGTCGCGCCACGCCATGGTTTATTGCATGTTCGTTTTCGTACGATTTAAAAGATATGGTGAATTATTAATATTATTATTAGGTAGGTAAGTAGATATGGAATTAATTTAATCGTATAAGTATATATACCAATATAATTTCTCACAATCCCTAAAATGAACAAAACAATAAGTAAGGTACGATGGGGTAAGACCGGACCATTTTTGAACTAGTTGGTCAGCTTTCAGGGCTGACTTTTATGCTTTACCTTTGTAAAAATTTCTCGAAATATTAATCCTTGTTTCAAATCAGTATGAAGTGTACCTAAGCTATTTTTCCTGTATAATTTTTCAAAATCTACTCCTTCTACTTAAGATTGGACTATTGAATAAAATGTACTCTTAGTAAGTTTTTAGGTGCTAGTTTTCTTCCACTTATCGATTTTGCCAGCTTTGTAATGCAATAATAAATTTTGAAGTGCCCTTACTTATCGTTCTACAGCTTATATGGTCTTGTTTAGATTAATATTATACGAGAATAAATCATACTCGAAAGGTTTTTTTATAATAAAACATTTTTTGTAAAAGTGGAGTATGTGTCAGTTTTCCGTCCATACTTATTGATATATTGATATTCAAGTTTTTGAAATAAAAGCTTATAATTAAAATATCAATTAAAGAATAAATAATTATTATCAATGGCAAATTTGACCTCAAAAAGTTTTTTCCATGTAGACGGAGAGCTGGCCACGTCAGATATGACACAATAGTCAGGTTTCATTGCTCTCATTATTGAGTCATATCTGACGTGGCCAGCTCTTAGTCCAATAAATTTGTAGCAGTTTAATGTCAACCTTTCAGCATTTTCTCAAACTTTTCAAAAACGAGTGAGTTAAAAATATTGAGAGTGGAAAGACAAGATGTTTCAAACCTTTGAAGCAAGATGTTTCAAAATTTAAAAATTTTAAAAAGCGCTTTTGGCTATAATTCTTTTTTTTTCCCCAGCCTACTTGAAGAGATATAATACGTATCCATACTAATATTATAGTGTGTCTGTCTGTTAACTCTTCACGCTTAAACCGCTCAACTGATTTAGATGAAATTTGGTATGTATAAGGGGATGAAAACGGAATGGAAGTTTATACGGAATTGTTGCTCCCTGTTGACTTGAAATAGCATACGTGCTAGTTTTATATTTGCTCTTAGATTTGACTAACTAGTAACTTTTATTTTGCGTTTTATTATGTAATTCCATATGGCTCATGTTAATTTCGCGCAGACGAAGTCGCGGGTAAAAGCTAGTATTTTAATATTGTAATGGATTTTGATATGATAAAACTTTTGAAATAGATGGCAATTAACCAAAACTAACCCAAAAATGTACCCAAAAAACCGTGACGACGTGACACGATACAACTAATCCATACTAATATTATAAATGGGAAAGTGTATGTGTGTGTTTGTTTCTTTGTTTGTCCGTCTTTCACGGCAAAACGGGGCGACGAATTGAAGTGATTTTTTAAATGGAGATAGTTGAAGGGATGGAGAGTGACATAGGCTACTTTTTGTCTCTTTCTAACCCCCCACTTCCCTAAAATGGGGGGTGAAAGTTTGTATGGTTTGTTACCCCGAATTTAACGCGAGCGAAGCCGCGGGCAAAAGCTATTATATGTTATTAACTTACTCGTGCTGACTTTTCGTGTTTTTAATTCTTTTGTGTAATTTCAATTTATAATTCTTATGTGAGACGACAAACGCTTTTATATTTGTCAATTTTTTTAGTAAAAAACACTTATGGTATATAAATGAAAATGGTTAAAACATGTTAAAAAATTAATCTTAAACTTTAGGTTGAATTAAGTTATTTGCTTTTTAGCTATGGTTTTCTGTAAGGTACTTCCCCAGTCGAGCTCTGAGCCAGGTCCAGATTTGAGCGTGATAACATTCGCTGAACTGTGCCTTACCACAGTTAGCGAGATAACATTCGGAGTGCCCACCTCCCTTTTGGACATAACATACCCGTGTCTAAACCTGTTCCTAGTAACCAACTAGGTACCAATTTAAAAAATGTTCACAGCAACAATTAATTGGATCCAGTCTTAAATGCCACGCAAAAACAAATCAAACCATTTTTTGTGACAAACAATTGAATTTATAGAACGAAACTTTTTTGTCTATAAAGATCACATGTATGCGCGACTTCGGCAGCAGATAGCATACATCCTCCATACTACCCTCTTGAACCTGATGTTTATTCAGTGTTGGGCGTAATTTATTAGATGGTACCTACTTTTGTAATGAATTAAATTGCTAATTAAATTACATGAAAATCAATTATATTAAGTAATTGAAATTGCTTGTAATTGAGATTACATGTCAGTAGTATTCCCGATTACATATAATTTGTAATTGCAATTACTTTTATCTTAACTACTTTTACTTGTAACTTCGATAATTTGAAATAATATACAAGTTCAATTTCTTTTTGGGTCAGTGGGGGCAGCTACCAGATCCCTCGCTGCAACGCGAAAATGGTCTTAGAAGACCTTCCCTCAATTTCAAATTAATCAATCTTCATTAATTTGAAATTGAGGGAAGGTCTTCTACGGATTTTGGAAAAAAACATACAGGATGCGAGATGAGGTCACATTTGGTAAACTTCTTTTTGATGCCAATCGATCCCATTCTTGTATGGGATCAAAAATAATTTGCGGCTAGAAAAGCCACAAATTGAGAAAAACTTTTCCCATACTATATGAAAATTGTTTTTTTTTATTTTTCACATGCTGCTTTTTTATGCCAATCGATTCCATTCCTATCGTTTCTAATAGTTTCCTATTATTAGGTAATGTACTAAAAAGCCACAAATTAAATATTTTCCATACATTTACTATAAATAATAAATAAATATTATACGACAATCTTACACTAATCGACCTAGGCCCACAGTAAGCTCAATAAGGCTTGTGTTATGGGTACTAGACGACGATATATATAATAGATAAATATGGATAAATACTTAAATACAAAGAAAACATCCATAACTCAGGAACAAATATCTGCGATCAACACACAAATAAATGCCCTGACCAGGATTCGAACCCGGGACCTCCTGCTTCGTAGGCAGGGTCACTACCGACAGGGCTAGGAGATCGTCAAATAAAGAATAAGTGATTTTTAGGGTTCCGTAGCCAAATGGCAAAAAACGGAACCCTTATGGATTCGTCACGTCTGTCTGTATGTCTGCCCGTCCGTATGTCACAGCCATTTTACTCGGAAACTATACGACGTATCTGAATAAAATGTACACATAAGGTGTATTATGTATGCCGCTACTTAGTTATGTATTTAAATTAAAAAAATATATATTTTAAGGGGGGGCGCTCCATACATGTATCTAAATTTCAAAAAAATTGATTTTACCAAATATCAACATGTGATACATCAATCGATAGGTCTTTAAAAATAATATTGAAGTTTTTTTGATCATTTTGTGATTAAGTAAATATTTTTTGATATAATCGCTTCGAAAGTCAGAAAAATTTTGTAGCCCCCCCTGTAACTTTTGTACCGTAAGTCCAAAAAATATGAAAAAAATTGAGGAGATGCGCCTTATTATATACTTGCTACGAAAATTGTTTTGAACATTATCGGTTTAGCCATTTTTAGTTATTTCCAAAAAACTTCTTCCATAGGCATCAGATACGACCTTTTGCTATTAGTTTGGTTCTTATTCCATTGAAGGTACGGAACCCTCCTATGCGTGGTCCGACACGCACTTGGTCGGTTTTTTAAACTTTTCACTTAACCAACAGTCGTTTTTATTAAGCATACCTACCGGAAGAAACATTTAAGTAAAATGTGAATGTACCTGAAAAAATCGGTATCGCCATTATATCAAAATGCAACTAGGTACAGGTACACAATAGTGTTGGAGGATGTGTGGTTTGTATTTGCAACTAAAGGATAATTTTCCAGATAGGTAATTGAATTATCCGATGTTCTCCCGATGCGGTCTTATCCCAACGCACTTTACCGTCCTCATTGAAAGCGATTTTGACCATCTCTAATTTCGTTATAGATACTAAAAACCTGGATTTTTCAGAGCAGAAGAGGACATAAAACAAATTAGTTACAAATAATATTATCTTCAGTTAAGTACATTTTATTTGAACTTTTATTTTGAAAGACTTGACACGTACTTGACACATAGAAATATAACCGCCATGATGAATGCTTATTTTGGATATTTAGAATAAAACATTATAATTGTGCGATTATGATACTGTAGGTAATGGCGTGCGTTGGTCAAGTAGTTTTATATTATAGGTAACTTTAATTATTTCGTCATTGATTACCTACATACAATAGTAACTTTAATTAAGTAAGTACACATAAAATGGAATCATTATCAAAGCGCCATCTTACTGTAAAAGACCGCGATTGCTTGACTATTTAAACATGTCAACATTGAATTGTCATAGTTCATCTCAAGTATACTAGATGGCAGAAGCGGAAGCTGCGATTATAAAAACGCAAAATGCAGTCGTCAACCGCGATACCCGTCACCTTAAGAAGACTTGTTTCCATTGATTTATTCGAAAAGTCTGAGATGTACGACTGTGAAGAGTTGTCAATTTCCAGCTCTGGTAATATGTTTTGCCCTTGTTGTTGCGTTTGTAGTTTTTTCCTGTGTGTAACATTATTTTGGGCCGGATTACTATTATTAGCAGCAGCATGATAAATACTTGGCGGGCTGGTTATGATTTCCGCGACTGGGCTTGGTTGATTTAAGGGTGATTTAATGGATAATCGATTTTCCCATCCATATGTTAACTGTGGGAGACCCGCACCGTAACACAGGATCCACCGTTGCAGACCCTTGCGGACTACGGTGCTGTCAGAAGTTGTCTTTTGTTATACAACTTAGTTTCAGTTGATAGTTTACTAAATGCGTCGCTAGGTGTCACTTTATTTTGTACAAACTAGCGAACGCTTGGTCGCCAGAATATGAAGGGGTTTGAACGTAAATATGACTTGGAATAATAATGATAATATAAACTATTTTTTGGAAGCCAATGGACTTGTTAGCCATGGGCCAAATAACTTTTAAGAAACCGGCTAAGTGCGTGTCGGACCACGCATAATGGAGGGTTCCGTACCTTCAATGGAATAAGAACCAAACTAATACTAAAAGGTCATATCTGTCTGATGCCTATGGAACAAGTTTTTTGGAGATAACCTTAAAATGGCTGAACCGATAATGTTTAAAATATTTTTCGTCGATAGTATGTGATAAGGCGCATCTTCTTATTTTTTTTCATATTTTTTGGACTTACGGTTCAAAAGTTACAGGGGACGACGACACAATTTTTTGACTTTCGAAGCGATTATTTCAGAAAATATTCACTTAATCACAAAATGTTCAAAGAAACCTCAATGTTATTTTTAAAGACCACACAACTAGACTTAATCGCGTACACATACTTATATCATTTTCAACGTCAGGAAAATAATATTAGTATGGATAATCAATTTTCCCATCCTTATGTTAACTGTGGGAGACCCGCACCGTAACACAGGATCCACCGTTGCAGACCCTTGCAGACTACAGTGCTGTCAGAAGTTTTATTTTGTTATGCAACTTGTTTCAGTTGACAGTTTACCAAATGTGTCGCTAGATGTCACTTTAACTAGTACAAACTAGCGAACGCTTGGTCGTCAGAATATGAAGGGGTTTAAACGTAAGTATGTCTTGTCTTAATAATAATAATAATAAACGATTTTTTGGAAGCCCATGGACTAGCTAGCTGTGGGCCAAATGTGTAACCATAGATGAATATGTATATAACTGAGATAGATAGGCAACTCTACGGCTCGTACTTGCAGCAGCTAGTGCCACCATCTAGTTTCATAGTGCTACATTTGATCACGTTACAGGGGAACGGGGGAAGGGGTTTACAGAGTATGGGGGGAGGGAGGGAGGGAGGGATGGGGGGGGGGTAGACCTCGTCCCCCTCGCCCCTTCCTGACAGCCTTTCGGCGGGAAATCTAAGTTTGGACGTCCTGTAAATAAAACTAAGTTTATGTCAAATGCATACAATATTTATTGTACATATCATTATATTTCATTAGGTACATACTATGCACAATTGTTATACCCACATATAACTTAATATCTGACAAAAACCTAAAAACCGGCCAAGAGTCTGTTGGGCCATAGGTTTCGTAAATACTATATTATACCTGAATATATTAATTTGAAAAGCTAATTTAAAAATTAACCTTAATGTAATGACAGACATGGTGCGGTGGTGCCTAGAAATTAGGCATTTCCTGATAGCAGTTATAAAATGAACCTATCTTAGACGATATTATTTTTGAAAGATCTCACAAAATACTTGTTGAACTGAATAAATTCACCCCCAGTTTATGTGTACGGGAGGTACCCAAACAAAACCACTTTGTTTTACAACTTTGTCGGTGTGATTAATAATACATACACTCATACCAAAGGACCCCGCAGCAAACATAGGGAAAAAGTGGTTTCAGTCAAATCGCATGAAATTTTAGTATGATGTAGATTCAGGTCTCCTTATTATTTTTTATAAGGGCTCAACTCCCTCAGAAGTACACTGTCAGAAATAATCAAGTTTATATTATTATTTTTCTATGACGTGTTTCTTAAAATCGATACTTTGAAATGACCCACATTGATACTTACTGGCGTTAAATATGATCTTAATAACGTTTCTGTCATGTTGAAATCGCATTTTGTTAGTTATTTATATTATGCAAAAGCAAAGAGAAAGATTTTACGAAAAATTGGTATGTTACATATGTTTTGTATGAAACAATACTTATTGATTATTTCTGAAAGTATACTTCTGAGCGAGTTGTGCCCTTATAAAAAAATAATCAAGACTCGAATCTACATTGTACTAAAATTTCGTGAGATTTGACTGAAACCACTTTTTCCCTATGTTTGCTGCGGGGTCATTTGAGCTTTCTTATACTAACAATATATCAATTAACTAGTAAGCAGACATACAGACAGAAAGAAAATTATTACGAGGAATTTTTTTTCTTCTATTATTTGACGTGACCTATCCCACAATACTTGGTGGAAATGTACCTTCAGTCACAATTAACAATTGACATAAATCTAGGTACAGGGAAATTTTATTTTACTAGTATGTTACCTAATTGTGGCGACAAAAATTTAATTACGCAAATCTGATATACCTATTTATGGTATTTTTTCCGGTACCACAAAAACAATAATTGATCTCGAAACATCGGAGGTAAGTATTAAGTTAATATACGCAATTTAGTTCCGTTTTAGTTAATAATCATAATACGTAAAAGCCGTGAAAGTTTAAGTCTTATTGGTGTTGACAATAATAACGATGCGTAGGAAGGTACAATCATACATATATACCGTAATTTACAGAAAGTAAGTGTACAATATTGTACACTATGAATGTATATACATTCTTCTTGAAGTGATAGGGCTCCAGCCTTTTATGTTGCTACATCACCGTATTCTGGTGGGTTCATAAGCCGACTTAGGTATACCTAGAACATAAAAGTAGAGAATTATTGTACATACAGTTACGATCTAATAAATCTAGTCGATTTTTGTACCAAACTATGTGTGCACGACCATAGTGTTATTTTATGAGATTAATCATTAAAGTCAGTACACAAAAAGAGGCACAGTAAAAGGCGTCGCTCAAGCCGGCTTTTGCCGTAGACATTCGATCATACTAATGAAATCGATAGTCACAAAGAACCAACAAAGCGCTTCGTTATCCGACATTTACATTCAGCCCCTGTCGCTGCCCCTCGCGCTGCCGGCATTAATTCCCTAAATACTGCTGCAGCAGGATCGAGAGGAGTGTGTGTTTACATACTGCCCTACCACTCACTTCGCTTTCAAGTCTCGGCAATGGCAGACGTTGAAATAATTACAGCGGCCGCGTTGTGTCTTTTGCGATCCTCCAGGTGCTCGACGAGTACTGAGCGACGGAGGAGAATGTAATTGTAAACACGTACTGCCGCTCGCGCTGCCGGTCCTTTGACTTCGCACAAAAAAAAACCGCCATTTAGGGGAGCGCCGGACAGCGCGAGTGGCAATAGCAGTGGCATGAAAAGTATCATGTTTACACACTCGTCCTTCCCACTTCCCTGCCCACTTGCCTGCTCAATTCAGCTGAATGTAAATGCGGTATTAAAATTAAACCAGCGGCAGCGTATTCCGGATAATTCGCTAGTTACTAGGAATCCAGTAAAAATAAACATCGTTAGGAAACCAAACTTCTCACAATAAGGTCTAGTTAAGCTCTGGGTTTGAATTAGTTTAAAGTCCAGATGGCAATCGCTTTTGAAAAAGGTTAGTCTTGAGGATAGATTGCCAAAAAGCTCCTTTACTTATAGCAAACGTCACACAACAGGTCATTTTATACGAATGAATGAATTTTTATGGCAGTAACGCCTTATTGACAACCAACAATGATGTACCTTTTAGTTGAAAATGACACATATAATCACCGTAATATCAAGATCTGTTATCAGCACTCGTTACCTATACAAATCTGACTGTGGTCGTGTGTGTTGATCCTAATATATGTATATCTAAATGAGATAATAAAATAAAACAATTAATAACGGATTTTATCGCGTGTACTGAGCTTAAATTACATCCCGACGTTTCAAACACTTTACAGCGTTCGTGGTCAACGGGTCGACTGAGGAAAATGTACAATTACCTCCGTTCAAAAACTATCACAATATGCAAACCTACCCACATATTAAATATTAAACAAATTTAGTGTTTGCACATGCCAGAGGGGCCTTTATAAAAACAAATTATTTATTACTACAATACAAATTATTAAACAAATTATTTTATTATTATTAATTATTATTTTTATTTGTAAAATTTTTAAATTAGTATTAAATTATTATTAGTGTCCACACTGTCCACCATTATGGAGATAATAAAATTAAAATGCTTACGCAACAATACCTAAAGTCATTGGAGTTATTTCCCTGCTAACCCGTAGATACTGGAGCTTCGGATTCCAAAAACCTGAAACAATATTATTATAAATAGGTATAATTTGACAGTTACTTATATTTTTAAATTAAATTATGATGCTACCAAATTCAAAATGAAATTGTGTTGAAGAAACACACCTTTTCAAAACTAAGCTGAAGTTTCTTCTATTAAAAAAAGCTTACTATTCCATCCAAGAGTTTATGGAGGACAAACTTTTAAAACAATCCAACTTTTAACAAGCTACTTTTTCTATAAGCATGGAGACTTTAATTGTTATATAGTTTAGATTTAGGCTTAAATTAAAAACATGTTTATTTTTAAATAAAAATTTCATTTCATGTCTTACCTTGAACAGGCGTAGGCTTTGCAGAAGATACATCCATTGGCAGTGGCACATCTGCAAGATATTTATAGAACATACTCAGAACACACGAGTAACAGGACTTAAAAGTTCAGTACGGGAACGCCTTTTTAACCTATAAAAATGAAATAACTCGCAATTCCGATTTTACATCGTGACCTGTATACGACTTTTTCGACTTTTTTGACTTTTTTGACTTTTTTGACTTTTTTGACTTTTGACTTTTTTGACTATTTGATTTCAGCTTTCTAGTACTAACGGTCACTGAGCTAAGCCGCGGACATACGGACATGGCGAAACTATAAGGGTTCCTATAAGAACCCTAAAAAGAACATACATACAGAGATTATATTTACCATATTTATGGTCAGGGTCAAGACTATACTTTATTTTGTGCTGAACCTTTATCAACCTTGGTTCAAATCGATTCAGATGATGATGATGAGATCGATGAGATTAGAAAAAAGTTGACAGAACGATGTACAGGTTTCTTTATCAGGCAAGATACATGTCACATCTGTCAGAGTGCCTACGCCGTCATTAAACATACTAAATATATTTGTATTTATAGTAAAGGCATGTTGTATTGAGTATTTAACAATATTTTGATAGTAATTATTTGTTGGAATTATTTTAATTTTAAAACTTTAAGACCCTGTTTCACAATCTCCAGATAAACTTATCTGCCAGTTAAAATTATTGCTATCCTTTTCTCCAGTCATATAAAAGAAAAGGACAGCAAACATTTATCTGACAGATATGCTTTAACTGGAGATTGTGAAACAGGCCATTAATGTTCTTGTAAATGTTGCACAATAAAAAACCTATAGAAGAAGAGGTTCGAGACGGATGGTTCGATTTTTAAATGTTTTCTCGCGTCATCTGTCATTCGTATCTCTCAGACATATCTGGATAGTTTTTAATGTTAAAGCTAATTGTGATTCTTATTGAAGTAAAGGTATTTGCTTGTTCTATTATTGTGCGATTGGTTGGAGGGTTATGGAGCAATCAGAGGCAGGCCCGAGGGGCATACAACAACAAAAGCCACCTCGTAGTCCAACAAATCTTTTACCATCACCTAAGACAATTGTTTTATTATTTAGTATTATATAATAAAACGATTAAATATCGTTTAGAAGAACTTTTGTTTACGAAATTTTATTAATAAGTGCATATTATGATTGTCAATTAATAATTTTCGTGAATACTGATAAAGAACTAGACGTTAAGGGTCTCCCCAAACTATCGACGCGGATTCGGCAAAATTCGGTGGAAAAAAGCTTTATGTCTACGCAATAAGAGCGAAAAAGACGTCGACGCGTCGGCAGGCGTCGGCCGAGCCGAGCCGAGTCGAACCGTGCATTGTTAGCTCTTATTGCGTGGTCATTCATTCTTATTGCGTGGTCAAAGCTTTTTTCCACCGGATTTTGCCGAATCCGCGTCGATAGGTTTGGGGAGACCCTTAGTTTGCGTTTTAGAACGTACATGCTTCACTGTCTGTTTTTAAATTTTCACGTATCTCTTACGTGATAATCAAAACGAAATTGTGTTTTTATTGTTGTGTTAGATTATTTAATCTGCAAATTGTTATTATTTATTCACAAATGTGAACTCTTAATCATGTTAACTAATCGTTTGTTGGTGTGTTTGCAGTGTGTTTAAATTGAACATTTAGAACAGGTTGGTAACTACTGTTTCTATGTTTACTCAATTTTAAATCTCAAAAAAAACCGAAGTATAGTGTAAACACAATGATACCTGATCCCATAGCCTCAATAGCTTTGACACTAATGGGAACAATCCTAATTTCTCTAATTTAGTCATGCACATCCTTATAGCGAACACTGAAGTGCTGGTAGCCTGACGGTAAGATGTCTGACTTTTCATTCCAGAGCTTTCGGGTTCAAACCCCGACTCGACTGCGTTTTTATTAATTTTTGTACAAAATGTAATTTGATTTACCCGTCGCTTTTTTCTGGAGGAAAATATCGTGAGGAAATCGGACCTCCTTCTGGGTAAAAACTAGCAGTCGCGCTAGTTCATAGGTTTTGGTTGCCGACGGTACCCAGGCTCAGAGCCATAGCAAAAAAAACCGCAACAAGACGAACGCTAGAAGAATTATGATGATGGTGATTCTAATTAAGCTGATTACATTATAGCGTTAAAACTAACCTGGTAAATGAAGCGTTGGTATAGATAGCCAAGCGGTTGAGGCGCCCATTGGGGTAAATATATTTGGCCTCAAAATGGCGATGGCATACCCGCGCATTATTGTAGATCGCCGTGTCCGCCTTGCCCACAATATTTCCACCGATCCTTATTACCCACGTTCGGAACCTTTCAAGTTCTGAAGGGTTCCTGAGATTGGTGGGATTTGGGAATGCATGCATTTGAATTCCTGAAACAAGCATCATTTTTCGTTAAGTTGATCCGGTCCACGCTCTTGGCAGATTGATTATAGAAAAATAATATTATACTAGCCCTGTCCTCGTTGATTATTGCACAAGGGCACGCAGCAATTTGGAGGCGACATTTTTATACGATAATTCATATAATAATTACCCTGCACCCAAAAACTATTTAATTATTTTAGACAACTGTCACTATCTTCAAAGCTTGCGCTAAAAGAAAGAAATAAAATTTGAGTTCGCCGCCATCATGATCCCGATTTTTTTTATTTAGCACAAATGTTGCCACAATATCTACTACTTTCTACTAGTGTTTTAAAAATCTATGTAAATCGTGAAGAAACAAACTATTGCACTATTTAACCGTAATTAAATAATAAAATGCATAAAAAAAAGCATGTTTCAATAATAAACTAATTTAACAAAACTTAAACCCAGAATATTTAAAACTTCTATGTTTTTCAAACAGCAACACAGCCGTCACATGCTGCACAGCGCTATCTAGCGTACTTTAGAAAAACCAAAATCACAAGTAGCTCGCAGTTTGTAGATGGCGCAGAAAGTATAAAAATATCAACGCTCCTGTCAAAGTTCTAAGAGACCATAGCATGTGTGTAACTCTAATAAAGGTGCTCGAGTCTTGGTTACCTTGGATACACCCAGTGTTGGCCGAACGTTAGTGTAATTGAAAATTAAAGATTAAACACGTTAGTTAAAATTGAACACTAATAGTTTAACGCACATTGATTTCAATTAGAATTAAAATTAATTGTAACTAACGTGTTAATCCTTTGCGAATAACTAATAATTGAAGATATTTAATTTTTAGTCTTTCTCAAAAATTGAACCCATTAATATAATTTTAGTGTAGATTAAATAGATAATAAAATCACTTTATTTGATCAGAGAAAATAACCAAGCATGACTTAAATCCACAGCGCAGGCTTCGTCAAAAAGGATACAAAACGAATAATAATTAACAAAACAATTAACCTAACTAAACGCGGATTTAGGTAAAGCTACGAGGTTTTGATTTTTGTTTTGATTTTGACTCCGGACTCGGGAACTTGTATTAATAAGCAATGGGACCGGTATCCTAAGATGGAGGTCATGCTGGACCCTGGGGATCCCTACTGGATCTCGGGTTTGGCGCATCATATGCTGTTTGGGCTCATTTGTATCTGTATCTGTTTCTGTTATCTGTCAGCTGTCATCTGTCATCTATCATGTGTCATCTGTCACCTGTCATCTGTCATATTTATCGTTATCTTTATCTTTTATTTGATGAAGATGAAGATGATATTTTGATACCGGTACCAACTGCTCATCAGTACAAGTCGATTGAGCCCAAACAGCATGAGTTTATGATGCGCCAAACCCGAGATCCAGAAGGGATCCCCGGGGTCCAGTATGAGCTCCAGATTTTGATACCCGTACCATCTGCTCATCAGTACAAGTCGAATTAGCCCAAACAGCATGTGTCTATGAGGCGCCAAACCCGAGATCCATTAGGGATCCCCAGGGTCCAGCATTAGCTCCAGATTTTGATACCGGTACCATCTGCTCATCAGTACAAGTCGAATGAGCCCAAACAGCATGAGTCTATGATGCGCCAAACCCGAGATCCAGTGGGGATCCCCAGGGTCCAGCATGAGCTCCAGATTTTATTACCAGTACCATCTGCTCATCAGTACAAGTCGAATGAGATGAGCCCAAACGGCATGAGTCTATGTTGCGCCAAACCCGAGATCCAGTAGGAGTCCCCAGGGTCCAGCATGAGCTCCATCTTATGATATTGGTCCCAACTTCCATACCCGAGATGCAGTTTTAACATTAATTATTAGTACAAGACAGGATTAATTTAGTTACACTAACGTTAATCTAATTGACTGTTAATCTTATTAAATTTTCAAGACGTTAGTGTAACTAACAGGTTAAATCTTATTGACGGTTAGTGTAATTAATGACGTCACGAAATCAATGCGAACTAACGTTAGTAAAAATTGATGGTTAGTGTAATTGATTAGTTACGGAATTAATCTTCAATCTTATTGATCAATTTTCAATTCTAATTGAAATTAACGGCCAACACTAGATACAGCTAATAGCTCACCAAACGAAGACGCTTAATAGTGCAGTCATTGAAGCATTATTGCTCCGAATTTTTTTACTGTGAACCGAATTGCATACAATTTTGGAATTAGGTTCATCTTACCCTTAACTTCAAAAGTGAAAATGATTTGAACTCCGCAACCACCCTGGGGGTGGTTGCCACCCCTTCTCGGGGGTGAATTTCTTTTTTTTTCAAAATAACCTCGGATATCGATAGAAGGCCTAATTTTAAGCAAAAAATCATCTATAAAGTTTTTCAAAAAATCCAATACTTTTCAAGTTATTGGCAATTGAAAATTCGCAATTTTTTCACGTTTTTCATCGGTTTCTTGCAAATATCTCCAAAAATATACGTTTTATCGAAAATTTTATAAAAAACAAAATTGTAGCAGGTAAAACAATGAACAATTTGGTTTTTTATAAAGTATTCTAAGTGCAATATTAAGCTAGATATTAAAGATCAAAGCCGTTTTTTAAATTGTCTGAAATTTAATCGATGTGGTCAATGCCATCTAGCGGCGAGCAGATGCATTTTATGCATTCTAATACAATAGGGTTTTGTAGTGCTTGAAATAAGCTTTAAAATGAGCACTATTAAAAGTCTTTTGCACGTAAAATAAGTGAGCTGTATTGCAAATAAGGGGAGCATCTAATGTTTTTTCTTTTAAATCAATGGGTTTCATAAGTGCCATTTCCACCAAAATTAAAATTAATCGTATTCCGCCTAGAATTAACTTTATTATGAAGAGTTTGATAGATAATATCAGTTTGGCTGCTTCAGGACATATATTTTTCAAAAAAGTCACGATTTAAAAAAAAACAAAATTTCAAATTTTTTAAAAACCCACTTTTTTTTCATAATATCTCAAAAATGACGACAGATACGTATAAAAGTGTATGGATTAAAAATTTAGGTATTTTTCTGACAAACAATTTGGTTTTTTTGTTTTTTCTGTCAAACAAAAATTGACGGAGATATGATTGTTTAAAGAGCGCGTGGCAGCGCAATCACAGCCTCTCTTAAGCCCTTTAACCCTTCACCGTTTTAGAAAAAGGTTTTTTACTATATATTGCAATGAAGGATGTTGTAGCTCTCTTAATTACCTTTACAATGGTTTTTTATAAATTGTGATAGCATGAAAATTGAAGGAGTTATGGTCCTAAACAAACCTGGAGTGCGATTTTTGAATCTCACCAAGTGACTAAATCTCACCGATGTGAGTGATTTCTCGGTGAGAATTAGTCACTTGGTGAGATTCAAAAATCGCACTCCTGGTAAAAACTTATCATATTTTTTTCTACTTAGTAACTGAAAATTTCGGAGTGTGAATATTTGGAGTAATGTGAAAGTACGCAGTATAATAGAGACCCACAACTATTGTAATGTGTATATATTGAAATGATTCTTGGTTTTGTAAAATGAAAATCCCAGGTTGTGCGACAAGATTTATTAAACATCCCACACTTATATTCAGCATTTGCAGTAAATACCCCTCCACTACACTTCTTTTATATCTTAACTCCCTAATTAATAACAAACAGGGTTTGTGCTTACAATTGGTCAGTATATTCTCGGCTGCGGAATCCCGCGCTAGCTAACGGTTCGGTACCTGGTTACACTACGGCAGGCCTACAGCTGTCGCAGGCCCACGGCGTACCCGTTGAACTCTCGTGCTGGACAACCGGCACGTCGAGCGCCAGCGTCGCCGACAGCCTGCTCGCAGGAACAGCGAGCCACCGTCGTGCAGCTTCCATCAGTTTGACGCGACGTGGTCTATAAAGACCATAACTAAACACCTCCTAAGAGGGAATACGAAACCCGCGTATGCCGCTCGTTGTTCCGATGTCAACCTCCGGAGGTGTTAGGCCTTTAGGGACGCTACCGCATGCGGCCCAGCGTCCGCATCACCGCCTGCGCTACCGGCAGGTTACAGTTTTGGGCTAAGCGAAGAAGGATAACACTTTATTCAGTGTCATGGATCGATTCGGAATCGTAGAAGACTTTCATATTTCATCAATCTAGAACGAACCATAGACTATAATATTTTTAAATTATTTTTAAATATGTAATCATATATATTTACTGTTTTAATTTAGGGGTAGTTTTAAGGGTAGAAAAGCTTAAGAATATGATAATCATTTTCGAGAGTGTGGAATAATATTTAAATCCTTTTCATTTTATAAAAAAAAAAAAAAATTTTTTTATCAAGGGGTAGTTTTCAAGGGTTAAAAGGGGGTTAAAAATTTGATAATTATTATAGAGAATATAAAATATTACTTACTCTATACTTACATCTTTTTATGTCATACCAAAGTATTTTTTTGTGATTTTTTCAATTTAGGGGTTGTTTGCAAGGGTTGTAAGATTTTCAAGGGGTTGAAAATGATTTTAATATGAGGTAATTATGTTAGAAAATACTTTACAATTTCACCACTTACTATTAGACATGTTTTCTTGCGATAAAATGGCTCAATGTCAATTTTTCCATTAAGGGGTTGTTTACACCCCTTAAAAATAATAGGCGGAGTTCAGATCATTTTCACTTTTGAAGTTAAGGGTAAGATGAGCCTAATTCCAAAATTTCATGCAAATCGGTTCACAGTAAAAAAATTCGGAGGTAAGACCGTATTTTTCGCTTCAATGACTGCACTATAACTGCCTGATAGGAGAAATAATTCGTGTATAGCAGAATCTTGGTGTAGTTGTAGATAAAGGTATCACAATACACAACATACTAAAAGTAGGGGGGGGGGGGTGTAAAGCTCCTTTTTTTTTGTTATTCGCAAATAACTCATACGAAAAAATGTTGTGCCTATAATAGCTTATCTGTGGTCATGCAGAGAGAATTTTGATAACCTCGAACCACTGGTGACTGTCACTTCCTGGATTTCGGGGTGTCCACCCTTTGACGATATCCCCAACATGCACTTCGCACATAACGTTTTTGGTCAGGTTTCAAAATCGAAAGATCAATAGGATTTTAACACTTTTAAACTCTGAAGTTTTTTTTGGATTACCTTATAATGGATTTTCTTCAGGTCTGTCTTTGTTCGGCGAGCGCGGCACTCACTCCGCGCCTCGCACGCCGCGCCGCTCGCCGCCGCGCGCTCGATCCGACCGCAGTTCCGCCGACGGCAACTCCGACACCGACAGCTTAGCCAGGTACCTTACCTCTTGGTGACTTATGGATGCCTGGTACTTTTGTTATAACTACATATATGGCCTTTAGGGTAAGGTTAATGTGTCTGTGTGTGTGCGTGCGCGTGCGCGCGGGTGTGAGTGTGTGTGTTAGTTAGGAAAGTCTCACTAACTTCTAGACTAGGTAGTAGTCTATAGTTAAAATAATACTAGTAGTCCTCCTCGAACTAAGAACTCGCGATTCTTGCAAACGAGTTGAACAGTTTATCAAGACTCCTTAACAAAACTCTTTTAGGCCTTTTGTTCTAGAACTCCCTGGTCAATCCAACTGATATAAGAACTCTCATATTATATTTATCTCTGCTACAACCCCAACAAATTTCATCAAGATCAGAAAAACGTAACTGAAGATATCGCAGAGCAAATATTTAAAATCAAAAAGCAAGCTTAAATAGTACATTATTGCAGAGGACGGGAAAGATAAATTCGTGGACGAGCGATTTTTTCGGACGAAGCGCAGCTGAGTCCGAAAATATAAGACGAGTCCACGAATTTCTATTCCCGCCGAGGCATACGCTTTTCTCCAAATGTGCGAGGAAATAAATTAAATTAAATAATTTTCATTTTTAGGTTAGTTTTAAATATCATGAATTTATGATTATTTATGAATTAGCTTCCCTTTACAATATTTTTTTAGTATAGAGCACTACTTATACTGCCAATCATCTGGCAAAGTTCATTCAAATAATATTTAAAAATCAATTTTCGTCAAAAACTATTTAAGACAATATTAAATATGCTCCTTTCACGCAACTGTAATAGTACATTACTGCAGAGACCAGTAAGTAAGCTTTCCTGGCTGAGTATTTAGTAGCCGTCCGAGTCGAAGACGAGGACGGCTACAATACGAAGCCAGGTAAGCTGATTACGGTCGAAGCATGTATAGTGCTTTTCTCAAACATGTAAGGAAATATTTTAATACATACCCAAAAATACCACCTAAACTTAAGCAATTTTTCTTATAATTGCTCTAGGTAAACGTACTCATGTTTAAAAAATATGTATGAAAATGAAAAAAAAAATTACATTTATTCCTTAAACGACTAATTTTCAAACTTATTTATATAAAATTACTTGTTTAATGCTTCAGTTACTGGCTGAGTGATTTAATGTTGTATGAAAATCCTTTACGTACGTCGCGCTGAACCTGCCTTGGAATAGAGTCCCTACTGGTCTCTAATTACTAACGTAACAGGAACATTTCCGAGCATGTTTGAGAAAAAGCTTAAACCTTAAAAAAGTGGTTTTGTCTATGATTATATGAAGCCGTATTCGCACGATCAGACGCGGTGGTCATGCAAGCTATGACACAGAACGAGACAACCAAGGTTTTTGATCTCACTATCTCGCTCTATCCTATAGTTTGAAGGGTTTGCCGTTCAAACGGTTGGCTGTTTGAAATGATATTTCTTAGTCGAATGAAATGTTTAAAAGGTATAAAACAATGCGGACGACAAGTACAACTTGTCGTCCGCTACAACAGGACAATAATGATTTTTATTTTTTTTATTTGTATTAGTAAATAATGACGAACTTCACGTACTAATTTTACTACAGTAAGGTGAACATTTCCGAGCACATTGGAGAAAATTAAGTTATGTCCGAAGTTGTCTCGTGCGATAACTATAGTCTGGCCAGCCAACGAACGCAGTAGCAATGTACAGCGAACAGAAGTATGACAACACTAAGAATCAGTGAAAAAAGCAGCAATGATCATTCTATGTTTTTAATTTTATTTGGTATGACCGCCCCTTTCATTAAGTGACATTTACGGTGTGTAAAAAGGAAACGGATATATTTTGCCTATTTGTCATTAAATGCAACAGATAATCTGGTTGCGGTAAAAGAGTTCTACCTCACTCGCACTTAAGATGAGAGAGTAAATGCACACGAAACAAATTCAATGTGAATGAGGGTTTCCGCGATTGAGATTTTCACTAGATGGCAGCACCGTGACGACAGGTCTTTTTGGCAGTAGCTGTCAAAATCCACCAATCAAAAATTATATGGTTAAACATGATTGGTGGATTGTGACAGCTAGACCTGTCGCCACGGTGCTGCCATCTAGTGAAAAACTCGATCGCGGAAACCCTCATTGAAATGTTCGTCATGAAATACGGTGTCTCATCGCAAAGGGTTGCCCCATGTACGTATTTTGAATTTGCCGCGCTTTTCTACTGACAGAAATGGTTTGCCAGACTATATTTTCATATGTGTTTTTGTCATGTTTCCAGCGTGGACATGCTGACAGACGAACAGATCGCGTCTTTAATGCTCGACAAACAACTTCAAGATGTCTGCGAAAAACTAGCCGGGGTCGCCGTCCGCCAGCCTCGCTCCCCGCAATCGCCCGAAGCACGATTTTGAACCTTACGCCCATAGTAATAACGGTATGAGCAGTCAAAGCTTTAGTCTTGAAGTAGAAAAGTTGCTGCAGCGCGACGATTCATATTGAACTCTATGCCTCTATAAATAAGGTATAAAATACAAGATGTTTAAAAATAACCTGGCGTCCTCACCCGCTAGCCTCGCCAGTTACATGAGACTATTTTGAATACTACGGTTATAGAAATACGGTGCAAAGTTGCTTGAACATTTGGAGTGGGTCGAATCACGCTTTCCTTAGCGCGATAAGATTAATAATGAACTTTACATTCAAAGCAATCAGGGGCAATATTCAGAGGTTTTCAACCTTTACTCTATAGGAATACGGTACTAATGAATTCTAATTTGTAAATGATTGGGCCACACTTCCATCAAGGGCGAGAATGAATCTTAAGTCTATAGCATTAAAGTAGGAAGTGCATAAAGGTGTCATCGTGATATACATCGTTTGGAAGCTGAGAACCGTTGCGCCTTAAAACCTGATATCTGATTTTAAAATAAGGTACACCGCAGTCTCTTATTTTGAACTTTATGTTTATAGCAATAAAATGCAAAATCTTTCGCATTTAGAAGCGACTGCTTTCGGAAATACCGTCTCCTGAGGGTGTGGAAATCTATAATGAACTCTACATCTATAGCAATAAGGTTAAAATCTCAAGATATCTGCACACGACTCGCTAGCGTTGCCACCCAGTACCTGAGCTCTCCTCAGTCGGTTATAAAACTTATAATTATTAAAATAAGGTTAAGAGGCCTTATTCCCATGAACGTTCCTCAATTTCACGAAATCTTACTCGATAGATGGCGGTAGCGCTCAGTACGCGACCGCTGGCAATGATCGACGATCGAACGATCTTGATCGTTTTCAACTTCAATTACAAGTAAAATTCTTTTTACGCATACACACAGGCTATTTATTTTCTTTTATATGGAAGATACTACTAATTAAAGTATGTTTTAAGGAAATATACGCATCTAACACCAAAGACGGGTAATCACTTAATCAGTAGGGACTGTTGGACATACTTTTCGAATTAAAAGTATAATAAATTTCGAATTTCGAAAATTAGGTTTGTTTAAGTATTGTAAAGACTGTTTTTTACACTCATGTTTAATTTTTTACCCTCCTTCAATATGCCTGTATTCGGTAGGAAATAATCTATTACTTATACATACATACATAGGTAGTATTTTTTTATTTATTTTTTAAGTCCAATATGGCTGAAATATTTTTTTTTGTAATAATGGTCATGGTAGCCAATTTCGACTACTTCGGGTGTGTAGATTACGAAAATGATGTCTGTTAAATCGAAGATAGGTTATATACTTTATTCAGAAAAATCGTCATGGTAGTCCTTTTCGGCTAATTAAGGGATGTGGATTTCGAAAATTATGTCCGTTTTAAAATCCAAAATGGCGGTTATACACTTTATTCTGAAAAATCGTCATGGTAGTCATTTTCGGCTACTTAGAGGGTGTAGATGTCAAAAATTATGCCTGTTTTAAAATCCAAGATGGCGGAAATATACTTTTTTGTTAAATCGTCATGGTAGTCATTTTCGGCTAATTAGGGGATGTCGATTTAGAAAATTATGTCTGTTTTAAAATCCAAGATCAATCCCAAATCTGTGGACAATTGGACATTGTCGTTGGTCTCATACTTTGTACTTTTTGTATTGTTACTATTAGCCATAATCTCGTGTGTTACTGTTTTTTTGTCCCAAATAAATTAAAAAAATGATACACTTTATTCTGAAAAATCGGCACGGTAGTCATTTTCTGCTAATTAGTGGGTGTAAATTTCGAAAATAATGTCTGTTTTAAAATCCAAGATGGCGGATATACTCTTTTTCTCAGAGAAATCGTCACGGTAGTCGTTTTCGATTAATTCAGGGGTGTATATTTCGAAAATAATATCCGTTTTAAAATTAAAGATGACGGAAACGGAAAATGTTGTCAAAATCGTCATGGTAGTCATTTCCGACTAATTCGGGTTAGATTTCGAAAATAATGTCTATTTTTAAATTAAAAGATGGCGGTCATACACATTTTTAGTAAAAATCGTTATGGTAGTCATTTTCCCTTAATTCAGGGATTTCGAAAATAAAGACAATTTTAAAATACAAGATGGCGGAAATGGATAATTTTGTCAAAATCGTCATGGTAGTCATTTTCGACTAATTAGGGTGTGCAGATTTCAAATATTATGTCTATTTTGAAATCCAAGACCGCGGTCATACACTTTTTTGGTAAAAATCATCATGTTAGTCGTTTTCCATTAATTCAGGGGTGTAGATTTTGAAAATAAGGACCGTTTTAAAATCAAAGATGGCGAAAACGGAAAATTCTGTCAAAATCGTCATGGTAGGCATTTTTGACTAACGCGGGTAAGCAGATATCGAAAATAATGTCTATTTTGAAATCCAAGATGGCGGTCATACACCTTTTTGGTAAAAATCGTTATAGTAGTCATTTTCGACTAATTCAGGGATGTATATTTCAAAAATAAAGACCGTTTTAAAATTCAAGATGGCAGAAATGGTAAATTTTGTCAAAATCGTCATGGTACTCATTTTCGACTAATTAGGGTGTGCAGATTTCTAAAATGATGTCTATTTTGAAATCCAAGACCGCGGTCATACACTTTTTTGGTAAAAATCATCAAGTTAGTAGTTTTCAATTAATTCAGGGGTGTAGATTTCGAAAATAAGGACCGTTTTAAAATCAAAGATGGTGGAAACGGAAAATTTTGTCAAAATCGTAATGGTAGTCGTTTTCGACTAATTCGGGTGTGCAGATTTCGAAAATAATGTCTATTTTTAAATCCAAGATAGCTCTCGCACACTTCTTTGGTTAAAATCGAATGAGTGTCGTTTTAGATTAATTTGGGGATTTAAATTTCGAAAATAGACACCGTTTTAAAATTCAAGATGGCTGAAATGGACAATTTTATTAAAATAGTCATGATAGTCTTTTTTGTCTCATTTGGGTGTGTACTGTGTAGATTTCGAAAATAATGTATGTTTTAAAATCCAAGATGGCGGCCATACACTTTTTTCTAAAACAATTTTATTGTAGTCGCTTATGATTAATTGAGGGGTGTAGATTTCGATATAAGGACCGAATTGAGATCCAAGATGGGTGTTAAAGGATAATTATTGTAAAAATCGTCATGGTAGTCATTTTTACTAATTCACGTGTGTAGATTAAGAAAATAATGAATGTCTGTTTCAAAATACAAATTGGCAGTCATACAATTTTAGTAAAAATCGTTATAGTAGTCGCTGTTGATTAATTCAGCAATGTAAATTCCGATAATAAACACTGTTTTAAAATATAAGATAGCAGTGATGACCTTTTTGTGAAAATCTTCATGGTAATCTTGTTCAACTGATTCAGGTGTTTAGATTTCGAGAAAAGGGTCTGTTTTAAATTCCAAGATGGCGGCCATACACTTTTTACTAGATAAACGTTATGGTAGTCATTTCCGATTCAATCGGGGATACAAATAAGTATATGGCCGCAGTCTTGAATTTTAAAACAGAATTTGTTTTTGAAATCGACATATCTGAATAACGACGATTTTTATAAATGAATGACCATTTCTGCCATCTTGGATTTTGAAACGGACTTTATTTTTGAAATCTACACGCCTGAATTAATCGAAAATGGCTAAAATAACAAGTGAAGTGTGTGATAGCCATTTTGGATTTCGAAATAGACATAATTTTCGAAATCTACACCCCCGAATTAGTCGAAGACAACTACCATGACGATTTTGACAAAATTTTCCATTTCCGCCATCTTTGATTTTAAAACGGTCTTTATTTTCGATTTAACGATTTTTACCAAAAAAGTGTATGACCGCCATCTTGGATTTCAAAATACACATTATTTTCGAAATCTGCACACCCAAATTAGTCGAAAATGACTACCATGACAAATTTAACGATTTTTACAAAAAAAGTGTATGACCGCCATCTTGGATTTCAAAATAGACATTATTTTCGATATCTGCTTACCCGAATTAGTCGGAAATGACTACCATGACGATTTTGACAAAAATTTCCATTTCCGCCATGTCTGATTTTAAAACGGTCCTTATTTTCGAAATCTACACCCCTGAATTAATCGAAAACGACTAACATGATGATTTTTACCAAAAAAGTGTATAACCGCGGTCTTGGATTTCAAAATAGACATCATTTTCGAAATCTACACCCCCGAATTAGTCGAAGACGACTACCATGACGATTTTGACAAAATTTTCCTTTTCCGCCATCTATGATTTTAAAACGGTCCTTATTTTCGAAATCTACACCCCTGAATTAATCGAAAACGACTAACATGATGATTTTTACCAAAAAAGTGTATGACCGCGGTCTTGGATTTCAAAATAGACATCAGTTTCGAAATCTAAACCCCCGAAATAGTCGAAGGCGACTACCACGACGATTTTAACAAAATTTTCCATTTCCGCCATCTTGTATTTTAAAACGGTCTTTGTTTTCGATTTAACGATTTTTACCAAAAAAGTGTATGACCGCCATCTTGGATTTCAAAATAGACATTATTTTCGATATCTGCTTACCCGAATTAGTCGAAAATGACTACCATGACAAATTTAACGAGTTTTACAAAAAAAGGTGTATGAGCGCCATCTTGGATTTCAAAATAGACATTATTTTCGAAATCTGCATACCCAAATCAGTCGAAAATGACTACCATGACAAATTTAACGATTTTTACCAAAAAAGTGTATGACCGCCATCTTGGATTTCAAAATAGACATTATTTTCGAAATCTGCACACCCAAATTAGTCGAAAATGACTACCATGACAAATTTAACGATTTTTACAAAAAAGTGTATGACCGCCATCTTGGATTTCAAAATAGACATTATTTTCGATATCTGCTTACCCGAATTAGTCGGAAATGACTACCATGACGATTTTGACAGAATCTTCCGTTTCCGCCATCTTTGATTTTAAAACCGTCCTTTTTTCCGAAATCTACACCCCCGAATTAGTCGAAGACGACTACCATGACGATTTTGACAAAATGTTCAATTTCCGCCATCTTGTATTTTAAAACGGTCTTTGTTTTCGATTTTACGATTTTTACCAAAAAAGTATATGACCGCCATCTTGGATTTCAAAATAGACATTATTTTCGAAATCTGCACACCCAAATTAGTCGAAAATGACTACCATGACAAATTTAACGATTTTTACAAAAAAGTGTATGAGCGCCATCTTGGATTTCAAAATAGACATTATTTTCGAAATCTGCACACCCAAATTAGTCGAAAATGACTACCATGACAAATTTAACGATGTTTACCAAAAAAGTGTATGACCGCCATCTTGGATTTCAAAATAGACATTATTTTCGAAATCTGCACACCCAAATTAGTCGAAAATGACTACCATGACAAATTTAACGATTTTTACAAAAAAAGTGTATGACCGCCATCTTGGATTCCAAAATACACATTATTTTCGAAATCTGCACACCCAAATTAGTCGAAAATGACTACCATGACAAATTTAACGATTTTTACAAAAAAAGTGTATGACCGCCATCTTGGATTTCAAAATAGACATTATTTTCGATATCTGCTTACCCGAATTAGTCGGAAATGACTACCATGACGATTTTGACAAAAATTTCCATTTCCGCCATCTCTGATTTTAAAACGGTCCTTATTTTCAAAATCTACACCCCTGAATTAATCGAAAACGACTAACATGATGATTTTTACCAAAAAAGTGTATAACCGCGGTCTTGGATTTCAAAATACACATCATTTTCGAAATCTACACCCCCGAATTAGTCGAAGACGACTACCATGACGATTTTGACAAAATTTTCCATTTCCGCCATCTATGATTTTAAAACGGTCCTTATTTTCGAAATCTACACCCCTGAATTAATCGAAAACGACTAACATGATGATTTTTACCAAAAAAGTGTATGACCGCGGTCTTGGATTTCAAAATAGACATCAGTTTCGAAATCTAAACCCCCGAAATAGTCGAAGGCGACTACCACGACGATTTTAACAAAATTTTCCATTTCCGCCATCTTGTATTTTAAAACGGTCTTTGTTTTCGATTTAACGATTTTTACCAAAAAAGTGTATGCCCGCCATCTTGGATTTCAAAATAGACATTATTTTCGAAATCTGCACACCCAAATTAGTCGAAAATGACTACCATGACAAATTTAACGATTTTTACAAAAAAGTGTATGACCGCCATCTTGGATTTCAAAATAGACATTATTTTCGATATCTGCTTACCCGAATTAGTCGAAAATGACTACCATGACAAATTTAACGAGTTTTACAAAAAAAGGTGTATGAGCGCCATCTTGGATTTCAAAATAGACATTATTTTCGAAATCTGCATACCCAAATCAGTCGAAAATGACTACCATGACAAATTTAACTATTTTTACAAAAAAGTGTATGAGCGCCATCTTGGATTTCAAAATAGACATTATTTTCGAAATCTGCACTCCCAAATTAGTCGAAAATGACTACCATGACAAATTTAACGATTTTTACCAAAAAAGTGTATGACCGCCATCTTGGATTTCAAAATAGACATTATTTTCGAAATCTGCACACCCAAATTAGTCGAAAATGACTACCATGACAAATTTAACGATTTTTACAAAAAAGTGTATGAGCGCCATCTTGGATTTCAAAATAGACATTATTTTCGAAATCTGCACACCCAAATTAGTCGAAAATGACTACCATGACAAATTTAACGATTTTTACCAAAAAAGTGTATGACCGCCATCTTGGATTTCAAAATAGACATTATTTTCGAAATCTGCACACCCAAATTAGTCGAAAATGACTACCATGACAAATTTAACGATTTTTACAAAAAAAGTGTATGACCGCCATCTTGGATTTCAAAATAGACATTATTTTCGATATCTGCTTACCCGAATTAGTCGGAAATGACTACCATGACGATTTTGACAAAAATTTCCATTTCCGCCATCTCTGATTTTAAAACGGTCCTTATTTTCAAAATCTACACCCCTGAATTAATCGAAAACGACTAACATGATGATTTTTACCAAAAAAGTGTATAACCGCGGTCTTGGATTTCAAAATACACATCATTTTCGAAATCTACACCCCCGAATTAGTCGAAGACGACTACCATGACGATTTTGACAAAATTTTCCATTTCCGCCATCTATGATTTTAAAACGGTCCTTATTTTCGAAATCTACACCCCTGAATTAATCGAAAACGACTAACATGATGATTTTTACCAAAAAAGTGTATGACCGCGGTCTTGGATTTCAAAATAGACATCAGTTTCGAAATCTAAACCCCCGAAATAGTCGAAGGCGACTACCACGACGATTTTAACAAAATTTTCCATTTCCGCCATCTTGTATTTTAAAACGGTCTTTGTTTTCGATTTAACGATTTTTACCAAAAAAGTGTATGCCCGCCATCTTGGATTTCAAAATAGACATTATTTTCGAAATCTGCACACCCAAATTAGTCGAAAATGACTACCATGACAAATTTAACGATTTTTACAAAAAAGTGTATGACCGCCATCTTGGATTTCAAAATAGACATTATTTTCGATATCTGCTTACCCGAATTAGTCGAAAATGACTACCATGACAAATTTAACGAGTTTTACAAAAAAAGGTGTATGAGCGCCATCTTGGATTTCAAAATAGACATTATTTTCGAAATCTGCATACCCAAATCAGTCGAAAATGACTACCATGACAAATTTAACTATTTTTACAAAAAAGTGTATGAGCGCCATCTTGGATTTCAAAATAGACATTATTTTCGAAATCTGCACTCCCAAATTAGTCGAAAATGACTACCATGACAAATTTAACGATTTTTACCAAAAAAGTGTATGACCGCCATCTTGGATTTCAAAATAGACATTATTTTCGAAATCTGCACACCCAAATTAGTCGAAAATGACTACCATGACAAATTTAACGATTTTTACAAAAAAGTGTATGAGCGCCATCTTGGATTTCAAAATAGACATTATTTTCGAAATCTGCACACCCAAATTAGTCGAAAATGACTACCATGACAAATTTAACGATTTTTACCAAAAAAGTGTATGACCGCCATCTTGGATTTCAAAATAGACATTATTTTCGAAATCTGCACACCCAAATTAGTCGAAAATGACTACCATGACAAATTTAACGATTTTTACAAAAAAAGTGTATGACCGCCATCTTGGATTTCAAAATAGACATTATTTTCGATATCTGCTTACCCGAATTAGTCGGAAATGACTACCATGACGATTTTGACAAAAATTTCCATTTCCGCCATCTCTGATTTTAAAACGGTCCTTATTTTCAAAATCTACACCCCTGAATTAATCGAAAACGACTAACATGATGATTTTTACCAAAAAAGTGTATAACCGCGGTCTTGGATTTCAAAATACACATCATTTTCGAAATCTACACCCCCGAATTAGTCGAAGACGACTACCATGACGATTTTGACAAAATTTTCCATTTCCGCCATCTATGATTTTAAAACGGTCCTTATTTTCGAAATCTACACCCCTGAATTAATCGAAAACGACTAACATGATGATTTTTACCAAAAAAGTGTATGACCGCGGTCTTGGATTTCAAAATAGACATCAGTTTCGAAATCTAAACCCCCGAAATAGTCGAAGGCGACTACCACGACGATTTTAACAAAATTTTCCATTTCCGCCATCTTGTATTTTAAAACGGTCTTTGTTTTCGATTTAACGATTTTTACCAAAAAAGTGTATGCCCGCCATCTTGGATTTCAAAATAGACATTATTTTCGAAATCTGCACACCCAAATTAGTCGAAAATGACTACCATGACAAATTTAACGATTTTTACAAAAAAGTGTATGACCGCCATCTTGGATTTCAAAATAGACATTATTTTCGATATCTGCTTACCCGAATTAGTCGAAAATGACTACCATGACAAATTTAACGAGTTTTACAAAAAAAGGTGTATGAGCGCCATCTTGGATTTCAAAATAGACATTATTTTCGAAATCTGCATACCCAAATCAGTCGAAAATGACTACCATGACAAATTTAACTATTTTTACAAAAAAGTGTATGAGCGCCATCTTGGATTTCAAAATAGACATTATTTTCGAAATCTGCACTCCCAAATTAGTCGAAAATGACTACCATGACAAATTTAACGATTTTACCAAAAAAGTGTATGACCGCCATCTTGGATTTCAAAATAGACATTATTTTCGAAATCTGCACACCCAAATTAGTCGAAAATGACTACCATGACAAATTTAACGATTTTTACAAAAAAGTGTATGAGCGCCATCTTGGATTTCAAAATAGACATTATTTTCGAAATCTGCACACCCAAATTAGTCGAAAATGACTACCATGACAAATTTAACGATTTTTACCAAAAAAGTGTATGACCGCCATCTTGGATTTCAAAATAGACATTATTTTCGAAATCTGCACACCCAAATTAGTCGAAAATGACTACCATGACAAATTTAACGAGTTTTACAAAAAAAGTGTATGAGCGCCATCTTGGATTTCAAAATAGACGTTATTTTCGATATCTGCTTACCCGAATTAGTCGGAAATGACTACCATGACGATTTTGACAGAATTTTCCGTTCCCGCCATCTTTGATTTTAAAACCGTCCTTTTTCCGAAACCTACACCCCCGAATTAGTCGAAGACGACTACCATGACGATTTTGACAAAATTTTCCATTTCCGCCATCTTGTATTTTAAAACGGTCTTTGTTTTCGATTTAACGATTTTTACCAAAAAAGTGTATGACCGCCATCTTGGACTTCAAAATAGACATTATTTTCGAAATCTGCACACCCGAATTAGTCGGAAATGACTACCATGACGATTTTGACAAAATTGTCTAGTTTTCAAATAAAAAATCATTTTACGTCACACCTGGCCATAATGTGAGCTTTACCGCACGCTACGCTAATTGTTGTACTCACCACGGGCAGTTAAAAAGAAAGACCTCTATCGCATATTTACAACCCTCGCCTGCGGCTCGGGTTACAAATACCTGCGATTTCGGGCTTTCTTTCTTTTACAGTCCTTGGTAAGTAATGTACTATAATAATATAAAGTAAATATTTCAATCTTTTATTTCAAGGATCTTTATAATTCAATCGCACTTCTCGCCACTATAGGGCAATGGAAACAGGTCACTACGTGTTGGGGATTTCATACAAGGTTACCCGTTTTAGTGGCCTCTTAGTGTATCTAGCTGGCAAACTTACGTAATGCGCGTAGGACGATTTAGCACAGGTCCGTCGTCTGTGAGCTCTCGTTCCATACTGAGCCAGAGGCGACGGCGCGATGTGTTTTGTCAAGTTTTTAACCGATTTAGAGTCATCTTCAAAAAATTACACTTTATTTAAATTTTGCGTTACAGTAATTATTTTTTTTTTCGTGGTAGATCTATAGCTGAACTTTAATATATTTATATTTTTAGGGCAGAATATTTTTAGGACTTCCGTGAAAAAAATTAAATGTAAACCTGTTTTCATCAAAAAAATTGCAATATTCAGAAGGTATTTTGTCAATTATCCAAGATGAATCTTCAATTTTTCTTACCATGGCCGTCTTGAACATGATATACTGAATTGAATTGTATTCAAATTTTATAAGAAAGGTTCCCTTTATTTGAGTAATCTGAAAAAAAAACCAGACGTCTAACTGCAAACTCTGAAGAGGCCTGCCAAGAGAAGCCATGTTTTTCAGGTATTTTTCTCAAAAATGTATTTTTTTTTCCCATGGCCGTCTAGATAAAGGAACGGACTATTATATGCATTAAAAGTTAATTTAAAAACATAAAGCATTTTCGCTATAACCTCCGAAGAAAATGATGCATTTCGCAAAATACGCGCATTTTGGGAATAAGGCCTCTTAAAAATGCAGAAATGTACTTTTGAGGTGCTTTAAAGAAACTGACTGAAGAGAGCGTTTGGTCTTCAGACGTTATGTCGCTTGATATTGAACCGTATGCTTATAGGAATAAAGTTAAAAACTTAACCAACGGAAAGTAACGTCGATTGCACGCGCGGTATTGAACTCTATCCATGTAGCATTAATGTTCAAACTTATTTAATACAGATGTAAGCTTAAAATTGCAAAACATGACATTCGGAATGTTTGGAAGACCATTGGAATACGTATCAAGTACTAATAAACATAAATTAATACACAGTAGTAATGGCATGGAGATAAGGTATTAGGTAGCCGTTTCAAAAAACAATTGATATTAAAATGGTATATCTAACTACACGGTGAATCTGAGTAACCCGACAGATTTTAACCATAAATTCCTGAGGTCATAACGAGTCATAAATGTTATATGAATTTAGGTCAATTTTCCCAAAAAAATTTTTTTTTTTTTGCTTTTTTTCAATTATTTAATGCTTTTGAACATAAATGTTATTGGTATAACTGTCGATTAAAATAAATTAGTACATTTTTTTTCGTAAAAAATAGTTTACTTAAAGTATTCCTTGGCACTTTGATATCTGTCAATAAGAATGTCTAGACTAGACCCCATAAAGGGTGAAATCGCCATCAAAAAAGCGTTTTGCACTGAGTCACAATAAAAAATGGTTTTTCACTTCTCATGCTCGTAAAGTTCGACTTTAAGTCATAAAATCGCTTATTAAGCTCTAGTGCATAAAGTAAAATTTTCTTCTAAGACTAAGAATGACGCTTAACAGCCAAATAGAGTCAAAATATAATGCACAATTTAATTGAGCAGTAAAATTTCGTAGAATACTGAAACTTGTTCTTTTATTATATTCTTGCTATAATTATTTGAATTCCGTGTTCTCTATAATTAAATTAATGAAATCAGATTAAATAGGAGTTGAAAATAGTTTTAAAATGCCCCGAAATGTTTCTATGACATGGCAGAAACCAAGTATATATGTCTAAATTCACATGTTAAAAATTAAAAACAAAAACATTAAAAAATTGATTGGCGGGAACCATATTTTTTTTCATTGTAATATTTTTGGTACAACTTGAAATAGTTTATATATAATTTCCTCGCAATTGAAGTGAAAATTAGAGTGTAAAACGTGTCTATAAACTCGCTCGCAAGCTCGCTCGGATGGATAAACGCCTCGGGTAAAATGGTGCGTTTTATGCACTTGTTGTACAATCTACTATTTTATTTAATTGGTAGTAACTCCGAAACTAGGCCAATTCCAGAAAAGTTTAAACGACATTTTAGTCTCCAATTATGATCAGGAATTTGTGGTTAAAATCTGTCGGGTTACTCAGATTCACCGTGTATTAAAATACAACCAAAAAACTGGTTTACCTTATATTGAACTTTTATTTATTGTATTGAGCTATATTTGTGACGTTTTCAAGTCAAATAATGTACCTTTGACTTGAAAACAAAACGGTCATTTTATATTATAAAAATATACAGACATCTAATATTGAAAGGGTCACAATGATATGTTAGATAATCCAGCGGGGATGGAGTTCTATGGACTCCGGCTGGTTTTACGTTAGATCTCAATACTTTTTGCAGCAGGAGAACTGCGTTGCGAGACTGGCATTCTTGTACATGTAAAATAGTTGTACAAATAAGTTACACATTTAGCCTATATTATCGCTTACGTAACACAAATTTAAGGCAGTCTCATTTATTATTATTTTAATTGATTTAAATAAATGACTTATCAGTATTGTGACTGAAATTAATGTAAACTATTAAATAAGAACACAATAAGTTGTTCTGAAATGACTTAAGTACAGTTTAACCTAAGTATCTATTAGATTTTCATGAGCATTTAAATTATTTTTACAAATATTTAGCTTGAGCTTAAAATGTTGTAAATTAAATTTCAACCCCTTCCCGGTTTCTGTTTAAGCTGAAGTTTGGTATACTTCCGTAATATACATGACAATGCTATCTATTAGGTACATTCAGAAATAAAATGTGGACATAAAACATATTTATGGAAGCGATTATTTATTTTGTATGGTGTCTATTGAATTCACTCGTAGCCACTTTTGCAAACAAAAGGTTATTATATCAAAACGTCTAGCACATCTTGCCGTCTCACGCGCGACGAAGTAAGAAATGTTTCAGTTCTATGCTGATAGGATAGTGCTGAATGGTGATAAAATCTAAGTAGAAGTTTAGGCTAGTAGAAAACAATTGCAATAACGTGTTATAAGTGTGTTATAACCATGTAAGACGTAATATAAGACACGCCTAACATCTTGCCTCTATGTAACTTATGCTACTAAATAATGTTTAAAAGTATATGAATTATGATTTCGTTTATATAAAATAATTGTTTGTATGTTACGATCTTTATAAATTATTATAATTTATTTTGAATATAATGTGGAAGATCTCTTAGATAATATTTGAGAGCTCAATATGAACACACTAAATTATATTTATTTCGTTTAGATATACAAAGTGTAACTAAAATATTGTCGATCCGTTTAAGGGCGTATTTGATATCGAATTTTAATCAAGAATTAAAAAAAAAAAATGTTTCACGCGAAAAAAAAATGGTATAATTTTTTTTTTTTCGCGTCCAAAAATTTTTTCCCAACTTTTTCTCAGTCGCAAGACGATACCGATTATGCCCTTAAACGGATCACCCCTATTTGTGTTACACCCTGAAGTTATATTAGTTATCTAGTATTTTTCGCGTACATGCTAAATTTTGTAGCTTTATGCATTTTGGTTGCAAATTGAATTTTTTGAAAGGAAAATATCGTGATATGTAATTCTAGGGTAGGGGCTAGTAGTAACTAAAACCGACTTATTCAAGTAAGAATATGAGGAAAAGGTTTTAAACGCCTGTGTAATCAGCCAGGGCACTAGAACTGATTAATTCATATTAATATTAGTTTCACTATAGTAACAGTCAAATTATGTAGCTAGCTCATGGTCTGTAATGTTAAATGTGTGATAATTATTATTCACAGTACAATTAGTAGGTATACATTATGTTGACATTTAAAATACAAATTATAGTTTAAAATATTTACAGTAAAATTGTAATAGACAATATGGCTCTTCTTATTTTTTTTTTGTTTCAAGATTTACTCGCTGGGTATTTTCAATTAAAATAATCATTCCATTTATTTAAATAGGTTAAGTAGATAAACGTGATACTAATACTGTTGAAAAGCCATACGAATAAGTAAATACTCACATTGCAGTAAATTACAACATTACTTACATAGTAATCCATACCTAGGTATCGTTTATGATTACAGTAATCGGATTTTAGGGTGCAACACGGAATGAATTACCTCAAAAATTATGACAACATAAATAATTCTCAGTATTTCAGGATATTGCGACTAAGAAAAAGAAGAAGAAATTTTTTTTGGAAGCAAATAGTAATTTTTGATACAAGTGCGAGAAGTATGTCATTTTGCACGAGTACCGAGGTTCCTT
This sequence comes from Pammene aurita, assembly GCA_947086415.1. NCBI lineage: Eukaryota > Metazoa > Arthropoda > Insecta > Lepidoptera > Tortricidae > Pammene > Pammene aurita. The sequence continues at coordinate 18,064,045 of OX352310.1, forward strand.
GACCCGAGCCGACAGGCGAGGGTCAAGACGCGGGACGAGTGAAAATGACACTTCCGCACGTGTCGAACAACGTTTTTTAATACAATTGCGAAAAAACGACAATGAAATAAAATAATTTTAAACAAAAAAGAACCGACTTCACTAAGCATCCACCTTTCCAACACCAAATGCTCGATCTGCTGTAAAAAATACTCAAATCACCATAGATGTGCCTATAATAGTTGAAGAGTTCCCTCGATTTCTCCAGGATCCCATCATCAGATTCTGACATGGTTACAATGGGACCAACTGTGAAGTATACGCTTTCAAACAAAAACATAATTTTCCAAATTGGTCCAGCCGTCTTCGAATAATCGGTGAACATACATAAAAAAAAAATTAAAAAAAATAGCAAAAACAAAGATCCCGACGAATTGATAACCTCCTCCTTCGAAATCTTGAAGTCGGTTGAAAAATACTCAAATCACCATAGGTGTGCCTATAATAGTTGAAGAGTTCCCTCGATTTCTCCAGGATCCCATCATCAGATCCTGACATGGTTACAATGGGACCAACTGTGAAGTATACGCTGTCAAACAAAAAAAGAATTTTCCAAATCGGTCCAGCCGTCTTCGAATAATCGGTGAACATACTTAAAAAAAAAAAAAAAATAGCAAAAACAAAGATCCCGACGAATTGATAACCTCCTCCTTCGAAATCTTGAAGTCGGTTGATTACATTTATATTCTGTCAGTGTACGAAAGACAGCTTCATTCAATCGCGCGTTGTTCAAGTAATAATATTCGGTCTCGCATAATAATCCTTTATGCCCAATCGCGCGTAGTTCAGGCGGGTCATTTATAAGCGGGTCTCGCATAATACTCATTTATTTAAAATTCTGATCTGCAAATCGTGCGTAAAATCAAACTTTACGCACGATTTGCAGATCAGATTACTTTTTAGCACTAGTGCATAAAATCGAACTTTACGCACGATTTGCAGCTACAGAAACTAAACTTTTTGAGCAGTTGTATTAAAAAATATTTTTTGTATTGGACACGCACCAGCCGGCCAACCCTCCATACAAAACCATTAATATTTTAGCGTGTTTTTTTTTCTTATAGTTTTATAATTTGAATACGATACCAAATACGCTTGTAGACGGATCACCAGCGTTTTCGTTACATATTGTATATTTCAACAACATTTTAACGTTTAAAACAACTATTTTCACTTAATAAGTTATGTATTCCGCCGTGTTGCATCCTAAAATCCGATAAATTTATGAATGAAACCAAAAAAGAGGTTCGGCCAATGACATAATTCCAGAGATACAAAAGGTGATATTAGCCATATACGCTAACTTAAGTTTTGTCTGATTACATTATTTTAACACTTTGACTACCGAGAACCCGCCTGGTAGGCACTCGTAATGTTTGCTCAGATGCCGGGCACGCGGCGTGCGGCATTGCGTTGCACGTAGCCCGCCTGGCGGGTTCTGTCGGTTTCTGGGGTATTGTTCAAAATTTTGCCCGGTTGCGAAAGTGTTAAAAAAGCATATGAAATACACTAAATAAATAGCCATATATAAACCTTATTTATATTGTTATTTATTATAAATTTTTATCAGACAACAATGTGACAAATATTTATAAACCGCCAGTATTTCTTATTTTAATTTTATAAGAGTGATATGCAATTAATATTATTAGATATAATAATTAATTTAAGTAGCCAATAAATATTAATGCAATTATAGCATAATAAGGAAATGGCGCCGTTATATGTATTTCGATTTTATTTTCGTTAATGGGCGTTTTTGAATATCGTTGTACAACCTAATTTAATTTACGGAAATTTAAAAAAAAAAACACGGTGTATATCCACTGTGCTATAGCGTAATGGGCAATGTCCTAGAAAATTCAATTTTACTCACGATACTGAGTAGAAACTACCTGTAGCCTTTTTAATAAAGCTACAAGTGACAATTAACAAGCGGAGGTCTCTTCCTAACCCTAAGTGTTAAAAACAGACTTCCGCTTGTAAATTTTCACTTTAAGCTTTATTAAAAAGGCCACTGAATTTACAAGGATTTGTAAAAAACGCCCAAATACCATTGAATATATTGTAAATCTCACCTGAATCAACTTTCACAAGTTCATAGTTTGTGTATGTAAGAGTATGATTTAGCTACAGAGAGCATGAATATATTCACAGCATTGTGCGGTATGTAGAAATCTTATTTTTCACCACTCCGCCTTGGAAACGCGGGGAAATACGCATTTTATCCACATGTGGGGAAAGTAATTTCGTACAAATTTTACATACCTCGGCATGAAAAGGGGTTGCCAGCCTCGTAACTCGCTACGCTCGGCCGGCTATTTGTACTCGGCCGGCGACCCCTTACTTCCCGGCCTCTGTAGTAATGTACTATTGGGTTACTTGTTTATAACTATGTCTCTCTCGATGATACCCATTTGTCCCGGTGCCATTAGCTTTCGCGGTGCGGTAACCACCGCACCGCGAAAGCTAATGAGGGAAGGGTTGGCACATAGCTTGTCACTGTTATCACCTTATGGGTGTGTTCGAAAATATGTGACATTTTCAAGTCATAGACTACATAATTTTCGGTTGTTAATAGAGTTTATTTCTAAATTATTATTTATGGCAGTTAACGTCTTAATGGCAACCGACAATGATGTGTACTTTTGATTGAAAACATCACATATTATAATTTCAGCCAGTGTTTATGACATGTCTCAAACCTACATGGATATATGAAGCCCGTTGAAAACCCTAATTTTTATGAGCGCTTGACATCTAACGTTGTTCATCTCAGTAGCTAAATGCCAAATTGAGGAAGGATAATCTTCTGTAATTGTACTGCTTATTACTTTTTCTGTGGCATAGTTTTGATTCGGCTGCCATATTATTCGGGAGAACCCGCGCTAACAAGATAGCTTTAAAGGTACATTATTTTGCTGTTGTGATATTACATTGTACAAACGTTAGTTACTGTAGATATACGTAATATAAGATACCTATATATGTTAACTTGTGTACATGTTGAGATAACTTGCCTTCAGAAGAATAATACAAGTATGTAGTTAATTAAAAATGTGTTTTATTGTTATTTCCGCGCTTACGCTTCCTGTATCGATATCGATATCTGGAGCTTCATTCGAAATTCAAATATTTCAACTTGTAATATAGGGAAGGTGCGTAAACTGAAGAGGGCAGCACTGGACGATCCTGTTATTTGGCGCCAAGTGCAAATGACATATTGAAGTTGCCAAATGAGCCACTAGATGGCAGGACCTACAGCGTGCAAGGGTCACATGTTGGAGGCAGCACTGTCTATTGGCTTGGAGCATGGATTTATATGAAGTGGATCTAATTCTGCGGTTAAAAGTGAGGCCGACATAGAAGATTATCTAGGGGACTGTGTTTCGTTTTGACTAAGGCGGTTATGACTGAGCCAGTGAGGGTTTGCGCCATCGAGTTTTTCACTAGATGGCAGCACCATGGCGAGAGGTGCTTTTGACAGCAGCTGTCAAAATCCATCAATGAAAAAAAGTGTGATTAAACATGACCAGAGGGGTCACTGTGCATCTAGTGAAAATCTTAATCGCAGAAACCCTCATTTGACTTATACCAAGCTTATAGTCGCAGAACTAAAACTGTTTTATTTTTTTTAGATGATATACCATACCTATCGCGCTGACGATAGTGGCACCGCAATCAGTGCAAAATGGAACAAGCATCAACGAAAAATTTCAAATAAAATTTTCTAAATAAAAGGTTTCGCTCTCGAATGCTACCTTCTAAACTTAACTGATTGTAATGAAAATTTTGAACTTGAACGTTAAATTGACGATTTATTGTCGGTCTGTTTTGTTATTACTGTTATCAGCATAAAATATTTACAAATAAAACATTACTATGGTCAAATACCACGCAAAAACTACTACTGGTACTTCCTCTAATAAAATTAAAACAGTTAAAAATTCCGGTAAAAGCCTTGTTACACTTTTTTTTTAGAGTCCAACTTAGGATGCTAATTTTTTTTAATAGTAAATTTACTTGCAAAATGCAGTTATACTTGACTAGCCTAGCTAACTAGGACAAATGTAACAGGGCTTTAAATTCTTCTTCGGCAGTTCTAAATAGCTCACGTTATTTATACGGACTTACCCGAGACTTACTTGTAATTGACCGATATTTGTAATGAGGAAAACAAAACAAGAATATATTATACGATAAGCTACACATACTCGTACCTTAACAACCTACACGCGCTACACTTTTATCTTTGTGAGACAAGGATCGCTATACTTATAGCGAATAATCAAATAAATTATAAGGAAAACTGTTAGGAAATTCAAGTATCAAACAAAATTTTTTGCAGATAAAAATCCAATTTATTTATTCGGGCTTATTCCGTAGTATGATTAGCATCTCTGAGCTTTTTAGATGTGTGTCCGTCTGTCCGCCATGAACACTGGTGTTCGTGCTGTTATAAGAAGATATACATACACCTGCATGGACAGTGGAACTCATTGTAGAGACTCTTTAACTGTTACAGTCCATCCCATAATGTCCATGGAGTCGGCGAGGGTTCAGCATAAACTAGTTGTACATGGAGATAGAAGATGCTTCGGCGAGAAGTATGAGGTATTCTGCAGTGGCGATGATGCGTTTTCTATCTGGATTGACGACGGTTATTATGTAGGCGGGGCCCGCGGTCATGACTGCTCATGGGACCAATGATCGAAGATAACAAATACACAATTTTATCATTCTTTGTTCCACGAGGACTCGAAACCTCACGGAGATCTTATTATTCACTGCTCCGGTAAGGATACTGTCAACTTAATTGAAGACAATAGTAACTGGCTTAACATAACTACAATTGAGGTTCGTGTAAATAAGCCAGATAGGAGATATCCATACAGCTGCACGGACAGTGAGACTGGTTGTAGAGATTCTTTAACTGTTACAGTCCATCCCATAATGTCCATCGAGTCAGCGAGGGTTCAGCATAAACTAGGTGAACGTAGAGATGGCAGATACTTCGTGCCACTTGGAGAGGATTATGAGGTGTTCTGCAATGGCGGTGATTTTTTTTCTGGATTTGCGACGGATAATATGTCGGCGGGATCTGCGGCCAAGACTACACACGGGACCAACGATCGAAGATAACAACAAATGCACAACTTTATACGGAGAACATATCACTATTTACTGCTCCGATAAGGACACTGTTAATTTAGGAATAGAAGAAAATGGCAATCGGCTACAAACTTTTGAAGTTAATATAACTACAATCGAGTTTCGTGTAAACAAGCCGGATATAAGGAGATATTCATACACCTGCACGGACAGAGACTGATTGTAGAAACTCTTTAACTGTTACAGTCCATCCTATAAAGTCCATTGAGTCAGAGAGGGTTCGGCATTAACTAGACGAACGTGGATATAATAGATAACTCGTATAGCTTGACGAAGATTATAAGGTGTTCTGCAGTGGCGATAACGGTTCTTCTTTCTGGATTGACGACGGATATTATGTCGGCGGGACCCGCGGCCAAGACTGCACAGGGGACCAACGACGATCTTAGATAACAACAAATGCACAATATTTACTGCTCCCATAAGGACGCTATTAAATTAATCATTAAAGAAAAGTTGAAGTTAACATAACTACACTCGAGGTTCGTGTGAATAAGCTGGATATAAGAATGGACAGTGAGACCGATTGTGGAGACTTTTACAGTCCATCCCATAATGTCCATCGAGTCAGCAAGGGTTCAGCAAAAACTTGACGAACGTGGAGATAGAAGATACTTTGGCGAGAAGTATGAGGTGTTCTGCAGTGGTAATGATAGTTTTTAGGGTTCCGTAGTCAACTAGGAACCCTTATAGTTTCGCCATGTCTGCCCGTCCGTCCGTCCGTCCGCGGATAATATCAGTGACCATTAGCACTAGAAAGCTGAAAATTGGTACTAATATGTATATTAATCACGCCGACAAAGTGGTAAAATAAAAAGTGGAAAAAAATGTTTTATTAGGGTACCTCCCCTATATGTAAAGTGGGGAGTGATTTTTTTTTTCATTTCAACCCTAACGTGTGATATATTGTTGGATAGGTATTTAAAAATGAATAAGGGTTTACTAAAATCATTTTTTGATAATGTAAATATTTTCGGAAATAATCGCTCTAGAAGTAAAAAAAAATGTGTCCCCCCCTCTAACTTTTGAACCATAAGTTTTAAAAATATGAAAAAAATCTTAAAAGTAGAACTTTATAAAACCTTTCTAGGAAAATTATTTTGAACTTGATAGGTTGAATAGTTTTTGAAAAAAATGACAAAATAATTTCTGAACTAAGTTTGTAATTTAACCGAATAAGCAGGTGTTTATTGTACTTGTAATTTTTACAAAATCACAATGAAATGACGTGCTTTCAAATAAAATAAAAACGGTGAAAATTGGTTCACGCAATAAAAAATTACCCCATAAAAATCATCTTCCATACTTTAAGCTCGCGCGCAATAGTTTACTTAATTTGCCGATAGATGTCGCTGTACGTGGAACGCTCATATCATATCCTACATGGCGGTGTTATTTTAACGCTTACTGTGACGGACGGAAAACTACGGAACCCTACACTGAGCGTGGCCCGACACGCTCTTGGCCGGTTTTTCTTTCTGCGTTGACGACGGATATTATGTAGGCGGGGCCCGCGGCCAAGACTGCTCATGGGATCAACGATCGAAGATAACAACAAATGCACAATATTTACTGTTCCAATAAGGGCGCTATTAACTTAAGAATTAAAGAAAAGTTAAAGTTAACATAACTACACTCCAGGTTCGTGTGAATAAGCTGGATGTAAGAATGAACAGTGAGACCGATTGTGGAGACTTTACAGTCCATCCCATAATGTCCATCGAGTCAGCGAGGATTCAGCATAAACTAGACGAACGTGGAGATAGAAGATACTTCGGCAAGGAGTACGAGGTGTTCTGCAGTGGTAATGATGGTTTTTCTTTCTGCATCGACGACGGATATTATATTGGTGGGGCCCGCGGCCAAGACTGCACACGGGACCAACGATCGAAGATAACAAATACACAATGTTATCATTCTTTGTCACACGAGGACTTGAAACCTTACGGAGAACTTATTATTTATTGCTCCGGTAAGGAAAACTAAATGTTAAAATTAACACAAGTACAATTGAGGTTCGTGTAAATAAGCCAGATATAAAGAGACATATTTATACAGCTGCACGCGGACAGTGATACTGATTGTGTAGATTCTTTAACTGTTACAGTCCATCCCATAATGTCAATTGAGTCAAAGAGGGCTCAGCATAAACTAGACGGACGTGGATATAGTAGATACTTCGCACCGCTTGGAGAGGATTATGAGGTGATCTGCAGTGGCTATGATGGTTTTTCTCTCTGGATTGACGACGGATAATATGTCGGCGGGGCCTGCGGCCAACACTCCACGGGGGACCACCGATTGAAGATAACAAATGCTTTATACGGAGAAAATCTCACTATTTACTGCTCCGATCGAATCTCAATGTTAAATAAGGAATAGAAAAAAATGGCAACCAACTATTTTAGTTAATATAACTACAACCGAGGTTCGTGTAAGTAATAATAATAATAATAATAATAAATACTCTTTATTGCACACCTCATACAGTAAGTAAGCCAGATATAGCTATAGTAAGAGGAAGTTAACATAACTACACTCGAGGTTCGTGTGAATAAGCTGGATACACGAATGGACAGTGAGACCGATTGTGTAGACTCTTTAACTATCCATCCCATAACGTCAATGGAGTCAAAGACGGCTCAGCATAAATTAGACGAATGTGGATATAGTAGATACTTCGCGCAGCTTGGAGAGGATTATGAGGTGCTCTGCCGTGGCTATGATCGTTTTTCTCTCTGGATAAACGACAGATAATATGTCGGCGGGGCCTGCGGCCAACATTGCACGGAAGACCACCGATTGAAGATGACAACAAATGCACCACTTAATACGGAGAACATCTCACTATTTACTGCCCCGATAAGGACACTGTTTACTAAGGAATTGAAGAAAATGGCAACCAACTATTTTAGTTAATATAACTACAATCGAGGTTCGTGTAAATAATCCAGATATAGGGAAATATTTATATCGTGTACCTGACACGCGGACAGTGAGATTGGTTGTAGAGATTATTTAATTGGTACAGTCCATCCAATAATATCCATCAAGTCAGCGAGGGTTCAGCATAAACTAGATGAACGTGGATATAACAGATACTTCGTGTAGCTTGGAGAAGATTATAAGGTGTTCTGCAGTGGCAATAAAGGTTCTTCTTTCTGGATTGACGACAGATATTACTTTGGCGGGGCCCGTGACCAAGACTGCACAGGGGACCAACGACGATCGAAGATAACAACAAATGCACACTATTATTAACTGCTCCGATAAGGACGCTATTAACTTAAGAATTAAAGAAAAATGGAAGTTAACATAACTACACTCGAGGTTCGTGTGAATAAGCTGGATATACGAATGGACAGTGAGACCGATTGTGGAGACTTTTACTGTCCATCCCATAATGTCCATCGAGTCAGCAAGGGTTCAGCAAAAACTTGACGAACGTGGAGATAGAAGATACTTCGGCGAGAAGTATGAGGTGTTCTGCAGTGGTAATGATGGTTTTTCTTTCTGCATTGACGACGGATATTATGTAGGCGGGGCCCGCGGCCAAGACTGCTCATGGCATCAACGATCGAAGATAACAACAAATGCACCATATTTACTGCTCCAATAAGGGCGCTATTAACTTAAGAATTAAAGAAAAGTTAAAGTTAACATAACTACACTCCTGGTTCGTGTGAATAAGCTGGATATAAGAATGAACAGTGAGACCGATTGTGGAGACTTTTACAGTCCATCCCATAATGTCCATCGAGTCAGCGAGGGTTCAGCATAAACTAGACGAACGTAGAGATAGAAGATACTTCGGCAAGGAGTACGAGGTGTTCTGCAGTGGTAATGATGGTTTTTCTTTCTGCATCGACGACGGATATTATATTGGTGGGGCCCGCGGCTTAGACTGCACACGGGACCAACGATCGAAGATAACAAATACACAATCTTATCATTCTTTGTCACACGAGGACTTGAAACCTTACGGAGATCTTATTATTTATTGCTCCGGTAAGGAAAACTAAATGTTAAAGTTAACACAAATACAATTGAGGTTCGTGTAAATAAGCCAAATATAAAGAGATAATACAGCTGCATGCGGACAGTGAGACTGATTGTGTAGACGCTTTAACTGTTACAGTCCATCCCATAATGTCAATTGAGTCAAAGAGGGCTCAGCATAAACTAGACAACGTGGATATAGTAGATACTTCGCGTCGCTTGGAGAGGACTATGAGGTGCTCTGCAGTGGCTATGATCGTTTTTCTCTCTGGATTGACGACGGAACACTGCATGGGGGACCACCGATTGAAGATAACTACAAATGCTTTATACGGAGAAAATCTCACTATTTACTGCTCCGATCGAATCTCACTGTTAAATAAGGAATAGAAGAAAATGGCAACCAACTATTTTAGTTAATGTAACTACAATTAAGGTTCGTGTAAATATGCCCGATAAAAGGAGATATTTATATAGCTGCACGCGGACAGTGAGACTGGTTGTAGAGATTATTTAACTGGTACAGTCCATCTAATAATGTCCATCGAGTCAGTGAGGGTTCAGCATAAACTAGACGAACGTGGATATAACAGATACTTCGTGTAGCTTGGAGAAGATTATAAGGTGTTCTGCAGTGGCGATAACGGTTCTTCTTTCTGGATTGACGACAGATATTACGTTGGCGGAGCCCGTGACCAAGACTGCACAGGGGACCAACGACGATCGAAGATAACAACAAATGCAACAAAAACTATTATTAACTGCTCCGATAAGGACGCTATTAACTTAAGAATTAAAGAAAAGTTGAAGTTAACATAACTACGCTCAAGGTTCGTGTGAATAAGCTGGATATAAGAATGGACAGTGAGACGATTGTGGAGACTTTTACAGTCCACCCCTTAATGTCAATTGAGTCAAAGAGGGCTCAGCATAAACTAGACGAACGTGGAGATAGAAGATACTTCGGCGAGAAGTATGAGGTGTTCTGCAGTAGTAATTATGGTTTTTCTTTCTGCATTGACGACGTATATTATGTCGGCAGGGCCCGCGGCCGAGACCACACATGGGATCAACGATCGAAGATAACAAATACACAATTTTATCATTTATTTGTCCCACAATGACTTGAAACCTTACGGAGATCTTATTATTTATTGCTAACTGCAGTTAACTCAATTGAGGAGTAACAGGCTACTAAATGTTAAAGTTAACACAAGTACAATTGAGGGTCGTGTAAATAAGCCAGATACAAAGATATATTTATACAGCTGCACGCGGACAGTGAGACTGATTGTGTAGACTCTTTAACTGTCCATCCCATAATGTCAATTGAGACAAAGAGGGCTCAGCAGAAACTAGACGAATGTGGATATAGTAGATACTTCGCGCCGCTTGGAGAGGATTATGAGGTGCTCTGCCGTGGCTATGATCGTTTTTCTCTCTGGATTGACGACGGATAATGTGTCGGCGGGGCCTGCGGCCAACACTGCACGGGGGACCACCGATTGAAGATAACAACAAATGCTTTATACGGAGAAAATCTCACTATTTACTGCTCCGATCGAATCGCACTGTTGAATAAGGAATAGAAGAAAAAGGCAACCAACTATTTTACTTAACGTTACTACAATTGAGGTTCGTATAAATAAGCCAGATACAAAGATATATTTATACAGCTGCACGCGGACAGTGAGACTGATTGTGTACACTCTTTAACTGTCCATCCCATAATGTCAATTCAGTCAAAGAGGGCTCAGCATAAACTAGACGAACGTGGATATAGTAGACACTTCGCGCCGCTTGGAAAGGATTATGAGGTGCTCTGCAGTGGCTATGACCGTTTTTCTCTCTGGATTGACGACGGATAATATGTCGGCGGGGCCTGCGGCCAACACTGCACGGGGGACCACCGATTGAAGACAACAACAAATGCTTTATACGGAGAAAATCTCACTATTTACTGCTCCGATCGAATCTCACTGTTAAATAAGGAATAGAAGAAAATGGCAACCAACTATTTTAGTCAATATAAGTACAATCGAGGTTCGTGTAAGTAAGCCAGATATAAGGAGATATTCATTTACCTGAACGGACAGTGAGACTGGTTGTAGAGACTCTTTAACTGTTACAGTCTATTCCATAAATTCGATTGGGTCAGCGAGGGTTCAGAATAAACTAGGTGAATGCAGAGATGGCAGATACTTCGTGCCGCTTGGAGAGGATTATAAGGTGTTCTTCAATGGAGATGATTTTTTTTCTTTCTGGATTGACGACGGATAGCATGTCGGCGAGGCTTGAGTCCAAGACTGCACGGGGGACCACCGATCGAAGATTACAACAAATGCTTTATACGGAGAAAATCTCACTATTTACTGCTCCGATCGAATCTCACTGTTAAATAAGGAATAGAAGAAAATGGCAACCTACTATTTTAGTTAATATAACTACAGTTCAGGTTCGTGTAAATAAGCCAGATATAAATATATATTTATACAGCTGCACGCGGACAGTGAGATGAGACTGATTGTGTAGACTCTTTAACTGTCCATCCCATAATGTCAACTGAGTCAAAGAGGGCTCAGCATAAACTAGACGAACGTGGATATAGTAGACACTTCGCGCCGCTTGGAGAGGATTATGAGGTGCTCTGCCGTGGCTATGATCGTTTCTCTCTGGATTGACGACGGATAATATGTCGGCGGGGCCTGCGGCCAACACTGCACGGGGGACCACCGATTGAAGATAACAACAAATGTTTTATACGGAGAAAATCTCACTATTTACTGCTCCGATCGAATCTCACTGTTAAATAAGGAATAGAAGAAAATGGCAACCAACTATTTTAGTTAATATAACTAGAATCGAGGTTCATGTAAATAAGCCGGATATAAGGAGTTATTCATTTACTTGATCGGACAGTGATACTGATTGTAGAGACACTTTAACTGTTACAGACCATCTCCTAATGTCAATTGAGTCAAAGAGGGCTCAGCATAAACTAGACGAACGTGGATATAGTAGATACTTCGCGCCGCTTGGAGAGGATTATGAGGTGTTCTGCAGTGGCTATGATTATTTTTCTCTCTGGATTGACGACGGATAATTTGTCGGCGGGGCCTGCGGCCAACACTGCACGGGGGACCACCGATTGAAGACAACAACAAATGCTTTATACGGAGAAAATCTTACTATTTACTGCTCCGATCGAATCTCACTGTTAAATAAGGAATATAAGAAAATGGCGACCAACTATTTTAGTTAATATAACTACAATCGACGTTCGTGTAAGTAAGCCAGATATAAGGAGATATTCATTTACCTGAACGGACAGTGAGACTGGTTGTAGAGACTCTTTAACTGTTACAGTCTATTCCATAATGTCGATTGGGTCAGCGAGGGTTCAGAATAAACTAGGTGAATGCAGAGATAGCAGATACTTCGTGCCGCTTGGAGAGGATTATAAGGTGTTCTTTTTCTTTCTTAATAATAGACAGTGAGATTGATTGTTGAGGATCTTTAACTGTTATAGTCGATCCCATAATGTCCATCGAGTCGGCGAGGGTTCAGCATAAACTAGACGAACGTGGAGATAGAAGATACTTCGGCGGGGTGTTCTGCAGTGGTGATGGTGGTTTATCGCTGGATTGACGACGAATATTAAAAACAGCTTTACACACACACACGTTAACACTATCACTGTGAAGTACAGGAAACGGGCGGACCGCGTAAAAAATCTGGAGCGTGCTGTGCATCTTTTAGCCTTTCTGTTGTGTGTCCGATTGTCCACGATGAAGGCTGGAGCTGGTATTGTGATGGTAGCGGTGCTACTGCCGCTATAGCGGGCATATGGGTCCATTGACTCAGCGAGGGTTCAGCATAAACTAGGTACACGTGGAGACAGCAGATACTTCGTGCCGCTTGACGAGTATTATGAGGTGTTCTGCAGTGGCCACGCCAGTGGTTCTACTGCCGCTGTAGCGGGTATAACGGTCCATTGAGTGGAGCCCACACGAACGTGGAGATATAAGATACTTCGGCGAGGAGTTCGAGGTGTTCTTCAGTGGTGATGGTGGTTTATCCCTGGACTGACGACGAATATTAAAAACAGTTTCACACACACGTCAACACTATCACTGTGAAGGACAGGAAACGGGCGGACCACGTAAACAATCTGGAGTCTTATTGGTGCGGTGTTTAACTTTTCTGTTGTGTGTTCGATTGCCACGATGAAGGCTGGAGCTGGTACTGTGATGGTGGCGGTGCTACTGCCACTTTGTAGTTGGGATATCGGTCCATTGAGTCAGCGAGGGTTCAGTATAAACTAGGTACACGTGGAGATAGCAGATACTTCGTGCCGCTTGACGAGGATTATGAGGTGTTCTGCAGTGGCCATGACGATTTTTCTCTCTGCGTTGACGGTGTATATTTTTCGGCTCTCTGCATTCATGACGAATATTAAATAAACAGCTTCACACACACGTCGTCAACACTATCAATAACAGTACAGGACACGAGCGGACTTCGTAAATTATCTGAAGTTATATTTGTGCTTGAGTGAAGAATACAACTTGGTTAGAAAGGTTACAGTGGACCCGGCCGGTGAACATTACCGGTGCGTTTCACATGACTGACTCAAGAGAGTACGTGGCGGTATCCGAGCGACCTATTTACATTTTCCTTGTTCTATACAAATCTAGACGATGACTGTACGAGTAGGTATGTCAGTTGAGGTAAATATCGCTATTACTCAGCGGGTGAACATTTCCTGTGCGTTTTACATGACTGGCGACTTAATGGAGAGTACGTGGCGGTATCCGAGTGACCCATTTACATTTTCTTATTCTATATCATCTAGACTATTCTAGACGGTGACTTTCCTTAGGCGCGGCACTGCTCTGCTATACGAATAGGTATGTCATGAGATAAATGTACTGAACTTAGTAAAACCACGCTTTCTTTAGGTTGTGGACTAAGAGCTGGCTACGTCAGATATGGGTCAATTGCAAATAAATGTACAAAAAATTTACCCATATAACACAATAATGAGAGCAACAAAACCCGTCTGGTTAGATTGCTATGATATACTATCCTTATTGCTAGATCCGGGCATCTAGCAGCTTTTAAAGTGACAAGACGTGGCCAGCTTAGTCCATAATTTGAGCTTTTACATACATTACTGCCATTAACTAACTCAATATTGCTCTGTCAAGAAATTGTTACGATTACAATTGTTCAAGTTAGTTTAGATTCTTTTGTTATCTTTATTTTGTGCCTATAAATCATTTCATTCACATATCTTATATTATTTTAAAAAATAACGTTTTTTTTTCAGTCAGTCAATTTGTTATTCTTATTAAATTAATCGATTCATCATAATCAGTAAGCACACTAAGCACATATAAAGTTAAAATAAATATGATTCAACAATAACATCTTATATTTTCCTCTAAGGTGGTGTGACAAACAGCATATGTCACATAGGAACAAAACTATTTTAGCTTGGGCGTTACCACTTTAATCCCTCACTTAGAAGTCTACTTTAGATACTCCATCGCTTCGTTTGTGATTCTATGCACGCCCTCGCCGTAAATATTTCATTATTCGTTATATTATAAGTCATTATAAGTTGATGATTCACAAAAACGTAAGAATTCTTACAACTGGCAAACAAGTCTCAGTCAGGTGCAAAAAATAAGAAATTGTTGAGGAGTGTAAAATTGTTGTAGAAATTCTGGAGAGAGGTATGGGTACTGCGAATGTCATCTCGCTATGTGTAGTAGGGCACAGCACAGCGAATTTCATCTCGCTCAAATCTGGAGCAGAGCCCGACTGGGGAAGTACCTCCACCTTACAGTGTTGTGTTCCTAATGGCAAGGTTGCCAAAGAGCTCAAAGAGGAACCAGTGTATTGACGATGAGTTGCTTATTGCTCTTGTTGCTTTATCCGTCAACACA
Source organism: Pammene aurita (assembly GCA_947086415.1). NCBI lineage: Eukaryota > Metazoa > Arthropoda > Insecta > Lepidoptera > Tortricidae > Pammene > Pammene aurita. The sequence continues at coordinate 18,079,209 of OX352310.1, forward strand.
GTGAATTCTCATTTTTGTAAAGGGTCGGCAACGCGGATCGGACACCTCTGGAGTTGCATATGCATATTGCATACGGGCATACCGTGTTTAGATAAATTTGAACACTTCTGCTGACTGAAAGTGTGCTTGGTGGTAGTGTTACATGCCAGACAGGAACAATAATAAACCAGTTTCAAAATAATCATTTTATTCACCATTCCCATACAATAATACAACAGAAAAACAGTACGAACCGGGACGGAAAATGTAATTCATAACAAAAATAATGATATAAATAAATCAACGCTCATCACAATACATATTTATCCACAAAATCATTTATAAAAATACTTTTTTTTGGTTACAATTTGGCAACTTGAGTTTGGGCTAGAGTACAGTAGTGGGCAATTATACCTTTAATTTGAAAATTGAGTGTTCAAATGATAATGTCATACCATACAAAAATTACCCTTTGACTGTGGGGTTAGCCGGTGGAAGTTTTTTACATATTGTACCAGCATATTTTTACCTGTCAATCCCACCTATAGTGTCAAATTCATTGTTTTTTTTTTTCTCGCTTGGATGCTTCTTTTAAGCCAAATCCCACATACCAAAATTGTGACAGGTAAAACCATATGCTAGTGCCATCTGGTAAAATCTTTGACCTTCCCCCTAATGCCTTATAATTTCAAGCGGGTTTTTAATAATCGCAAAAAAAAACGCATTCTAGACATTGAGTTAGGATATAGTAGAGGAACAGTCTCAAACAAAATTTACCGAAAATATGACTCGTGATAAATCGTAACCGGCCAGTGTTATACCGTAATAAGACTGTCAGAGAAACTGCTGTACGAGTCGTTCTTACAGCACTATTGTGGGGCCATTTATTTTGGGCTGACTGTGTATCCCGTTCTTTATTATTGCATATTGGTGGTTACAGACAACTTTTTATAACGAATGACACCATTGTTTTAAGTGGTTGAATGTCTGAGAATAAGTCATATAATCTTAAACGTTAATAATTGTTTATCTCATTGGTGGCTCACATATCACTTAGTCTATCTTAGGCTAACTATTAAAAACATTTCAACAAGTTATATATTTGTCCATTATTTTATATAATTGAAGAAAAAGAGTAGCAAGCATGCCTTAACTTGTCAGATTATATTCAAAGGATTTACCATTATTTTTATATTTATTATAAACTATATTGTACAAAAACAAAGAAAAATACATAAAATGGCGGACTTAAAAGTGCACTCAACTCAGTCAAACAGAGGCATATACGCCATCAGATATATCGGAGCGGCCAAGGTGGTCATAAATATCTGACCAACGCGTTTATTGTCAAGGCGATAAAGTGCATGTTCAGATATTTTTGAGTACCCTGGCCGCTCCGATGTATATGATGGCGACTGTACAAAGTTGGATACGTTTCCAATATGACCTGACAATTCAAAGTAGATATTTAACAAGGATGATTAAGACATCGATGGACAATGCCTATACAGAATCGCGTTCCTCGAACCTTCAGGCTATACGTCTGTTTTCGGTACAATGTGCCACAGCGCCATCTGTTGAGTCTGGAGTAGAGTTATTCTGTCAGCGTTAATCGCCGGACAAAATATAAGAGACTAGAATTTATTTATTTAATCTTAATTGCACAAAATAAGATGGTACTAATGGCGGACTTAATGCCATAAGGCATTCTCTACCAGTCAACCAATGGGCTTAACAGAAAGGTTAAGTAGGAATTTAGTGTTTGTGGTGACCGATAGATGACGCTAGTGCTTTAACCTGAAATAAGGGAACGCGATTTTGTATAGGCATTGTCAATCCATGTCTATCATCCTTGATATTTAAGAAGGATATTTGTATAGGTTATCAGAAACCTAGTCCATATTTACAAGCTGTATAAGTCGGGGCAAGAGGAAGTCCTATACCATACCACGTGTCTCAAAATTTAACGATAAGCTAACACCAGAAGATGGACCTGCTCATGACTACTCGAGGAAAAAATCCTTGGTTAGTTGAGTCAACTTTCTAAAACACTTGCCATAGTAGTGGCAGTACTTTTTTTGCACACCACGATGAGTGAAAGTGGACTGAAAGTTAAAATTTGAGAGAAAAACTAACTTTGTTTAATCTTTGTGAGAAAACTACATGTATTCTGGTATTTTTAAGGATTTTAGTGGATAGCAGTGCTACTTAGGTTGCCGATACAAAAAAAATTTGAAATATTTGCAAAATTGTAGACATGGTCGTTAAAAACACCATTAGGGGCGTCGATTTTAATTTATTTTTTGTAATTCCATAATAAATCGAGAATTTTTTTTTATCGAGTATTCATGAGCAGGTCCATCTTCTGGTGCCAACTATCATTGACTTTTGGGACACGTGGTATATTTATTTCTAATCTAAAAACCGGAGAAAACCTTTCAAAAATGGAGCGCTCTATAAACTCCAGTCACTAATTATAACCTTATTTGAAGATCAATTTCTCTAAGCACCTGACTTCTGTCGAAGACAAGTATATATACAGACTGCCAATCTCCATACAACGCTACGCACCTCGTTGTTGTAGGTGCTATTTATGATAAAATTCTAGAAACTCCGAAATAAAACATTTTTAAATCAGTCCTCAAAAAATCACGGATACAAAATATCTACACTACAACATCTAGTTATATACAGCTATTTGAGCATAAAATACTGTCCTTAATTTTAAAATACATTTCGACTTGTCTTTTTTGTTAAATGTTGTAATCAGGCGCCGTCCGAGGGGTCACACGGGACATGACCCAAAATCCTGCATTAGTTAAACCCCCCCCCCCCCGAAATAAATAACAGAAGAACGCCAGTGATGATTAAAATGACGACTTCTTAAGACAAAAATTATGATATTAAAAGATGTGTATAGTCAAAAAATTTCATTAAATTGTCAGCAAATTTAGATGAAAATTATTTAAAATATTCTTTTGATAATTCAATTATCGGAAACATGTGACAACGTATTAGCGCCATCTATTTAAGCTGTCAAAATCAGAGCACGACTGTTTTTTGGTATAACACGAAAACCAGAGAGTATATATTTAATAGAGCGGCACGTTATGAACTTTTAGAAGCTCCAAGTCAGAAGAGCCATCTGAACGAGAGCAACCAAAAGGTATCGTAGTAATACCGTAATAATAGTAACGGATTCAATTACTAGATGGCGCTGTACTCTTTGCTCTACATTTACAGTAACTTTAGGTAGTTCTCGTCCTAATGGCGCTTCAGACTTCAGGCTTCAAAAAGTTCTTAAACTGTGTCGTTCTATTAAATATTTAACTCTCTGGCGAAAACCACTGGTTTAGTTGGTTTTTAACACTACATTTGAGGTTTAGAATGTATTTAAAACAGAAGACAAGTAACAATAATTTTACTAGAAACATTCGTCGCATGCGTCCGTCTGATACCGGCGAGCTATACAAAGAAATTAACAACTGCCTTGTTTAACTAGTGATCTAAATTAGCAATAGTATACATTTTATCGACGCTATATCAAGTTTTATATAATCATGTCGCGAGTCAATATAAAGTCGGTAAAATAAATAAAACGTAACGCCAAGGTTAACTTACCCCGGTTGGAAACTAGATGGCGCTAGTAGTCTTGACCAAGTCGCAGAATTATGCATTCTTGGTGGTTTAAATAATAAATAGTGTGGGATTTAACTAGTATTTAATCTAAGTGTTTGATTGTTATTTGTATTTACTTGTATTTAAATACCCACATCAAGTTTAAATGTTTGGAATATTTAAAAAAATACTATTATTTGATACCACCAGCGCCATCTAGGTCATCATTATGCCACTTTATTTTCATAAACAGTCAGAACAGAGACTATACATTTATATAGACAGCCACAGTCAACTTATTGAGGCTCTCAAGCCTGAAGCGCCATCTGAACGAGACCAACCCAAAGTTTCCGTAGTATTACCGTAATAATAGTAACGCTATCAATTACTAGATGGCGCTGAGGGGCAGAGAGTACTCTGCCCTACATTATACGACAGCTTTGGTTAGTCTCGTTCAGATTGGGCTTCAGACTTGGAGCCTCAAAAAGTTCTAAGATTTTGGCTGTCTATATATGTATAGTATCTGGTCAGAAGTAGAAAAAGCTTAGTGACTCGTTCAAAATTACCTTTCCACGTTTATATTTTCTTATTAATTAAGTCGTGTCGTTTTGTTAACACCTCACCCTCTTAGCTAATCATATAAATAAAAATTAATATAACTAGGAACAAATACTCTAAAGTTAGTTTACCCAAAATACTACCTCTTTGCTGCGTTCAACGAATGCCATATACATATACATTACATTTATTTAATTCTACGTTTTATTCAAAATTATCTTACAAGCTCATTATATTCTTATGTGGTACAGTTATATTAGAAGTATAGCTTACAGTGTCCAATTAACGAAATAAATACTACTTTTTAAAATAAATACATTTTAATTTACAAAATAAATACATTCCAATCTTTACCTTGTTTTTATTTAATATTTATTTTAATTAGAAAGTTAGAAACAGAAGCAATTTATATGTTATTTCAACATCAAAATTAGCAAAATACAAAAATAATTTAATACAACTTTCTATTTTTACCTTATTTCATAATTTATCTACTGTACCTACTAGTTATATAAGATTATTAACTTTTATGTCATCATTATTTACACTTTACTATATATACATTTACATAATTAAACAAAATATACAATTGACTACTAACAACAACTGGTCTTTATATATAATACAGTGTTCACACACTTCACCTTCAGAAAAGTTAAAATGTTTCTACAAATAAGTGTTGTTGTCAAACAAAAGGTCACATAAAGATAGTCGTCACTAAGGCGCTGCCATCAGATCGCATGCAACTGAAATCGTTCTTATCTACAACCGAGAATATGGAAACTTCCAGTGTGAAAGTGCTGAAAGTGGCGGGTGTATAGACCGAGTCATTTGCAGCAAATTAAGAACTTTTCCTTTAGCCCAAGAAGAGCATATCCAAAGTAGCTCCGGATTGCCTACACTGAATATTTTTGACGCGCCGCTACTGGTTATTGATTCAAAGGTGTTTTTCTTAAAACTTTTAAAGTTGAGTTACTCAACTTTCCAGGAATTTAAAGTAAACTTTTTTTACGAATTACGAAAAAATACGAAAAACGCTACTGTGATCAAACCATTTTTTTATTATGGCGACTGCGGTTTGCCCGCAACAGAAAAGACGTTAATCCCTTACAGCCCATCTCCATTCTGAAATACTATAACAATTTCTATTGCTTTTGGCACTTCGGGCAAAGTTGGTTTACGACAATGACATATAAAAATGCATCTAAAATTGTTGGCACTAACCGTAACATGGAATTAGGATTAGGGCCACCGCCATCTTTGATATTAAAACACCAATACTTATTTGAGATCATATTATTACTCTAAAATGATAATAACGATTAATTTTGATAAGGCCTAAATTAAATGGATAGATAAACATATTCGTTAGAAAAAGTTGTGGTAAGTATTCTGGGCACAATATCGATGATTTTGCTGAAAAAATAGATGACGTTTTAGGAAAATCGAATATTTGAACAATTTGAAAACAAATACGAATATCAGACAATCAGTTAAATAAATTACAATAACATAGATTTGTATCCCTAATATACTAAATATACATGTATATTATTAAATCATAGTTCGAGTCAAAATTATGGCGGTAACCCATCAAAATGGGAAAGCGGTTTATCTAGCGGTACAACGCCATCTACCGTGTAATTGGTTAACTAATTTAAACACCTAAGTAAAACTTTTAAAACAAAAATAACTTAAATCATAACAATACTTATACTTACGTCATTATTATATTATTTTCGTCTATTTCATATTTTTCCGAGTCGTTTATATATAAGTATAATGCGACGCCAGCGCCATTTTTGCGCATTTGCTAATTGTCCATACTATTCGTAATATTCTAATATTTAACTTAAATTCAATACTTATCCTACGTTTACTAATATAGTCTACTCTTCAGGTGTTTCAGTACTTGTATGACTTGAGCTGTCCGTTGATTCCTGAAATACACATTTATTTATATTATACAAACTGCGGTTTATAACTTGTGGTGAGCGAGTCTGGAGTCGAGTTATTCTGTCGGCGTTAATCGCCGAACAAAATATTAGAAACTAGAATTTAGTGTTTGTGGTGACCGATAGATGACGCTAGTGACTAACCTGACATAAGGGAACGCGATTTTGTATGGATATTGTCAATCCATGTCTATATCATCCTTGATATATATAAAAGCTTTTATTTAAAATACTTACTATTATTAATTTATTACACTTTGAGAATCTGATGGATCTTTTCTCACGACAGTGGCAAAAAGCATACGGACCGCCTGATGGTAAACAGCCAAGCAGCTACCGTAGCCTATGGACGCTGAAACTCCACAGGTGTAACATGCGCGTTGCCGACCCTTTATAAAAAGTATTAGGATCTTTGTAGTGACTCGTAAATTTACATTTTCTCTCGTAGAGCGACAGTTTGTGAAGTGGAACTGTTGATGGAGATCATAAAATGTTTTGTGAAGTCTGTTCATTTTAAAACAACTACAGTATGGGGTCCTTCGAAAAAGGTATATTTCAGGCGTCCATAGCCTACGTTGCCTGCTTGCCACCTAGCTGTATGCTCGTTTGCGACGTATACAATTCAATTAAGGTACGGGCGGGGACCGCAAGATCAGCTACGTTACGTGATACAAAGAAGCCCCATGGCACATGTTCATAAAAGTGATGCTGAGTTTCGAAAAAATAGTTTAAAATAATAGAACAATTAAAAACGGATTTTATCGCGTGTATTGAGTTTAAATTACATCCCGACGTTTCAAACACTTTACAGCGTTCGTGGTCAACGGGTCGGTCGGGTGTTTGAAACGTCGGGATGTAATTTAAACTCAATACACGCGATAAAATCCGTTTTTAATTGTTTTATTTCATGAATAACTATCGCGGCAACCGAAGACAATATTAAAATAATAGTTTAAAAAACTAAAAAACACGCTTTTAGCACGCACTAAAAATTACAAAATGTATTGTCATCAGAACTCAGAGCGTGTGCAAAATTTCATCCTTATCGAAGACCGGGAAGTGGGTCAAATTAAGATTCCAAGATTTTCTTACATACATAGTTAGTTACAAGTGAAGCTAATAAAAGCGTGTTAAAAAAGAATTTTCCGAAAGCACAAAAAAGTTTCCAGTGTAAAAAATGATGGTATTCACCTACGTCATTTGATACAAAGATGACAATTGTGGCAACAAATAGCAATTTGTATATAGGTACGGTCACGTCTGAAAATATGGATACATTTAATGTGACAATAACATGTATCCAAGACTTTACGGCTTGGTAATAGAGTCGTGGCTACATATTTTTGTCACATTAAATGTATCCATATTTTCAGAGGTGACTGTACAGAACAAGGATGATTAAGACATGGATTGACAATCCCTATACAAAATCGCGTTCCCAAACGGTTATACGTCTGTTTTCGGTACTAAGTGCCACAGCGCCATCTGTCGAGTCTGGAGTCGAGTTATTCTGTTAGCGTTAAGCGCCGAATAAAATATTAGAAACTAGAATTTAGTGTTTCTGGTGCCGATATGACGATGCTAGTGCTTTAACCTGAAATAAGGGAACGCGATTTTGTATGGATATTGTTAATCCATGTCTAAATCATCCTTAGTACAGAAAAACCCAGTCAGTTCCTGCATGGTCGGAAGTGCCCGGCAGACTGGTTTAAAAGTGACAAAACTTGTTAGTTTTCTCTCTTGCAGATCTTGCGGTCCCCGCCCGTACGATGGCGGCATATAGTACGATTTTTTTAAGATGTCGGAATTGCCGGTAGAACTCCTTAGTAAGATTGCGACATCTTAAAAAATTACCACTATACCTGCAGCTAGTGCGTGAGCGTGGTCAGGTGTCATGGCACGTGTCCGGGTTGTCGGCACTCGTCGCACGACTGCATCGCACTAGAGTAGCGCTCCACCTAAAACCACACGGGATTAGGCTAGGTCATAGACTAATAACCCAAGACGCCGCATAGCCGGGCGAACCCCGCTGCCACGCATACAGTCGCTTCACTCGACGGTGTGAGAGAGAAACTTGTCTTTCCTTTCAGTCCTGTATGTAACATCGCTTGTTTGCGGCATTAAAACGCATTATTGTTGCATTTAATTGTGACGCAGAAACACTATAACATCTGGTCTGCAAAATTTTGGCATTTAATTTCACTGGTAAACCGTTTTTTATCTTAATTACATATTAAAATTTGTCCGGAAAGAGAAGTGTCGTAGTTTATAAGGAAGCTCATACATTCTACGACACTTGTCTTTCCGGACAGACTCTAAATATAATTGTAATTATTTGATGTGACAGTAAACAAGTGTGTTACCATGGCAGCCATTAATGTTTGTCTCTCTCTTATGCACCACGGAACAATCGCGCGTTCCCTGTCTAGCATTGCCTGCAATCGCTCGGTTCCCCTCCCGCACCCCTCGGTTTTGGCAGCTTTGGTTTCAAAGAAATAACGCGCTAAGCGGAGTATAGAGATATTTAGTATATGGGCTAGGTAGACATTTTATTATCGAACGAGCGGAGCGAAAGCGAAGTGAAGTTCTTACAAACAACTTCGGCTACTGGGACATCTCGGCATTTCGATGGCTTTTTGATTTTGAGGGTTTGCTCCGCGATAACTTTTAGATCTATCGATTGATGTGCAATATGTTGATAATTAGTTACATGTTTTTTTTTTGGCAATTAGTTACATGTATGGAGTGCCCCCTAAAAATACTTTTTTCATCAATTTTACTACAAAACTAAGTAGCGGCATACAAAATACACCTGATGTTAATTTTTTATTAAAATACGCCTTATTTCCGAATAAAGTGGCTGTGATATACGGACAGACAGACAGACATGACAAAACGATAAGGGTTCCGTTTTTGCCATTTTGGGTAAGGAACCGTAAAAACCGAACTATATGTAGGTTTAATCCATGGACCTGGAAAATGGCTCTCACCTGGAACGTCCCAGCTCTAGCGTTGTACTCCTGGGCCAGTTGCTGACACGCGAGTAGCACCGTCTCGGGGTCCGTCAACTCATCTGGAAAGTTTAGGGCCAATATTTAGTGTTAAAACTACTTACCAACAGATGGCGCTAGGAGTATCAATATTTTAGGTCAATATTAGCGCTATTGAGCCGCGTAATGAGGATAAACACGCAAAAATATGCGCAAATAGCGTCGCAATCGCAAGGAAACAAACATCGTTAGTTACGGGTTGGAAATGTCAACTTCATACACACTATAAGTACATAGTTGCTAGAGCTCAGAAAAAATATTCCACAACTACGTTAACTAATACGTTAACGTTAACGTTACTTAATATCAATTTTCACCCTCCTACAAACATGTAATACTGTAAACTTATTCGTTAATAAATATATAACTCACACGGCACATATCAGCCATTAGTACGAGCAGAGGTGGGCATTAATCGATTAATTTTTTAGTTAACTAATCAATCGATTAAAAATATCAATCGTACTTTTTTAGTTGCGACTAATTTAGTTGCAACTAAATTAGTTGTGAGAATGTTCGACTAACAATTAAATTAGTTTTAGTTTCAATCGACTAAATTTCACGGTTAAATCTATATTAAAACTCGGTAGTCACTTGTTTTGCATTTTTTATTTAAGTTGCAATATACTCCTACATAACTTGCAATATGTAACAAGGAGTAGGTATGTACATTGTATAGATACTCGTATGTTGTAAGGTTGTAACTATGTTAGTTTGGGTGCAATCTTGCAACTTATTTTGAAGCAGATATCTTCAACCGATTGAGCTTTATGACTATCGAAATTTGCGGGTTAAAGAGCTCTGACGAGCCCTAACATGACGAGTTGTAGCATTGCCATCCAAATTATTGTTGGTATTATGAAAGAGAATAACAGTTAGCAAAGAGATCTCACTCCATAAATAATCAAAATATCATAGGGAATAAGTACATGACCATTTTATTTTTATACATCCGTTAAGACCTGTTCAGTCTGTCAACATAATAATACCGAGGTTTTCCGTTCAATTTGCTTCTACCATTAGTCGCGAAAAAGTAGTCTAACTAATTAGTCGATTACAAAATTTAGTTGTCCGAAATCAATCTCCAACTAATTTAATTGCAACTAAACTAGTTGCACTCTATACAACTAAGATTGATCAGTCGTCGTTTTCAACCGTCAGTCGCAATTAATTTTGTTAATCTCAATCGTTAATCGTTAGTCGAATACATTTTGCCCATCTCTGAGTACGAGTACGCTAGAAATCCTATAAAATAGACGAGCGCTCGTACTCATTGCTCACTTCTACAACAACTCCCAGCGGGGAAACACCTGCAACTACACTGCTCAGATGTCTTTACAATTCTAAATAAGTGTTTTTATTCATCTCCCTACATGACCTGGTAAATGGTACAGCGGGTCAGCGCTGCTTGGTTCAACGTGGTAATCTGGTCTGCACACAACACTACTCGTTACTAGAAATTACATATTTTTCAAATAAAAAGTGGTATGTTAAATAACTTAAGCTAAATAATGAAGATGATGATGTAGGATGCTAGTAGTTGTGCCGCTCGAATTCTAGATCCTAGTTATCTAGCATATATCATTTAACAGGTAAGCCGACTGTTTGTGCCCGTCCAGTCACGTGATTTAATGAAGGTTTCCGCGATCGAGATTTTCACTAGATCGTAGCACCGTGACGAGAGGTCTTTTTGACAGCAGCTGTCAAAATCCACCAATCAAAAAGCGGATTGCCGTTTGCGCTCAAGATGGCCACGCCGTCTTTAGAATAGTTTTTTGTTTTTGCTCATTTATGTAGTTCAGTGTGTAATATTGATAGCTTATTGTGCGGTGACCTAATGAAAAATATGTCTCAAAACGCGCGTAACCACCCTTTAGTTGAACAAACGGTTATCCGGAGTCTCGGCCACCCACGTGTTTGTAAGGAGGCTATCACTTTACAATCAATAAGGCATTAACCCAACAACGTTGCTTTTATTTTATTTTACAATAATTGAATAAAATCATAAGTACACCTTGACATTGGCAGATTCACCTCGCCAAGACCGGCGAGGAGTAAACGCATTAATAAAAAAATAAAATAAAAGAATATTATTAAACATGATTGGTGGATTATGACAGCTAGACCTCTCGCCACGGTGCTGCCATCTAGTGAAAAACTCGATCGCGGAAACCCTCGGAAATACTTACTCTTCGAAATGTCCAATATAAAATGAACTGTAAATGGGTGAACAATGATAATGAGTGGTTGTGTAGTACCTATAGCGACGTGCGCGGACACGACGACGTGGTGGCTGGACAGCGCCCACGCGTGCACCGCGTGCACGTGCCGCACGCCGCCCAGCGCTGACAGCGCCGCCACGAACGACCGGTACCTGCAGTGTAGCAAACGAGTGAGACCACTAGCGCCATCTGTTGGTCACTAGTTTCAACAACAATTGACTACTTTCCTAAAAAATATATTTTGTCCGTCAGTTAGAATGGTGAAGATATAGCCGCGTTCCGCGTGACGTCACATTTCAGTACAATTTTTAGTATAATGTGACGTCACGCGGAATTTTAACGGGCTCTATCTTCACCAATTTTTGTTTGATTGACAAAATAAAAAATACGTGTCCAATATTGTTTGATAATCTAACTGACGGTCTAAATGTAATTATATTTTTTTTACCCAGGAAAATACCCCATTATGTTTCATACCACATGTGTAGTTTCCGATACCATCAAAGGAAATGTATAAATACAAGGTGTAACAAAAATGCTGGTGATTTTAAGGGCATAATTGCAGAGCTCCGAGAACACTGACGAGCAGAGCGGGTACACTATCTCCACAATGAGTATGTAGTACTAACCGGAAGTCCCGGGGCACGGCCTGCATGAGCATGGCGAGCGCGTCGCGCACCACGCGCGCCGACGTCAGCAGCACGAGCACCGAGAACACGAACGTGCAGATCGGGTCCACTATCTTCGCCTCCGGCTGTGGTAACCAATGAGTCTAATATAACATACGGTTGTTATGCGTAGTGAAAAACAAACACACAAAAGTTAGCGGCATTTTATGTCTTGTTAATCATTTATCTATATTATAAACCTTGAGGCGCATCTTTATTCTAGACTACCCAAATTCCGTACGCGTTCTGTTCGCGCGCATTACTGCTTCGCATTGTGCGTTTTGGATGGATCTGTATTTTTTTTAGCCATATCAGGGAAAAATTTAAACGACAATGCCACGAACTTCGAATCTTAAAAAAAAAACAGTACAGGAAAACACTCACGTAAAATTTGATGAGTACTGAGGCTAGAAGGACTCCGCAACTCTGGATTAGGTCACCGAGCACGTGGATGAGCGCCGCCCGCAGATTTATGTTTCTGTAATTTTATGTTGATATTTCAAAAAAAACCATCGGACTCTTATGATATAATTGATTAAGATCAACTATTTGGTCCCATATAAAATCTAGTCCAAAATCTGGAAGAAAGCATGAATCTTTGCATGCACGTAGCTTTTATAGGTATGAAAAAAAAACAGAAGCGGAAACAGGTCGTCTAACGATTGTGAGCGTAACATTGCTCGTCTTCATTTGCGCGACGCATAAATTGAAAACTATAAGTGCTAGCAACATACTTTAAAGACAACTATTGTAGAGAATTTAATTTTTTTTTTTTTTGCTTTTGGTTTCATATGTTTAACTATTTTTATAGCTTCTTTCTTATAAGGATGTAATTTATGTACCTACCTAACTGTGTGTATATTGTGGCAAGCAAATAAAGAATATATCTATCTTATTTATTTAATGGCGTATTTTACATTGTAGGTATGTTCTTATTAGTCTATCTAAATATATAAAAGAAGAAACTGACTGACTGACTGATTGACTGACTGACTAACTGACTGACATATCAACGCACAGCCCAAACCGCTGGTTCTAGAGATTCCAAATTTGGCACGTAGGTTTCTTATAAGCTCTAGGGATGCACTAAGAAAGGATTTTTCAAAATTCACCCCCTAAGGGGGTAAAATGGAGGTCCAAAGTTTGTATGGCGAATCAAGATTTGTTAGACTATTTTAATCGAAACTTTACAGGAGTACGAGTATTCCTAACGATAAATGAGTGAATACGTGTTTCAGATTTTTTGAAAATTCAACCTCCAAAAGGGGCAAATGTGGTCACAAAGTCTGAAAATCCACATGGGTATCGTATCCTTTTTGAGTAATTATTGTACGCGGGCGAAGCCGCGGGAAAAGGCTAGTACTATTATAAATCGACATCCAGGTCGCACAGCCAGTCGATCGCGTCTGATGTTAAGTTAGTATAGAGGTCCTTCGGGTCGCCCTGATAACCTCGCTTTGGGCAGCGCTCCACGATGTGCTGAGTAGTTTGGTCTTCAAGGCCGCAGTCACACATCGAGCTTTTCCCATCCCCATTTGTGCAACATGTACTTGCACCTGCCGTGACCCGTACGGATTCTGTTCAGGCGGCACCAGTATTTCCTCTGAAGCGAGAAGCCCTTCGGCTTCTGAGTTGGGTTTCCAATACGTAGAGAATTTAATGAAGAACAAATTCGTCATTGGAAGTTATGTGGTAACTTTTACAGTCTTTATTCAAAATATGAAAGATTGCAAAACGAGACACAAACGTAGGGAGGGGGGGGGACACACACACCTACTAGAGGACGTGTTTCCCCTTCTATTTTTTTCTTATTGTTATAAGTTACGTCCATGCAAAGTTTCATGCCTTTTTCCGGATGGGACCAGACACTATAAGTTAGACTCGGATTATATTTAATGGGGTTGGAATGAATTGCATGAATTTTTTTTTTTTTTTTATACCACGACGGTGGCAAACAAGCATACGGCCCGCCTGATGGTAAGCAGCTACCGCAACCTATGGACGCCTGCAACTCCAAAGAAGTCACATGCGCGTTGCCGACCCTTTACAAATAGGAGGATTCACTGTGTTGACGACTAAAGGAACAAGAAGGTCCCTCATCGTCAACGCACTGGGTCCTCTTTGAGCTCTTTGGCAACCTTACTCACCAGCAGGAACACAACACTATGAGTAGGGTCTAGTGCTATTTGGCTGTGGTTTTCTGTAAGGTGGAGGTACTTCCCCAGTCGGGCTCTGCTCCAGATTTGAGCGATGACATTCGCTGAACGTGCCCTACCACACTTAGCGAGATGCCATTCGCAGTGCCCATACCTCTCTTAATATATGAATTCTAACAGCAACATAAATATCTATACAGAGGGGGAGCTGGAACAGGACCCACCGACCCCAGTGTGCGTTGAGCCTGTCATACAACCGGATCCCACGGAATTGGTAGTCGCCGTGAACGCAGACCAAGCCATGCCGGAGTTGAATGCCGATATTCTAGTGGCTCTAGGCGCAAAAACTGACGAGGTTGCGGAATATGGTGAAAAGATTCGCCTATATTAAGAAAAGGCGTTCAAAAGGATTATATCATCCTTATCAAAGAATACCCTACGCCTCAAAATTGTAGAATGCTGCAGGCGCCTAAATTAAATGCTGAGATTTCGGCCGCTATTCCGGAAGCCGCACGTTCACGAGATAAGAAAATAGGGTTAATGCAGCAACAACTGGGCGCCGGTATCACTGCGGTAAACAGAGCCATGGACGCGCTTATCAATACGAACGACCAGCTAAAAGCGATTAAATTCTTAAGCGACTCTTGTAGAATTTTATGTGATCTACACCATGCAAATACGACAACGAGAATAAAGTTAATAACACCTGGTTTAGACAAACAATTCATAAATGTTATCCAAGACGCTAGCCGAGATGAAACGTTATTTGGAAATGAGTTGCCGGAAAAGATAAAAGCTTGTAAAGCTATAGAGAAACAGGGGCTTCAGATAAAGAAGAACCCTCCGCCTCCACCGGCAGTACCGTCAACTTCCACAGCTCGTCCCCCGCAGCACCGGGGAAACTGGGCGTGGCCTCCTCGCTACCCGCTCATCAAGATGACGCGAGGAGGCCCGAAGAGGACACCGTCCTACAACTACCAAGGCAACTATCACAACCACAGGGCGAACACGACCCCTGCTGCTCAAGCGAAGCCGGCCAGCAAGACGACACCGCGTGCCCACTCGACACGTCGTTGACTCAGGTACCTTATGCTGGAAGAATACATTATTTTTACAACTGTTGGTTGAAAATTACAAGTAATTTCTCAGTGTTAAACTGGATCCGCGAGGGATACAGAATTCCGTTTGACACGGAGGTCACTAACAATGTTGTACCAAATATGACTTGGACAAACCAAGAAAAACTTGAAATGTCTGATGCTCTTCAAAATCTTTTAAGCTTAGGGGCAATATCTGAATGTCTTCCACGGCCGGACCAGTTTTTATCAAAAGTTTTTCTAGCGCCCAAGTCAAACGGAGGCAAAAGGGTCATACTTAACCTTAAATCACTTAATAAGTTCATAAAAACTGATCATTTTAAGATGGAGGACCACAGAACTGCCTCTAAACTTATTCCTAAGAACGGTTTTTTAGCCACAATTGATCTTAAGGAAGCATATCTTCTAATACCAATTCATAAATCACATAGAAAGTATTTACGCTTCCAATTTGAAGAGAATGAATCTCAGATATTAACGTATGAATTTACCTCTTTACCATATGGACTTTCAGTAGAGCCCAGAATTTTTAGCAAAATAATGAGGGAAGTTATTACATTTCTTAGGTCACGTGGCTTTAAATCGGTCGTATATCTTGACGACATTTTATGTATTGGAAATTCTTTCAAAGAATGTGTTAAAAATGTTGAGGAAACCTTGAATTTACTCAATTGCCTAGGATTTGTCGTTAATTACGAAAAAAGCTGTTTAAAACCCAAACAAACTTGTAAATTCCTAGGCTTTATGTACAATAGTATCACTTTGACATTGTCACTACCATCGGACAAACAAAATAAGATTACACAGTTGGTTCACAAATTCATGTCTTTACCAAGATTCGAGAATTTGCACAGCTTATAGGTGTGCTAGTCGCTGCTTGTCCTGCTGTGCGCTATGGCTGGTTATATACTAAGATTTTGGAACGAGAAAAGTATTTGTTGTTGCAAAATACTGACGAGTATGAAACTAAAATTACCCCTTCGAAATCGATCATTAGCGACTTAGCTTGGTGGGCTCAAAATATATTTCACAAAAATTGCCCTATGAGGACACTAAATTATAACAAAGTAATCTATACTGACGCCCCTTCCACCGGCTGGGGAGCGGTATGTGACAATGATCGTGTTAACGGGCTTTGGAGGGATGATGAACGTGATTATCATATCAATTATCTAGAATTATTAGCTATTTTCTTAGGTCTGAAAAGCTTCGTGCAAAATTTAACCAACTGTGCAATATTGTTAAGGGTTGACAACACAACAGCTTTGAGTTACATAAATAGAATGGGTGGCGTTCAGTATCCACACTTGACTAGACAAATTTGGCAATGGTGCGAGGCAAGAAACCTATGGTTGTTTGCATCATATATTAACACGTATGATAATTTTGAGGCGGACGAAGAATCCAGAAAGATCAATCCTGATACGGAATGGGAACTTTCCGAAATAGTATATAAAAAAATAGTAAATAAATTAGGACAACCACAAATTGATTTATTTGCATCTCGCACCAATGCTAAATGTCAGAACTACATATCTTGGAAAAGGGACCCGGAGGCTTTTGTCATTGATGCCTTTACAGTAAATTGGAGCGAATATTATTTTTATGCATTTCCTCCATTCTCGTTAATGCTAAAATGTATACAAAAAATAATAGAAGACAATGCAACAGGCATAGTCGTATTTCCACAATGGCCATCGCAGCCGTGGTACCCATTCCTTAAAAGCTTATTAGTTTCAGATATAATCTCTTTCGGACCGCGTAAAGATCTGTTACATTCTCCTTTCAGGAGTCATCTCCCCTTGTTCAGAAAACTTACCCTGGGTGTTGCCAGGTGTTGCGGGAAACCTACGCCCGGCAGGGACACACGGCGAACGTTATAAACTTGATGATAGCCTCACTAGCTGACAATACGATAAGTCAATATAACTCTTCCCTCAAACTTTGGTGGGATTTTTGTTCCATTAATTAAATTGATTTTTTTGAGAGTTCTAATAAACATGTAATGTCTTTTTTGTCTGAACAGTTTGATAAAGGCGCATCTTACGGTACTATCAACTCTCACCGATCAGCGTTGTCTCTTTTGTTAGGATCAAACAAAATCGGATCTGACGAATCAGTAAAACGATTATTAAAAGGCGTATATCGGCTTAAACCGACAGCCCCCAAATACAACAGTACATGGGACCCGCAAAAAGTTTTAGACCACGTATCGAAATGGGTACCCCATGAAAAAATTCCTCACGATAATTTAACAAAAAAATTAGTAATATTACTGGCCTTATGTACGGCCCATCGTATTCAGACCTTTTCATTAATTAAAATAAACAATATTTATTTCACACCGGTGGGGGCTCAAATATTTATTACGGATATTATAAAAACTTCAGCACCCAACAAAGAGCAGCCAGTATTACTTCTTCCTTAGTTTAAAGAGGATCCTTCAATTTGTCCCGCGACTGCGTTAAATGATTACTTACGCGCCACAAAAAATATGAGAGATGATACTGTACCTAATCTCTTGTTAACCTGCAAACGCCCTTATAAAGCTGCGTCAGCACATACGATTAGTAAATGGATAAAAAAGGTATTGTCAGCAAGTGGAGTAGATGTAGCGTACGGCGCACATAGTGCCAGGCATGCATCGACCTCAGCTGCGAGCGCGGCCGGTGTTAGTATAGAGGTCATTAGAAAAACCGCAGGTTGGTCTAAGGCCTCGCTGACGTTTGCGA
The DNA here is from genome assembly GCA_947086415.1 of Pammene aurita. Classification (NCBI taxonomy): domain Eukaryota; kingdom Metazoa; phylum Arthropoda; class Insecta; order Lepidoptera; family Tortricidae; genus Pammene; species Pammene aurita. Next base: position 18,097,244 of record OX352310.1, read on the forward strand.
AGTTCTATAACAGACCCGTTATAGATTAGTCTGAATTTTCTCGATCTGTTTGTGTAGTAAATAAGTCAACTTAACTACTAAAAATTTAATTAAGTGATTCGTACTGATAATTAGATCATTACAGAATCGTTACGAAAGTTACATATTTTCTTAGTTTTAAATAAAAAGAAATTATATAAAACAAAATGGGTCGTTTTCTTTAAGCATATTAACCAAAACTGTATATACCTCTGAACATCTACATTGGAATAAATAAATTTATATCTGAAAAATGAAGTGACGAAATATAATAGATGATCAAACGAACTTCTTAAAGTGAAGTTCGATCGATATTATACGAGTCACTTCATTTGAAGATATACGAGGTCCCTCCCACCCAAAGACCGCAAAATAAGTTTTGGTTAAAGTTAACTCTGAAAGAATGAGGAACAAAATGGCTACCGCGCGCCGATGAGTGGTGGGCGGAAGGAACTGAATGAACGGAAATCGGTTTGAACTTTGAACGTTTTTAATTTCAACAATCAAAAAGGTTACTTTTAAGTATGTGCGAATTGCTACCTGTAGAATAGGGATACTACATTGGAATAAATAAATTTATATCTTCAAATGAAGTGACTCATATAATATCGATCGAACTTCACTTTAAGAAGTTCGTTTGATCATCTATTATACATTTATTTTACCGGGTAATTTTATATGGGGATATGCCAAGTTTTGAACAACCATTAAAATTTCTTACGATAATTTTTTTATTACTTTTTAATGAGATAAATGTTTTGATTAAAGTTAAATACACATGTTTACATCTCTAAATTTAAATAACACGTGGGACAAGGTTGATTTGTGTAAGATTGTCCCATAATATTGATTTATTATGAAGATTTAGTGCACCTGTATGACAACTGCATTATTTACCTCACATTTTGTGTTCCAAATTGCTGGAAGACTTTTAATTTGAAAAATAAATTTATCAATATCGAGATCCATTCTGATTACGTCCTATCTGCACAAAAATCCGTGCGGCATTGCGAAGCTCGGTATGACATACCCCGCGTTTCGCACCGTATCACCGTCCAAAAGAGCGAATCGTCGTGCGTTCACAACTTCGGAGGGAGAGGCGGATCCACTGTGTTATACAATACGGTTTTTGTATACAAATATAGATTGTACAGTACTAAACTAAAAATCGCAGTATCGGATGTCATTGCGAAGTGCGGAGCAGTGTGACACAGGCGCGGATACGGTGGGGGGGGGGGGGGGGGCAACAGGGGCATTTGCCCCTGACACGTAAGCCTTCTGTACTACGGGGACCATAGGTGCGGACCGCAAGATTTTTTGTGAAGGAAATTGCCCCCCCTTGAATGGAATCCTGGATCCGCGCCTGGTGTGACAACTAGGGCTTGCAACAGGGGGGTGTCACTACGCAGTTTAGGTACATTTGGCCGGCTACGCCTCCAGGAGGCGTATGGCAGTGGGCTGCCGCTCGGCTCGCATGATAGTCGTGTCACGTGGCGCTCGCGCAAAATTGAAAACACACAATGGCTTCGAGACCTAAACCTCGATCTAATCCGTATAAAAGATATATTATTGGTTGCCCAGAAACAATATTACGAACTGACGATATAGGATTTTCAAAGGAATACGGCTGCGGCATACCTACTTCCGTGAGAATCGGACATATTATTTCCGGATCAAAACTTTATGTTTACAGAATCAACGTTTGTAATTCCTACATATTTATCTTAAAAATAATAAATCAGTACGTATATGTAGGTACAAAAACTTGTCAAGTGACAACCCGTGCCGACACTCACAGCTCGGTCATCGCGCAAAGAAGATTCACGGTTCGTGCCCGGTTATAAGTTTCAATTTTGCTTGCAGGCGGCGAGTATCGGTATAAATTTATACCTAAATTTGACTTTTGTGAAGGAGTGAATTTTCTGTACGGTAGTACTATTAGTTATTCTGTGCTTGCAATCCCAATATTTCGAATAGTAATTTGTATGGAAATTCGAATAATTGCAAGCCTTAGTGACAACTGCCTAAAAGTCTTGCGGCAAACGTATTAAGCAAGTAACCAGTAAAGTAACCAAGTATCTGCTTATTTACTTTAAAATAAAATTCAAACCTCTTACAACCAAAAATATGCATTCGAAAATTGCTCTCTATTTTATGAAACCGTCCAATAATAATACGTTTCCAATGTCACTGTTGCCTTGTCATTATTAAGTGTCAGTGCTACGACGAATCACAGCAAAATCATTTTGCGATTGATCAATCGTATTTTAAGTAATAGTTGTAATTGAAAACAGACTAATATTTTGACGCGTCTGATTGGCAGCGCAGTGAGCATGCGTATATCGAGTTGTTTCCCAGTTTCACGCTGACGGTTTGTTTGAAGTTCTACGTCTAGATATATCATCAGTCGCCGCTCCCTCATTACTACGCACCCACACTAAAACAATCACCACGCAGTCTTCGAAACAGCAAATAGAGCAATAGGTTGTCAACTTTACAAATGTTGACACATGGTTAATTATCGGATGCAGTCCTTGAAAATGTCAAACTAAACCCGTTAAGTATCATATTTGCTTGTAATAATTTCAAACCAAATATAGAATAGTTCGTTAAATATGTCAAACGTCAAAATAGTTACTACCCGTCAGAACAGAAATCGATTGTCTTTAAATTGATTCAGATTTGAATGAAAACGTTTATCGAATTTGAATTTGAATGAATAAACGTAATCACTACATAGTATAAAACAAAGTCGCTTTCCGCTGTCTGTCCCTATGTATGCTTAGATCTTTAAAACTCCACAACGGGCTTTGATGCGGTTTTTTTTAATAGATAGAGTGATTAAGAGGAACGTTTATATGTATACATGCATAATATAGTCGAGAAACACTGATCATTTTAGATGTTTCTAATGTGACGTCGTAAATAAACACATTTTTTGCGCTTACATTGCAAACGCTGGCTGAACACTACGAGATAGATCAAAATAATGTAGGTCTACAAAAGTCCCGTGCGAAGCCGGGGCGGGTCGCTAGTGATAAATCATTGATCAATAAAGTAAAACTTTATTTACATGTGTAATTATATTCCATCTTTTTGTAAACTAAACGTAGTAGACCATTTTTTACACGCAAAAACAGCACATACATGCATTTTCACGGAGCTCTTCATTGAGCTGAGAACTATGACCGAACGCTGCGAGTAATCGATTTTTGAAATAGTTTTTATAGACTGGTATGATTTTTATGAGCGGCAAATATTTCGAATTATGTGACACAGGTACACCTACCCAGTAGAAGGTCTCAACCCGTCTACATTTGTACAGTCACCGGCAATAGTATCTTCCTGCACGAAGGCCTCAAAAATATGTGACACGCTCTTATTTGTAGGGCCATAAGAGCGTGTCACATATTTTTGCGGCCTTCGTGTAGGAAGATACTATTGCCGGTGACTGTACTACTTCAGTTTGAATGTTTTTTTATTTTTTTATTTGTCTCCTTGTGTGTGTTAGAGTGAGACGGAGACAAGTCACCTGTCACCCCCTCCTTCCACTCGCGTCTCGCCCAACTCCTTCATAGAGTAGTCGCCATTGGCCGGGTCTCCGTTGACTAGCGCCCCATTCTGCTTCTGCCGGAAGATGCCGAAGCGGGAGCGTTGCGTGTGTGCGTGCGTGTGTCCGTGTGAGCAGGCCGCGCCGCCGTGCGTGTGGTGGTGTGCTGAAAAACAAAAGCCGGTTAAGATTCTGCACCGCATGTAAATAGTTGCTTAGTTTTCAAATGTAGCGGTAGATGGCGCTGATACGTCAGCGGCGGGAACTGAGATTGACAATTCGAGATTTGAATTTCAATTCGAGTCGAAATTGGTCTATTCGAGATCTCGCCAGTCAGACCGTCTAGATTGAGATTTGGTTACCAATAAGCAGAGAGTTCTAAACCAGGAGAGGCCCTGAGTATCATTTCCCCTCTGTCGAAAGTATTGGCGGAAAATCTAGTACATCTATAAAAACTATTTCAATAATCGATGTCACGCATTTTCGTCATCGCTGTCAATGGATAACAAGCTCCGTGAAAATGCCCTTATACGCTGTTTTTGGATGTAAAAAAATGTTATATTTCGTCTAGTTTACAAAAAGATGAAATACCATTTCAGATGTAAGTAAAGTTTTACTTTATTTATCATTACTTTCGTAATAAAAGATTTAACCTAAATCGAAAGTCAAGCTTCGTTTACACAATCGATTCAAAGACAATCGTTTTCTTTCTGACGGGCAGTAACTATTGGACGTTTGACACTTCTCCATATTAAACGCGCTTAAGGATTGCTGTCTTCTATATTTTGTTTGAAAATACAATCAAAAATGATCCTTGGCTTTTTTGTTTGACATTTCCAAAGACTGCATCCAATAATGAACCACATGTTAACGTATGTACAGTCGACTATCTATTGCTCCATTTAGTGTTATGAAGTATAAAAAGAATATGTCAAATATGTTTGGTGTTTTCAAGTCAAAGGTACATCTTTGTCGGTTGTCAATAAAGCGTTGCTGCCATAAAAATTCATTTAGGATTAAACTGTATAAACAACCGACAATGATGAACCTTTGACTTGAAAACTTGACATGCGTGCTACCTCGGTACCTCGCCCCCCTCAGATTTTGGCAGACTTTTTTGTTTGGAAAGATGAGGCGAAGCGTACTCCATTTATAGAGCTTTATGCCAATAAACTATATTAACCAAAATTGGCTAAAATTCAGTATAAACCACATATTTAAGGTAGGTACAGTGGCCAAGGTACTCAAAAATATCTGAACATGCACTTTATCACCTTGACAATAGAGTCGTTGTTCAGATATTTGTGACCACCTTGGCCGCTCCGATATATCTGATGGCCACTGTACTTCGTGTTATTTATAATAAAGAAACAACATATTAAGCAAAATTAATTGAACATTTAACATAATTTCAATTTCTCTCTATATTCAACAGCATAGTTGTTAATAGTCTGTACGTAATTAAAGTGATAATAAAAATATTTGTATGACCTATCATGTTTATCGCGTACATCGTGAAAAAAAAAGAACAGAAATCACATTTTTTCTTCTTATACAGTGATTTAGATGCTCAATATTTTGTAATTTTAGCATATAGCCTTTAAATCTCGTTCGAAATCTCAAAAATATTAATCGAGATTAGTATGGGACTCATTGCAAATGTTGCAAAATGATGAATTATAAAAAATTACGCATTAATTGAGAAATATAAAATAATGAAGTTTTTAGTGTTAGGGTGGTGGAATTTTGTCCTAAATTACAGATGTATAAGTCAAGAAACTAAAGACATACAACTGTTTAAAGCTAATTTTAAGATGTAACTTTGGAATTATTTTCTAAAAAGCCGATTTCGTCCAATCGTGTATCGGAATAAACCAAGTTCTTCCAAATATAGTGAATATTAACATATAATTTGTTTACTTTCCCAAAACAAGTAGTAATAGCTAAAAAACTGTTTAAGTAAAGTCAATTTAAAGGTCATCGGGTGTTGTGAGCCTCTTAATTGGAAATTTCAAGCTTTTTTAATTTATTATACGACGACGGCGGCAAACAAGCATACGGCCCGCCTGATGGTAAGCAACTACCGTAACCTATGGACGCCTGCAACTCCAAAGGAGTCACATGCGCGTTGCCGACCCTTTACAAAAAAGCTTATTGTTACAACGACATTTTTTTCACAAGGGCATTCGAGTGATTAAACACACACTAGCGAAGTGCTAGCGTAGAAACTATAAACAGTTTTTTAGGGTTCCGTAGTCAACTAGGAACCCTTGTAGTTTCGCCATGTCTGTCCGTCCGTCCGTCCGTCCGCGGATAATCTCAGTGACCGTTAGCACTAGAAAGCTGAAATTTGGTACTAATATGTATATCAATCACGCCGACAAAGTGGTAAAATAAAAAGTGGGAAAAAATGTTTTATAAGGGTACCCCTAGACGTAAAGTGGGGAGTGATTTTTTTTTTTTATTTCAACCCTAACGTGTGATATATTGTTGGATAGGTATTTAAAAATAAATAGGGGTTTAGTAAAATCATTTTTGATGATGTAAATATTTTCGGAAATAATCGCTTTGAAAGTCGGAAAAATTGCGTCAAAAAATATGAAAAAATTTGAGAAGATGCGCATTATGATAAACTTTTTAGGAAAATTATTTTGAACATTATAGGTCTAGCCATTTTTGAGTTATTTCCAAAAAACTTCTTCCATAGGCATCAGATACGACCTTTTGGCATTAGTCTGGTTCTTATTCCATTGAAGCTACGGAACCCTCCATTATGCGTGGTCCGACATGCACTTGGCCGGTTTTTTAACTTACCAATACCGGAGCATCCATGTAGAACAACAGCCAGTATAATGTTAAATATGACGCCACAGCCCGACACGACCATCATGGCGTCTGGTTCTATGTCGAAGTCTCGGGAATGTATGCGGACGGCGGCCACATATACGAAGATGCCGGTCAGGATCCAGATTAGAAGGACGGACACCATTGCGCCGAGGACCTCTGAAAAAAAAGTAAGTTGTTTAACCCCAACGCTAATATAGGATTCACATCTAACAACCTAGCCACGATATGGTGCGGCGACGGCCGTGAGATGTGGCGGGCATATGTGGGAGCGAGATACCACGCTTCGATCTTTCGTTCTCACCTTTGTACCTTATTGCCGCCGCTCTCCACTACGCGCGAGCTCGTAGCCGAGCCTTGACAGCTAGAATCGACGCGCATCTTACTACCGGTCAAATTTCAAATCAATGCTCAGCTATACATAAGAGCTTCGAAATTCGCCCACATTCAATTTTCATTTCATCACGGCTAGCTGCCGGCTAGTACAATGACACACTGGCCTGCTTGTAGCCGTAGGACATGTGCATGTCTGGTTGCCGCTTCGTGCAGTGGAACGCTAGCAGGGCGAGGGCGTAGCCCCCGCAGTCGCTCAGTATGTGGGCCGCGTCACATCACGGATAGCTGCCGGCTAGTACAAAGACTCACCGGCACGCTTGTAGCCGTACGACATGAGCATGTCTGGTTGCCGCTCCGCGCAGTGGAAGGCTAGCAGGGCGAGGACGAAGCCTCCGCAGTCGCTCAGCATGTGGGCCGCGTCGCATCACGGATAGCTGCCGGCTAGTACAATGACTCACCGGCACGCTTATAGCCGTACGACACGAGCATGTCTGGTTGCCGCTCCGCGCAGTGGAAGGGTAGCAGGGCGAGGGCGAAGCCCCCGCAGTCGCTCAGCATGTGGGCCGCATCACATCACGGATAGCTGCCGGCTAATACAATGACTCACCGGCACGCTTGTATTAGCCGTACGACATGAGCATGTCTGGGTGCCGCTCCGCGCATTGGAAGGCTAGCAGGGCGAGGGCGAAGCCCCCGCAGTCGCTCAGCATGTGGGCCGCATCACATCACGGATAGCTGCCGGCTAGTACATAGACTCACCAGCACGCTTGTAGCCGTAGGACATGTGCATGTCTTGTTTTGTTACCGCTTCGCGCAGTGGAAGACTAGTAGGGCGAGGGAAAAGCCCCCGCAGTCGCTCAGCATGTGGGCCGCGTCACATGACGGATAGCTGCCGGCTAATACAATGACTCACCGGCACGCTTGTAGCCGTACGACATGAGCATATCTGGTTGCCGCTCCGCGCATTGGAAGGCTAGCAGGGCGAGGGCGAAGCCCCCGCAGTCGCTCAGCATGTGGGCCGCGTCATATCTCGGATAGCTGCCGGCTAGTACAATGACTCACCGGCACGCTTGTAACCGTACGACATGAGCATTTCTGGTTGCCGCTCCGCGCAGTAGAAGGCTAGCAGGGCGAGGGCGAAGCCCCCGCAGTCGCTCAGCATGTGGGCCGCGTCGCATCACGGATAGCTGCCGGCTAGTACAATGACTCACCGGCACGCTTGTAAGTTGTACGACATGAGCATGTCTGGTTGCCGCTCCGCGCAGTGGAAGGCTAGCAGGGCGAGGGCGAAGCCCCCGCAGTCGCTCAGCATGTGGGCCGCGTCATATCTCGGATAGCTGCCGGCTAGTACAATGACTCACCGGCACGCTTGTAACCGTACGACATGAGCATGTCTGGTTGCCGCTCCGCGCAGTGAAAAGCTAGCAGGGCGAGGGCGAAGCCCCCGCAGTCGCTCAGCATGTGGGCCGCGTCGCACCACGGATAGCTGCCGGCTAGTACAATGACTCACCGGCACGCTTGTAACCGTACGACATGAGAATGTCTGGTTGCCGCTCCGCGCAGTGGAAGGCTAGCAGGGCGAGGGCGAAGCCCCCGCAGTCGCTCAGCATGTGGGCCGCGTCGCATCACGGATAGCTGCCGGCTAGTACAATGACTCACCGGCACGCTTGTAACCGTACGACATGAGCATGTCTGGTTGTCGCTCCGCGCAGTGGAAGGCTAACAGGGCGAGGGCGAAGCCCCCGCAGTCGCTCAGCATGTGGGCCGCGGCATATATCGGATAGCTGCCGGCTAGTACAATGACTCACCGGCACGCTAGTAACCGTACGACATGAGCATGTCTGGTTGCCGCTCCGCGCAGTGGAAGGCTAGCAGGGCGAGGGCGAAGCCCCCGCAGTCGCTCAGCATGTGGGCCGCGTCGCATCACGGATAGCTGCCGGCTAGTACAATGACTCACCGGCACGCTTGTAGCTGTACGACATGAGCATGTCTGGTTGCCGCTTCGCGCAGTGGAAGGCTAGCAGGGCAAGGGCGAAGCCCCCGCAGTCGCTTAGCATGTGGGCCGCGTCACATTAAGGATAGCTACCGGCTAGTACAGTGACTCACCGGCACGCTTGTAACCGTAGGACATGTGCATGTCTGGTTGCCGCTTTGCGCAGTGGAACGCTAGCAGGGCGAGGGCGAAGCCCCCGCAGTCGCTCAGCATGTGGGCCGCGTCGCACATCACGGACAAGCTGCCAGCTAGGAAGCCGCCGATCACTTCCGCTATCTGCGAAAAGAAGCTTGTTTAAATAGTGAACGATTTCATATCCTTTCTTGAAATTAAATCTATATCAATGTTTTGAAGTAATTCCCCAGGAGAACCCCAAAAACACATTATGGTAATTATACCATTAAAGAAATGTGAAAACAGCGGATTAAAATCACACAAAACTATAGCAAAACAACAAAAATCGAAAAAAAGTAATAAACTCCCCCGCATCGTTACAGGTAAAAAGCTGCCCAAAACGCTTGCGGCGTTCCCGTCTTGAGCCACGATGGACAGCTACGGACCAGGAACGATCTGGAGCGGGTGTCGAAGCCCCTTTCCTGCAGGCAACGAGCCACTTCCCCACGCAAGGTTTTCGCGCACCAGTACCCAGATTTCAGCGGCAAGGAAGACGAATAAATAGTTGGAAGAGTGGTAGACTAACCATAAACAATCCGCATAGTACGAGGGCCAGTAGCAGCTGCCGGACGGCGCTGCGGGGCTCCGAGTGTGCGCTCCAGTGGCAGTGGGTAGGGCTCTGCCCCACCACTGGGATGTCTGTGTATGTCTCCTGAAATAAATAATTTAATTATTTATGTATTAGTCTCATCAGATCAGACAGGAGACAACATGAATATACACAATAAGAATGGGTTTTACTAATGGGTCAGTGAGGGCAGCCACTAGATCCCATTATGCTAATCGAAAATGGTCTTAGAGGAGACCTTCTCTAACACTCCTCACACTAAATAAATAAATATTATGTAACAATCTTACACAAATCAACCAAGTCCCATAGTAAGCTCAATAAGGCTTGTGTTGTGGTTACTAGGCGACGATATATATAAATAATAGACAAATACATATAAATACATAGAAAACATCCATGAGTCAGGAACAAATATCCGTGATAGACACACAAATCAAGCAAGATAGGTCTCGTCAATCGCCTACTAGTTAAGGTAGTTAATTTAATGTAAGGTATTTTAATATAATCTTATGTAATTTTATTTTATTAAAATGTTTTTGTTATGTTAAGTTAAATTTTGAATGGGTTTATACCTAAATAAAGATTTTATTTATTTATTTATATCAATAAATGCCATGACCAGGATTCGAACCCGGGACCTCCTGCTTCATAGACAGGGACACTACCGACTAGGCTAGGCGGTCGTTAAATTTTAACTATACTCTAACAATTCTAATTAACGACGTTTGAAATTAAGCCCTAGGTAGATCTAGGTATGAAACGGCCAAACCATAGTTTTTGAATCAAAGCGTAGAGTTAGTAAAGTCAGGGTTTAGGGGATTGGCTTTTGCTGAGGTAAGGCCTGAACTAAGGTAAAGCCATAAAGCATTGTGAGCTATTACTGAGTTTTGACCGCCAATTTTACACGAAATATTTTTGGCGGGATATACGAGTAGTAGTTTCAAAAACAAGATGTTATTATAAATATAGAACACCTTATCGTAACCTATTTGTTGTAAACCGGCTAAGAAAACACAATGTACCCTATATTATCTTAATAGCGCAAATGGCGCCGACCGAGCTACTTAATTTAAGTAGTCTTATATCAACGCCAAAGATCTGTTTACAAATTAGCACCTTATTCCTTTGTATTAAAGTTCAACATTGTAAACATATTTAACGTCAACGGCACAAAATATAAATGTAACGCTGGCGCCAAACATCGCCCTAAATAGTCTAGACTTTGCCAATAAATTTCAAAGAGCACGTTCCACAATTGCGACAGTCTACATGAAAAGGTATCGCGAATACAACATTGAGTCTGTACAACGTACGACGTAAGCGCCTGCCGCCAAATTGTACCTTTTCATGCAAACTGTCACATTTATAAAATTAAAAGCGTAAGCATACGTCTTGAAACGCATAAGTCTATCCTAAGGTCTCCGGCGTGCGAGCGAGGCAGCGCTTTGCAGGTATGTAGCGGTGTCCCGCTCGCACACCGGACCGGCAAGCGGCACCGCATCAATGTGATTTTCGCCTAAGGGTGTATGCGACTAGCGAGATGATGTTTAAATAGACTTAGGACGTACTTATAGCGAGGTAGATCGTCCATCCTTACACAACATCGTGATAAAATCCCAGAGAAAAGTATGATAATGTCTTTGAGAAATGTTTGTTTATATGATAAGACAAGTAAGGATGAATTCGGTATTTTGGTTTTCGGGAATTTGTTATTTTTTTGTTTGGACATTGCGTGTTTTATCAACCGACTTCAAGATTTCGAAGGAGGAGGTTATCAACTCGTCAGGATCTTTGTTTTACAATTTTTATTTTTATTATTTAGGGTTCCGTACCTCGAAAGGAAAAAAGGGAACCCTTATAGGATCACTTTGTTGTCCGTCTGTCTGTCTGTCTGTCTGTCAAGACCCTTTTTCTCAGAAACGCGTGGAGGTATCAAGCTGAAATTTATATCAAATACTCAGGTCTACTGTCCCTTGGAGCTGTGAATAAATCAAACTTCTAAGCCAACGCAATCAAAAGGTACAACCGTTTATGCCGCAAATTTCCGCAAATTTTCTTTACTTCTTTACTTCCCGTGAACTCAGAATCTTGAAATTTGGTACGAAGCAACGTTTTATAGCACAAATAAAGGAAAAATTGCGAAAACCGTAATTTTTTTGTTACATCATATAATTTTTTTTTTAATAATTTTGAAATGACTACCCCTATATACCTACAGGTTTGTACGGAACCCTCGGTGCGCGAGTCCGACTCGCACTTGGCCGGTTTTTTTTATGTATGTTGTTCACCGATTATTCGAATGGTCTAAGAGCTGGCCACGTCAGATATGACACAATTATGAGAGCAATGGAACCTGTCTAGTTAGACTGCTTTACCATCCTTATTGCTAGATCCGAGCATCTGGCATCTTTTAATGGGTGGAGGTCAGAGTGACAGACCAACAAAGTTTTGAAGTTGGGAAAAAGTAATACCAAAATAGGTAAAAACTGCCAAAGTTCTGTTATTTATAGAGGATAGGGCCTATATTTTAACATTAATTTGAAAATCATTGTCTATTATTCCGGAAACAAAAACAGTAGGCGACTAACAAAAAATTGCATTATTCATCATTAGGCACTACTTTCCCCCAACAGAAACTTCTGGATATGATATAATCTAATTAATTATATAATTTCCCATAATATTGCATGAAACCCAGAACTCTAGGATTTTTTTTCTTTAAGTAGTTTGCATTATTTGACCTCCACCACTTTACAGCTGCCAGATGTCTGGATCTAGAAATAAGCATAGTATAGCAAACTAACTAGAGGGGTTTTGTTGCTCTCATTATTGTGTCAATGTACAATATTGCATGAAACCCAGAACTCTAGGATTTTTTTCTTTAAGTTGTTTGCATTATTTGACCTCCACCACTTTACAGCTGCCAGATGTCTGGATCTAGAAATAAGCATAGTATAGCAAACTAACTAGAGGGGTTTTGTTGCTCTCATTATTGTGTCTATCTGACGTGGCCAGCTCTCCGTCTAGAAGACGGCTGGACCGATTTGGTAAATACTTTTTTTGTTTGAAAGAGTCTTGATTCACAGTTGGTTCCATTGTAACCAGGTCAGGATCTGAAGATGGGATCCTGGACAAATCGAGGGGACTTTTCAACTATTATAGGCACACCTATAGTGATTCGAGTATTTTTTAAAAGAAGTCGGTTCTTTTGTGTTTAAAATTATAGAACGTACGTGCGTCACTGTCAGTTTTTAAATTTTCACGTGTCTTTAACGTGATTATTAAATCTGAATTTTTAAAATATATATTCACAAATGTGAACTCATAATCATGTTAACTAATCGTTTGTTGGTGTGTTTGCAGGGTGTTTAAATTGAACATTCTAACAGAACAGGTTAGAACAGGTTGACAACTACTGCTGCTATACTCTGTATCTTTAGGTATTTAAATAAAAGTAAATAAGATCTACCCTCAAATGGCTCCTTAAGCCAGTTGAGGGTAGATGAAAACATTACACGATCAAATAATATTGGTTAAAGCCAGGTCGTTAAGTGACAGATCCAGGCAGTTTTGTATTTGATTGGTTAACCAATAAAAGTTATAACTACCCGAGAATGTAAAAATTGTTTGTTTACTTTTATTTAAATGCCTAAAGACTTATCCACTTATTTATAAACGTGTTTTAAACCTAATTTAACAAAATAATCGTTTGTCCTTATCTGTCACTTTGACATTTGTATTTGTTAGAAACAGACAAAACATGATTTAGCTAAATGAGGTTTGAAACATGTTTATGAATAAGCGGGATAGAGTATAAGTTTACCCAATTTCGAATTTAAAAAATGAACTATAGGTACCGGCGACGCACGTTAAGGGGCTGACAACAGCTAAATTCCCTCCTTTCTTCTTCAGCGCGAGTGAAAGAGAAACACTGTGTTACGATTAGTATGTGAGCTCATTGCATATTTTGCAAAATGATGAATTAAAAAAAAACTACGCATTAATTGAGAAATATAAAACAACGAAATTTTTCGTATTAGTGTGGTGGAATTTTGTCCTTAGTTCTGTAACTACGTCTGTACGTATAAGTCAAGAAATTAAAGACATACAACTGTTTAAAGCTAGTTCTAAGATGTAACTTTGGAATGATTTTCTATCGAGCCGATTTCGTCCAATCGTGTATCAAAATTAACGAAGTTCTTCCAAATATAACGAATAGTAACATTATTTTATTACTTTCTCAAAACAAGTAGTTATAGCTAAAAAACTGTTTCAGTAAAGTCAATTTGAAGGTCATCGGGTGTTGTCAGCCTCTTAAATTGCCGTGTTGCCGCGACAGCATCAGTCTGTCCGTGTCTTTCTAATTAAACCTCACACAAACACACTAGTGTAAGATGCAAATATACAAAGTTACAAAACTAACGCACAGTTAGCATTAAGTAGCACTCTTCTTTTCTATGATAAAGTCGTGTCAAGATTTGTTTGTCGAGTTTTGAACAGTTCGCCCGTTATGGTGCTCCCACACCAGCTGTTATAAATGTTATATAACAAAGTGTAACAAGGATAAGGCTAAGTAGCACTACGTTGTTAAAGAAAGATAGATGCTGTTATATAACACTAGCTTTTGCCCGCGGCTTCGCTCGCGTTAAATTCGGGGTAACACGGTTCCCCTTTCCTGATTGCCCCCCCGGAATGCTCCATACAAACTTCCACCCCCCATTTTAGGAAAGTGGGGGGTTAGAAAGAGACAAAAAGTAGCCTATGTCACTCTCCATCCCTTCAACTATCTCCACTTAAAAAATCACGTCAATTCGTCGCCCCGTTTTGCCGTGAAAGACGGACAAACAAACACACACATACACTTTCCCATTTATAATATTAGTATGGATTACAAATACTAACGCACAGTTAGAAGTACTTATCACTCTTCTTTTCTATGATAAAGTCGTGTCAAGATTTGTGTGTCAAGTTTCGAACAGCTCGCCCGTTAAGCTACTTCTGGAGCTAATTATATGACTATATTTAAATTAACTGTATTTACTAAAACGCTTACCCTTAATAAACGTCTCCCAGGCCTCAATCAGTTTATTTATGTTCTGTCTGTTTCTAACAAACACAACTGTCAAAGTGACAGATAACGACAACATATAAATTAACTAATTGAGACCTGAGAAACGTTGAATAAGGGGGTTGGTTATCCCTTAGTTAATGTATGCATAATAAATGTAGGCAAAAACTAAGTACACAACAAAATCCGCTTAGAAACTACAGTTTTAAGCTACCCACGGTAGCATTCCATTCGCTTGAAGAGTTGATCACTCAGCCGCACCAATTGAAAAGCATTTCAATTAGGTCAAGCCAAAATTTAGCAAAGCTTTCTCTTTATTCCTCTCGATGGACGAAGATGGCATAGATTTTCTCAAACATGCAATGAAATATTGTCGTTACGATCTTTATAGGCTCGGAAATATTTCGGGGACTGTAATGGGATTTCATACAACTTTTCAGGCTACTGCGAAAAGATGCTTATGAATTTGTATTTTTTTCTCGTGACAGGATGGTTTTCGTATCTGATGTCTATAGCTACTTGGCAGATAATCGCTGCTAGCGGCTTCTGCTGTAATGTACTTTTAAAGCGAGAGGCTGATTGTTAGTTTGTATGTTTGTGCATACAAACGAATTTTCCTATGTATTTCTAAAACGAATCGTCAGATTTGGTTGCGTTGCGATACACAGCGATGGTTCGTCGATAGGTTTTAATTCGATAGAGGGCGCGGCTATAATTTTGTCAGGGTTTTATGAACTTTTAGTTCAATCCTGTCACAGTTCCCGAGATCAATTTACCCTGGTTTCCCCTAAGATTCGACTCACCAAAACTTACATACGAACGTGAATGCACGGTCCGTTGTTTATGCAAGAGCTTAATTAAGCGAGGCTTACATTTTGGCCTTTTTCGGCGACGCGGAGCGGGTCGCTTCCCTTTATTACGCGTGGAAAAATATGGTTTAGAAGATATTAGAAACCCTATTTTACAAAAATGTCTCCTATAGTATATTACAGTAGAGGCCGGGAAAATAGGGATTCCCGGCCAATTAGGTATAGAAAACACGATGGATAGAATACGAGGCCGGGAATCCGATTTCACGCCGAGGTATATAGTATCTACCTCGCTACGCTCGGCCGTCTATATCTACTTAGACGCTTTCCCAGGCACGGATATGAGACAGTATTATGGCAAGAGGCAGTATGTTAGTTTGTGTGTTTGTACTAACAAAATATTACCATTTATCTCCAAAACTCCTTCACCGAATTGGTTGCGGTTTCCGGCAAAGTAACCAGCGATGGTTCTTTTCTTAGATACCTAGGTTTTTTTTCGCTGTACCCATGACTCACATGGCTCAGTTTTTTATTTTATTTAGTCTTTAGATTTAAATGATGGCCGTAAGTTTTTACGGAAATTGTCGAGGATGCAGTCTCGCCATTAAAACCCACATCTTAACCAAAAGGCCGCAAACAAAGACATTTAAAGCCTAATAAAAAATAACGCACATGAACAATTGAAAGCGACCTAACCTAAAACATTAGTATTACGCTCAAAATGAGAAAAAAACCTCCCGATTTGGAAAATGATGTATCAACTATGGTCAGTCGACATATAACATACATTTTAGTAATAGAATAGCTATATACTCGTAACAGCATTAATACTCACTGATATTTCTTTCATTCTGACACTTTTTCAACAGCACTTTATATTCAAATAATGAGACAAATCTGATACGTCTTATTCACAAAACTACCACAGAAACTTCGCTCATATTATGTTTTATATCAAATACATAATTTGTTTCGGAAATCCTTTAGAACTAGGTGTAGTCGAAATTAGAAATTCGCACAAGCGATTTGGTCAATGAGGACTGGAAGTTTGAACTTAAAATGGCGACTACGAACGAGGCTTTGGTTTCGATAAAGTTGTAACTTTAGCTATAGGATGTAAAAGGAACTTCAACTTTGTCGCAAACGACATTAAGTGCACATTAGAGCGTTTATATTTTCATGTGCTAATACTTGTAAGGTATTTAAATAAAGAACGTTGACGGAATGTTATTGTTTTGAGGGTAGTTTTTTGTAACGGATGTAAAGAAACTAATCAAATGAGTAACTCTTTATACAATTAAGATATTCAATTAACGGAAACAGTAAATAAAAACTAAAAGTTATAAATCCATACTAAAATGTTGGTTGCCTGGCCGGTAAGTCGTCCGACTTTCAATCCGGAGGTCTCGGGCTTAAAACCTGGCTTGTACAGTCGCCATCTAATATATCGGAGCGGCCAAGGTGATCACAAATATCTGAACAACGCCTCTATTTTCAAGGCGATAAAGTGCATGTTCAGATAATTTTGAGTACCTTGGCTGCTCATATATTTGATGGCGACAATGAGTTTTTCGGAACTTATTTACCAAAATGTTATTTGATAATTACCAGTCGCTTTTCGTTGAAGGAAAACTTAGTGAAGAAACTAGAAACTGGATCTCATTCCATTATCGCCTAATTCCCCTCTGGGTTACATTGAAATTTCATTATATTTCCGAGCGGACCCCCGGCTTTGAACCGTGATCGGTAATCATCATTCTCCTAGCATTTGTCCCGGCGTTTCTGCCGCGGCTCAATTGAGCCTGGGATCCGCTCGACAACCACATCCCATGAATTGGCGTAGGCACTAGTTTTTACGAAAGCGCCTGCCATTAACGCCTAGTTACATTGAAAGGTAAAAACTAGTGCTATCGCACACTTCTTGGGATAATATTTCCGAGCGGACCCCCGGCTTTGAACCGTGATCGGTAATCATCATTCTCCTAGCATTTGTCCTGGCGTTTCTGCCACGGCTCAATTGAGCCTGGGATCCGCTCGACAACCAAATCCCATGAATTGGCGTAGGCACTAGTTTTTACGAAAGCGACTGCCATCTAACCTTTCAACTGCAACGAAAAGCGACTGGTAAATATCAAATGATATTTCGTACATAAGTTCCGAAAAACTCAGTGGTACGAGCCGGGTTTTAAACCCGAGACCTCCGGATCGACAGTCAGACGTCTTACCGCCACGCTACCCAGCGCTTTTAACCTTTTAAATACCTAGTCGGTAACACCACTATCATCACTATCACTAAGTACATAGTATAAAACAAAGTCGCTTTCCGCTGTCTGTCCCTATGTAGCTTAGATCTTTAAAACTACGCAACGGATTTTGATACGGTTTTTTTTAATAGATAGAGTGATTCAAGAAGAAGGTTTATATATATAACACATGCATAATATAGTAGAGAAACACTGATAATTTTAGAGGTTTCTAATTTGATGTCATATATAAACACACTAGCTTTCCGCCCCGCGACTTCGTCCGCGTATAATAGCACCTTCGCACCCCTATTTAACCCCCTCAGGGGTAGAATTTTCCATAACGCTGAAAGGATTTTGATTGTATTTTAATAAGTTATCTTCCCACAAATTTAAAAGTCTCTAGCTCAAAAAAGTAATTTCCCTCATGCAAATTTAGCACCCCTATTTAACCCCCTCAGGGGTGGAATTTTCCAAAACACTGAAAGTAGTTTTATTGTGTATTAATAATTAATTTTCCCACAGAGTTTAAAGTATCTAGTTTAAAAAAATAAATTTCCGCCATACAAAGTTAGCACCCCTATTTATCCCTCTCAGGAGTAGAATTTGCCAAAACGCTGAAAGTACTTTTATTGTATTTTAATTAGTAATCTTCCTACAAAGTTTAAAGTCTCTAGCTCAAAAAAAATTTTCCCCATACAAACTTTGCACACCTTTTTAACCCCGTTAGGGGTGAAATAATCCAAAACGCTAAAAGTACTTTTATTGTATTTGAATAAATAATCTTCCTACAAAGTGCAAAAGTTTCTAGCTAAAAAAAAACATTTCCCCAATACTAACTTTGCACCCCTTTTTAACCCCCTCAGGGGTGAAATTATCTTAAACGCTGAAAGTACTTTTTTGTACTCTAATAAGTAATATTCCTACAAAGTTTGAAGTCTCTATCTCAAAGAAAGAAGTTTCCTGCGTACAAACTTTGCACCCCTATTTAACCCTCTCAGGGGTAGAATTATCCAAAACGCTGAAATCACTTTTATTATTTTTTAAATATCAACGCACGTACGAAGTTTAAGTCTCTAACTTAAAATTTCAAATCCTATGCATACAAACTTATAACCCTCTTTTTACCCCCTTAGGGGATCAACTTTTTAAATTCGCTTCTTATTATTTGTATAAATTATAAATGTAACCCGACCTGCAAATTACAACTTTCTAGCTTCAGTTGTTACGGCCTCGCTTTAATACAAACTTTTCAACCCCGTTTCAACTCCTCTGGGGTGGAATTTTGAAAAACGCTGAAATAATTTTTTTTTTCTTTTAAGTTAGTAGCCTGCAAACGAAATTTCAAGTCTGTCAGAAAAAAAATTGTAATATCTATACAAACTTTCCACCCCTTTTTTACCCCGTTAGATGTTCAATTTCACAAAACGCTGAAATCACTTTTATTATTTTTTTTATTTTCAGTAACCGTACAAAGTTTCAAATCTCTAACTTAAAATTTTAAACCCCATCCATACAAATTTTCAACCCCCTTAGGGGTAGAATTTTTCAAAATCGCTTCTTATTACTTGTACACATTACAAATGTAACCAGACCTGAAATTTTCAACTTTCTAGCTTCAGTAGTTTCGGCTCTGCGTGGATCAGGTAATATGCCCACAGAGTTTAAAGTCTCTAGTTTAAAAAAAGAAATTTCCGCCATACAAAGTTAGCACCCCTATTTAACCCTCTTAGGAGTCAAATTTGCCCAAACGCTGAAAGTACTTTTATTGTATTTTAATAAGTAATATTCCTACAGAGTTAAGTCTCTAGCTCAGAAAATTAAATTTCCCCCATATAAACTTTGAACCCCTTTTTAACCCCCTCAGGGATGAAATTATCCAAAAGGCTAAAAGTACGTTTATTGTATTTGAATAAGTAATCTTCCTACAAAGTTAAAAGTTTCTAGCTCAAAAAAATAAATTTCCCCGATACAAACTTTGCACCCCTTTTTAACCCCCTCAGGGGTGAATTATCCTAAACGCTGAAAGAACTTTTTGTGTATTCTAATAAGTAATATTCCGACAAAGTTTTAAGTCTCTAGCTCAAAGAAAGAAGTTTCCCGCATACAAACTTTGCACCCCTATTTAACCTCCTCAGGGGCGGAATTATCCAAAACGCTGAAATCACTTTTATATTTTTATAAATATCAGCGAACGTACGAAGTTTCAAGTCTCTAACTTAAAATTTAAAATCTTACACATACAAACTTTTAACCCCCGTTTTTATCCCCTTATGGGTTGAATTTTTCAAAATCGCTTCCTATTGTACACATTATAAATGTAACCCGACCTGCAAATTACAACTTTCTAGCTTCAGTTGTTACGGCTTCGCTTTAACACAAACTTTTCAACCCCGTTTCAACTCCTACCGGGTGTAATTTTGAAAAAAGCTGAAATCAGTTTTTTTGCTTTTAAGTTAGTAGCCTGCAAACGAAATTTCAAGTCTGTCACAAAAAAAATGTAAACTCCATACAAACTTTCGACCCCTTTTTTACCCCGTTACAGGTTGAATTTCAAAAAACGCTCAAAGAATTTTTATTAATTTTTAATTATCAGTAAGCGCACAAAGTTTCAAACCTCTAACCTTAAATGGTAAGCCCCATCCATACAAACTTTCAACCCCCTTTTTACCCCCTTAGGGGATGAATTTTTCAAAATCGCTTCTTATCATTTGAACACGTTATAAATGTAACCAGATCTGAAATTTTCAACTTTCTAGCTTCTGTAGTATCGGCTCTGCGTGGATCAGTCAGTCAGTCAGTCAGTCAGGACAAAGGCATTTATATATATAGATAGATTTTTCGCGCTTACATTGCAATCGCTGGCTGAACCCTACGAGATAGATCAAAATAATGTACTACAGAATTGTACTACACCTTAAAAAGGTCTACAAATAAGTCCCGTGGCGGGTCGCTAGTTGCCTATAAAGAAGGGCTCTTTCTAGCCCCAGTAACCTTTGGACACCGTATAAACAATTTGAATACCGATAGAATAACTTCATTAACATTGTCAACAATAATATTGAACCAAATGAACGGACCGATAATGCGCTACGCGGGCGCTGATAACATTCATTACGTTCCCTTTGTTTGCCCTGAAATTAAATTATTAATTAGTACGAAACGAGAGCGCAAGTACAGACTAAGGCAGCTGTCCGACCAGTGGCGATACGCGAGGATCTTTTAATACGGTTGCTTTGATAAAAAATAAATCAATATTATTGGACAATCTTACACAAATCGACCTAGGTCCACGGTAAGCTCAATAAGGCTTGTGTTATGGGTACTAGACGACGATATATATAATCGATAAAAATGGATAAATACTTAAATACATAGAAAACATCCATAACTCAGGTACAAATATCTGTGATAAACACACAAATAAATGCCCTGAGCCTGACCAGGATTCGAACCCTGGACCTCCTGCTTTGTAGGCAGGGAGTCACTACTGACTAGGCTAGGAGGCCGTTTAAAACGCCAATTGACATTATTTTCATAACTTTTTTATAATTATATTCAATTTTAAGGGATCCGTTTTTCCTTATGAGGTAAGGAACCCTAAAACTGGGGTCAGCGGTATGAACAACCAGCAACCAGCGACCAACGATTAACACATTATATGCATTCCTATTATTCGCACTCGATCTATATACACTTATCTCTAATCTTTAACACGTATATTTTTTGTGCGAGAAATAGTCAATCGCTAAAATAAGATAAGAATCAACTTCACAATTTCGATCGCTTATCCGTTTTTCGCCGCCGGTCGAATAGCTGCCTAAGGGTACACAGCGGAATATCAACCGGCTCACTACTTGGAGCAACCCGACTGGGGTAGGGTTGCCATTCATCCGGATTAGTCCTAATATATCCGGATTTTAGTACATTTTATGGGATTCACGGCATTTAAACATGCATGTTTTAAATAAAAGATTTAAGTACACCAATATCATAAATCCTCTATTCCGCATTCGGAAACCGCATGTAATTACCATCATTATTGCAATCAGTGACAGTGTGATTAAAACGTATGAAAATTAATTACCAACGGTAATATGCCCTCCTCTCAGCCTGCCGGCACGCGCCCGCGCGACCGCCGGCACAATCGAGTTAGCTATGGCGGTGCAATGTCGGTCATTCTAATGGTTTCCGAACACGTCATTTAGGATTTATAATATGTGTGTAGATAAAGCAGTGTATGCAACTGTACGTAATTAAGCCTTATTACGTAACAGTTACATAAACTACTAATGTTTGCTACTTAGTAATGAAAAGCGTAAAATTATCAGCTTATTTTCTGAACGATAAGAGTGTTTCACATATTTCAGTTAATTATTATAGTTATTATATAATAGTTTTCAGTGAATGTCATCATCACTCCTCAGTCTCATTATATTTTACATATTATTTGGACCTACATGCCACGGAATAACAGAACTAATAGTATATACAGTAGTAGTAGTGGTAGTAGTAATAGTAGTTTATGTAACTGTTACGTAATAAGGCCTAATTAAGTACAGTTGCATACACTGCTTTATCTACACACATATTATAAATTCTAAATGATGTGTTCGGATTTTCGGAAACCAGTAGAATGACCGCCATTGCACCGCCATGACCAACTCGATCGTGTCGGCGGTCGCGCGGGCGCGTGCCGGCGCTCGGGGAGAGCGCGGATCTTCGTTACGTTACCGTAGGTAATGAATTTTCATACGTTTTTACCACACTGTCAGAGATGTTACATTACTGGTTGCAATAATGGTGGTAATTACATACGGTTTCCGTACGCGGAATAGAGGATTTATGATATTGGTGTAGATAAAACATTTTATTGCACAAAACAAGTACATGACCAACAAAAGTATATTGAGTGTGTACAAAGGCGAACTTATCGCTTTAAGGGATCTCTACCAGCTAACCTTTAGGCAACTGAGAGATATCGGTCAGACATGGTATACAAAGATTTGGACATTACTTGTACATGACGGCAAAACTACGGAGAAGTTGCTTAACCTAGAACATTGTGTACAGTAAGTACAGAAGGTTGACTGTGTAATACAACGCCAGCACGGCTAGCACGTCTGCAAGAGCGACTTAAGCCGCGAGTAGGGAAAACCTCCCCGCGCCTTCGCCGCGTCAAAAATCTCGCTTTCCGGTAGCATAAGATGCACCCGCGGCTGCAACGGACGCGGAGAACTCAAAGTTCTGCTAAGGATTTTAGTTCAAAGTCGCGAGTCACTGTCATTTTATGACAGTGGAATTTGATCGCGACTCTGTCGCTCCTTTCACGTGCAAGTTGTGCTGCCAACTAGCGACAACGCATGAAGTCGCGCAGATCTGTCTCTTGTCGCGCCAGTCGCGCGTAAGTCGTGCTAGCCGTGCTGTTTAGGTATGCCAAATGTGCCTGAATGTTACCTTTTTTTTTAATACCACGACGTTGGCAAACAAGCATACGGCCCGCCTGATGGTAAGCCTTTACGCCTGCAATCCCAGAGCATTCACATGCACGTTTTTTTTTTATTACTACGACGGTGGCAAACAAGCATACGGCCTACGTGATGGTAAGCAGTTACCGTAGCCTATGGACGCCTGCAACCCCAGAGGATTCACATGCGCGCTGCCTACCCTTTAGGAACCTATTCACTCCTTTTTTTGAAGAACCTCATACTGTAGCCCGCTGGGAAAACCTCTAGGGCATCATAAAGGTTGAACACGCCAAAATTTGGGCATGTAAAAATAGCTATAGTGATTCGAAAAATGCATATATTCAAACTTTTTAAACAACAATTTTCTCACAAGGAACTGGGCTATAAAATGTAACCCGACCTGCAAATTACAACTTTCTAGCTTCAGTTGTTACGGCTTCGCTTTAACACAAACTTTTCAACCCCGTTTCAACTCCTACCGGGTGTAATTTTGAAAAAAGCTGAAATCAGTTTTTTTGCTTTTAAGTTAGTAGCCTGCAAACGAAATTTCAAGTCTGTCACAAAAAAAATGTAAACTCCATACAAACTTTCGACCCCTTTTTTACCCCGTTACAGGTTGAATTTCAAAAAACGCTCAAAGAATTTTTATTAATTTTTAATTATCAGTAAGCGCACAAAGTTTCAAACCTCTAACCTTAAATGTTAAGCCCCATCCATACAAACTTTCAACCCCCTTTTTACCCCCTTAGGGGATGAATTTTTCAAAATCGCTTCTTATCATTTGAACACGTTATAAATGTAACCAGATCTGAAATTTTCAACTTTCTAGCTTCTGTAGTATCGGCTCTGCGTGGATCAGTCAGTCAGTCAGTCAGTCAGGACAAAGGCATTTATATATATAGATAGATTTTTCGCGCTTACATTGCAATCGCTGGCTGAACCCTACGAGATAGATCAAAATAATGTACTACAGAATTGTACTACACCTTAAAAAGGTCTACAAATAAGTCCCGTGGCGGGTCGCTAGTTGCCTATAAAGAAGGGCTCTTTCTAGCCCCAGTAACCTTTGGACACCGTATAAACAATTTGAATACCGATAGAATAACTTCATTAACATTGTCAACAATAATATTGAACCAAATGAACGGACCGATAATGCGCTACGCGGGCGCTGATAACATTCATTACGTTCCCTTTGTTTGCCCTGAAATTAAATTATTAATTAGTACGAAACGAGAGCGCAAGTACAGACTAAGGCAGCTGTCCGACCAGTGGCGATACGCGAGGATCTTTTAATACGGTTGCTTTGATAAAAAATAAATCAATATTATTGGACAATCTTACACAAATCGACCTAGGTCCACGGTAAGCTCAATAAGGCTTGTGTTATGGGTACTAGACGACGATATATATAATCGATAAAAATGGATAAATACTTAAATACATAGAAAACATCCATAACTCAGGTACAAATATCTGTGATAAACACACAAATAAATGCCCTGAGCCTGACCAGGATTCGAACCCTGGACCTCCTGCTTTGTAGGCAGGGAGTCACTACTGACTAGGCTAGGAGGCCGTTTAAAACGCCAATTGACATTATTTTCATAACTTTTTTATAATTATATTCAATTTTAAGGGATCCGTTTTTCCTTATGAGGTAAGGAACCCTAAAACTGGGGTCAGCGGTATGAACAACCAGCAACCAGCGACCAACGATTAACACATTATATGCATTCCTATTATTCGCACTCGATCTATATACACTTATCTCTAATCTTTAACACGTATATTTTTTGTGCGAGAAATAGTCAATCGCTAAAATAAGATAAGAATCAACTTCACAATTTCGATCGCTTATCCGTTTTTCGCCGCCGGTCGAATAGCTGCCTAAGGGTACACAGCGGAATATCAACCGGCTCACTACTTGGAGCAACCCGACTGGGGTAGGGTTGCCATTCATCCGGATTAGTCCTAATATATCCGGATTTTAGTACATTTTATGGGATTCACGGCATTTAAACATGCATGTTTTAAATAAAAGATTTAAGTACACCAATATCATAAATCCTCTATTCCGCATTCGGAAACCGCATGTAATTACCATCATTATTGCAATCAGTGACAGTGTGATTAAAACGTATGAAAATTAATTACCAACGGTAATATGCCCTCCTCTCAGCCTGCCGGCACGCGCCCGCGCGACCGCCGGCACAATCGAGTTAGCTATGGCGGTGCAATGTCGGTCATTCTAATGGTTTCCGAACACGTCATTTAGGATTTATAATATGTGTGTAGATAAAGCAGTGTATGCAACTGTACGTAATTAAGCCTTATTACGTAACAGTTACATAAACTACTAATGTTTGCTACTTAGTAATGAAAAGCGTAAAATTATCAGCTTATTTTCTGAACGATAAGAGTGTTTCACATATTTCAGTTAATTATTATAGTTATTATATAATAGTTTTCAGTGAATGTCATCATCACTCCTCAGTCTCATTATATTTTACATATTATTTGGACCTACATGCCACGGAATAACAGAACTAATAGTATATACAGTAGTAGTAGTGGTAGTAGTAATAGTAGTTTATGTAACTGTTACGTAATAAGGCCTAATTAAGTACAGTTGCATACACTGCTTTATCTACACACATATTATAAATTCTAAATGATGTGTTCGGATTTTCGGAAACCAGTAGAATGACCGCCATTGCACCGCCATGACCAACATGACCAACTCGATCGTGTCGGCGGTCGCGCGGGCGCGTGCCGGCGCTCGGGGAGAGCGCGGATCTTCGTTACGTTACCGTAGGTAATGAATTTTCATACGTTTTTACCACACTGTCAGAGATGTTACATTACTGGTTGCAATAATGGTGGTAATTACATACGGTTTCCGTACGCGGAATAGAGGATTTATGATATTGGTGTAGATAAAACATTTTATTGCACAAAACAAGTACATGACCAACAAAAGTATATTGAGTGTGTACAAAGGCGAACTTATCGCTTTAAGGGATCTCTACCAGCTAACCTTTAGGCAACTGAGAGATATCGGTCAGACATGGTATACAAAGATTTGGACATTACTTGTACATGACGGCAAAACTACGGAGAAGTTGCTTAACCTAGAACATTGTGTACAGTAAGTACAGAAGGTTGACTGTGTAATACAACGCCAGCACGGCTAGCACGTCTGCAAGAGCGACTTAAGCCGCGAGTAGGGAAAACCTCCCCGCGCCTTCGCCGCGTCAAAAATCTCGCTTTCCGGTAGCATAAGATGCACCCGCGGCTGCAACGGACGCGGAGAACTCAAAGTTCTGCTAAGGATTTTAGTTCAAAGTCGCGAGTCACTGTCATTTTATGACAGTGGAATTTGATCGCGACTCTGTCGCTCCTTTCACGTGCAAGTTGTGCTGCCAACTAGCGACAACGCATGAAGTCGCGCAGATCTGTCTCTTGTCGCGCCAGTCGCGCGTAAGTCGTGCTAGCCGTGCTGTTTAGGTATGCCAAATGTGCCTGAATGTTACCTTTTTTTTTAATACCACGACGTTGGCAAACAAGCATACGGCCCGCCTGATGGTAAGCCTTTACGCCTGCAATCCCAGAGCATTCACATGCACGTTTTTTTTTTATTACTACGACGGTGGCAAACAAGCATACGGCCTACGTGATGGTAAGCAGTTACCGTAGCCTATGGACGCCTGCAACCCCAGAGGATTCACATGCGCGCTGCCTACCCTTTAGGAACCTATTCACTCCTTTTTTTGAAGAACCTCATACTGTAGCCCGCTGGGAAAACCTCTAGGGCATCATAAAGGTTGAACACGCCAAAATTTGGGCATGTAAAAATAGCTATAGTGATTCGAAAAATGCATATATTCAAACTTTTTAAACAACAATTTTCTCACAAGGAACTGGGCTATAAAATGATGATAGTTTTATTTTCTTTTATTTATTCATTGGCAAAATGTCGAGCGTACAACATCAAAAACGTGAACGTATTCTGCACGAACATGTAAAAAATCCCATGTCAAGCTACAAAGATATCGCGAAAAGGCTGAAATATCCACAATCTACGGTTGGTCACGTATTAAAAACATTCCGTGAACGCTTGACAATAGATAGAAAGCCAGGAAGTGGTGGGTTGCAGGGAGTCAAGAATAAGAAAAAGGAACAGAGTATTTTAAAGATTTTTGCCTCAAATCATACGATTTCATCTCGTGATGTTGCTAAAAAAGTGAAAATTTCTCAGTCTTTTGTCCAAAAAGTGAAACAGAGGGCAGGACTGAGGAGTTATAAAGCCCAGGTCGCACCAGATCTAGACTCAAAATAGAACTTATCCGCAAAGAAACGGTCGCGAAAACTCTATGAATATTTTCTTACAAAATTTGAATGCGCGGTGATGGACGACGAGACGTATATAAAAGCGGATTTTAAACAAATACCTGGTCAAGAGTTTTATACTAGCAAATCACGAACAGATGCTCCTGAAGATTGTGAATTAAAAAAACGAGGGAAATTTCCAAAAAAATACCTTCTTTGGCAGGTAATATGCTGCTGTGGTAAAGTAAGTCGCACGTTTATCACCACCGGGACAATAAACGGCGATATTTATCGGAAATATTGTTTACAGAAGCATTTGCTGCCTTTTATAAGACAGCATGCCTCACCACCACTGTTTTGGCCAGATCTAGCCAGTTGCTAATACGCAAAATCAGTTATGGAATGGTACAACGCTAAGAGGATCATGGTGGTACCCAAAATATGCAATCCGCCAAATAGTCCAGAACTGCGGCCTGTTGAAGAGTACTGGAGTATTATGAAAGGAATTCTAAAAAACCGGCCAAGAGCGTGTCGGGCCACGCTCACTGTAGGGTTCCGTAGTTTTCCGTCCGTCACAGTAAGTGTCCCCACTTAAGAGTTAAAATAACACCGCCATGTAGGATATGATATGAGCGTTCCACGTACAGCGACATCTATCGGCAAATTAAGTAAACTAGCGCGCGAGCATAAAGTATGGAAGATGATTTTTATGGGATAATTCTTTATTGCGTGAACCGATTTTCACCGTTTTTACTTTATTTGAAAGCACGTCATTTCATTGTAATTTTGTAGAAATTACAGGTACAATAAACACCTGCTTATAAGGTTAAATTACAAACTTAGTTCAGAAATTATTTTGTATTTTTTTTTCAAAAACTATTCATCCTATCAAGTTCAAAATAATTTTCCTAGAAAGTTTTTATTATGTTCTACTTTTGAGATTTTTTTCATATTTTTAAAACTTATGGTTCAAAAGTTAGAGGGGGGGGGGACGCATATTTTTTTACTTCTGGAGCGATTATTTCCGAAAATATTTACATTATCGAAAAATGATTTTAGGAAACCCCTATTCATTTTTAAATACCTATCCAATAATATATCACACGTTAGGGTTGAAATGAAAAAAAAAATCACTCCCCACTTTACGTATAGGGGAGGTACCCTAATAAAAAAATAATTTCCACTTTTTATTTTACCACTTTGTCGGCGTGATTGATATACATATTAGTACCAAATTTCAGCTTTCTAGTGCTAACGGTCACTGAGATTATCCGCGGACGGACGGACGGACGGACGGGCAGACATGGCGAAACTATAAGGGTTCCTAGTTGACTACGGAACCCTAAAAAGAAAGGCGGAGAAGTAAAATCGGTCCCTCAGCTACAAAAAATACTGACCTTGGCGACAAAAATCTTTCCTAAAGAGAGGGTGCAAAGTCTTATGAGCCGTGTGCGTAGAAAATTCGATCTATGGCTCACTGTGTAAACATTAATTAGAATTAAAAATGTGATTTTAGAGTTCATAAAATTTGTCATTTAATGTGGTATTCATAATGTAGTTATTTATTTTCAAACTGGTTTAAAAACAAATTTTGCGTGCCTAAGTTTTGGGTGTTCAACCTTTATTATATCAATAATCATCAGGTGGGTTTTTCATGTGGGTTAGTGGGGGCAGCTACCAGATTCGTGAATCTATGCGAAAATGGTCATAGGAGATCTTCCCTTACTTTTTAATTAATGACTATTGACATTCGGTGATTTAAAAAAATAGTATAGGTAGGTGAGTTAGTGATAAAATCGTAATACTTCTTCCTCCTAGCGTTTGTCCCGGCTTGGCGTCCGCTTGGCAACCTAATCCCATTAATTGGCGTAGGCACTAGTTTTTACGAAAGCGATTGCCATCTGATCTTCCAACCCAGAGGGGAAACTAGGCCTTATCGGGATTAGGTCCGGTTTCCTTAGGCTTAAGCTGTTTTCCTTCTGAGTGTGAAAATCGTCATTATTTAAAAAAATTACGTTAATCGATCCTGTTTCTAACAGGAATGAAAAGTCTCTTACAGTCCAACCCACTCGAAAAGGCAAATAATAAAAATTCCGTTTTTCATACACAATGGAAAAATTACATGTCCCAAAACCAGTGAATCCCAAATTTTCATGAAATAAAAAGTTAAAGTAGGATTATTGTGGAAAAACAATTAAGCCTCTTAGTACAGTTACGTATCAAAATATGGATACATTTCATGTGACAAAAATGTGTAGCCACAACTCAATAGGCGGGTCCATACTTGACGCCCCGCCTCGCGAGGAAATTGCCGCGCGCAGAGGCTCGGCTAGTGTGGCTTTGAGGCCGCATGGGCGTTTGCCTCGACAGAGGCACG
The DNA here is from genome assembly GCA_947086415.1 of Pammene aurita. Taxonomy (NCBI): domain Eukaryota; kingdom Metazoa; phylum Arthropoda; class Insecta; order Lepidoptera; family Tortricidae; genus Pammene; species Pammene aurita. The sequence goes on from OX352310.1 coordinate 18,127,027, forward strand.
TCCACACTAGCCGAGCAGCCTCGCGCGGCAATTTGCTCGCGAGGCGGTGCATCAGGTGTGAGCCCATCTTATTACCTAGTCTTGGATACATGTTTTTGTCACATTTAATGTAGGGTAATTGTGCTAGTTTCCCGTCCAGGTCAAGTTTACCGTCCACTTGATTAAACAGCTGCAAATAAATGGGAAAAACTTTTTAAGGGCAACATAGTTTATATTTATAGTTTATTCTTTAGTAGATTTTTAATTTTAAGCTTTTATTTTGGGAATAACTTGAAGACAAACATAAATAAGTATGGCCGGAAAACTGACAAGAGTGGACGAAAACTAGCACAATCACCCTATACATATTTTCAGCCGTGACAGTACACATTTTAATTTCCAGGTTTATCATGTAAGTATACTATTAAGATTAGCTTAAATTACACCTATGTATGACTTGATAAACCTAGCTGTTATATTATATCTAATCAATCATAAATACTCAAAAGATTACAAATATTATGGTCATGATATCCAGAAGTATTAACACTCACAGCCAAATAGTACTGTATGGGATGGTATGTGGATTCAAACTTCCATAGTAATCTCTGGCCCTCATATTCATATGCCTTCAGTTCTCATATCCGATAATTCACAACTGCAATTCTACCAGAATTAACCGCATGTATAGTTAGACTTTTTTTAAGATGCCCAAATGGTAGTAATATCTTTTTTGTAACATGACATCTTAACCATCCTGAGATCAATTTATAAACGGTAAAATAACTGGAATCAACCCATACAAAACACAAACATCACTTGTTAACGGCCTCCTAGCCTAGTCGGTAGTGACCCTGCCTATGAAGCAGGAGGTCCCGGGTTCGAATCCTGGTCAGGGCATCTATTTGTGTGTTCATCACGGATATTTGTTCCTGAGTTATGGATGTTTTCTGTGTATTTAAGTATTTATCTATATTTTTAAATTATATATATCGTCGCCTAGTACCCACAACACAAGCCTTATTGAGCTTACTGTGGGACTAGGTTGATTTGTGTTAGATTGTCCCATAATAAAAAAAAAAAAAAAAAAAAGAAATTGCGAAAACGGATATTAAAATAAGATAAGGTTTTACAATTTGATAAAATGTTTTGTACAAAAAATAGAACTGGAAAAACTAACATAATATTAATCTAACTCATTTGTACACTTACAAACAACCAACATTATAAATAAACGGATTTCGGGAATAGTAATAGAGCCTTCGATTATTAAAGAAGAATCCAAAACTTTTTTTAAATAACACTTACCTCAGAGAGCAAGGGCGCTCGGTCCAAGTGCTCAGAAGAGGCAAAAGCCGACTCAAAATACACTCCATGATCTCCGGTATCGTATCTGGAGCCACCTTCGTCCCACATCCTAGCCTCTGGTTCGTCAGACATTCTGGCGCCGTCACCACTTGCAAAAAATCTTTACACCATCACTAACGTTTTTAAGCTAGAAGACTAGATTATGGTTTTAATGAATAGAATGTAATTAGAACATCGTATCGCTGTGTTCGATTCATGAATGTTTTATTTAAAAAAACATGAAACAATTTCGTCTCAGTCGTCTGAGTTGTGATAAAATCGCGAACGTTTATCTACAGACGAATGATTATGGCTGTCAAAATGAAATGTCAAGTCTTTCATTGCGGTACGTTTTGTTTTTGCACTGAGTGATATTTTTAAAGTAGCAGTAACAAAAGAAAGCAAAACAATAACCTTTCATTTTTATTATAAAAGATGCGAAATCGTTTAATGTCGTTATAAATCCAGAGAATTTATTCCGTTCCAAATATTGGGGTTGGAAATATTACAATATTCCACTTTACTTTTTTCTTTACCCCTACACTCCGGCAACACATTGTGAATCTCTTTCTTTTATATCGTGAAAGAAAGTGATGCTGCAACGTTTGCCCTAATACATTGGCCAAGTATGTAGCGCGATAACCCGTTATTCAACAGTTATGCTAGTGAATTTGGTTGTATGGAGTTATTCTGTGAAAACTCGGGAGGGGTGTTGCTGGAAGCGTGTTCTACTTTACAGGCAATCCTTAATACTTTTGGCTTGTACCATAAAGTAAATAAAGAACTACGTGCAGAGTCCTCATGTAACGTCTCATAATGTTCCTCCCTAACGTATGATTCGTTCCCTTTCCCTGTACGGGCTATATATATTTGTATAATCAACTATTGGTAAAAACTAGACAAGTCAAATTTTGAGCTTAAATTAATGCATTGTGTAAATGATGAAAATTTAAGACAAAATTTAGCACCCAAATAGATATCTATTCTTTTGTCAGCGATGTCGATAACGAAGCATATTCTTAATAACATGTTAATAAGGAACTTTGCTCTCATTTTACATTTATGTTTTTGATGTGATTAACAATAGATCCTGTAAGGTTATATTTTGATTCTAGGAGGGAGAATAAAAACAACAAATACGGTTCAAACACTTTAATGTTATATTTATATCCTTTTCATTAAATTAGACATCTTAAAATTACTCTAAGTTATTAATTAATCACAAGTTCGTGAAAATATATTTAAGTAGTAATTACAAAAACACCCTTTGCGTTGAACATTGCTGAATAAAAGTTGTTCTAGAGATAATAATAATAAAATAAATCAGTTGTACGAATAAAACTTCATCAACATCAAACTTGCTACAATTCAGCTATTATAGATATAAATCAGCCTGAAGTCCAAATTCTGTCCATGGTGACTGAATTTCTGTAGGGAGCATATAGATTATTGTCTACGATAGCTGAATTCAGCTTAAGTGTGTTTTGCACCTGAAACCTAGCGGATTCCATCATTATTCAAACGTAATTCGACGTTCAAAACAGGTTTACATTTACGCTTTTACGACTAAGGTTCGAAATTGTAAACATTATGTATACGTCGACTGTACAATAAAAGTTACAGTATGATTCCGCAACCAAACTAAATTGGCTACTTTCCTGGGTAAAAAAAATATAATTGTATTTAGTCCGTCAGTTAGATTATTAAAAAATATTGGACACGTATTTTTTATTTTGTCAATCAAACAAAAATTGGTTAAGATATAGCCCGTTAAAGTTCCGCGTGACGTCACATTATACTAAAAATTGTACTAAAATGTGACGTCACGCGGAACTTTAACGGGCTATATCTTCACCAATTTTTGTTTGATTGAAAAAATAAAAAATACGTGTCCAATATTTTTTGATAATCTAACTGACGGACTAAATATTTATTTTTAGGAAAGTAGCCAATTATAATGCTTCATAATTTCATAAAAACTTATTAGGCACATGATAAAAAAAATAGAAATAATACTTAAAGCAATAAAATAATTACTCAAATGGAGGAAATTTGGAGAATGAACGCGAAAACAAATGCAAGTAGCGCTGCAAAAGTTTTAAACCAGTCTTTTTGAACAAATCCATAGACAAAGTCTGTAGACTTCTGTGCAGATACAAAATTTGAAATCAATGGATTAGAAAAAAAAATGGTTAACCACATTAGTAACTTTGGTAAAGACGCAAAAAAATCAGCAATGTCATCCGCAAGAGTGCAATAACAAAACGCCGACTCCGTCCCCGTAATCCTCTCATACACCACAACGAACTAGACCTTTGATCCCAACAATTATTCTAATACACATTAAACACCAAATTAAATTTACTAGTGAAATTATGGAATATGTATGGATTAAATAATTTTGATTTTGAGAAATATCAGAGTAGTGCACCGTACGACAATATCAAAAGTGATTTGTGATTTGAAGTGATTGTACAAATAACGAATAGAAACTAAATTATTGTATGAAAGACGAAATACTGACATTCGATTTTAAACCCTATGCAAAGTACACAAGGTCGGTTTAGATTTTCAGTACGGACTAATGGATTCGTTTTACGTATAATGTATGAAAAGTCCAATGTAAATGGAACCCTAAATTGCTCAACAATTAAAATCCGTGACGATACAGTCGGCACCAAAAGCAAATAAAATTGGTTTTCAGAGTTGATCATAACATTTTGGCGGCCGGTACACATACTACCCGAACCACACATTGGACTAATGTTGTCCAATCTTAGGTGATTATCACACTGGCGCCGCAACTGGATGCGGCGACGGTGTGCAAGCGTGACAGCGCTATACACATGCAGAGCGCTATCTCGCTCGCACACCGGCGACGCATGCGGAAACCGCAGTGTTAAAGCCGCCTTAGGGTAGCAGCTATAGTCTGGGGATCAATGTTACTCTGCGTCCGTCGGAAACACCTTAGACAACCCTACACGTGATCCCTGGCTGGTGCTAAAAGAGTAACAAACTTGGCAGCTGCACTGTCCCATCTGGACCTCGCAGCACTCACTGGATTTTCTTCATCATCTTCTTTCCCACTACTACTACCCCAGGGAAGAAATGCTTATCTATATCCAGTGACATGTGGCCATACGATAAATAAATAATTAAATATAGTCTGGCCAGCCAACGAACGCAGTACAGCAAACAAAAGTATGACAACACTAAGAATCAGTGAAAAAAGCAGCAATGATCATCGAATTTTATGTTTTTAATTTTAGTTGGTATTTCCGCCCCTTTCATTAGGTGACATTTACGGTGTAAAAAGGAGACGGATATATTTCGTCTGATCTGTCATCAACTGCAACAGATACTCTGATTGAGGCAATTGACATATGCCTTAAAAATGAATTTAAATTTAATTGGGAACGTTGCAGGAGTTATATCGCACTCGCGCTTAAGATGAGAGAGTGAAGTGCACTAGAAACAAATTCAATGTTAATTGAAATGTTCGTCATGAAATACGGTATCTCATCACAAAGGGTTGCCACATGTACGTATTTTGAATTTGCCGCGCGTTTCTACTGACAGAAATGGTTTGCCAGACTATATATGGCGGAGAGAGATAGTAACGTTTGGCCGACATGGGCCTATGTGCATCAAGCATTTTTTATCAACACTGAAAACATTGGTGAATTTGTAAAATTGAATTTTGCAATACTATAAATAGTAGAATTATGTTTAGTTTCCAATAAAAATATTCAGTTTTAAAAATTATTTCATCTACACCCACATCATAAATCCTCTATTCTGCGTTCGGAAATCGTATGTAATTACCACCATTATTGCAACCAGTAATGTAACATCAATGTACTATCTGTGTCAGTGTTGTAAAAATGTATGAACATTCATAACCACATCGATTTTGGTAACGTAATGAAAATCCAGCCCTCCTCCCCGACCGTGGTTGTCCTCCTCCCCGACCGTTCGGACAATCAATGGCGGTCGTTCTAATGGTTTCCAAACACGTCATTTAGGATTTATAATATGTGTGTAGATAAAGCAGTGTAGGCAACTGTACGTAATTAGGCCTTGAAACACTCGTGTGATCTATTTTACTTTTTATTATTTAAAACTACACTCGTATTTTAAGGACCCTTATTACGTAACAGTTACATAAACTACTATTGCGAATGTGAATTTCGCTTAACAATCAAACTCACAGAGAAAGACCATATATGCATCATTGTTAGAGCAAAAGATACCACATTTTCTAGAATATTAACAAATATTATAATTTTTAAAGTATTTGTTCATTAAAGCGATTTTACTTGCACGTCTAGTCAGGGCAGCCTTTAAGGTCGAGAGAGGGGCGCCCAATCCCAAAAAGGGCCCGAAAATCCTAAAAAAAGGACGCTTTATGTCCATATCGATCTACTCTGATCAAAGGGCCCTGTCTCTAAACCTTATTGAAAACTGACAAGTGGTACCTTTTGCTTGGTAGCTACACAAATAGTTATGATTGTTCTGAAGATATTGTACTTTCCTTATTACCATCGACTGCATACAGTCGCCATCAAATATATCGGACGGCCAAGGTACTCAAAAATATCTGAACATGCACTTTATCGCCTTGACAATAGAGGCGTTGTTCAGATATTTATGAGCACCTTGGCCGCTCTGATGTATCTGATGGCGACTGTACTTTAACATCGCAATATTGTATTAAGTTATCTTAAGGTGCTTTGGGGTAACTTCGAAGAGGAAGTTTAATTTTGTAAATCACGTGTGTCATAAGCTCTATCTAGTAAGGGGTCGTCCAGAATCATGTTATCATATTTGGCTGATTTTTGACTTTAAGCAAGTCTAATGTCATTTCTACTGTATTGCGTATAGGTTCTGCTTATCACTTAATATAAAAAATAGAGCGGGTTATTAGTTCTGATTAGTTTTTTGTGTAAAATCGTTGTTTATGGGTTTCCCGCTTTGAAAAAAAATTACACGTGATATCTCATCTGAACAACCCAAGGTGATCATTTATGATATTTTTCTTACCCCCCCCCCCCCCTAAACGATCACATGACTAGACGACCCCTAATTATTAGGTGATGAGTCAAAATTGTATTTTTAAGATAGTAATCTGACAGTTCCTGCTATACATTGTAAACCAATTTGTATCTCAAGAGCTGTCAGATTAATGTCTTTGATTAAAAATACTACTTTAGGATAATTTTAATTTCCGAAATTATTAGGCTTCTGAAGTTATCCCAATGCACCTTGCTAATATATTTCATATACAGTGTGGTAAAAAAATGTCCGTCATGTGTAGATAAAATTTAGTTACAACTTGTCTTAACTAAAATGACCCCATCGTATATTCTAACTTTATAGATAATATTTAAAAGAAATGTGACATACATTAATATGAAACGTGAGACATTTAAATAATAAGGCGGCAACTACACCATCACCGCTTTTCGTGCGACGGTGTGAATTCGCTTAAAGCCGTGTCCAGATCATACGTGGCATGTTCGACCGCAAACCAGCGAACATGTTCGAGCTTGCGCGCTACTGCTGCGAACATACATCCTGCGCGTAATCAGGCGTGTCCACACCTGACGCACCGCCTCTCGAGGGAATTGCCGCGCGAGGCAGCTCGGCTAGTGTGAACGTGCCTCGGCCGAGGCAAACGCACGCGCGGCCGCACTGCCTCGGGCGGCGAGTCATGGCGAGGCGGTGCGTCAGGTGTGGACACGCCTATTTGGACACGACTTGACATTTTCATATGTGACAAATATTCATAAAATTTCAAATATGACATGCGATTCATAAATTTAAATATTACTGGCGTCATTTTAGCATAGTACTTCCCAGAATCAGATAGAGTTTTCCGCGTTAGGTTATATGCTCAATGTCGCTAGGGTGTGCTTTTTGGCGATTGGATTCCAAGGATTAGTGTAAGCACTGGTTTTTATGAGCGCCCATCCCACACAGCACAGGGCGGACACGTCATACTACAAAACACGTTTGAGCGCCTATGTGTGCACGACACGTCAGTACACACTTCAATGTGTGCGTAAGTTCATGACGCGCTGCCAACCTGACGGATTAGCCTACTAGTTTTCTACCAATCGGCCGCTGCGGGGTGAGGTAATTCCAATCAGGGCGGGGCGTAGCGTGGCCGTTCTGTATGAAATACTATTGTTTATTCTGTGCCACAAGTCCGGGGCCCGAGATTGGATCACCTAGAGCGCCTAAACGCCACCTCGACTACTAGAGTATATCGTCACGTGACAACCATAACTCATTAATAGCAAAAAAATAATTAAACGAAAATCAACCTTGTTTGTCCCGCCTAAAGAGCCGAAGGAGTTTTATGCGGTGTACTGCCGCCATCCGGATTCCGCCATCCCAGAATCGACTTGACCACTGGAACAATGTCCGCGCCCCCCCTGACGACTATGTCCGCCCCGCTGAGACGCTCCCCGCTGGGCATAAGCAGCCGTGGCCGATCTGGAAAGCCTTAAACAGATTGCGTTCCCAGGTCGGCCGTAGCAAGCTGCTGAAGTGGGGCGCTCTAAACGGCTCAGACGCCCAATGCTCATGTGGAACGGCTCTCCAAACGATGGGGCACACGCTATCCTGTCCAGCGTGCCCGCACGCCTGCTCGGAGCTGGACCTCCGTGATGCGACAGACAGGGCGCTAAGCGTCGTTACCTTCTGGTCGCGCACAGTCTGAAACCATCGACACGAGAAGAAGAAGAACTTTGTTTTGGCAGTAATGAGGAATATCGCGTATGAATTCTCCGCTAGAGGCGCAACAGGGGCATTCGCGGTGTACTGCGTAGCTGCGGACCGCATGGATTTTTGTGAAGGAAAGTGCTCCCCCTGGATGAAATCCTGGATTCGCGCATGTATACTAGCATTGAGCGCTATCTAATCCTGGGTTAAGACAAGTGGTGGTGTGGTGGTCTAGACTACGAGCACGGAGAAGGGCGGTTCGATCATAATTGCGGCCGCGCGCGGAGCGCCGCCACACCGCCGCCGTCGAGGCGCGGCCAGTCCACGAAGTCCTTGCCGTTCCTGTCAACATATATAAATAAAATAAAATAAATATTATAGGACAATCTTACACAAATCGACCTAGGCCCACAGTAAGCTCAATGAGGCTTGTGTTAGGTACTAGACGGCGATATATATAATAGATAAATATGGATAAATCCATACTAATATTATAAATGGGAAAGTGTATGTGTTTGTTTGTATGTTTGTTTGTCCGTCTTTCACGGCAAAACGGGGCGACGAATAGACGTGATTTTTTAAGTGGAGATAGTTGAAGGGATGGAGAGTGACATAGGCTACTTTTTGTCTCTTTCTAACCCCCCACTTCCCTAAAATGGGGGGTGGAAGTTTATATGGAGCATTCCGGGGGCCAAAGAGGAACCGTGTTACCCCGAATTTAACGCGAGCGAAGCGGCGGGCAAAAGCTAGTACTTAAATAAATAGAAAACATCCATAACTCAGGAACACTCTCTGGAACGCTCTGCTATAAGACATTAGATGTGCAAAATTTCTTCATTATTTCAAGAAACTGTTAAAGAATCACTACCTAATATATATATATATATGTTTGTATGTATGTATCACTATCCAGCGAGGCAACGCAGCCAGCCTTATGGGCACCTTGCCAAGTGGCAGCGATATAGGGGATATTTGTATATATAGTTTAGGTACCAATAGTTTTTAAGTTGTTGTCGGCTGTAAAAATTAAATTTTATTTGTTTTAATTTTTATATTTGTAATTTTTGTTTTCAATATATGTATCACTTTATTGCACATAAACAAGTAAGTATGACATAAAAACAACAGTAACATATATAAAAGATATGCACAAATGTATATATATATATATATATGCAACGTGTAACACCCAAGACTAAAAACCTGAAAACCGTTTGTTCAGAATCGAGAGTGGAATCGATTGCAAGTATATCTTAACATGGGTGTACTTTTTCTTTAATTTTCCATTTTTTACGTGTCGAGTCTAAAAGTTTCGAACACTACAGTTTACCATTCTATCGAGAGGTTAGGAGATGGAGGCAAACGCCTTCAATATTTAATAATGGCTGGCAGCTTTGAAAAAAATGTTTTTTCACTGTCAAAGTATGTGTCATCTTATGTCATGTCATACAAATTGACAAAGTAGGTTGATAGGTTGATATGACATGACACATGTAGAGATGTGACAGCAACGCAACAAATGTAGAGTTAACAATTGAATAGATATGCACGGAAAACTAAACATACGAATATCTTTCGAAATAATTAACTGATTGAAAAATAAATACTCTAGATTAATTAGCAATAATAAAAATCATTTGGGGTGTCTGGGGTTTTTAGTGGCTCAAGTAACACGTTGTATATACGTATACGCAAACAACACGGACACTAACAGCAGCACGGACGGACGGACACTCACTTGACTATGTACGCGAGGGTGGCGCCCATGCACGCGCCCCAGAACATGAGGCTGAACAGCACCTCGCTGGTGTACTTGGAGGGCAGGGCTACGCTCGCCATGAACATGGACATCGCCACTAGTAGCACGGACGGGAACTGTAACAAACGGGATTTATTTCAAAGCTAGTTTGAAAAATATTAAAATTTACTATTTTAAGATTTTTCTTATTGTTTACACACGATTTCCTAGCTGGATGCCAAATTTCAACTTTCTAGGTCACCTGGAAGTAGTCAGAGGTTTTGATGAGTGAGTCAGTCATGCAGTGGTAAATAGTGATTTTCGAAGGTCAATATCTCGTGAACGGTTAGAGATTTTTGCCTAAACTACAAAATTCAGTAATAACAATAACTATAAGACTCTTATAAGACTCACAAAATTGGAAGTGTGAAGGTCAAATAGGTTTCAAGTTATTGGAGGGTCAAAAGTGGCCCCAAATGGTTCGTGTAATACCCACGGTGTGTCGCCTCTTTACTATGCGAACTTGGCTGACACCCTACCGTGTGTCTAGACTCAGTGTATGAGATAGAACCCGTTTTAGTTGTTTTCTTTCTTGGCAGATCGTTTTTTATTTTATTAACATATTCAGAATACCCAACTTACTGTGATATACTTCCAGTCTCTGTCTCTTCGAAGAGGGCAGAGCGACGTGTTGCCCTCTCCGTCGCGCACCACGTACTTGCCCAGGAGCAAATCAATGGAGTCCTGCGAACAAATAAATAATAATAATAATAATAAGTAAATAAAGAGTGTGAGCCAATTACTTGTATAGGGGACAGGACATATGAAAATTAAATACATAAAAATATGTTCGTCTCGTTTTAACTACGCGCTATATTCATAAGCAAAAAGAGATGACGAGTATTTACGTAAAAACCTAATTCGGCCGAAAAATCCGCCATATTGTGCGCTCATGAATGTCATCGTCTGTCAGTTGAGTGGTACTTCTTCTGTCAAAAAGCTGCGGTAAAAATTAAAATATTAAGTTATCTTTTTAGTGTTATGATTGTGAATAAGGAAAATACAGAAGAATATAGACATCATCATCATCTATTTAGGAGCCTGGCTCTTGTCGGTGGAGCAACCGCCATTCATCGCGCCTCTCCGCAATTGTTTTAAGCCCCTGATAAGAATATAGACAATTAAATAAAAAACATGCCATCGTGTAGTGTGATAGGGTGCGGCATGAAAAATAACTAAAAATCAGCCAAATTTGACCTTACACAGGTATGCTAAGATTTTCATTAAAAATATCCATACTAATATTATAAATGGGAAAGTGTGTGTGTTTGTTTGTTTGTTTGTCCGTCTTTCACGGCAAAACAGGGCGACGAATTGACGTGATTTTTTAAGTAGAGATAGTTGAAGGGATGGAGAGTGACATAGGCTACTTTTTGTCTCTTTCTAACTTCCCTAAAATGGGGGGTGGAAGTTTGTATGGTTTGTTACCCCGAATTTAACGCGAGCGAAGCGAACCGAGTTGGTTAATATTAAAGTTATTGAGTAGGTATGTTTTACATTATAATTAGTAGGTTTATTAAGATAAACTTAAGAACACGAACGGATCTGCCTCATGTTTCTATATTCTTGAAATTATGTTCGGTTCGATTCCAGCCGTGCACCTTATGTATAAGTATCTCGTAAGGGAGTTGACTTCGTCTCTTAGGAGGTCTAGTACTTTTGCCAGTCGAGTGAAGTCGTTCAAGCTTAACTGAACTGTATGCTGCAATGTTTAAGGTAGATATTCACCTGTCGGAATCCATCAGTAAAGTTGTTCTTGAAGTATCTCGTAAGTGAGTTAACTCCGTCTCTTAGGAGGCCTAGTCTAGTACGTTTGCCGGTTCGGGTGAAGTCGGTCTTTAGGGCTCCAGTTCCGGAGTACTGTGTGGAGATCATGTCTGCGTGGTCGGCCCATACCTGTGAATTAATAGATTTTACAATAGTAATTAATTATAAATATATAACTTTCTTCGAAATCACAAGATTACAATTTGGGTTACAAGAGAGTCAAATTACATATTCGAACGAGCGGAGCGTAAGCGAAGCAAGTTCTTACAAACAACTTCTGGCTACTGGGACGTTTCGGCATTTAGATGGTTTTTTGATTTTGAGAGTTAGTTCCGCGATAACTTTAGTAACGCTTTTCTGATCTTCATGAAATTTGTGCGGATTGTAGCAGAGATACATATAATTTGAGAGTTCGTATATGAGCATGACCGACCAAGGGGTCATGGAGTTAGAAGGTGCGAAAAAGTCATCATAAGGGTGTTGTTATATTGGTCATCTCGTTTGCAAGGAAATCGCGAGTTCTGAGTTCGAGGCGGACTACTAGTATAAAGGGTAATGTTTGTTGATTATGCCATTATAGAGATCGTTAAGTTAGGGTAATGTCTGGCCATAGACGTGTTTCGACTGACATGTTAACATGCTTTTTTTTTTATGAAATAGGAGGCAAACGAGCAGACGAATCGCCTGATGGTAAGCAATTAACGCCGCCCATGGACGCCCGCAACACCAGAGGGGTCACAAGCACGTTGCCGGCCTTTAAGATGGAAATACGCTCTTTTCTTGAAGGTTTGAAGGTCGTATCGGTCCGGAAATACCGCAGACGACAGTTCATTCCACAGTTTTGTTGTGCGAGGCAGGAAGTTTCTCGAGAAACGCACAGTTGAGGACTGCCAACCATCTAAGTGGTGATGATGGTAATGCTGTACTCACGTTATTGAACAGCACATCGAGATCCGGATAATCGTCCGGCGGGGTGACGGCGAGCAGTCTCAACGCTCCCGCTAACTGCCGCTTGGCTAGTAGACTCTGCACAAACAAATATACAATAGGGATGATGACACATGTTGAACTTCGCAATAATATTTTGTAAATCCATCCAAATAAAGTGAAAATTTAAAACATCTATTGAAATGGTTCTAAGATATGAGACTTTTTAAAATACGACATTAAAAAAAAAACAATGATACGATCCGATTTTTAACATTTTACTTTAAGATAAACTGTATAGCAACCATATACATAAACGCAACAATGCTATGTAAAAATAGCAATTTCATAATTTTTCCATACTTTAAACAGGGCGACTATGTGATCGTGACGTCACTTTTGCACGTCATTTTGTTTCACTCAGACTTTAAGTCTCATTTCTGACTTTTGTGTTGCTTTAACGCAATTGGCCGCATGACATTTGATCCTCACAACAAAACGAATCGATTGATACCATACATGAAAAAAATCCATCATGCCTGTTAAGAGGTATACCATGTCTTGTATCAAAGTTTCGCAGTCAACGACTTTATACTTTAAACTTTATACAGTTTTATGTCGCTCTGAATCAAGGAAGGAATAATTCATACTGCCATACAAGGTGTGACAAAAATGGTGGTTACACTTTTGAGGGCGTACAAATACAAATACTCTTTATTGAACACCTCAAAAAGAAAACCAGTACAGAAAATGCATAAAGCCATAATAGAGGTAAACAACAGGCGATTAAAAAGCGATTTCTCCCAGACAACCTTTAGGTAGTGGAATTGTGTTAAATAAACTAAGTCAGTAGGTGTTGCAAAACAGTGAAGAAAAGCGAAAAAAAACTTAATATCACAAAACAATATCCTAAAACTAAATAACCATATTAAGACACAATACACTTAAACAAAATAAATATATATACATATATAGTGCCGGCTGTAAAGAGAAAGTGTCACGGTCGAGACAATCACCCCGACAGTCGTCGGGCCTAGCTGAGTTTCTTGCTGGAGTCTTCTCAGCTAGGCTAGGAGTAGCGAACCAGCGACAAAACTCCCATTAGCTCGATCCCCCCCCACTCACCCAGATCAGGTTAAACTCGCTTCAACTAATCTCGCTGGAAGCGCAAGCTCGGTAGGAGCATTCCAGCGTAGCAAACACGTCACGTCTGGTCATAAAGCCCAAGTCAGGTTAAAAAAAAAAAAAAAAGACGAGACAAATAGTAAAGTTTAAGGACCTTTTTTTCTGAGCGAGCATTTGTTCGTTCGTGCGGTAGATGAAAACACTTGAGCGTTCGAACGTGTTCGTTCAGTGATGATCGGCTGGACCCGGCTCACTCATTCATTCAGTGTAAACGACGTCACAGACGAGCGAGCAGATGTTCAGTGCATTTGTTCGGCGTTATACATGCTCGATGGGTCTCCGATCTTTTTCTGAACATTCAACTGAATCATATGCGATGGAATGGAATCAAGAAAAAACGTTACAACTCATTGAAGTTTATCGGATTCATCCCTGCTTATGGGATCAAAAAAGCAAAGATTACAAAAATGTTGCAATGAAAAACGATGCTTTTAAATACATTATGAAATGTACACCGCTGGATGTCATAAAGAAGATTTAATCTATAACGGCGTCTTGTCAACGTGAAAGATCTAAATCCCCGCTCCAGCGTTCAGGTGCAGCTAAATCGCCGTCCATGATCGCTGCTGAAAACGCAACTCGCTTGCACTGCGAGCGAGCCAAATGTTCGGCAATCTTTTGCTCTAAACAATTGTTCGTTTTTTCATTAAATGAAAACAGATGTTTTCTGTTTCGAGCGAACATCGCCTGAACAGCAAACATTTGCTCAGAGCAAAATGTTTGCTCTGAGCACTAGGTGAAAACGCAGCTTTATAATTGGCATAATTGGTAGGTATCGTATACTAATTATCATAGCTGGGCACCGTTAATCAAATAGTTAACTTCGTTAATCGTTAATCCGCTACAAAAAAAGTTAGCTTCGTTAAACGTTAAAGCGTTACATTCCGGAAGAATTAACGCAAGTTAACGTTAATCGTTAATCCGTTAATATGTGTAAAATTGCTAAGTAATGAAATAATCAAACGAAACAAATCTCTTTGCAGTCTTCTCACTCGCACGCGCCGGCAAAATATATCTAGTTTTGTTTTTGTTTCACTCGCTGCCACGCGCCGCCCGGCACTTGTCGTTCATTTCATACTTGTCTGAACCTGTTTTTCGCGCCGCGCCGCGGTACCGTGCGGTAAATAGTAGGCATTGGATTAACGATTAACGGACTTCTGCATATTAACGGAAGTTAACGTGTCCGTTAACATTTTTAAAAGTTAACTTAAACGTTAATCCGTTAACAAAATGTTAACTTCGTTAATTAACGATTAACGGATTAACGAGTTAATGCCCAGCTATGCTAATTATGAAAATCTAAGAAAAAAAAATCGTAAAATAATTAATTGGTTTTGTATGGAGGGTCGGCCGGCTGGGACGACAATTCCATACAAAAAAATATTTTTTTAATACAATTGCTCAAAAAGTTTAGTTTATGTAGCTGCAAATCGTGCGTAAAGTTTGATTCTATGCACTAGTGCTAAAAAGTAATCTGATCTGCAAATCGTGCGTAAAGTTTGATTTTACGCACGATTTGCAGATCAGAATTTTAAATAAATGAGTATTATGCGAGACCTGCTTATAAATGACCCACCTGAACTACGCGCGATTGGGCATAAAGGATTATTATGCGAGACCCAATAGTATTACTTGAACAACGCGCGATTGAATGAAGCTGTCTTTCGTACACTGACAGAATATAAATGTAATTTTATTTCATTGTAGTTTTTTCGCAATTGTATTAAAAAACGTTGTTCGACACACGTGCGGAAGTGTCATTTTCACTAGTCACGAGTCGTGACCTCGGTACTCGTGCAAAATGAGACACTTCTCGCACTTGTGTCGAAAACTACTATTTTACGCGTCCAAAAAATGTTTATCCTACTTTTTCTTACTAGTAAACCCAATACCAATTATGCCATTAAACGGATCACCAGTATTTGGCTACTGTAATCTATGTTGAATTGCCGATGTGAGTTTAACCATCAGAGTTATAATATTTGTGTCGCTTTAACAAACCGTGACTTTCATGCCGTCGGGTGACAACCAAAACTCACTAACTACTCCCACAAGTTCACAGCCATAATGAACTGTACTAGGAAGTAAATAAGGTTGTTTTTGTTATTAGTGAGTTTTGGTTGACAGGCGACCCTGACGATATGACGTTGATAACTATGAGCCGGCTTATTATGGATTATTACCTGAACAACATTGGTTCGGTCCAGACAATCCACACAGTTTGTCCGGAACACGCCACTCTGCTTCAGTAGCACGCTGCCTCCCCGTGACATGAAGTAACCAAACTCCGTCTGCAATCAAATATATAAATCAAATACATGTACTAAGAATTAGAAGCTGAAATTATCTTCAAACGCCTTTAATTTCGTGCCAAAATCGTAAGGTGTGCTGCCAACCGTAGATCTTGCGGCGCGTAACCTAACTATCAAGCGATTACGTGATTTGTCGGCAGTGCTACGCAGTCATAGCGTAATGTAGTATATCAAGTATACGTTGTCTGTACCTGTTCGTGCGCTATCCGGTCTACAAGCACGTTGAGTCTGTCGTAGCGCATGCCGCGGCACTCTGCGTGGAAGTCGAAGGGCTCGTAGCGGACGCCGGGCAGTGCTATGCGGTCGTAGCGCTAATTGACGATACAGTATCTGTTCGTGCGCTATCCGGTCTACAAGCACGTTGAGTCTGTCGTAGCGCATGCCGCAGCACTCTGCGTGGAAGTCGAAGGGCTCGTAGCGGACGCCGGGCAGTGCTACGCGGTCGTAGCGTTAATTGACTATACAGTACCTGTTCGTGCGCTATCCGGTCTACAAGCACGTTGAGTCTGTCGTAGCGCATGCCGCGGCACTCAGCGTGGAAGTCGAAGGGCTCGTAGGGGACGCTGGGCAGTGCTACGCGGTAGTAGCGCTAATTTACTATACAGTACCTGTTCGTGCGCTATCCGGTCTACAAGCACGTTGAGTCTGTCGTAGCGCATGCCGCAGCACTCTGCGTGGAAGTCGAAGGGCTCGTAGCGGACGCCGGGCAGTGCTACGCGGTCGTAGCGCTAATTGACTATACAGTACCTGTTCGTGCGCTATCCGGTCTACAAGCACGTTGAGTCTGTCGTAGCGCATGCCGCGGCACTCTGCGTGGAAGTCGAAGGGCTCGTAGCGGACGCCGGGCAGTGTTACGCGGTCGTAGCGCTAATTGACGATACAGTACCTGTTCGTGCGCTATCCGGTCTACAAGCACGTTGAGTCTGTCGTAGCGCATGCCGCGGCACTCTGCGTGGAAGTCGAAGGGCTCGTAGGGGACGCCGGGCAGTGCTACGCGGTCGTAACGCTAATTGACTATACAGTACCTGTTCGTGCGCTATCCGGTCTACAAGCACGTTGAGTCTGTCGTAGCGCATGCCGCGGCACTCTGCGTGGAAGTCGAAGGGCTCGTAGGGGACGCCGGGCAGTGCTACGCGGTCGTAACGCTAATTGACTATACAGTACCTGTTCGTGCGCTATCCGGTCTACAAGCACGTTGAGTCTGTCGTAGCGCATGCCGCGGCACTCTGCGTGGAAGTGAAAGGGCTCGTAGGGGACGCCGGGCAGTGCTACGCGGTCGTAGCGCTAATTGACTATACAGTACCTGTTCGTGCGCTATCCGGTCTACAAGCACGTTGAGTCTGTCGTAGCGCATGCCGCAGCACTCTGCGTGGAAGTCGAAGGGCTCGTAGCGGACGCCGGGCAGTGCTACGCGGTCGTAGCGCTAATTGACTATACAGTACCTGTTCGTGCGCTATCCGGTCTACAAGCACGTTGAGTCTGTCGTAGCGCATGCCGCGGCACTCTGCGTGGAAGTCGAAGGGCTCGTAGCGGACGCCCGGTAGAGCGGCCGCGGCTACGGCGGAGCGGTAACCGCGCTCGAGCGCCTCCTCTTTGCCGCAGTGATCGATCTGTTGGTATGTCAACGTCTTAAGTGTATGTATACGTTCATGATATTTTTTTGATATAAGATAGAAGTTTTGGTATGTGAAAATCTAATAAAAACTATTCTTATTCTGGTGAGTTTCTTTAGTCTTTTCCTTTAAGTTCGGTATCATTTGATAATCGAACGAGCGAAGTGAGTTCTTATAAACAACTTCTGGCTAGTGGGACGTCTCGCATTTCGATGGCTTTTTGATTTTGAGAGTTTGTTCCGCGATAACTTTAGTAACGCTTTTCTGATCTTCATGAAATTTGTTGGGGTTGTAGCAAAGAGGTCATGGAGCTAGAAGGCGCGAAAAAAATCATCTCATGGGTCTTGTTATATTGGTCATGTCGTTTGCAAGGAAATCGCGAGTTCGTGGCGGACTACTAGTAGTGTGAAGTTAACAAAGATGGTTAAGAAATATCTTGCGCGTTACCTACATATCTTAAGGTTCATTTATCATTTGGTTTACCTCAAGGCACTAATCTAATTCATAATACAGACTACTAGAGTACTTCAAGGCATAACTTTAGGACGTTTAATCGAACGAGCGGAGCGTAAGCGAAGCAAGTTCTTACAAACAACTTCTGGCCAGTGGGACGTCTCGGCATTTCGATGGCTTTTTGATTTTGAGAGTTTGTTCTGCGATAACTTTAGTAACGCTTTTCTGATCTTCATGAAATTTGTTGGGGTTGTAGCAGAGATATAATTTGAGAGTTCGTATATGAGCAGGATCGACCAAGGGGTTATGGATCTAGAAGGCGCGAAAAAAATCATCATATGGGTCTTGTTATATTGGACATCTCATTTGCAAGGAAATCGCGAGTTCTGAGTTCGAGGCGTACTACTAGTATTTCTAGTACAAACTAACGGAGTACCTCAAGGCACAACATTAGGACTTATGCTATTCCTAATATAGCTTTTTCTTACCAAATTAATGAGAACTTGGCTTCCATATAGCTGCTGCTGTTCTTTCACAAGTTTAGTATAAGCGGCTACATGGTCCTCATGGGCCAAGGTGCAAGACAGTTTGTAATTTATGTACATATGGATAGTGCGACCAACAGAATACTCCAAAGGCATTATTTTAATAAATATACTGTTCCTAGTACAAACTAACGGAGTACTCCTAGGCATTAGGACCTATACTATTCGAACGAGCGGAGTGTAAGCGAAGTGAAGTTCTTACAGACAACTTTGGACACAACGGAACCGTCAGCTGGCTACCTAGACGTCCCTGCATTTCGATGGCTTTTTGATTGTGAATAGTTGTTCCGCGATAAATATAGTAACGTTTTTCTGATCTCTATGAAATTTTTTGCCATTATAGCAGAGATCAACACAATTTTAGAGTTCGTATATGAGCAGGATCGAAGGGGTTATGGAGCTAGAAGGCGCGAAACAATAATCATAAAGGTCTTGTTATACTGGTCAATTCATTAGCAAGGAAATTGCGAGTTCTCAGTTCGAGGCGGACTACTATTTGTAATATAAATGACTTTTTACTTACCAAATTAATGAAAACTTGGCTTCTATACAGCTGCTGCTGTTCCTTCACATGCTTAATTTACACCGCCTCATGGTCGTCATGGGCCAGGGTGCAAGACGGTTTGTAATTTACATATAGATAGTGCGACCAACAGAATACTCGAAGGCATTATTTTAGCACCTATTCTGTTCCTAGTACGGTCAGCTGCAGAGAAAAGGTACCACCGTGCCCTACAAACTTGTATGGAGGGTGGTACCTTTTCTCTGCAGCTGACTGTACAAACTAACGGAGTACCTCAAGGCACAACACAACATTAGGACCTAAAGTTGTAATACAAATTACTTCTTACTTACCAAATTAATGAGAACTTGACTTCCATACAGCTGTTGTTGTTCCTACACATGCTTGATATACGCCGCAACATGGTCCTCATGGACCAGGTAGGTACATATGGATAGTGCGACCAACAAAATACTCCAAGGGATTATTTTAGGACCTATACTGTTTCTAGTACAAACTAACGGAATACCTCAAGGCACAATATTAGGACCTGTAGTTGTATTAATAAATGACTTCTTACTTACCAAATTAATGAGAACTTGGCTTTCATACAGCTGCTGCTGTTCTTTGACATGCTTGGTATACGCCGCCACGTGGTCCTCATGGGCCAGGGTGCAGGACGGCTTGTCATTTACATATAGATAGTGCGACCAACAGAATACTCGAAGGCATTATTTTAGCACCTATTCTGTCCCTAGTACAAACTAACGGAGTACCTCAAGGCACAACACAACATTAGGACCTAAAGTTGTAATACAAATTACTTCTTACTTACCAAATTAATGAGAACTTGACTTCCATACAGCTGTTGTTGTTCCTACACATGCTTGATATACGCCGCAACATGGTCCTCATGGACCAGGTAGGTACATATGGATAGTGCGACCAACAGAATACTCCAAGGCATTATTTTAGCACCTATTCTGTCCCTAGTACAAACTAACGGAGTACCTCAAGGCACAACACAACATTAGGACCTAAAGTTGTAATACAAATTACTTCTTACTTACCAAATTAATGAGAACTTGACTTCCATACAGCTGTTGTTGTTCCTACACATGCTTGATATACGCCGCAACATGGTCCTCATGGGCCATGTAGGTACATATGGATAGTGCGACCAACAAAATACTCCAAGGGATTATTTTAGGACCTATACTGTTTCTAGTACAAACTAACGAAATACCTCAAGGCACAATATTAGGACCTGTAGTTGTATTAATAAATGACTTCTTACTTACCAAATTAATGAGAACTTGGCTTTCATACAGCTGCTGCTGTTCTTTGACATGCTTGGTATACGCCGCCACGTGGTCCTCATGGGCCAGGGTGCAGGACGGCTTGTCATTTACATATAGATAGTGCGACCAACAGAATACTCGAAGGCATTATTTTAGCACCTATTCTGTCCCTAGTACAAACTAACGGAGTACCTCAAGGCACAGCACAACATTAGGACCTAAAGTTGTAATACAAATTACTTCTTACTTACCAAATTAATGAGAACTTGACTTCCATACAGCTGTTGTTGTTCCTACACATGCTTGATATACGCCGCAACATGGTCCTCATGGACCAGGTAGGTACATATGGATAGTGCGACCAACAAAATACTCCAAGGGATTATTTTAGGACCTATACTGTTTCTAGTACAAACTAACGGAATACCTCAAGGCACAATATTAGGACCTGTAGTTGTATTAATAAATGACTTCTTACTTACCAAATTAATGAGAACTTGGCTTTCATACAGCTGCTGCTGTTCTTTGACATGCTTGGTATACGCCGCCACGTGGTCCTCATGGGCCAGGGTGCAGGACGGCTTGTCATTTACATATAGATAGTGCGACCAACAGAATACTCCAAGGCATTATTTTAGGACCTATACTGTTCCTAGTACAAACTAACGGAGTACCTCAAGGCACAATTAGGACCTACAGTTGTAATATAAATGACTTCTTACTTACCAAATTAATGAGAACTTGGCTTCCATACAGCTGTTGTTGTTCCTACACATGCTTGATATACGCCGCAACATGGTCCTCATGGGCCAGGTAGGTACATATGGATAGTGCGACCAACAGAATACTCGAAGGCATTATTTTAGCACCTATTCTGTCCCTAGTACAAACTAACGGAGTACCTCAAGGCACAACACAACATTAGGACCTACAGTTGTAATATAAATGACTTCTTACTTACCAAATTAATGAGAACTTGGCTTCCATACAGCTGCTGCTGTTCCTTCACATGCTTGGTGTACGCCGCCACATGGTCCTCATGGGCCAGGGTGCAGGACGGCTTGTACTTGATGTTGGGGTACTGGGACCAGAAGAGGGGGATGGAACCACGCGTTTGGACGAAGGAGGACTTTTCACCGCCGCTCTCGATTATCTGTTCCGTTTCTACGTAGTTCGCAACGTTTCCCTGAGAAAGGTAAATTTTATTGTATATTTATGTATTTATGATTTTTTGGTAATAATAATAATAATAATAATAATAAATACTCTTTATTGCACACCTCATACAGTTACAAGCACAAATTTTACAATTAGATAAATTTAGGTAGAGGTAACAACAGGCGGTCTTATCGCTAATGAGCGATTTCTTCCAGACAACCTTTGGCTAGTGGAGACTAATAATTTATTTTCTTATAGCCACTTTCGATCTTCATTATCAAACCAGCTCGATTGCCAAAATATTGTAATTTGTAAAGGGTCGGCAACGCGCATGTGACATCTCTGGAGTTGCACCCAAAGAGGACCCAGTGTGTTGACGATGAGGGACCCTCTTGTTCCTTTAGCCGTCAACACAGTGAATCCTCCTTCTTGTAAAGGGTCCGCAACGCGCATGTGACACCTCTGGAGTTGCAGGTGTCCATATGCTACGGTAGCTGCTTACCATCAGGCGGGCCCTATGCTTGTTTGCCACCGTCGTGGCATAAGAAAATGTGTTTAAGAAGGCAGTACCACAAGGCATAGCTTTAGGACCCATACAGTTGAAGCCAGTAGTGGCAGTACCACTAGAAACAACTTTTGGACCCCATACAGTTGAAGGCAGTAGTGGCAGTGCCACAAGGCACAACTTTAGGACCCCATACAGTTGAAGGCAGTAGTGGCAGTACCACAAGGCACAACTTTAGGACCCCATACAGTTGAAGGCAGTAGTGGCAGTACCACAAGGTAGAACTTGAGGGCGTATATTTTAGATCGTACCTCCGCATCGACGCCCCGTATGAACAGCCGGGTGCCGGCGCGCTGCACGCTGCGCCGCGACACCACCGACCACGTCAGCTTGTGCCCGTTCACCGTCACCTTGTTTATGGCTACGACTGGTGCATGGCTCAAGAAAATATTTAAATAATTTAAAACTTAGCCCCCACTTTTCCACAAGCAAATGCTCGAGCTGCTGTAAAAAATTACTCATCACTATAGGTGTGCCTATAATAGTTGAAGAGTTCCCTCGATTTCTCCGATCCTGACCTGCTTACAATGGGACCAACTGTGAAGTGTACTCTTTCAAACAAAACATTAATTTTCCAAATCGGTCCAGCCGTTTTCGAATAATCGGTGAACATATGTACATACAAAAAAAAAAGCAAAAACAAAGATCCCGACGTATTGATAACCTCCTCGTTCGAAATCTTGAAGTCGGTTGAAAAAGACATTTCTAGACTAACTTAGTTCAATAATAGTGCATGTTAATCGAACGAGCGAAGGATAAGCGAAGTGAAGTTCTTACAGACAACTTCGGACACAACGGAACTGTCCTGCTACGTAGACGGAGCTGGCTACTTAGACGTCTCTGCATTTCGATGACTTTTTGATTTTGAATAGTTGTTCCGCGATAACATTAGAAAAGATTTTCTGATCTTTATGAAATTTGTTGAGGTTGTAGCAGAGATCAATATAACTTGAGAGTTTGTACATATACGAACCATAAGCAGGATCGATAAAGGGGTTATGGAGCTAGCTATACTTCGTTTTTTTTGAGATTAGAAATTGAGTAAACATAGAAACAGTAGTTGCCAACCTGTTCTAAATGTTCAATTTAAACACACTGCAAGCACACCAACAGGGGATTAGTTAACATGATTAAGAGTTCACATTTGTGAATAGATAATAACAATTTGCAGATTAAATAATCCAACACAACAATAAATACACAATTTCGTTTTAGATTTTGTATGCCAACGTTAGAGACACGTGAAAAATGAAAAACTGACCTGACAGTGACGCACGTACGTTCTAAAACGAAAACTTAAGATCTAGTTTTTTTTATCAGTATTCACGAAAATTATTTAATCATAATATGCACTTATTAATCAATTTTCGTAAATAAAAATACGTCTAAACGTTATTTAATAGTTTTATTATATAATAATACTATTATATAAATAATAATAAATAATAAAGCAACTGTCTTAGGTGATGGTAAAAGATTTGGTGGACTACGAGGTGGCTTTCTTGTTGTATGCCACTCGGGCCTGCCTCTGATTGCTCCATAACCCTCCAACCAAACGCACAATAATAGAGCAAGCAAATACCTTTACTTAAATAAGAATCACAATAAGCTTTAAACATTAAAAACTATCCAGGTATGGCTGAGAGATACTAATGACAGATGACGCGAGAAAATATTTAAAAATCGAACCATCCGTTGCGAACCTCTTCATCTCTAGGTATTTTATTGTGCAACATTCACAAGAACATTAACAATGATAAAAAATAAAATATTTAGTGCATATAACAACTACCAAAATATTGTTAAATACTCAATATAACATTTACAAATACGTAGGCATTATAAATACAAATATATTTAAGTATGTTTAATGACGGCGTAGGCACTTTGACAGTTGTGACATTTATCGTGCCTAATAAAGAACCCTGTACATCGTTCTGTCAACGTTTTTCTAATCTCAAAAAAAACGACGTATAGAAGGCGCAAAAAAATCATCATAAGGGTCTTGTTATATTGATCATCTCGTTTTCAAGGATATCGCGAGTTCTCAGTTGGAGGCGATTTAAAAAGTACCATAGCTAAAATATAATTTATATTGTTTGTCCAAGTGTCCACTCGTGTATCACAAGATGCAAACGGTAGCCGTAAATACTGTATTAGTCGGAGATTGGTGATTTTGTGATTTTGGAGGAAAAAATACTGTTACTATATAACATTTCATGAAATTATATGCAGTAGTTTTTGCGTAGTTCGCGACCAAATCCAAAAACATATTTCTCCTTACTCGTGTATTAAATGTATAGAATAAAAAATAAAAATAATATTATGGGACAATATTACACAAATTAACCTAGTCCCACAGTAACCTCAATAAGGCTTGTATTGTGGGTGCTGGCGACGACATATGTAACAGATAGATATAGATAAATACTTAAATACATAGAAAACATCCATAACTCGGGAACAAATATCCTTGATAAATACACAAATAAACGCCCTGACCAGGATTCGAACCCGGGACCTCCTGCTTCATAGGCAGGGTCACTACCAACTAGGCTAAGAGCCGTTATAAGATATAGATTAACACCAAAAAACATACAGTCAACATCCGTATAAGAGCCACCCAATGAATCCTAGTTTCCAGAATTGCAAAGGATACAGCCTTGTATGATAGGCAGCGCGAACCTCGCGTATTGCACATGCGAGTAGTCGCGCAGCAGGTGTCCGTTCCACAAGAACCGGCTGTCGGCCCGCGACGCCATTGACATCTGCACACAAATACACTCATTAATATCTAAACACTTATATATCTTATATTATAACAAACTGTTACAGCCGTTGAACTAATCTAAATATATAAAAGAAGAAACTGACTGACTGACTGACTGACTGACTGACTGATTGACTGACTGACTGACTGTCATATGCCCAAACCGCTGGTTCTAGAAATTCAAAATTTGGCACGTAGGTTTCTTATAAGGTCTAGGGATGCACTAAGAAAGGATTTTTCAAAATTCACCCCCTAAGGGGGTAAAATGGGGGTCCAAAGTTTGTATGGCGAATCAAATTTGTTCGACTATTTTATTCGAAACTTCACAGGAGTATTCCTAACGATAAATGAGTAAACATGTGTTTCAGGTTTTTTGAAAATTCAACCCCTAAAAGGGGCAAATGTGGTCACAAAGTCTGAATATCAACATGGGTATCGTATCCTTTTTGAGTACTTATAGTACGCGGGCGAAGCCGCGGGAATAGGCTAGTATAATATAGAATCACAATTAGCACGTAAAAAAGTGCTAGTGGCTAGGCGGTAAGACGTCGGACTTTCAATCCGGAGGTCTCGGGTTCAAACCCCGGCTCGTACCACTGAGTTTTTCAACAGGCGCTTTTCGGTGAAGGAAAACATCGTGAGGTAGCCGGGCCTAATGCCAACAAGGCCTAGTTCCCCTCTGGGTTGGAATAAGGTTGCCGAGCGGACCGCCAGGCTCAATAGAGCCGTGGCAAAAAGCCGGGACAAACGCTAGGAGGATGAACATTTAGCACGTAAAAAGTGGCACCGTAAGTGTTCCTATACGACCTCTTTAGCCAAAGAAAAGCAATCGTTCTTAGGACATTACTAGTCACAAGTAACCGACCGAGTGCTTCGTTAAAATTAGACTTAATTATCATCATCATGATGATGGTATTATAACTTCACCTCCAATATCTGTTGCATTCAAGTTTATTCCGTACTCTTGCTTACACTGGTCTCATTTTTACGAAGCACTCGGTCAGTCCTTTGTGGATATGGATAAGTTACATTCTACTAGTCACCTACTTTATACTAGTTTGTAATAAAGTTTGAGCCTGTTCGTCTATTATCATCTATGTCTATGATCTTACCGAATGGAAGTCGGCAGCGACGGAGTGTAGCCGCTGCAGCGTATGTGTGATGTCATATCCGTACGAGAAATACATGCCCGGCGCGTCGAGCGCCGCGCGGACCATCCGCTCATATGTGTTGTTGTCGTCTATCTGAAAACATGTCGAATTGAATAGATTAATAATGTTAAACAAAAAAGAACCGACTTCACTTAGCCTCCACCTTTCCAAAGCAAATGCTCGAGCTGCTGTAAAAAATACTCAAATTACTATAGGTGTGCCTATAATATTTGAAGAGTTCACTCGATTTCTCCAGGATCCCATCATCACATCCTGACCTGGTTACAATGGGACCAACTGTGAACTATACTCTTTCAAACAAAAAATAATTTTCAAATCGGTCCAGCCGCCTTCGAATAATCGGTGAATAAACATTTAAAAAAAATAGCAAAAAATAAAGATTCCGACGAACTGATAACCTCCTCCTTCGAAATCTTGAAGTCGGTTGAAAAAAACCGACTTCACTTAGACTCCACCTTTCTAAAAGGTAATGCCAGAGCTACTGTATAAATATTTAAATCACTTAGAGAAGAATTTCCCAATTTTTGTTTTAAAGAGTATACTTCACAGTTTGTCCCATTGTCATCAGGTCAGGATCTGATGATGGGATCTTGGAGAATACAT
Source organism: Pammene aurita (assembly GCA_947086415.1). Classification (NCBI taxonomy): domain Eukaryota; kingdom Metazoa; phylum Arthropoda; class Insecta; order Lepidoptera; family Tortricidae; genus Pammene; species Pammene aurita. The sequence continues at coordinate 18,153,753 of OX352310.1, forward strand.
ATACATACTCTAGAAAAATATAACCCTTCTTCGTCGGGTGATAAGTGTGATAACACAGGTTGTTAAATATAATTTACACTCGGAAAATGCGTAGGTATTTAGTTTCAGTCATAATTTTACAAGATATCTCTATACTCCGCTCAGCGCGTTATTTCTTTGAAACCTAAGCTGCCAAAAAGAAGGGGTGCGGGAGGGGAACACGCAACGCTAGACAGGAAACGCGCTATTGTCCCGTGGGGCGTAAGAGAGAGTCAGACATTAATGGTTGCCATGGAGACGTAGTTACTAAGTTTACTGTCACTTCCAATAATTAGTGTTACTATAGAGTGAAATTACTTCGAGCGTGGCAGCGGGGGTCGCCCGGCTATGCGGGGTCTTGGGTTTATTAGTCTATGGTTTCAGTTAATTACACATCATCTATATAATATGTCGACAAGACTCAAGAATCGTAAAAATAAACAAAAGTATGTTCAACGTGTGCCATTTGTTCTCAAGAAACAATATAGGGCAGATGCCCCGGTTTTGGCCACTTTAAGGAGAGTTTGTCTATTCAGACGTCCGTCATTTTGTGTCAATAAGAAATTATGAGAATAATTTCGTCAACTCAGTAACTGACCCCATAGCTTAATTGGTAAAGCGATCGAGCCCCGGTAAGGCGTATCGATGCGAGGTTCAAATCCTGCTGGGTTGATTATTTTTTCAATGTTTTCAGTGTTTGTATTTGATTGAATAACATACTATTGTATGAGTGGAATGCCCCACTTTAAAAACCATGTAAAATAATTATGAGTTGATAGCAGCGCCATCTATTATTTCCGTTGTGACACTTGCAATAGGGTCGGCGGGAAGGGTATCTAACTCTAGTAGTTAGCACCTAGAAGTCGCTTACGGCTGCTATAAAGTCGATGTAAAAATAAATGCAAAAAGATGATTGAAGGCATTGAGAATTTCGTCAACTCAGTAAGTGAACCCATAGCTTAATTAGTAAAGCGATCGAGCCCCGGTAAGGCGTATTGATGCGAGGTTCAAATCCTGCTGGGTTGATTATTTTTTCAATGTTTTCAGTGTTTGTATTTGATTGAATAACATACTATTGTATGAGTGGAATGCCCCACTTTAAAAACCATGTATAATGTTTGCTGTTAAGATTCTGACATTAAATCTTATTTTTTTCCTGAATGAAATGTCAGAAACGGGGCCCAGGAGCCAGTTTTGGCCACTTTTTTCCATAGGTCCTTAAAACTGAATGATAACTGATACATTACAGATGACAGTGCCATCTGTACTGCCAAAATTTACTCTTATATCCATATCCATACTAATATTATAAATGGGAAAGCGTATGTGTTTGTTTGTTTGTCCGTCTTTCATGGCAAAACGGGGCGACGAATTGACGTGATTTTTTAAGTGGAGATAGTTGAAGGGATAGAGAGTGACATAGGCTACCTTTTGTCTCTTTCTAACCCCCCCACTTCCCTAAAATGGGGGGTGGAAGTTTGTATGGAGCATTCCGGGGGGCAATCAGGAAAGGGGAACCGTGTTACCCCGAATTTAACGCGAGCGAAACCGCGGGCAAAAGCTAGTTAACTATAAACCATAAACTTGTAAATTTGTCTATAAAGGTTGAACACGCCAAAACTTAGGCACGCAAAATTTGTTTTAAACCAGTTTGAAAATAAATAACTACATTATGAATACCACATTAAATGACTAATTTAATGAACTCTAAAATCACATTTTTAATTCTAATTAATGTTTACACAGTAAGCCTTAGATCGAATTTTCTACGCACACGGCTCATAAGACTTTGCACCCTCTCTTTAGGAAAGATTTTTGTCGCCAAGGTCCGTATTTTTTGTAGCTGAGGGACCGATTTTACTTCTCCGCCTTTCTTTTTTAGAATTCCTTTCATAATACTCAAGTACTCTTCAACAGGCCGCAGTTCTGTACTATTTGGCGGATTGCATATTTTGGGTACCACCATGATCCTGTTAGCGTTGTACCATTCCATAACTGATTTTGCGTATTAGCAACTGGCTAGATCTGGCCAAAACAGCGGTGGTGAGGCATGTTGTCTTATAAACGGCAGCAAACGCTTCTGTGTTCAACCTTTACCTTACCTTAATAGACTTCAAAATGGCCACTACTGGCACAGTGGTCACAACCGGCGCATCTGCCCTATCGTAAAGTAGATAACAGTCGTCCGATTCCTTATACCAGCGGTTCTCGTCTTTTTTGGTGACGGAAACATTTTGGAAAGCGAAATATTTGACGGAGCCCCAAATAATAGTAGTTTATGTAACTGTTACGTAAAGGGTCCTTAAAATACGAGTGTGGTTTTATGAAACGAGCCACAGGCGAGTTTCATAATAAGATCACACGAGTGTTTTAAGGCTTAATTATTCACAGTTGCATACACTGCTTTATCTACACTCATATTATATATCCTAAATGAAGTGTTCGGAAACCATAGAATGACCGCCATTGAACCGCCATGGCCAACTCGATTGTGCCGGCGGTCGCGCGGGCGCGTGCCGTTGGTCAGGAAGGAGGACAGGATTTACATTATGTTATCAAATTCGATGTTCGGAATTTTAGACTCATAACGTATCAGTATATGAGCATGTAATGTTAAAATTACGTTACTGCCACAGATAAAAAGCTTATCATATTAAAATCGGTTGTGGTAATGCTAGCCATTGCCTACCGTTTTTGAACATGTTTTAGAGGACTTACAATGTGAGTGTAGATAAAAACTTATATATGTGCTAGACAGATTTCAATCTGTCTTTGAGCTGGGTTTTTTTTCACAATATTAAATGTATTCTCGCGGAACCCCTACAGAGGCTACTTGAGAATGGCTGCCTTATACTCACAGATAACCTCAACCACTAGACTAGATAGATCATAAGTGCAAATCGAGGTCACCACACATCAGCGCTCGCGTACTAATTTAGTATGAGAGCGCAACCGCTTATTTCATTTAACGTTTTTGATCATTACTCATGTGAATTAAAAATATCCGGAAAAACTAGTTATAGGGTTAAGCTGGATTGTTATACTACAAAATGGTGTAGAATACTATTGAGATGTGCTGTGCGAATCATAGAAATTAACGAATAAAATTGCGCTGATGTGTGGTGACCTCGTGCTCCTTGTAAAAGCTTAATGATGAGTAGTCTGTGTAGTCTATGCTTATACTATAGGCTAGTCGTTATTGTTAATCGATAACATATTTATTGACTAGCCTTTTCCCGCGGCTTCGCACGCGTACTATAAGTACTCAAAAAGAATACGATACCCATGTTGATTTTCAGACTTTGTGACCACATTTGCCCCTTTTAGGGGTTGACTTTTCAAAAAACCTGAAACACGTGTTTACTCATCGTTAGGAATACTCCTGTGAAGTTTCGAATAAAATAATCTAGCAAATCTTGATTCGCCATACAAATTTTGGACCCTCATTTTACCCCCTTAGGGGGTGAATTTTGAAAAATCCTTTCTTAGTGCACCCCTACACCTTATAAGGAACCTACATGCCAAATTTGGAATCTCTAGAACCAGTGGTTTGGGCTGTGCGTTGATATGTCAGTCAGTCAGTCAGTCAGTCAGTCAGTTTCTTCTTTTATATATTTAGAAGATATTGATTGATAGTTATTTTTAAATTCACCTGTTTGCTAGTGAGATGCGTTGTTGATCTCGCGTAGGGAATAATATCCGTGCCGGCCAGCTGGTAGATATCGTGCCCATTAAGTTTGCCCATCTGAAAAAAAACATGGTAATAAACTAAACGTAATAAATTTTAAGCACAATACTGGAGAAGAGGCCTTTACCCAGCAGTAGGACTTAGTAAAAAAAAATAGTTTTTGTCAAAACTTCCATTTTTAGGGTTCCATAGCGACAATGGCAAAAACGGAATCCTTATAGTTTTGGTCATGTCCGTCTGTCCGTGCGTCCGTATGTCACAGCCATTTTACTCGAAAAAATATAAGACGTATCTTAATAAAATTTAGACATATGGTGTAGTTTGTATGCTGCTGTTTAGTTATGTAGTGAAATTGCAGAAAAATATATTTTCAGAGGGGGCGCTCCATACATGTAACTAAATTCCAACAAAAAATTTTTTTACCAAATATCAACATGTTGCACATCCATCGACAGGTCTTTAAAAATAACATTTAGGTTTTTTTGAACTTTTTGTGATTAAGTGAATAGTTTCAAAATAATCGCTTCGAAAGTCGGAAAAATAGCGTTAGCGAAAATTTTGAGACGATGCGCGTTCTCATAATATACTTTCTACGAAAATTGTTTTAAACATTATCGGTTTAGCCATTTTTGAGTTATTTCCTTCCATGGGCATCAGATACGACCTTTTGGAGTCTGGTTCTTATTCCATTGAAGCTACGGAACCCTCCATTATGCGTGGTCCGACACGCACTTGGCCGGTTTTTTTTTATTACACGCTTTTAATGCCGATTGTTCTTTTCTTACAAAAGCCATCTCCAGCTCAACGAGAGCATCACAGTGAGCTTCCATTGTTTTATCACGGAATTCTTACGACCATTCGGTCACCATCATCAGACCGGCTCGATGGTACAGTCACCGGCAATAGTATCTTCCTACACGAAGGCCGCAAAAATATGTGACACGCTCTTATGGCCCAACAAATAAGAGCGTGTCACATATTTCTGCGCCCTTCGTGTAGGAAAATACTATTGCCGGTGACTGTACCAAAATATTGTATTGTCATACAAGTTACGCAGGTATGCTAAATTTCAACTCAATGGAACATCAGGAAATGGTACAAATCTGGATTACAAGATTTTACCGAAACAACAAGCTAACTGACAAGCGCTGTGAGTTCCTGACATATTGAAAATTATCGAACGAGCAGAGCAAGTTCTTACAAACAACTTCTGTCTACTGGGACGTCTCGGCATTTCGATGGCTTTTTGATTTTGAGAGTTTGTTCCATGATAACTTTAGTAACGCTATTCTGATCTTCATGAAATTTGTTGGGGTTGTAGCAGAGATACACATAATTTGAGAGTTCGTATATGAGCAGGATAGATCAAGGGGTCATGGAGCTAGAAGGCGCTAAAAAACATCATACGGGTCTTCTTATATTGGTCATTTCGTTTGCAAGGAAATCGCGAGTTCCGAGTTCGAGGCGGTATCATTTGTACACTTTTTTGATCTTGTGGTGGTATTGGTTAACAAAACTCAAGGTTTCTTACCAATATCCTATATTTGGCAACAACCAAGTACAGGCCGGATATAAGCTTGATGGAGCCGAGGAATCCGCAGACCGGTTTGTATGCATTCTCCGGGATCGGAATCTTCACTGTGCCGTAAGCTGTTGACAAGTTTAAAATTGATTTGTAAAATTATTCCGCCGTTGTATGTTGCAGCATTTGTCTACCTATTTTCACTTCTCTCATATACTCAAAGTTTACCTGGAAGTAGGGTTGCCAACCGTACTATAAAGGCGAAAATACTATATTTTTGGAACGTATCATGAGGTAACAACAAGGTGTACTATATTTTTTATGTAGGTTTGGAAAATGATTAGTGATTGTTAATAGTGTTCCAATTTCATGGCAAAATAATGCAGTTACAGTTATCAGCACAGTCAATTTGAGCTGAAATGATTAATTAGAGTTAATAACTTTTATAGGAACCTTAACAAACCATCTCATCATACGGCCAGAAATTTTATTTTTATTTATTTAATTTTTTATTTCATAGGAAAACTTACAGCTGGGGTAACAAGATAGGCAGTAATATAGAAATAGTGAGCCAATTAAGTTTCCACAGGTAGACAGGTAAATGGTGTGCTATTTATTAGCTTTAATTAAAGGAATTGTAACCTTAAATACTGCAGTAATGTTAATAAATGGTAACACTGGTAGCAGTAATGCTTGCAAGCATACTTGACCGCTGGACCGGTGTTGTCATTTCAATATGGAATTTAGAAGGCTCAAAATCCTTAAGCTCTAAACATAGAACTCTAGAGATTACATATATTTAAACAATCTGACTGTGTCATGACTTTGCATGCAAAATATTGATGTGAATATTTGGACAAAAATATGTGTACACTAGAGATGCAACAGATATCCAGCCACTATCCAATATGCAGCCTATCCGGCCGGATACCAGATAGTAAAATTACACATAGCAAGTTTATAAATGGGATTAATACATAATAAACTACCAAGTAATTTACTTATAAATAATTAATATTACTTTATTAAGGGCCTGTTTCACAATCTCCAGATAAACTTATCTGCCAGTTAAAATTATTGCTATCCTTTTCTCCAGTCATATAAAAGAAAAGGACAGCAAACATTTATCTGACAGATATACTTTAACTGGAGATTGTGAAGAGGCCATTAGTCACTTGATTCTTCTCTTCAATAAAGGGCATAACTTTAGGTAACTTACAATTTCTTGAACAAGTGGCTACCTAGGGAGAGCCACCCGCTTGCTCGAATTGGCTTAAACTGTAGGTAAAACAATTGGCCGAATATCCGGCTATCCAGCCAACAGGTGCACCCTGGCCAAACAACTATCTGTTGCACCTCAAGTGTACAGCACCATATTGTCATGGAATTAGGTCATGCACACATATTACTATCCAAGAAATCCAATCAATATTTTAGAGCTTGACATTACCTTTAACTGTTGCGTCCCCGGTCACCCGGTCAATGACCAGTATCTCTGTCGGGTTTATGGTAGGCTCCAGGTAGAACTTATCAGACGTTGTATATCTGCAAAAAATTATACAATACAGTGTTTACGGAATAACAGCCTGACCATGGCAGCAACATTTTGTGCTTTGATAGATATTATACTTGCCTCACATTTGGCACAAACAAGCAAGTTTGCCATTATAATAAGATTTATATAATGGGCCTATGGGCCTCATAAGGCTCAAGGTCACCCAAAGGGCAATGGAGAGGGCTATGTTTGGAGTCTCTCTGTGTGATCGCATCAGCCGCAAAGTTACCGATGTAGCCCTCCAAATTGCTAAACTAAAGTGGCAGTGGGCACGTAGAACCGATGGCCGTTGAGGCGGAAAGGTTCTCGAGTGACGGCCATGAACCAGCAGGCGCAGCGTGGGTAGACCCCGCACAAGGTGGACTGATGACCTGGTAAAGGTCGCGGTAGTCCGCTGGATGCGGGTGGTGCAACTGGTCATTGTGGCACTCTTTAAGGGAGGCCTATGTTCAGCTGTGGACATCTTTCGGCTGATATGATGATGATGATAATAATTATATAATTGATAAAAAAGTTACCATTTAAGATAAGCTTCATACAAAATCAATATGCTTACTTTTAAATGCAAAACAGACACAAGTTACCAAAGTAACCTATTGCATAGCAATTTTAAAGAACTGTTAAGGTCCTAATAACCGCTAATTACTAAATGAAACCATGATACCACCCGTTTGAGCCATCCATACTGTCCAGGATAGTGAATTCATAGAAACTTTGGAAATATGAAATATTTAACTGCCTTACATTTTAATTGCGTGATAAACTACGTTAATGTGTCAGTTATTATCAAGATAGTAAGTTTCACACTATAATAGGGAACTATTACTACTAATTAACTGGTTATAAACAAGCTATGGATAAGATTTCTCGTAAACATTTTGCTTTTTGGAACATCGATTACGACACTCAAATAAATCATTTTCGGAAACTGTACACGAAAAATACATCCCAGATGCTTAAACAAAGTCTTAATTAAAATAAACAAAGCATATTTACGAAGAAAATTCTATTACTTAATATGGTATAAATGAAAACAAGATAAGTGTGACAGATGTGAAACAATTTTTTTAAAGTCATTCTTATTACAGTATTCTTTACTATAAACATTATATTACTTCACTTAGAATTAATGTTTATAACTTACAGCTTAATATCATCGTGAATTAGTAGCTGATCTGCCATTATTAATGATTTCTATTAAAATTTCTTTGCTGCTCACACATCACCCGTGGTGACTGATGACTGAACTGACAGTGACAGCTCTCCGACGAATGACAGCAATATTCGGTTCAAAAACGATGAAGATTGATGCTAATTAGAAAGCATAATATCACGTCTTAATACCATAATTACAACAAATCAGTTGTTTGTTTACTTTACGTTTTATACATTATAAAATAGGTAATATACATATAAAGTATTTTACGAAATCACGATGATTTTTATCATCACGGTAAAAATCGTCAATTTCAAAACGTATACTGTCTGTCTAGTCTGTCACATCACATGTGAGTTTGATAGATAACCTCAAAGTAGCAGAGGTGTTTCGGTGTTATTTTAAAATGATTTCTAAATATTGACTGCGACAGTAGTAAAAACTATTTATAAATTAAGATGGAAGTTGCTGGATTTCCAGGGTTTATAAAAACCATTAATGATGGTGAAGAAGTGGAAGATTTTTCGGAGGAATCGGACGTAGAAATTGAGGTAGAACATGCTGTGTTATTTATTTATTTTGCTTTGATGAAATGTTGGTTATCCTGTCTTAAAAGCTTTAATATTATAATTTTATTTCTAGTATCAACCCTCGAAGCAAAAAGTGAAGAAGAAAGCCGACTTTAATCCGAAATTTCAGTTTGTTTCTTCTGTAGAGGAATACAACAAGGTAAGACATGTCATTATTACTACTTAAAACCATAACCACTTAAAAAACCATGTTACGTTGAGTTATTTTATAATTTTTCAATGTATAAATGTAATATGAAGAGTGATTTATGTTTTGTAGAATACCTGGGATGATTTGCAAAAGTATGTGCGCAGAAATGTGAAGCGCACTATTGACGAAAAGATTGAGAGGCGGCGAGCGCAGGCTAAGATGACTGGGTCAGCGGGTGACATAGACACGGATGAGGAGGACAAAGGTACATAAGCCTATTCATTTTCTCTGTTGTTTTACTGTTTCACTTCCGGAAACTTACTAGCTTAATAATGAAGTGATGATGATGATGATATCCTGCTGTCCCTCACCAGGGACATAGGGCTCTCAGTAGGGATTTCCATTGGTCACAGTCTTTTGCGGCCAGCTCCGTCCAACCAAGGCCTGTGTGCCTCCAGGTGGTATGAGGGCGACCTTGCCCTCTTTTTCCAGGGACTTGCCAAGTCAGCCCTTGCTTCGGTAGCTGGTTATTTGGCCTTTGCAAAACATTCAATCCAGTGCCACTTCCGCAATAGTATCTCCTTGGCTAAAGGGTTTTGGCCGGTCAACTCCCATAGTCTTGCGTTCGAGATGGTCTGTGGCCAGTAGGCTCCTATGATTCGCTGCTAACATTTGTTTACAAACACCTGGAGTCTATTGGTTATGTTAATAATAAAGTATAACAAATAAAGCCTTCCCTGGTAGGACATTTAACATCTTAAAGAAAAAAAGAATAAAAAAAAAAGTTATAAGAATTTAAGAGACATAATTTTTAAGAAAAAAAAACCGACTTCAATGGGGGTAGCCGGTGAAGGATTATTGTAGATAGATGGTGCACTTAGATTCCATACAATGAAATAACTTGCTTAAAAAACGCAGCGGAGAGGACCAATCGCCAAACGTGAACTATGCGTCGTTGAAGAGTTCCGTTCTGATTATCATCAACAGTTCCACTTCATCAAATGTCACTCTTTTGAATGAAAATGCTTGATTTGTTGATAAAAATACAAAAGTCACTTTATGTATGCCTTTAAGATTTGAGGAATTCCCTCGATTCCTCGTGGAACTCATCATCAGAACTTGAGCTTGACGAAAATTGGTCCTGACAATCTAACTTGCTTAACAAACATAGCGAAGAGGAAGAATCGCCAAACATGAACTATGCGTCGTTGAAGAGTTCCGTTCTGTTCATCATCAGCAGTTCCACTTCATCAAATGTCACTCTTTTGAATGAAAATGCTTGATTTGTTGATAAAAATACAAAAGTCACTATGTGTAAGCCCTTAAGATTTGAGGAGTTCCCTCGATTCTTCATGGATCCCATCATCAGAACTTGAGCTGGACGAACATTTGTTCTGACAATTAAACTTGCTAAACAAACACAGCGAAGAGGACGAATCGCCAAACGTGAACTATGCGTCGTTGAAGAGTTCCGTTCTGATCATCATCAGCAGTTCTACTTCATCCAATGTCACTGTTTTGAATGAAAATGATGGTTTTGTTGATAAAAATATAAAAATCACTATATGTATGCCTTTAAGATTTGAGGAGTTCCCTCGATTCCTCATGGATCCCAATGATCCCATCATCAGAACTGCGTTTTGACAAAAACGGGACCAATCTGTATATATATACTTACAATCAAAAAAAGAATTTTCAAAATCGGTTCAGACATGACGGAGTTATGGAGTAACAAACATAAAAAATAAAAAAAATAAAAAAAAACATACACGCCGAATTGAGAACCTCCTCTTTTCAAATCTTGAAGTCGGTTAAAAAACAGGGTTAACTGATGTTACATACAAAACAAAACAACTAAAATGGAAGCATAGCTGGGCACTGTTAATCAAATAGTTAACTTCGTTAATCGTTAATCCGCTACAAAAAAGTTAGCTTCGTTAAACGTTAAAGCGTTACATTTCGGAAGAATTAACGCAAGTTAATGTTAATCGTTAATCCGTTAATATGTGTAAAATTGCATTTTTATATCTTTTCATTAGTGAACTTATAAAACCTGTTGGTTAAGGTTCTGTAATTTATAATAACAACAAACAAAACAGTCGTCACTCTAAGCACCGGCGCTAAGTAATGAAATGATCAAACGAAACAAATCTCTTCGCAGTTTTCTCACTCGCACGCGCCGGCAAAATATATCTAGTTTTGTTTTTGTTTCACTCGCTGCCACGCGCCGCCCGGCACTTGTCGTTCGTTTCATACTTGTCTGAACCTGTTTTTCGCGCCGCGCCGCGGTGCCGTGCGGTAAATAGTAGGCATTGGATTAACGATTAACGGACTTCTGCATATTAACGGAAGTTAACGTATCCGTTAACATTTTTAAAAGTTAACTTAAAAGTTAATCCGTTAATCAAAATGTTAACTTCGTTAATTAACGATTAACGGATTAACGAGTTAATGCCCAGCTATGAATGGAAGGCTGGTCATACTATTTGGGGAGGAGATAAATGGAGCAAAATTGCAACACTATGTTACCCTAGAGGACAAAAAAGAAACAGGGGTAGGCAATTTAAAAGGTGGGCCGATGAAATCGAAGACATGGCTGGAAAGACCAAAACCTGGACCAGATTAGTGTACAAGAAGAAGAATGGGGGAGGCATTTGCCCAAAGGCACACAGAATCGGTCATCGTAGATTAAGGAAAACTATAAAGAAAATATATAATCTGTATTTCTGATATAAGGCTATAAATAAATAAAAATAACAAATAAAGCATTCACTGGTAGGACATTTAACTTTTAACAATATCTCTACATGGCAATATTTACTCATCCATTTTCAAAATGTAAGGGAAACTCTTCTATCTTTTTTTTAAATCCCCGACGGTGGTAAACAAGCATACGGCCGGCCTGATGGTAAGCAGTTACCATAGCCTATGGACGCCTGCAACCCCAGAGGATTCACATGCATGTTGCCTATCCTTTAAGAACCTATTCACTCCTTTTTTGAAGAACCTCATACTGTATTTTTTACAGTAGCTCCAGCATTTGCTTTTGGAAGTTTGGAGTTTAAGTTACTTTGTTCTTTTTTGTTTAAAATTATTGAGCCAATGGTTTCATTTCCTAATATTGTAGAGCTGATTTGTTACTAGTTTTTGCAAATTTTGTTGTAATATTATTTTATGTTTTTAGATAGTGATGTGGGTGAACTAGAAATATCGGATGATGAACTCAAGAAGGATGAGATCAAAACCAAGGAAAAGAAACTCACTAAAAAGCAGAAACTAAAACAGGTATTTATTTTATTAATTATTAGCTGACCCAGCCAACTTCGTACCGCCAACAATTTTTTTTTTCCAATATTTTAATATTGATTCTACTATTCAGGGCGGAAATAAATCCAAAAAACAAACATCATCAAAATTGGCTCATCCGTTCTTGTGTTATATTATAAGTGGTGTAAACGACACAACTTTGTTTTATGTATACAGATTTGTACTGGTTTTAATTTTGTACCTGATGGCTGCGAATTTCTCCACTATATCCTTTATTCATCTTAGGGAGGATGGCTACCGACATCTGCCGAAGAAATCTTACACTTCTCAACCGGCCATCGTAGTCCCAAGTTGTATTGAGAATTCACCAATAACAATGCGCTACCCCATACTACAATTAATTTTGTATTAAGCAGAACGTCTGCTAACGATACCACAATGCTTAGAAATAAAGGAAAAGTAGAAAAAAAATGTGTTTTTGGGTCTACCCTAGCCTCCACATTGGTTAACAATTCGTGATCTTCCGTGGCTTTCACGAGTGACACGCATTAAATATCTGAGCTTGAGTTCTAATTTTGAGCCTAGAAAAAATGATCCCAGTGGCGTAGTGAGTAGTGGGGCAGCCAGGGCAAGTGCCCTGGGCGCAATTTAGAGGGGGGCGCAAGAAACCAAGTTTGCTAACTACCTATTAAAAAATAATTCAATCCAAATCGGCAAACAAGGCAAAAAAGGAATTATTTAAATAATTTCATTGATTTCATTCTTATTTATTTATTTATTTATTTTTTTTATTGATAAAAATGTTTACATGACATTACAGCTAAACCAATGCGTCACGAAACTTAGACTAAAAGCAATAATAACTTTAAGTACTTATTAACAATTACAGCAACAATAATATAACATTGACAAATTAAATTGGAACTGTTGAGCACCTAGCATCCATCGTCTCACAGAATCCCAAGCATTCCCTACACACTGCCGCCCATCGCCACGCAAATAGGTCACATTCAGGCGTCGAGGCCAGGAGCGCATTGAGCAGTGAAAGGGCGCGGGGCAGCGGCGAGTTCCTGCGCGATACGGTGTGCACCGGCGGCAATTATAAATACACTTATTCCTGAATATACTGCGAAGTAATGTATAATAACTACTTTGCATTACATTACACAATTAGCAAAATATGTAAACCTAAATAAATATTTAGACGTAAAACTTTGATTCTTATTATCTTGTGAAATGAAACTAAAATTTATGCGATTAATTTCGTGAGTAATGTTGGTTGGGCTTAAAATGACACATCTATCAAAAAATAGCAACATGTATACTTTTACATACATAAGTACCTACATACATTTTTTAAGACATCAATCAATTATATTTCCCGTGACATTCAAATTTCCAATATCTCTGAGGAATCTACTATCTACCACAGAAACGTCTAAAATGTGAAAATAGACCAGGCGTCTTGCTTCGCGAGTTGAAACGGCTCTTACAAAAATTTTATGGAAGAAATATGTTTCAAGGCCATTTATGTTATTTGAGGCATGAAAAAATGTGTTAAAGTTTTAATAAACTTTTTTTGTAGTTAGAACACAAGGAGCCTAATTAAGTACATTTAAAATAAGTAAATGTTGTCTATATTTTTATTTTCTTTTTAACTATAATAATTGAATTTTTTACATTAATTAGGTATTGTTGAACGCTAAGCCTATTCGTGAAAGAAACAGTAAAATGTTGTACATCCATGATCTCAATATTCTTAATTACAATCCATCCGCGATTGTCGTAGTTTTGGTAATGTCATGATTATTTAAGATTAAAGATGATGGATGTATTTTGTTTTTCAGTATTATTACACAAGTTTTAGAGGTCACTACCGCTTGCGAAAATTTGTCGTTCATCGATTAAGATTTAAAAAAATGTTTGCGTTAACTTTTGTTTTACTAGCGTCTGCTTTTGACATATGTATGTCAATAAATGACATTAGTAATTTTTAACTGTTCTGAGGAAAAATTAATTGCAGAAATTATTTGGAAACGTGCCACATAAAATCCGAATAAAAAATCTACAGTAATGACACTAATGACATACTTTTTATCATCATACTTTACAAAGACAGAGGCTATTACGTCTGCTAGCACTAAATAAAACTAAAAACTGTTTTTCTAAACTCTTAATAGGAGAATTACAATATATATATATATTTTTCTAAGCGGTCGACCTCTAAAACTTGTATAAAACATTGAAAAAAAAAACAGCCAGCATCTTTAAGGCCAAATAATATACTGAGAGGGTGCCCCACAAAACATAAAAAAAAATGTTAAAAAAGAACCACCACAGCAGACTTCATATAATTTTTTCTGTAATTCTAAAGAACAATTAAACAATTATTATTCACTTTATTTCATTCAATCAAATACAAACACTGAAAACATTGAAAAAATAATCAACCCAGCCGGACTTGAACCTGGCATCGATACGCCTTACCGGGGCTCGATCGCTTTACCAATTAAGCTATGGGTTCAGTTACTGAGTTGACGAAATTCTCAATGCCTTCAATCATCTTTTTGCATTTATTTTTACATCGACTTTATAGCAGCCGTAAGCGACATCTAGGTGCTAACTACTAGAGTTAGATACCCTTCCCGCCGACCCTTTTACAAGTGTCACAACGGAAATAATAGATGGCGCTGCTATCAACTCATAATTATTTTACATGATTTTTAAAGTGGGGCATTCCACTCATACAATAGTATGTTATTCAATCAAATACAAACACTGAAAACATTGAAAAAATAATCAACCCAGCCGGACTTGAACCTGGCATCGATACGCCTTACCGGGGCTCGATCGCTTTACCAATTAAGCTATGGGTTCAGTTACTGAGTTGACGAAATTCTCAATGCCTTCAATCATCTTTTTGCATTTATTTTTACATCGACTTTATAGCAGCCGTAAGCGACATCTAGGTGCTAACTACTAGAGTTAGATACCCTTCCCGCCGACCCTTTTACAAGTGTCACAACGGAAATAATAGATGGCGCTGCTATCAACTCATAATTATTTTACATGATTTTTAAAGTGGGGCATTCCACTCATACAATAGTATGTTATTCAATCAAATACAAACACTGAAAACATTGAAAAAATAATCAACCCAGCCGGACTTGAACCTGGCATCGATACGCCTTACCGGGGCTCGATCGCTTTACCAATTAAGCTATGGGTTCAGTTACTGAGTTGACGAAATTCTCAATGCCTTCAATCATCTTTTTGCATTTATTTTTACATCGACTTTATAGCAGCCGTAAGCGACATCTAGGTGCTAACTACTAGAGTTAGATACCCTTCCCGCCGACCCTTTTACAAGTGTCACAACGGAAATAATAGATGGCGCTGCTATCAACTCATAATTATTTTACATGATTTTTAAAGTGGGGCATTCCACTCATACAATAGTATGTTATTCAATCAAATACAAACACTGAAAACATTGAAAAAATAATCAACCCAGCCGGACTTGAACCTGGCATCGATACGCCTTACCGGGGCTCGATCGCTTTACCAATTAAGCTATGGGTTCAGTTACTGAGTTGACGAAATTCTCAATGCCTTCAATCATCTTTTTGCATTTATTTTTACATCGACTTTATAGCAGCCGTAAGCGACATCTAGGTGCTAACTACTAGAGTTAAAAGAGTTAAAGCGATCGAGCCCCGGTAAGGCGTATCGATGCCAGGTTCAAGTCCGGCTGGGTTGATTATTTTTTCAATGTTTTCAGTGTTTGTATTTGATTGAATAACATACTATTGTATGAGTGGAATGCCCCACTTTAAAAATCATGTAAAATAATTATGAGTTGATAGCAGCGCCATCTATTATTTCCGTTGTGACACTTGTAAAAGGGTCGGCGGGAAGGGTATCTAACCCTTACGGCTGCTATAAAGTCGATGTAAAAATAAATGCAAAAAGATGATTGAAGGCATTGAGAATTTCGTCAACTCAGTAACTGAACCCATAGCTTAATTGGTAAAGCGATCGAGCCCCGGTAAGGCGTATCGATGCCAGGTTCAAGTCCGGCTGGGTTGATTATTTTTTCAATGTTTTCAGTGTTTGTATTTGATTGAATAACATACTATTGTATGAGTGGAATGCCCCACTTTAAAAATCATGTAAAATAATTATGAGTTGATAGCAGCGCCATCTATTATTTCCGTTGTGACACTTGTAAAAGGGTCGGCGGGAAGGGTATCTAACTCTAGTAGTTAGCACCTAGATGTCGCTTACGGCTGCTATAAAGTCGATGTAAAAATAAATGCAAAAAGATGATTGAAGGCATTGAGAATTTCGTCAACTCAGTAACTGAACCCATAGCTTAATTGGTAAAGCGATCGAGCCCCGGTAAGGCGTATCGATGCCAGGTTCAAGTCCGGCTGGGTTGATTATTTTTTCAATGTTTTTTTCAATTTTTTCAATGTTTTCAGTGTTTGTATTTGATTGAATAACATACTATTGTATGAGTGGAATGCCCCACTTTAAAAATCATGTAAAATAATTATGAGTTGATAGCAGCGCCATCTATTATTTCCGTTGTGACACTTGTAAAAGGGTCGGCGGGAAGGGTATCTAACTCTAGTAGTTAGCACCAGGGACCCGCCCGGTATCCCCTTCGAGGGTTTTTGAAAGGGTTTTTCGTAAGGCTTTGCTTACCAAAGCCGATGCTCCTCAAAACCCATTCATTTGGCTATTAAAGCGCTATAAATACGGTATCCCCTTCGAGGGTTTTTGAAAGGGTTTTTCGTAAGGCTTTGCTCGCCAAAGCCGTTGCTTCTCAATACCCATTCATTTAGCTATTTAAAGCGCTTTAAATACGGGTAAGGAGTTCCCCTAACGAATATCAGATACCTTCTCAAGCGCTTAAAAAAGCCTTTCGAAAGGGTAGCATTGGTAGCTCTTGAAGGGGTTTGCCTTTCTACGCTCATGCAATTTTTATCCTTTTCCTAATGACAATAAGAGCAAAATTGTAAATTTACGTTAGACGACCGTACGTCTAGCGCGGTGTCAAAGCGGCGGCGCCTTTGACAAAGCCGCCAAGTTGCCGCTGCTTGCGGTTAAGAAGTACCTTATTGCATTGTAATACGGTTACCTTTTGTGTGGCGAAGGGGCGGAAGAATTTGGAGCGCGTGCGACGCATCGTTTTGGGAAGTTTGGAACTGTATTTGTTTTTATTTATGTATCGGCACAGATTATATAATAGTTTTTACGAAGTATCGGTGTGAATATTCATTATTTGTGCCATTTCTGTCGCGAACACCACGGTGTCAACATTGAATTGAAGGGTTTTCGTAAGGATTTGCTTTCCAAAGCCGTTGCCTCTCAAAACCCATTCATTTGGCTTTTTAGACGAGTACCAGAAAATACACGTACCTCGATTGTGGGTGGATTAATGATCGCGTAGTCCCGCCTCCTTGCGAACGCGGTCATGTGGTAGTTCGCTCAGACTAAAGGCTTAAAGATAGTTCACTTGGAACAAACGACAAAACGACGAGGAGCCAGATTCACTCGAACATGTACATCATATCGTACAAAAACGTGTAGGCACTATTATATATTATATGATCGTATATACATGTTTTTAAATAAACATTAATGATAGTTATCAATAAAGACGACGGAGAGCTGGCTACGTCAGATATGACGCAATAATGAGAGCAACGAAACCTAGTTAGTTTGCTATCCTATGCTTTTTTCTAGCTCCGGACATCTGGCAGCTGTTCATTGGTAGAGGTCAAAGAATGTGCCTAGTCGGTTACTAAGTTCTGTTACTAGAGTTTTCACTAAATAAATAGGAATAGGTAGCAAAATTTTAATTATTCATGTACATAAATTAAAAGCTTATTTAACAGTCAATAGGTCACAATATATTGAATTAAAAACTATTGTCGCAGTTTTTCAGAATTCTTTATAACACTCGGAAAAAGGCGTGAAAAATATACGTCAGAAGTACGCTCCTTGTTCATGTTGATTTTAAATCCTATTTATTTTTAATCACGTTTAAGACGCATCAGTCTTGCACAATTCGGTAGCTATATTCTTTAGCTTCAATTTGGTGTATGTATAGTTCACGTGGGTCTATCCGATAAAATACTTGACTATACGTTGCAAGTCTGCTTGTTCCATAGCAGTCTAAATCTATGTCTTTTGTGCAAAACTTAAAAATAGGCAATGTTTCAAATGGGAATATCTGTGGGATAAAATCGCAAGAAAATTAAATGGTGGTCACGCAATTACCTCTAATAAACAGGTTTCTTACAAATAAGCAATGGAACCTTCTAAACAAAGGTGCAATATTTATTTGATGTGCTTTTGTAAAGTGTCATTTTCTTAAATTTACCGCGTGTCCTAGCGCAAATCCTAGCGTTCTAAGTTTAATATATTTTCTTAATTCTATATGATAATAAATTATGCAAATAATTAGATTATATCATTGCCTAAAGTTTTTGTTGGAAAAAAATAGTGCCAAACGACGTCATAAATTTATAATATATATAATGGGGAACTGTCAAAATGAAATTTCTAACAATGGTCGTTAGAAAAGCAAAATTTGTATGGTGGGAAGTAGTTTTTATTTATTTTAGCGAAAATTACTAACTGTTTCATCTCGAATTGGTCCCTAAGTGAAATTCTAAAGTTTCCAAAATACTCTACAATTAAAATGCTGTAGAATAAAACGACAGGGAAGATTTCCCCTAAGAAAAGCCTTCTGACTGTATATAGTTTCAGTACATTGTTAAGGACCATTCATCTTCTCTCACTGTATGCAGTTGTATGGAATCCGGAACAGCGCCCTCTACAAAAAGTTTTCACCGGCCTTCATCATTCATAGTTTGTCGTTTGTCGTTCTATTCTCTATAAATGAGAAAACTTGGGCAGTTTTTACCTATTTCGGTATTACTTTTTTCCAACAGAATTTTTTTGTTAGTGAATCACTCTGACCTCCACCCATTAAACGCTGCCAGATGCCCAGATCTATCTATCGTTGCCGGCTAATTAGGGGGTGTAGATTTTGAAAATGATCTGTTTTAAAATCGAAGATGGCGGTTGTACTTACTACTTACTTACTTACTCCGTTGGCTCAGCGACCCAAAGTGGATCTTGGCCTCCGATACGAGGGTGTGCCACTTTCCTCGATCCTGCGCTAGCTCTTGCCAATTTCAGATTCGAAGTTCGCTCAGATCCGCCTCGATCATGTCTTTCCAGCGATACCGTGGTTGTCCAACAGGGCGTCGCCCTTCCGGACAACCATGGAATGCGTTCTTCACTTTTCAATCTTCCCCCCATCCTCTCGAGGTGGTCAAGCCAGCGAAGTCTGTGAGCTTTGGTCTCTCCTATAATATTAGGTTCAGCCACCAGGTCTTCTATTTCCGCGTTCTTTAGAACTCTCCAGCTTCCATCCAGTCGTTGTTTCGGCCCGAGGATCTTGCGAAGTACCTTTCTTTCTGCGACTAGCAGCATATTTTTCTCTCCAAGTGTCAGTGTCCATGCCTCACAACCGTGCATAAGGATTGGCCGAATGGTTTTATAAATACGGATCCTTACGGACTCCCGCCCCTGGTCTATAGATGGCCAGATCATCTGCGTATCCTATCATCTTGTGCCTTCAACTCAGTTCTAGCCATCCCTCCAGTGTTAAAACTTGCCTTAGGACATATTCTAAGACTAAGTTGAAGAGCATAGGTGACAAGGCATCGCCCTGCTTGAGTCCCCCGTCATTACTGTGAAGTCGTCAGTAAGTTCCCCCTCGACACGCACCACCATTTTGCTCTCCCCTGTCGCAATCTGAACCATGTTGATCATGTTGGGGAAGTCAAAATTCCTTAAGATGGTGAAGAGAGCGTTTCGTAGGCCGTATGATATGATGATAGTATGATAGCGCAGGACGAATGAAGATGGCGGTTATAGTACAGAATAATTAATAGTACAAGTACAGCAGATTCTCCTACCTGAATTTTAAGCTTTACTTAGTATTTATATGTCCACAATCTATCAAGAATCTGCTAAAAAGCGAGTTAAGTAAGGTTAGAGCTCTAACCCACAATAAACCCGAACGGCTGCTCAAAGAGTGGGCTAGGTTAGGTTAGAACTGTGACCCTCAACCAACCCGAACAACTTAAAACGGATTATATTCGGAATTCAAACTGCAATTTAAATTAAAATGGCTAAGAGATATGATAAAATCGCGCAGGATGACAAAATGGTTTACCCATTCCATCATTTCTCTAGTAATCTAACTAAATCTGAGTAAAATGAATGAGTAAAACTAGATTTGTCATTTCACTAAACTGGTTTAGCGATTAGATGAAATGTCTAAACCAGATCATTAAGTTGACAAAATGGGTTCGATAATATAACTTCTTTGCCATTCTAACCCGGTTTAAAAAAATTATAAAATCTCAACTGACCCAAAAGGAAGTAGGTAACTTAAGTTAAATAGATGGCGCTGTACTAAATATTGTAGATAAATGTGAAATATACCTACCTAAACTTTGGTTTAATGACGCTACAATAACTATTATAGTGAAATGTAAAAAGATTGAGGTCTTTAGAGTGACTCTGTTTTCAACTGCTCATTACGTCGAGCGATTTGAGCCAAAACTGCATGACTCTGTTTCTCCAATCCTGAGATCCAGTAGGTAGTATGTAGGTTTCAGAAAAGAGTGTATTACCGCGTATAGTATTATACCTTAGATTTTAAAACAGACATAAGTTAAGAAATCTTTACGCCCTAATTAGCCGGAAATTACTACCATGACGATTTTTCAACAGCGATCTTGGATTTTAGACACACATAATTTTCGAAATCTGTATCCCCTAATTAGCCGAAAACGACACCATAACGATTTTTGAGAAAACAGAGTGTATCCGCCATCTTGGATTTAAAAACAGACCAAATTTTCGGAATCTACACCCCCTAATTAGCTGAAAAGGACTCTACCATGATGATTTTTGAGAAAAAAGAGTAAAGCTGCCTTAAAAAGACTCTGTAAAAACCGTTTATAAAGGTAGCCTTTCAGTCCCTGTTTGACACCCCTCAAAATATGCTGCGCAATTTGTATGAGAATGGCACATGTTTTCTCCTCCGCTTCCTTTTGGACTAAGAGCTGGTCACGTCAGATATGACACAATAATGAGAGCAACAAAATCCGTCTGGTTAGATTGCTATACTATCCTTATTGCTTACTGCCAACAAACTGTCCTGCAGTTTGGCAGAAGATAAGTTTGTAAACTAAGGATTGTTTCGTGAATAAATGTATTATTTATAAAAAAAAAGATCCGGGCATCTGGGTGCTTTTAATTGGTGGAGGTCAGAGAAAATAGTAATACCAAAATAGGTAAAAACTGCCGAATTTGTCTCAGTTATAAAGGACAGGGCCTATATTTTAACATTAGAATAAAAAACATTGTGTATTATCACGGAAACAAAAACAGTAGGCGACAAACTATGAATTACATTATACGTCGTTTGGCACTACTTCCTACAACAGAAACTTTTGGCAATGATATAATCTAATTACTTGTATAATTTCTCATAATATTGCATGAAACCCAGAACTCTAGGATTGGTTTTCTTGAAGTGGTTTGCTTTCTTTGACCTCCACCACTTTACAGCTGCCAGGTGTCCAGATCTAGAAATAAGCATAGTATATAGCAAACTGACTAGAGGAGTTTCGTTGCTCTCATTATTGTGTCATTTCTGACGTGGCTCCTAAGGTTGCCCCGGAAAAGGCCGAAATACGTCCACTGTACTGTATAGAAGTTGTTTACACTGAGGTAGAATCTGTCCGGAAAGAGAAGTGGCGTAGAATGTATGAGCTCCCATATAAACCACGACACTTCTTTATTTAGACAAACTCCATAAGGTAAAAAATTAAAATAAATAATATCTATTGTTTACGCAATTAATTATCTTGCAATAATAATAATATTATTGACTTAAGTATCTTTTAATAGTTTATCGCATGATTCGCATGTTTTATGTTATAATATAAGGTACAAAACCGGCGTGTCTCGCCCAGCGCGCAAGTATAGTTGGAGTGAACTTACTGTTGTTTATTCTGTAGTTCAAACGACTACTCTAAAAGTAAACTACATATTATACGAGTATTTTTGTATGGAGATACAGGTTTGATCAACGCAAAAAACGTTGTTGTAAACAGATCTGCAAATAGTGTAATAAATAATTAAAAGCACTTTATTTTTGTAAAAATAAGCGCTGACGCCGACAAACAATAATCCATCGTTGGCAGTGGCGGCTTACAGACTGATCAAATGTAGCAAAGGATAGCGCCAAGGTAATTCGCGCCAAGGTAGTCTGGAAGCGCGTTTATGAAATGTCGTAAGCGTCATATCACTTTATGCCATCTCAAGGTGAAAGTAAGCAACGAATTAAATTTCCATCCTACAATCCTAAAGAACTAGTTAATACAATTTTATCCTTATTGTCTTTATAATTGAGCAATAAAATCAGTTTTAGGTTAAAATAAGACCTGACTTTGAAAAATAAAACTCTCGAGGAAATTGTAGCCAATCGTGTTTTCCTCCCACAAATCCTCCCACAAGTCGTAAATCATTCTTGAAAGTAAAATTTAAATCTGCTGAGCACAACCTCAGTCGTGTATCACCTTATAGCGCTTTAAATACGGGTAAGCGGTTCCCTTAAAGAATATCAGATACCTTTTCCAAGCGCTTAAAAATAGCCTTTCGAAAGGGTTTTTCTATCAGTAGAGGTAGTCTCGTAAGGGAAACCCCTTCATACGGCTAAGTAAAATGAATGGGCATTCAATCGATATCGGACAGCAAGTGATTTGGGCTGTTAAACGAACGACTAGCCGTTCAAAGGCTTTTTTCTGGGAAGGGGTGGGCGGGTCCCTGGTTAGCACCTAGATGTCGCTTACGGCTGCTATAAAGTCGATGTAAAAATAAATGCAAAAAGATGATTGAAGGCATTGAGAATTTCGTCAACTCAGTAACTGAACCCATAGCTTAATTGGTAAAGCGATCGAGCCCCGGTAAGGCGTATCGATGCCAGGTTCAAGTCCGGCTGGGTTGATTATTTTTTCAATGTTTTCAGTGTTTGTATTTGATTGAATAACATACTATTGTATGAGTGGAATGCCCCACTTTAAAAATCATGTAAAATAATTATGAGTTGATAGCAGCGCCATCTATTATTTCCGTTGTGACACTTGTAAAAGGGTCGGCGGGAAGGGTATCTAACTCTAGTAGTTAGCACCTAGATGTCGCTTACGGCTGCTATAAAGTCGATGTAAAAATAAATGCAAAAAGATGATTGAAGGCATTGAGAATTTCGTCAACTCAGTAACTGAACCCATAGCTTAATTGGTAAAGCGATCGAGCCCCGGTAAGGCGTATCGATGCCAGGTTCAAGTCCGGCTGGGTTGATTATTTTTTTTCAATGTTTTCAGTGTTTGTATTTGATTGAATAACATACTATTGTATGAGTGGAATGCCCCACTTTAAAAATCATGTAAAATAATTATCACTTTATTTCATTAATTTCTTAGATTAGGTTTTTATAATATTTTTACAAAAGTAAAATATAAAAATACATCTAAAACATACAAAAACAATAAAAACATTATAAAAAACCTAACCTAGGGTGCCGCCGGCAACGGAGCAAGGCCCAGGCTGCCGGTGGTTAGGGCCGCAGAGAGAGGAACCTTCGGACTATGCGCGCCGTGTCCAGGATAACCGCCTTCTGAATCTGACCCTTGATCCAACCACAACCCCGTAGCGAAAGTCTCTCTAGATGTTGGTCGAGACTCTTCGCTATGAGACCGTTCGCAGAAACAACTATCGGTACAATGATCGCCGAATCAACCTCCCACATGGCGGTTACCTCGTGAGCCAAGTCTAGGTACTTGCTGGACTTGTCCTTCTCGGCCTTCACGAGGTTCTCGTCTCATGGGACGGTGATGACGGTGATCATTATTAATTAAGAATAAAGAACATTTTTTTTTTACCCAAAAGTTTACGCCATAATAAATATATTTGTTATTCTGGTAATAAGTGCTTTCATCTGATAAATTACACGGTATATTTTGAAAAACTTTTTATTCGTTTATTCTAATTAACCACTCAAAAGTGGCTCCATATATAAACCTAATTTATTAACGTACACCCGGGGATATTGATTAAATATGTGTACAACATTTTTGCTAAACCGGTCCCGTAGCTTATGAGCAAATTTAATTTGTGACAGATAGACAGACACACGGATGGACAGGACAGGTTCTTTTTTACCATTTTAGTACGGAACCCTAAAAATCATCAACCGACTGTATCGTGGTGAAAATACCATCAGCTGGTCACGTGAACATACGGCGTTCAAGGTCTTTCCACCTCGATACAGCTGGTTGACAATTTTTCATTTTTATGATAGCATATAAACTGACAAATGTTCCATTGGGATGCGACGACAATTTTTTAAGTGATTAAATGGGTTCCGTTCCTCACCCACCAACGGAGCGACAGCTGACTTTCACGGGGCTTCATTTTACATCGACCTTAACACACTTCACAAGTTCGTTCGCTTAGGACGGGGACGTGATTGGTTATGAAATTTGTTCCTGGCTATTACATACAGTCAATTTGTAGAAAATCCTATAAAAGGAATAACGAAAGGGCGCATTTTGGATGCGTGCCCTGGGCGCCGTTTTACATCACTACGCCCCTGAAT
Source organism: Pammene aurita (assembly GCA_947086415.1). Taxonomy (NCBI): domain Eukaryota; kingdom Metazoa; phylum Arthropoda; class Insecta; order Lepidoptera; family Tortricidae; genus Pammene; species Pammene aurita. The sequence continues at coordinate 18,178,439 of OX352310.1, forward strand.
GATCCTCGTCGGAAAAATGGAAGGCGAAAGACCTAATGGCCCCCCGCCAACCAGATGGTCTGACCAAATTAAGAAGGCCACCTCAGGCAAACTCCATCAAGCGGTGAGGGCTACGGGAGATCGAGACCGATGGAAACAAATCACAAGGACTGCAAAACCAAGTGGTCACGATCCTCAGTAATGAGGGACCGACGTAGAAGAGAGAGAGTTCTAATTTAATGACAAAGATGTGTAAAATAGTAGTTTATGTAACTGTTACGTTTTAAAGCCTAATTACGCACAGTTGCATACACTGCTTTATCTACACACATATTATAAAATCTTAAATGACGAGTTCGGAAACCATTAGAATGACCGCCATTGCACCGCCATGGCCAACTCGATTGTGCCGGCGGTCGGGGAGGATGGCTGGATTTTCTTTACGTTACCGATATATCAATGTGGTAATGAATTTTCATACATTTTTACAACACTGGCACAGATAATATACTGATGTTACATTCATTACTGGTTGCATTAATGGTGGTAATTACATACGGTTTCCGAACGCAGAATATGGGTGTAGATAAAGTAGTTTTACGTCTAATAACCTATTTATTTGTAAACAGGAACTGAAAGATGACGGCGAAGGCGCAGTCGTCGAATACGACTCAGATTTCTTCGAGGATCCGCCTCCGTACGATGAGCAGGCGTCATTTTACATGATGAACCTCTCCCGACCCCTGCTCAAGGCTATCGGGACCCTCAACTATGTGCACCCCACTCCCATCCAGGCGGCTACCATACCAGTGGCTTTATTAGGTAAAATATAGTACATTACTGCAGAGGCCGTGAAGTAAGGGATTTAAGGACGAGATTGTGGTGGATAAAGCGAGTCTTGCAATCCCTGTTCCGGCCAAGGATTGTATAGTGCTTTTCTCAAACAATGTAAGAAAATATTATAATTAAAATAACTACTAAGTAATCAAGTAAATAAGTTTAAATTGCCGCCTTTTTTATTTTTTAAACTTGACATTTGTGAAAGCTATTCGAGCATCATGTTTAACCGCTTATAAATTTAGTACCATAGATTTTTAACCGACTTCAAGATTTCAAAAGAGGAGGTTCTCAATTCGGCGTGTATGTTTTTTTTTTTATGTTTGTTACTCCATAACTCCGTCATATCTGAACCGATTTTGAAAATTCTTTTTTTGATTGTAAGTATATATATACAGATTGGTCCCGTTTTTGTCAAAACGCAGTTCTGATGATGGGATCCATGAGGAATCGAGGGAACTCCTCAAATCTTAAAGGCATACACATAGTGATTTTTATCAACAAATCCATCATTTTCATTCAAAACAGTGACATTTGATGAAGTCGAACTGCTGATGATGATCAGAACGGAACTCTTCAACGACGCATAGTTCACGTTTGGCGATTTGTCCTCTCCGCTGCGTTTGTTAAGCAAGTTATTTCATTGTATGGAATCTAAGTGCACCATCTACAATAATGCTTCACCAGCTACCCCCATGGAAGTCGGTTTTTTTTCTTAAAAATTATGTATTTTCTTTTTAATTTTAATGTCGCAAGTATACTTACAGAGAGAGTGGTTGTTGGCTGTATGTAATATTTGCTTTGTCAGTCTAACCTTAGTGAGCAAATTTAAAAAGTTAGAGCAGCGGACAATAATGTACGTTTCATACTAACCAGCCATAAATGAGCAACTTCATGTCTTCATTTCGTGACATTAACGCATACATTTCGGAGTATGTTTGAGAAAATAATGTTAAAGAAACAAGAACTGACTTCACTTTCCAAGAGCAAATGCCCTAGCTACTGTAAAAAATACTCAAACCACTATAGGTATGCCTATAATATTTGAAGAGTTCCCTCGATTTCTCTAAAATCTCATCATCAGATTCTGTCCTGATGACAATGGGACCAACTGTCAAGTATATTCTTTCCAACAATAATTTTAGACAAAAATAAATTCACTTAGACTCCACCTTTCCAAAAGGAAATGCCCGAGCTACTGTAAAAAATACTCAAACCACATTAGGTGTGCCTATAATATTTGAAGAGTTCCCTCGATTTCTCTAAAATCTCATCATCATAGTCTGTCCTGATGACAATGGGACCAACTGTCAAGTATATATACTCTTTCAAACAAAAAGAGAATTTTGCTAATCGGTTAAGCCGCAAAAATACTAACTTGATTTAAACTCACACGATTTTCACTCATTATTTGTGTCTGCCTGCGACCACGAGCGTTACAACACGCACGAAACGTCAGGAAAAAAATACAAATACAAATAATTGATGGTACGAAAGTGAGTATTGAAAATGATATTCGGTTACACGTAGTGCGTCACTATCAGCCAGTGTTTGGCGTACAATATGTTGTTTATTGCATGTCATTGAATATCTAATAATGTTTATCTACACCAATATCATAAATCCTCTATGATCCGCGTTCAGAAACCGTATGTAATTACCACCATTATTGCAACCAGTAACGTAACATCAGTGTATTATCTGTGACAGTGTGGTAAAAACGTATGGAAATTCATTACCTACGGTAACGTAATGAAAATATGCCCTCCTCTCCGACCGCCGGCACGCGCCCGTCCGACCGCCGGTACAATCGAGTTGGTCATGGCGGTGCAATGGCGGTCATTGTAATGGTTTCCGAATACTTCATTTAGGATTTATAATATGTGTGTAGATAAAGCAGTGTATGCAACTGTACGTAATTAGGCCTTAAAACACTCGTGTGATCTTATCATAAAACTGCACTCGTATTTTAAGGACCTTATTACGTAACAGTTACATAAACTACTATTATACTCACTTACACTGAGTGTAAGTGATTCGGAATCAGAAATATTTAGTGTACGCGATTAAGTCCCATTTTGTGAAAATAATACTGACTTGCACAGGAAAACAACCAAAATTCACATCACAACATCGCTTTAATGTGCATTCAGGTTTCATTGCTGTCAGTATTTTTTGATATGCGGAATATTATTTTCCGAATTATATTCTATAAATAAGATCAGGTACCTAATATTACATATAAGACTTTTTTTTATTTCCCTTTAGGGATCCCCTCCTGGGTAAAGACCTCCTTCAGTTGTTGCCGTGGAGATCATTTTCACCTTGTGTTTTTTAATAGTTTTGAATAACACTGTTTATCTTCGTATTTCGTCTAGGCAAGGACATTTGCGCCTGCGCGGCGACGGGCACAGGAAAGACAGCCGCCTACATGCTGCCGATACTGGAGCGGCTACTGTACAAGACAGTCGGCGGGCGAGTCACCAGGGTGTTAGTACTCGTCCCCACCAGGGAGTTGGGCGCCCAGGTACCTCCTACATATGTGTTAGTCTAGATCAAGACAGCTGCCTACATACTGCCGATACTGGAGCGGCTACTGTACAAGACAGTCAGCGGGCGAGTCACCAGGGTGTTAGTACTCGTCCCCACCAGGGAGTTGGGCGCCCAGGTACCTCCTACATATGTGTTAGTCTAGATCAAGACAGCTGCCTACATGCTGCCGATACTGGAGCGGCTACTGTACAAGACAGTCGGCGGGCGAGTCACCAGGGTGTTAGTACTCGTCCCCACCAGGGAGTTGGGCGCCCAGGTACCTCCTACATATGTGTTAGTCTAGATCAAGACAGCTGCCTACATGCTGCCGATACTGGAGCGGCTACTGTACAAGACAGTCGGCGGGCGAGTCACCAGGGTGTTAGTACTCGTCCCCACCTGGGAGTTGGGCGCCCAGGTACCTTTTACATATGTCATAGTCTAGATCAAGACAGCTGCCTACATGCTGCCGATACTGGAGCGGCTACTGTACAAGACAGTCAGCGGGCGAGTCACCAGGGTGTTAGTACTCGTCCCCACCAGGGAGTTGGGCGCCCAGGTACCTCCTACATATGTGTTAGTCTAGATCAAGACAGCTGCCTACATGCTGCCGATACTGGAGCGGCTACTGTACAAGACAGTCGGCGGGCGAGTCACCAGGGTGTTAGTACTCGTCCCCACCAGGGAGTTGGGCGCCCAGGTACAATGGCGTTCATAATTGCATGGACACCACTAGGTCGACTTTAGTATGCAGCCGCTTGCGCTCTGATTGTATGGGTTGTTCAAATACCAAACTAGATGGCGCTGCTAGCGAAATGCATTAAATAAAAAAATTGTTTGGTCACAGACCTAAAATTGCGCTTTGCTAAAAGACAGACGAAGTGCGCAAAAGAGAAACCAACACGTATATGAACATTCCGCGAGTGCGAAAGAGATACATGATCAGTCTCCTAGCAGGACGACTTTTGACATCACTCGTTACACTTAAACACCTGCGTCGGGAGTGCTCATATTTAATCTTGAAAAATATAATATTATCCGCTGTTCATTTACCTGGAATGAAACAAAAGAAGAATGGTGTCGTGTTGCGTCCCGGATTGCACAACTATTCAAATAAAAAACCCAGGCAATCACTCGTTTCACAGGTAAATATGACATTCCGATCGTTGTTTTTGAAACCATATTTTATCAAATTAGCCAAATAAATCATGTAAATAACCGTTTGATACCATTAAATATTAATGTCTCTTTTACTGCATGTGAATATTTTATCATAATAGTTAATATTAAAGATTATTTTGTGTAAAAATCAAAATTGGCATTTTACGCTAGGGTTTGACAAAATATCGTAGGGACATAATATCGATAACTGTTCGATATGAAAATTATAATTATAGCTTCGAAAGAATTATAATAAATAACAAATCTCGTATTAACATTATGTCATTCCGCTTACTTTTATCTATGAAAGCTAAATTCCACTCTTAAGTGTGTGCTGCGCCTACCACTTCGACTTCCACCCAACTTCCACTCCACCAAGATTGCATTGATGCAAGACTACATTTGCATGCGATTTTATTAGCGTCACAATTAATAACGCTATAATAAAGAAGTATGTAAAAAACAAACTATCACGTATATAAACACTCCACAAGTGCGAGAGAAAAAAATGACAAATCTAAAGGCGTGCCAACATCTTAATTTCTGTAAAATAACATGAACCCGCTTTTTAACAGATCATATTTAATCGTGTGAAATATAAAATAATTCTGAATAAATATATTTTAGTTTTCTAGAATTTTAATATGCCGTTTAGTGTAAAACATGAATATAAATTTAACGTTGCAACTTATCGATAATAAAGTCAAATATCGATAGATAATTGACCTGTTGTACTTGGCACCACTATTTTTTACGCTCACATAGACAATTTACCCACACTCTAGCATTTCAGTTTCTGTCGCACTTTTGATATTTGTCAAACCATCTGTCTATACTAGATCTGTGTGTTTGGTAAATATTATTGACCAAATAATATTACTTAATAAATCATTAAGGGGAAATCTGTAGTAACTTAATGTAATTTTATGTAGTGTCGACCAGTCGCACAACTTTAATAATTACCTAGTTTAAGGTAGTTTTGACTTCTTTGCTACCTACCCTTTTTAACCGGAGATTTAATCTGGCACAATATGGCGATTCAGTTGAATGCGATGCTATATGCTTGTGTAATTTTCTTGAAAAAGCATATGCGAAGCTGCAATTGGTAAAGGCATGTTGTGCCGGTTGGCAATAACGACGATTGACGATTGCCTTGTCGACAACCTGCATAATGGGTCTCTTCTAGATTTACTTTCACATTTGATTAGATTGTGTTTATTAAAGAATGAACGTTAAAGGAATTGAAACATTTAAAAAATAAAAATACTTGTTTTTCTTTTTCCTTTATTTATATATTACTTACTTATAGCCAATCTTAATCTTAATAAAATAAATTATTATTTTAAAAGTATTTCACTCGATGAATAGCCTTAAAAGTTCCAGCGAGTTGAACTTTAATGCACATTAGGTTGAAAGAATTAGGCTTAGTTAGCTAATTGACACGGTAAACTAGAAAAAAATACTGTTATGTAAAACAACCTTTTTACAGAATTAGCTAAATTAGGCCGTAAACTACAATAAAACAAAACTGTTAGTGCTAACAAGGCAATTACCTTACATTTTATTGAGGTTTAAGCTTAAGTAACTTTCCCGAGAACGGAAAAGGATTGAAGCTTCACCACAATAAAAACAGTAGGTTACCTCAAGGGTTACCATATATTAGCTACCATAATAGAGGATCGGACTGTTATCAAAAGTAACCATTCATACTTATTTTATTAGCAACTGAAACAAACAAACGGAAATTCAGTGAACATAGATTACACAATTATTACGACTTTGCTTTCGACAACAATTTATTAAAAATATGACTTTACTTAAGTTAAATATGACTTAAGTATATACGAATAAAAAGACACTCACCAATCCGAGAATCCGACCCTCTATCTTATTTTATAAACCAGCTGAGGCCGCGAATATGTTATAATACCTACTTAAGTTTTGCATTTATAATAACTACTTGCTTATCTATAGATAACATAAACTACAGAACCTCACTGCAATTTGCAAGGAGAAATTTTCAGTAGGTAATTAATATAGGTAGTCAACATGTTAGGTATATAAGTTCGAAGTTTTACTGTTGTCTCACATTATGAAGCATTATTTATTTATCTTATTCATTAATACTACCTAAGGTCAGTGTCAAAAGAAGAGTAAAATAAAGTAAACCAATGGCTCAATTTCTAAGCAAAATAGTATTTTGTGCAACAGGTACATAATAAGGGTTCTTAAGATTCCAGGGTCGAAGTTAATAACAGACCCGAGAATTTTAAGAACTAATTATGTACCGTTGCACACGAAACTTTTTCTACGACAGTAGCAAAAACTTAATTAATAAATAATTTTAAAGTTCTTAAGTATCACGAGTACATAAATCAGATTGTTTTAAGATTTTTTTTATCAACTAATAACTCTTACTTTTGTGCCGAAGTCTTCGGATATTCACTGTGAAGTTTTCTTGTCACTTATTTTATCAAAATTAACATAAACTTCTTGATATTAACATAATATACGAGTTTAAATACAAAAATTAAGCCGTACATTGTGTTGAAACTTTTTAAATATTAACTTTTTACTAAATGTCATAGACAGATCACGAGTTGGTTTTTAATTGTAAAATAATATGGCTTCGTTCAAGTAACTCTCAATGCAAAAGTTTACATTAAAGTACTATTATGCTTTTCATAAATATGAAACTAAATAATTTAAGATATTAATACTTTAAAAAAGACATGATAATGTTTTTATCATAGTTTGTGCAAAAATAATTTCAAGTGTATATCAATTTGAAAATATAATTTATATTGTAAACAAGAACGAACCCTTTTTAGACATGGCACCTGGAAGTCAGTGTATTAAAAAACAAAAACAGTTGCACAATATGTTTTGTGTGACTGCTAGCAGTTATAGAAAGTACCTATAGACAAATAGACTTTAGCGCCTTCACTTAAATGATGTAGTTTTAGATACCACTATCAGTCATTTAATTAGCATATAGAAGTGCTGGAGTAGAAAAAGAGAATTTGACACATGACAAAATGTTATTAAAGAACCCCGTTTTCACTGATATATAAGTAATTAACGGATATGTTTCCTAAAAATAATGTAAAGATTACGTTTAAACTGCGTAAGTGCGAAGCAATGAAGGTAAATGTGTTTGTTTACATTATTTTACTTTCAGCGCCGGATCTACAACTTTTTCGAGGCGGGGCAAAATCTGAAAAATGCCGCCCCCACCCCTGCATATATTTGATTCTGATTATTAACTATCAATACTGTCATATAATTTCGCCCAACAGACGCCTACTATTAGTCATTGATAGGCCTATATATTAACGGAAAGAACGCCACAACGACCGGTCTAGCGTTGCTCTTTCTATGTTAAATTTTTTTTCGAATACATATGTACATGGACGTCTAAGTCATATATTTTAATTAGGATAGCTTTTAGTTATACGGCAAATACGGAAAACATTTCGCTCTATCTAAACCTTTTCTGCGCCCCCGTGCGTCGTAGTTATGGACCGGGCGGCCACATCGCGGAGCAGTTTGGAACCTTATTTCATCGAAAAGTTTAATAGGTCACAAATCACTTGGTTGGACAGCCCTCAGCCTAGTCCGTTCCGTTTTCGGACACTTTTAGTGGGGCAAATTTTGGGGTGTTTTTACCTCGTCGAGTAGCAGGATGAAACCAACCTCTTTTGATAGCTAAAGTGATGCTATTTCAATATTTTTTGGTCGGACAGCCCTCAGCCTGGTCCGTTCCGTTTTCGGACACTTTTAGTAGTGCAATTTTTGGGGTGCTGTTTCTGTCTGTAGCCGAAATTTACGGCCCTATATTCATAAAATTTGGTGTGTGAGTGGCTTTTATAACTCGCCATATATTGAAGCTTAAGAATTATTATTATTATTATATAAGGGTTCCGTTTTTTCCTTTCGAGGTATGGAACCCTAAAAACATTGTTTAATGGGGCACTCGATGAGGTACCTAAGGGATGAGGGACGGCTGTGGCCGCCCGGTCCTTTACGCGGATTCAGTGTAGTGAGCCTTCCTATACATACGTGCACACAATGATACAAGTTACGCAACAAACAGTAAAAGTTGCTTTTCACCACTCCACCTCGGAAACGCGCTCTTTATCCCTTGAAAACGGATGGGGAAAAACCCATTTTATCCACATGTGCTGGGGAAAGTAATGAGGTACAAGTTTTGACTTGTTTTTAGGGTTCCGTACCTCGAAAGGAAAAAACGGAACCCTTATAGGATCACTTTGTTGTCCGTCCGTCCGTCCGTCCGCCCGTCTGTCCGTCTGTCAAGACCTTTTTTCTCAGGATCGCGTGGAGGTATCAAGCAGAAATTTATATCAGATACTCAGGTTTACTGTCCCTTGGAGCTGTGAAAAAAATCAAACTTCTAAGCCAACGCAATCAAAAGATACAGCCGTTTATGCCGCAAATTTCCGAAACTCGCAAGGGAATCAAAACCTACAGGGTACTTCCCGTGAACTCAGAATCTTGAAATTTAGTACGAAGCAACGTCTTATATAGCACAGATATAGGAAAAATTGCGACAACCGTAAATTTTTAGTTACATCATATAATAAAAATATTTTTAATAATTGTAAAGTTACTACCCCTTTCCTCATGAACGCGTAGAGGTATAAATTGAAATTAATATCAAATACTCAGGTCTCTAATACCTTTAAGCTGTAACAAAATCAAACTTCTATGAAAACGCAATGGTTGAACTTTTACTTATATACCTACAGGTTTGTACGGAACCCTCGGTGCGCGAGTCCGACTCGCACTTGGCAAGTTTTTTTCACGTTATCTGGCAGCATGGGCTTTAAAGAGATGATTTTGAATCATATAATTTTGAAAGCATTTATTTGACTTCGATTTTTTAGAGCTTAAATTTTTCCTGAGGTTGTGTGGTGAAAATTTTTTTATTATACTCGGCAGCAAAGTTTGTTCAACCTCTCTTGCCTTGAGGCCCTCGTACGCTCAAGATTCAATTTTTTGAACCACTCGCTACGCTCGTGGCCCAATTTTGGAGTCTTACGCTAGCTGGGGTCTCAGTAAAGCACGAGAGGAAAACATCAACTTTGCCCCGTTGTATAATAAATAACTATTATCTATGGTGTCAGTGCATATTCGAGCACAGGCTTTATTCACATGTTTTATTCGGCTACCATAGTTTCCCTTTCCCTTAAAATCATTTTATTAAACACCAGCCAAGAGCATCTCGAACCATGACTAATGTAGGGTTCCGTAGCTGAGGGCCCGTCACAATATTTACACTTATTCATAAAGTCGTTTTTTAGGATATTTTGCCATGAAATTACAACTTTTGCTATAAATTAAAAATGGCTCAGAGAATCGGTTGAGTTTCTATTCTATACAGTTTTAATACTTTTAATTGAACTTTTATTTAGACATCCATGAATTTTCCATAATTTTTTGGCCCAGGGTTCAAAAGTTAGAATGGTACGCTTTTTTTTTAAATTTCGGAGCTATTGCTTACGAAACTATTGATTTTATCCAATACTTGATTTAGATGTTTGAAGCAACACACGGCCCTGAGAGATACCGATGAAGGAGTTACCAAATATACCGTGTACACGATGCCGCCCCCGCCGCGTTGCTACTGCGGGGCTGCGATTCGAAAAATAAACACACACTCTGGACAGACACAGCTCCAACCCAACTCAACTCAACGCTATAACGACATTGACATTTGCTGTTCGAACAGATTTTCATTCAACATTGGTCTCACATTGGTACAACATTGGTACAATGTGTGACCAATGTGAGACCAATGTTGAATGAAAATCTTCGAGTAGCAAATGTCAATGTCGTTATAGCGTTGAGTTGAGTTGGGTTGGAGCTGTGTCTGTCCAGTGTGTGTGTTTATTTTTCGAATCGCGGCTCGGGTATCATGTACACAATGCCGCCGCCACGCCGTCATCGCGCCGCCGCCGTACCTCTGCGCTGTGTATACGAGACGCATAAAAGCCCACCACCGCGCCGCCGCCCCTCTGGGCTGTGTATGCGAGAAACAAAAGCCCGCGGCGGCGGCGTGGTGGTGGGCTTTACGCGTCTCGTATACACAGCGCAGAGGTACGGCGGCGGCGCGGCGCGGTGGCGGGCTTTACGCGACTCGTATACACAGCGCAGGCGTGCGGCGGCGGAGAGGCGACATCGTCGACACGCGCCCTAACCGCCCTAAAATGAGAGGGCGTTTCATTTCCCGCGGGCGAGGGTGGTTGTTGACCTGCGCCTACGCGCCCCGCGAATGAACATCTGTCTCAGTGGTCCAGGTTGCGTTGATGATGAGCGATGATGAGACGTGTATTCGTCTGCCAAGAAGTTCGAATTTGCCGCCCCCTGAACTTGCCGCCCGGGGCATGGGCCCCGGTCTGCCCCCCCCTAGATCCGGCTCTGTTTACTTTTCTATTGATAGCATTGACACCAAACTTACTTACCTACTTTAACTAGCGTTTCGATAAAAGGCCACCTCAAAGTAACATAGATTTATCAAATAAATAAAATACTTTTACGTTGAAATTAAGCACTTAATCCAGTTCTCCAAATGTATTGTTTTATGATTGCCCTAATATTTAGTACAGCCTCCTCCGTTATCAATAACTGCTTGTAAGCGGGAAGGCATCGATGAAATAAGATTTTGACAGAAATCTGAACCACGAACACTAACCCATATTTTCATGCAATGTGCTTCCAGCGCTTCCGGGTTCTTTCATTTTGATTATCCCAGCGTTGGACTATAAAACCCCATAAATTTTCTATAGGGTTTAAATCCGGTGATCTGGCAGGCCAGGGAATGACCTTGATGTCATTTTTGTGTTTTTTAAACCACTCTTTCACACCACGCGAGCGGTGTATTGGGCAATCATCTTGCAAAAACAATACCAACGGAAATTCAGTCTCTGGTATTCTCCTAGACCGGCTGCAGTCATCCAACCCCACATGTTCACTGTTATACGACCCGATTTCATGTCGGGCAAGACATGCTCGTTGTCATATCGCGTATTATTTCGACGCCACAAAGACAGGCGTCCTTGTTGACTGGATTTAAAAGTCTTTTCGTCAGTAAACATGACATTAATCCAGTCGTCGTCTCGATGTGTGTGAGCAAACTTTGCTGTTTTATGTGCATCTGTCAACAAAGGTTTAACGGCGTGTCTGCGATGATGGAGTCCCTCGTTATGAAGGGCACGACGAACCGTGAGCGCGCTTTTGCCAAACAAACTAAGCCTTATTAACAACTGACGTTGCTGTGTGTCAATGAGGCATGGTCTACCAGTTCTATGCTGGTGTAACAAAGATCCTCCTCCTTGGAATCGTCCTACCCATAAAGTAACAGTTTTCCTCTGAAACAATAAAAAAAATATAATCATAATTGACGTATAATATATGTCGATATTTTTAATGAGGAAAAGAAGTAAAAAAAAACTACTTACGTTTACACCGGTTTCTTTAGCTATCTCTGATATATTATAGCCTTCATTATGCAATTCAATTATTCGCGATCTTAATACCAGGTAAATATTGCTTCGAGAACTCATTTTGTTTTGATAATTGATAATATGAACTAAGCAATGAATTCAGACGTATAGGTATCGCAACGAACAATGTGAATAGAAAAACATTTCGTATGGTATTTAGAAAACTTAGATCTACCCTCTTTCATTTACTTGACATATTACTAACAAAAATAAAGCGTGTCGCAAATTAACAGTACCCTAATTTTGGTATGCCAATTTGACGTTTGTTTCATTCTAATAAAACTCTAAGTCCATTGGCATGTTTTACGGATTTAGTTCAATAATGACGAGCTTGATATGAATGGTCTCAACTAGTAATGAATTTCACCAGCATTATTAATAGTGCTTTGGTCCAGTGGCTGGCGCATGCGAGTTGAACGCAAGAGTGTCCGGGTTCAAATCCCCGCCAATAATTATGAAATTTTGTGTTTTTTAATGTCTTGGAATGAGAGGGCACTCCATGGCGCCATCCAATATGGTAAATACAGAGCATTGCTAGGTATGTGGATTCTGAATAACTGGGCGATTGAAATGGAATAACAGTAAGAGAAAAAAAAAATTGTTCTCAACTTCAAAAACCGATATGAATGTATCGTTGAAATATTGAATTAAGCAAAATTGGCAAACAAAGTTTGTAAATATAAACTGGACAATATTTTATTTTTATTTTTAACTGCATTCAACGCCATCTAGTTACAGCTTACTGTACTAGTAAGATTTACAGAAAGGTGTAATAGCCTTATACAAAGAACGCATAGATGGCGTCTAATTTAGCTTCAAACGATTCTGTTGCTGAATTGGGTATGCACTTTTGAACGCGAGTGTACCTCCTACATATGTGTTAGTCTAGATCAAGACAGCTGCCTACATGCTGCCGATACTGGAGCGGCTACTGTACAAGACAGTCGGCGGGCGAGTCACCAGGGTGTTAGTACTCGTCCCCACCAGGGAGTTGGGCGCCCAGGTACCTTTTACATATGTGATAGTCTAGATCAAGACAGCTGCCTACATGCTGCCGATACTGGAGCGGCTACTGTACAAGACAGTCAGCGGGCGAGTCACCAGGGTGTTAGTACTCGTCCCCACCAGGGAGTTGGGCGCCCAGGTACCTTTTACATATGTGATAGTCTAGATCAAGACAGCTGCCTACATGCTGCCGATACTGGAGCGGCTACTGTACAAGACAGTCAGCGGGCGAGTCACCAGGGTGTTAGTACTCGTCCCCACCAGGGAGTTGGGCGCCCAGGTACCTCCTACATATGTGTTAGTCTAGATCAAGACAGCTGCCTACATGCTGCCGATACTGGAGCGGCTACTGTACAAGACAGTCGGCGGGCGAGTCACCAGGGTGTTAGTACTCGTCCCCACCAGGGAGTTGGGCGCCCAGGTACCTCCTACATATGTGTTAGTCTAGATCAAGACAGCTGCCTACATGCTGCCGATACTGGAGCGGCTACTGTACAAGACAGTCGGCGGGCGAGTCACCAGGGTGTTAGTACTCGTCCCCACCAGGGAGTTGGGCGCCCAGGTCGCCGTTCAGACTATTCGTCTCTGGAATTCGCTCCCTCTCCCTATACGACAGGCCCGAAGCAAGCTCGTATTCAAGAGACTGCTTCGCAAGCATCTTGTCTCTGAAGAATTTGTTTACTTCTCCAATCCTTTTTTTCTATTCTCCAATTTCCCATCATATTTATTGTATTAATATGTATTAGTATATGTATTAATATGTATTAGTAATAAGACTTCAATGTACAAGTTTACCAAAATATATATTTTTAGGGTTCCGTACCTCGAAAGGAAAAAAACGGGACCCTTATAGGATCACTTTGTTGTCCGTCCGTCCGTCTGTCAAGACTCTTTTTCTCATGAACGCGTGGAGGTATCAAGCTGAAATTTATATCAAATACACAGGTCAACTGTCCCTTGGAGCTGTGAAAAAATCAAACTTTTAAAGAGTGGCCCAAGAATACTACCCCAAGGTAGTATTCTTGGGCCACTCCTATTTTTGATCTATCTAAATGAACTTCCAAAAATAGTTGATGTACCATGTATTTTATATGCAGATGATGTTACTCTATTGTTTTCAAAAGAAGATTCAGATGGAACTATGCAGGAACTTATAAATAGCGAACTTACAAAAATTATAAACTGGCTCAAAAGTCTTAACCTAAATGTAAACCTTAGTAAAACTAAACTTATACAATTTATAAACTATAAAACTGAGCCTGAGTCTTTTGCAGTGTCAAATGGAAATACTACAATAGAAAATATACATTTTTTCGAACTTGACACATGCCCCTGTCACCCTCTGTTTTGAAAATCCAAATACATTTCTTTAAAATAATTCACATCTCTGCAATATACAACACAAAAACACTCTTAAAATACACCAGAATATCTAAATATATAGTGAAAGTGTTGACTCCATTCGAAATTACCGTAAAACAAAAATATCAACATTCATACCTAATGACAACATGTTGAAAGCCCCCAACAAAATTGTGTTTTGAAGAAATGAATACGACCGCAGTCAATTCAAGCAATCAAGAAACCTGTCCGACCTGTTCCAAAACCTTTAAAAGAAACGGCCTGCAACGTCACATACGTGCCGCCCATGGTGAGCAGTCCTCTTCGCATCAACAAGCCTCCACTCAACACTCGCCTTTTGCATCACCACTAGAAGAAGCATATGGGTCGCCCTACCTTAACAACACAGGATCGAAGACAGGTATATGGCAAAAAAGATGGAACGACATATGCTCACTTCATGGAAAACTTTACGATCTCCCTTTTGGCACAGCAAGCAGAAAATTCGTTCATACACTTGCCGATGAAATAGAACACCTAACCAAGCTAAATTATCCCTCAGAACGATTACTAATTTACACTGCCGTATTGCTACAAAGGGACAAAAACATTAAACAGGCCAAAGATATCAGCAGATTACTTGACCGCCGCCTCAAACTGTGGGCCGATGAGCAGTTTGATATTTTAATCTCAGAATCGATAAAATCTGACAAAACTCTTCAAACTACATATAGTCGAAAATACCACAATAACGACGAAACAACACAAACATTCACAAGACTAATTCAACGCGGCAAAGTCCGCGAGGCCCTAAGCTGGCTATTAACCAAAGATACAAGCAAAGTCCTGAATAGTAATGACGAAATCGATTATACCGGTAAAACCGTCAGCGACGTACTAAGAGAAAAACATCCACCTCCCGCAAACCCCAACCCCGATTTATTTGCCCTGCCCGAAGGATTTCCCCGAAATGCCACCATTATTAGATGTCGACATAACTAGTAACCACGTCGAGCAGGTTGCAAGAAAACTACATGGTGGTGGGGGTCCAACTGGCTCAACGTCCGAAAATTGGAAGGACTTTCTCTTACGTTTCGGCGATGCGAGCCTGCACCTAAGAAATGCCATAGCCCAACTTACTATGAAATTGAATAACGAACACGTACCTTGGACACAAATACAATCCCTTATGTCGAGCCGTCTGGTAGCTCTGGATAAATGCCCAGGCGTGAGACCCATTGGAATCGGGGAATGCCTTAGAAGAATCCTCTCTAAATGTATGATCTTGGCAACAGGATCTGAAGTCACCGAAGCATGTGGACAATGGCAACTTTGCAGTGGCCTCAACTCTGGTATTGAAGGAGCCATACATGCAATGAATGACACTTTTGAAGAGAAATGTCACCCAAGCTCATAATGGGGAATGCTCCTCGTTGATGCTAACAACGCATTCAACAGTGTAAATAGGCAGCTTGCTTTGTGGCAGGCCCGAATATATTGGCCACATTGTGCCCGTTTCCTGTACAATACATATAACGGCCATGCCGAGCTTGTTATTCGAAACTCAGACACAAGAATGTATAGCAAAGAAGGCGTTACCCAAGGCGATCCACTCGCTATGCTCTTGCAACATTACCCATAATCAATAAACTAAAAAAAGAACAGAATACACTCCAGGGTACGCTGATGATTCATCGGTCCAGGGAAACTTCAAAAGCCTTCGTAAATGGTGGGAACAGATCTGCAACATAGGACCGGCATATGGATACCTCCCTCAACCTAAAAAGACAATCCTTATTGTATCTGAAACAGACAAAAATAAAGCACAGCAGATTTTTAAAGGAACTAACATTACCATCGCCACAGGTTCACCCTTCCTTGGTAGTTACATAGGCAAGGGAAAAGAAGACTTTATAAGAAACAAAGTGAAGCAATTTATTTCAATAATCGAGAAACTAACACATGTCTGTAAGGACTCCCCCCAAGCAGCTTACACAGCACTTACCAAAGCTGCCCAATTCAAATGGTCATTCCTACAACGTGTAATCGCTGATTCTAACGAACTTTTTGAACCACTGACACTTGCACTACGGGCTAATTTCATGCCAACTATGATGGGTAGCGACATCACCAGTGGCGTAGTGAGTAGTGGGGCAGCCAGGGCAAGTGCCCTGGGCGCAATTTAGAGGGGGGCGCAAGAAACCAAGTTTGCTAACTACCTATTAAAAAATAATTCAATCCAAATCGGCAAACAAGGCAAAAAAGGAATTATTTAAATAATTTCATTGATTTCATTCTTATTTATTTATTTATTTATTTTTTTTATTGATAAAAATGTTTACATGACATTACAGCTAAACCAATGCGTCACGAAACTTAGACTAAAAGCAATAATAACTTTAAGTACTTATTAACAATTACAGCAACAATAATATAACATTGACAAATTAAATTGGAACTGTTGAGCACCTAGCATCCATCGTCTCACAGAATCCCAAGCATTCCCTACACACTGCCGCCCATCGCCACGCAAATAGGTCACATTCAGGCGTCGAGGCCAGGAGCGCATTGAGCAGTGAAAGGGCGCGGGGCAGCGGCGAGTTCCTGCGCGATACGGTGTGCACCGGCGGCAATTATAAATACACTTATTCCTGAATATACTGCGAAGTAATGTATAATAACTACTTTGCATTACATTACACAATTAGCAAAATATGTAAACCTAAATAAATATTTAGACGTAAAACTTTGATTCTTATTATCTTGTGAAATGAAACTAAAATTTATGCGATTAATTTCGTGAGTAATGTTGGTTGGGCTTAAAATGACACATCTATCAAAAAATAGCAACATGTATACTTTTACATACATAAGTACCTACATACATTTTTTAAGACATCAATCAATTATATTTCCCGTGACATTCAAATTTCCAATATCTCTGAGGAATCTACTATCTACCACAGAAACGTCTAAAATGTGAAAATAGACCAGGCGTCTTGCTTCGCGAGTTGAAACGGCTCTTACAAAAATTTTATGGAAGAAATATGTTTCAAGGCCATTTATGTTATTTGAGGCATGAAAAAATGTGTTAAAGTTTTAATAAACTTTTTTTGTAGTTAGAACACAAGGAGCCTAATTAAGTACATTTAAAATAAGTAAATGTTGTCTATATTTTTATTTTCTTTTTAACTATAATAATTGAATTTTTTACATTAATTAGGTATTGTTGAACGCTAAGCCTATTCGTGAAAGAAACAGTAAAATGTTGTACATCCATGATCTCAATATTCTTAATTACAATCCATCCGCGATTGTCGTAGTTTTGGTAATGTCATGATTATTTAAGATTAAAGATGATGGATGTATTTTGTTTTTCAGTATTATTACACAAGTTTTAGAGGTCACTACCGCTTGCGAAAATTTGTCGTTCATCGATTAAGATTTAAAAAAATGTTTGCGTTAACTTTTGTTTTACTAGCGTCTGCTTTTGACATATGTATGTCAATAAATGACATTAGTAATTTTTAACTGTTCTGAGGAAAAATTAATTGCAGAAATTGTTTGGAAACGTGCCACATAAAATCCGAATAAAAAATCTACAGTAATGACACTAATGACATACTTTTTATCATCATACTTTACAAAGACAGAGGCTATTACGTCTGCTAGCACTAAATAAAACTAAAAACTGTTTTTCTAAACTCTCAATAGGAGAATTACAATATATATATATATTTTTCTAAGCGGTCGACCTCTAAAACTTGTATAAAACATTGAAAAAAAAAACAGCCAGCATCTTTAAGGCCAAATAATATACTGAGAGGGTGCCCCACAAAACATAAAAAAAAATGTTAAAAAAGAACCACCACAGCAGACTTCATATAATTTTTTCTGTAATTCTAAAGAACAATTAAACAATTATTATTCACTTTATTTCATTAATTTCTTAGATTAGGTTTTTATAATATTTTTACAAAAGTAAAATATAAAAATACATCTAAAACATACAAAAACAATAAAAACATTATAAAAAACCTAACCTAGGGTGCCGCCGGCAACGGAGCAAGGCCCAGGCTGCCGGTGGTTAGGGCCGCAGAGAGAGGAACCTTCGGACTATGCGCGCCGTGTCCAGGATAACCGCCTTCTGAATCTGACCCTTGATCCAACCACAACCCCGTAGCGAAAGTCTCTCTAGATGTTGGTCGAGACTCTTCGCTATGAGACCGTTCGCAGAAACAACTATCGGTACAATGATCGCCGAATCAACCTCCCACATGGCGGTTACCTCGTGAGCCAAGTCTAGGTACTTGCTGGACTTGTCCTTCTCGGCCTTCACGAGGTTCTCGTCTCATGGGACGGTGATGACGGTGATCATTATTAATTAAGAATAAAGAACATTTTTTTTTACCCAAAAGTTTACGCCATAATAAATATATTTGTTATTCTGGTAATAAGTGCTTTCATCTGATAAATTACACGGTATATTTTGAAAAACTTTTTATTCGTTTATTCTAATTAACCACTCAAAAGTGGCTCCATATATAAACCTAATTTATTAACGTACACCCGGGGATATTGATTAAATATGTGTACAACATTTTTGCTAAACCGGTCCCGTAGCTTATGAGCAAATTTAATTTGTGACAGATAGACAGACACACGGATGGACAGGTTCTTTTTTACCATTTTAGTACGGAACCCTAAAAATCATCAACCGACTGTATCGTGGTGAAAATACCATCAGCTGGTCACGTGAACATACGGCGTTCAAGGTCTTTCCACCTCGATACAGCTGGTTGACAATTTTTCATTTTTATGATAGCATATAAACTGACAAATGTTCCATTGGGATGCGACGACAATTTTTTAAGTGATTAAATGGGTTCCGTTCCTCACCCACCAACGGAGCGACAGCTGACTTTCACGGGGCTTCATTTTACATCGACCTTAACACACTTCACAAGTTCGTTCGCTTAGGACGGGGACGTGATTGGTTATGAAATTTGTTCCTGGCTATTACATACAGTCAATTTGTAGAAAATCCTATAAAAGGAATAACGAAAGGGCGCATTTTGGATGCGTGCCCTGGGCGCCGTTTTACATCACTACGCCCCTGGACATCACTGCCGACGAAGCCGCTCTGTTTTCCCTACCCGTACATAAAGGTGGCTTGGCAATATCCAATCCATTCACCGAGAATAATTTGAGCTACAAAACCTCTAAAAAAGGCTGTTCAATCCTCTCATCAGCTTTGATCGGGACACAACATGTAGACCTAGCCCAACACAATAAATCCCTGATTGACGCACGCAAAGAAAGCCGAACAATGAAAGAAGCTCGCGATAACGAACTTTTAGACACTATATTGGCCAAATTACCCCCTAACAAAAGAAGAGCTATAGAAAGATCAATCGCATTGAAAATGAAAACAAAGTCTTCCACCTGGCTATCTACTATACCAACGAAGAAAGATAACCTCGACTTGTCCCCTCAAGAATTCAGAGACGCCCTGGCAATACGCTATCACAGAACCCCAAACTCAATGCCACCCTCATGTGATGGATGTGGCAACAGCCAATTTAATATCGACCATGCTCTCTGCTGCAAGACTGGGGGGCTAATTTCAAGACGACACAACGAAGTTCGTGATCTATTTGCTGAACTATGTCACCAAGCATGGAGCAACGTCACAATAGAACCCATAATCACAGAAGGTGACCTTGGATTACGCGGCGACTTATCTTGCCGTGGCATATGGAATGCTCAGAGAGAGGCTCTTTTTGGTATCCGTGTCATAGACACTGACGCTCCCTCTTACATTACACGCCATGTCACTTCTGTCCTAAAATCTGCTGAGACTGAAAAACAAAGAAAATACTCCGCTGCCTGCGAAGCGAAACACGCTGCCTTCACCCCTCTCGTGACTTCCGTCGATGGCGTATTCGCACCACAGATGACCTCCTTTGTCAAACACATAGGCGAAGCCCTCGCGGACCGCTGGAATAAATCGCTGAGTACGATACTGGGTTGGCTTAGAACAAGGATATGCATTACTATAATTCGAGCCACCAGTATGTGCATACGAGGCACACGTCACAAATTCAAACCTGCAGCGAAACTATTGGGGTTCGACGACGGAGCAGGCATTCCCAGCTCTAACTAAACTGTCACCTGCCTGACCGTGCATTGCAGAGATGTGAATTATTACTATTATTTTATATACATTATTATTAGCTATTTCTTTAATAAATGACTTCCTACCTACAATAGAAAATGTAAGCCATGCTAGTTTTCTTGGAGTTGAAATAGATCAACACTTAAATTGGAAGGCGCATATAAATGAGATTAACAAAGCGATTTCTAGTAGATGGTATGCTTAGTCAATTTTGTCAGAAACTTGTTCAGAAAATATAACTATAAGTGCATACTACGGTACAGTCTACCCTCTACTTATATATGGAGTAATTTTTTAGGGCAATTCTACTGATGTACAAAACACATTCATATTGCAGAAACGATGCTTGAAGACCATCTTTAAAATGTATTTAGCTGATTCACTTCGTGACGTGTTTAGAGATAAGCGTTTTTTGACACTTACTTGCATTTACATTTTAGAGTTAAGTCTGCTTGTAAAAAACCAACCTAAATATTTTAAAAAGAGATCATGCAAAGTAAATGTTCGATCACAATACAAGCATCATAAGGAGCTTCCTAGAATTCACACCTCCATATTTGGAAATAGTGCATTCGTATCAGCCATAAATATTTTTAATAATCTTCCTACCGAAAAAACATGCCTAGAAGGAAACGCTTTTAAAAGATCCCTAAATTTTTTTTTGATAAACAAAGCCTTCTACAGTTTAACAGAATTCTATACTTATGCAAATATTCAAAAATTAAATTAATTATTAAACGATTCTCATATGTATATTTTAGGTTAAGAATTAAGATACAAATTGTATGCCCGAAAAGGGTGGAACTGTTGATACTTCTTACATGTTCCTAGTTATATCTCCTTGTACCTACACAGTTTATGGAATAAATATTTCTGATTCTGATTCTGAAAAAGGCAACGCAATCAAAAGATGCAGCCGTTTATGCCGCAAATTTTCAAAACTCGCAAGGGAATCAAAACCTACAGGGTACTTCTCGTGAACTCAGAATCTTGAAATTTGGTACGAAGCAACGTCTTATAGTGTTTTTATCTGTATAAATGAAAAATTGCGAAAACCGTAAATTTTTAGTTACATCATATAATAAAAAAATATTTTTAATAATTTTAAAGTTACTACTACTACCCCTTTCCTCATGAACGCGTAGAGGTATTAAATTGAAATTCATATCAAATACTCAGGTCTATAATACCTTTAAGCTGTAACAAAATCAAACTTCTATGTCAAGTCAACGCAATGGGTGAACTTTTACTTATATACCTACCGGTTTGTACGGAACCCTCGGTGCGCGAGTCCGACTCGTACTTGGCCGGTTTTTTAATTTATGTGTCGAAACGTAGCAAACCACGTTGTCCCCTGTCATATCATCCCAAAGTCGTCTGCTAAGTTTTTCTATCATAAAAGATAATAAGTGTCCTAAAAGTTGGTTCACCCGCATACCTACTAGGGACCATTTAGGACCTTTATGATTTATGTTTTCTTGATCTCCAAGATATCCTCTACAAAGCTAAAGCCAACTGGTAGGAATTTTGATAAATTTATACTATGGCCGGCTCCAGTACTAAAACTCAATTCACACGAAGGTATCCGAAACATTAGTTAGTAAATAAAATTAATTAATTTAATAATAGGATAACATTTAGATTTATTTGCATAGATAATTGACATAGCTAGGTATATATATATATATATATATACCTACCTAATTTAAAATCCATCGAAACAACTCTTATGAAGTTATTCAGACATATTTCCGTTCACTTCTACCTATAATATATAAGCGACTTCTAGTCTACAAGGGGCCAACCGCGAAATTTGAAAATCGACATTTCGTAATCTCCGTTTCTATCGCTCTTGCATATTCGAAAGAGAGCGATGGAAATAGTCGATTCGAGGAACGAAATGGTTGGCGGTTATAGGACTTATAGGCCAATGTGTATAGGTATATGTTCGGTTAGCTAACTTTCCAAATTACTTTTGTAATGCGTATTTCGATAACGCATTACAAAAGTAATTTAATCATTTAAAATCAAACATAAACAGGATAGACAAGGAAAGCAAGATTAAATATTATGTCATTTATCCGTATTTTTACAAAGGAAAACATTAAAGTTTAAATTTCTCAAAGGAGGTGTGATTAGTATGAAACTAATAATGGCAACCTTTGAGAATTAAACCAACCGGAGTCGCCATTGACAGGCGTTCCCCTCTGCCGAAAACATATGACCAGAGTCATACACATGTATGGACTGACGTTTATCTGACGTGGCTATTTGTACGTTACGTACGAATAGTCATACATTTGACGTTCCCCTCCCCCGCAAAAATCGGCAGACTTTTTTTGTATCGGAAATGACAGACCTGGCTACTCCATCCGGGTTAAATTCTCTAAGATGGCAACCTATAAAAAACTATAAGAGGTCAATGACCTGTTCCCAGAAAGTCTGGTGGTGTGTGAATCAGGGTAATTTGACAGATTCTCAAAATTCTCCAGCCTATACCCGACCCTTAATGCCAACTGTCAATTTCTATAACATACTTGGTATAAATATAATTAACTTAAATAGAAATCTACAAATAATAAATGCTCCCCAGGTCGCCATCTTGGGTCATGGTACCCAGAAGGCTGGCAGCGTTGCCTCTTTGGATGGCCAGGCTTATCCTCTGGCCCAAGAAGCTGCCAGCCCTCTAGACTGGTTGCCTGAGGCATCCACAAGGCGCTAGGAGATCTCTTTGTAGAGAGATCTCGCACTGGGCCCCCACGGTCATTAACGATTTTCGTACTATTTACTTTACTTGTACTGTAAGACCTCACTTGCCAAATTTCATAATTCTGGGCTTATAGGAAGTACCCTAAGGCTCAAATAGACTTAGAAGCTTATTTTTTACATCCTCAAGAGACCGCAGACATCATTATTTGATGTTAATTTTAACTTATATAACACGCGTTCCTGAAAAAAAAGGCTCTTGACAGACAGACAGGCAGATAGACATACAGACGGACAATAAAGTGATCCAATAAACGTTCCGTTTTTTTCCATTTGAGGTATGGAACTCAAAAAATGAAATTTTCACAAAAACTTATTTTCTAGCATATTTCTGCATACAAAGATAAAGGATATTTATTCTTTAATTTAGGCACATTACAATTCTCTTATGAACGTCAGAGAGAGAAAAAAAACTACCACCGGTTCTAACCCTACACCTCTGACCCGAGAAGTATTATGACCGGCAAGACGGCGGGACTTATTTTTTCAAAACAGTAATACATTCGATCTTAAGGATACACAATAATGCGTAGTTATATAAGAATACATCAAAACAGCTTGTGAGACCGACAATTTAACCATTGTTTAATTAAAAGTAATAAATAAATAAATAATAAAATCCAAATCAGACAGCTTCACAAAACGTTTGATATGCTTTCCTATCTGAACTGTGTCCTCTAAATGTTAGATGATTTTGTTGTAGTTTCTGGTTTGGGCCATGCATCTTTGTCCGTCATATTGTCCTCGATCCTGTAATAACCCTTTGACATTAATGTTTTTTTCAAATATCTCTTTAGAGAGGGAAATGATAAATTTAAAGCATCGACGGGTAACTTGTTATAAATGTGAATACCTGGACCAAAAACTGGGTTATAAATATGTCTTGCGGATACGACAACTTCTGATAGCTAGCTTGTTTTTATTTCTAGTGTGTTATAGCTGTGGATGTCAGATTTTTTTTAGAATGTATATTTTTTGCAACAAAAATAATATTTTCATAGAAATATTGGGACGCAACAGATAAATATTTATTTACTAGCTTTTGCCCGCGGCTTCGCTCGCGTCAAATTCGGGGTAACACGGTTCCCCTTTGCCCCCCGTAATGCTCCATACAAACTTTCACCCACCATTTTAGGGAAGTGGGGGGTTAGAAAGAGACAAAAAGTAGCTATGTCACTCTCCATCCCTTCAACTATCTCCACTTTAAAAAATCACGTCAATTCGTCGCCCCGTTTTGCCGTGAGAGACGGACAAACAAACAAACACACACACTTTCCCATTTATAATATTAGTATGGATTTAAATAGTTCTCTAACTTATTCAAATTTCAAATTCAAATTCAAATCGTTTATTTCAGACCACAAGTCCATAGAATTACATACAAAATAATAAATTAAATTAAAACCACATACAAATTACATTAAATTAACACAAATACAATAACAATGCGCCTGCCTTTAAGTAATGCAGAAAGCGAATTGCTCTATTTTAGGGTTCCGTAGCCAAAATGGAAAACCGGAACCCTTATAGTTTCGTCATGTCCGTCTATTCGTCCGTCCGTCCGTCCGTATGTCACTGCCATTTTACTCGGAAATTATAAGACGCATCTTAATAAAATTTACACAAAAGGTGTATTTTGCATGCCGCTATTTAGTTATATAGTTAAATTGCAGAAAAAAAAAATTTTTAGGGGGGGCGCTCATCGACATATTATTCTTCCAAGGGGGCGCTCCATACATGTAACAGATATTTAAAAAAAAAAACCGGCCAAGAGCGTGTCGGGCAACGCTCACTGTAGGGTTCCGTAGTTTTCCGTCCGTCACAGTAAGTGTCCCCACTTAAGAGTTAATAACACCGCCATGTAGGATATGATATGAGAGTTCCATGTACAGCGACATCTA
This sequence comes from Pammene aurita, assembly GCA_947086415.1. NCBI lineage: Eukaryota > Metazoa > Arthropoda > Insecta > Lepidoptera > Tortricidae > Pammene > Pammene aurita. The sequence goes on from OX352310.1 coordinate 18,203,665, forward strand.
TCGGCAAATTGAGTAAACTATTGCGCGCGAGCATAAAGTATGGAAGATGATTTTTATGGGATAATTCTTTATTGCGTGAACCGATTTTCACCGTTTTTACTTTATTTGAAAGCACGTCATTTCATTGTAATTTTGTAGAAATTACAGGTACAATAAACACCTGCTTATACGGTTAAATTACAAACTTAGTTCAGAAATTATTTTGTATTTTTTTTTCAAAAACTATTCATCCTATCAAGTTCAAAATAATTTTCCAAGAAAGTTTTTATAAAGTTCTACTTTTGAGATTTTTTTCATATTTTTAAAACTTATGGTTCAAAAGTTAGAGGGGGGGGGACGCATATTTTTTTACTTCTGGAGCGATTATTTCCGAAATTATTTACATTATCGAAAAATGATTTTAGGAAACCCCAATTCATTTTTAAATACCTATCCAATAATATATCACACGTTAGGGTTGAAATGAAAAAAAAAAATCACTCCCCACTTTACGTATAGGGGAGGTACCCTAATAAAAAAAAATTTTCACTTTTTATTTTACCACTTTGTCGGCGTGATTGATATACATATTAGTACCAAATTTCAGCTTTCTAGTGCTAACGGTCACTGAGATTATCCGCGGACGGACGGACGGACGGACGGGCAGACATGGCGAAACTATAAGGGTTCCTAGTTGACTACGGAACCCTAAAAACACCTAATATCAACATGTTACACATCAAAAGATAGGTCTTTAAAAATAACACTGAGGTTTCTTTGAACATTTTGTGATTAAGTGAACATTTTCAGAAATAATAGCTTCGAAAGTAACTTTTGAACCGTAAGTCCAAAAAATAAGAAAAAATTGAGAATATGCCCCTTATCACATACTTCCTACGAAAATTGTTTTGAACATTATCGGTTCAGCCATTTTTGAGTCCAAAAACCTTTCATCTCCAAAAACCTTTTTCCATAGGCATCACATACGACCATTTAGTATTAGTTTGGTATCTTATTCCATTGAAGGTACGGAACCCTCCATTATGCGTGGTCCGACACGCACTTGGCCAGTTTTTTTGTGAAACAAATAGAGCACTTTTTCGTAAAACAAAGATTAAGCATCACTGTATTCTAGGTCCACGCGGTGACCCGCCAGCTCTCCCAATTCACAACTGTGACCGTGGGTCTCTCCGTCGGAGGTCTCGACGTCAAATACCAGGAGAGCGTGCTGCGCAGGAGCCCGGATGTGGTCATAGCGACCCCCGGCCGTCTCATAGACCATATCCGGAACACACCGTCTTTCAGTCTGCATTCTATTGAGGTTCTGGTACTGGACGAGGCTGACAGGTAAGATTTAAAATATCTCGCTTACAATTTCATCTCCTGAGACCATTTTTGCGTAGCATCATAGGCTTTTGTTGCTGCCCTCACTGACCTATTACAAAATCCATTCGGCGAGTCCTCACCTGACGCACCGTCTCGCGAGGCAACGAGGCTAGTGTGGACCGAGGCATTGCGGCCGCGCGTACGTTTGCCTCGGCCGAGGCACAACCACACTAGCCGAACTGCCTCGCGCGGCAATTCTGTATTAATAATCTTGAAAATTACTTCCGACATGTAGGAGCATTTTTTTATACTACGACGGTGGCAAATAAGCATACGATAAGCAGCTACTGTAGCCTACAAAGGCCTACAACTTCAGAGGTGTCACATGCGTGATGTCAACTCTTTAATATAAAGGAGGGTTCACTGTGTTGACGGCTTATGGGACAAATGAGTCCCCCATCGTCAACATACTGGGTCCTCTCAGTTCTTTGGTAACCTTACTCACCAGCAGGAACACAACACTATGAGTAGGGTCTAGTGCTATTTGGCTGTGCTTTTCTGTAAGGTGGAGGTACTTCCCCAGTCCAGCACTGCCCCAGATTTCAACGAGATGATATTCGCTGTGCTGTGCCCTACCTACCAAACAAAGCGAGATGACATTCGTTTATTGTATACTAGAATCACTTACTTTTTTTAAATTATTTAAATTCAAAATTTGTTTCTAACTGTTGATGATGGCTTATTATAATTTGGAAATTTATGTCGAAGACACAGTTCAGGTAAGAAAGTATATCAAACTTGTATGTAATTCATTTTCAAATAGCCAGATTTCGACTCATCTGTTTTCTTTGGTATTTTTCTTAAACTATAACCTATTGTTGGTTAATCTAACCTTGTTTTGATATGTTTTCTTATAGAACAACGCACTTATATGTATTGTTTAGTTTTGATGTACTGTTGTTTTGAAAAAATAAGCCCCGCCGAGTTTCTTGCCGGACATAATTCTTCTCGGGTCAGAGGTGTAGGGTTAGAACCGGTATAGTTTGATTTTTTTTCTCTCTTTTACTTTGACGTGTAAAAGTGCCCTTATGGCCTAGTTACTGAATAAATGTTTGAGTTTGAGTTTACCGTTACAGCGGTACAGCGGTTGTGGTCAAGCTATAACTCGCACGTTGTTTCCAGGATGCTGGACGAGTATTTCGCGGAGCAGATGAAAGAGATCATCCGCCAGTGCTCCCCCAAGCGGCAGACGATGCTGTTCTCAGCCACCATGAGCGAGGAAGTCAAGGACCTGGCTGCTGTGTCACTGCAGAAGCCGGTCAAGCTGTTCCTTGACTCCAACAAGGCTGTGGCGTTTAACCTACGTCAGGAGTTCGTCAGGTGAGACAATATAATCGAACGAGCGGAGCGTAAGCACAGCGAAGGTCTTACAGACAACTTCGGACACACCGTAACTGTCAGCTGGCTACTGGGACGTCCGTGCATCTCGATGGCTTTTTGATTTATATGGAACTAGCGACCCGCCCCGGCTTCGCACGGGATAAAAAATGGTTAGTGTGGGTTATCCCTAAGAGATATACATATACCATCGCGGACTTTTTTTGTAGACCTTTTTAAGGTGTACAATACTGTACCTAGTACATTATTTTGATCTACATATCTCGTAGTGTTCAGCCAGCGTTTGCAATGTAAGCGCAAAAAAGTGTTTATTTACGACATCACATTAGAAACCTCTAAAATTATCAGTGTTGCTCTACTATATTATGCATGTATTATACATATAAACCTTCCTCTTGAATCACTCTATCTATTAAAAAACCGCATTAAAAACCGTTGCGTAGTTTTAAAGATCTAAGCATACATAGGTACAAACAGCGGAAAGCGACTTTGTTTTATACTATGTAGTGAGGTGTAAATGTTACTTGTGCGATATGTAAAACCAGACAACCTGACGGATATTGTGGTATGTTTAGATTTTCACTGGTTTTATAGCTTGTGGGTCAGCTAGAAGTACCTTAGAATTCGTATCATTGATTAGTCATATGTAGGCCCCGGACTCTTGTGGCAATGACGTCACAATAGGGTGATTTGGGGAGTAAACGGGACGGTGCTATGAAACACGGTTAAAAACTCTGTTGTTAACCGAATACATTAAATTAGACATTTTTAACAATATTACTTAGTAAGTTGATCAATATTATCGTTTGCTATATTACTTGCAAACCATGCATTTGTACGTTAAACTGGCATTGGTTTTGTCGGCCACTCGCTCCTTGTTCGTCACAAATGTCACCAAGCCAGTTTAAAGTACAATTGTATGGTTTGCACTAAAAATAATATTGATCAACTTACTAGATAATTTTGTTGAAAATATCTAATTAAAATGTATTCGGTTAACAACCGAGTTTTTAACCGTGTTTCATAGCACCGTCCCGTTTACTCCCCAAATCACCCTATTGTGACGTCACTGCCACAAGAGTCCGGGGTCTAGTCATATGTCAGTCAGACAGTCAGTGACAAAACTAATAGACGGAGAGATAGCCACGTCAGATATGACACAATAATGAGAGCGACGAAACCCCTCTCGTTAGTTTGCTATACTATGCTTATTTCTAGATCCGGAGAGCTGGCAGCTGTAAAGTGGTGGAGGTCAAAGAATGCAAACCACTTTAAGAATACAAATCCCCGTCCGTTCTGGTTTTGATGCAGTATTATGAAAAATGATATAAATAATTAGTTCTATCATTGCCAAAAGTTTCTGATGGGGGAAAGTAGTCCAAAACAACGTATAATGTAATTCATAGTCCTACCCAAGTAACACATCAAAGCAGTATAACGGCCGTCTTACAGCATATCTGTATGCTTTTAGCATTTTGAGTTCGTTTTATAGTAGCATTATAAACGTTTATAGTGCTGATATAGGTCTTAAATGGGCACAAATTACCCAGCTTGAGATCATATACAGGTCATTTAATAGCATTGCAGGCGCATTATGTCTGCGCTATTAGCATTATCGTTGTCATGGAAAGTGCCAATCGCCTCAAAGAAGCATTAGTACGCTCTATTAAGTTGCCGACTGCATTAAAGAAGCCTTAATACGGCCAAAAAACTTGCTAATCGCAGTAAAGAAGCATAAGTACTCTCGATTAACTTGCCAATCGCAATACAAACGCATTATACTAGCATAAGAGTGTAGTAAAATAAGCCTTACGTCAATGCAAAAACGTCTCTAATACCGACGGAACAAATGTTATAATACAATGAACGTTGTGATTTAACTACTTTGTCTCGCAATATAAAATGGACGAAGACGGTACAAAAAACTGAATGAGTGACACGTCATATTTGTTTGCATCCTAACAAAATTTATAAAAGTTTTTGACACTTTTACGTTATTATATCCTTCAAATATGACTGCGCAATGTAGTTTACTGTAAATGTGTTTATAGTTTCATTGAAAATTTTCACGCGCCTTTGATTTATTGTGGTTTTGCTATAAAATATTATAAAAAGATATGCGTCAAATAAACAAAACAATTGTGTAATCCTCGTATAGAACGAGTTTTGCACTATTAACACAATAGTGTTGGTTGAGCAGTCTTAAATTAAGTAATTTCTTTATTATATAGGTATTTTCCTTGTATAAATAGGTCCGCATGATTTTATTTTTAGGTTATTAATTATTTACAAAATGGCGTTGGTCTATATAGACGGAGAGCTAGCCACGTCCACGTCGGATATGACAATAATGAGAGCAACCAAACCCCTCTAGTCAGTTTGGTATATTATGCTTATTTCTAGATCTGGACATCTGGCAGCTTTAAAGTAGTGGAGGTCAAAGAATGCAAACCATTTCAAGAAAATAAATCCTAGAGATCTGGGTTTGATGCAATATTATGAGAAACTATACAAATACTATACAATATTAAGAGAAATTATACAAAAAATTATGTTGGGAGAAAGAAGTGCCAAACGATGTATAATAAAATATAGTTCATAGTTTTCGCCTACTGTTTTTGTTTCCGTAATAATCATATATCGGGGTTTTCGGTGCGGGAACGATTTGAGAAAGAGTAGAGATAAACAGATAGGTTGAGAGTTAGTCTGAGAAAATATCATATTATTCTTAATGAATAACTACCTCTCTGTGAATAGCTTACACACTATGATACGAGCTTTTTTTCTTAGAGGCATGTTTGTATTGACTATTATATACTTAGTATTTTAAAAATGCAATTGCATATCCGAAATTTATTAACTAGATCTACCTAAGACAAAGACACGGTATAGTAAGTGTCAAATATTAATCTTGACGTCCGATATTTATGAACTATTTGATTAACTGAAGAGGTTGACAATGATCAGTCACTACATGAATTAATAAAAAAATACTTGAAAAAATCATAGGTATATGTACCTACAATATATATACATAATAGTCAGCTATTTCATATAAATTGTATATACCTATGATTTTTTCGATCAATTATTCATTAGGTAGAAACGTGCTAGAGTACATTCTGTTTTTTAAGTTAATGCCTACTCTTTGGCTAATGTCAAACATTCCCGCACCGAAAACCCCGATGTATGGTAAGAATACACAATATTTTTTGGTCTAACGTTTTTTTTTATCGATTTTTGACCAGTTTTGAGTCGATATTCCAACATATTCACTATAGATAGAATTATAAGGCAAACGACTATCGGTTTTTGAATCTTTTATCTCCATTCTGTAGAGCCGGATCTTGAAATAAATGAGCCGTTATTTTTTTATGATATTTTTAAAATATGGTCTAAAAAAAACACTTTTATCGATATTCGAATGGTGTAAAGAATCTTACATATACGTAATCTACATATTAGGGTTCCTCTTTGATGTCTCTAAAAACTGTAGAGAGATTTTAATTTTTAACTAATTAAAACAAAATTTATGACCATAAAACCACTTTTTTAGCCTAAACCGGTTCGACTTTGATGTCAAATATCTCGAAGACAATGAATATTGAAGTAAATATAGGATACTATATTGTTTAAAGCCGTTACCCAAGTAACACAGGAAGCATTATAACATATGAATAGTTAACTTATTTCGAACTTAAGGACCGTATAAACTCTTATATACGTTCACCGAGCAACTTGTCGCATTATATGATGCTTTGAGCTGTATAACGGTTGTATAATGGCATATCTAAATGCTTTTGTAAAGCCTTTAGCTTTAGTGCAGCAAACCACAACGCAACTGTACAGCTTTCGACTGTTTAAAAGCACTTAAGTGCTTTAGGTTCTACAATAGCATTATATAATGCTTTAAGCTGTATAACGGTTGTATATTGGCATGTATAAATGCTTTTTTAAAGCCTTTAGTTTTAGTGCAGCGAACCAAAATGCAACTGTACAGCTGAATGCTGTACAGTTGCGTTTTGGTTTGCTACACTAATGCTTCGGTGTGGTTTAGTGCCTTAGGTTCTACAATAGCATAAATAAATGCTTAATGCTGGTTATGAGCATGAATATTAGCCATTATAATGCCACGTAAATCCGGTATACAGCTTTCAGCTGTTTTTAGTGCTTTAGGTTCTACAATAGCATTTTATGATGCTTTACGCTGTATAACGGTTGTTAAATGGCATATGTAAATGCTTTTGTTTAGCCATTAGTTTTAGTGCAGCGAACAACATGCAACTGTACAGCTGAATGCTGTACAGTTGCGTTTTGGTTTGCTACACTAATGCTTCGGTTTGGTTTAGTGCCTTAGGTTCTACAATAGCATAAATAAATGCTTAATGCTGTTTAAGAGCATGAATATTAGCCATTATAATGCCACGTAAATTCGCTATACAGCTTTCAGCTATTTTTAATGCCTTAGGGTGTACAATAGCATTTATAAGTAGGTAATACGTTCCTACTGCAGTATAATAGCAATAATATAAACCATTATAAAGCCAAGTAATTAACTATAAGGGGCTGTTCATAAATTACGTCATTTCAAATGGGGGGGGGGTGTGGACATCGGATGATGGTAGCATGACGTAGGAGGGGGGGGGGGGGCGGTCATTCCGAAGATCACATCATCAATGTGTAAAAAAGGAATGAAAGTCGTGTTTCTATAAACTTTTAATGCTATAAAATATTATCTACTAAATAGTTTTTTATTTTACAATTAAGCTTAAAACGCATTTTTTTTTAATGACGTCACTTTATTTGGCAGCTTTACTATCAAGAATTGATGACGTAATTTATGAACAGCCCCTATACAGCTTTTAGCGGTTTTAGTGCCTTAGGTTCTACAATAGCATAAATAAATGCTTAATGTTGTTTAATAGCATAATTAATCACGTGTAATGCTGTAGGCATAAATAAGGCATTTTTTAAGGGTCACTGAGCTGCTATTGGACTAAGAGCTAGCCACGTCAGATATGACACAATAATGAGAGCAACAAAACCCGTCTGGTTAGATTGCTATACTATTCTTATTGCTAGATCCTGGCATCTGGCAGCTTTTAATGGGTGGAGGTCACAGTGACAGACTAGCAAAATGTTTTAATTGGAAAATAGTAATACCAAACTAGGTAAAAATTGCCGAAGTTGTCTCAGTTATAAAGGACAGGGCCTATATTTTAAGGGGCTCCCTGGCGCCAACGACCTTAGATCTGATTCCCTTAGTTTTCTAATTATTTATATAGCTTATCATATTATCAGTAACGGCTTTAAACAATATAGTATCCTATATTTACTTCAATATTCATTGTCTTCGAGATATTTGACATCAAAGTCGAACCGGTTTAGGCTAAAAAAGTGGTTTTATTTTAATTAGTTAAAAATTAAAATCTCTCTACAGTTTTTAGAGACATCAAAGAGGAACCCTAATATGTAGATTACGTATATGTAAGATTCTTTACACCATTCGAATATCGATAAAAGTGTTTTTTTAGACCATATTTTAAAAATATCATAAAAAAATAACGGCTCATTTATTTCAAGATCCGGCTCTACAGAATGGAGATAAAAGATTCAAAAACCGATAGTCGTTTGCCTTATAATTCTATCTATAGTGAATATGTTGGAATATCGACTCAAAACTGGTCAAAAATCGATAAAAAAAAAACGTTAGACCAAAAAATATTGTGTATTCTTACCATACATCGGGGTTTTCGGTGCGGGAATGATTGACATTAGCCAAAGAGTAGGCATTAACTTAAAAAACAGAATGTACTCTAGCACGTTTCTACCTAATGAATAATTGATCGAAAAAATCATAGGTATATACAATTTATATGAAATAGCTGACTATTATGTATATATATTGTAGGTACATATACCTATGATTTTTTCAAGTATTTTTTTATTAATTCATGTAGTGACTGATCATTGTCAACCTCTTCAGTTAATCAAATAGTTCATAAATATCGGACGTCAAGATTAATATTTGACACTTACTATACCGTGTCTTTGTCTTAGGTAGATCTAGTTAATAAATTTCGGATATGCAATTGCATTTTTAAAATACTAAGTATATAATAGTCAATACAAACATGCCTCTAAGAAAAAAAGCTCGTATCATAGTGTGTAAGCTATTCACAGATAGGTAGTTATTCATTAAGCATAATATGATATTTTCTCAGACTAACTCTCAACCTATCTGTTTATCTCTACTCTTTCTCAAATCGTTCCCGCACCGAGAATATTATGAGAAACTATACAAATACTATACAATATTAAGAGAAATTATACAAAAATTTATGTTGGGAGAAAGTAGTGCCAAACGATGTATAATAAAATATAGTTCATAGTTTTCGCCTACTGTTTTTGTTTCCGTAATAATCATATATCGGGATATATGATTATTACGGAAACAAAAACAGTAGGCGAAAACTATGAACTATATTTTATTATACATCGTTTGGCACTACTTTCTCCCAACATAAATTTTTGTATAATTTCTCTTAATATTGTATAGTATTTGTATAGTTTCTCATAATATTGCATCAAACCCAGATCTCTAGGATTTATTTTCTTGAAATGGTTTGCATTCTTTGACCTCCACTACTTTAAAGCTGCCAGATGTCCAGATCTAGAAATAAGCATAATATACCAAACTGACTAGAGGGGTTTGGTTGCTCTCATTATTGTCATATCCGACGTGGACGTGGCTAGCTCTCCGTCTATATAGACCAACGCCATTTTGTAAATAATTAATAACCTAAAAATAAAATCATGCGGACCTATTTATACAAGGAAAATACCTATATAATAAAGAAATTACTTAATTTAAGACTGCTCAACCAACACTATTGTGTTAATAGTGCAAAACTCGTTCTATACGAGGATTACACAATTGTTTTGTTTATTTGACGCATATCTTTTTATAATATTTTATAGCAAAACCACAATAAATCAAAGGCGCGTGAAAATTTTCAATGAAACTATAAACACATTTACAGTAAACTACATTGCGCAGTCATATTTGAAGGATATAATAACGTAAAAGTGTCAAAAACTTTTATAAATTTTGTTAGGATGCAAACAAATATGACGTGTCACTCATTCAGTTTTTTGTACCGTCTTCGTCCATTTTATATTGCGAGACAAAGTAGTTAAATCACAACGTTCATTGTATTATAACATTTGTTCCGTCGGTATTAGAGACGTTTTTGCATTGACGTAAGGTTTATTTTACTACACTCTTATGCTAGTATAATGCGTTTGTATTGCGATTGGCAAGTTAATCGAGAGTACTTATGCTTCTTTACTGCGATTAGCAAATTTTTTGGCCGTATTAAGGCTTCTTTAATGCAGTCGGCAACTTAATAGAGCGTACTAATGCTTCTTTGAGGCGATTGGCACTTTCCATGACAACGATAATGCTAATAGCGCAGACATAATGCGCCTGCAATGCTATTAAATGACCTGTATATGATCTCAAGCTGGGTAATTTGTGCCCATTTAAGACCTATATCAGCACTATAAACGTTTATAATGCTACTATAAAACGAACTCAAAATGCTAAAAGCATACAGATATGCTGTAAGACGGCCGTTATACTGCTTTGATGTGTTACTTGGGTACTGATAATATGATAAGCTATATAAATAATTAGAAAACTAAGGGAATCAGATCTAAGGTCGTTGGCGCCAGGGAGCCCCTTAAAATATAGGCCCTGTCCTTTATAACTGAGACAACTTCGGCAATTTTTACCTAGTTTGGTATTACTATTTTCCAATTAAAACATTGTGCTAGTCTGTCACTGTGACCTCCACCCATTAAAAGCTGCCAGATGCCAGGATCTAGCAATAAGAATAGTATAGCAATCTAACCAGACGGGTTTTGTTGCTCTCATTATTGTGTCATATCTGACGTGGCTAGCTCTTAGTCCAATAGCAGCTCAGTGAACCTTAAAAAATGCCTTATTTATGCCTACAGCATTACACGTGAATAATTATGCTATTAAACAACATTAAGCATTTATTTATGCTATTGTAGAACCTAAGGCACTAAAACCGCTAAAAGCTGTATAGGGGCTGTTCATAAATTACGTCATCAATTTTTGATAGTAAAGCTGCCAAATAAAGTGACGTCATTAAAAAAAATGCGTTTTAAGATTTATTGTAAAATAAAACCCCCCCCTCCCTCCTACTTTATGCTACCATCATCCGATGTCCAGACCCCCCCCCCCCATTTGAAATGACGTAATTTATGAACAGCCCCTTATAGTGAATTACTTAGCTTTATAATGGTTTATATTATTGCTATTATACTGCATTAGGAACGTATTACCAACTTATAAATGCTATTGTACACCCTAAGGCATTAAAAATAGCTGAAAGCTGTATAGCGAATTTACGTGGCATTATAATGGCTAATATTCATGCTCATAACCAGCATTAAGCATTTATTTATGCTATTGTGGAACCTAAGGCACTAAACCACACCGAAGCATTAGTGTAGCAAACCAAAACGCAACTGTACAGCATTCAGCTGTACAGTTGCATTTTGGTTCGCTGCACTAAAACTAAAGGCTTTAAAAAAGCATTTATACATGCCATTATACAACCGTTATACAGCTTAAAGCATTATATAATGCTATTGTAGAACCTAAAGCACTTAAGTGCTTTTAAACAGTCGAAAGCTGTACAGTTGCGTTGTGGTTTGCTGCACTAAAGCTAAAGGTTTTACAAAAGCATTTAGATATGCCATTATACAACCGTTATACAGCTCAAAGCATCATATAATGCGACAAGTTGCTCGGTGAACGTATATAAGAGTTTATACGGTCCTTAAGTTCGAAATAAGTTAACTATTCATATGTTATATTATAATGCTTCCTGTGTTACTTGGGTACCTACCTACTGTTTCTGTTTCCGAAATATTACGCAATGTTTTTTGTTCTAATGTTAAACTATAGGCCCCGTCCTCTACAAAGAAGATAACTTCGGCCGTTTTTACCTATTTTGGTATTACTTTTTTCCAAATCAAAAACTTTGCTAGTCTGTCACTCTGACCTCCACCCATTAAAAGCTGCCAGATGTCCGGATCTAGCAATAAGGATAGTATTTCAATCTTAGTAGATGGGTGTCATTGCTCTCATTATTGTGTCATATCTGACGTGGCTAGGTCTTAGACCATAAGGAACTCTGACTTGCAATAATTCTTTAAATATAATTCATAGTTAAATCATTTTGGTAATATATCTTCCTTGCGTTATGGCCTCTTGCTCTCCGAAATTTCAGACTTGTAGCTTTATCGACACCAGAGTTAGAGGAGATCGAAAATTACCTGAATTGGCAGTCACCTGTTTAAGGGTTAGCACAAAGTAGTTTTTTGCGTGACTGCTTAAAAGGCTATAAGTTGGACACGGTTACACATATTTACATAGTTTCTATGGGGGAAATATAGTGCTAAGGCTAAACTACCTTCCATTTTCGCAAAGGTCCATCGTGGACTTCCAGGCTGTATATAGCTTACTATAGAATTTGTAAACTGGAGCCTCGTCTGCCAACAAACCACACTGTGGTTTGGCAGAAGAACTGTTGTAGAAAAATTGTAAGCTGTTTCGTGAAGAAACATTTTTTTTTATGATCATATATTTCTGGTCAGGCATTATAGATATATCTGTTGCAGGATCCGAGCGGGTCGCGAGGCGGACCGCGAGGCGTTGCTGTGCGCGCTGGTGTGCCGCACCTTCCGTGACCGAGCCGTCGTGTTCGTGCAGACGAAGAAGCAAGCGCATCGTCTCCATGTGGCTTTGGGTCTACTTGGGGTCAAGGTATGGAGTTACTAAAATCTTGAAGCAAATCAAATTATTTTGTTCAATATATATTTTTTTTTATTTGTATTTTTAAGTACTACTATATATAAACTAAAAATAGATGTCATATACTTCAGAAAAAAAGTGACCAAACCCTCCGGCCTCTGGCCTCGGACACCGGAGGGTTTGGTCACTTTTTCTGAAGTATATGACATCTATTTTCACTATGGAGTTACTAGTTTATTTAACTATTTCGGTGACAGAACCCTAAATAAAATATCACCGTACTATCTCAATAACTTACCGTATAAGACACCAGCCTGAGAAATTGAAATTTAAAAAACAGCTAAAGAAATACACTTAGGTAACACTTGTACCATAAACAAGATGTCGCTTAAGTGTGCCAATAAATAACATTAGCATAACAGTAGAATACCTAGTTATTAACTATCTCACCTGCAGACAAACTGTGGAAACAGTTTTGCAGGGCACTGTATAAATTAATGTATACTTTTCGAATAATAAAGCAATTTATCTATCTATTAAAAATTTCAAAAATCAAGTTTTTTTTAAATTTCTTCCTTGTGACATGCTTTTATTGCTAACTGTAATTTTCTTTGTACAATCCCTTACTGCTCACCAAGACGAATGCAACGAACGAAAACACAACCGGATAATGTTGAGTACGCGAGGAGTTCCTATAGCCACCTTGCAGATCAGTCCCCAGATCAGGTCCATGTCATCATTATATTGCAATGTCCCATCTGGACCTCGCAGCACTCACTGGATTTTCTTTATCATCTGCTTTCCCACTACTAGATACTAATCCAGGGAAGAAATGCCCATCTATATCTAGTGACATGTAGCCATATATATATAGCACATAATAAATAAATTGTCACGCGATATACATGTGCGTGCAAAATTTGAGCTCAATTGGAAACCGGAAAGTGGGCCAAATTTAACTTGCAAGATTTGATAGCAGACAACGGGACAGGTGAAACTAAATAAAAGCTTGTTGTTCAAATGTCCATACACTTTGGGAGAGAAAGAACCTGATCAGAATTACCATAAAAGTTGCAAAAGACACCTCAATAAAAAAAAATCAAGAATTATGCTTTAAACCTAGATTTTTTTCAGGTGGCTGAGCTACACGGCGCACTCAACCAGCCTCAACGTCTCGACTCCCTGAAGCGGTTCAAAGACGAACTGGTCGACGTTCTAGTCGCAACTGACGTCGCAGCGAGAGGGTTGGATATACCAGGGGTGAAGACTGTTCTTAACTTCACGCTGCCAGCTACTCTGGAGCATTATATACATAGGGTAAGTTTACTCAAGCCCTGCAGCGGTTCAAAGACGAACTGGTCGACGTTCTAGTCGCAACTGACGTCGCAGCGAGAGGGTTGGATATACCAGGGGTGAAGACTGTTCTCAACTTCACGCTGCCAGCTACTCTGGAGCATTATATACATTGGGTGAGTTTACTCAAGCCCTGCAGCGGTTCAAAAACGAACTGGTCGACGTTCTAGTCGCAACTGATGTCGCAGCGAGAGGGTTGGATATACCAGGGGTGAAGACTGTTCTCAACTTCACGCTGCCAGCTACTCTGGAGCATTATATACATTGGGTGAGTTTACTCAAGCCCAGCAGCGGTTCAAAAACGAACTGGTCGACGTTCTAGTCGCAACTGACGTCGCAGCGAGAGGGTTGGATATACCAGGGGTGAAAACTGTTCTCAACTTCACGCTGCCAGTGACTCTGGAGCATTATATACATAGGGTGAGTTTACTCAAGCCCTGCAGCGGTTCAAAAACGAACTGGTCGACGTTCTAGTCGCAACTGACGTCGCAGCGAGAGGGTTGGATATACCAGGGGTGAAGACTGTTCTCAACTTCACGCTGCCAGCTACTCTGGAGCATTATATACATTGGGTGAGTTTACTCAAGCCCTGCAGCGGTTCAAAAACGAACTGGTCGACGTTCTAGTCGCAACTGACGTCGCAGCGAGAGGGTTGGATATACCAGGGGTGAAGACTGTTCTCAACTTCACGCTGCCAGCTACTCTGGAGCATTATATACATAGGGTGAGTTTACTCAATCCCTGCAGCGGTTCAAAGACGAACTAGTCGACGTTCTAGTCGCAACTGACGTCGCAGCGAGAGGGTTGGATATACCAGGGGTGAAGATGTTCTCAACTTCACGCTGCCAGCGACTCTGGAGCATTACATACATAGGGTGAGTTTACTGAAGCCCTGCAGTGGTTCAAAGACGAACTGGTCGACGTTCTAGTCGCAACTGATGTGGCAGCGAGAGAGTTGGACATACCAGGGGTGAAGACTGTTCTCAACTTCACGCTGCCAGCTACTTTGGAGCATTATATACATAAGGTGAGTTTACTGAAGCCCTGAAGCGGTTTAAAGATGAACTGGTCGACGTTCTAGTAGCAACTGATGTGGCAGCGAGAGCGTTGGACATACCAGGGATGACTGTTCTCAACTTCACGTTACCAGCGACTTTAGAGCATTACGTATATAGGATGAGTTTACTGAATTCCTGAAGCCCTTACTACTAGAAAGTGAGGTCGAAAGGGAAGTTAAAGTGACCGCAACTCGTTTTGATTTAGAAAAAACTGACGTTATTAGATGACTTTTGGGGCCCGGTCCGACTCGCCTTAGGCCAGTTTTTTGAAGAAATCTACTTGTCAGTGACAATATGTAGAAACACGTAGCACTTGGCATGCAGAGTTAGCATAGATGGACTATACATTTTATTTTCAATTTAGGTCGGCAGAACGGCTCGCGCGGGCCGCGCCGGCGTCTCGGTCTCGCTCGCGGGCGAAGCTGAGCGCCAACTCGTCAAGCTCATAGTGAAGCGCGCCAAGCGACCCGTCAAGTCTCGCCAGGTGCCGCCCGAGATCGTCGCCAAGTATAGGGAGAGGCTGACGCGGCTGGAGCCAGAGATCGGTGAGTGTAGCGCGCCAAGCTGCCCGTCAAGTTCCGTCAAGTCCCGCCCGAGATCGTCGCTAAGTATACGGAGAGGCTGACGTGGCTGGAGCCAGAGAATGGCGAGTGTAGCGAGCCAAGACGCCCGTCAAGTCCCGCTCGAGATCGTCGCCAAGTATAGGGAGAGGCTGACGCGGCTGGAGCCAGAGATCGGTGAGTGTAGCGAGCCAAGCGACCTGTCAAGTCCCGTCAGGTCCCGCCCGAGATCGTCGCGAAGTATAGGGAGAGGCTGACGTGGCTGGAGCCAGAGATCGGTGAGTGTAGCGAGCCATGACGCCCGTCAAGTCCCGCCAGGTCCCGCCCGAGATCGTCGCCAAGTATAGGGAGAGGCTGACGCGGCTGGAGCCAGAGATCGGTGAGTGTAGCGAGCCAAGCGACCTGTCAAGTCCCGTCAGGTCCCGCCCGAGATCGTCGCGAAGTATAGGGAGAGGCTGACGCGGCTGGAGCCAGAGATCGGTGAGTGTAGCGAGCCAAGCGACCTGTCAAGTCCCGTCAGGTCCCGCCCGAGATCGTCGCGAAGTATAGGAAGAGGCTGACGCGGCTGGAGCCAGAGATCGGTGAGTGTAGCGAGCCAAGCGACCTGTCAAGTCCCGTCAGGTCCCGCCCGAGATCGTCGCGAAGTATAGGGAGAGGCTGACGTGGCTGGAGCCAGAGATCGGTGAGTGTAGCGAGCCATGACGCCCGTCAAGTCCCGCCAGGTCCCGCCCGAGATCGTCGCCAAGTATCCCTATACTCCCTAGAGGCTGACGCGGCTGGAGCCAGAGATCGGTGAGTGTAGCGAGCCAAGCGACCTGTCAAGTCCCGTCAGGTCCCGCCCGAGATCGTCGCGAAGTATAGGGAGAGGCTGACGCGGCTGGAGCCAGAGATCGGTGAGTGTAGCGAGCCAAGCGACCTGTCAAGTCCCGTCAGGTCCCGCCCGAGATCGTCGCGAAGTATAGGGAGAGGCTGACGCGGCTGGAGCCAGAGATCGGTGAGTGTAGCGAGCCAAGCGACCTGTCAAGTCCCGTCAGGTCCCGTCCGAGATCGTCGCCAAGTATAGGGAGAGGCTGACGCGGCTGGAGCCAGAGATCGGTGAGTGTAGCGAGCCAAGATCATTATTGCAACCAGTAATGTAACATCAGTGTATTATCTGTGACAGTGTTGTAAAAATGTATGAAAATTCATTACCACATGGATATATTGGTAATGTAATGAAAATCCAGCCCTCCTCCCCGACCGCCGGCACAATTGAGTTGGCCATGGCGGTGCAATGGCGGTCATTCTGATGGTTCCCGAACACGTCATTTAGGATTTGTAATATGTGTGTAGATAAAGCAGTGTATGCAACTGTGATTTGGCCTTAAAACACTCGTGTGATTTTATTATGAAACTCACCTGCGGCTCGTTTCATAAAACCACACTCGTGTTTTAAGGACCCTTATTATTATTATATTACGCAATCATTTTTTTGTTACTATAATTTTTCTTTGTTGCTCATCTGGCAAACTATTTGTAACAATACTTTGTCATCTATATCTACATTTATTTGTCAACTTTTTACTGTAGGACCCTTGACAGAAAACAAAGTCTCACTAATCCTAATTCACAGCCGCCATCTTGGACGAGGAATACGCCGAGCGCCAGCTGAATAAGATGGAGAAGCAGACCGCCAAGCTCGAGGGGTCGCTGAAGAAGGAGGCCCCAGAGTCGTCTCGGCAGCACGAGTGGTTCCAGAGCCCCAAGGAGAAGAGGGAGGAGAAGGAACGGCTAGCACTCACGGCGCATCAAGGGAAAGGTAAACCATAAAAAAGCCATTGAGTTATTACATATTCTACTAGATGTGACATCTAGAACAAATTTTTGAACACACCTGCTCGTAACGAGGTTCTTTTTCCACCGCTTTTATGCTCATAATCCTAGTTATTAAACACGTGTGCATTTCACAATAATTATCGAACTAGTGCAATAATTTAATAATCCGATCAAGTGACGTTTGTACTCTAGTACAAAGTTGTATATACGCAGACGACACGTTGTAATTTAGTCGGGTATTACCTTTACTTTTTTTTAACTCTTTAGGAGTTTGCATTCTAAAAAGGTTAAAAAAAAAGTAAATATATTAAAATATACACATTTACGATAGAATACAAATTATACAATCCTGATTGTGAAAAAGAATCATTTCAACTTATTATATTACTCGTAATACACAATAAATTATGTTTTAAACACAAATTGTCTATTTTAATATTGGCTGTTTGGCATTATACGTCCGCGCCTGTGCCTCAAGTTGCACGCACTACCAAAAAAGAAAATTGCGCGCCATTTATATGTTAACCTTAAATCATTGTTTATTTGTTAGATTTTTCTCGTTGTGTTTTATTAATTTAAACAAATTATATTTTAAGTGAATAAGAAGACAACTTTAGCGTTAACTTAACCTCTGGATATATTTGAAAATTGTGACACATACTAGTAAAATGTTATCATAAAAATCTAGTGAGCAATACGTAAGAAAAAAATACTATAATTTATTGCACAATAAATGTGAAGTCTTTAATTTTATGAAATGATTTGAAAAAGAGTTCCAGATAGTCAATATATAACATCACAAAAAGGTTCGTTAAATTTAATTATCTTAGGTTCGTAAGTACCTCTATCCTGTAAACATTCTGACAATTAATGTATTTATCAAAAGTTATTAATTACACTATTCTGTTATTTCCTCGCAAGTGTGTTGAACAACGTCGTATGAAACGCGTGTGCTTGCTCATTACATAGCTCAGCTTCCTTAGCGCACTCACGTGCGTTCGTGCGCATAATATCGCTTCGTATGTAATGATCAACTTAGCACACTTTTATCATAATGTACTATTGTGCGCCATGTTTGGCGGTTGACAGCTATCCCTGAATCAAAGAGTAGTATAGACTTTAGGGAGGTCATCTCCTGTTATTCAATGGAAAAGCTACTTTTTTTAACACCATGACAGTGACAAACAAGCATACGGCCCGCCTGATGGTAAGCAGTTTATTTTATCCTATGAACGCCTGCACGTCTGTCACATGCGCTTTGGCAATCCTTTATAAAATAGGATTCACTATTTTGTAACTATAAAAACATAAGTTTAATGCTACTTTTTTTTAATACCAACCGATGGATGGTGGCAACCAAATATGCTGCCCGCCTAGTAAGCAGCTGGCGTAGCCTATGAACGCCTGCAGCTCCAGAGATGTCAGCTGCGCGTTGGCGACCTTTTAGAAATATGTACCGTCCGGGCGCGTCCGTTTAGGTTCCAGCGTGTATGAACGCATCGCTAACGGCGAGCGGTGCGGTGGTGCAAAGCGGCCGTTGGCATAGTGTACATATTGTTTTATTTCTATCATCTTAGCGCTACAGGGGGCTTAGCCAAGATGACAATCGTTTGTAGAAAACGAAACGAAATCGGTCTCTATCACCCTTCCATATTAGTGCGATAGAGAGACGGAAAGCGTTTCGATTCGTTTTCAACCGACTTCAAGATTTCGAAGGAGGAGGTTATCAATTCGTCGGGATCTTTGTTTTTTTTTTTGCTATTTTTTTTTATGTATGTTCACCGGTTATTCGAAGACGGCTGGACCAATTTGGAAAATTATTTTTTTGTTTGTAAGAGTATACTTCACAGTTGCTCCCATTGTAATCAGGTCATGATCTGATGATGGGATCCTGGAGAAATCGAGGGAACTCTTCAACTATTATAGGCACACCTATAGTGATTTTAATATATTAACAGTAGCTCGGGCCCTTTTAGAAAGGTGGAGGCTAAGTGAAGTCGGATCATTTTTGTTTAAAATTATTGTATACTACCTTAGAAGTAATCTAGCAAACAGCCAGTCTGATGGTACTTGACTAACTCGACTGCAAACTCCCTCACTCATAAACGTCTCTTATGCCTCAATTACTTAATTTATGTTTTCTCTGTTTCTAACAAACACAATTGTCAAAGTGACAGATAAGCACAAAACATAAATTAACTAATTGGGGCCTTAGAGACGTTTAATAATAATGAGGTAAGAATAAATTCAGATCTTTAAAACTTCTCCTATTATAAACAGATAAACAGAAGACCAAAGCGAAGAAACGCAAGCGCGACTCCGACGACGAGTCGGACTACGAGTCGGGGCGGAAGCGAGGGAGGAGGGACGCGGGGAAGGGGAAGGACAAGGGGAAACCGAAACCGAAGGACTCCGCCGAGGAACGGGTGGAGCGAGAGATGGAGAAGGTACGTTATGGAAGAGTAAGGCAGAGATAATAGAGTACTAGAGGCCTAAAATCTAAGAAATCATTGTGCCCCGAGTGTCACAGCTTAACTAACTGATCCCATACGGCACATGAATGGTAATAACTCAATTGTCAAATGTTACCGCACACTTTATAGACGGAGAGCTAGCCGTGTCAGATATGACACAATAATGAGAGCAACGAGACCCCTCTAGTCAGTTCGCTATACTATGCTTATTTCTAGATCTGGCCATCTGGCAGCTGTAAAGTGGTGGAGGTCAAAGAATGCAAACCAATTCAAGAACACAAATCCTAGAGTTCTGGGTTTGATGCAATATTATGAGAAATTATATAAATAATTAGATGATATAATTGCCATAAGTTTCTATTGGGGGAAAGTAATGCCTAACGACGTATAATGAAATTCACAGTTTGTCGCCTACTGTTTTTGGTTGCGTAATACGCAATGTTTCTTGATCCCATGTTAAAATATAGGCCCTATCTTTTATACCAGTGACAACTTCGGCAGCTTTTACCTATTTAGGTATAACTATTTTCTAATTCAAAAATTTTGCTAGTCTGTCACTCTGACCACCCATTAAAAGCTACTTTTGTTGTTTATTTCTACCTACCATATTTTGATAACATTATGTAAATCAATGAACCTCCAGGTCTATTTGTACCCTCTCTTTGATCTTGTACATTGTGTCCGACATATGTTGTTTATTATTAAGACTGTTTGTGTTCTAAATAAATTTAAAAAAAAAAAGCTGCCAGATGCCCGGATCTAGCAATAACAATAGTATAGCAATCTAACCAGACGGATTTTGTTGCTCTCATTATTGTGTCATATCTGACGTGGCCAGCTCTTGATCCAGTATGGGGCCGGACAGCGCAATCTAATCAAGCTGTCAAATTCCAGGATATTTTTATCTAAGATTCACACATCTTAAATTTTATCAAATAGGGCGTTACAACAAGCTTTTCAGTTTATAAGATGATTCAAAATGCACTTTCTTTGATATGCTAGAACTATAATTATAAACTTAATCGATGTAATCAAACAAGTTAAAGCACTTTTCACTAAAACGGAAGTTATATACCACAATATATATTGTTAATAGCTTGTTTTCGTATTTATGCGATTTAAATTTGTTTATGTAGCCTATCCTATACATTGTATTCTTGTACAGTTAGCAGCATAAATAGCTAAGCGACCAAAGTGTTCAGAATGACCTTCACTCTTATTGTCTTAATAAAGTAGAGCCAAAATAATTTTGAACGTTTCACCCGCTTAGCTACTTCTGCTACTGATTGTACAGTCGCCATCAAATATATCGGAGCGGTCAGGGTACTCAAAACTATTTGAACATGCACTTTATCGCCTTGACAATAGAGACGTTGTTCAGATATTTGTGACCACCTTGGTCGCTCCGTTATATCTGATGGCGACTGTACATAAGCGCATTCTGTATAGTCTGACTTACCAAAAAGTGCAGTAATAGTAAAAGTAACTATACTCATCCCTTTTTTAGTTGTGAGGGTACTAGCGTTAGAAAAAGACAGTATGATTCTATCTGTTTATGCTTGAAGTGAAACAGGGTGACTAGATTTTTTTAAAATGTCCGTACGTAAAGGTTACTTGTATGTTTAAAATAAGGCGGTGAAGTGGCTAGTTTCTGGTCAAACAAAAATTAAAAAAGTTAGGCTCGATTTTGCGACATAAATGTTGCATACAAATTCCATTTTTGTCGAGGTACAAACTTTTTAATAGTTCAACAGCCATACATATATAAAGGCATAGGTTCTTGTGAAGTTCTGATATTTCTTTAGGACGTTTAATGAACTTCGTATATTAATAATGTTAAATAAGAATAGAAGCTGAAGCTATTTATATTTGTTTTATTTTATCGTAGTACACATAAGTCAAGACAGAATATTTAGAATAGATTGACGGAAGTGTTTTTTTTTTCAGATAGAAAAATCACTATGGCAACGATGGCCATAGAACAATAGTTCTAAGTAGGTACTTCACAGTTCTAAACAGCCGAAACACAACATCGGTATTTATTATTTATAATGTTGGTACCGCGACTTTTTAGTTGTCTCAAATAGCTTGCGGTAGTTTCAAAAGAAAACTACACTTTCAACTTTTTAATTAAAAAGATATAAAGGCGGCAAAGCTGAGAGTGTAACGCGAACATAGAAAATTGTTGTTTCGACTATATCTGTCTCTCTCAATCAAAATGACAAGACTCCTAAAGTCATCCGTTTAAACATAATACTCAGTCATAGACTAATAACCCAAGACTTCCCCTCCCGCACCCCTCCTTTTTGGCAGCTTAGGTTTTAAAGAAATAACGCGCTAAGCGGAATATAGAGATATCTTGTATATGTACTCAGCCATCAATGCCTCCTCGACAATAATGTACTATTATCTCCTTACCTTGTTTATCAGGTGGCGTTACTACAATCCCGCATGGCCAAACGCAACAAAAAGCAAAACAGAATCCGCGCCGTCGAAGACAACGACGATCGTCCGCGCGCCCGCAAGCAAAAAACTAAACGCAAACAATCCAACTTTGCCAACGACCTGACCGACACCTCCAGAGCAGCAACTAAACGCTTACGCTACGACGCTAACAGAGCACAGAAAGGCATGCCGGTAGGCCCTAAGGGGAAAGGAAAGCCGGTAGGCCCTAAGGGGAAAGGCAAGCCTATGGGAAAAGGGGCTAAAGGGAAAAATACGCAGAAGGGCAAAGCTTTCGGGAAACCTCAGGCAGCGAAGCAGGGAGGACGCAGGAAAAAATAAATTGTGATTTGTTATCTGTGGTTTTATTTTAACAGCTCAACGTGACTCACGTTACAAGGATCTCAAGTCATTAACACATTTATTGCCACCCAGCCAAACAAGACATCCGCGCCAGGCCACAAACAGTTCGTCATAGAAAGCTGTAGTACCACGATCCCGACTATCGGGTCGTCCGGCCTGGGAACGAAATCATAAATTACCCGATAGTCGGGTTTTCGGCACTGAATGTGTTAAAATAACATTTTTGCTGAGACTTTATTTCTCAGCAAAAATGTTATGACAACATCTAAGCCCTTATCATATACAGCCTTGGCCAGAAGTGTTGAGCACCCTTCCGATTTTCATACAAAACTCGAAAGTTTAGACCGGCGTTTCTATCTTTTTTAAAGTTATTTTATCAATTAATTCAAACTGAACAGGCATGTTTTGGTGAAGTGAGTAGTAACTGCATAGAATATTGCAATTTGTCGCACCGACTTAAATTCGCATTTTTGGGACCTCGACTTTTCATATTTTATAGGTACCTTGAAAGTGTTATTAAAAGAAGTTTTCTAGATATATCAATAAAATATTAGTAGTTTATGCAACTGATACATAATGAGGGGCCTTAAAACACGAGTGGGGTTTAATGAAACGAGCGCAGCGAGTTTCATTATAGGATCACACGAGTGTTTTAAGGCCGAATTATGTACAGTTGCATACATTACTTTATCTACACACATATTGCAAGTACTCAAAGATGGGTTCAGAAGCCGAAGGCAATTAACCTGCATTACTAGGTAGATAGATACAAGTGCTGAAACATACCCAGATACCCACAGGTGTAAGCTTAATAAAAATAAATAAATTTGAACTGATAAGGAAAGGGTCAGAGTATAGCAAAAGGGGCCCGATTTTAGAACTTAGAAAATTTACAACCAAAAATATATTTTTTTGCATTTTTGATAGTTTTTTTTTTAACTTTAAAGAAATCATTAAAATAAGCCTCTTTTATAGCTAGAAGTTTTTTTATAAACTTGACCGTTTAGGAACTAGAGCGATCTGAAGTTGCGAATTCGGGGTCAAGGTGTACCAAAGGGTACGCAATAAAAAGACAGAAAATTTTTGACCAAAAGTGAAAAATATATAGGAATCATAAAACACTTAGAAAAATTTCATTCTAGGCGCTAAAATAAGCACATTTTGTAGAAAAAACTTTTTCTCTTAAAATCAAAAATGACCGAGATATTGGACCTCAAAGTTAGCACGATTTTAGGACTGAAAAAATTCGATGAATGTTGTTGTTATTATAACACCTGTTTTTTATGATGTTATCCTTGAGAATATGCTAAAATAAGCATGTTTTGTATAAAAAACTTTTTCTCTATAATCAAAAATGGCCGAGATAATTGACTTCAAAGTTGGAAAATTTCTAGCACTTGTAATTTTTACATCGAAAGTGGTGTCATTATAACACCTACTTTTAATGATTGTAACGTGTAGAATACGTCAAAATAATCATATTTTATTTGAACAACTTTTCTCTAAAATTAAAGATGGCCGAAATGTTTCTAATTGCAATTCGTTTTCTGATGGGGCCGCAGTTCAAACCTAACCTAGTTTTCTGGTAGCAGCTCGTTTTTAATGTCAATAGTGACTTTCCGTATCTCCGGCGCTGCGGGAACAGCAGCCCTTCCGACCTTGCATGACGGCGCACGGTCACTTCGCTCGGCTCCGCAGCTCCGGCTTGTTGGTCGCCTTCGGCGACCAGCCTCAGCCGCTCGCCTCACTCGTTCCCGCGCTTCGTCATGGCGGGCGAGGGCTGCTCTCCCTCCGCGCCTCCGGCTCTATAAAAACACTCTAGGGCGCGCTGTGTCGGCACGCGTCCTAACCAGCGAGAGCCCTAGATTCGGACTGTCGCAGGCGAACTTTTTGACTTTTTTGACTTTTCTGACTTTTTTTTACCTTTTCTGACTTTTTTTTACCTTTTTTGACTTTTTTGACGTTTTTTGACCTTTTTGACTTTTTTGACATTTTTTGACTTTTCTGACTTTTTGACTTTGTTGACGTTTTTGACGCTTTTACCTTTTTTGACTTTTTAGCCTTTTCCGACTTTTTTTATACCTTTTTTGACTTTTTTTGACTTTTCTGACTTTTTTTAGTTTTTGACTTTTTTGACTTTTCTGACTTTTTTTGACTTTTTTGTGTCACTACAAAAAAAATTTTGGTCGTAAATTTTCTAAGTCCTAAAATCGGGCCCCTTTTGCTATACCCCAAACCCAAACAATAACTGACAAGTTGATAACATAACTAATATTAAAAAAACGAGTTTTTTTTTTTATATTAGCCAACGAACGAAGTCCTTATTCTCATGTCATCCGAGATCAAAATGTCGTGCGGTTTATGTCAAAAAATATATCGTACTGACGTTTCGTATCGACAACATTTTAAAATCTATGGATACTAGAATAGAAACCCATTGAAATTGTGTTGGTTTTGACAGCTGTTCCAAACTTGAAACTCATAACTTAACAATATTTGAGCATGTAAAGTTAAAATTACATTACTGCCACAGGTAAGAAACTTATCATAGTGAAATCGTTTGTTGTAATGCTGGTCATTGCCTACGGTTTTTTAACGCATTTTAGAGGACTTACAATATGAGTGTAGATAAAACATTTTACGTCATCGTACATTGATATGATAGGGAATTAATACTTAACATCAAAATTGTAAACAAAAAAGAGCTATGCTCAACACTTCTGGCCAAGGCTGTACATAGTTAAATATAACTGCAATGAGAGTTTCCGCGATCGATATTTTTACTAGTGGTCTTTTTGACAGCAGCTGTAAAATCTAACAATCAAACAAAATATTATTAAACATGATAGGTGGATTATGACAGCTAGACCTCTCGCCACGGTGCTGCCATCTAGTGAAAAACTCGATCGCGGAAACCCTCATCACCCAAAATTTGAGTACAGGCAATGAAAATATTGTTTTCATCCGTAACTTGCATTACCCGACGACACCCACCTTTCGATCATGTTACTTAATTTTCTTCCATATCATAATTGTAATTATACTAACGCGTCAAGAGTTTAATTAACAGATTAAGGCTACCTATTATTCTTTTCAACCGACTTCAAGATTTCGAAGGAGGAGGTTATCATTTTTTTTTATGTATGTTCTCCGATTATTCGAAGACTGCTCGACCGATTTGGGAAATTATTTTTTTGTAAGAGTAGGTATACTTCACAGTTGGTCCCATTGTCACCGGGTCAGGATCTGATGATGGGATCCTGGAGAAATCGAGGGAACTCTTAAAATGGCACACCTATAGTGATTTTAGTGTTTTTACAGTGGCTCGGGCTTTTGCTTTTGGAAAGGTGGAGGCTAAGTGAAATCGGTTCTTTTATGTTTAAAATTATTTGTTTGAACTTATTCCATATGACGTATAGCGTTCAAAGGGTTAATGAAGTCACAGCGTCACTTCAATGTTGATGTAATGTCATATTCGCTTTGAAACCAGTTGAGCTAGTTTTGAGTATCGATCTGTTTTAGAAATACATACCTAATTAGTTAGTGTGGTGCTATATTATTAAATTATTATAATTTATTTATTTTTCAGATAACAAGAGATCCATTTTTTGTTAGTGTACCTATGAACTAAGATGTTAGTAATTATGATTTATGAACTATAATAGCAAGGCACAGATTTTTTTTGCTATACATCCGAAAAATATCTGATTCAGAAAATTTTTCTTTAGACGGCTCTAAACTTGTCATTATGTTAATTTATATCCTCTGTTACTATTTTAACGTTCACAGGGGTTTTTACAACAACATTACACCGAATATGATTAGGTTTAAAGTACTTCACAGGTTTCAATCTCAGCTCAAAATTACCAATGAAAATATTACCGTGTTTATCAAACTTCCAGTCTCTAATGTTAAGAGATCGCTCGTATGCACCAATTTGTTCGATCTGTTGAGTGTTGTTGTTAATGTAGTATATAAGACGGGAACCAGGGTTATCCGAAAGCAAATATACATTTCCGTCAGCACCCAATGCAGGTATTTTATATTCACCGCCGTTACCAAAACTTATATTGCCTTTGATAGCATTTGCCTCTATTCTGTAGATATCCGTAAGAGTGTGAATATAAATATTGGCGGATTTATCGCATGTGAAGTCCATAATTTGACTAACATCTCTGAAACCAGGAACTTGTCCGATACATCCGTCTTTAATAGAAAACAGTCGATATTTTCCATTGATTCCATAAACCGTTCCATTGCAGAAATGTATAGTAGTACGTTGTAGGTAACTATGTAATACCATGTCCGTCCTGTTAGTCGTATTTGTTTTCGGATCATACTTGTATATAAGAGGATATTTGTATTTAACGTAAACATTATAGCCGTAAACGTCTCCAGTGTTCTGGTCAACGGTTAAAAGAAACGTTCTGTTTTCTGCGTCCTTGAAATTTTTTTCAAAGCTGGTCATGTTGTCCAAGTTGATCGCGTTTAATTTATTACTAGTACTCGTGTAGTACATGGTGTTGTAGTTGTGGTCGATAACAGCGTAATATAGGTTGAAGTTGTTGGGTATGAAATTAGATTCAGAGTAGCATTGCTCGCGTATGCAGAAACTGCAGTTTGAGGTAGGCAGGTAGGCAGCAGTGAGCGTTGCACATAACCAGAGCAGTAATAGCATTGTTCCTATCCTTAAAGCCATCCCTTACTGCCGAGGCCTGACTTAGAGGTTGCAGTAGCTTCTCCAATGATGGTGTTGTATTTTGTTTTTCAAGATGGCAGCTAAACTGAGTTTCGTTAACATCTATTTTGAATATCGAAATTATAATTCAATTTCACTCTTGCATAAACGAGCGGTAAAGATTTGGACAAGTGCCTTCAAACTAAGGTGGCAGTACTTAAAGGAGTCAGGTCAGTGTTTATTTCCTCAAAAGATTTTTAGCTTAATAGAGCCTAGAAAGTAGTGATTGATTGTATTGTTTTTGGAGCCTGGTATCTTACTTATAATAGTCCGTTCAAGTCCGTTGCTTTTTTTCACTTACACGTAAATTAAAAACACAATTTAATCGTGGTTGTGAAGGAATATAACCCGCTCCAAGATAAGGGGTCGATTTGAGGACTGACTTCGCATCGTTTGTATTTATAGGACAGCACCATAGATAGACAGCACAGTATAGTAACAATAACAGTAGTTTGTCTTTGTTTTTTAACCGACTTCAAGATTTCAAAAGAGGAGTTTCTCAATTCGGCGTGTATCTATTTTCTTTTTGTGTGTTACTCCATAACTCCATCATGTCTAAACCGATTTTGAAAATGTATAATGTATATACAGATTAGGCCCAGTTTTTGTCAAAACGCAGTTCTGATGATGGGATCCATGAGGAATCGAGGGAACTTCTCAAATCTTAAAGGCATATACACGGTGAATCTGAGTAACCCGAAACATTTTAACCATAAATTCCTGAGGTCATAAGGAGTAATAAATGTTATATGAATTTAGGTAAATTTTTCAAAAATATTTTTTTTTTTTCGATTTTTTTAAATGCTTTTGAACATAAAAACATAAATTTTATTGTTAAAACTGTCGAATAAAATAAATTAGTACTTTTTTTTTCGTAAAAAATAGTTTACGTAAAGTAATCCTTGGCACTTTGATATATGTCAATAAGAATGTCTAGACTAGACCCCATAAAGGGTGAAATCGCCATCAAAAGCACGTTTTGCACTGAGTCACAAAAAAAAATGTTTTTTTTTTAGTTGGTAGTAACTCTGAAACTATGCCAATTCCAGAAAAGTTTATACGACATTTTAGTCTCCAATTATGATCAGGAATTTATGGTTAATATCTTTCGGGTTACTCAGATTCACCGTGTATATGGTGATTTTTGTATTTTTATCAACAAATCAAGCATTTTTCATTCAAAAGAGTGACATTTGATGATGTGGAACTGCTGATGATGATCAGAATGGAACTCTTCAACGACGCATAGTTTGGCGATTTGTCCTCTTCGCTGTGTTTGTTAAGCAAGTTATTTCATTGTATGGAGTCAGAGTGCACCATCTACAATAATCCTTCACCGAATTCCCCCATTGAAGTCGGTTTTTTTTCTTAAAAATTATTTTAAGTGACGTCATGTGTCATAGGCCAAAACAAAAGACTACGCGAACGTATTAATCATGTCGCTGCCAGGAACTTGAATTGCAGTTCGCCAATGTTATTAACTGCCCCAACACGTAGCGCTATTAGGCCAAGCAAATAAGTGTTTTGAGGAATTAATTCCCAGCAGGCTGGAAATCGCTTTATTACTTTCATGTGGTCCTAAATGCATGTAATCCGAGTTTGCCCAATCCCACGAGGTGTGCATAACTTTTTAGCGAAATTTTTGTTCTTTGTCAGATTTTTGCTTGTAGCTCGAAAACGATACGTCCGACGGAAAAAGTCATTCATTTCAATATTAAAGAGGGTTAAATTCTGCGTCGATTGAGCAACTTAACTTTTAATTCGGTTCAGCTGTACAGCCGAAATCAAAAGTTATAAACCGGGAAAACGTCTCATTTGATTGAAAAACTCATATTTTGACTTCCATACCACATATCTTTGAAACAGATGACTCCTGTTGAAAAACATAGAATAAAAGTTGTAGAGAATATAATGTCACGTTATATCGACATCTCAATTTTCAAATACAGTGATTTTGAAAGACTAAATTTGGCATGACTTCAAAATCAGTTTTTTCTAAATTCTTCTGAGTTGCATATTTTCCATAAAATATGATGTGTGAGGCCTACATTTAATGCATCGTTACAACTGAGAATATTTCAGTGCAAATTTCTAAAACGTACCCAATCAGAAAACTATTTATACACCGTGTTTTTTTTTTCATTTCTAAATTCCAAGGGTACATTCCTGAGCTTAACTTATACTTAAGTTAAGCTTCTTAAGTTTCTTAAATACGCCAGTGCCCGCTATAAAATCATGTAACTGTGTGTTAAGTCACTACAATATGGTTCCTTTGTATCTCGGATTGTTAATGTTCGAAATTTCATTGACATGTCATAATGTTGAATTGTTTGGTTGAGTTAATATACCTTATTTACATTAGGGACCGATTGGGGAATCAATCATTAACTGCTGAACATATTTAGATGAAACTTAGTATAGAGATAGCAATCCACTCCCCTTTTTAACTCTTAAGGGATGACTTCAGAGATAAAAACTATTATATTTCCTTTTCCAGAATTTAAACTATCTCCATACCAAATTTTATCTATGGACTGAAATCAGTTCAGTGGATATTGATTCCCCATACAAATCACTTTTGCCCCCTTTTCACACCCTTCAGGAATGATTTCTGGGATAAAAACTCCCCAAAACTCAAACTATTTTCATAGATACCAAATTTCATCTAAATCGGCTTAACTATTTTAATAACTCTTCATATTAACTTCTTATCCACTTTTCAGCCCATGAAGAGTTGGTATTTTGGGACGAAAACTACTTTTGACGGACTCAAACTATCTCAATCTCTATACAATGTTTCATCTAAGTAGGTTCATCCGTTACATCAATCGGTCCCTAAACCAAACAATTGAAAACTAGACATGTCAATGTAATTCCATTTCAAACATTAACGGCCTGAGATACAAAGGAAGCATATTGTATTGACTTAACACACAGGTGCATCAATTTGTAGCGGGTGCTCAGAGTAAAAAAATAATTTAATGTAGGTTTACACAATTAGAAAGACATGAATGAAATATCAATTACCTCAGAAATGGAGCGAATTATGACACTGGCGTCTTTGAGTAATAAACTTAAGTTAAGCTCAGAAATAAACCCTTGAAATTACCGGAAATAAAAAACACGGTGTATAAATAGTTTTCTGATTGGGTACGTTTTAGAAATTTGCACTTAAATGTTTTTAGTTGTAACAATGCGTTAAATGTAGGCCTCACACATCATATTTATGGAAAATATGCAACTTAAAAGGATTTAGAAAAAAAACAGATTTTGAATTCATGCCAAATTTAGCCTTTCAAAGTGACTGAATTTGAAAGTTGAGATGTCTTTATATCGTGAAATTGTATTCTCTTCAACTTTTATTTTATAGGGTTTTCAACAGGAGTCTCTGTTTCAAAGATATGTGGTATGAAAGTCAAAATATTAGTTTTTCAATTAAATGAGACATTTTCCCGATTTATAATTTTTGATTGTGGCTGTACCGCTGAACTGAATTATAAGTTAAGATGCTCCTTCGACGCAGAATTTAACCATCTTTAATATTGATGTACATGACATTTTCCGTCGGACGTACCGTTTTTGAGCTAGATTCTAAAAACTGACAAAGAACAAAAATTTCGCTAAAAATGTATGCACACCTCCTGGGATCGGGCAAACTCAGATCACATGCATTTAGGACCACGTGAAGGTATTAAAACGATTTCCAGCCTGCAGGGAATTAATTCTTCAAAAAAATCTAATTTTCTTAGCCTATATTCTACCCCTTGCAAAATCAAACGATATTGAAAATTTAATAGTGAGCTATAGAATTTAAGGTATATGTTTGCATTATTTTTTTCTTGAGCTAAGGCGAATAGCGCTATTCGAAAATTTATGAAAATGTTTATTGTATTCTCGCGCAATAAAATTAATGTTAGGGTGTTATCATTTTTAGTCATATGTCACGCATATAAAAAACAATAAATAATGAATAACAAATGAATACAATAAATAATGAAACTAAGGAGAAAAATATTAAAATAATAAGTCTGAATAGATTACATGAATAAGTTAACTAATATTGTATTTCATTCAATCAATTAAACTTAGATAAGTTTACTATTTAAATTGTGAATATAAATATACTTAGCTAGATAATAAGTGTACAATAGCTAAATAGTGATGAGAACCCCTGTATAGGGTAAAGGCCTCCTCCAAGGTTTTCCAGAGCTCTCTGTCTGATGCAGTCGTGATCCAGTCAGGGTCCGCTACTGCCTGTCATGCACGCAATTATTGGCCACCTATTTGACCGTATCTACTAGTGTCACTTGTTTAATGATTTACTACTCTGTTAAACAGTGCTGTGACAAGGGGATCTCGTGCAATTGGATAATTTTGCAATAGGTGCGCAGAAACGACGTAGTTACATATCCTACAGGTTAACCTTAACACCTAAATTGGTTTACAAGTGTTTTAAATTAAGTAAGTGCTCCTACTACAGTCGTCGGTCTGATAGAACCAAGACACAATGATTACGCAACAATAAAGTTCTTCAAAATATTAATACAAATAGAATCGGAAACAATGCAACTCCTACTTAGTCGGTTCAAAAGTTCTGTCACAAAAGACTGATAAAATATTAATACAAAGTTTGTGTACTTTGAATCCAGTGAGCACTGCGAGGTCCTACAGGACAGTGCAGCTGCCAAGTCGTTGCTCTGTTAGCACCACCCGGGGATCACGTGTAGGGTTATCTAAGGTAATTCCTACGGACGTAGAGCGACATCGATCCCCAACAAAAAAAAAAAAAAAAAAAAAAAAAAAAAAAAAAAAAAAAAAAAAAAAAAAAAATTTAGTGACTCGTAATGCCATACGATAAATAAAAAAATACAAAGTTTTTTTTTTAAACCGGCCACGTGCGTGTCAGACCACGCATAATGGAGGGTTCCGTACCTTCAATGGAATAAGAACCAAACTAATACCAAAAGGTCGTATCTGATGCCATGGAAGAAGTTTTTTGGAGATAACTCAAAAATGGCTAAACGGATAATGTTCAAAACAATTTTCCTAGGAAGTATGTGATAAGGCGCACCTCCTCAAAATTTTCGTATTTTTTGGACTTACGGTTCAAATGTTACAGGGGGACACAATATTTCTGACTTTCGAAGCGATTAGCGATTATTTCATAAAATATTCACTTAATCACAAAATTATCAAATAAACCAATGTTATTTTTAAAGACCTATCGATTGATGTGCTACATGTTGATATTTGGTAAAAAAAAAAATTTTAAATTGAGTTACATGTATGGAGCGCCCCCCCCTAAAAATATTTTTTTCTGCAATTTAAGTACATAACTAAGCAGCGGCATACAAAATACACCTTCTGTATAAATTTTATTCAGATACGTCTTATAGTTTCAGAGTAAAATGTCTGTGACATACGGACGGACTTTACTCGGTTTATAAGTTCTGTCACAAAAGTTTTGAGTAATAAACTGATAAATTATTAATAGAAAGTTTTTATTCAAAAAATATAGATATCATTAGAAAGCTTATTTCATACAGATTAAAATATACTAAGATTAACTTAAAACGAAGATCGTGTATTTTATAGATCTATGTAAACTTGGAGATTGTTTTCAGACCCATGTAAATTATACTTCATAGACGGAGAGCTAGCTACGTCAGATATGACACAATAATCTATTAGTCCATCAGTTGACTTACAAGTCGTGATCTTCAGTTATTCTCCTGAACCTTAACGTATTTTTTAGTTTTAAGCAAAACAAAGGTGGTCTTCCAAAATTGTGTATACCATACCAGCCTTCTTGCCAGTCAAACCTGTAAGCATTATTATTTATAAATACTTTATCTTTTAAGTACAACTACTTTTTTTAGTTAGCTTAGCATCATCTTAAAAGAGTGTCATTTGACTGTTATAGTAATATCCTTGTTGTTCGTTCCCGCCATTTTGTAATGTTGTAAATAGCGGGACAGCTGCGGCCGCGGTCGCCATTAGGATCGTGACCTGATTGCGTTATTGTCATAAAATGTAATTGATTCATATTTAAACCTGGTAACAAACGGATATAAGTGGAAATACTGGTAAAGTACTCGTTAATTTTATCATCCTAGGTCATGGTTTGTGTAAGATTGTCCTATATTTATTTATTTATTTATTATGTTACTTATTGAACTTGCGAGAAACATGCAAAAAACTCATTTAGGTACCGTAAAAACGAAGACTCGGTTTAAAATATTTATCGACACCAATATCATAAATCCTCTATTCCGCGTTCGGAAACCGCATGTAATCCATACCATCATTACTGCAACCGGTAACGTAATATCAGTGACAGTGTGGTTAAAACGTATGAAAATTACCACCACCACCACCGCCTACAATCTTTCTGCTTGGCCCTAAGGTTGACTGGTAGAGAATGCCTCATGGCATTAAGTTCGCCTTTTGTACGATAAGTTTTCTTTTTGTGCAATAAAGATTAAATAAATAAATAAATAAAATTCATTACCTACGGTAATATGCCCTCCTCTCAGCCTGCCGGCACAATCGAGTTGGCCATGGCGG
Source organism: Pammene aurita (assembly GCA_947086415.1). Lineage (NCBI taxonomy): Eukaryota > Metazoa > Arthropoda > Insecta > Lepidoptera > Tortricidae > Pammene > Pammene aurita. The sequence goes on from OX352310.1 coordinate 18,237,591, forward strand.
TGCAATGGCGGTCATTCTAATGGTTTCCGAACACTTCATTTAGGATTTATAATATGTGTATTACTCTACTCAAATTTTGGTACAGTCGAGGACAAAGAGATGTATACACTTTTGGACCTTATTGCGTTGTAATAAGGTCCAAAAGTGTATACATCTCTTTGTCCTCGACTGTACTATTACACACATTAAGTGCTACTATTGCTTAAAGCTAGTAGCTATTTTCTACAAATGTGTCTACTTTAAACCATTAAAGGCCAGCGACTCTGCGTAAGTATGGGTCATGCAGGTCATGCTCAAACAGTCCCACAAGGCCAGTAACTCGCATATGTGTGTATGTGTTTATGTAAGTGCCATATAAGCTAACAAGCATTTGTATAAGGTTAAATTAGGATGTTTACATAACAAAATAAAAATAAAACGCCTACTCATAGATTCACTCGACGCTATCCAAAGATAAATGGCTTATAAAGGATAGGGTGTCAAATAAAACATTGTTTCACGGCAACCATTTATTAACCAGTCGCTCATGCTTATGCAAAGTCTTTACACTACAATAACCTAGTTACAAGGGACTTCCATCCACGATTTACATATGCCCTGCGATCTGTGAAACGTCTCAGCCTCGTATCTTACCCCCTTATTTGTCTCATTCTAACAAACCCAAATCTCTAAATGAAAAACAGGGACAGTCTTACTGACAACACGATACTGCCTTTTAGCGATAGACATTGTTATTCATACCAAAAGGCGACTGCGCATGTCTGAATAGAGCCAAAGTAATTTGAATCATTTCTATACTATTTAGATTCCATTTTTAAATGACTGCATGATCGCAAGCAGCTGAGAGGGCGCGGTCATTCAAATATGGAACGTTAACGATTCAAATTTATTTGTCCGTTCGGTGTGCATCGTATTACAGTAACGACTATATTTGTCACGGCAACTCATTCTTTAAAAAAACTGATTAATAATTTTACTAGTAGCAAAACTATGTGACATTATTGATATGACATACTCTATAAAACTACTAAATTAGATAGTTGTCAGTTAACAAAATTGCTATTAAAATACGAGACCAAGACAGTACGCCACAAGCCATCGAGATTATAAAATAAAGTAATAGACTATACAGCCTAAAGTACAATTTGAAAAGCTATGCTTTTTGGGTCATGGCGGTCGAAAAACATACTTTATATTTATCTATTGGTCTCCTGAAATTAACTTTATCAATCGAGACACACGCATATACATGTAACAATAAAAAAAACTACAATAGGTTTATTTCATGTTTCATACATAATGCAAACCAGTAAAAATTGTATAGAAATTATCGGTAATGGGGAAGGTTACTGTCAAGGTTTTGCCAGATGGAGCATAGGTTGTACCTGTCACTAGTTTTGTTGTATGAAATTTGGCTTAAAGGGCTATAATCCACGCCAGAATAGATAACCATAATTGGCTACTTTCCTAAAAAAATATATTTAGTCCGTCAGTTAGATTATCAAAAAATGTTGGACACGTATTTTTTATTATGTCAATCAAACAAAGTGTAGTGTCAGTACCGCGTGACGTCACATTATACTAAAAAGAGTACTGAAATGTGACGTCACGCGGTACTTTAACGGGCTATCTCCACCAATTTTTGTTTGATTGACAAAATAAAAAATACGTGTCCAATATTTTTTGATAATCTATGTATCTGACGGACTGGATATAATTATTTTTTTACCCAGGAAAGTACTCAATTACACTATTGGCAGGACTGACAGCTACAACCTATAACCGGTATTAGACCTAGCAATTTGTAGAGCCCAATCTGTTGTGTCCAATTCCTGTCGGGCGTTAGCCCCTTAATACACTTTCCCTACAAATCGCCCCTACCGACCCTAGCTGACCAAAAAATCGTCCCTATCGGCCCTAGCTGAGCGTTTACAGAGATGCCTTCAAAACATCAAAAAATTGTATTGGTGAAGCACGGTGACAGTACTGTTTTTAGGGTTCCGTACCTCGAAAGGAAAAAACGGAACCCTTATAGGATCACTTTGTTGTCCGTCTGTCTGTCTGTCTGTCAAGACCATTTTTCTCAGGAACGCTTGGAGGTATCAAGCTAAAATTTATATCAAATACTCAAGTCTACTGTCCCTTGAAGCTGTGAAAAAATCAGACTTCTAAGCCAACGCAATCAAAAGATACAGCCGTTTATGCCGCAAATTTTCGCTCGCAAGGGAATCAAAACCTACAGGGTACTTCCCGTGAATTCAGAATCTTGAAATTTGGTACGAAGCAACGTCTTATAGCACAGATAAAGGAAAAATTGCGAAAACCGTAATTTTTTAGTTACATCATATAATAAAAATATTTTAAAGTTACTACCCCTATATACCTACAGGTTTGTACGGAACCCTCGGTGCGCGAGTCCGACTCGCACTTGGCCGGTTTTTTAATTATAGATATTAAAATCACCGTTCGCGCTGCCTGAATCTAACTTTATCTGCCCAACCCTTCTATTATGTAAAAGATTAATACTAAGTTAAGTGAAATTGTTATTAACCCATTTCATAATAATAAACAGTTTAATTTTTTTTTTTATTTAAATACAAAACTAGATAAATATATTAATTACCAGCGAATCTACACAATTTAACTTTTATTTTAAATTAAAAAAACCAGTTGGAATGTGTAGAAAATGGCTAACATTATAAATTAAAAACGGTAAAATAACTTTAACGACCTCCCTAAACAGCTCCTAACGAACCTAACCGCCCTAAAGCAAGTGTTACACTTTACTTTTTGTAGTGTTCTAACTAGCATCCTAATTAGGATCCTAACTTTTTTCAATAGTAAACATACTTGCTAAATGCGGTTAGACTTGACTAAATTTAGAAACTAAATCATTTAGGAAGCTAACTAGGACAAGTGTAACAGGGCTTTAACTGCTATTTCACTGCGCAATCGGCAGAGCGCGTAGGGAGGTTGGGTGTCGGGGCACTGCCGACCGCCCTAGATCGGGACTCGTACTCCCTAGGTGTCAGTACACCTACCAATCTGACAGGTTGGACCCTACAAATTGCAATGTATAATACCCGTTTATGCTAGCGCTCGCCAACCCGATTGTCATGCAAAATATTTACCGGCAGCGTTCCCTAGTCATATACGCGTGTCCGATTCGAAATTTAAAATACCGACTCCATTGTTCGATAAGACAATTACCCGCTTATTCATAAACGTCCTTCAAACTTCATTTAACTAAATGTGACGTTTTCAATTCAAAGGTACATCATTGTCGGTTGTTAATAGAGTTTATTTCTAAACGAATTTTTATGGCAGTAACGCCTTATTGACAAACGACAACGATGTAACTTTGAAAACTCGCTTCTGTATCTGTTGCCCTTTACAAAAATATGTGACACATCTAATTACGCCATCTTGTACTTTGCATACACTATAATATAATAAAATATGTTATAACATAATCTTTTCAAATAATCCCTATCAACTATTTATATATCATCAAGGCCTATATTAAAATTATATGTTTGAAACAAAGACTATGCAATACCTGAACTGTCAATATGAATACAAGATCGCAGCCTCGTAATTTAGGCAAACGCACCAGCGCCATCTATCGCGTCACTAACGCAGCAGGTCTCATTCTGTGCGGCGGCTAGACGCTGTCAAACTAACTCAACATCTTTTCAATAGATGGCGCTCTGGCACTTTATTCGCAAAACGGTATAGACTGAATTTATAGAATAAAAGCGATATTGTATACACGATGTAACAAAAATAGTGGTGTTCCGTTTAAGGGCATAATTGGTATAGTATTCTCATTACGAAAATAAAATAAAATAAATTACGCGAAAAAATAATTACTTTTGTATGGAGGATTTTCTTGTCCAAAAATTTTTTCTGATACTTTTTCTTAGTCGGAATATGTTGCGAACGCAACCTTTTTAGGGTTCCGTAGTCAACTAGGAACCCTTATAGTTTCGCCATGTCTGCCCGTTCGTCCGTCCGTCCGCGGATAATCTCAGTGACCGTTAGCACTAGAAAGCTGAAGTTTGGTACTAATATGTATATCAATCACGCCGACAAAGTGGTAAAATAAAAAGTGGAAAAAATATTTTATTAGGGTTCCCCCCCTTATACGTAAAGTGGGGAGTGATTTTTTTTTCATTTCAACCCTAACGTGTGATATATTGTTGGATAGGTATTTAAAAATGAATAGGGTGTTTACTAAAATCATTTTTTGATAATGTGAATATTTTCAGAAATAATCGCTCCAGAAGTAAAAAAAAAATGTGTCCCCCCCCCCTCTAACTTTTGAACCATAAGTTTTAAAAATATGAAAAAAAATCTGAAAAGTAAACCTTTATAAAACTTTCTAGGAAAATTATTTTGAACTTGATAGGTTGAATAGTTTTTAACCGTATAAGCAGGTGTATGTACCTGTAATTTCTACAAAATTACAATGAAAAGACTTGCTTTCAAATAAAGTAAAAACGGTGAAAATCGGTTCACGCAATAAAGAATTATCCCATAAAAATCATCTTCCATACTTTAAGCTCGCGCGCAATAGTTTACTTCATTTGCCGATAGATGTCGCTGTACGTAGAACGCTCATATCATATCCTACATGGCGGTGTTATTTTAACTCTTAAGTGGGGACACTTACTGTGACGGACGAAAAACTACGGAACCCTAGACTGAGCGTGGCCCGACACGCTCTTGGCCGGTTTTTTTTGTATACATTCTGCAGTTGCTAAACGCTCGGGCTCGGCTAGTATTCGGGGGCTTCTTCTAAGACCAATGGCAGCGCACCACATAGACTTAGGGTGGCAATCAGAATTAAGTTTAAAACTAAATTGTACCTTTAGTAAAATTTGCCAACACTCCATCTTTAGCTTCCAAACCTTCAACCGCTTTCACTCTTATTTAACCGTTTTTGGCACTACCTATTGTTAACCAGTACTTTGGAATTATACATCTACTTATACATCGAAGTTTTTATTTGAGTCGTCGAGATCCTGATTACGGCGGCTACAGAATACGATATCAACTATGCCCTTAAACGGCTCACCAGTAATTTGTTACATCCTGTACTTATGACAGTCCAGGTAATATATGGTCCTTGGTTTAAAATTAATGTTAAACACAAAATATTCATACACCATCCGTCTTTCCGCCAAGAACCGAGGCACTGAACTTTACATACCTACTTATATATTTACACTCCTTATGAGAAAACCATTATACACTAACAATAGTACATTACTTACCAAGGGCTGTAAAAGAAAGAAAGCCCGAAATCGCAGGTATTTGTGACCCGAGCCACAGGCGAGGGTTGTAAATATGCGATAGAGGGCTTTCTTTTTTACTGCCCGTGGTGAGTACACAATTTTACGTCTGCACCTGGCCATAATGCGAGTTTTACAAAAAAACTCACATTATGGCCAGGTGTGACGTAAACATTATTCCATTATCGATCAACCTAATTTGATTTAAAACTATGTCTGCTAAGATACCCTTAAAGGGCGGTTTTGATATTGTATCGTCATAGGTAAAGCCAGTTACATTACAGGCCACCGTTCAATAACTGGCCACCTTATACTAATAATGAACTCTGTTTACCTATAAACCAGAGTTAATTTTAATAAAGGTTTCAATTACTGGCCATCCTTCAATCAGGCGCGGTCGCTGCCTGAAATTGTGGGGTGTCACTAATGCAGAAATATTGGAAGGGGTCAGTAATGACTTTGTCATGTCCCATGTGACCCCCCCCCCCCCCCCCCCCCCCCCCACCCCGACCGCGCGTGCCTTCAATAACGGGCTAAGTTATACTAAAGTGAATTCCGTTTGTAGTGAATAGAGTTAATTTTTAGTATGGGGGGACCAGCTATTGAACGGTGGCCATTTGCTGGCGATTCACCCTACCACATTTTAGAATTGAGATCCAAATTTAATAGTAGTAAAATTTCGATTGACAAATTATGTCGGTTGATGCACTTTTAGATTGAATCAAATAAATCAAATTTTAATTTTTAGATTTAAGAAAAGCTGAACCTCGTCAGTGAGTCAATACATTATTTGTAACGTTTTCAAGTTAAAGGTGTAAGTAAGTTGTTAATAGAGTTCATTTCTAAATGAATTTTTGTGGCAGTAACGCCTAATAACCGACAATGATGTACCTTTGACTTGAAAACTTCACAATTTAAAAACAAGCTATCTAATTTGGTAGTCGGTTAATTTGTTGAATTATAATAAATATTCTTGAAATTCAACTATTAATTGCATTTAAATAGTTATTGCTTTATAGAGGAAAATGCCTATAGCGGGTTCTCCAATATCTATACTATTCATTGTACAAAAATACATATATGAACACAACCTTATTTCTATGGGCTTAAGGTCGAATACACGTATTTTGTCCAATTAATAGTATAAATATTGGAGTACTCGACTGTACAGTGTTGTTATAAAATCTATTAGGGTACATCGCCAGTAACTGGCCAACTTTCAATAACTGGCCTCCCTCATATCACCTACAAACACAATTCATTTTAGTATAACTTGGCTAGTTATTGAAGGGTGGCCAGTAACTTAAACCTTATACTAAAATGAATTATATTTGTAGGTGAACATAGTTAATTATTACGATAAGGTGGCCAGTTATTGAACGGTGGCCAGTTACTAGCGATTTACCCTACCACTACCAAAGAAATATTTATTTAAAAATGTTTAATGTCTAAGATAAAAACGTACAACGATGTTGACAGCTGGACTAGTTGGCAAGTACAGTCGCCATCAAATATATCGGAGCAGCTCATCATCATCATCATCATATCAGCCGAAAGACGTCTACTGCTGGACATAGGCCTCCCCCAAAGAGTGCCACAATGACCGGTCCTGCGCCACCCGCATCCAGCGGACTCCCACGACCTTCACCAGGTCATCAGTCCACCTTGCGGGGGGTCTACCCACGCTGCGCCTTCCGGTTCATGGTCGCCATTCGAGAACCTTTCCGCCCCAACGGCCATCGGTTCTACGAGCAATGTGCCCCGCCCACTGCCACTTTAGTCTAGCGATTCGGAGGGCTATATCGGTTACTTTGGTTCTGCTGCGGATGGCTTCATTTCTGATGCGATCACGCAGAGAGACTCCAACCATAGCCCTCTCCATTGCCCTTTGGGAGCAGCTAAGGTACTCAAAAATATCTGAACATGCACTTTATCGCCTTGACAATAGAGTCGTTGTTCAGATATTTGTGACCACCTTGGCCGCTCCGATATATCTGATGGCGACTGTACATTCACGGAGTTTAATTGTTGAGTCATTAACGATGACGTTTCAAGTCAAAGGTACATCATTGTCGGTTGTTAATACAGTTTATTTCTAAATGATTTTTTATGGCAGTGCCGCCTTATTGACAACCGACAATGATGTACCTATGTGACGTCACAACGGTTCAAGCTATTTTCTTGTTTGATACTTTTTCTATGAAATGCCCAATATAAAGTGACCCATAAACAGCTCAACAATTAGGGTCCAAGGCCGAACATTACGTTGGTTTATTCAGTTACCATAAATAATACAGGGTCGTATAAGTGCGTTCTAATGAAGGTTTCCGCGATCGAGTTCACTAGATGGCAGCACCGTGGGGACAACAGCTGTCAAAATCCACCAATCGAAAATAGTATTTTATACAATCGTGACATAATTAAGAGGTTTTCAGTCGAGTACCGTGTTTAGGCCACGAAGCTTGCTGAGTGGCCTAAGTAAGGAACGAGATTGAAAAGTTTGATTATGTCACTATTGTATACAATATTTTTTCTACGAGTGCTCAATATAGGCAAGCCGGTAAGAATAGAGTTCGACGAAAGACCTGCTGCCTCTATACAATTGAGTAAGTTCTATCTCCCGGTGGATTGTGCCGGCGGTCGGGAAGAAGGACACGGACGGTCGGGATTCGAAGGACAACAGTGGTACAATATTGTATGAAAATCCTTTGTACCATCGCTGGCGATGTCACAATATGCGACCATAAAAGCTCTATCGGAAAGTATGCGCTAGTAGGTCGGTCTACACAATCACAATTCAAGCATTACAGTCGTCGAGTAGAAAAAGCCCCTTTGTCGCGTTGTTTAGTAGTCGCCACGGTACTAGGAACGGCTGAGATCGGCTTTCTAGTTTTGTGTAGTTATGCGATCCTAGTCACTTGACTCATTGCAGTACACTTCTAAGTTAATGAAAGGAGCTGATGTACAGCAGCGCCAAAAGTATGTAATCAATTTTGAACCTCATTACAATGGAGTAAAGTACAAAAGTGTTTACATTTTGACGTTGACTGCAGTTTTATGACACGGTACAAATGGCCACGAACAGGAGTCGATGGAAGCAGGTCATACGATCCAGAAAGACGCCAGATGATCTCGATTTCAGGTATGAAGGAACGATTACAGACAGGTCGAGCAGTCGTGAGTCGAACGCGCCCGGAACATTTGGAGTGACATACCACTGCCAGAGTCTGGTCAAGTCCATATTTACGAACACAAAATAGTATTTTATCTACACTCATATTGTAAGTTCTCTAAAACGTGTTCGAAAACGGTAGGCAATGGCTAGCATTACCACGACCGATTTTACTATGATAAGCTTTTTATCCGTGGCAGTAACGTAATTTTAACTTTTCATGCTCAATTATTGATGTGCTATGAGTTTTGATAACATAATGTACACCTGCACCCTCCCGCGCATCCGCCGACAGCCCGACACGCGCCCGCGCGACCGCCGGCACACGAGAGTTGGCCATGGCGGTGCAATGGCGGCCATTCTATGGTTTCCGAATACGGCATTTAGAATAAATTATATGAGTGTAGATAAAGCAGTGTATGCAACTGTACGTAATTAGGCCTTAAAACACTCGTGTGATCTTATTATGAAACTCACGTGCGGCTCGTTTCATAAAACCACACTCATGTTTTAAGGACCCTCATTACGTAACAGTTACATAAACTACTATTATACAATCGTGACATAATTAAGAGCTTGAAAACCTTGATTATGTCACTATTGTATACAATACTTTTTCTAAGAGTGTTCAATATAGGCAAGCCGGTAAGAATAGAGTTCGACGAAAGACCTGCTGCCTCTATACAATTGATTAAGTTCTATTTCCCGGTCGATTGTGCCGGCGGTCGGGGACAAGGACACGGGCGGTCGAGGATGAGGGCAACAGTGTTACAATATTGTATGAAAATTCTTTGTACCATCGTTGGCGATGCTTCAATATGCGACCATAAAAGCTCTATCGAAAAGTATGCGCTAGTAGTTCGGTCTACACAATCTCAATTCAAGCATTACAGTCGACGAGTAGAAAAATAGATTAAACATGATTGGTTAATTATGACAGCTAGACCACTCGCCACGGTGCTGCCAACTAGTGAAAATCTCGATCACGAAACCCTCATTAATAGTCTGGCAAACCATTTCTGTCAGTAGAAACGCGCGGCAAATTCAAAATACGTACATGTGGCAACCCTTTGTGATCAGACACCGTTTTAAATGACAAACATTTCAATTCACATTGAATTTGTTTCTATTGCATTTCACTCTCTCATCTTAAGCGCGAGTGAGATAGAACTCCTGCAAGGTTCCCAATTAAATTTAAATTCATTTTTAAGGCATATGTCAATTGCCTCAACCAGATTATCTGTTGCAGTTGATGACAGATCAAACGAAATATATCCGTCTCCTTTTTACACACCGTAAATGTCACCTAATGAAAGGGGCGGAAATACCAACTAAAATTAAAAAACATATAATTTGATGATCATTGCTGCTTTTTTCACTGATTCTTAGTGTTGTCATACTTTTGGTCGCTGTACATTGCTACTGCGTTCGTTGGCTGGACAGACTATAGCTGTTAAACTAAGGATGTTATTATTATTTTCCTTCATTCTCTTTTGTAGTTAATGACAGCAAATTATATAATAGACAAATAATATATACTTTAGTTGTCGGATTAGAAAGTAATATGTTACGGTATATCACGGTTTAAGTGTAGTCCAAAATTGTTCAAGTAAATATTAGCCTCAACAACCATCTTGTTTCATTCTAACAAAAAAACTATTCGTAATTAAAACTAAATATATGCGTCAATAAAATGTAATGTCAAAACATGTATAAAATGGAATTTTAATACAAATAATGTATTAAATTCGATATTTGGTGCTTTCTCTAATCAAAGTTTATTCAAGTTATAAAATAAGTGCCATAACTAGATTCTCAAATCATTTTGTAAATATTTATTTTAACAATATAAAGCCTGACCAGAAATATATGATCATACGCCATGTTGCGGAATTTCATTGGAACTAATTTCTTACACTGGCAATAATTGTAATGACAGAATGATATGAATGTTATAGGCTGTCACTGTTGTCAAGTTTACTTCAATAATAATAAATAATAAACAACAAAATATTCCCAATATTAAAGTTAAATCAAGAGCGTAACATTGTAAATAGTGTCTATAATAAACAGATGTAAATAATACGCTCGGGAAATGAAACTATTTCGCTGTGAAATATGTTCAAATTAACATCAGAGCTGACAGGTAAACAAATCAGGATATCACCATACCATAGAGAATAATACACTCTATGGCTATACTGAACTGTTGCCATATAAATGAGAATAATAGCGCCCTCTTGACAATAATCATATATTTCTGGTCAGGCTTTAAGTATGTCGGAGGCTGATCGACACTGCCTCGATCTACAGATTCGTATTAGTGAATTAAATAATCATGATTCATAGTTTTCGCGGCATTTAGAATATAATGTATTATTCTTTTTAGCTTTATAAAATTTCCAACGCTTGTTGTAAGGATTTTATCTACACCCATATCATAAATCCTCTATTCTGCGTTCGGAAACCGTATATAATGACCACCATTATTGTAATCAGTATGAAACACTAGTGTATTATATGTGTTAGTGTTATAATAATGAATGAAAATTCATAACAACATCAGTAATTGGTATTGTTATGAAAATCTAGTTGGCCATGCCGGTGCAATGGCGGTCATTCTAATGGTTCCCCAACACGTCATTGAGGATCTATAATATGTAGATAAAGCAATGTATGTAACTGTATATAATTAGGCACCATGTAGCAGTCACATAAACTACTATTGTATTCTAGCTGTAAATTCGTCTGTTTTTAAGGTTGCATTATTTTGATGTTAACAAAATATAACGGTGACACTCACGTCTCTTTTATACGACAACGACGGTGGCAAACAAGCATACGGCCTGGTGGTAAGCAGCTACCGTAGCCTATGGACGCCTGCAACTTCAGATGTGTAACATGCGCGTTGCCGACCCTTTACAAAAAGTAGGATTCACTGTGTTGACGGATAAAGGAAAAAGAGGGTCCTTCGTCGTCAACACACTGGGTCCTCTTTGAGCTCTTTGGCAACCTTACTCACCAGCAGGACCACACTATATTATTGTGTAAGACATATTGTAGCTGTTAAAATTTGCAAACAAGTTTTATCCTAAAATTGCAACTTGATCTTTCAAACCAGAGGGATTAGGTTTAAATATCATATCACAATCTTAATTCAATTCAGAATGCCACGAGAACTTGGATCCCTACTAATGTCGTTGATAAACCTCATAGACCCCTACTATTTGACGGAGCTAACAAAAGGCGGTCGTCACACATACTATTAAGTGCGGGAGATTGGACACGTATTTTTTATTTTATCAATCAAACAAAAATTGGTGAAGATATAGCCCGTTAAAGTTCCGCGTGACGTCACATTTCAGTACTCTTTTTAGCATAATGTGAAGCCATATGTGTCCAATATTTTTGATAATCTGACGGACTGAATAGAATATTTTTATTTACCCAGGAAAGTATCCAATTGGGACCTTTCCCGTGCACTAGCACATGTAGTGTTTGTCTGTGGTGTACTGTTATTACTACTTCCTACATTGGTCCACGGAGCGTGCTACTGGAAGTCGGCGAGCGACTGACGCCACGTGGCGTGGAAGGGGATGCGCAGGAGTTTCAGCTTGGTGTTGGGTAGCTGAGCGGACAGGAGCCGCTGCAGCGTCGGCAGCGGCAAGATCTCCACCTAGACAACGAAAACAAAGAGTTATAGTCTGGCAAGTCATAGGAATGTTCACGTTGTTTAAGTCGGATTACGCTCGACATGTATTTAATAATGATAATTAAATCCCACAGATCATCAGGAATTATTTACTAAAGGTCTGTGCCATATACTGTATTTGACATATCTTAACCATAAGCAATAATAGACTTTTTTGCAATTGCGGCGTCATCTGCGCCTACCTTTGTGCGTTTAAGCGTATCCTCATTTGTCAGATGCACATACCTGACGTTCTCCTGGAGTTCAGGATTCAGGGGGCATACTGCACGTCCAGAGACAGCTAGGTAACTTCATAAAAGGATCTCCACGGCAAGTTAAAACGGCGTCAAATATCATGCGAGAGGCGAGGTAGGAAGGGGTGGCCTGACAGTACATACCTGCGGGGGGGTGCGGGGCTCCAGCTTGTTGTCGGGCGGAGGCCTGCAGCCCGGCACCGGCTTGAGCACGGGGATGCACTCGGCCACGTCACTAGTGTGCTGTATACCTGCGGGGGGGTGCGGGGCTCCAGCTTGTTGTCGGGCGGAGGCCTGCAGCCCGGCACCGGCTTGAGCACGGGGATGCACTCGGCCACGTCACTAGTGTGCTGTATACCTGCGGGGGGGTGCGGGGCTCCAGCTTGTTGTCGGGCGGAGGCCTGCAGCCCGGCACCGGCTTGAGCACGGGGATGCACTCGGCCACGTCACTAGTGTGCTGTATACCTGCGGGGGGGTGCGGGGCTCCAGCTTGTTGTCGGGCGGAGGCCTGCAGCCCGGCACCGGCTTGAGCACGGGGATGCACTCGGCCACGTCACTAGTGTGCTGTATACCTGCGGGGGGGTGCGGGGCTCCAGCTTGTTGTCGGGCGGAGGCCTGCAGCCCGGCACCGGCTTGAGCACGGGGATGCACTCGGCCACGTCACTAGTGTGCTGTATACCTGCGGGGGGGTGCGGGGCTCCAGCTTGTTGTCGGGCGGAGGCCTGCAGCCCGGCACCGGCTTGAGCACGGGGATGCACTCGGCCACGTCACTAGTGTGCTGTATACCTGCGGGGGGTGCGGGGCTCCAGCTTGTTGTCGGGCGGAGGCCTGCAGCCCGGCACCGGCTTGAGCACGGGGATGCACTCGGCCACGTCACTAGTGTGCTGTATACCTGCGGGGGGGTGCGGGGCTCCAGCTTGTTGTCGGGCGGAGGCCTGCAGCCCGGCACCGGCTTGAGCACGGGGATGCACTCGGCCACGTCACTAGTGTGCTGTATACCTGCGGGGGGTGCGGGGCTCCAGCTTGTTGTCGGGCGGAGGCCTGCAGCCCGGCACCGGCTTGAGCACGGGGATGCACTCGGCCACGTCACTAGTGTGCTGTATACCTGCAGGGGGGTGCGGGGCTCCAGCTTGTTGTCGGGCGGAGGCCTGCAGCCCGGCACCGGCTTGAGCACGGGGATGCACTCGGCCACGTCACTAGTGTGCTGTATACCTGCGGGGGGGTGCGGGGCTCCAGCTTGTTGTCGGGCGGAGGCCTGCAGCCCGGCACCGGCTTGAGCACGGGGATGCACTCGGCCACGTCACTAGTGTGCTGTATACCTGCGGGGGGGTGCGGGGCTCCAGCTTGTTGTCGGGCGGAGGCCTGCAGCCCGGCACCAGCTTGAGCACGGGGATGCACTCGGCCACGTCACTAGTGTGCTGTATACCTGCGGGGGGGTGCGGGGCTCCAGCTTGTTGTCGGGCGGAGGCCTGCAGCCCGGCACCGGCTTGAGCACGGGGATGCACTCGGCCACGTCACTAGTGTGCTGTATACCTGCGGGGGGGTGCGGGGCTCCAGCTTGTTGTCGGGCGGAGGCCTGCAGCCCGGCACCGGCTTGAGCACGGGGATGCACTCGGCCACGTCACTAGTGTGCTGTATACCTGCGGGGGGGTGCGGGGCTCCAGCTTGTTGTCGGGCGGAGGCCTGCAGCCCGGCACCGGCTTGAGCACGGGGATGCACTCGCCCACGTCGCGGCGCCGCTCGGCTCCCTGCTCGCACTGGTCGATGAACAGCTCCGTGACGCGGAGCAGCTCGATGGTGACGCCCCACATCAGGTGGGTGAGGGTGTCCTTCAGTCTCAGCACGCCGCTAAGCACCTGTACAAAACATTTACCACCTTTCAATTTAAAACCATACTGTCCTAGCTTTGGGCACCGGAGACTTTGATCACTTATTCAATCAAATCAAATACAAAAAAATAAAATGCGCGTCTTACTTTGAGCTATTCGGAAACTAGTTTAAAAATAATGTGGTAAAAATCGATAAATATCCATTGAGTAACAGGAGATGACATCCCTATGAAATTCTTCTTCCCAAAAGTTGTAGTGAAAATCACTACAAGTCTATAACTACTCTTTGATTCTGTCATAGCTGTCAACCGCCAAACATGGCGCACAAAATTGGTTCTACATGTCACAACTAGTAGAATAGATAATAAATCAATGTAAATATCATTAATACCTGTTTGTTAGTGGTGGCCGACTGCGAGACGTATGTGGGTATGATGAGCAGCCTCTGTATATTCTTGCATTCTGCTAATGCGTCGTCAAAACCGACCTGTGACAAATTTTTGGGTTTTATTAGTTTTAATTTGATATAATTAGAAAGAATAGATATATAGAAAGCACGATGCAACCACTTTAAAGCGACATCTATTGACCATTCAACGAACCTTAACGTCAAAATTGACGAGCTCCAAGCTTGTAAGCATGGGCAACAGTGCCAATGCCCTAAGTAAGGCCGGCGCCGCACACTGGGCGGTCCCTCTCTCCAAACGCAGCCTCTTTAGCCGCGTCAGCTTGCCGAGCACGAGCGCGAATTCGGCGCGGAAGCTACATTCGCCGAGCTCCAGCGATTCTAGTTGTGGTAGTTGTCCTACAACGTCGCACGCGCACCAACCTAGTTCCTGTGGAATGGGACAGTGATTTAAAGTATTTTTTGACGTGATAACGTCTTTAAAATCGTTTTAGTCGGGTGACATGTTCAGAAACTTGTGTCACACCAAAACCTCACGAGCGCGATCGCAGGTATAACGAGAGAGAGACGGACCGATCTCCCGTCTCATCTCGAGCGCTGCCAGTCATTCCGTGAAACTTGTCACGCGGAATCCTCACGAGCGGAGGCTGGCATAGCGTTCGAGTGAGTGGACCGATCTTCCGTCTCTCTCACTCTAGCGGCATACAAACGAATGGAGATTTTCTCGTGCGGTTAAGTTTTCGTTGAATGTTTAATCTAAGATGTAATTTAAAATTTGAAAAAATTGTTATCTTCATTAATTCCTTACTTCCCAAAAACTTATATCACCAATAAGACGTTATCACGTAAACATCTCGATCGTAAACCTACTTTACAAACAACCAATTTTTTTTGTTACTATCTAGAATTCTAGCGTATCCGATTGGTCGATTATACATTACTTAGTTTTAAGATACATTCTGTCCCAAGGTTAGTTGGGCTATAATAATAAATTAAATAGTATGTCGGTATTCAAGGTGATGATAGGTACTGGATACACAATATAAAAAACTAAGTAGTTTTTGCGAAAATTTGACATATCTACTTTGAAAATTTTCTTTGGTAAAATAATATCAGTGTGATTCTTAGTACGTTGGTACCGCTCTAAGAAAACCACAGAAGTAGTTAACAAATATTTTTGTGGGGCTAACCTTGATGGAGGTGAGCGAGAGATGCGTGAGCCTCGTCAACGCGGCCAAAGGCTGAAGGTCCCTGGTGAGCGACAGCCCCGCCATGCTCTTCAGCCGCAGTTCTTGCAGCTGCGGCAGGTCCCCTAGAGGCGCGGGGTCGAGCAGCGCGGAGCGGATGGCGAGCGCGGACAGCGAGCGCAGGCCGGACACGCCGCGGCACACGGCCTCCACCGCGCTGGCCGGGCAGCGGCACATCTCTATCCTGGGGAAGGTTTATGGTGACTTAACGACAAGACTGATGTTTATAGCCTGGCTCAGGGGTCAGCAAACCGCAGCTCGCGAGCCGAATTTGGCTCAGTTGTGGCTCTTCAAGTTCCGCAAATTTTTTGAAAATCAATTATTACAGTGAAAAACAGAAATCTGCGGCTCTATGAGCTTCCAAAAATTCTATTTTGGCCTGGCTAACCAAAATATAAACCGCAGTAACAGTACAAATAATAAGCTATCCTCTTCCATTTTTAGTGGCGAGGGTACTAGCGTAAGAAAAATACGAAAGAAGTATGATTCTATCTGTCTATGCTTGAAGTGGGACAGTTCCTGCCCAAATTATAATTCTTATCCGAGAGGCTAATATTATACTTATACAGCATGTTTTTTCAACGCTTAGCCAAATTGTGCGAGATTAGGTAGGTTAACAGCTTGTTCTATCGGATCAACGCAGAAATCTCAAAACAGTTGTGACGACGTTTTAATTGGCTATAATTTTAAACCAACCGGCTTTACTCAGCCTCCAGCTTTCTAAAAGCATATGCCCGCGCTACTGTAAAAACTACTCAAATCACTTTAAGGTGTGTCTATAATATTTGAAGAGTTCCCTCGATTTCGCCAGGATCCCGTCATCAGATCCTGACCTGGTTACAATGAGACCACCTGTGAAGAAAAAAAAAATTTCCAAATCGGTCCAGCCGTCTTCGAATAATCGGTGAACACTGAACATAAATTTAAAAAAAAAATAGCAAAAACAAAGATCCCGTCGAATTGATAACCTCCTCTTTCAAAATTTTGAAGTCTGTTGACAAATGGCTTACTGTCAGATTGTATGCCCAGCTCCGATGTCCTATGAACACTTCCATGCATACCTCTCTAGCTGATCCAGTTTGTTGACATGTTCCGCGAACTGCTCCCAGAAGGCGGCGTCGTTCTGCGGTAGCAGCATCTTGCGTAAGTCCAGCCTCTTGGTACCATGCCGCCGTAGAGCCGAGAACAGTCCTCCCCAGTCGCTCACCTACGATATACAACAACATTGTTTTAAGATTGTTAAACATATAAGCGTTGGGCGCGACACTTAGCGAAATTCAGCTGTGACAGACTAAAATTAGCCGAAAAGCGCAAATTTGTTTATGTGGCAGATATTTTGTATGGAACCCAAAGACAAAATTCAAGTTGGATTTTTCTACCGTCCTGATTTTAGTCTATGATAGCTGAATTTTGCTAAAGTGTGTGATGTGCCTTATATAGACTGGCAGAACGCACAGTCACCGTTTAAGGTATAAGAACCTTTAATTTTATATACATTCATTCAAAAATGTTCTGTCTTCAAACGACTTCAAGATTTCGAAGGAGGAGGTGCTCAATTTTCAATCTTTGTTGGTTTTTTTTTTATGTTCACCGATTATTCGAAGACGGCTGGCCCGATTTGGAAAATTATTTTTTTGTTTGAAAGAGTATACTTTACAGTTGTTCCCATTGTAACCAGATCAGGGTCTGATGATGGGATCCTGGAGAAATCGAGGGAACCCTTCAAATATTATAGGCACAACTATAGTGATTTAAATATTTTTTACAGTAGCTCGGGCATTTCCTTTTGGAAAGGTGGAGTCTAAGTGAAGTCGGTTCTTTAAATTATTTACAAACAAAAACTGTGTGTGTGTGTGTGTGTGTGTGTGTGTGTGTGTGTGTGTGTGTGTGTGTGTGTGTGAGTGTGTGTGTGCTTACGTGTGAGTTTTTCATCCTGACATGCCTCCAGAGCTGCGGCGTGGCAGCCAGATCGCGCCACAGACGGCACACGCGTGCGCAATGCGCCAAATCACGCATGCCCAGGTACTGGAATATCTGCAACAACAATAAAGCAACTTTTTAATAAATACAAAAAAAAAACGAATTAAAAATTATAGTAGTGCGTCTCGAACTGAGATCCGATTTTCTTGCAAACGAGTGACCAATATAACAAGACCCTAATGATGATTTTTTCGAGCCTTCTAGCTCCATAACCCCTTGATCGATCATGCTCATGAACGAACTCTCAAATTGTATTGAGCTCTACTACAACCCCAACAAATCTAAATATATAAAAGAGAGTGGTGTTAGTAAGACCGTTTATAACTCGAGAACGGCTAAACCGATTTAGATGATTTCGGATTGGTTTGAATGGTCACAGCCCTGGTTAACAGAATAAGTATTAAAAAGTCACAAAACCCTTGATTTCAAAGAACTAATATGACCATAATTAAAAGCCGGCCATGTCGGCCATTTTGTTTATTGACATTGATATGACAAGCCTGTTCGAGCTCAATATTTAAAAGTGGGTAGCAGCTCAATATTTAAATGAGGGTAGTTATAAAATTGAATTGAAGCATTCGTAACATTGGCGCGACGACTCTGTTCAAGATCAATACATAAACGCCGGTAGGCGAGTTTGTATTACCATTATTTACCGAGTTTAAATAAACTTTTATTTTATTTTTGTGTTTGACTGTTTGTTGTCATTGTCTGTCATACTCATAATTTAATGGTGAATTGTAATAATGTTTACAAGTCGTCATATTTGTGTTGTGCCTTCGCAATCAAAGAAAAGTCTATTGCAATACTTTGAAAATCGACTATCTCAACTCTAGATAAAGCTTTAGCAACGACGTTGTCCTTTCGCTGTATACAGCCTTGGCCAGAAGTATTGAGCATAGCAGTTTTTTGTTTACAGTTTTGATGTTAAGTATTATTTCCCAATAATAACAATGTACGGTGACGTAAAATGTTACATTTCATTTATATATCTAGAAAACTTCACTTAATAACAATTTCAAGGTAAATATAAAACATGAAAACTTAAGGTCACAAAAATGCGACTTTAGGTCGGTGGGATAAATTGCAAATATTCTATGCAGTTACTACTAACTTCAACAAAACATGCCTATTCAGTTTGAATTAAAAATATAGAAACGCTGGACTAAAGCTTCGAGATTTGTATGAAAATCGCAAGGGTGCT